>OY284493.1:35942642-37339071 GCA_958336395.1 Ctenicera cuprea | reverse complement strand
CAGATTCATGGTACACACATGGTTATACACAAAAACAGTTAATATGGATGGATACCCCATCGATGGTACTTTCGAATGACGTCAGAGTACCATTATGGTACCATTTGAGAAAATGGAGTTTCGAGTAAAAAAAACGTTTTGTTTTACTTTTTTGGCACGTATTTCGAACCACAATACTATTTTAATCGAAAATGCGATAGTGTAGCATTATTTTGATTATTTGGAATAATTTTAGGGAGTTCATGGCTCTCTAGATCGAAAAATAAAATGGGTGTTCTGACAAATGAAATGTCAACTATAAGGTATCATTGGATTCAGATAATTACGAAGATTTCAAAAATGTAATAATATACAGGGTGTCCCATTTGAAAATCGAAAGTTGATGTCATTTCCGGAAAAACCGGAAGTTGAATTTTTTTTTCCAAATATGTCAGAAAGTGCCGTATAGTGAGCATATTCAATGTTCCAAATTTCAGTAATATAACTAGAGAAACAAAGGAGAAAAGGAGGGTGTACCATGAGTCTGTGTCACATGGTATACCGGGTGTTAATGAAACATGGCGCATCCCTTTTCTCTTTTCTTTATAATAGACAAATAAATGAGACATCCTGTATATTTTTAAATATTCAGATCTAGAACAAAATTCTGAGTTTGTTTATGCCAATTAAGTGGGTATTTGACGCCCAAAACTATTTGTTTTATAATTTTACTTTCCTATACTTTCAGTATAGGGAAGTATTGATTTCATGCAAATTTTCAAAATCGAGATTTTGACGGAAATACATGTTTTGGGCTTCCAGGATCCTAAAAAAGTGGTTTTTAAAAAATGTCTGTCTGTGAGTGTGTCTGTGTGTGTGTCTGTCTGTGGGTAACGCTCATATCTCCGGAATGGCTGGACCGATTTCGATGTGCTTTGGAATGAGGAGGTATATCAAAAATTCATCGATAAAATAAGCTTTTAAAAAGAATCCGAAACCGGAAGCGGAAGTTAGACATGTTTTTTTGGTAGCATTTTTTTCAGAAACGGAATTTTGGAAATTTTAATAGTGGAGATTAAAGAAGGCCTTAGGACAAATCAAACGATTTTTTACCGAACTCTCTAGCTTCAGCATGGCGGCAGCTACGAATTTTTGAAAATTTCGACTTTAACGCCCATTTACTCAAAACCAGTTATCTGATTGGAATCAACTACATCTTGTTTGGTAGCCCTTCAAGGGTACTATACCATGAAATATCATTAATTTTGAAAATATAAAAACGATCTCAATGGCACCACTCCAAAATTTTTGAAATTTTCAAAAAAAAAATCTCAAAAACTGCCCACACATTTTTGTTTAAACTTTTTAAGCTGATAGAGATAGGCATCTGCTACAATTTTGTTTTTTGCTCATTGTTATAATTTCACTGTGACGCCCTCTATGAATTTTTGAAAATTGAAAATTGGTACCCTTTTATTTATTTAACGGGGAGCAATAAAATATTTCTGTTAATGTGAAAGACCTCACCATTAATAGCAAAATCCGAATATCATAATATTTTTTTGATAATTTAATATTTAGGGGGGCTACTATTCCCCCTCCCCCCACATTTTTTCGATATAAAATTAAAAATTTGGTTTCTCGTTTTGTTTGCTCTAGGAGAATCTTTTTACAAAAAATCAAAAAATCGAATTTTTTGCCCCTTAGTAATTTTTTTGTCAGAAGAATTTCACATACTTTCTACAACAGTTGTATTCTTGTACTAGTCGTTTAATGTTCAGTGTAGGCTAACTTTTTTATTTTAATAGATATACTCGCAAACCCAAGAGCAAAGTCGTAGGGCAAATTCTTCTCGATTGTTTTTAAGAAAAAAACTTGAGTTTCCAATTTTAATACGGCGGTCACGGTAAAAAATAACTTTTTTTTAAATGGAAACGTGGCATTTTGGCTTTAAAATCAGAAAGGTTTTGAAATTCTAAATGCAAATTAATAAGAGTAATTTCTTGCTAAAAATAATACTTCTCGAGTTATTAATATATTTTCAAATATCAATTTCCGCCCTTCCGTTGATTCAGTCCGAATATTTTACCCAACCTTATGCTTGCAGAGCGCAGCGGTCGGTCTTTCTTCAACCGCTTCAAGATGTTACAACTTATAAGAACTATTTACTTTAACTAGTCGTGTCTAGACAGGTGTATATCGAAAGTGTTGGAAAATATAAAACAATGGTAATTTATAAGTATAGGAAAGTCCAGGCGAAGTGTTTCGCTAATTTTTTAATACCACTTTTTACTTTCCTATACTTTCAGTATAGGGAAGTATTGATTTCATGCAAATTTTCAAAATCGAGATTTTGACGGAAATACATGTTTTGGGCTCCCAGGATCCTAAAAAAGTGGTTTTTAAAAAATGTCTGTCTGTGCTATACGAGCTATATCACATCATTAATTGGTCCCTGAATACTGGTCGTTTCCCATCTAACTGGATCGCAATGACATCACTCCAAAATTTTGGAATTTTTCAAAAAAAAATTTCGCAAAAACTGCCCACACGTTTTTGTTTAAACTTTTTAAGCTGATAGAGCTAAGAATCTTCTACAATTTATTTTTTTGCGCATTGCTATAATTTCACTGTGACGCCCTCTGTGATTTTTTGAAAATTGAAAATTGGTACCCTTTTATTTATATAACGGGGGGCAATAAAATATTTCTGTTAAAGCAAAATAGCTCATCATTGATAGCAAAATCCGAATATCATAATATTTTTTCGATAATTTAATATTTAGGGGGGCTACTGTTCCCCCTCCCCCCCCAAAATTTTTGCTACAAAATTAAAAAATTGATTTCTTCTTTTGTTTGCTCTAGGAGAATCTTTTTACAAAAAATCAAAAAATCGAATTTTTTGCCCCTTAATAATCTTTTTGTCCTTAGAAGAATTTCACATACTTTCTACAACAGTTGTATTCTTGTACGGAAGTGAAGAGTTCTGAACGTTCTATGCATTTCTATTGCGCTCGCATTCAATAGGCACTTATTTAACGATAACGCGCAGGTTCGGAATAGCATGGATGGATATGCGGGTGTGTTCGAGTGTACTGCCGTTTTACTGCATAAGTAGTTGTGGGTCGAGCCTCGGTTGGGGCCAAAAATTTTTTTTTATTTTATAGTTTTTTTTAAAACACTGCTTTTGCGTTTCTAGACAGGTGTATATCAAAAGTGTTGGAAAATATTAAACAATGTTAATTTAGAAGTATAGGAAAGTCCAGGCGAAGTGTTTCGCTCATTTTTTTGTTTAGTATTAAAAGTGCTTTGACTCACCCAAATTAATTCTAATCAATTTGCATATTGTTATTGATTGTAAGTTTTTGTTTATTTTTACTTATTAAACTTACTAGCAATGCTACTTCTAAGTATTTTTTGTTTGCTGTAAAATGACTACTAGATTCAAGATGGTTTGAAATAAATTTATATGCAAATATTTAAATTCCAAAGAAAAACAGAAGTATATCAATAAAGGCCTTGAAAAATTTTGTATAAAGGTGTATGAGCCACCGCCTTTCCATTTGAAAATATTAAGTTACTTTTAAAAATACCTTTTGCAAATTTTCAAAAGTAGTATTCCTGGTGTGTTTTATAGTTAGTAAGTTTTATTTTTTTGGGCGAATCTAACTTGATTAAAACCGATTTGGGTGGGTCAAAGCACTCTTAATACTAAACAAAAATGAGCAAAAAGAGTTTTTAAATGTCTAAACTTCACTTAATTAGCAGAAATAAACTCAGAATTTTATCGTGATTCGAATATGTAAAAATATACAGAACGTTCTAAAAACATAAAAAAGTTGACGTCTTTTCCGGTGAAACCGGAAGTGAAAGTAGTTTAATTTTTGCTCATATAATTCGTTGTTAAATAACATACTAAAATTGCATTTGCGTATCTTAATAAATAAAGGAAAAAAGGAGAGTGCGCCATGTTTCATTATCACCCGGTATATATATATACAGTATAATACACAGCAGTAAATTTAATAGAGTCTGCATTCTAGTGTTTGTTTTTAAAAACTGTTTTTTTTGAAATAAAATGTTTAATGCTTTGGTAGTTTATAATAGTGTTTTAATTTATATTAGGAAGCCCTAATTCTTAAAACCAGTGGCGTGCTTGCGGTCACAAATGTTTTAATTTAAAGTGCCACATAGAAAAACTTTCTTGTCAACGCCTTAAACGCCCCTTACCCAAAAAAATTGTCTACGAGAAGCCTCTCACTTTTTTTACGACCAGGCCAAAAAAATCTGGCTGCGCCACTGGAAAAGACCTTGTATTGTTAAACACGTTATCTGCTTCTTAGTCTTTATTATTAGAATTAGTATTATTTAGGTGGGCGGATTTTATTATTTGGTCCTTGCTGTTTTAAAACCATCCAATCTTTTCCAGCAAAAATTAAAAAATGATATTTAAGCGATCATGTCGTATTTCGGTTGCTACCTAATGCCTTTACTATACACTGTGTCTATAAAGTAACCCCACCCCCCAACTAACTTTTCAACAACTTTATATTCCACCACAAAATTTGGTGTGCTTTAATGGGAAATTAAATACTACTTTTTAGCCTATAATTAGATTTTGTATAATTCGAAATGGCGGCTGTGCGCCATTTTGAATTTTTTTTTGGTGGAAAGCGAGGTCGAACGATACCTCATTTGAAAGGTCTTTTAGTTTTGCGCCTGATCCTAGAGTTTCAAGGAAAAATATTCAGCCATAACAAAATGACAAATGTTTGAAGATAAAGAAGTGTATTAAAAAAAACTATGAATTAAAGCAAAAAGAAATTAAATTAAGTGTTCGAAATGTTCACCATTCACTTCTTGGCACATAAAAAGTCGGTTATGAAATTCCTGACTTACATTTTCATAAGTTTCTGGAGTGATAATTCTGCAAACTTCTGTAATGCGTTGCTTCAGTTCTTCAATTGCTTCTGGACGGGTTCTGTACAATTTCGATTTCAGATATTCCCATAGAAAAAAACCTAAGGAGGTTAAATCTGGGGAGCGAGCCGGCTATTCTACAGGCGCGCGCCTACCAATCCATCTTCCAAGAAAATGTCCGTTGAGAAAGTCAGAAACAGGTCTATAATAATGAGGCGGCGCACCGTCTTGTTGGAACATAACGTTTTCAATATGATTTCCAGCCACTTGAGGTATTGCTGGGAAAAAGTTTGTCCTGCAAATGAGAAAGTGGACTACTGGATAAAAAATTCAAAACAATTTTGAATTGAGTGAGTCCATTTGTTTAAAATCCGCCATTGTGTTATGGCTGTATATTATTCTTTGAAGCTCCAGGATCAGATGCAGAACTAAAAGACCTTTTAAAGAAAGTGTCACTAGGCCCCCCTTTTTATTTAAAATAAAGGTTAGAATGGCGCCCAGCCGCCATTTTAAATGATACAAAATTTAATTATTGGCTAAAAAATAGTATTTAATTTCCAATTAAAGCACACCAAATGTTGTGGTAGAATATCATGTCGCTTTAAAGTTAGTTGGATGGGGGGGGGGGGGTAATTTATAAACAGACGGTATACAAGCATCGGAGTAGGTGAGCGGTCAATATGCAACGTGCGAATTGAAAAAAAGGGTACTGCAATCTTATGGTTTCTGTTGGAGGTAGCCAAAACGTTGATATAAAATACTTATGAAAATATGAAAGGTAGAGATTGGTAAAGAACGGGAATAATTCAAGTGAAGAACTAAAATTAACAATATGTAATTTTAATTGAAACTCACCAGAAGCAGTAAGTAATCCATCGCCAATTGCAACTGCAGCAAATCTGTACAGTTCTTCTTTTTTGAGAGCATGAGGACTATTCATAACAATTTCCAAATCATTAGCCTTCCATATTCCAAAAAATAGTCGCTGACCAAGCCAAATTCTTACGGGTGACTCAAATTCCGTAGTCATGCGTAAAAGATTGTTCAAAACATCTAGTTGTTAAATTGTCAATATTACAATTTACTTTCGGCTAAGACAGCGTCGTTAATTGGAGATTTCATTCAGTATAATTAGGTAAAAAACGACCTGTAGCTCGCCTGCCTTTACAAGCACTTGCTCTAAACGCTTAAGCCATAGTTGAACGTGGGTTCTGCTTGCCTAAACAAGGCCATGTGCTTTGGCCTTGGGGCGGACAAATATTTGATCTTAATGTATCTTGTTTGTCAGGACAATAATACTTAACCGGCTTATACCTCTTAGCTGTTTGTAAACCCATACAAACTAACGTTTCACAAAACATTGCAGCATGCATCTTCAGAGTCATTAGAGCAGAGTGCATTAAGATAAACAACTATGACTCAAACTTTTAGAGCAAATGGTTGTAAAGGCAGACAAGCTACAGGTTGGTCCTTACCTGGTTATGCTGGGTGTAAACCCCAAATGACGTCGCAATCTAAGCCGAAAGTAATATTGACAGTTCGAGAAACGTTGAGTGATTTTATTTATATTTTTGATCGATAACAAGTAAACTTACCGCTGTTAGATCCAAGAAAATATAAAGCACGACCAATAAATGGAAGAGTTAATGGGCCTTTTCTTTGCGCAGCCATTTGGTACAATTTTCTGCGTTTCCAGTGGTATTGGGCGTACCATGCAAGAAAAGTGCAAATTAAAGTTATCGTTAGCGTAACGAATACATTTTTGGTCAAAAATAGCAAAGACTTAAATTCTGGTAAAATGTTTGCAGATATATGAGTCATTTCGTTCCACTAATATTTCCAAGTATATTGTAACGTTATCGGTTAAGCACAAACAGAAAATAATAAGCAAAACTTGAAATAAAGTGCCTACACTGCGAATTTTACACAAACAATAGGTATTACAAACTAGTTTTAATTTATAGCGATAACCAGTCCAAAGTCAACGTTGCCTATAACTAAGTTGCAGGTAAACAAATTTCATATACTGAAACCCAGTTGTCTTGTTCTTCTTATTATATGAAAGAGGCTGCTGGAAAGCAGGGTCGGATTAGCCATTAACCAGCGACAAATTTGGAGGAGCAGCAAAAATTTTAAAAATGCAATAAAAGTGAAGGTATTTGTACCGCGCGATTATTAAAATTTTCGGCCAAGTTTTGCTATGGAATATGAACTGCATGTCTTACCTTATACCCTAAATTATAGTTGTCAAAATAAAAAATTATTTAATTATTGGTTTGTGAACTAAACAAAGAAAAAACTCTTGCATGGCAAGAATTGACCAAAATTGTATTGGTCACCTTTACTTCCGTTTAAGTGAAAAATTATTTGTATTAAGCGATGGTCATAAATATTATTGTATCACATCCACACCCAGATTTAGACAGGTTTTAAAAACGCCGATAATAGTATAATATTCAGCTAGCGTGTGATGATGCATATTATTCATTCGAATGAGTACTAGGCATACACGCGAGTAGAACACCATAGTTTTTCTACGACTGACTATTCAATAGGAAGTTCGGTCTGAATAAATTGGATAAAAATGTTTTATTATCATAATTTTACGTTAATAGTAATATTAAAACAATTTGTAAGATTTACTGAAGGTGTTGATATAATATCAAAATTATGGTAACTTTTTATTCTGTGCTTGCTCCTGGAAATATACTAAGAGTATATTTTTAGAGAGTTTGGTGACCTTTTTAGTCCGGCACCAGTGTTTAAAGCTAGTGTACACTTTTATGTACAAGTTTTTGGTTTCTCTGACAGCAATTCACCATGCACATTTTTATGCCACTTCTCTCATTTCAGGAAGCGTGCATCTTCCACTTTCAGTACACATTATTAGAAACCTAAATGAAAACCTCAAACAAAACGTCAGATCAAATTATTTACTTTGATTGTAGAAATGTCAATCATAACATAAAAGAATACTTTAATTTGAAATTCAGACTACTTTAGTTTCGTGGGTATTAATGAACAAGTATTCGTATTAAACAGTTTATTTTATTACTAACACATAAATCGTTAAGAAATAGGATTTAAAATGCGAGTAGTAAACAAATAGTATGTACGCTACGGTTGAAACTAATATTATTGCCCTCGCGCCTTGTATACCTCGGCTCTTCGCACCTCGGGATACAATCTTGGCGCTTGGCTATATATAATAGTCTTCTTAACCTTGGCGCATAATATACTATTGTATTATTGTAATTGAAAGTATTTAAAAACAACAGTTGCTTTTTCCAAAGAAAATCTTCATTTTAAATATGACCAATAATAGTAAATCAAAAATTGCATTACATGAGTAATTATAGTAGAGTGGTGGCAACGATTTTAAAATTCGCGAAGATATATTTTGTTGTGTTCATTTCCTTAAGAGGCGCAGGTGGCGCTACAAGTGAAGCCCGACTTGCTATATGTTTGCGCCGAAACGTCTTCATTAAAAACCCACTTTAATCGATCCTACTACCAGATTTCTGCAATATAATAGAGAGATCAATTATAATTAATTTGACTAGAAATTCGAGTTCCTCTTAAAATCATGACTAAAATCGACTATTTTTCTAAATTTAAGTTTGTTTTGGTACAGCGACCGGAGTAATCTTCAATTGTATTTCAACAAGGGTATGAATAAAAATCGATTCATTAAAAAAATAATAAGCTAACCGATTTTTTCATTTAAATCGATTTCTTTAATTAAATGGATTTTTGCATCCTGACGTGATGTCTTTAGAGTATACATTTCAGACTGCTATACTAGGCTTACTAGTTTCACAATTTTGACATAAATAATGATTTTGTTTTTAAATAAAGCGCTTGAGTTAAACTCCGATTTAAATCACTTAAACCAAGCTATTTAAATCAAGCATACGCTGACTTCAACAGATTTCCTGATTTTTGGTTTATTTTGTTTGCCGACGGAAGCTGGGTCTATTGATTTTCCTAACATTATAACATTTTTGGTTTTATTTTTCGACAACTTCACCGTGGTACCGACTTAACAATATTAATTTTAACTTGGAGGCGGTTAAACCCGAAGCTCACCAGTTACGTCAAGTCAAGTCAAGTTTGTACAAACAAAAGAAATTTACGTTAACCAAAACCAGCAAACTTGGAGCAAAAGCTTACTTTTGTATTACAATGCAAAACATCTGAATAAGTATTTTATGTACTTTAGTTATATTATACTATTTACATTAACTAAACAATAAATCCACAAAATGACCCCTCTAGAACAGGACGACTCTGGTTGAGCGACTCCTATAGGATGACGCTGGCTTTAAATTTTTTTAATTGGTAGCATGTAGATAAGAATTTTTCTGTCGCTCCGTGATCTCTGATTAACCGGCTGTGGATTGAATAACCGACCGATCTTCAAAATGAGTGTTTGCAGATTTTACATTTCTGTAAACTAAAGTCAATGTTTGTGCACACAATTCATATATACACTCGTACAATAAATGCACAGCCGTCTGTAAAGAAATTATACAACGTTATTCGGGTTTTACTGTACTTTTACACTCAGCTCGCTCAGGATTCAGGTTCACTAGAATAAAACGGTTTGTGATTTGGTTTTGTGAATAAATTCCTCAGGTAGGTACGGTAAATTAAACATATTATTGTTTTTTACTGGCTTTAATTACTTTTAAGTGAAGTAAATAAAGAAATTTACAATGTGAAAACATCTGGAAATTTGAATATTTACAGGGTCGTTGAAAATACAAATGTACGCTCCAACTAACGGAGAGTTTATATCAACTTGGGAAATCACACACTAAAAATAAGATTCTGCCAAATAAAATAAATAGAAATTCGGGTTTAAATAAAATGTTTAATTTAATCAAGAGACGTGCAGTCTCCAAGTTAAAATGAAATACCAAATTCGGGCAGAGAAATTGTTTATAATTTTAACAAGTCTGGATTCAACTGCATTAAGAAGTCTATACAGGACTAAATTCAAATGAATGAAACGTTGAAAGTCTTTCGAACTGGGCTGGTAAGAAGGTTTTATAACTGATGAATGAGGGACAGGAGCACGAATAGGAATCGAGCTACAAATTGTTATTAACAGGTCGACTTGCAACAAAGTTATTTATTGTGCTAACCGTTTTATATTTCAGGTTTTGAACTGGCAAGAGAGTGTACGAATGACAACTCCATACTTCCGCGGCTTTGCCGAGGTTGCAGAGATCTGTAAAGTGCGGGTTGCAAACGAAAACTTTAGTAGTGCACCGTTCCGGAAGGATTATATTTGTTTTTGTTTTTGTAAATAATTATTGTTCATATAGTATAGAAGCTTTACATAATAAATATTATAGTATTGTAATAATACGGCAATAAATATTATATATAAGTTTTAATTCACAGCCTTCTGTTAATTCTCAACGACTTTTAGCATCTGAGCTAATTAGGGTAGTCCAACTCTTTATGGAGCATCAGTTCAAAGGACATAATACTATTTTTTTGAATTAAATACATACATTTGTTTTTAAAGCATATTTTGGTGCATATAGCAGTAGTTTGTTGCATACGTCGTGCATATATTAGGTTTCTTTTGTATGTCATAGTGCATATAAGCACTATCTTTACAGCATAATTTTCCCAGCGCTAGCAATTAAAATATCTTTTGTTTGTGTTTAATAATTAGCATACCAATGCAACAATTAAACCCACGAAAAATTTTAAAAATATAATCTTCGGATAATAGGCGAATTTTTAAATTTTTTAATGCTGGTCCGCTTTATTTAGATCTCTTCGTATTCTAGAAATCGGTTTGAAATTCTTCTCTTCTACGTAGAACATTTATCTCCATGACTACATGAAACGGATCCATCAAAAATTGTTAAAATAGAAGAGATTAAAAAAGTTCCATAACTCTTTTCATCCCTGGATAATATACCCCCAAAAACTCCTACTGAAGAGGGTTGCTTAGGAGCAAACATGTAAACGTTACTAGGAGTAAAACAAATGCTTGTAAGAACGAAATAATTTTTATTCTTTATTCTTTGTTCTAAACTATTGGTTTTAGAAATAAATGTTTATTCTATGTGAAAAAAATCATATCCCCTACTTACTTACTAAAGAAAATTTTCTTGTTTTTATATGAGGTATGGAATCTATAACTGTCTGGGAAGGTTAACAACCAAAGTCCAAAGCCTAAAGATTTTTAACTTGCGGTAATTCCACAATGCTGCTTTTTTTATTCTGCACGTGTCTATGCAATTATTTTTATAAACAAATAAAATGTTTTGAATGAACTTGACCGGTTTTAGCAGAAGAAAAAACCATTACTCGAGGTTAACTAGTTACACAAGCTAACAATAAACCTTCAAAGCATTATTAATCAAATATTTCGTTGCATTGCATACGTACTTTTTGTACCCAATGTTAAAATTGCTAATTGTCTGGTCTATAAACCAAATTACAGTAGGAACAATTTAATTTGTAAACACCTGATTTTAGCAAATCATCTGTTTTGTGAAAGGAAAACATCCCTGTCCCTTTGAAGCGTTCCTGAGAGCTAAATTTGTTGTGCAGCGTAGCGACAAAAAGTTTAGTAGCTTTGGCATGAACCAGGCCCTGGAATGGTGCTGGGGGTATCAATGCTATGACAAGAAGAAAATGAGCTTTAGCACTACAAGATCGAAAATTTATAAAAATCTTAAAAACTTTTGAAATTTTAAAACTTTAGAATTTTCAAAATTGCGGAAAATTGTAGAAATCTTTAAAAATTTGCGTTGAAAATGGTTTACAGCTTTAAAGATATTTGAAATTGAAAATTGTAGAATATTTTTCAACTTTTGGAATATACCGTCCGTCTATAAAATAACCCCCCCCCCCCCCCTAACTAACTTTTGAACGACTTGATATTTTACCACAATATATAGTGTGCTTTAATGGGAAATTAAATACTATTTTTTAGCCAAAAATTAAATTTTGTATCATTCAAAATGGCGACTGGGCGCCATTTTGAAAATTTTTTTTATAGAAAGGGGGCTCGAGTGACACCTCATTTGAAAAGTCTTTTAATTCTACGTCTGATCCTAGAGTTTCAAAGAATAATTATTAGTCATAACAAAATGGCGGAACTAATGGACTCACTCAATTCAAAATTGTTTTGTTTTTTTTATCCAGCAGTCCACTTTTTCATTTTCAGTACAAGATTTTCCCAGAAATAACTGGCTGGAAATAATATTGAAAACGTTATGTTCCAACAAGACGGAGCGCCGCCTCATTATTATAGGCATGTTTCTGATTTTCTCAACGGACATTTTCTTGGAAGATGGATTGGTAGACGGGGGCCTATAGAATAGCTGGCTCACTCCCCATATTTAACTTTCTTAAATTTTTTTCTATGGCAATATCTGAAATCGTAAGGTGTACAGAACCCGTCCAGAAACAATTGAAGAACTGAAGCAACGCATTACAGAAGTTTGCAGAATTATCACTCCAGAAACTTATGAAAATGTAAGGCAGGAATTTCATAACCGACTTTTTATGTGCCAAGAAGTGAATGGTAAACATTTCGAACACTTAATTTAATTAATTTAAGCTTTAATCCTTAGTTTTTTTAAATAGACTTCTTTATTTTCAAACATTGTCATTTTGTTATGGCTGAATATTTTTTTTGAAACTCTAGGATCAGACGCAGAACTAAAAGACCTTTCCAATGAGGTGTCACTCGACCCCCCTTTCCATTTAAAACAAAAATTTAAAATGGCGCCCAGTCGCCATTTTGGATGATACAAAATTTTAATATGGTCTGACAGATAGTCTTTAATTTCCCATTACAGCACACCAAATTTTGTGGAAAAATATAAAGTCGTTCAAAAGTTAGTTGGGGGGGGGGGGAGTTACTTTATAGACACAGTGTATATTAATTTAAGTCTTACAATGTTTGAAAATTAAATAAAATTTGAAAAACAATTAAACAATTTTTATAAATTATTTAAAATTTAGAAATACCAATTTAAAAATTTGAAAATTTTATAAAATATTGAAAATTTTTGAAAATTAAAAAACATTTTGTTTAGAAAAATTTTGTTATTTTTTTTTGTTTTTTGTATTTGTATTTGTAAACAATATTTATTCGTTTCTAAAATCGATTTTATTATTTAGTTAAACTCTTCATTTTGGCAATTATCAAATTAAACTATTAAGGTAAACGACCAAAACGAAATCTCTCGGAGCGCTTTCTCAATGGAAGATTGTTTTTGTAGTTATTTAACATGTTCATACTGATTTAGAGGCCAAAATTCGTGCTGAGGAAGATCGGGCTTGCACAGATCGGCTATTCGACATGTGTAGAGTACGAATCTAAGGTTCTTTTCGAACGCATCTATTTTGAAGTAAGCACCCCCACTTTTTTAAAACAGTCGAGAGGTTTTATAACATTTTGTGTTTTCTAGTTGCAACTAATGTTTATCCCTTGAAATCTCAAAATTGAACTCATAATTTTGTAGTTACGCAATTAATTTGTTTAGGTAAACTACCAAAAGAAAACCTTCCTGTGGTGTTTTCCCAATGGAAGGTTGTTCCTATGGTCATTTAACATGCTCATACCGATTTTGAAGCCGAAATTCGTAAATTTTTAGGAAATAAATCAATGGTGGGGTGCAATGCAGATTGGTTGTTCGAAATGCGTAGAATACGAATTTAAAGTTGTTTTTTTTTCAAGCGAGGCTATTTTGACATAGAGGACCCCCCTTTTTGCCGGATCTCATTTTCTTGCGGTGGCATCTCAATGCAGTTATAAATCTTTGAGCCAAATTTGCGTTTTCTGCGTTAAGGCGTCTGGATTGTAAAGTGTATACAGACACGCAGACCGACATGCAGAGGGTCTAGGACACTTTGCCGAATGCCCACAACGTCGAATCGATTTTTTAAGGTCCACATCGTCGAACGTGCCCACAACGCCGAATGCTCGCAAGGGACACTTTGTCGAATGTGCCCACAATGTCGAAAGCTCGTGAGGGACACTTCGCCGAAAGTGTCCACAACGCCGAAAAATATTTGGTAGTGCTCACAAGTTCCGATGGTGCCCGAATAGCATGTTGTTTGTGTAAAACGTCTATAATGTAGAGCTCTGATTAACGCCTAATGAACACTTTGCGGAATGTGCCCACAACGTCGAATGCTTGCAAGGGACACTTTGCCGAATGTGCCCACAACGTCGAATGCTCGTAAGGGACACTTTGTCGAACGTGTCCACAACGCCGAATGCTTACAAGGGACACTTTGTCGAATGTGGCCACAACGTCGAATTCTCGTAAGGGACACTTTGCCGAACGTGCCCACAACGCCGAATGCTTGCAAGGGACACTTTGTCGAATGTGCCCACAACGTCGAATTCTTGCAAGGGACACTTTGTCGAACGTGTCCACAACGCCGAATGCTTGCAAGGGACACTTTGACGAACATGCCCACAACGCCGAATGCTTGCAAGGGACACTTTGTCGAATGTGCCCACAACGTCGAATGCTCTTATTAGACGCCGAAAATTACAACAACGCCGATGGCTGATGAGTAGCGATGGGTGGATGAAAATTCTTATAACAATTTTCAATTGTTTGTTTAATCTTTCACCATAGTAATAAAATAATTATATACAGGGTGATTGTTTTTTAAACGATCTACCCAAAATATCTAGTACCTCCTATAAACTGTTTAGTCTTTCTGATACTGTTTTTAAAATGCTGCGAATTAATTCAGAAAAGTATAAGTTAATTTAAAAAAAACGACTTTTTTGACTATTTTAAAAAAGTCACAACTTTTGCCAACCCTGTAAATAAAGCAAAACAAAAAGTTTTCTAGGTCTTTTGGGCATTGTCAAAAAGCTATTATGTATACACGTTTATATTGTGTAATGTCTTACTTTTACTATACAGGGTGTTAATTAAGTACGTAGACAAACTTTGCAGCGTGATTCCTTGGTTAATTTTAAGACAAAAAGTCTATATAAGCATGAGACCTAAGCGGCTTCGTTTTCAAAATACACGATGTTGAATTTTTTTAAATGTTTTTTTTTAATCTGGAAAACGCCTAAAGGTATTCTATTGAAACTTGGTTTAGTTCAGTATTGCATAAAATGACATTTTTTGGTCAAAATAAATTTAATTTATTTCCATCAGTGGCGTGCATCAGGGCCACCTCAGTTACATGATTTCAGAAACATACGCCTTGGTTTTTTAGTAAATATGACAAGTTTTTTAGCTTTATCCATTAAAATGACACAAAAAGTTGATTCTTTTCTTTTTTTGTTAAAATGAACCGCTTTCATCTGTCTAATTTGAATTAAATCCATGTGTTTTGGATTTGAGTATAGACAATTCTGATGACAAACGACAGTAAATATAAGCTGCAAAAATCCGGAATCTGCTCATATCTGAATTTTGATTGATCAGCTAGCTCCGGCAAAAATTTAGTATAGGATTTTCGAATCTAGGAAAAAAAACGGAAAAAAGTCCAGGGAAAAAGACGACGGAAAAAAAACCAAGGAAAAAACATACATAACATAAGCCGACAAAAAAAAGCATAGGAAAAAAGCCCAGGAAAAAAATCTGAGTAATATACTAATCTATAATTTTTTAAAAAGCGATTTTTGCAAATAGAACGATATCGGCTCGTGTTTATAAAAAGAGCATTTTTTTTCGATTCTTATGATACCTATATAATCGACATTTTCCTTGACTCGGTGAGGTATTTTCCTTTAAAACAAAATTTTGTTTAACAATTTAATAACATAACGAGTCCATATCGTTGAAAATTGAAATAAACTCTTGTCAGTAACTTTTCTCAACCAATGAAGCGCATAACATTTTTTAAAGATTTTACTTTTAGATTATTATTTTACTAAATACGATTTTAAGTTAGCGGTTATCTGGATAATTCGTTAAGCTTTTACTATCCGGATAAAATATACGAAACCAATATCTGATAAATCGTCTATCCGGATTTATTAAAAAATCCGATATCTAGATTCGTCCAAAACTATCATTCTGCGTATTTAACTATTAAAATTTGACGTTCGAATATGTAGTTATAGTTCATTCAGATGAAAATTGGAGGGTGAATTGTATACGCGAACTCCAGTAAAATAAATGATTAAGATCAAATTTTTAGTAATACACATTTATATTATTCAAATTTTAAACAACACTCTGGTATTCAGATAAATTCAATATTCAAATTTCGTACATGTGAGCATAGGTAGCTGCAATACATGCCTACAAATTTGGTTTTATTGAAGATAATATTATTTAATTCGTTTATTTGGTAGTAGCTCGACGTGGGAACGAACTTGTCTATAGCTTTGCAGGCCGGCGACGGTAATCCTTCAGTTCACTGCTTTGTCGGCAACAATAAATGAAATGCAAATTTTGCAAAGTTATTATTTTATTACTTCCAGCTAATCTTAAAATTTGTTCACCCAAACCTAGTGTCGGCGGTTTAAATGGCAGTTAAGCAATAACCGCTCTAATCCTTCGTCTGCCTGTACATTAGAAGTAAAAGCTTTTTGAAAAAATGTATTTTCTCAGTAAAATTAGCAGATGTTCCTAGTTGTAAATACGCCGATTTTGTAATAAGGTTAAAGGAGCAATAAACATCCAGCAGGTACCAGTGGTTTCAAGCCTTCCTAATGCCGCTTTGTAGACGTGGTTTTAAAATGCAAAGTTGCCTTCAGAATATAAAAAATGATATAATCCATAAAATAGACGTCCTGCATTTCTTTCATCTTACCCTACATAAATATATCAAATGGCCGAATATCTGCTCCAAAACTAAGTTACATACTTTGGACTACTTTTATTATTTGTTGGTAACATTAAACATTAACATTAATTTTTTACTTTAATTAAATTGAAATGATAATAAAATTGTACAACGTAATAACGATTGGTTTAATTAAATCTTATTGGTAAGAATTTTAGCTATTAAAGTATGCACTAATGACACAAATGAATATGTCTGTAGTCCTTTTTGAGAGGCTAAAGTTATAAGAATTATTCCTATTATATAAAATCAACACATTATAGCTGTCGTCGATTCTCAATACTGTTTAGAGATGTTTTTGTAAATTACAATAAAATTGAATTTGTAAAAGGTCACAGCTTTAACCGATATGCGAATATTGCAAAAATCAAAATTATACCATCAGCATAGAAAAAAAACCCGGATTAACATAAAAATCCGAAATTCGGATGTAAACTTACAGGGTGATTCTAAAATATCTTTCATAAATCGGAGGGTGGACTCATTCTGTCGGCGTTTTGGTGAGGGTCGGCAGTGTGTCCTTTGCGAAATAATCGGCGTAATGGACACGCAAGGATCGGCAGCTTTTGCCTAATTATCCTAGCTCTAATCATCCTAAAATTATTTTTAAAGTCTGTTTACGAAGTTTGGAAGCGTTCCAAAATTTCATTATTTTCGATGTTTTAGTTTCTACAACTCATTATCTCCGAAACCACACCAATCTAAAAAATGTATTCTTGATAAACTAAGTCCCATTTTTTTGATATTTTTTTATTGAATGGCGTTACGCTCCCCCATCCCAAATTTTCGCTTGCCGTTTTAAAAGTATCGTCTTTTATTTTATTCCAATTTCTTGAAATCAAAACAATTATGTAGAAAGCGTTATATCAAAATTTTCACCTATCATCTACTCCAAATAACAAGAATACCACCTAAACTTCAAGCATTACGGTAATCTACAATTTTAAAATACGACACGGAAACTAAACAAGAATTCTGAAAATAGTATTATTTTTTATAGAATATCATGTTTTGCAACTATAATTTAAAGTTTTTACATCCGATACTGATAATTTAGAATGTGTATATTTTCACTAGGTTAATTGTATATACAGGGTGTTTCCAAACTCGGGACGGTATTCTACCACAAAAACTGAACAAAAAGTTTCTCAGATTTTCCGATTCGACCTATATTTTTGGAGTTATTAAATTTTGAAAAATCTGAAAATAATCAAAAAATAAACATTCAAACTCAAATATAAGTGTTTGATCTAGTACTGAAAATAAATCCATGATACATTACAACAACAAGACATAGTTTAAAACGATAATTAAAAGGAAAAATTGCAAAACAGCACGTCATTATTTATTTCGCCTGGACTTTCCCATACTTATACAATTTTATTTCTTTTCTATATCTAATCACAACAATTCACATCAAATGATCTAACTAAGAAGTGTTTTCAGTTTAATCTAGAACAAAATAGCCGCGGAAAAATACATTTTTTTTTCAAAAATTATTTAGAAATTGGCCGAAAGAACCGAACTTACTTGAAAATTTGTTGAGAAACTGTAAAACGACCTAAATCAGTTCTTAAGAATTCAAATATGCCAGGAATGTCTTTACTAAAGCAAGAAGATAATTTGAAGATAGTTTATCTACTGTTCGGCAGTAGATAAGGCATATTTCTTACCAATAATCTTAATAAAACATCAATGTAAATAGAATCAAAATAGTTTATATATTGGAAATTAAATAACGATTGGCTTAATTTATGAAAAATAACAATATTTGTATTTAAAGAAATGTACTTTAATGTAATATGAGTTGTAAATTATGTAGAAAATATTAACAAAATTAAAAGAAAGAAAAGCATTAATTTCGATATTTAGTTCACAGTTCAAATCAAAATTTTTAAAAAACTAACAATATATTAGCGCAAGTTTTGCCGTAAAAAGTAGCATAGTATGCGACAAAGATGGTAAAACATGTGATATGTGTCCAGGTTTAGTAAAAATATACAAGGAACATTTAACAAAACAGTAAGGATAAAACGGTTTTAAGTGTTTCAACATTCACCCCCGCATTCACTGCCATCATTGGAATTTACATAAAAGTTGCAAAATTCGAAAATGACATAAAATGACGGTCAGATGTCACAATGTGTAAACGACCGTCATTTTACATCACTATTGGTTATTTAAAGAAACTCCCTTCTAGATCTAGTATTAGCAAAATGTATTATCAAGTCTTCTAGATCTATTTTATTGGTCTCGAGTTGGCTAATAAAATTTTTTTAATTAACGCCGCGTTTAGCTCCACGTTAACACATAACATTAAAATATTTTTGGATTCACGCGATGACGGCACAATCCTGCGCACTAATTTATCAGTGATTGAATGCAACGTTGTTTTCGTATTTTTTCTTTAAAAATATAACTGCTCATAACCATAACCTCGGGCATACAGTAAAGACCAACAACATTGCTTCAAAAAAACAGTATAACAAAATAAACAAAAAGGTTTGGGTCCAACCAAGATTCGACCCATCAACTATTAATGTAGTAAAACGCTGTACAGCCGCATGTCGATCTGAGCCACTACGAAGCTGCAGGCAGTTGCTAAAACACGTAATATAAACTTCATACAGTCAGACCGTGCAGATGACATTTCGCGTGGATCTAAAAATATTTTAATGCTCCGCGTTAACGTGGAGCTAGACATGGTGTTCAAATTAATAACAAAGATAGATCTGGCTTTATGTTCCATTGTTCAGCCATACGAATTGCTTCGAACCGAATATCTTCATATCTATTTCTATGGTCCTTTAGCGATTCTAATGGTATCCTAATGAAATTTATAGCTTCGAATAAATCTATATTCTGACTTTGCAACATTTTTGAAGTTATGCCAATTTCTCCTAAAATTAAATATAAATAATACAAATAAACACAAAATTAAAATTGTCTACGCTAGATAGTATTATTTTGGCTTCAACACGCTTATCTTTTTTTTCAGAAGTTAATATAATTTTATTAAGAACAGCAATAATATTTTTAAATTGAAATTTAACAGCTGTTATGGTTTACGTCCGAGAGGACCATCGTGTAGGGTTAAGTTTTTTAATTTAATATCAGTGTTGCAGCAACAACAATTCTTAAAAAACTCATGAGTTAATTCTCCTTGTTCTTCAACTAAACTCCTTAAGTTACATTCGAACTCTTTTCGTATAAACCTATAACATAAACATTTATAAAGCCCACGTGTCAGGCACAAATCAAGCACAAAGAAATCATGGACCGAGTGATTTATTGATGCATGATAAGTACCGACAAATAATAAGACGAATATATAATATATAATAAGAAATAATAAGAAGTGTTTAGTCAGGCTAATTTTATCTTCACGACTATAAAATAGTACCTACTACTTACATTAGGTATATAGAAATTGTAAATTTGTATAAACACAAATTTAAAAATAAACGCATATCCGGACCCCCTGAAGTCTTGCCCCCCCCCCCCCCGGCAACAAGGGGTTTCGTGGGTGTGACGTTACGCCACTGGGGTTGGTAAAAGTTATGACCTTAAAGAAAAGTCGAATTCTTTGAATTATTTCGCAGCATTGTAAAAACAGTATCAGAAAGACTAAACAGTTTATAAGAGGCACTAGATATTTTGGGTAGATCGGTTAAAAAACAAACACCCTGTATATAATTATTTTATTAGTATACAATCGCAAATTTTTATAAGAATTTTCATCCACCCATCGCTACTCATCAGCCATCGGCGTTGTTGACATTTTCGGTGACTAATAAGAGCGTTCGACGTTGTGGGCACATTCGACAAAGTGTCCCTTGCAAGCATTCGGCGTTGTGGGCACGTTCGACAAAGTGTCCCTTACGAGCATTCGACGTTGTGGACACATTCGACAAAGTGTCCCTTGCAAGCATTCGGCGTTGTGGACACGTTCGACAACGTGTCCCTTGCGAGAATTCGACGTTGTGGGCACATTCGACAAAGTGTCCCTTGCAAGCATTCTGCGTTGTGGGCACGTTCGGCAAAGTGTCCCTTACGAGAATTCGACGTTGTGGCCACATTCGACAAAGTGTCCCTTGTAAGCATTCGGCGTTGTGGACACGTTCGACAAAGTGTCCCTTGCGAGAATTCGACGTTGTGGGCACATTCGGCAAAGTGTCCCTTGCAAGCATTCGACGTTGTGGGCACATTCCGCAAAGTGTTCATTAGGCGTTAATCAGAGCTCTACATTATAGACGTTTTACACAAACAACATGCTATTCGGGCACCATCGGGACTTGTGACACTACCAAATATTTTTCGGCGTTGTGGACACTTTCGGCGAAGTGTCCCTCCCGAGCTTTCGGCGTTGTGGGCACGTTCGGCGTAGTGGGCATTGAATAACATTCGGCGTTGTGGACACGTTCGACGTTGTGGACCTTAAATAATCGATTCGACGTTGTGGGCATTCGACAAAGTGTCCAGGCACCCATGCAGACAGAGACACAGACATACACATAGACAGACACATCTGCAGCGTCCGATTTATCGTTTTCTCAAGGCCCTAAAAGAACCACTAACCGAAAGTAAGGCGAAAAAAGCTGAAGAACATATAACAAAAACATTGGCCAAGGGATACAACTAGGTATCTCCTTCACCATCAAAAAGAAATAGAGAGGGGGGACGTGTATCCCCACCAAATATAACAATTTCTAAAAACTAACATTAGATTTTAGTTATACTAATCAAGATAAGAATTCTTCTTAAGCAGAGTTTTTTCATTGTTTCCCTTTTAATAAATAAAAAGGAACCAAATTATGATTTTCAAAAATTCATAGAGGGGTACCACAGTGTAATTACGGTATTCGGCAAAAATACAAATTGTAACCCATGTTCAGCTCTACATGACTACAAAATTTAAAAAAAAAATTATTTGGAATTTACTTACATTTTCTACAATAACCTTACCAAGTATAAAAGTATCAATAAATTTTGGTTTATCTAGTCATGATGCTTAAGAACTAATGTTCGTTATCGGACCTCGTTTTATAAATAGAAGGGTACCTATTTTCGATTTTCAAAATTCATAGAAAGCGCCACAGTAAAAAAAACAAGCAGTTTTTGAAAAATAAGTATTTAAAAACTTTTGAAAATCGGTGTACCCACTTGCCCACAGACAGACATTTTCTAAAAAACCCCTTTTGCGTTCCTTGAGCCTTAAAACGTGTATTTTCCTTAAAATCTACAATTCGAATATTTTGATGAAATCAATACTTCCTTATACCAAAGGTATGGAAAAGTAATATAAGGAAGGTATGAGAAAGCAATATACTAAAAGTATGAGAAAGTAAAAACGTCTCAAAATGAAGGGAACCTAGTTTTCTTATCGGTTAGCACGTCTTTTAGCCATGAGAACGACCTTTCAGCGTCACAAGATGCAAGTGACGCATATTTGTAAAAATAAACCACTCCATATTGATTTCCCCGTCTACATGACTCCCAATCAAAATACTTAAACCGGATTCAGAAATTGAAATCCAGAAATTATGGTCAGCAGCGACGTTAAACTTTCTGCTATGGCTTAACGTATTTTACTAATACTATTATTGTTTGGATGTGGCTAAGCTAAGGCGTTATTTTTATAAAAACCCCACTTTAGGTGTTTTAAAAGCCACTTTAGGTAAAAAAAAAAACGCAAACAACGCAAATAACTTATGAGAAAAAATATTTAACATAAAATTTTAAAAATTGAGTAGTTTACAAAATTTTTAAATTTTCAAAAATATTTTAAAATTCTAAAAATTTTCAACATTTTAGAAAATCTTAGTATGACAATTTAAAATTTTTAAAAATATCAAAAATTTTCAGTTTTTTTCCTAAATTCTCAATAGTATTAAAAATTTTACAATGTTTTTCTCAAATTTTTTATTTTTCATACATTATTTAAATTTCATACTATTTTCAAATATTTTGAAAATTCTTCAACTTAAAAATGATCATGTCGTAATATTTGTAATTTTTTAAATAATTTTTAAACGTTTTTCAAGTTTTTAACGCAGAAATTTTTTAATTATAAATTTCAAAAATTATCAAATGTTTTCAAAATTTAAAAATTTTGAAAATTATTATATAGCAAATTTTGGCAAAATTCTTAAACTTAGAAATTTTTGAAAATTTAAAAAAAATTTTGAAAAGTTACAATTTAAAAAATAGGCAAAATGTTTGACAATTATGAAAAATTTTAAAATTTTTAAAATTTGAAAATTCACGAATATCGCGTTTGCGCAAATCGGCTATTTGACTTGCGTAGAATCTTAAGTTCTTTTTCGAGCGTGTGTATATTGAAATAGAGCACCCTTCTCCAACCTCTATGTTCTTGCGGTTTCATCCGACTGAAAGTACCAATCTTTAAGCCAAGTTTGGGTTTTCATGTTAAAGACAATTAAATTTATTACTTAAAAATGTAATAATATACAGGGTGTTTAAAAATAAAAATAAGTTGATTGTTGTACCTTGAAAAATAAACACCCCGTATGAGTGAAATTAATTTACACCGATGCGGCACGGTCTACCAAACAACTTTTGCATTCAATTTTATTTCGTAATGTTATTATTTAAGGCTGTAGCATTGATATATTCCATACTTTTAATCCACCCTGTATATAGTAGTTATTTAATTTAGCTTCATCACAATGATACCTCACACCAGCCCTGTATAATACGTTTATGATTATTTTTTCACACAATATTTTGTTTGGGGCTCTTTTAATATTGGTGCCCTTGGCATTTGCCGTGATTCCAATGCGTTGGTACACCACTGCGTCTGATGATTAATGATTATATAATACGTATGTATTACTTAATAATGACTTGCGTAATTATGCAATAATTTAACTGGTCCTCCTTCAAAAATTCAAACAAAAACTCAGCCAGAACGCGTAACATGCTGATCTTACACCTCATTTTTAGACAAATTTGAATGTAAGCAGGTTTATAGCTCTAAAGTTATCTATTTCTAGACAGAGAGCAGTGGCAGTTTCTTAACCTTGGTAAAATATTAGGCTGCCGCTTACTTTTTATTTGTGTTTGAGGGATCACATTGAATTTTCTTCAATAAAAATGTTAGTGTACATTCTCCAGTGTTAAGCACACAAGCAAGCAAAAGTATAGTAACAAAACGTTGAAAATGTCTAGAAACATTTTCTCAGAATCCAAATTAATTGCAATTTTGACCAAAAATGTCTTCGATACACTAACGATAACTCTATTATGCATTTTACTTGCATGGTATGCCCAATACCACTGGAAAAGGAGAAAACTGTACCAAATCGCTGCGCAAAGAAAAGGCCCATTAAATCTTCCATTTATTGGATCTGCTTTATATTTTCTTGGATCTACTAACGGTAAGTTTACGTGTTTTCAACCAAACATTTTTTTTATTAATAGGTTCTAACTTTACTTCGTTGAAGTTCATTTTAATTTATTGTAAATAAAACAATTAACTACAACGGGTTTTTGTATTTTAGCCTTATATGTATTTCGATATGTTGACATGTCATTTTCAGAGGCAAAATCAAAAGTAAACAGTTGCTGTTGCTATAGGAACAATAAATGTTCATAACTTAATCTTGGTTTTCTATATCTGCATCCAGATGACTTGATTTCTCATTCCAAAACGTCCAATAATGATGAATTTAAGAGATCAATTTGCTCATTCATTACAGGTGCAGATTTTGAAATGTTTGTAAATTTCAAAAGCTTCTAGTATATCCAACTTACCTTTTTCATCACAAAAGTGTAAACATTTTATAGTGTTATTAGATGTCGTTGAGTGATTATGTTCTAATAAGTGTTTAAAGCAGTTGGATTTATGTGGGTGTTTATATTTGCAACAACGTACGCGCTCCTTGTACCTAATATCAAAATTTCTAATCGTTTGTCCTATATAAACTGAATTACAGTGCAAGCAATTTAATTTGTAAATGCCTGGTTTTAGTAGTTGTCTGTTTTTTATTTAGCAATAAACAAAGTGTTTAAAATGTATTTTTTAAAAGTTATTTTACATTTATTTGTTTTGTTTATAATTCAAGCAATTTTTTATTATTTATCGCCAAAATATGGAATTGACGCGTATTTCATTTTATTTGATAAAGTAGTTCTATAAATTTTCTAAATAGCTAATTTATAATTTTTCTCTTTAATTAGTGTATCAATAAGTTGAGTATTATAAGCATTTTTGTATGCAATTTGTTTAATAATCGAAATTTCTATATTATAACTAATTTCACCTAAAGGAACCGTTAGAGCGCTATGTATCATGGACCTGTATGCTGCTAATTTATGTGTTTTATGATGACAAGAATTGTGTGGTGTTATAATATCTGTTTGAGTAGGTTTTCTGTAAATAGAATATTTTTTTCCATTCCATCCATCCAAATTCATAAAAAGCGCTGCCACAGTGAAATTATAGGTTTCAGAAAAAAATTAAATTGTAGCCAATCTTCCTTTCTAACAGCATACCAAGTTTTAAATAAATCGTGTGGGCAGTTTTTGAAAATTTTCAAAATTTTTCAATAGCGCCATTGGGATCTTTTTCTGATTTTGAAATTAATTTTGTACATCGTATACTATGCACAAAGGGCTCTCAAACAAGTTGTAGTTAATCTCGATCAGAAAACTACTTTTTGAGTAATTGGGCCTTAATGTGGAGATTTTCAAAAAAGTGTAGCGGCAGCCATTTTGAAGCAAAAGAGTTCAGTAAATGAGTTTTCGATTTGTCTTCGGTTCTTCTCTCTGATTCTGATCTCAAATTTCCAAAATTTAGTCATAGAAAAAAAATGCTACCAAAAAAGCACTTCTTTTTCTGGTTTTGGATTTTTATTGCTTAACTAAAACTACAATTTTCGTTATACCTCTTGATTTAAAATTTCATCAAAATCGGCCCAGTAGTTTCGCCTTTAGATGCGTCACCCACACACCCACCCACAGAAAGACGTTTTATAAAACCCCGGAACGTGTATTTCCGTTAAAATCTAGATTTCTTAAATTTTAATGGGAAAAAAAATGACTTCAGCGTTAGGAAGTGTCATTTTGCAGAACGCTTAGGACCTTGATCCACAGCATCTCCAACGCGTTGAATATTCTCAACAAAAATTAAAAAAGAACCGTGCAGTCACACGGTGTAACGTTTTCAAATTCGTCAGTTTCCCATGCATAACCCTGTACATACCCTTGGTTTCTCAATTTTTATATTAATTAATTTAATTTTTTTTTGGATATAATACACATTTAAAAATGCGTATTACGACGTAAAATGGTGTTAATTTGGACTTCCGGTTTAACCAGAAGTAATAACAATTTATGGTATTGTTAACGGAACACCCTGTATATTTTTGAATATTTGGATAAACGTTTAAATTGTTTTTAGAGCCATGTATAATACTTACTCTTTAACTATTAATTTTGGCCGACAGAGGGCGTCCAGCAATTTTTAATACCCGGTTTCAATACAATAATATTATTTTTTTGTGCTATTTAAAAAATAATAAAGTATATTATTGGTATTAAATTAAAGCAAATAAAGTGGTAATTTAAAAAGTGCAATAATCCAAAAATCGGGTAATTTAAAAAAAGTTATGACCGCTTAAAAATTCAGAATATATTATACTATTCACTATAACATGTTTAAACAAATTAATTAAAAGAAAACTTAAAGTTCATTATTCTATTGTTTTGAAAGCCAACTTAAAAAAATAATTATTGATGTTATTAGCCACTTAAATATTTTTAAAAACGCTCTCTGGCAGCGCAAATTAAAAGGTAATGGGGAAATATTATACACCGTGTGTATAAAGTAACACCTCCCCCCAAATTAACTTTTGAACGACTTGGTATTTTTCAACAAAATTTGGTGTGCTGTAATGGGAAATTAAATACTATCTTTCAGACCATATTAAAGTTTTGTGTCATCCAAAATGGCGACTGGGTGCCATTTTGAATTTTTTTTAAATGGAAGGGGGGTCGTGTAACATTTCATTGGAAAGGTCTTTTAGTTCTGCGTCTGATCCTAGAGTTTTAAGGAAAACTATTAAGTCATAACAAAATGAAAATGTTTGAAGATAAAGAAGTCTTTTTAAAAAACTAAGAATTAAAACAAAAATAACTTAAATTAAGTGTTCGAAATGTTCACCATTCACTTCTTGGCACATAAAAAGTCGGTTATGAAATTCTTGCCTTACATTTTCATAAGTTTCTGGAGTGATATTTCTGCAAACTTCTGTAATGCGTTGCTCCAGTTCTTCAATTGTTTCTAGACGGGTTCTGTACACTTTGCGATTTCAGGTATCCCCATAGAAAAAAATTTAAGTTAAATCTGGGGAGCGAGCCGGCTATTCTGCAGGCCCCCGCCTACCAATCCATCTTCCAAGAAAATGTCCGTTGGGAAAGTCAGAAACAGGCCTATAATAATGAGGCGGCGCACCGTCTTGTTGGAACATAACGTTTTCAATATTATTTCCTGAGTTATTTCTGGGAAAATTGTGTCCTGCAAATGAAAAAGTGGACTACTGGATAAAAAAAAATCAAAACCATTTTGAATTGAGTGAGTCCGTTTGTTTAAAACCCGCCATTTTGTTATGGCTGAATATTTTTCTTTGAAACTCTAGGATCGGACGCACAATTAAAAGACCTTACAAATGAGGTGTCACTCGACCCACCTTTCTATTTAAAAAAAATTTCAAAATGGCGCCCAGTCGACAAAATTTAAATTTTGGCTAAAATATAGTATTTAATATCTCATTACAGCACACCAAATATTGTGGTAAAATATCGAGTCGTTTAAAAATTAGGTCGGGGGGGGGGGGTTACGTTATAGACAGACGGTATATAGCTGTAAAGGAAACTTAAAAGTTTATCCAAATATGGAAAAATACACAGGGTGTTCTATTAAAAATGTAAAAAAAAATTATTACTTCCGGTTAAACCGGAAATCCAAATTAACACAGTTTTACGTCGTAATATGCACATTTATGTGTATATTAACAAAAAAAAAATTAAATTAGTAATTTAAAAATTGAGAATATGGCCGGTTGTTACAAGTTCTCGTGGTCACCTGGTATGTATGCTTAAAATCACTCATAACCAGGATATTCACTGCTCATTGTTTTTTTTATGGGAATTGTAATTTTGATCATGTTTATTAGTTGAATTAATTTTTATGTTTAAATCTAAAAAGTTAATAAACCTATTTTGTTCAGTTTCTAGTTTAAATGTTATTTTTGGGTGCAAGCTGTTAATAAAAATTAAAAATTTATTGATTAACTTAAATAAACTATCAAAACATGCTAAATTGTCATCAAACCAAAACATAAGTTTCTCAGAATGGTTTGATTCAAATTTGAGGTCTTTTAGAATTTTTATAAACATATAAGCTAAAGGAGGCAGTGTTGCCACTCTTCTGTGTCAAATAAATTGTATCATGGCTCGAAAATTATCGTATTTCGTCGGTGAATATCGTACGCTAAAATATTTTTAAATTGAATAAAAGAGATTGTAAACTTCGACAATTGAAAAAAAATTACAAAGGTGCGGATTTGACAATCATAATTTTAAAATTTTGCTTTGTAGTTGTTTTAAGAGCGGCCGTAGTTTGGTGGTAAGAGCGCGGGCCACCAATGCAGCGGATCTGGGTTCGATCCCCGGCCCGGTCGTTCTCCCTCGCAAGGCAACGGGAAACCTCTCTGGAGAAGAAGTGCATGCACTTCCTGTGATTCGGAGCCCACGTTAAACTGTAGGATGCAAATTATCTATCGCCGCGCACCAAACACTGACATAGGAGAGAGGTAGCCAACGCCCTGAATAGGGTACGGCACTATAAGAAGTCGTTTTCTGCAACGTATTCTAAACAATATTTAAATTCGTCCATTTTTAACTATCCTGTTCGAAATTGTCGTTTTCGATGTATTTGCTTCCTTTTTTTCTTATTATAGTTACGCTCTGAGCTGGAGCTTTACGAATCGTTTTTATCAGCCTAATAATTAAATGCAAAAAATATATAAAATAGTTATTTATGTTACTGGTGGGATTAACCCGTTATTATAACACGAGTTTGAAAGTTGCACGACGAGGTCGTAGACCGAATCGTGTAATCAAACAAGTGCCATAATAATGCATTATCCCACGTGTTACATCCAAAATGTTATCTACGACTGCTCAAAATTTGTTAAAAATCGATTATTTTTGCTTGAAATGATATTTGAAATTTCGCATTAATTTATTTGCAAATCTCAAGTCACTTTTAAAATACTTTTGTTTTAAAATCAAAGGAACGAGATAGATTTGATTTATTCAATACTATGGCAAACGGCCAGTTTTCTTATAAATAAAAGTTTTAGATTTGTTTGTGTAAACAAAATGAGTGAGGGAAGGAATTCATTACCTAACTCATTTTACATTAGTGCTATAATGAACTTCATTACCTAAGGCAAATGAATGACATAATAAGTCCTTATCGAAGCAGTCGTAGATAAATGTAATTACGTAACAACGGTAGATTTGCAAAATTACTTATCATAATACTGCACAAACCGTAAGTTTTTATATTTAACTTAAATTCCACAAACACAACGAACGCGACGACATCCGACAAATCAAACCTAATAAAAAATGCAGATTAAACTCGCGAACGCGACAGGAATTGAAATCATATGGATGCGGATGCTGCGCTTGAGAAAATTTAAGGGCTCAGCTCATATTTACAGTAACTGTTATGGCTACACATGCAGACAACCGAAACAGGTAAATAATCGTACTGTACAAAACGATGTCAGTTTGTAAATTTTGTTGGAGGTTATTCCCTGAAAATATGTAGCATCGAAGAAGTTGAAATACCGCGAAATTTAAATATAAAAAGAATTAAAAAATTGAAAACCTTTAACGACGCTGAAATTTTTTTTTGAAGTGAAATAATCGTATTTTTGCATACGATTTCATAGGGTTCATCGCACATTGTACCAAGCGACAAATAATCGTACAAATACGATAATTATTGTACGGTTGGCAACGCTAAAAATAGGTGAAATGATACGTAGAGCTTTAACGGTTCCTTTACGAACAAATAGTTATAATAAAAAAATTTCGATTATTAAACAAATTGCATACAATATTGATTATAATGCTCAACTTATTGATACATTTGTTTAAGGAAAAAATTATAAATTAGCTATTCAGAAAACTTATCCAACTACTTTATTAGATAAAATGAAATACGCGTCAATTCCATATTTTGGCAATAAATCAGGAAAAAATTACCAAAATTATAAACAAAACAAATAAAAGTAAAACAATTTTTAAAACAACAGAAAACATTTTAAACACTTTGTTTAATGCTAAAGAAAAAACAGACAATTTACTAAAATCAGGCATCTACAAATTAAATTGCTCGCACTGTAATTAAGTTTATACAGGTCAAACGATTAGAACTTTTGATATTAGATACTAGCAACAACGTACACTGTTACAATTATAGACAACCACATAAATCTAATTACGCTAAACACTTATTACAACAAAATCATTCAATACATACCATCTATTAACACTATAAACTTTTTACACTTTAGTGGTGATAAAAGTACGTTAGATATAGTAGAATCATTTGAAATTCACAAGCATTTAAAATCTGTACCTTTAATGAATACGCAAATTGGTCTGTTAAATTCACCATTATTGAATGAGTATGTGCATAAAAATACTTAATTACTTTAACAATATCTATTTATTTTAACCTTATACGTATTTCGGCATGTTTACATGCCATTGTCAAAGGTTATATGAAAAACTAAACAGTTAGTGTTGTTATAGCAATAGAACTTTGTTACTTATCTTGGTAATCGTCTGCAGATGACTTGATTTCTCATTCCAAAACATCCAGTAGAGGAGAATTTAAGAGATCAATTTGCTCATGCATTAACGGTACAGTTTTTAAATGTTTGTGAATTTCAAAAGCTTCTAGTATATCTAATTTACGTTTATCATCACAAAAGTGTAAACATTTTATGGTGTTATTAGATGTCATTGAATGATTTTGTTCTAGTAAGTGTTTAGCGTAATTGGATTTATGTGGGTGTTTGTATTTGTAACAACGCACGTTTTCTTTATACCTAATATCAAAATTTCTGATTGTCTGGCCTATATAAACGGAATTACAATGCTAACAATTTAATTTGTAAATGCCTGATTTTAGCAAATCGTCTGTTTTTTATTTTGCATTAAACAAAGTGTTTAAGATGTTCCTAGTTGTTTTAAAGCTTACTTTATATTTATTTGTTTTGTTTATAATTTTAGCAATTTTTTCTGATTTGTCACCAAAATATGGGATCAAAGCATATAAACGTTTATAATAAACTTTAATTAAACTTTATTTAATTGTATCGAACGAAGTTAGGGTATTCGGATAAATTTTTTGAATGGCTAATTTATAATCTTTTTCTTTTATTAATGTATCAATAAGTTTAGTATTATAACCATTACTGTATGCAATTTGTTTAATAATTGAAATTTCTCTATTATAATTAATTTCATCTAAAGGGACCGTCAAAGCCCTATGTATGAGGGACCTGTATGCTGCTAATTTATGTGTTTTATGGTGACAAGAATCGTGTGGTATTGTAATGTCTGTTTGTGTAGGTTTTCTATAAACTGAGTACTCAAATTTATTAGTTGAATTAATTTTTATGTTTAAATCTAAAAAGTTAATAGACTTATTTTGTTCAGTTTCTAGTGTAAATTTTATGTTTGGGTGCAAGCTGTTAGTAAAAATTAAAAATTCATTAATTAAATCAAATGAACTATTAAAACATGCTAAAATGTCATCAACATAACGAAACCAAAATATAACATTCTCAGATTGATTTGATTCGAATAATTGATCTTCTAGATTTTCCATAAATATGTTAGCTAAAAGAGGTGAAACTGGACTTCCCATGGGTAAACCATCTTTTAGGAAATAAATTTTATTATTAAAAGTAAAATAATTTTGATTGGTGCAAAGTTCAAATAATTGAATCAACTCAGTCCGTTTCATTAACTCAACATTTTTGTTAATAAGAATATCATTTAACAAAGGAATACACTCTTGAGGAGGTATTTGGGAAAACATATTAGTAACATCAAAACTAACTAGCTTGCTTTGTGGTGGTAAATGTAAGTTAGACAACTTTTTGATTAATTCGGAAGAAGTTTTAACTGAATATTTTGGTTTATAATCAAAACTGGTAACTATATTATTGGACTTTTGAAGTGATAAATCAAGTCATCTGGACGCAGATATAGAAAACCAAAATCAAGTTATAAAGATTTATTGTTACTATGGCAACGCCAACTGTTTACTTTTAATTTTGCTTTTGATAATGACGTGTAAACACGTTGACATACGATAAAGCTAAAATAAAAAACCTGTTGAAGTTATGAATGGTTTTATTTACAATAAATATTTTTCTAATGATTTAAATTACATTTAGATATTTTCAATAAAATGTTGCGCCTGACTAACGAATTCGAGTCACCCGTACGAATGTGGTTAGGTCAGCAACTATTTTTCGTAGTAAGTGAACCTGATGATTTGGAAATTATCATGAACAGTCCTCATACCCTCGAAAAAGGAGAGCAGATGTACAAATTTTCCAAAACTATGCTTGGTTCCGGATTGGTTACCGCTTCTGGTAGGTTTGACATAAACATATTTTAATGTTAATTGTAATTCTTAATGTTGTTTAGTTCCCAAATGGAAGCGGCATAGGAAAATCATAGTACCAACGTTCAATCAAAAAATTCTGGACGAGTTCATGGAGGTTTTTACAGAGCAATCGGAAATTTTGTTGGAACAACTTAAAAGAGAAGTAGGAAATGGGACTTTCGATATTGATCATTATGTTTGCCGATGTGTCTTGGACATCCTTTGCGGTAAGGTATTGCATTGTTCACAATAATTTGTTTAATTTATTTTTGTATTTCAGAAACTGCAATGGGTACCACAGTTAATGCTCAAACCACAGAGTCGTACTATTTCCAGTGGCTTTATAAGTAAATGCAGCTGTAAAAATCATACATCTACTTAAATTGATATTTTATTTTAACCCATCATCCCAACGAATTACGAAATTTTAAATTTTTATAAGTAAGTATGTTACAACTGTGATTTTTTTAGACTTAGAGCTGGCGGAAGTTTGGTACTCTCCCTAAACCGTAGGTTCCGCTAGCACGCGATACAGAAATTTAAAGATGGCGCTGCTATTCGAATTAGAAATTGCCCCCCCCCCCGCTATTACAAAAAATGTATTTTTTATACAGTCTGAATTAGAAGCATAAAAAGGTGGGGAGGAAAAATGCTTTACTTGACTATAGGCGCCCTCAAAAAAACAAGTTCAGATTCGTATTCTACAGAAACCGTTTAGACAATTTGCGCAAGCAAACAATATCCCTACTACTCCTGTTTGCTACCAGTTACGATTTTCGTTCGTTTTGCAATTTCGCAATTTCTGCTCCAAACTCGGCATGCAAAAGAGTAAATTTTATCACTTAAAAACTTTTAAAACGTTGCAAAAATGAGCAATAATTTGAAAATTATCAGAATTTCCAAAAAAATATGAAAATATAGCAAATTTTTAAAATTTCACTAATGTCTGAAATTAGTAGGTGTACAATATTTTTAAAATTTTCTAAAATTTGAAAATAACAAAATGCACAAAAATTTAAAAAAAATTAAATTACTCAAAATTTTCTAATTTTTTTTTAAAGAAGGATCCCAGTATAAACCAAGAAAATTGAAAATGTTGCTAAAATGTAAAAAAGTATTATCAAGAATGTAAGAAATTTCTAAAAAGTTTCAAAATTTTTGAAATAACTACAAAAATGTAACTAATCGGGGTTAGGAACTGCCTCCCCGCAATTATTTTCCATTCGATTTTACATTTTACTACTTACTTCAAAAAATGAGCAAAAATTCAAAAAATGTATCTCTTTTATACAACCTGAACTAGCGGCAAAAATAGTTGGGGAGAAGAAATACTTTACTTGACTATAGGCGCGCTCAAAAAAACAAGTTCAGATTCGTATTCTACAGAAATCGTGTAGACAATTTGCGCAAGCGCAGTATCTCTGCTGCTCCTGTTTACTACCACTACCGATTTTCGTTCGTTTCAACAATTTAGCAATTTTTGCTCCATACTCAGCATACAAGTGTAAATTTTATCACTAAAAAACTTTTTAGTGTTTATCTGAACTGACGTCAAAGTAATGTAAAAAGTACGAAAAATTAATTTTCAAGTTTTAACTGGGAAATTCGTATTACTCGATCGTGGCAAATACGATCTCCAACTGCTCTCCCACTGCTCTCCCACTGCTCTCCCCCTAACGGATAAACATTGGTTGCAACTAAAAAACCCAAAATTTAGTAAAACCATTTATCCAAATATTTTTGAAAATTTTTAAATTTTTGCAAATTTTTAAAATTTGAAAAATTTAATAGTTTGCTAAATAATAGCAACATTATAAAAGTTTTGAGTATTGATAAGAATATTGGAAATAATTGGAAATTTTAGAAACTTGCAAAATTTTCCAAAACTTGTTAAAAATGTTAAAGGCAACTCATCTGTAATTTAAAAAAATGTCTGTGGGTGGGTGGGTGGGTGTGTTACGCTCCATATCTCCGGAACGGCTGGACCGATTTTGATGTGCTTTGGAATGAGGGGGTATATCAAAAATTCACCGACAAAATAAGCTTTTAAAAAAACCGAAACCGGAAGCGGAAGTTAGACATGTTTTTTTGGTAACATTTTTTTCAGAAACTGAATTTTGGAAATTTCAATAGTGGAGATTAAAGAAGGCCTTAGGACAAATCAAAAGATTTTTTACCGAACTCTCTAGCTTTAAAATGGCGGCCGCTACGAATTTTTGAACATTTCGACTTTAACGCCCATTTACTCAAAAACCAGTTATCTGATTGGAATCAACTACATCTTGTTTGGTAGCCCTTCAAGCATACTATACCATGAAATATAATTAATTTTTAAAATATAAAAACGATCGCAATGACATCACTCCAAAATTTTGTAATTTTTCAAAAAAATATTTCTCAAAAACTGCCCACACGTGTTTCGCTCATTTTTAAATTTTGTAACGAAAATTTTGGGGGGGGGGGGGGGGGGGGGGAACAGTAGCCCCCCTAAATATTAAACTATCAAAAAAATATTATGGTATTCGGATTTTGCTATCAATGATGAGCTATATTGCTTTAACAGAAATATTTTAATGTCCCCCGTTAAATAAATAAAAGGGTACCAATTTTCAATTTTCAAAAATTCATAGAGGGCGTCACAGTGATATTATAGCAATGTGCAAAAAAAACAAATTGTAGAAGATTTCCAGCTCTATCAGCTTAAAAAGTTTAAACAAAAACGTGTGGGCAGTTTTTGAGAAATATTTATTTGAAAAATTCCAAAATTTTGGAGTGATCGTTTTTATATTTTCAAAATTAATTATATTTCACTAAAAAATTTTTCAGTGTTTACCTGAACTGACGTCAAAGTAATGTAAGAAGTACGAAAAATTAATTTTCAAGTTTTAACTGGGAAATTCGTATTATTCGATCGTCGCAAATACGATCTTCTTATTAACTGCCACTGCTCTCCCCCCAACGGATAAACATTGGTTGCAACTAAAAAACGCAGAATTTAGTAAAACCATTTATCCAAATATTTTTGAAAATTTTGAAAATTTTTGTAAATTTTTAAAATTTGAAAAATTTTAATAGTTTACTAAATATTATAAAAATTTTGAGTATTGATTAGAATATTGGAAATAATTGGAAATTTTAGAAACTTGCAAAATTTTCCAAAACTTGTTAAAAATGTTAAAGGCAACTCATCTGTAAATACAACAGCTTCAAATTAGATTCTACTGCATCTGCTACCCCCCAGAAAAAAGTTAAATATTGTAAGATACGAGAATCGTTTCTGTTTTGAATGTAACACCTCGAAACCACCGCCTAGTGCACCTTAAAACTCCCTAAAAATAAAATAACGAAAATCGAAAGCAAGGCGACTTCACGAAATAGAAGCGGTTGACAGAAGGGTGCCACTCAAATGTAAAATTTCCCAAAAATTTTAGAATGTTTCAAAATATTTCAAATATTTTAAAAAACGTTTTTCCAAATTTTGCAAAATTTTTAAAATATTTATGTTTAAAATTCTAAAATTCCAAAATCTTTCAAAAATCAGACATTTACAAAATTTTAAAATATTTACAAAACTAAGATTGTTTTACATTTTAAATATTTTCAGAAATTTCAAAATATCAAAATTTCTGTTTTCCAATTTTCGTATAATTTACATATTCAAAATTTTCCAAAATATTTAAAATTTTCAAAATGTTTAAAATTTCTATATTTTCAAAATTTTTTTAAATTCACTAACATTTTCAAGTCTTCAACAATTTTAAAAAATATATGAACAACATTTTTAAATTTAATAATTTTTATTAATTTTTCAATATTCAAAAAATGTCGTTCTAAAAATTTTCAAAAACATCAGGATGTTTAAAATTTTAACTTGAATATTGTCTAATTTTTATAATTTCAAAAAATTCATAGCAATCAAAATTTTCCACAAATTAAAAAAAAAGCGAAACTGTAAAATTGTGGAAAAATCAGCCGGTATAGAAAATGTTTCGAAATTTTAAAAATTATGCCATATTTTCATAAAATGGTTTAAATTTTAGAAAAATTTTAACAAAAGCTAGGAAGGTCCCGTGTCGGTTGCCCCACACTATTAAACTGTTCAGGAAACGATTAGAAAGGTACTCTTTACAGAGATGTTTTTCTTAATGAAATGAGTTGTTCCTATTGTCATTAAATAGGTTCATACCGGTTTTTAAGCAGAAATTTGTACATTTTTGTAAAAACAAAAAATAGAGGGTGTTGACTCGGAGGTTGTCGGGATTTCGCTCTTGCGCACGTGGGCTATTGGGTATGCGTAGAATACGCATCTAAGCTGTTTTTTGATTGCACGTATATTAGAGTAGAAACCCCCTTCCTATCCTTTTTTTGACGGACCAGCCTCGCTAGTTTTCACATTGCATATATTTTTTATGTTTGAAGTTATTGGTTGATTTTGTGGATTGTTCTCGTTTACTGTACTTGCAATTGCTGTACTTGTAGTTGTACCTATATGTTTAGGAAATGGAAGGAGATTTTTATTATAGTATAGTGTACATTTTATTTCTTGTAATAAGTATATTATTTTAGATTCATAGATGCTACAGCTAGTAGAATTCGTAATGTTGCCTATCACCCCGATTTTATATTCAATCAAACCTCTATAGCAAACGAACTGTATGACGTTATTAAGAAAATAAACAAATTTACTAGCGCTGTAAGTGAAAATAAAATACTATTTGTAAACAGTACCAAATTCTCAATATTTTGATGCAGGTTGTAACAGAAAAAAGAAAAGATTACCAGCAGAAACTAAAGGAAAACATGGATCAACCAGAAATACTATGCGGAGAAGGTACACACACATCTTACTATTTTATGAAAAGTTCACAACAGCGACAACAGTTTTTAGAAAGGCAAAGCTACTTTACATTTTTGATAGTATAAGTCGTTGCTCTTTAAAGTAGGAAAGCGGTTATGTTAAACATTTTACATGTTGGGCTAGATACAGTAACAAGTCATTTAAAAGATCTTTTTATTTTAAACAACTTTTGCGAGTAAAAAGCAGATCTTGCTGTAAGTCTTTTAAAGCTAAATTATAGATTTATTGTCTACGAATTTTAGGCTGAAAACCGTTCAAACAATTTAAAGTGGCATAATAAGTATTAGACATCAAACAATCATATGTTAACGCAAATAAGTACATTTTTGAAGGTGTAAATGCTGCCACTTGATGATTGTAGTGTAGACTAGAACCATACTGCAATATTGGCTGGTTGCCAAATGGGGCGTAAGTAAATTCTCACCGGCTTGCCAAAACACACTCGAGTATCATAAATAAAACTGTGGCAAGTGGGTGATGCGTGAATCATAAAATCACAACACAAAGTAGTCTTTGGGATGAGACGTATTAGCTTTCTTTTGTATAAACCTTTTATAAAGCGCACTCTTGTGGCAACTAGATCAAATACGCTCCAATAATTAGGTGTAGCTACCGACTAAGACCTCGTTATTACGTCAGCTACAACGTTAGATGGCAGCATTTTCTGATCTTTTTACAACATAAATTAATTTGTTGACGTCAATAAATACGTTTTTGATGTCAAAAACGATATAATATTGTCTGAGAATGATTAAATGAGGTTAAAAAATAGCAGTTATATCAATTTATTACTTATATTTAAATATAATTGTGTAAGCGATTTTAAGGCGTTAGCAAATTATTTTTAGACGTCAAAAATCAATTTTTCACGGCACCAACAAAGGGTTTTAGACACCGAAAATAATTATGTGATGTCAGGCAATCAGTCATTGACGCCAGGAATTATTTGTGACGCCAATAAATGTTGTTTGTCGTCAAAAATTTGATTTTATGAAGTTAACAATACATTTTTTGGCGTCAAAAACCTATTTCCTGACGTCCAAAAAATATTTTTTAAGTTAATAAATGTTTAATGAAGAAGTAAAACAGATAAAAAAGTTTATTAAATTAAGCAAAATGAGAAAATGTTCAATTTTTTTGCTATGCGTTTTCTTCTGCTATCCCTATCTCAAAAAAGTGTCGTCTTATCAGAAAATGTTATACTTACTGATTAGAAAAGTCAACTCTCAATATTTAACGCATGGAACATACTGTACAGTATTAAATGTGTCTGCAACGTGACTTTACCCTCAAATAATTCAAGATGTATTAAAACTAAAAAAACATTTCTTGGTTCTAAAGAAAATTCCTTGAAATTAATCTACCTATTTTTTGTCATTGTTAGTGATTTGCTATAGATCCGTAACTATAAGAAAAATGCATAATACCAAATTTATGTTTAGAACCACACAAGAGAAAACCTTTCCTTCAGCTACTAATTGAACTAACAGAGGAAGGAACAAACTTTACAGATAAAGATTTACTAGACGAAGTGAACACTTTAATGTCGGGGGTGAGTAAAAGTCAATCTGGTTAAACTGTGGTAATTTAATATTCTTTTAATTTTGTAAATTGAAATATTTTATCTCTTCTTCTTCTTATGTTAGGATTTAGTCCTGTTTGTTCTATTGCTTTTTTTCTATGGGTTGTTGCCTGGCGGTGATGATGTCCAGTTTTCATACCATTTTATGTAGCCTTCCTGGGATTCCTCTTGTTTCTGGTTTTGGTTCGCCAATCTTTCATTGCCCATTCTTCTAGCATGGTCTCTCCAATATCTTCTTCTCGATCTTGTCCATCTGCTACGTCTTGAACTTCGCACACAAGTTTTATATATTCGAACTTTGCTGTTTATTGTCATGTGCTTGTTCTGCCATATGACGTCGCGGAGGCAGCCTAAAACCACGGCGGTTAAGTTGCCTGTCCCTACTTCGGTTCGGGTGTTGCTATCGCTCGAAATTTTAGCACCAAAATATACAAATTGCATGGCCTGTTCGATTGACTTTCTGTTAACTTTCAGCTTGCAGCGCATTGAATCTTAGGAAATTTATATAATATTATAAATATTATAAAAAAATAATAACAATAAAAAGTAAAAATAGTTATAAAAGTTCTTCTTCTTCTTCTTTTCCTTTTTCTTCTTTCTTTTCTTCTAGTTCTTGTGTTTATGTAGAAATAGGGGCAGTACGCAAGTTTTATGTGTATGGTCTTCAGTCGTTGATACTGCTAAAGTAGGGCACAAGAGGCACGGGTTAGCTTTTACCATTTACCATTTCTGTCTTCAAAGGGTTGATAGAGAGGGACTGTTCATATATATTATTTGAGGCTTTCGCGGCTTCTCGAAGGTATAGCATAAAGACAGTCTTTAGGACTAATGAAACTTTTGGAAACGGTTTCAAATCCGCAAAGGATCAAATATCAAATTTAAAATCAGCCGGAATCCCTTGCTCTTGTGGCTCAAACTACATCGGACAAACTGGTCGTTTCATTGAGTTAAGATGGCGAGAGCACAAAGGTGATTGCAAACGCAAACGCATCACAAAATCTGCGGTGGCTGAACACACTGGTTTAACTGGGCATAAGATGGACTTTGACAATGCTCAGGTACTCGCCAGAGTACCTCTTTACTTCCCTCGTATCATACGTGAAGCAACTGAAATTGAGAAACAACCTAACAACATGAACAGGGAGGGTGGTTTTAGACTCAATAAATCTTGGACTCCAGTAGTTCATCCTCTAAGGACTCGTAAGGGTCATCGATCCCACGATCACGCTCCACCGAATCCGACTCCGCCCAACGGTGACAGCCAACCAGAACTCCGCCGTTCTGCCCGACTGGCTCAAAGAGGTTTAAATACCTCCGTTTCTCGGATTTGAATTCAGTGTTTTTATTCACTCTGAAGATGCAAGCTGCAATGTCTTGTGAAACGTTAGTTTGTATGGGTTCACAAACAGCTAACAGACATAAACCGATTAAGTATTATTGTCCTGGCAAACAAAACACATTAAGATCAAATCCTTGTCAGCCCCAAGGTTTAAATAATCTAAGCACACGGGCCTGTTTAGGCAGGCAAGGCTTACGAAGAAGTATTGTTTAAACTTCTAGAGCAAATGCTTGTAATGGCAGACAAGCTGCAGGTCGGTCCTTACCTGATTATGCTGGGTGTAGTTTCCAAATGACGACACGGTCTAAGCCGAAAGTCTAAGCAGAAATTGTAATATTGGGACTGTTTATTACACAGTTTTTCTGTTATTTAAAAAGCCGTTTTCATTAAGTTGCAAAGAGTGTCATCGTACAATTTAATTTAGGAAACAGCTTTATTGAAGGTGTTGTGATGAAAAGCAGTCTAAGGCGTGGTTCTGTCTCTACTGCTGTAGAACACAGTGGTAAGCTCATTAACTGCTGCTGGGTTCTATACCATTGGATACGCAGATGACATCGCCATCCTCATCTAAAGGAAGTTTGAGGTCAAATATTGTTATACACTGGAGACCATGGTTAAGACATAGAAGAGGACGACCGCGTACCAGATGGTACGACGATATTATAAAAAAAACGGCTAGAGGTTAACATGGATAGAAACGATAAATAATCAGGCAAAATAGAAAGAAATGAAAGAGGCCTTTGCTCAAGAATGAACGACAAAAGGTTAAAGAGAGATATCAAGAAGGAGAGACAGAGGGCTTAAAGTGATCTACAAGCTTTTGACAGTAGCAGATTTTGTTTTATAACTAGATGCTCATCCGTATTCAGCCCAAAAGTAGTAAAATCCATCTTGAATCTTTGTAGATAATATTCCCATTGATCTTTATTTTAAGAAAATCTTTTAAAATAAAATGTTCGTATGTTTTCTTCTGTCACTATCGTCAAATAGTAGACAGCACAAGGTAAATGTCGCAGTTGCAATTGTCAGATTTTTGCAGGCTCTTTCATCCTTGTTTTTTCCACTATACATACAATAGTCAGTAATTGTGGTACTCCTTTTTTCTTTTCCCTTCTTCTTTGTTTCCGCAAAAGAACATATGTCAATTTGATGTTTGTTTATTCCCATGGCGATTTTCTGGTCTCTTTAGATCCACGAAGTTATGTTCCAACACCTCATTCTGATTTTTTTTACGTTTTCTCACCCGGTCGCTTATCCGTGTATTTTGTCCTGGTTCTGAGACAGAAATGGTTTTTTGGGCGATATTCTTGTTCAACAGTGGGTAAGTTGCTAACCCGTTCCACCAACCCTCCTCCTATTGCTAAAGGCGTATAGGGCTTTCTTCGGCGGAGTGTAAAATATTTCTTGTAGTTAAAAAATTCTCTTCTGAATTCAATTCATTCGTTCAATAGAAGTTGCTTTCTTACAACTTTCAGGAAGTTTACTTAAGAGATGTAATAGTACTAGAGTAAAAAATTGTACATTTTTGTACATTTCTTCAAACTTTAAATCTGTCATAAATTTTATAAAATATTTTTGGGTTTTATTATACAATGTAAATTATTATTTATCGGTTTTAGGGCACTCATACTACAGCGACAACAAGCAGTTTTGTCTTTGTTATGCTTGGAATGTTTCCAGATGTACAAGTAAGATTAGCAAATCTATTGAAACTATTAGAAAATACTCATAGATATAACAAACCAGTATCTGCACAAACAGAAAGCTAACTGTAGATTTTTCAATACACACAGGATAAAGTATACGAAGAAATTATAGATGTTCTAGGGCCAGATAGGCCAGTGGAAAGCAAAGATTTAAAAAATTTGCAATATTTGGAAAGGGTCATCAAGGAAACCATGAGACTTTTTCCAGCAGGCCCATTAATAAGTCGAGACGTAACAGGTGACATCAAATTGGGTGAGTATTTAAGAAGAAAATGGAGTTTTAAAAATTTAATTTGGACAAATGAATGGGAAGTTTGCAACCAGTAGTGGAATATTTAACTTGATCATATTTAGTATATCGTTCTCAGGGCTGAAATCTTCTTCTTCTTTCTGATTTCTTTATTTGCCCAAAGGCATCGGGTGCCTCGGTCTACTTCCTATAGGTGTTTCTGTTAGTCGCCATTCGGTTTACCTCCACCATATTTTTTCCTTTCTTCTTTGCTATGTCTCTGATGTTATCCGTCCATATCTTCGTGTTTCCCCTACTTCTGAATTGTCTATCCAAAGTTTTTCCTCTGGTTGGTGTTTGTTACCTTATTCTTCTATTTTCTCTTTCCATACATTTACTGCTGCTTGCAATTGATCTCTACTTCTCTTTATTAGGTACTACGATATCATCTGCATAGACTATGTTCTAGATTTCTACTGGCTCCAAGTTCCAGTTCCATATCTTGAATTTTTTAGTCCTGAACCCACAGTTTCTTGTAATTTTGTTTATTACAAAAATGAATAGAAAAAGGCTGAGACTGTCGTCGCCCTGCTTATTTCTTTCTTCAATCTTTAATTCACCTGTCTGTTCTTCACCTAGTCTCACTATACCTTTCACATTTTTCTATATACATTCTATTGTTCTTCTAAGTTTTTTGTTCACGTTTAGTTCCTCTAGTGCTTTCCATATTTGTTATCTGGGTACAGTGTCAAACGCAGCTTTGAAGTCAATAAAAGCCAAGTACAAATCCCTTCCTTTATCAATCATTTTTTCTGCTGTCATTCTCAGTGAGAAAATATGGTCCTGCTTTTGTGTTCCCTTTCTGTATGCAACCTGTTCCTCTTCTAACTGTCCTTCTGTTTTTTCTCTCAGTTTTCGTTTTAAAATTCTTGTTTTTAACGCACAAGACAAGGCATATGGCTCTATAGTTATCACAGTCCGCTGTTTTTCTTTTGTTTGTGTATCGGTATTATATGGTTTTTTAGCCAATCTTTTGGTACTTTCTCTGACTTCCAAGCTTGGTTGCATATCTTGGTCATTCACTTTATTATATCTTCTCTACCATACGTAATCAGTTCTGGCCCTATTTGATCACAGCCAGCTGCTTTTCCATTTCGCATTTCTTTTATTATCGCTTTTACTTCTTTTTTTGGTATATCTTGTGTTCTACTCTATCTTGTATTTGTTGCTCTTTTTCTTCTTCTGGCATGTAATGTTGCTGTGCTTCTAAAATGTCGTTTTCCAAAACTTTTCTTCACGGTTTGTTCTCCATGTCATCATAATTTCTGTTTTTAGATGGTCGCTTTTAATTGTTTTCCTTTGCGGATTTACTATAGATAGCAGAACTCGTGGGCTACGCCACAAAGAATTGCTAGAAAGTTTATTAGAAGAGATATATATGGATGTAATTCATACATTCCGCCGGTATCGCAGCCTCATAGCACCGATTACACTGCGTGACTGTTAGATAAACATTGAAACTTGTAAACATAATAAAATAAACTTTTGATTGTGCTCCAGAAGTATTTTTGAATCTCCTTAAAGATCTGCTGTATTTTTGTTCCAAAATCCTCCTAAGTTCTTGTTTTTGTCTGATTTACCTCCTCTTTTGCTTCGTCTTTTCTGATCCTTTAAGTAGTCTTATTTATATCAATTTTATTGCTTATATACTGTTCCCAGGGTCCAGGCGTCTTTTTTCAGTCTTACCTTTTCTTTCACAGTGTCATTTCACCATGCTGTCCTCTTACGTCCTGTATTTACATTCTTTGTTTTGCATATTTCCCTTGCCACCTGTTGTATTCACTTATGTCTCGTTTGCTTGACAGGGTGCACCAAGAGTAGGTGAGGTTGGTATTTGGATGGAAGAGGCTATAACTTGCGCAACCCCTTACATCCCAGGGCTAAAATCACCTATATTAAAGGATATGTTATGGCATTATTTCTGATTCATGTTTTCACTCGACTAATCTTTGTTTGATTTGTATTTTTCTAGGAAAATGTACTCTTCCTGCTGGCAGCTCAGTTATAGGAAGCATAATGAACTTACACAGGGACCCTAAAGTATGGCCAAATCCTTTGAACTTTGATCCAGAACGATTCCTCCCCGAGGAAGTAGCTAAACGCCACCCTTATAGTTGGTTAGCTTTTTCGGGAGGGCCGAGGAACTGCATTGGTAATATATTATATATATTTTTTATTTTTATATTTATAAGCCTTAAATATAAAACTACACCAAAAAATATTGGTTAAACTTATGCTTCGCTTTACCACGTATGAAAATGTTTTCATATATTTATATTTTAAGGTATCAAGTTCGCAATGATGGCAATGAAAACCCTCACAGCGACGGTAATAAGAAAATACCGAATCTTTACCGATTATAAAAGTATTGAAGAATTAAAATTAAAACTTTATATATTTCTGAAACCTCAGGAAGGTTATCGAGTTTCCATAGAAGCAAGAGAGTAAACGCAATATAAATAGAATACTAGTTGTAGTGAATTCGATAGTACAAAAATGTAATTAATTTTTTGCTTAATTTAGAAATGAAAGTTTAGTAGTGAAATTTAAAAAAGTTAGTTAATAATGTAAATATTTTATTTTATTGTAAATAAAACAATTAATTAATAAATGTTTTAAGTTTAGATTTTATTTTTTATTCAATAAAATCGCATACAAAAATAATATTGTTCGATATAAGGAAATGTCCAATAGAATTAGGATATTGTCACGGTTGTGACCTAGTCCTACTTAGAGTAATTAATAGTAATACAACTAATTATTAAAATAATTAAGATTTCAAATGTTTTGCAATGGATGGTATTGATCTGGTCACCTCATGTTTATTTGCAGAACATCTAGGGGCTGGATGCAGCCTTGCCTTGTTGCAATTTTGTGAGACAAATGCATATGGTATTAATTAGTGTATTTATAGACTCTATCCAGGTCTCAAATGCATGCATGATACCGGTTACGTAGGCATGGACCTTATTGATTATCGATTAAACACCGACCTGCCATACACAGTATAAAAGGCATAATGGTTGGCTGTACGATGCAGTCTATATTTCTCGCTACAATCCACCACAGCTACTACTCAAACACCTCTCGCATATTTGGGGCCTTGAGCCCCAGATTACTAAAGTGTATTATAATTCATGTAAGTAGTTTTATCTTAGCTTTGAAGGATATTGTAGAACTTTGAACGAAATATATCTTTTCACGCTACCGGCAGTGTAAGTAGGCCTTACATCCATAGCTACAGGGATCGTAAGTGGCTGATAACATTCGTGTACTAGTTACCCTTGACGACGGAACTTAATAGTGTCACTTACATTCCTAGGAAAATAATGTTGATTTTAACTGTTCGTTGATATGGTAACAAACACACACAACTTAGAATAATGGAGCTTTTAAAAAATAATTCCGATGACAGCTGTCAAAACGAACTTTTAAAAATATGATTAAATTTCTACCTGTAGGCCTACTTACATTGCCGGTAGCGTGAAAAATTTAATAAGTAACACGGAATGTATCGACTAATAACATCCTCGGCAGGCGACAAGCTTCGGCTCCGCCTCAGCTCGTATTCGCCTACCTCGGATGTTATTACGTCCTTACATTCCTTGACACTTAAACAACTATTATTGAATTTTGGCAGTTCTTGTAATGTACCTAGACATGTCACAAGCTACAACCCCCGTAACGTGACAATATATTTAACTAATAAAAGTGTTCAAAATAAAAGTTAACTTTTACCTTGTAATAAGGCTGAATACATAAATAAATAGGATTATTCCACTTTCACTATGAGGAACCAATCAGATTTCACAAGTAGTAAATTTTTTGCCAAATCACATTCGTTTGTAAATGATCAAAGAGCAACATGATAAATTCTAACAGCTGGTGAAAACAAAACACGCCTTTTTCTTGATCGTGAAAACGATACTAAACAATTAAGGAAACTATTCTTAATCGTGAAATAATTTATCCAAATACCATTATCGTAATGGATACTGTTTCGCAATATTTTGCTTTTAAGCAACCCCCTCGACGTTTTGGTATTTTTCAAAAAAAAATTTAAAATGTAATAGTCTTGTTAAAACGTCTCGTGTCAGCTGTAACAAGCCAACCCTTCTCTGAACTCAAAGTTCTGGAGAAGTTGAATTACCCTGGATAACTCAGAAGCCAGGATTCGTCGGAAATTACCAGAAATTTGTGGATAAAAATCATATACAATTTTTTATTGCACCTGTTTATACAATTCTAAAATATTTATGTATATTTCGTGTAATAAAAGTTATTAGATTGTTTACAAAATGTCTGTAGTTTCTGTAAATAAAAAGGTTTCTCACACGTAAAAGCAATTTATTCACTCCGAAAGAAGTCGACTGTTTGTCTGTATTATAACAATGAGTAATTACACAGTGATGTTTGCTTGTCGTATATAGTGTTAGCAGTTAACAACACTGAATACATTGGTTTTAAATCTTACCACTAAATTACAGCAGCTCCATTAAGCAATTTTGTGGAATTAGTGTGTGTTAGTAAAAGTGGTTTAAGATCTGCTATAGATCTATGGCTATGTATCCAATATTTTATAAAGTACTCTAAAGGTATCTTTTAAGGTATCGCATAACTGATCTACCAAATATGGCACTTATTTTCCATATTCATGTATGAATTTCCAGGACAATTAAAATCATTTGAAAATTCTTCTGAATTTTGCAAAACTCCTAAAACTCTGTATTTACTAGGTGATGTGTTATAATGTGCAATAACATCTTGAATTACTGCAGGTGTGCTTTTCTTACAGAAGCGAGTTGCAGATGATCCAGAATAGTTGTTGTGGGGTACAGACAAACCCGGGTAAAGTTTGCTCTTTTCCATTGTCCTTCTCCCATTTTTTGTACGCATTATAAGCCAATTTTACTCCAGCCATATCAGCTAAATCTTTATATTTCGTTTTTGAAAAATTTAGCTGCAAAACAAATTATTTTAATATAAACTACCCAGCGACAAAAAAAACAGGCTACTATATTATTTATATTTTATTTAATTCTGTGGATATGATGCATTATTACCTAGCAGATTTAGCTGCCGTATCCTATACCCTTCCCCTGTTTTGCTACAGACAATGCACCGCTCATATTTAAATTTTCAGATAGTTTTTGTACTATTTACTGCATAATTTTATTGTTAAAGCATGCAGGCGTTAATTTGTTGTAATCATTTGTTCCAATACTTGCAAGTTCAAGTTAATTTCATTAAATGGATTTCTGTTTTTCAAATTTTTTATCGTCTATTATGGTCGTGACTGCATAAAACGCTGCAACAGTTGTAGCATTAATCGAAGACGGCAGAAGTGAACGTTATGTTTTTGCCCAGCTTTAACGATACAGAATGTAGACAGAAGATGCCCTGGTTGGGTCGTAATCAAAGTAGATTAGCACATGATGATCACTTTAGCATGGCGACTGCTCTCGGAAGCCGATACTAGACGCCTCACACTGGGGCAAATAAGCTACAAAGCTGGCATTAAATAGAAAAATGAAATTCAGTTTAGAAGTACCCACTTAGAGGGTATTAGTAGACCACTTAATAACAAACACTTTGACAGTATTCAAATGTTTGAGAATGTATCCCGATCGTCACTAGCAGTTGTTATCGAAGTGGCTTTGTATCTACTGTTGTAACAAGTGACAGTTTGGGCATTTTTTAGTGTTCTTTTCATTTTGAGTTTCTGCTATAATTAATTAATAATAATAGTTTTTGGTTATGGAATCATCAACTTCAGGCATGTAGCTATATTTAAGTAACTTTTAACTTGCCTTTGACGTTGTTACTATGTATTTAAATAGGCTTAACAAAATGGTAGTTGCATATTTTTTGCATTATGATGAAATTTTTAAACACTTAACTTTTTAGTTATGTTCCAAGGTAGATCGAGTGCCGAAATTCTTTTTTCTATTAAGTTTGACTTACCAGGAATGTAGAACTCTTTCGATTTTTTGCAACTTTTTGCACCTTTGATAGTTATTCACTTATGCTTTTTTAGCTACTGTTTCTTACTCTACCCACATATCTCCATTATTTATTGTTTTATTTTAGGAACGATTTCGAACGCATTATTTATCTCTAGAAAAGAACTCATAGACATCATGAAACTATCTGGAGCAAGTGGTTTAGACCAACAACACAATTTCATGGTAGAAGAACTCAAGAAGCTGAGAAAGTTTGCGTCTTCAATTTTATTTGTTTATTTCAGGATTTTAATTATGTTTTTCGGTTTTCGCCACCCTAAAAACCACCCTATTTTATCCAAGGGATTTTTTTCACTATTTTTCCGTTAATTCGGAGGTCGAATTCTATACGAATCCGAAGTTTCAGAATTTTAATCGGCTATTTCTATTTCCATCCCCTAAAAACCACCCTAATTTATCAATAGGATTTTTTAAATTATTTTTCCTGTAATCACGAGCTTAATTTGAACCAGTTTCATAAGTTTCAGAATTTTACTTGGCCATTTCAATTTCCATCCCCTAAAAACTACCCCAATTTATTAATGGGACTTTTTTTATTATTTTTTCTGTAATCACGAGCTTAATTTGGACCAGTTTCATAAGTTTCAGAATTTTTGCCAAAAAAATGTTCATTCTGCCCACTGTGCGCCTGTTCAAATTAAAATCAAGCTCCATCGCATGCTCGGTGTCTGTGTAGCAAACAAAACAGTTAGAAGCGTCTTTCTGGTCGGCCAACTAGCACAGGGTATTGCTGTGACAATACGAAATTGCACGACTGGCTTTCGCTCAAGGTATTTGAAAGACATAGTGGTTCAGACCATGACAAACCAATAGTCAAATGATAAAAACTTTAGTGCAAACCGCTCTCCCATGCGCGTTCTCTTCAATTTCAATATCTGAAACTAAATTAGGGCTCGTCCGTGAATATCACCTTCTCCTATTCGACCATTGTCAAATTTCTATGACCTTGAGCAAAAGACAGTCGGGCAATTTGGCGTTGTTGCAGCAATTCTGAGCTCAGCGCTGATCGTCTAGCCAGTAAGCCACTTTTATTTAAGGTTCTCTTAGCCGTTCTTTATAATAAATTGACACCTCGCACATGATGGAACTCGTTTCTGTTTTAGGCAACCGTGGGGTGGTGATTTCTAAGAGCAGATACCAGGATAAAGCGGCCATTAAGTGCCGACGTGTTACGATTGCACTCGATCCGGGTCAGCGTATCACCTTCTGTCTCTTTAAATTTTCTGTAATTACCTTAAACATTGAAGCTAGTTGGAGACATAAAGTCGACTTCTGCCGTCTTCGATTAATGCTACAACTTTTACAACGTTTTCTGCACGGAGAAAGGTATATAATACATCAGCTAAGTGTGATAAGGTAACATTAAACCTAATAAATAAAAAATGAATACAGTGGCCCGGTTTAATTAATAATAGTAATAATAATAATATTATTACTATGAAAACCGACATTTTAAGGATTAAATAATTCCAACATGGTTAACTATCGGACATTAAGAATATTCCACATTGACAATAAAAACTGAAGAATTTTTCCTTAAAAATCCGTCTTCTAATAATAACTTAAATCAGCTGCACATTACATGTTGTTCAATTTCAGGAATCCAGTACTTTCCATAATGCTTTGCGACGCATGACAAGTTTTCATAGTAGCGTGTCTGAGTCTGCATAGTTTTATGTTGATTATATACGTCTTTGAAAACTACATCAAACAGCAGCTGACCCACCGTGGAACCCAAAGCGCAATAGTTTAAGGACTGAGAATGTTTGCCATCATAATATACTCCTTGAAGAAGGCCCGCAGGAACTCCTAATAATATTATACATTGTATGAATGTGTATTATAATTTATTTATTTTTTTGTACTTATGGTATTGTCCTCTGCTGTATACGAACTACCTATAGATGTAATAAATCTCAAATCTACCATTTCGTTCATTTTTACAGGCTGGTACAGTTTTTGAAATCTTAAATTTGTTGCATGATAATTAACGTTTAATAAAGAAGCTAGTAGATTATCTTCAAACACTTCAATCTAAAATTATTGAATTTATTATTGCTATGTAAATCGGTAGGGTGTAATAGTCGGTTTGAAAACTACCGTGTCTCAGGTACCTACTTTATCGACTGAACTTTAACACCGGCACTTTAACGCCGGAAATTAAGTATCGGCACTTTAGCGCCGGAAGTATATCCACAAAACTCTACCGCCGGAACTTTAGTGTCGATACATAACCTTCGACGGTACTTTAGCTCCAGGGGTCTATCTACGGACCTTTAATATCGGTACTACACCGCTAAGATTTTAGTGCTAGGAATCGGCGGTACTTTAGTAGCAACCAATTTGGGGCATATCCTGCAGTCGCCATCCTGTAGGGCATTTTGAACATAGTGACTGCCTGTCAAATTGAGTGACATTTTAATTAGCAGAGACACAAATCGTCAAGGTTATAGTGTTGTCACATCAGTCACTTGTGGGGCGGCCATTACAGCTAACCTTGTCTTGTTTAACGTAGCGGCACCTAGCAAGGCCTTAATCTTCCATGTCTTTCTCTAGCCCGGATTGAGTTACGCTCAATTAGCGCGCTTACCCAAGTTAACAACGGTTTAACGAGAACAAGCTATTTGTCAGACCTAAGTCCTCATTGGTGGGAGGAGAATATTTACATCTCTGCAGATTCTGCAGGTCCGTGCCCAAGCTGCACCAAGACGAACCAAGTCTGCATAGGCATACCGCTGCCACTACAAGTCCTACGCCGCCGTGACCAAACTGGGCGCTGCTATTCCCCCGTGTTCTCGGACTTGGTCCCCGGGGTAGTAAATTTAATTACTGGTTGGACTTTTCGGAACAGCCGAAGCTGTTTCTACCAGTTGAGATACTCACAGTATCAATACTATTCAACTACGCACCGCCCAGGTCGTTAACCGGTCTGGTGGTAGTGACCGATACCTCAACAGCGTCGAGTGTTCAGATGCAAGAGCTTTCTGGTTCAACACTTTATTAGTAGGTGTGAGCAAGTAAAATTCACCCCACCCCTAGGGCCCATTTCGGTTTCCAGCAGCCAAGCCATTCTTCCTGAAACTGTATCATCGGCTTCCAACCACTCAGTATATCGCATGGGCAAATTTATAACCCGTAGGGTCACCCAGACGTTGTTACTAGGACGCAATCATATTTATAACCAAAGCCAGAAAGGGGAGATTCCGTTACAGAAGACGTGCTGCCGTTCCGGTCTTAAGAACCCATACTGAGGGCTAATAACACTTCACCTCATGAAATCACTAACATAGTTCTTCATGGTCCCAATTAAGGTAAACTTTGAAGCCTTCCAAGGAGAGATGAACGTACCAAATTGAAATTTCCCGGAGCGACCGTTACAACATCGACCTCGTGAAAAGTCTTAGTTCACGCCTTTCACCTAAGTGAGGGGTCTTAGCCGTCCCGTCTGTTGTGGCGCCTTCCGGGAATTTAAACTACCAATTAGGGCTTCAACTGAGTTTTCATCTGTCCTGCATCTCAACAATTAGAGGATTCATGCTGGCATGACATGGCCGTCATCAGCAACACCCCAATTGCAGTCGTCCTCACGGTCATTTAAAGAATTGGGTATCTTGCATCATTTCCGTGTTAGGGAGCTGCTGTGGAGGTAGCACAATGAGCTTGTTTTTTGTGGCCTAAATGCACATTTCTCTAAACCTAATCCAGAATCTAGAATAGATCTTCAACATAAGACCGCGTGCTGTGAATCTAATTGTGCGTGCATAAGCTCTCTCTTGTCAGTAGTTGTAGCATAATAAACGATATACTTGATACTTGACTGATTATTATAATTCGTTACGAAAATAAGAAGCCGCAAAAAAAAGATATTTCTATAAGTTGATAACTCGAATTAAAAAAAGATAGATATGTAGCTGCTAACCATGTACCTGTAGCATCTATTACAACGGAAATAAATTCTTGCTATTTAACACAAGTAAAGCAAAGCAATGTGTAATGAAATAAAATGTTAGGTAGAAGCGATTTATAATTAGAATAGACATGTGCCGACCGGCCGTAAAGTACCGAGATTATAGTCCTGGCGAGAAAGTGCCGGTGTTAAAGTACCTACTTTACCGAAGCGTCGATAAAGTAGGTATCTGAGATATTGCAGTCTTCAAATCGACTATTACACCCTACCTAAATTATAAATCAGCAAAGCTTTTAAAGGCACACTTATTCAATATGAAAAGAATCAAGAATACGTTTAAAATTGTATTTTTTTTTATATTTACCCCCTCATATTGCTCTTCCATTTCATTGACATTCATTAAATAATTGGGATATCCGACATAATTTTTGATTAAAGTTAACTTTTTTAAAGCTTTGTTAAGAGCTTCCTGGTCCATCCACGTCAAATCGGTTATCACTTTTTTTAATTCAGCCTTAATGTTTTCTAATAGCTCTGTTCCGTCAGCTTTGGCATCTTCAGAAAAATATTTTCTTGCATAAGCTGCTTTGATAGGCCAAGGAAATGTGTTGATAATTTCAATTAGTTTAAAATATCACCACATTTTATTGTTTGTTATTTTGTAGTACGTGTATCCTACGAGTTGTGGACAAATTCTTCCGAGTGGTGGTTCAATTTCATCATCCTCGCTTCCTGACTGGTCATGTTTTGTCATTAAATTCCACATCCAAGTTTCGCTTGTTAAAGACGAGCTTTGCACTAATACTGTACTCCATGCTATGTAATTGGCTATAACCCTAAAAACAATAGTTGATATTAAAAGAGAGATTTTTCCAGCGGTTTTTCATTAATTTCATAAATTTGTAACGTAGATCGCAGTTGCTGAAGAATAAGACATTTTCCACTACCTTTTAGGAGTCGTCTTTCAAACATCTTGGAGCCTCAAAAAATAAGCCTTATTAGCTACCAAAAACAGCTGATCATTTGCAATATTTCGAACGGGGGAAAATAATTTGTTAAGGTAGTCTTGCAATGGTATATCAGAAATCTGATGTTTCAGTTCCGAAATTGTTAACGTATCGTGGTTATCGTTCACTTTCTCATTTGAGTTCTGGAATAACACCTAAAAGTCAGTTAACAATTAAATATTGATTGTTTTATATTACCGTATAAAGTGATTTTTGAAAGTTCAGCACTTCATTAAATTCAGCCTTAGCCTTGGCCTTGTCTGCTCCAAATGCAACGGCCATATCTACCATCCAGTTATTGAAGCGCTCATCGGAAGGACGATATAATGCACCCTTTGGCATGTTCAGCTGAAAATACAAAGTTAGCAAAAAAAGTCTATAACTAAAATAAATAATAGTACATTATACACTAAGGGAGAGAAACGTCTTATTTTTCCTGAGGTATAATTTGAAGCCCGAGGGATACAAATACATCAAGGGAAAATGGCGGTCTCTCCCGACTTCGCACTTCTGTCGTTCTGATCAAGTAGCATTTAAGCTATCTGCATGAGCCTATTTCTCACCAGGCCTGTATTTCATATCGAATACATAGTCCGATAAAATTGTGTACCAACATGAAATTTGGGTTCTTTATGTTTTTTTTTGTATTTGGGTATACCAACGCTTGGAAATCGCTAAGAATCGTGAACTTATGCCTTAACAACAGATGTCTTAGCCTTTCTACGCACCGCACGGTAGCCAACAGCTCTAGTTTAGATGAATGATATTTACTCTCGGCATCCTTGGTCTTTTTTGATACACAGTACACTAAATGCATCTTTTCGTCTTTATCTTCTTGTGAGAGAATGTCGGCTAAAAGTAAAAATTCAGTACGTGCTTTTAGATTAAATAATTTGAGAACAGGGATTGCTTGTAAATATATCTCTCAAATGCTCAAATGCGTTTTGCGGTTCATTGCTCTATACAAAATCAGCTCCACCTTTTGTTAAACTGGACATTGTTTTGGCTAGCGACGCATAGGAAAAACTTCTCACTTCTTAACCATTCATAAGCATACCTTCTGAGGACAAGGTGCATCCCAAACAGCGTAGTTTACCAAATTCACATTTCTTTAAATTTAGGGTTAATTTTGCTGCACTCGAAGCTTCAAATACTTTACTTAGTTTGTCCAATATATCTGACCAATTCTTCGCAGGAACAAGTATATCGTCCAAATACGGCACCACTACATTGGTACGTAACACCACTGCTGCAACAATTGCATGTTTTGTATCTTGTGAATCCATTCTTTGGCGTCCCTATTTTCATTAAAAACTGAAATGTTTTTAGTTAGATTTGGCATTACCTGATAATTATAACTAGTTCAGCTTTTCATGGTCAAAATACGTTCAAACATTTAATCACGTCTTCTACTATTGTCAATCATTAGACTCAATAATAGGTTCAATTTAAAATTGTTTGCTGTGCCTGGTACTCTTTCTTTGTTTCCTGTTTCTCCTATTAGCACCTTTCTCTATTTGTGCGCTATGGTTTTCATCGTCGCCCATTTTCAGTTAGTTCCTTAAAACTGCCGCAAGATTTCGAATCTAGCAACACTGCAAAAATGTTGGCCAATTTTCTCGACCCGACAACCCTGCAGTCTTTGACACGTACACTGATTCACAGATGTCGCCACCGAAATTCACCGAACAAATTTTACTTTTAATGCATACAGTTTCTTACGTCACAGTTCTGAAAATTGTTAGGCATTTATTAAAATTACCTTTATTTATTCAAACAAGTTACAAACATAACACGAACTTGAACATTAGAATACTCTAAAATTAGCAACAAAACGTTTCCCAGTCGTACACGCTTACACAGACAGAATACTGAATCTAACGTCGCGCTCTCTGGCTCTCTATTTTTGGAATATAAACCAAGTCAGCTGCAGACATAGATAAGCAAGATCGAGTCATCAAGTTCTATTGTTCCTAAAGCAACAACAATTGTTAAGTTTTAATTTTCTTTTGATAATGGCGTGCAAACACGTTGAAATACGTATAAGCCTAAAATAAATACCTGTTGAAGTAAGTGAAAAACTTCAATGGAGGAAAACTAGAGTTATTAATAAAATGTGTTTATGTCGCCCGTTATTATTTCTGCTGTTTTAGCTCTTTGTTTTTTAGATAATTATGTTATTTGCAGCTTTCAAAACATTCCACAAAGAAAATGATAGAAATGTTTGCGGGCCAGGGGATGGAACTATATTGGCGGGATAATTACATTTGTCCAACTGAAGCAGAATATCTTCAAATGATTTATAGAAGTACGTATTTGTAAAATCACTTTTGCAGTTAAGTATTTTATTTAATTTTGCAGAGACTTGTTTAGTGTTTTTGTTAGCACAAAAGTCAATGAACACTTTTAGTATAGGCAAGCAAGTTCACGCCGATAAATTGCTAACAACTCTTGGAGTGTATTTTCAAATTAATGACGATTACCAAAATTTACATAATCAATTCGTAAGTTACCAAATTATTAATTTTAGAAAATATTAAAATCTGAATTTTTTCAGTATTTTGACAGCAAGGGTTTCTGTGTAGACATAACCGAAGGGAAATTCAGTTATCCGATTATTCATGCCGTTAACAACTTTCCACAAGAAGGCCAAATAATAATAGGTATCCTTTCAATTGCTTTGGTGTACTTAAAACTAGTATGCAGGGAACTCCAATTTAGGTGGAACATGGCAGTTTAGCATGGAATAAACGATATAGGTGTATATTATGTCCTTAGAAGAATTGTATTACTTGCATTCACCTTATATGAAATATAATTTATTTAAATCCTTATTTTTATTTAATGTTCAAATAAATTTCTGTCAGCTGATGTAAAAAAATGTAGTCTTTCCATTTGGGGTGACTGAATTGGAATCCCTGTATGGCGTGTTAAAAGAATAACATAGCATTTGTTCTCCAATTTGAAAATAATCGACAAATGATATAAATGGCTGTGTTTATCAAATATGATATTCTTCTTAACTGTCAATAGATATACTGCGCAGACGCACTTTCGAAGTAGAATTAAAAAAACGTTGTTTGTGTATACTTGAAAAATGTGGCAGTTTCGAATACACCAGAACAAAATTAGAAGAACTTAAAACCACTATCCAAACGGAGATTGCGAAGCTTGGTGAAAACCCACTCATTGACGAATTTATCGAAAAGGCTATGGTTGCTTGTCTGTAATAACTTTTACCTTTGATCGGTAGTGCAGTAATTAATTCAGTATTAGCTAGTTTAGAATTTGCTCAACTAATTAAACTCAATTGTTTAGAAAAACTAATACACGTAGACTTATTTTAACTGGAGCATTTGTTATTTGTTCTAGAGTTAAAGCACAAGTTGTAGTTGTTATATGTTGCATGAGTTATTATATTCAACTATAGCTAATTAGAAATATTTATTAATTATTAGTGTATAATTACTTGTGAAATTGTTTACTTTTTCTTGAGGGTTGGTTCTTATGGTTGGTAGAAACTAGTATATGTTGTTGAATTTTGTCAAATAAAAAAAACTTGATTTAAAATGTACTAACTGTACAGTAGTTTTCTCTTATTTCCTATCTATCTAAATGTTATAAATAAAACGAAGCGAAACAAAAGCGAGCCAATTTCAAATAAATAACGATAATGATCTAAAATCTCAAAGCGTTGCTTTAGTATGAGAATTAATGTATTGCGATAATAAAGAATTCAACGGCAATACACATTTTAAACTTCCAGAAACCAAAAACGGTGTTTGTTTTTAAATGTGTCTGCCTGTCTGTATGTTTGTCTGTCTGTCTTGTTTGTTTGCTTTCTGATTGCCTGTCTGTTTGATTGTCTGTCTGTGTGTGTTTGTTTGTCTGTCTGTTTCTCTGTTTGTTTGTCTGTGTTTGTATGTATGTTTGTCCGTCTGTGTGTCTGTCTGTTTGACTGTCTGTTTGTTTGTCCGTATGTCAGTCTGTCTGTCTGTGTGTCTGCCTGTCTGTGTGTCTGTCTTTTGTCTATCTGTTTCTCTGTTTGTTTGTCTGTCTGGCGGTCTGTTTGTTTGTCAGTCTGTTTGTCTGTTGTATTGTCTGTCTGTGTGTCTATCTGTGTGTCTGTCTGTTTGTCTGTTTGTTTGTCTGTTTGATTGACTATTTGTCTGTCCGTCTGTTTGTCAGTCTGTTTAATTGTCTGTTTGTCGGTGTATTTGTCTGTCTGTTTCTCTGTTTGTTTGTCTGTCTGTTTGATTGTCAGTCTGTGTGTGTTTGTTTGTCTGTCTGTTTCTCTGTTTGTTTGTATGTGTTTGTATGTATGTTTGTCCGTCTGTGTGTCTGTCTGTTTGACTGTCTGTTTGTTTGTCCGTATGTCAGTCTGTCTGTGTGTCTGTCTTTTGGCTGTCTGTTTCTCTGTTTGTTTGTCTGGCTGGCTGTCTGTTTGTTTGTTAGTCTGTTTGTCTGTTGTATTTTCTGTCTGTGTGTCTGTCTGTGTGTCTGTCTGTTTGTCTGTTTGTTTGTCTGTGATTGTATGTCTGTTTGTCTGTCTGTTTGTCTGTTTGTTTGTCTGTGATTGTATGTCTGTTTGTCTGTCTGTTTGTCTGTCTGTCTGTCTGTCAGTCTGTCCGTTTTCTCGCCGTACTCGCAACCTGTCGACCTTCCCCGCGAATTCCGCTCTCGTTGTCCACAATTTTCTTCCTGCGTCATGTTCCGCACTTCTTCTGACTTCTTGGCTACCTTAGTTCAGCTCCGATTAGGATAATTTCCGCACCTGCACTATTTTCGCTCTCGATGCTGCGTTCCAAGAGCATGCACTCTCGAATTTCCCACACTCACAGTGTACTTTTCCTTCTGGTATTTTCCTAATCCTCTCCTCGCTAGGTAGCACCGGAAGTTTCCCCCGTCCTGTTATTAACTGGACAGTATGCCTGTCCAAGTCTATCAAAATAGTTCCTCTAGTTTAGAGTGTGGGGATGAACTGTCTCGCGTAATGTGCCGTTTGTACCATTCTCCATCGCTGCTCCCATCTTGCCATCAGTTGTTCACAATCTTGACTTTACTAATCCTCTGGGTATCAGGTTCTACCCCAGGTTAGCACCCTCATCCTGCGTCGCCTCATTCGCAAGCTCGTCCGCCCTCTCGTTGCCGATGTTCCCTACGTACGCTTTTGTCCAGTAGAAAATGATGCCCTTAATCGCGGAAAAGCGTCCCGTGCAAACTCCCATACTTCTGTCTGGAAATACGTCGGTTGGCTCATGTACTTCAAGGCTTTTGATCTGCTGTCTGAAATGATCGAACACTGGTCTAATACGTCAGCCTGGGTAGTTTAATGCCAGACGAGTCCATAATGGTTGACACCGTCCATTCTCTTTTTAAATTGTATTTTGCCACCTGGAACGCCTTATCTCTCCTTGCATGCAAATGATAACTGCTGGATGGTTAAATACTCGTCACTTGGCTTGTTACTTATTGTAATTAACTAATTTTTAAATGGACATGGAATAATGTAAGCTAAAGATGGTCGAGGACAGAATTTATAGATCATTTCAATGTCTGTGGCAGCCACTTCTTTTTGCAGGTCTCTATTTGTGTAACTTTCTTTCGAAGAATCCCAATGAATCTTCGCTCTTGGATTTTTGTAATTAAAATGTGTGTCGATAAAAAAATTGTTGGCCCTATTATTACTCATTATTTCATAAATTTTACCAAATTTTGTTGGCGATTCATAAAATGCACGTACTCTGTTGCAACACTGCGTCAGGACACATGTGAAATACCTCATAAAAAAATTGTTTCTACACATACTGACTACGTCGTACGGAAGGGCTGTTCTGACGGCGTGCCGAGATCTAGGAACAGATCATGCGGATTGTATATGAAACAGTGGCGGCTTGTGGTGTGGTGTACTGGGAGGCATTTTAAAATATTTTTTTGAAAAAAAAATGTTCTTACCCAAGTTTAAGGTAGCCTTGTATTTCAAACCCATCCTTTACGTTGGCAAAATGATCTATTTTTACCAACATTTTCATTGAAGTCTTTAATAGACTTTCGATAAGCACTCTATAATAAAATTATTGTAAATTGTTACCCACATTGCCAGTGTGTTAAAATGCACAAAATTCTTCATGTGGCTTACCGATAAAAAATGTGTTTGAATTTTAGTTTTTAAATGTTTGCAGTCAATATCAGACAATGAATTATCACAAAATAGCAGACAGTGGAAACAAGTGAAAGCTGTTTCTTACATGGCATTCACAATCCAAAATTATTTTACACGGACATCTTACGACACCACTAAATTATGATTACACAACCAACAACTGTTTTCACACTACTACGTCTTTAACGTGCGAATTCCGCAAATTAGGCGGCTATTGGCATGCTCTTATCACGGACAGCTGACAGCATAATTCTCGGCAGTTGTGGGTTCGTGACCCTGAAGTCTTTAATACGCAGATACTTCTATCCTCTTTTAGTTTGTGTAATTTGAATTTTACCGCTATGAGCTTTCCTTTTCACTCTTATTCATTTAAATGCCTTTTAAGCCGGCGGCTTTATTCGGTGGCGTATAGCTGAATTGGGGACTAACAGCCAAATGACCCTCGCATAGATTCGTTTAATGGGCGCGAAATACTCAAACATTCAAACGTTTTCGGATCCTGTGGCAGCTCTTCAATAAACGTTCTCGAATAGAAATCTCATACAAAAGTTAACTACAAAGTATTTTTTTAAATATTATAGTGTATAATATGTTATGTACTCTAACAAAAGTAATTATTTCTTTTTTCTTATTTCATTAGGAGGTCAAAGACCATTTGACCCAATAGAGAAACCACCACTGCATATTAGAATTTTTAGAACAATGGTACTAGCTGGTCAGGACGAACAATTGGACCTGACCATTAGTCCCTTGTATAACGGGCCTAAAGATGATGAAATATGCCAGAAAAAATTTGGAAATAGAAAAAATTGGTTCTCACTTATCAAGGTTTAAGTGTTCCGTTCTTAATGCGTATTTATAGGTGCAAATCTTTTACTATCAGAAACTTCATTTGCCAAATAAATGCTAGATGCGTGAACAAGATAATTTATGTTATTAAAAGTATTTTCGTTTTGTTTTTCAGCAGTATCATTTTTTTGATAACAACACTTCAAACTTGAATTGCTGGAATTGATTGTTTTATAAACGATCAGTGTTTTTCCATTTTAGTAACACTTAAAACAAGTACTACTACTACTTTAACAATATTTACGTAATTTTGATAAAATGTTTCCGCTCGTTGTTCCATTAAAAGAATGAACCAGAATGAAACGAATAAAACAATATACAGGGTGAAACAGACCACCTACGCACTATCTTTTACGGCTAAACCGTTGAACCTACATGAATTAAATAAAAAAATATTTATAAATTTTTGGGGGCTCCAGAAAAGGTAGTTTTAGGGGGGTGGGGCTAGGGAGGGGGGTTCTAGAGATTTTCAAATACGAAGGTGGGTCAAGTCCTACTTCATTTAAAAGGTACTTTTAAACCTAACAATTTTAAAAATAAGAAAATATCGATAACTCAAACCATTTCAAAATGGCGGCTTATAATTATACCAAAAAAAGCGGCCATTACACTATAACCCTTTTCCAACCGCACATGAACTGTTGTACCAAGAAAATTAGTATTGATTGTTAAAGCTCATTAAATACGCTTTCTAACGATGTATCACATCAGAACAAAAAATAAATGTTAGTATAATAATAATAATAATAATATAATACTCCTTTTATTTAGCTTAAAACGCTAATGTTTGCATATGCTTAGGTTTCTACAATACAAAAATAATTAACTAATACCTATTACTACAACTTAACTAGTATTAACTATATTCACCTATTTATCTACTCTGCAATTTTTAAGTAATTCCTTAACTTTATCTTAAACGTTCTTATAGTATTACATTCTTTACTATCTTTGCTTAAAGAATTATAACTTTTAACCCCTCTAAACAGTATCCCCTTCTGAGCAATACTTTTGTTTTTTTGATTTAAGTAATATTTCTCCTCATTTCTAATACTATACTAATGAATATCTTTATTTTTAGTTAATACCTTTTTGAAATATCAGGTACCAGGTTCAGTTCCATTTTTTTAATGAATATTGAACTTGATATTCTAATAGTTGCCTGACATTTAACAACTCTATTCTTTCTAACATTTCAGCGATGCTTGTACATTTATTTTTATTTAAGATTATTCTCATTCCTCTATTCTGAAGCTTTTGTAATCTATTGAACTTACTTTGGTTAGCTAGATGTACAATTGTGCCACCATACATAAAATGTGGCAATATTATAGTATTATAAATCACTTTCTTACTCCAAGTTGAAAGAAATTTTCCTGCTCTTGCTAGCACTCCTAGTTTTTTTTGCTATTTTCCCACAAATGTAATCTATGTAAAATTTTAATTTTAATTTATGTCAATAATAATTCCCAGGTATTTTACCTTTTCTACCTCCTCAATTATTTCATTTCCAATTCTTATTTCTAAGTTCAATCCCTGTGTATTTCCAAACCACATACTTTTTGTTTTGCTCAAATTAATCTTTAGTTCTTTTGCATTAAACCATTCACAAACTCGTGCCATCTCCTTATTTAGTGTATTTGCCAATTCCCCTTCATCTTCCATTGACAAATAAATGATAGTATCGTCTGCAAACATATGATACTTACAGTCTTTTAATAATCTCCCCATATCATTAATGAAGAGTAGAAATAACAGTGGACCCAAGATACTACCTTGCGGCACTCCCACCTCAATATAATTCTCTTTTGAAATAGTTTGTCCACATTTGACTCTTTGCGTCCTATCTTTTAAGTAGTCCTTAATCCATTTAATTACTGTATCCCTAAACCTATATTTTATTAATTTTTCAATTAATTTGGTTCTGCTAACTGTTTCAAATGCACGTTACAGATCTAAAAATATGACTGCCACTTTTCATCCTTTGTCTACACTTTCTTTCCAGTCGTTCAGTACATATTGCACTGCTGCTTCACAACTAATACCTTCCCTAAACCCTGATTGAAAAGTGTCGATTATCTTGTTAGTTTCTATAAAATCCCGCAATTGTTCATACACTGCTCGTTCTCATACTTTTTCTATCGCCGGTAACATATTTATTGGTCTAAACTCTGCTGCTTTTACTGTACCCTTAACTTTCCTTATTGGAACAATTGTAGCTACTTTGAATAATTTAGGAACTATTCCCGTTTCCAAACTACCCCCAAAATACCTAAAGTACCCCCTCTCCTCCTCAAAAGAGCGAGAACATTCAAAAGATATTATCTCAAAAATTTTAAATAAGACGAGAGATCAAGTGATACCTTATTTTAAATGTCCCATTAAACTAAACTTTTTTATATCTTTCACCGTTACAAAACAGCGGCTTAATTTATAAAAATGTACATCCTATTATCGGATGAATGGCTCCCTCTACCGTATCTAAGGCAGTAAAACAGAAATTTTGTTGCTAATTTGTAAAGTCTATTCACATAACATTTTAATCCACGTGCAAGTTGAAGTTGGACAACTCAACATCGCACTCGCACTAAACCTTTACTACACCCTGTACTGCAACAAAGTTCATTTAATTTCCTGTGATTATTTTTAAACCAGGAATCACACTGCCCTGGCTAAGTTCTTGTAGTTTCCCCTAGTCTGTACAGGTGAATACAGGGTGTTGATTAATTTAAGTCGTCTGCAGCTGGCTGCAACGATTTTAAGAAAATATATTAAAAAAGTACATCAAATATATTAAACCTCTTCTGTGTTTTATTTATCAAGTTTAGTTACTTTAGATCCTGAATCTGTTACTACAAAAAAAGTATCATACAGCTAGGATCCGCAACTTTACACTATACAGTCCCATACTTGTTTGTATTTTCCTATTCTGCTTTAAAAATTTTATGTGCTGTTTCTAAACCTAATTTAATCACATACTGTTGTTGCTTTCACAATGCTGCCCTCTAGTGTTATCCACCAAGCTTTCTTGTCTTGACAATTTTTTGTCTTGGCTTGATTTTTAGAGCAATAAATTAAATATTTTAACGTTTTGGACCTTTAAATAATATGTAATCATAGTGTTTGATAATTATTTAAATGATAATACTCCGTTTTGATATTAAAAATTACAAAAAGAACAATTATTGTAAAGGTCATACTTTATAAGAAATTTCCAGAATGTAAACATAAATACAAATAGGTACAAATTATTCCATACGAAATGTTTGAATACGGTGGTACACCTAATTATGATTAATTAAATCAGGAAGTACATAATAATAATTTTTATATCGAAAATAAATATGTCGGCGGAACAAGCTGCTATTCAAATAAACGGTTTCCTGCAATTAAATTCGATCATAAAACTTTTCAGGCTTGCAACAAACAATCAAATTTAATAAAATATTTCAATAACAGGTTTAAATTTTAAATCCTCATAACTATGTTTCGCAAGAGTTAATATGTTTGGAAATTAACGCCGTTTTATTTAATAAACCACCAAACATTCCTCTTTGAGCTAAATCGCTTATCGGAAGGACCGTCTAGAATTCCAATGTTTATAGCAGCACCAAAAGCTAAATAACAGTACTATTTTAATTTTTTTTGAATACATCTTTAATTATTTACAGTAAACGAAAACTTAAGAAATTAAATAATATGCTACATAATATCAGTTGCAAGTAACCTACCTCAGCCATTTTCCATCCACTCCTGGATGTAGGCCTCTCCTAAACTCCTCCATTTGGTTCTGTCTTGTGCCTCTTGGTACCATTTTCTCTCCCCTATTTTTCGTATGTCGTCGGCCCATCTTATTGGTGGTCTTCCTCTACCTCTTTTTGTTTCTCTGGGTCTCCAGTGGGTGACATTTGATGTCCATTTGTTGTTAGTGTACCGTGCAATGTGGCCAGCCCAACTCCATTTCAGCTTTGCAATACGCTCTATGATGTCTGTCGTTCCTGTTCTTCTTCTTATCTCTGCATTTGCAATTTTGTCTCTTATAGAGATTCCGAGCATCCTTCTTTCCATGGCTCTTTGCGTTATTCGTAGCCGGTTTGAACTCTTCTTTGTCAGGGCCATGGTTTCAACTCCATATGTAGCTACTGGTATATTACAGGTGTCAAATGTCTTCCGTTTTAGATTTATAGGTATGCTTTTGTTTTGTAATATGTGTCTAAGATTTGCAAAAGAAGCCCATGATGTACCGATTCTTCGAGATATTTCTAAAGTTTGATTTTCTTTACTGATGGTTATGTTGTGTCCCAGGTATTCATGTACGTTCTCTATTTGATTTCCTTCTATGCTAATCTGGACATTATCTTTACTCATTATTTTTGTTTTACTAAGATTCATCCTAAGTCCTTTTCTCTCGGATGTTTGATTGAGTTCCTCCATCATCTGTTGCAGTTCATTGCGGTCAGAGGAGATTAGGACTATATCGTTCGCGTATCGTAAATGACTCATATGTGTTCCATCTACTTTTATTCCTTTTTTCTCCCATGATAGGTTCTTGAAGGCATCTTCTAAGGCAAGGGTAAAAAGTTTTGGCGATATTGTATCGCCCTGTCGAATTCCTCTTTCAATTTGGATTTTTTCAGTTTTCACATCGTCATTGATTCTTACTTGTAGAGTGGCATTTCTATATATATATATATTCAATGATTTTGGTATATCTAGAATCTATCCTTGCACTTTCTAGTGAGTTCAATATTGCCCATATCTCGATGCTGTCAAATGCCTTTTGAATGTCTATAAAAGCAAGGTAGATAGGTATCTTATATTCATTTGCTTTTTCTATCAGGGTTCTTAAGGTGTGTAAGTGATCGATAGTGCTGAATCCTTTACGAAACCCTGCTTGCTCAACTGGTTGGTACTGATCGAATTTATTTGTTAGTCGGTTTGTCAGGATCTTCGTAAAGAGCTTATAAAGGTGTGATAGTAAGCTAATGGGTCTGTAATTTTCTGTCTTCGATGTATTCCCTTTTTTAAATATCAGCACAACCTCTGCATTGTTCCACGCATTTGGTATTTTGCCTTCTTCTATGAATTTATTTATCAGTAGCTTGATCGCGTTTATAATGGGGTCTCCTCTTGTTTTAAGCATCTCTGTTGTTATTTGATCCTCCCCTGGGCATTTGGAAGTTTTCATTTGTTTTAAGGCTTTTTTTATTTCACAAGATGTTATTTCAGGTATCTTCTCTGACCCTATGTTCATAATGTTTTTTCGTGGCTGTTGGTTTTGCTCTGTTATACTTGATGAGTATAATTGTCTGTAAAACGTTTCAATTGTCTGGGTAATTTCACTTAGTTCTGTGGTTAGAATTCCTTGCGCGTTTTTCATCTTTGTAATTTGTGTTCTTCCTTTGGATAGCTTTGATCTTAATACCCTCATGTTTGCGTTCTTTTCTATAGTCTCTGTTACCATTCTAGTATTGTATGTTCTCAAATCTTTTCTTGTTTCCTTCTTTATGGTTTTATTTAACTGTTTGTATTCTTCTATTGATTTCTGTAATTTTCTTCTTCGTTTCATAAGATCTATTGTGTGTGGGCTCAGTCTAGATACTTTTGCTTTGGTGTTTTTTGCACATATTTTCTTGGTTGTGGTTCGTATACTATTATTTATTTTATCTGCTAGTTGGTCTATATTCAGGGTTTTTAGTGGTTCTAGTGGTGTTAGTCTTTTCTCAATATCCTTTTGGTATTCCTCTTGTTTCCCTTCTAATTCTTTACTAGTGGGGAATCTAGGTGTTTTAAACATTTTAGCTCGTTCTTTCTTTACGTTAATTAAAAATCGTCCCCTTACTATGCGGTAGTCACTTCCTGTTTGGAATCCATTTAGTATTGATATATCCTTACATAACTGTTTGTTGTTACAGATTATATAGTCAATTTCGTTTTTTGTTCGGTGGTCCGGACTTATCCACGTCCATTTAAGTTGTACCGGTTTCTTGTAGAAAGTATTCAAACAGAACAGGTTTTCACTTTGGAGTAAACTTAATAGCATTTCTCCTCTAGGATTTCTGTTGCTTAACCCGAATTTTCCTATATGACCATTGTCTCCACTTTTCCGTTTTCCGATTTTGGCGTTGAAATCGCCTGTAATTACAACATATGGTGTTTTTTCTAGTGTCCTTGCTGTTTAATATCTTCATATACTTGCTCTATGTCTTCATCCTCGGAAGTACTCGTTGGTAAATACGTATGTATAATTTGTATCTCACACTTGGGTTTTAGTTCTAGTTTTATATAGATTACTCTATCCGATATTGTGTGATATTTTCTAACTAGATGTTTCCATTTTTTGTGTATCATAAGGGTTACACCACCTATGTGGTCTTGGGAATCGGAGCTTTTCTGGAACAGCACGTGTCCTGATTTCAATAGGGTTACTTTTACGTCTGGGAGACGGGTTTCACACAGTCCGAGTATATCCCATTTAATGAGTCTCAAGTCGTGTTCCAGTTCCTCTAAATGTTCTTCCGCCCTCATTGTTTGTATATTATAGGTAGCAATATGTAGTTGTATTGGGGAGGTTCTCTTTGGTGTGTTCGTTTTTGACAGGTTTTGTGATGAATTTGTTCAGTTTTTAGGTTTTTAGGAGGTTTTGGCATTTCTCACCGCGCTTGCCCTGCGTGTTGGTGGGTGGTTTTAGGATGGGATAGAAAGGAATTGCAAGGGGTATGGGATGGTTAAGGGTTATCTGGACATGGTTTCCCTGGAAGTAATACAATGCCATTAATTGACACAGTAGTGTGGAATTAGACACAAAATTTTTTAGCTATAGGGGCCGCAAATTTCCATAGCAACCAAAGACACATGCCCAACCACTCAACAGCTTTTATGCGATTACAATGTTACCTCTCTACCGGACAGATGATTCAGATAAGCTATTATAGTCGCTCTGTCGACATCTGTAGATAGCCCCAGTCCACATTATCCGCCTTGATTTGGAAAACCAAACGAAATATTTTGATTTCTTTAGAAACAGATTCCTTGTATTCGAAAACACTCAGACGACACAGCAAATTTATCAGCCAAAAATTGGAAGGAAATGGGAAACTAATACCCTTAAGTATTGCTGCACCTAAAAATTAAGACTTGGTTCTCATTCTATCACCAAGAAGCAATTTGGCTTAAACATAAATATTTTATTAAATAAAAAGGCATCAATTTTCGAGATATTTTCCCAGCGAACTGGAACACAAACCAAATTGTAGGCCATTCCTAGTTCTATGAGTCTACAAAATTTTGAAAGCAAGTGGCATTTCTTTTACTTTCTTAAGAGTTGTTAGTGATTTTACATAAGTCACATATATTTGTTTTATTTTAAAAATATGCATTCTAAAATTTCGATTTAAGTGCACCACCGTAAAGCATTTTTTGCGCCGATTTCAAATATTTAAAAATAGATAAAATGTTCCAGTTGAACATCAAAACTTATATGCCGTTGTGTAAAAATAGTAGGCGGAGTTTAAAATTAGCACACGCCATTTTGTACTATACATCTCCCCATTTAAAACAAAAAAAAACAGTTCAATTCGATATCTTTATTAATAGAGAAGTTATAAAGCTATAAAGTGATGTACAAACGCGCTGTATGTCGAACCAGTGCAGTTTTTGATGCAAATAAAGAAAAAATTAGATTCACACTGTATTTTTGTATTATTTAAACTCACTCTGCCACTAGCTGTCATTATGTCATTACCAAAACAGCCTCGGTGGTTTTATAATTTGAAATAACCTCGGCTTTTGATCTTACGAACTTACGTTATAGGTAGATGCATTAAGTACATGTCTTACAGCTTGGCACAGCTTATTTGTTATTTATTTATTAATATTTGGGGCAAGTGTTTGCCGGTTCCGATGTTGTGTAAAAGTCATGTAGGGTGACGCCATCGGGCCATGAAGCAGCGAATACCGGCGGGTGGACTACGGACACGGCATTTCATTTCAAAAGCTTACGTAGAAGAGTTGTTAAAGATTTGTTTTCAAAGTTTTCTTGATTAAGTTTTTTTAACTGCTCTATTAATTATTATTAATACTTTCAGTATCAAACACGCGAGTCCTTCATCGTTAATCATGTGGTGAAGCCAAACTATGATTGAAACATTTTTGTTGTATATTTGGCCGAATGCACGAGTTTTCCCCGGGCCGGTCTAGTATTACCGCTGCTCATGATCGATAGTAGAACAATATTCTAAACTTAGTTTTTTAAATGCAGTAACGCTTTAAAGCGGTTGCAATTTTCTTCCTCGTCCCACTTATTGTCTGACAATTTTTTTCTATTATCTGGAGTTACTTAATTCCAGACATTCTTTTCTGAACAAATCATAAATCATTCTTTGTAACAAAATCGGTTTCTAACTGCAAAACTGACGTGGCCGATCATGTTAGACGAATTCTAGCATAATGCAGTAACTGCTGTAGCAAAAACTTCTCAAATGTGATTACAGCACTCGCCTAGCGGCTCGTGTTGCAACTTTTACATTCGTGAAATAACCACCCCCACTACCTTACTTCTTACATAAATACTTATTTACTTCTCTTCTCTATATTTTTAGTATAGCCAGGTATTGATTTCATGCAAATTGTCAAGTTCAAGATTTTGACGGAATTACATGCTTTGGAACTCCAGGAACCCGAAACAGTTTTTAAAAATATCTGTCCGTGGGTGGGTGGATGCGCTTCGTAACTCCGGAACAGATGGTTCGATTTCGATGAGCTTCAAAATGTGAGTGTGTATTAAAAATTCATCGAGAGAAAAAGGCTTTTTAATATCCGAAACCGAAAATGAAGGTTATACCCTCGAAAAGCGAATTTTCTATGTCTTAAACCGAAATCTGAAAGACGACATTAAGGCAAGTTTAATGTTTTTTTTACGGATTTTCTAGCTTTAAAAGGCAGCCACTACGATTTATTTTAACGTTTTATTATTCAAGAACGAGTCCACAGATCGGGATCACATTTGGTATTGAAATAGGTCTTAATAAACACAATATTGCTATGTACAAAAATTTTTAAAAACGCTATTTTTTAAAATTTGGTAGGCTTGGAATGAGTTACAATTTGATTCATGTCCCAGCCTGCTTATATCTCTGTGACCCCTTCTATGAATTTTAAAAATTTTGCATTTGTGTTTAATGAATGTAAGATAATAAAGCATTTCTGTTTATGCTAAATTGGTCATGATTAATAGAACAATAAGATTTGCAACTTAATTTTTAGGTATAACAATATTTAGAGGTGTTAATTTTTCCCCTCCAATCAAATTTTTGGGAGGATAATTTGTCATTCCGTTTTTGGTTTTCTCTTCTTCTTCTTTTTCTTCTTCTTTTATGGTAGGTGTTACACCTGTTTCAATTCACGCTCTATCTTGAATACCTTATGGTGTGTCTTATGGTTTAAAATCAGTTGTAACTCACGCAAGCTAACCTTTAAGAGATAAATTTGTTTTTCTATTTAGTCTACGTGGATACAGTCCGTACTTTTAAGCAGTGATATGCAACCAATAATTTTAACAACTACTATACGATAACAGCTGCCACCCCCGCTAAAGTGGTACGGTCACAGCAATCTATTGGCACGTAAAACGTTGATTAAAAAATACTTTAAAAAATATGCCAAGTAACAATGTTTAAGCTCATTTTTAAAATATATATTTTACTAGTCATCCAACAAAAAACAAAGTTTCATTTAGCAGCAGGGAAATTGCTGTTGCGTTTTTAGTATGTAAGTACGTCCTGAATATGTTTTACGAAATGATTTCATAAAATTAGAAAAGAAAATTGCAAGTTTGTTTTCAATTTTTTATTGGAAAATATAATAAAACATAATAATTTAAAAACTTTAATTATGTTCGCTCGATATCTACTTGTGACGTCAGTGCTGCGAATGGCAACGTCCTGTCACATTACAGCCGTTGAAAGAATAAGACCCCAAAGGCAGCTAATGCCACTACCTACGCTAAGTTCACCACCGCCTTTTCACATATATCAACAATTTATTATTAAATAGTTCAATACAACAAATACCATATTATCATTTGCATAGCACGGCAAGATTTCGCAACTACAACAAAATGGCTTAAAGTCTACGGTTTTTTCCTACCCACGACGATTGGGCAACAACATCTGATTTCTCACCCTCTGCACGGGTGTTTACTTAACTTTCCGCGTAACCAACAGACCGTAAACAAAGCAGTAGACCAATTCGTGTTTTTAATGTGATTTAAGCAAATGCTTACTTTATTCCGTAACCAAAATGTAACATAATGAAATGTAAACAGTACAACGTAATAAAGTAATTCTCTTGTCAAAATAAACATTCTACAATAAAATTCGATCTAAAAACACGCATGTTTATCGTGTTGTGTAATAACAATAAATTTACATTAACTGTGGTGCCTTTTATAGTAATTGTTTGTTTCTGTCCGGTCACCACTCAATACCATGATTACGATGTTACGAGTCTTCATTTGTGATGGTATAGATGGCGTTTTAGATTTAAATGTTTATCTACCATTGAACAGGTTTTGCTGCATCATAATAACTAATAAATTAACAAGTTTAGATTATTACATAAAAACTAAATGTGACATAAGTCCATAAATATTAGTAAACAGTTAAAATAGTTGTGTTCTATCAACCCTCTAATAAACAATTACTATTTTGAAAAGCGTCTCTATGATTTGTTAAATCTATCATGCGTGTTGAAGTTGTTAGGTATAAGTACGGCGCAATTCTGTTGGATTCATCAGTATAGACCTGACTTATGACAACCTAGTTTGCTTTTAGATTATTTAAGAAAAACATATCTGAATATTGATCAAAAATGAACAAAATTGGTTGGGTACGAAAACTTTGTCGCTTGTGTTTGTTTTTGGTTATTGTTTGTTCTTACGATAGTGAAGCAAAGAAAATTGCACCATTGCAGTCGAAAGATTTTCCATCTTCATTTACCAAACCGTCAGCTCCAAAAAAAGAAGAATGGTACCCTACTTACCATCTGTCTCCTTCATCTGGCTGGATGAATGACCCAAATGGACTTATTTGGTTTGACGGTTACTATCATGCGTTTTACCAGCATTACCCGAATGCCCCAGTGTGGGGACTAATGCATTGGGGCCATGCTCGCAGCAAGGACATGATAACATGGGAGCATCTACCGGTGGCGTTAAAGCCCTCCATTGAAGAGGATAGCAATGGTTGTTTTTCTGGTTCTGCGGTAAATAATAACGGTACTTTAACACTAATATATACTGGTAACAGTGAAAATCGTCAAGTACAATGCCTTACCAGCAGTCAAGACACCATAAACTATAACAATTCTACCAAAATTCTAGATGCTCCAGGAAACAATCCTGATTTTCGTGATCCAAAAGTATGGTGGGAAGATAACGCATGGTATATGGTAGTAGGAACACGGGTTGAAAATAAGGGTACAGTACTGTTATATAAATCAGACGACCTCCATCAATGGCAATCGCAAGGAGTTTTGAAAAATGGTAACGATAGTATGGGTTACGTGTGGGAATGTCCCGATTTTTTCAAACTTTCAAATAAACAAGTACTGGTGGTATCACCTCAAAGCATACCATCTCAGGGATATAAATATCGAAACCACCATCAAAGTGGTTATTTTGTAGGCAGTTGGAAACCTGGAAATCAGTTCAACATCGAGCAAGATTTTGTACTAATTGACAATGGGCATGATTTTTACGCTCCACAGACATTTTTGGCGCCTGATGGTCGCCGAATTATGATCAGTTGGTTAGATATGTGGGAGTCACCTATGCCAGAGCAAGAACAAGGTTGGGCTGCAATGCTGTCTCTGCCTCGTGAGCTAACGCTAGAGGCAAACGGTCTCTTGCGGCAAAAACCAGTGCGGGAAATCGAGAATTACCGTTTATCTCAAACTCTAATAGATAACACAGTACTGGAGCGAGAGTATTTGGAACTAGAAAGTACCGCCAAAACGATGGAAATTATTACTACTTGGGATCTGAAGAACAGCAATGCAGAAAAGTACGGTCTGCGCCTTGGAGATGCAAATTTAGGAGAGGCCGGTGTATATGTATATGTTGACAACCAAGCACAGCGTTTAGTACTAGATCGCCGGTATCCACTATATGGACTCAGTGGTTATCGAAGTATTCCGTTACCCGCAGGTGATTTATTGACATTGCGCGTATTTTTTGATAGCTCATCCTTGGAAGTTTTCGTCAATGATGGTGAAGCCGCCCTGAGTAGCCGAATTTATCCATTAGTCAATCAACGATATCTAACAATTTTTGCAGAACAGGGTCGTGCTACACTTCAGTCTAGTTCCCGATGGGGCTTAGGAAAAAAATAAGAAGTTGATGATATTTTATATGTACTTACTGTTCCATGCGTTGCTACCATGGGTTACAACAGGTTTTGTTAATCTACTTCGACATGTGTATCCTATACGTCCCTATTTAAAATTATTTAAATAATGAATCTGAATGTTGCTACAATAAATACACAATATGTTTGTTATTTAAACATAAAAGTTTTAATATATAAACTGTTTCTAGTTTTACGATTTTTAAGCTTTTTGATTTTGAAATCAAAAAACATAAAAATCGTAAAACTTGAAATAGTCACACACAGACAACGTTATACTTACTAATTTAAGAACAAGTCAAAATAGAAAAACTCATAAACCCTATTCAGCCATGTTCAGAACCAACTTATACAAAGTTAAAGTAAAAGTTAAACGAATTTAGCTAGTGAAGTTCAATGTTAATTGCATGAAGCGCCTTTTAAATTTCCGTCGCTACTGACAAGTAGATTTTTAAAACATAGAAAATAGATAACAGTAAAACATACCATATCTAAACGTTCCCAAGACGAGATAATTTCAGCAAATTTAAGAAAATTTTATTACAGTATTCGAATGTAGGTTCATGTAGTTACCCTTAAACGAAATCAAATTATTGCCAATGGTGACAGATAATAATATTGACATTAACAGCAATTGTATGGCTACATAAAAGTAATGAATTTTAGTTTTCTTAAATTTGAATTAAAAATACGTCGCCTTTCAGTAGCGAAGCTGGTCTAGCATATCAGATCGCGAGCAGAAAACCCGGGTTCAAATTCTCCATTTGGAAAAAAAACATGTGCCGGTGGGACCAAGAAAACAGTGACTTGATATTAAAAAAAAAAGTATTAAAAAATTGCTTTTTGTAAATAAGTCACTGTAACCGAGAATGAGCGATATACGATAGATATTATGCCATCTTTCAGAAGAGAATGATATAAAACTGTGGGTCGCGTGTAATGTGCGATGTCATTGCACGTTGCAGATTCCTACCTTATAGAAAACAGGAATTCGACTGAATTTCCAGGTAATGGGCTTATTCGCTGTCGTTTAGAATCAAAAATATGCCGACGATAAATATAACGAAATTAATTAATTAAAGGTATTTCCTAAGCTGTACGGTAGCGTGGGGTAAACTAACCCAACTTTGTACTACGGCAATGGAGTATTTATCAAAAGTGGTTTTGCTTCATTAACAACTGTGTAAAGTTTCAAAACCGTAAAGAAATAATTTTTTCAGTCTGAGCAAACGGCTTAAAGTAGTGAATTCTTAGTAAAATTCCAAATTTTTTAGAGTAGCTTTAAGTCGTCATCCATTGCATAAAACTTAATACTATCTTCAGTCTGCGCAATCTACCTAAACTTTCACTATTTTTGCATAAAATGAGCAAAATTTAAAGGTCTTTTATTTTATTATATTTAGCATAGCAGTAGTGAGTCGTTAGGGCTTTAGTGGAGACGTGCTTACTTACATGCTTCTGTGTTGTGTAAATATGTTGTCTAAAACTAGAAATGGTGGTAATCACATAGTGTGTAGCGACAAGAAGATGAGTAAAGCAGTGTCACCATCTACTTAAGTGCGAGGTATTTTTCTAACTTGCAAGTGTGTTAAGAAAATAAAAAGCGAAGCACCATAGGCATCGCGATTAGCCGGAGCGCCGTAGAAGTATCTGACAAGCTGCTCGCGATTGACCGCGCTGGACGTTGATTACAAAAAGTTAAATGTATTTTTTCTTGACAACAGTTACCCTACACATTACACAATATTTCACCCTACCCTAATGTACAGAAACTTTAGGAGGTGATTCCTGGTGTTATTTCAAGGAAGTAAAGTTCTTGTGAACATATGTCCGAGAATGCTTTCTTACAGCCCTCTGAAGAAAGAACAGTCTAATGACTTTTTCGTCGATAACTTTTGGAGTATTTGCATTCAAATTTTGGAATTTTATATGTGAGCACTGCTGCTTTAGCTTACTGTCTCATATTGAAGATTCCCGTAACGTTTTTCTTATAAATATTTTATGTCTTTAGTTTTTATAAAGTTACGTTTAAATAATCTTATTTTCTATAAAAAATACAAAAAAATGTACTCTTGTTGAAAGTCACTATATTCAACAGTTTTCGAATTAATTTAATATTTTGTAAAATCAAGTTACCATAAAGGTCTAAACGTTGTCTCAAGATGTCTAAATAGTTTCCACAAACTTTGATAGTGAGTTCTACACATGAAAACGAAAAAAAAGTTTTTTTAAGCATTTGTCCAGAAACGCTTCGTTACAGAGTCTGTCTCCGGAAGTGGAAAACTATTGCCTCTTCGGGAGGCTCTAACTCCGTAAAAAAGCATTTTTTGACTCATGTTAATTTAAACTTATTTTACTGTTTTGATGTTCAGAACTTATCCTCAAAGGATACTATTTCGCATCTTAGGAAAACACTCGGACCTTCATGGCAACTTGATTGTTCATAAAACTTAAATTACATCGAAAACTGTTAGGTATAGCGACTTTTAACAAGTATACCATTTTTGAGTAGTTTTGAATAGAGAATAAGATTTTCTATACAAAAGTACATAGTAATACCTTTTATATCTAAAATAAATTTGTCGGCGTAACAAGTTGATATTCAAATAAACGGTTTCCTGCAATTATATTTGATCATAAAAATTTTCAGGCTTGCAACAAACAATAAATTTAGTAAAATATTTTATTAACGGTTTTATATGTTAAATTCTTATAATTATGTTTCGCAAGAGTTAATATGTTTGGAAATAAATGCTTTTTTATTTAATAAACTACAAAACATTCTTCTTTAAGCTAAATTGCTTATCAGTGGGGCCGTCTAGGATTAGCACACCACAACGGTTTTACAAAAAATTTACATTTTCGATTTCTACGTCCAAATGTTGTAAATCCAGAAAATTTCTAGTTGATCTCATTTTCAATGGCTTCAATGGCAAAGTGATGCGGTACTCTGGCAAGTACCCGAGCATTTTCAAAGTCTATCTTATGCCCAGTTAAACCAGTATGTTCAGCCACCGCACATTTTGTGATGCGTTTGTGTTTGCAATCACCTTTGTGCTCTCGTAATCTTCACTCAATGGAACGACCAGTTTGTCCGATGTAGTTTGAACCACAAGAGCAAGAGATGTTGTAGATCCCGGCTGATTTTAAGGTAGATGTTTGGTCCTTTGCGGACGTAAAACCGTTTCCCAGAGTTTCATTAGTCCTAAAAACTGGCTTTATGCTGTACCTTCTAAGAACATGCCCTACCTTATCAGTAATGCCTTTACTGTAAGTTAGAAAAGCTAAGCCTTCCGGAGGTTTTGATTGTTAGATTTTTTTAGCGCAGTGGTTTTCTGCATTAGGTGGTGATGCAAGTTTGCATTTAAAAACCTGTCTGTATGTGTTTTTGTTCTGTAAATTGCGTGCCTTAAGCTACCATCAGGTTTACGTGTAACATGTACGTCTAAGAACAGAATACTACCATTTTCCTCTACTTCCACGGTGAATTGGATATTATTATTAATGGAGTTTAGGTGTTTTATAAAGTGTACTAGTGTTTGGCGTCCGTGAGACCAAACGACGAAAGCACCGCCAAAGCTTTAGTCTCAAAGTCTTCCATGTATATGTTTGCAATAGCAAGTGATAGCGGTGAACCCATAGCCGCTCCTTCAGCCTGTCCATACAAGTTGCCATATCAATTGAAAAAGATGTTTTTCAAACATACTGCAACTAATTGGTTTAAATCTGTAGGAAGGTGTATCTCTTAGGATCTCTAGCACACTATCTACCGGTACTTTTGTGAAAAGAGAGACAACATGGGCACTGACTGCAAAGTCTCCTTCACACAGCCTTAAGCTTTTGATCTTGTTGGCAAAGTCACAGGAAACCCTTGAGTATGATTTTGTATTGTCACTAAGTGGGTGAAGCTTAGCGGCTAAGTATCTTGCTAAGGCATGTGTAGGAGAAAACTTTGTATAAGTCTCGATTTGTTTTTTGAGTTGCAAGGGTTTACTATGAAATGGTACGATATATCCCTTTATCCAATCCAAAATAACCCTATTTTGCGTAATATTAGCTCATTGGGCAATACGACAACACAATGTACCAATATAGCCTACCTACCTTAAATAAACGTAAACCCTTTAGTGGAACTACTTCCCTTTTTGATAGTAAGGCCTGTTTCTTCCCGGCATACGTGCGAAGAGAGCTCACAGAACCCGCACTAGTTACGGGTATTAAACAATCCATTGGACTATAATAATAATAAGAAGAAGCCCCAAAATCGAGCAGAGAACATTCTCTTCGCCCGGGTTGCCTTCAGCCCGTCGCTGGATTGTCTTCTGTCAGGTGTTCGGTTTAAAAAGTCTGCTTTTTTTTCTCCGATTCATAATTGATCCTAATAAAATTATAATCTCATTTAGTCAAGCATTCCACCTATTGTTGAAATAAAAGAATATTTCCTAATTCCAACAAGACCTGTCGTAAGTATGGAAGTAAAACTTCCTCGTTTTATACATTCATGACTATATGGGTCCAGCAGTTCCCATGCAAAACAAAAGAGCTCCCGCGTTCTGCCAACTTTGCCACTGCAAAACAGGGCTTGAAGCTTAGCATAATATATTCCACTGCACAACAGGAATTTAAAGATAGAATTATTCTAACCACTGCAATAGAGGGTTGTGTGGATAAGTCTTACGGCAATACCGAGAGAATCCAGTAGCAGATCAGGTAGCAGATTTAAATAAATGCAGTTTCTATTAATTTATATACTGATTATGATCTTTGCAGGCTAGATTGAAAACAGAGAGGTCTGGCCTTGTATTGTAAACAGAGCCTTAAGTGAAATTTAATCCAATCATTTACTGGGTATAGTGATGGGTGGGAACAATTACGGTTAATACATAGCAAGAGATCTATAGTAATCGGGGTGGTTTACAGACTTAACAAACAATCTAGGCTGTCAGGCCTAGAAGAAAATCTAGGGCTCCTGCATATGCAATATGATTACATTTTGCTATCGGATGATATAAATGAAGACTTGTCATTTATCAATAGAGACGGAGATGAATTAAATGAAATAATGGAAATTCACATTTTAACCGACCCAACTCGCATAACTACGACCACTTCAACCTTGATCAATGCAATTTGTATCAGCAGTGAATGGCTCACACAATCATGTGGCACGTGGCATCATCGACACTTCACATTTCTCAGATCAGGATACTGTGTTTGATGTGCTACTAACTGATCTTACCAAAGTACTGAAACCTACAAGGTATTACAAAAGTTTAAAAAAAATAAACAATAAACTCTTCACCCACGATGGCAGGAAGATGAACTGGCAAGATATATATGCTCTTGATTATCTTGATGAGAAGATAGCGCTATTTATTGCATGTCTGTTGTCTCTCATAGACATTTACGCTCTTCTGATATCCGCAAATAGCAGAAAACAACAAGCACCTTGGATGACTGAGAACTTGAAACGAATAATAGGTGAAAAAATTATTAAATATAAGCGCGCATGAAGTTAACAGGAGTGTACTACTGTGACATCAGAAGCTGTGTGAAGAAAGCTATAGCTACTAAAAAAAAAGAAATACTATGAACATACATTTACCAATTTATGCCAAAGATAGCAAAATGTTCTGGTCCAAACTGCAACAAAAAGGATTTATTCCTAACAGAAACAGGAACACAACACTAAGCGATTACTGCCCTAAAACTGTAAATAATCACTTTATAAATGCTGCCAGCGACATCAAGTGTGACTGTAAGATACGTGATTGCTACTAAAATAATATGCTCGCTGATAGAAAAGACTTTAAATATAAACTGGTAGACCAAGAATAGTCTAATGGAATGGCAAAAGGTTGGTAAGTTAAATTAAGACACATTCAGTTACTTAAAATGGTATAACTATCCAGATGGTTAAACTGTGTCTCTCATACTGTAAAAACGAGCTATATCACATCATTAATTGGTCCCTGGATACTGGTCGTTTCCCATCTAACTGGAAAAGGGGGAGAGTGGTAGCCATTAAAATCGTTGATCACATCATCAAGACCTCTGATAATTCCTTGGCCGCAGTGCTGGTGCTACTAGACATGTCTAAAGCATTTGATAGGATCGACTATGACTTGTTATTAGCTAAATTGGTCTATTGTCAGATCGGGGGAGCAGCCTGAAAGTAGTTTCAAACATATTTACAAGGGCGCACACAAATAACAGAACCTTAAATAGGTTGGTGCAATCCCAAGAGTCTACCACAAAATCGGGGGTGCCGCAAAGCTCTATTCTCAGACCTCTACTTTTTCATACATCTACTACATGTTAATCTAGGAAAAATGAAATTTGAAAATAAAAATGTGTGAAATATATTCCACTTAAATTTGAATAGTTTCTTTACTTCTAGTTCTACTAACAATTTTCTCTGTTTACGTAAATAATTGCAAACTTTTGAATTGATCAAGTGATTGTGTGTATCAACAAAACGCGTAACCACAAGTTTTTGCGGGTCTCTTTATAAGCTTAAGCAATTTGAAATAAGAATTCTTCACAACATGTGCGTGTTATGTTTTTAATACACTGGTTAACAACCCAACTACTATATAATTGTTAATTGTTTATTTTGCCTGGTGGATACAAAAACTATTATGACATGACCGTCTACAAAACTATGACTTATTCTTCACTATATAATACTTATATGCTGCCAACTTAATAAATACCAGTAATATAGCTAAATACACTATAGTGCCAAAAGAAGATATTGTAATGAGTTGGTGGTGGAGCAATGGAAAAGACGTATTCTTACCTTGTTTTTTCGTTTCTCTTGACCATCTGGCTAATAATTTTTGTTTCCCTTTTCACACGTCTATACAATCCGGTAATACAACTATTACTGCATTTCTATAGCTTTTGAGGGCACGGTTTTCTTAGCGAAGTTAAAGTTTTACTATCTTTTTAATTTATAATTTATAAGTATAGGAAAGTCCAGGCGAAGTGTTTCGCTAATTTTTTAATACCACTTTTTACTTCCCTATACTTTCAGTATAGGGAAGTATTGATTTCATGCAAATTTTCAAAATCGAGATTTTGACGGAAATACATGTTTTGGGCTTCCAGGATCCTAAAAAACTGGTTTTTAAAAAATGTCTGTCTGTGGGTGGGTGTGTGGGTAACGCTCATATCTCCGGAACGGCTGGACCGATTTCGATGTGCTTTGGAATGAGGAGGTATATCAAAAATTCATCGACAAAATAAGCTTTTAAAAAGAATCCGAAACCGGAAGTGACAGTTAGACATGTTTTTTTGGTAGCATTTTTTTCAGAAACGGAATTTTGGAAATTTTAATAGTGGAGATTAAAGAAGGCCTTAGGACAAATCAAACGATTTTTTACCGAACTCTCTAGCTTCAGCATGGCGGCAGCTACGAATTTTTGAAAATTTCGACTTTAACGCCCATTTACTCAAAAACCAGTTATCTGATTGGAATCAACTACATCTTGTTTGGTAGCCCTTCAAGGGTACTATACCATGAAATATCATTAATTTTGAAAATATAAAAACGATCTCAATGGCACCACTCCAAAATTTTTGAAATTTTCAAAAAAAAAATCTCAAAAACTGCCCACACATTTTTGTTTAAACTTTTTAAGCTGATAGAGATAGGCATCTGCTACAATTTTGTTTTTTGCTCATTGTTATAATTTCACTGTGACGCCCTCTATGAATTTTTGAAAATTGAAAATTGGTACCCTTTTATTTATTTAACGGGGAGCAATAAAATATTTCTGTTAATGTGAAAGACCTCACCATTAATAGCAAAATCCGAATATCATAATATTTTTTTGATAATTTAATATTTAGGGGGGCTACTATTCCCCCTCCCCCCACATTTTTTCGATATAAAATTAAAAATTTGGTTTCTCGTTTTGTTTGCTCTAGGAGAATCTTTTTACAAAAAATCTAAAAATCGAATTTTTTGCCCCTTAGTAATCTTTTTGTCAGAAGAATTTCACATACTTTCTACAACAGTTGTATTCTTGTACTAGTCGTTTAATGTTCAGTGTAGGCTAACTTTTTTATTTTAATAGATAGACTCGCAAACCCAAGAGCAAAGTCGTAGGGCAAATTCTTCTCGATTGTTTTTAAGAAAAAAACTTGAGTTTCCAATTTTAATACGGCGGTCACGGTAAAAAATAACTTTTTTTTAAATGGAAACGTGGCATTTTGGCTTTAAAATCAGAAAAGTTTTAAAATTCTAAATACAAATTAATAAGAGTAATTTCTTGCTAAAAATAATACTTCTCGAGTTATTAATATATTTTCAAATATCAATTTCCGCCCTTCCGTTGATTCAGTCCGAATATTTTACCCAACCTTATGCTTGCAGAGCGCAGCGGTCGGTCTTTCTTCAACCGCTTCAAGATGTTACAACTTATAAGAACTATTTACTTTAACTAGTCGTGTCTAGACAGGTGTATATCGAAAGTGTTGGAAAATATAAAACAATGGTAATTTATAAGTATAGGAAAGTCCAGGCGAAGTGTTTCGCTAATTTTTTAATACCACTTTTTACTTTCCTATACTTTCAGTATAGGGAAGTATTGATTTCATGCAAATTTTCAAAATCGAGATTTTGACGGAAATACATGTTTTGGGCTCCCAGGATCCTAAAAAAGTGGTTTTTAAAAAATGTCTGTCTGTGGGTGTGTGTGTGGGTGTGTGGGTAACGCTCATATCTCCGGAACGGCTGGACCGATTTCGATGTGCTTTGGAATGAGGAGGTATATCAAAAATTCATCGACAAAATAACCTTTTAAAAAGAATCCGAAACCGGAAGCGGAAGTTAGACATGTTTTTTTGGTAGCATTTTTTTCAGAAACGGAATTTTGAAAATTGTAATAGTGGAGATTAAAGAAGGCCTTAGGGCAAATCAAACGTTTTTTTACCGAACTCTCTAGCTTCAGCATGGCGGCCGCTACGAATTTTTGAAAATTTCGACTTTAACGCCCATTTCTTCAAAAACCAGTTATCTGATTGGAATCAACTACATCTTGTTTGGTAGCCCTTCAAGGGTACTATACCATGAAATATGATTAATTATGAAAATATAAAAATGATCTCAATGGCACCAATCCAAAATTTTTTAAATCTTCAAAAAAAGATTTCTCCAAAACTGCCCACACGTTTTTGTTTAAACTTTTTAAGCTGATAGAGCTGAAAATCTTCTACAATTTATTTTTTTGCGCATTGCTATAATTTTACTGTGACGCCCTCTATGAATTTTTGAAAATTGAAAATTGGTACCCTTTTATTTATTTAACGGGGGGAAATAAAATATTTCTGTTAAAGCAATATAGCTCATCATTGATAGCACAATCCGAATATCATAATATTTTTTTGATACTTTAATATTTAGGGGGGCTACTGTTCCCCCTCCCCCCCAAAATTTTCGCTACAAAATTAAAAAATTGATTTCTTCTTTTGTTTGCTCTAGGAGAATCTTTTTACAAAAAATCAAAAAATCGAATTTTTTGCCCCTTAATAATTTTTTTGTCCTTAGAAGAATTTCACATACTTTCTGCAGCAGTTGTATTCTTGTACTAGTCGTTTAATGTTCAGTTTAGGCTTTTTTATTTTAATAGATAGACTCGCAAACCCAAGAGCAAAGTTGTAGGGCAAATTCTTCTCGATTGTATTTAAGAAAAAAAACTTGAGTTTCCAATTTTAATATGGCGGCCACGGTAAAAAATAACTTTTTTTTAAATGGAAACGTGGCATTTTGGCTTTAAAATCAGAAAGGTTTTGAAATTCTAAATACAAATTAATAAGAGTAATTTCTTGCTAAAAATAATACTTCTCGAGTTATTAATATATTTTCAAATATCAATTTCCGCGCTTCCGTTGATTCAGTCCGAATATTTTACCCAACCTTATGCTTGCAGAGCGCAGCGGTCGGTCTTTCTTCAACCGCTTCAAGATGTTACAACTTATAAGAACTATTTACTTTAACTAGTCGTGTCCTAGACAGGTGCATATCGAAAGTGTTGGAAAATATAAAACAATGTTATTTTATAAGTATAGAAATGTCCAGGCGAAGTCTTTCGCTCATTTTTACTTAGTATAACTGAATTTTTAATAACGTAAACGGCGACGCTTTACAGGTTAGAAAAGACATTTGCGGACGGGTCGTTCAAAATACTAGACACACGTGCGGACGGCTAACCATGGCTTTAACCAAATGCTTAATTAGAAACAAAAATACAAAAAAATGTAACATAATAAAATGCTAACAGTATAATCTAATAAAGTAATTTTCCTTTTAAACTAAACATATTCTACAATAAAATACCGATCTTAAAACACGCAATTTTATCGTGTTGTGTCATAAAATTATATGTACATTAACTGTAGTGCCTATTATGATAGTGATTGTTTGTTCCTGCCAGATCACTATTCAATATCATGATTACGAGTCTTCATCTGTGTTGGTATATATATGGCGCTTTAGTTTTGAATGATTGTATACCATTGAAAGTATTTTGCTGTATCATTATAACTAATAAATTAATAAGTTTAGATTTTTAGATAAAAAAACTCGATGTGACATTAGTCCATAGACATCAGTAAAATGTAGAACTAGTTGAGTTCTATCAACCCTGTATCAAACAATTGCCATTTTCAAAATTGTTAAGACTGACCCTAATTCCGTAGCTATTTTTGTACTTAATTACACCTTCCTACGTTTACGTGAAAATAATATTAGTTTATATTTATCTAATTAATTTATTTAAAACTTTGCAACATTCCGGTATTGGCTTAAAACTACCAATTTTGTAGTTCTATGATTTCACTAGAAATCTAGATATTGATTTAACGGAAATGCTTTGTCATGTTTTTTTTTCTGTTATTGAGTGTCCTACAGTTTGTTAAATCTATGGTGCTTGTTGAACTTGTTAGGTATAAGTACAGCTTAATTTTGTTCCATTCATCAGTATAAACCTGACTTGTGACAGAAGTGTTGTTTACCTTTAAATTATTGACGAAAAGTACATATCGCATAAAATTGATTTAAAATGAATGAAATTAGTTGGATGCGAATACTTTGTCGCTTGTGTTTGTTTCTGGTTGTTATCTGTGCTCTTCAGAGTGAAGCGAAGGAAATTGCACCGTTAAAGTCGAAAGATGTTCCATTTTCGTTAAACAAACCGTCCGCAGTACCAAACAAAGAAGAATGGTACCCTGCCTACCATCTATGTCCTCCAACTAACTGGATGAACGACCCTAATGGACTGATTTGGTTTGACGGTTACTATCATGCGTTTTACCAGCATTACCCGGATGCCCCAGTGTGGGGACTAATGCATTGGGGGCATGCTCGCAGCAAGGACATGATAACATGGGAGCATCTACCGGTGGCGTTAAAGCCCTCCATTGAAGAGGACAGCAATGGTTGTTTTTCTGGTTCTGCAGTAGATAATAACGGTACCTTAACACTCATTTACACTGGTAACGGTTTTAATCGTCAAGTACAATGTATCACCAGCAGTCAAGATACCATAAACTATGACAAACCCACAAAAATTCTAGATGCTCCAGGGGGCAATCCTGATTTTCGTGATCCAAAAGTATGGTGGGAAGATAACGCATGGTATATGGTAGTTGGAATACGAATTGAAAATCACGGTGAAGTACTTTTATACAAATCAAACGATCTCTATAATTGGCAATCGCAAGGAGTTTTGGCTAAGGGAAACGACGATGCGGGTTACATGTGGGAATGTCCAGATTTTTTTACACTCGCTGGTAAACAAATACTAGTGTTATCACCTCAAGGTATCGCACCTCAGGGATATACATATCGAAACCACCATCAAAGTGGTTATTATTTAGGCAGCTGGAAACCCGGAAATCAGTTCAACATCGAGCAAGATTTAGTACTAATTGACAATGGGCATGATTTTTACGCTCCACAGACATTTTTGGCGCCTGATGGTCGCCGAATTATGATCAGTTGGTTAAATATGTGGGAGTCACCTATGCCAGAACAAGAACAAGGCTGGTCTGGAATGCTGTCCTTACCTCGTGTGCTAACGCTAGAGGAAAACGGTCTCTTGCGGCAAACACCAGTAAAAGAAGTTGAAAATTACCGTCTATCTCCAACTCAAATAGATGCCAGGGTACTGGAGCGAGAGTATTTGGAACTAGAGAATACCACCAAAGCGATGGAAATAATAACTATCTGGGATTTGAAGAACAGCGATGCAGAAAAGTATGGTCTGCGCCTTGGAGATGCAAATTTAGGAGAGGCCGGTGTATATGTATATGTTGACAACCAAGCACAGCGTTTAGTACTAGATCGCCGGTATCCACTATATGGACTCAGTGGTTATCGAAGTATTCCGTTACCCGCAAGTGATTTATTGACATTGCGCGTATTTTTTGATAGCTCATCTTTGGAAGTTTTCGTCAATGATGGTGAAGCCGCCCTGAGTAGCCGAATTTATCCATTAGAAAATCAACGATATTTGACACTTTTTGCAGAAAATGGTCGTGCTACACTTCAGTCTAGTTCCCGATGGGCCATAGGGAAGAAATAAGAAGTTGATGACTTTATTATATGTTCTACCTTATTTCATGCGTTGCAACCACGGGTTACAACAGAACGTGGTGAAGGTTTTGTCAGTCTACTGGGGCGACATGTCCCCTATATGTTCTTATCTAAAATTATTTAAATAATTAAACTGAATGTTACCAAATTGAATACTATGATTAGATATGATTGTAATTAAAGTATCAAAATAATAAATTGTAAAATTTTAATTTTTTATTTTTATCCAAGGCTATAGAATTTTTATCATGATTATAATTAACGAGCTATTATTGAAAGCGCTTAGTTATTAAAATAAACATAATTTCAAATCTGATAAATACAAAACGTTTCTCAACATAACATGCTTTTATTACATCCAGTTTTGTGTAAAGATCTACCTAAAATTTTTTTCGTAGGAAATACAGAGGTTATCGGGATTACTAATTAATGCTTTTGTTTTTATTTAACTCTACACATTACTGACAATTTTTTAACTGTAATTTTGAGGATTTCTTTAAACAATTATTATACACTGTGTCTATAAAGTAACCACACCCCCCTCAACTAACTTTTGAACGACTTGATATTTTTCTACAAAATTTGGTGTGCTTTAATGGGAAATTAAATACTATATTTTTCAGACAATTTTGTATCATCCAAAATGGCGACTGGGCGCCATTTTAATTTTTTTTTAATGGAAAGGGGGGTCGAGTGACACCTGAATGGAAAGGTCTTTTAGTTTTAGTTTAGTTTTTAGTTTTAAAGAAAAATATTCAGCCATAACAAAATGGCGGATTGTAAACCAATGGACTCACTCAGTTCAAAATTGTTTTGATTTTCTTATCCAGTAGTCCACTTTTTCATTTGCAGGACTAAATTTTCCCAGAAATATCTCAGGTGGCTTGAAATAATATTGAAAACCTTATGTTCCAACAAGACGGTGCGCCGCCTCATTATTATAGGCCTGTTTCTGACTTTCTCAACGGACATTCTCAACACCGAACGAAGATGCTATACCCATCGAATTTATAAAATATTCTGGCAATGCCCTTATAACAGAATTAACCAAACTAATGAACAAAATAATGAAACACGAGAAAATACCTACGGATTGGAAGAAGAGCGCAACCATACCAATTTTTAAAAAAGGCGACAAGAAAAACCCATTTAACCGTAGGGGCATAACATTCAACAATGAAATTAAGAAAAATAGCAACTGCAATAGCCAACATCATTCCGATCAACAAGGTTTCTGCAAAAACCAGTCAACCACTGATGCCATCTTTATTTTACGCCTGATCACCAAAATGGCATTAGAATGCAATACGCTTGCGTTCATTGACCTTACAAAAGTATTTGTCGAATCAAACTACCACATGTGGTGCAAACATTGTAAGAAAAAGAAATACCAAGCAAATACATAATAAACATCATCCAATACCTTCTTCTTCCTCTTGTTATAGGCCAATGGCCTGTTTAATACCCGCAACTAGTGCGGGTTCTGTGAGCCCTCTTTGCACGTATGCCGAGCAAAAAGCTGACCTTACCCGTCGAAAAGGGAAGAAGTTCCAGTAAATGGTTTACGATTGCCAAAGATGTTAGTATGACAACCGGGACCGACGGCTTAACGTGCCCTCCGAAACACGGTTGGTTGCAGATATAGCCCTTATATTGCTCACCCATCCGAGTGGGAACCAGAACAGACAGTGCTCAACTTTGAATACCGTATGACCGCCATCCGCAGTTCTCCACCATGCAACCAACCAATACCTAAATACTAATAACACTACCAAAATAATAGTTAACAACAAACTAACAAAAGAAATAGCAATGAAATTTAAAAATGCGCTAAGGCGATAGTCTGAGCACACACTTTTGTTTAATACAATAATGGGCAAAATTATTGACTACGTAAAACCCAAAGGTGCTAGATACAGATTAGGAAAAGTAACATAAAAATTGTATACAACGCAGCTTTAATTGCAGAATCTGAACACGACCTACAAAGGTTACTTACTATACGCTTTTAAGACACAAGCTCAGAAATATGACATGCTAATATCTAAAAGCAAAACAAAGTGTTTAACCGACGACAATCCAATTGAACAAGTCATGTCCTTCAATTACCTAGGAACAATCGAGCTACCAATTTTTAATTTTCAAAAATTCATAGAGGGTGGTATTCGGCAAAAAACAATTTGCAGTCGATGTTAGGCTTTATAAAACAAAACCTTTGCTTAAAAATTTAATTTTTTGAATAAATAAAGTGAATTAGCAAAGTCAGTTGGTTTATTGTCAACGTGTTTGCATAATCTAATATATAAACGCGGTGAGTGTCTAATGTTTGAACTATAAAAAATGATCTATGGAAACTGGAATGTCTGCTTATCTATTTCTAATACCAGCCCGAATTTTACAAACAGAGACGATGTTTGCTTGCTCAACATTTATAAAATGCCATTTGGGTGTTTACAAACATCCGTAAGGTACGAATTCATAAACAAATATTAGTTGTCCCAGATATATTGGGATACAGTTAGATTACAAGAACTATAGCAACTTTAAAGAACCACTGCTAACCGCAGCTAATTTTATTGCGAAAATGATATTTCTTTGTTAAGCGCGTCTGAAACTTTACAATGCGATAACAAAACCCATGAACTAAGCCACACATTTTTCACAAACAACTGCTAACTGCAGCTGATTTTATTGCGAATATGGCTTTTAAGACTCATATCACAATCGACGCAATGCGTATAACATCAGCACAAAGAAATGTGATTCTGGCTCTACTACAAAAAATGGCATATTCAATAAATGAGGCAGAATATCATAATAATTACAAGAAATTAACGATGGGTTTAAAGAAAGTTACTGACTATATAAATAAAAGTTGACACCCTATTAGAGAAGAATGGTTGCAGGGATGGAAAAAAAGAAGAATTTAACATTGGGAACTAATACGACAAATCATGTAGAAAATCTCAATTAGAAATTGGAACAGTTCTGCTTAAACTTTAATTCTATTGACAAATACTAACCCCGTGCGCTTTCAAATTTGAGTCGAAGCAAATAGAATTAGCTGGAAAACAAGAACTACCACGTACTACGAATGAAACAATTTGTTTAGCATTTTTTATCAAGTGAGATACATACAATAATATAGCTGAAGAATCAAATTGTGCTATACGAAAGTTTTGCAAAGCAATAGAAAAAATATATTGTCATAACAACAAGTTGAAGAAACTAACAATTTATGTTCAAAAATTGCAAATGTAATTTCCGAACAAAGTTGTGCAAATCTCTAAGAAAAAGCTTGTTATTTTGCTAAAAGCTCTAAATTGTCATCATCAGCAATGCGATATTAAAATTGATTTTACAACAGAAATCCAGAGCAATGCTAACAACGATTTTAATATTATGGATATGGAATTTGTATCAGATAACCATGTGCAACTTGATGATGGCCCTTTAAAGCAATGTCCAAAGCAAAGTCTTACTGAAGTCTCTAATAATACCACACATAATAAAGACTTTGGTGATAGAAGACGATAACTGACTTAATTACCCTGAAAATACCGATGTTTCTCAGACTGCTACCAACACACCTGAAAATTTTTTATAATAATAAACCAAATGCTGATATGGCTTGTAGTGATATACAAGGGCGGAGTGAGAAGTTTGGTAAAATTGCAACAGAGGGCGCCACAATCGCAAATCGCAGATGACATTATTTTGAGTACCATCTGTCACTAGGTCACATTAAAATTTTCAGACAGATCCGTCTTTTTGTTCAGTTTTGAGAGCCATTAAAAACAGACAACCTCTCGTATTTTTTGAAACAATGAAAAAAGGGAATTTCGTGTGTTAATTAACCATTATTATTTGCGTGGAAAAACCATTACGCAAACCAAAACAAAGCTTGATAAATATTATGGGGACTCTTCGCCATCGATTAAAATTATTCACAGGTGGTTTACTGATTTTCGTTGTGGTCGTACAAGCACAACTGATGCGGAACGTTCAGGACGCCCAAATGAAGTCACCACGCCAGAAATGACTGACCAAATCCATGATATTGTGTTGCAAGACCGCAGAGTGAAAATGCGCGAGATAGTTGAGATAGTACGCATCTCAGATGAACGTGTGCGCAATATATTACACGAACATTTGGATACAAAAAAATCTATTCGCCCGATGCTCACAATCGACAAAAAAACCACACGTGTGATAACTTCGGAGGCAAGTTTGGCGATGTTGAAACGCAATTAAAAAGAGTTCTTGCTTTATTTCATAATTGTGGACGAAACATGGATTCATCACTAGACCGGAGACCAAGGAACAGTCTAAACAGTAGATTTTTACTGGCGAACCTGCGCCGAAGAAGGCTAAGGCGGTTTTATCGACCAACAAGGTCATGGCCACAGTTTTTTTGGGATGCACACGGCATACTCCACATCCATTACCCTGAAAAAGAAAAAACAATCAACGGCGAATATTATTGCAACTTTTTGGACCGTTTCAACGACGCTTTGAAAACCAAAACAACCGCATTTGGCAAAGAAAAAGTTATCTTCCATCAAGATAATGCACGGGTGCACGCGTGTGTAGTTGCCATGGCCACAATCCATGTATTACGCTTGGAATTGCTTCCACATCCACCATATTCTCCAGACTTAGCCCCCTGTGACTAGTTCCTGTTTCCAAACTTAAAGAAATGGCTCAGCGAAAAGAGATTCGGCTCTAATGAAGAGATCATCGATGCAACAAACGCCTATTTTAAAGGGTTGAAAAAATTGTATTATTCGGAAAAGATCGAAAAATTGAAGAAACGTTGGACTAAGTGTATCGATCTTAAAGCCGACTATGTTGACCGTACTTAACGATGTGGCCTCTAAAGTTCTTGATAGCGTAGAAGAATTAAAATTTCCTCTACCAATAAAATAAGGGTAGACCAAAAAGAGATACCACTGTTATTGATTTAAAACAAAAACCAAAAAATGTGTTTGATGTGTTAAACAAAATTGAAATAAATATTTTAATTAATTTACCATTTTATTTTTTCTCTCTGTAAAAGTTAATGTGTATTTGTTTCTTGTTTAGTAAAAACAATACAGCACTTTTGTTGAATTTATTTATCTTCCGTTAATATTTTATTTATAAGCTGTAACGGGACAAACTGGCTGTAACGGGAAAAACTGGCTGCAACAGTTTGAAAATTTCTAAGAATTTATTTTATTGCATTGGTTTGAAGAAAACGCGCTAGACAGACCGCTACCTAAACGCACATTCCCATCATCATCCCGCCCAGAAACGTTTCTGTCATCAATTCCTTAGTTAACCGAGCCTTTGCCATTTCTGAACCATCCCACCTGAAAGACGAACTCAACCACATTACGACTGTCCTTTCCCAAAACAGCTACAACAAACGAGACATCCAACACGCTATTACTCAAAAGGCCCAACCAGCAAACACAGAACGTACCAATACTCTTACACCACCTACCTCTATAGCATTTCTACCTTACATACACAAAACCACCGACCGCATCAGCAGACTACTTAAACAACAAAACATAAAAACCGTTTTTACACCCTTTCAAAAACTTTCCAATTTCCTTCCTCCGACCAAAGACAAGTTACCTACCCTCCAATCCTGCGGTGTGTATAGTGTACCTTGCTCCTGTGGGAAAGCCTACATCGGTGAGACGAAGAGGCCGATCAGCGTTCGAGTTTCTGAATACGAGCGCTGCACTCGACTGAAACGTCCCGCAGAGTCGGCTATCGCAGAACATAAACTCGATACAGGCCATAACATTCAATTTGACAAGACCAAAATCCTAGCCCGTTCTTCCACCTACCTCAACCGTGTGATCCGTGAATCCATAGAAATACACAAAACTCCTAACAATATTAACCGAGACCACAGCTATCCCCTGCACAATGCCTACAAACTACTATTTCCGACTAAATCCAAGCCCCGCCCTGCAACCGCTACAGCCCGACACCCAATCACAGACCCAGCATTCACACCTTGTTACCCACCCGTCCCTTATAAACCCGGTGCCTGCACCGGTCTCGCCAGTTGTGTTCCAGATCCCAAAGTGACCACAGCCCTGAACATGTCCCGTGGAACCGAGGACGAAACGTCGGCAGTTCATGCACCTATGACGCGGCTCCAACCCGGAAGCCTAGCTGTTAGTGCCGATCATGTTCTGCTTTATTTAATAGGTATGATTATTCAGTATTCTCATATATCTTAGTTACGTTATAAAAAAATGTGTTTAACGCAGCCTGTTTAGCTTTAAACGAAATATTTAAACACAATCATACGTTGTTAGCTGTATTAAAACTAGTAACAAACGTTTATAGCAATATTCTCCTCTCAAATGGTTTACAATTAAAAGAATCCTTTTACAAAAAATACCTTTCGAAGCTTTTTAAAATGCTAGGCCATGTAATAATTCTTCTACACAAAATTTTACACCAAATCTAATTTTACCTTCAAGAACAACATAAACTACTTGCATTAATTAACATTTTTAACAAATTTTTGAGCACATTTACTTTATTTCTTTTTAATGATTCAACCTGGTTAGTACAGCATCAAAATAGCGTCTAGTCTCTTAGCCAACAATCGATCCCACCAAGGTCAGACTTTTTATTGGTGCATTTATATTGCGCACGCATTCAATAGGCACTTTTTTAGCGATAACCGCCAGGTTCGTAGTGGCACAGATGGATATGCGGGTGTGTTCGGGTGTACTGCTTTTTTACTGCATAAGTAGTTGTAGGGTCGAATCTCGGTTGGGACCAAAATTCTTTTTTATTTTATAGTTTCTTTAAAACACTGTTGTTGCGTTTTGCTGTTTACGCGAGGTTATTTGTTAAGAGCAGTTATATTTGTAAAGAAAAAATACGAAGACAAATTTGCAGTCACTCACTGATTGTCTGACCATTCGATAGAAATGTTAATAGACTTTATCCTATATATGTTGTAAAATTCTAATTTATAAAGTCGTTTCAGAGTTATAGCCAACATGTTCTAGCTAGAATGCCTCCTACCCCATATTTTTTCTAAGGGTCTTACAAAAAAAAATGGTTAATCAAAAAATTTGAAATAATTTTTAAGGAGCAATATCAAAATTTAAATATTCTTTGCAGTGTGTAAGAAGAATAATAAACTATTAAACAAGATCCGAATGCAATTACATGGGCAGCTTTTTTTTGCACGCCACTGTCGTTTTTATTTAAATAAATAACATATACAAATTATATACTATTTGATAGAAAAATTAATAGACTTTATCCTTTATATCTTGTAAAATTTGTGATTTATTAGGTCGTTTCAGAGTTATAGCCAAACACATGTTATAGCAAGAATCCTCCGCTAGCCCCATATTTTTTTTTAAATTTTTAAGTAAGAAAGAATGATCAAACAAAAAATCTGAAATAATTTTTAAATGCAAAATCAAAATTTAAATATTTTTTTGCAGTTTATAAGCAGAATTATAAATTAATAAACAAGATCCTAATGCAGTTACAAATGCAACTTTTTATTTACATGCCAGTGGCGTCTTTATTTAAATAAATAATACAAACAAATTGTACACCAATCGATAGAAAAATTAATAGCATTATTTTTTATATCCTGTAAAATTCTGATTTATTGCGTCGTTTCAGAGTTATAGCCAAAAACATGTTATAGCAAGAATCCTCCGCTAGCCCCATATTTTTTTTTAATTTTTAAGTAAGAAAGAATGATCGAACAAAAAATCTGAAATAATTTTTAAAAGGCAAAACCATAATTTAAATATTTTTTGCAATTTATAAGAAGAATAATAAATTATCAAACGAGATTATAATTCAATTACAAAATTCTGATTATTGGGTCCTTTCAGAGTTGTAGCAAAAAAAATGTTATAGATAGAATGCCCCTCCCCCATATTTTTTAAAGGATCTTGCATAAGAAAAAATGGTTAAACAAAAAAAGTAAAATAATTTTTAAAAGGCAAAATCAGAGTTTACATGTTTTTTTGCAGTTTGTAAAAAGAATAATAAATTATTAAACAAGATCCTAATGCAATTGCATGTGCAGCTTTCTCTTTGTACGCCACTGGCGTCTTTATTTAAATAAATAACATATGCAATTTGTATACCATCCGATAGCAATAGACTTTATTTTTTATATTTTGTAAAATTCTGATTATTGTGTCGTTTTAGAGTTATAGCCAAAAACATGTTACAGCAAAAATCCCCCTCTCCCCCATATTTTTTCAAAAGATCTTGCATAAGAAAAAAAAGTCAAACAAAAAACCTTAAATAATTGTTAAAAGGCAAAATCAAAGTTTAAATATTTTTGGCAGTTTGTAAGAAGAATAATAAATTATCAAACGAGATTATAATTCAATTACATATGTAGCTTTTTCTTTGCGCGCCACTGCTGTCTTTATTTAAATAAATAAGATATACAATTTTTATACCATTCGAAAGAAAAATTTACTTTATTTTTTATATCTTGTAAAATTCTGATTATTGGGTCGTTTCAGAGTTGTGGCCAAAAACATGTTATAGCTAAAATGCTCCTCCCCCATATTTTTTCTAAAAGGTTTTACATAGGAAAAAATGGTTAAACCAAAAATATAAAATAATTTTTAAAAGGCAAAATCAAAGTTTACATGTTTTTTGCAGTTTGTAAAAAGAATAATAAATTATTAAACAAGATCCTGATGCAATGGCATGTGCAGCTTTCTCTTTGTACGCCACTGGCGTCTTTATTTAAATAACTAACATATACAATTTGCATACCATCCGATAGCAATAGACTTTATTTTTTATATCTTGTAAAATTCTGATAATTGGGTCGTTTTAGAATTATGGCAAAAACATGTTATAGCAAAAATCCCCCTCTCCCCCATATTTTTTCAAAAGATCTTACATAAGAAAAAATGCTCAAACAAAAAATCTGAAATAGTTTTTAAAAGGCAAAACTAAAATTTAAATATTTTTGCAGTTTGTAAGAAGAATAACAAATTATTAAACAAGATCCCGATGCAATTGCATCTGCAGCTTTCTCTTTGCACGCCACTGGCGTTTGTATTTCAATATATAACATATACAATTTGTATAACATTCGATAGCAATAGACTTTATTTTTTATATCTTGTAAAATTCTAATAATTGGGTCGTTTTAGAATTATGGCAAAAACATGTTATAGCAAAAATCCCCCTCTCCCCCATATTTTTTCAAAAAATCTTACATAAGAAAAAATAGTCAAACAAAAAATCTGAAATAGTTTTTAAAAGGCAAAACTAAAATTTAAATATTTTTGCAGTTTGTAAGAAGAATAACAAATTATTAAACAAGATCCCGATGCAATTGCATCTGCAGCTTTCTCTTTGCACGCCACTGGCGTTTGTATTTCAATAATTAACATATACAATTTGTATAACATTCGATAGCAATAGACTTTATTTTTTATATCTTGTAAAATTCTAATAATTGGGTCGTTTTAGAATTATGGCAAAAACATGTTATAGCAAAAATCCCCCTCTCCCCCATATTTTTTCAAAAAATCTTACATAAGAAAAAATAGTCAAACAAAAAATCTGAAATAGTTTTTAAAAGGCAAAACTAAAATTTAAATATTTTTGCAGTTTGTAAGAAGAATAACAAATTATTAAACAAGATCCCGATGCAATTGCATCTGCAGCTTTCTCTTTGCACGCCACTGGCGTTTGTATTTCAATATATAACATATACAATTTGTATAACATTCGATAGCAATAGACTTTATTTTTTATATCTTGTAAAATTCTAATAATTGGGTCGTTTTAGAATTATGGCAAAAACATGTTATAGCAAAAATCCCCCTCTCCCCCATATTTTTTTAAAAGATCTTACATAAGACAAAATAGTCAAACAAAAAACCTTAAATAATTGTTAAAAGGCAAAATCAAAGTTTAAATATTTTTTTGCAGTTTGTAAGAAGAATAATAAATTATTAAGTAAGATCCTGATGGATGTGCAGCTTTCTCTTTGCACGCCACTGGCTTTTGTATTTAAGTATATAACATATACAATTTGTATAACATTCGATAGCAATAGACTTTATTTTTTATATCTTGTAAAATTCTAATAATTGGGTCGTTTTAGAATTATGGCAAAAACATGTTATAGCAAAAATCCCCCTCTCCCCCATATTTTTTCAAAAAATCTTACATAAGAAAAAATAGTCAAACAAAAAATCTGAAATAGTTTTTAAAAGGCAAAACTAAAATTTAAATATTTTTGCAGTTTGTAAGAAGAATAACAAATTATTAAACAAGATCCCGATGCAATTGCATCTGCAGCTTTCTCTTTGCACGCCACTGGCGTTTGTATTTCAATAATTAACATATACAATTTGTATAACATTCGATAGCAATAGACTTTATTTTTTATATCTTGTAAAATTCTAATAATTGGGTCGTTTTAGAATTATGGCAAAAACATGTTATAGCAAAAATCCCCCTCTCCCCCATATTTTTTCAAAAAATCTTACATAAGAAAAAATAGTCAAACAAAAAATCTGAAATAGTTTTTAAAAGGCAAAACTAAAATTTAAATATTTTTGCAGTTTGTAAGAAGAATAACAAATTATTAAACAAGATCCCGATGCAATTGCATCTGCAGCTTTCTCTTTGCACGCCACTGGCGTTTGTATTTCAATATATAACATATACAATTTGTATAACATTCGATAGCAATAGACTTTATTTTTTATATCTTGTAAAATTCTAATAATTGGGTCGTTTTAGAATTATGGCAAAAACATGTTATAGCAAAAATCCCCCTCTCCCCCATATTTTTTTAAAAGATCTTACATAAGACAAAATAGTCAAACAAAAAACCTTAAATAATTGTTAAAAGGCAAAATCAAAGTTTAAATATTTTTTTGCAGTTTGTAAGAAGAATAATAAATTATTAAGTAAGATCCTGATGGATGTGCAGCTTTCTCTTTGCACGCCACTGGCTTTTGTATTTAAGTATATAACATATACAATTTGTATAACATTCGATAGCAATAGACTTTATTTTTTATATCTTGTAAAATTCTGATTATTGGGTCGTTTTAGAATTATAGCCAAAAACATGTTACAGCAAAAATCCCCCTCACCCCCATATTTTTTCAAAAGATCTCACATAAGAAAAAAAAGTCAAACAAAAAACCTTAAATAATTGTTAAAAGGCAAAATCAAAGTTTAAATATTTTTTGCAGTTTGTAAGAAGCATAATAAATTATTAAACAAGATCCTGATGCAATGGCATGTACAGCTTTCCCTTTGTACGCCACTGGCGTCTTTATTTAAATAACTAACATATACAATTTGTATACCATCCGATAGCAATAGACTTTATTTTTTATATCTTGTAAAATTCTGATAATTGGGTCGTTTTAGAATTATGGCAAAAACATGTTATAGCAAAAATCCCCCTCTCCCCCATATTTTTTCAAAAGATCTTACATAAGAAAAAATGCTCAAACAAAAAATCTGAAATAGTTTTTAAAAGGCAAAACTAAAACTTAAATAGTTTTGCAGTTTGTAAGAAGAATAACCAAAAATGTGTTGTTGTTGGAAGGCCCCCTCCCATGTTTTTTTCCTGTTAAACTTTACAGTAAGAAAAATAGTAAAAGAAAAAACAATGGTCTTAGGCAAAATTGTATGCTCCATCGAATACCGCCAAGATTATTTCTCCATATCTTACCGTTTTTGGCAAAAAAAATAAAACATAAGCAAGTGAACCATTTGAGAGGTCGCAGGGGAGCAGCCGGCGTGATTTCTCGAGGTGGGCCTGTTCGAAAATGTATTTCTTTTGACTTGTTCTATGCATAGTTAAAGTATTTGTTTTTATTCTCAAAAGTGGAAGTATCGAACACTTAAGTCGGTAGGCTAGAACAGTTGAGTTTAAAAAGAGGGGAATCCTTTTGCTCTTACTTGGTTGATATTATACTGAAGTTGCAGGAATCCCCAGTACTAATTTAAATTAATTGAAAAAACAAATAACCCAAACAGCTGATTTCAGATTTGCCTTGTGTATTCATACACTGTTAATTACCAGGTGAAGGTTATTTTGTTGTTTTGCATTTTATCATAGCGTGTTATAATATAATGTATTTTGTCATTATATAAATTAGTTTTTTAGACGAATATGTACTGTTTTTTTATGTGAGTTTTGTGATGATATCTAATGTGCTTGGCATGACAGCATATTTTGGTTGTCGGATGGCACTATATATAGATCTAACAAACAATAAATTGTTGGAGTTTTAAAATGAAGCTTCTCGTCTTTTTTTTACATGCCTTGTGTGCCGTGGAAATTTTTGGAGTAAGACACTTTTTTTTATTCGTCTTTGGTTCGATGTTACGCGATTTTGACAGTGGCTGCCTTGTTTCTTAAATAATAATTTATTATTTAGATAAAAAACTATTTTGCTGATGTAGCAGTTTTAATTTTGTTCACAATTTCTCCCCATTTCATGTGTGAAATATTCGCGAAAGTTTGGAACTTTTAGGAAACTTTAGAAAATTTTGAATGTATTGTTTTTAAGCTCTGCACACTTCTATAATTTGCGATAAACAATGCGGTACCTAATCAGGATCTAAACATGTTTTTTTAAATTTTATTATGCAAGTTAAAATAAAAACTACGACACATTTAAACAACACCGCGCTCGTTCGTAAACCTGCTTTTGAGCTTTTGCATTGGGTACTTGGTTACTTCCCCTGCTAGCAATGCGTGCGTTCACACCGCACGCGTCCCGCGTATGCTACGATCGCGCTTAAAGTGCACGATAGATCAGGCCACCGCATTCAATTAAAACAGCGGCGTGCGGAGTCATAAAAAGCTTCGCCGTTCTACTGCAGTTACGCACAGGCTGAACATATTAATCAGTGTATTATCAAAAGTTCATCGCACGAATTCGGCCAGAATGATTTACATACGTCGCAATTTTAGACGCCTTCCACGTCCAAACAATTTTAAAAATAAACATACAACTTTATTTGAACTGTTTTCATATCTGTCACGGTTTCCTCAGCATTCTGAGTCAAAGATCGCGGCGCGCGCTTTTTTTTAATTTTTTTCTGCAAACTTCACTGACCTTTTTTTCATAGTAATTTTTTTAAATTTTATTTGAAACTTTATTTTATGCTTTTGTCTTAAATTTAAATAGAATAATTTATTGTAAATAAAACAGTTCTTAACTTCAGCAGGTTTTTCATTTTAGCCTTATACGTATTTCAACGTGTTTACACGTCATTATCAAAGACAAGATAGATAGATAGATAGATTTTTATTCATTTGGCACATAGCGTAGAATATAATTACATGGGTATCAATAAATACAAATACAAATACATGAATAAATATTGCAAGAAAATAATTAAATGTAATATCACGTCGCATAAACTTGCATAAATAACAGAACAACAATAACATAAATACAATACAACAAAAATGTCTAATAATACATCACACTTTATCACATCTTATCAAATTTATATCACAGCTTGATTGACAATATATGATATTCAATTGGTATATGGTATACGCTTAAAGACGTTCTCATCTGTGATCATTTTTAGTTCATTTTCTAATTTATTGTAGAGTTTCACAGAATTACTTAAAAATGACGTGAAGTGAACATTGTTATTTGAATGCTGTGTTCTTAAGTAATTGCTGCGAGTATTGTATTCGTGAACTTCATGATTAGACTATTGAAAAGTGACTTATTTTTAAAAACAAATACAATACCTTCGTAAATAAACAGACTTACTGCCGACATTATTCCAACTTGTACATAGATCTGTCTGCATGAATCGCGCTTACCAATATTAGTAAGAATGCGAATAACTTTTTTTTTGAGTTTTTAATATTTCGGGTAGATATTGTGAATTCCCCCAGAATAAAATTGCATATCGTAGTATTGATTCAAAATAGGCGAAATAAATTGTTCTTAGTGTTGAGGTGCTGCAGACTGATTGCAATCTTCGAATGGCAAATATTGCTCTATTTAATTTTAATTTAAGTATTTTCTAGTGTGTTTGCCATTTTAAATTTTCATCTATATGAACGCCCAAAAGTTTACATTTATCCACGAATTTGATCTTTTTGTTCTGAAAAGTTATGCTGTTCATATCAATTTTTTTGCTAACATTAAAAAAAATTATATTTGTTTTCTTAACATTTACTAATAATTTATTGTTATTAAACCAAGTTGTAGCTTGTTGCATAGTAAGAATTAATTTGGACTCTAATTCCTTCGGACTCTCTGCAGAGACAACAATACTTGTATCATCTGCGTACATAGTTACTAGACCGTCTATGTTGTATGGTAGATCATTTACAAAAATTACGAACAACAGAGGTCTCAAAATGGAGCCTTGCGGAACTCATGTAACAGAGCATGTGTTTGACGTATATTCGACACATTTTCCATTAGAATAACTGCTGATCTGCACAAATTGTTTTCTGTTTGTTAAGTATGATTTCAGTAATTGCAAATTAACAAGGTCGAAAGCCTTAGACAAATCACAATTAATACTAGCTGTTAATTTATTATTATTTATATTTTTATATGTAGCTGATAAAATGTTTTGTAAAGCAGTAATTGTTGACTTTTTCTGTTGATATCCGTGTTGTTCTGAACAAAAGTAATTATTTTGTGTAAAATAGTCTACAACTCTATCTTTTATGGATAATTCAAATAATTTAGAAAATGCTGGAAGTAAAGAAATTGGTCTAAAATTTGAAATGTCTATATTATCTTTAGTTTTTTGGAGGGGAATGACTTTAGCAGTTTTTAACTGCTCAGGAAAAACACCGGTTTCGAAACAGCAGTTAATTATGTAAGAAATAGGTTTGTGTATATGATCTGCGACTGATTTGATAATTTTTACGGGTACATTATCAATTCCTAAAGAGTTTGAATTTTTTAATTTTTCAATTAATGATTTTATCTCACTACCAGTAGTAGGAGCTAAGAGTAATGATGACGGGTTGTTTAAGTATTTTAATTTAATGTTGTTTTGTGAGCTACTAGGAATGCTTTTTTGTAGTTTAGCAGCCAAACCTGAAAAATGTTGGTTGAATTTATTTGCGACATTTACAGGAGTTTCGATTGAATTTCCATTTTCTTTAATAGCAATATTTACTTTCTCATCCTTAGTTTTATTAATCTACTTTTCTATCACTTTCCAAGTTGTCTTTCTAATATTATTAGAGGATGTTATAAGAGCGTCCACGTAAAAACGCTTTGCTGGTAATATTACAGCCCTATAAATTCGCGTATATTTCAAATAATATGACTTAAGAACAGTATTTTGGAACATTTTGTTTATTATATGAAGTTCTCGTTTGGTTTTACTAGAAGTTTTAATGCCCAATGTAACTCAGCTTTCATTATTTTCTCTATAGATTACTTTGACAACCGGAAAAGCTTTGTCAAAAGCATGATCAAAAATTGAATAGAATTTGGTCATTTTTGATTAACATCAGTGTCGTTATTGTAAATTGGTTGCCAGTTGGCTTGTCCAATTAAACCAATAAACGTATTTACGTTTCTGCAATTAAATTTTCGTTCTTGTTTAACAGTAAAAGATCCGTTCAATTTTTGATTGTTACTTTTTATTTGAATTATTTGCAAATCATGATCAGAAAAGTCAATAGGAATATTTATGGCTTTAATTTTATTTAAATTTAAATTTGTTAAAAAGTTATCTAAGCATGTCTTAGAGTTTTTTGTTACACGTGTTGGACGTCTATTGTTGGTCGCAGATTGTAGGATTTAAGAACAGAAATAAAATCAGTTTTATTTTTCGACTCAACTAACAAATCAACTTTTAAGTCACCGCAGATGACAATATTTCTGTATCCGGAAAGTTAATTTATTAAGGAATCTAATTTGTTAATAAAAGTCGGAAAAACACCAGACGTTGATCTGTATACAGCAGCTATAGCAATGTTTGCATCTAGTAGATGAATTCCACAGCATTCAAAATTAGGGATGCAGCGAGCAGTACTTTTTCAAAATGCCGGATAACGGATATTCGGTATCCGGCTGCTCAGCCGGATAGCCGTTTTTTTACTATCGAAGTAGTTTCAGCAGTAAATGCAGTAAAATTTAGGTTTTGAATCACAGAGCATAATACACCGTCTGCGTCTGTCTATAAAGTAACCTCCCCCCCCCCCCGCCCCAACTAACTTTTGGACGACTTGATATTTTACCATAACATTTGGTGTGCTTTAATGGGATATGAAATACTATTTTTTAGCCCATAATTAAAATTTTGTATCATTCAAAATGGCGACTGGGCGCCACATTTAAACTTTTTTTTTAAATAGAAAGGAGGATCGAGTGACACCTCATTTGAAAGGTCTTTTAGTTCTGCGTCTGATTTTAGAGTTTCAAAAAAATATTCAGTCATAACAAAATGGCGGATTTTAAACAAATGGACTCACTCAATTTAAAATTGTTTTGATTTTTTTATCCAGGGTCGAGTGACACCTCATTTGAAAGGTCTTTTAGTTCTGCGTCTGATCCTAGAGTTTCAAAGAAAAATATTCAGCCATAACAAAATGATGGTTTTTAAACAAATGGACTCACTCAATTTAAAATTGTTTTGATTTTTTTATCCAGGGTCGAGTGACACCTCATTTGAAAGGTCTTTTATTTCTGCGTCTGATCCTAGAGTTTCAAAGAAAAATATTCAGCCATAACAAAATGATGGTTTTTAAACAAATGGACTCACTCAATTCAAAATTGTTTTGATTTTTTTATCCAATAGTCCACTTTTTCATTTGCAAGACAAAATTTTACCAGAAATATCTCAGGTGGCTGGAAATAATATGGAAAACGTTATGTTCCAACAAGACGGTGCGCCGCCTCATTATTATAGGCCTGTTTCTGACTTTCTCAGCGGACATTTTCTTGGAAGATGGATTGGTAGCCGGCTTGCTCCCCAGATTTAAGTTCCTTAGATTTTTTTCTATGGGAATATCTGAAATCGAAAGTGTACAGAAGCCGTCCAGAAACAATTGTAGAACTGGAGCAACGCATTACAGAAGTTTGCAGAATTATCACTCCAGAAACTTATGGAAATGTAAGGCAGGAATTTCATAACCGACTTTTTGTGCCAAGAAGTGAGTGGTAAACATTTCGAACACTTAATTTAATTTCTTTTTTCATTTAGTGGAATGTCCATCGTGAGAGTTATTACTATTTAAATAAGCAAACCAAAAAAGACCTTTTTCTCTCAACTCTTTAATTAGTATTGGGGACCCGTTTCGAGCCTAAAGGCTCATCTTCAGCCCAAGAACAAGAGTATTACTTAAATAGGATGGTTTGTAATATTCTTTGTCATCCTATTTAAGTAATACTCTTGTTCTTGGGCTGAAGATGAGCCTTTAGGCTCGAAACCGGTCCCCAATACTAATTAAAGAGTTGAGAGAAAAAGGTCTTTTTTGGTTTGCTTATTTAAATAATTTCTTTTTGCTTTAATTCTTAGTTTTTTTAAATAAGACTTCTTTATCTTCAAACATTGTCATATTGTTATGGCTGAATATTTTCCTTTGAAACTTTAGGATCAGACGCAGAACTAAAAGACCTTTCCAATGAGGTGTCACTCGACCCCCCTTTCCAATTAAAAAAAATTAAAAATGGCGCCCAGTCGCCAAAAATTAGTTGAGGGGGGGGGGGGTTACTTTATAGACACAGTGTATACTTAAAGAGTATGCAATGCGCGAACCCTATGGTCTCATACTGTAGTGTTTTAGAAAGAGAGCACCAAGACAAGGAAACTACTAAATGTACTATTTCAAGGATGTGCTGATTCGCTCTAATATTGTTTTTTGTTCACAAGTAAGATTGTAAATCTGTCAACAAAATTGATTGTAATTACAAGAAATAATAATTTCCAACAATTGTTAAAACTAAAACGTGTTCTGTCCTGATAGATCCGACACCACCAAGAAATCAACTGACATAACCTAACATATATGGTTTTTATTGACATTTTAATAAAATATTGACAATCGAGTGCTTTTTATAGGTTCCTCAACTCGGATGTCTCTGTCACGTGTACTGCTAAATTGAGGCCTGCATATCATAGCAACAAGCGGTTCATGCATCCTCCTTATGTTATATACCTATTACTTCGTGGTTTTAATAATAATACTTATTTATGTTGTTTGAAATCATTTAAAATTTTTAACTCGCATAAATGCTGATCTCAATAATATAAATTTAGTAATTTTATGCAGATCTGCAAAATACTGGGCTTATGGGGTTTCTGCTCCCCGACTTTCAATTATTTTAGTATATACTTCCAAATCAAATTGCATGCATAATCTCTTTTACTTGAAGAAAAATCTCCGGCCGGATATTTCATATTATCCGGCCAAACCGAATATTCGGTGAAATGGCCGGATAGGCCGGATAACGGATAAAAACCGAATATCCGTTGCATCCCTATTCAAAATCTATTTCCGTGGCAAAACTGTTAATATAAAGTCAAGAGTTTAAAATTTTAGATGTTTTTTAATACAAATCAAAGTACCCCACATTGAAATACATTACGCGAAAAGAAACTAACAATTTTAAATTGGCTAATATTAACACACTCAATCTGATAAGAAGTGAGCCAGTGTTCGTCAATACATATAACATCTACATTATGATTATCACTGAGAAATATTTCAAGATCCGGAATTTTTTTATTTAAACTTTGAATATTTATGTGTATGATTTTGAACGATTCGCCTAATTTTGTTCTAAAAAAGATTTATCTAGATTATCTGAAGATACCACACTGTACATGGATGTGGAGTATGTTGAGGATGTAAAGGATGTTGAATATTGTTCATGTGCTTTTTACACTGTATATTTAAATTAATTATGTCCTTGTTTAAACGCGGATAGTCATACCTCAGTTAGTGGAATTGTACTAATAATTATATTTGTATTGCTGCATTCCATTACGGCTTTGTCAATTTTTTCCATCAAAAACCAATTGTAATTATTATTATTAGTCCCGGCAAGAACAAAAACAAAATCAAATAAAGTATATTCGCGAGTGAGATTTCCTATGCAGCTAGTAACCTGTTCGAATGATGCATTCGGTTTAAATATAGTTTGTACTTTAAATTCCTGTTTGAAATTGCTGCTGAAAAAATTAACAAAATTTCTGCCGTAACTTACGTTTGTCATTACAAAAGTGTAAAAATTTTATAGTGTTATTAGATGTCATTGAATGATTGTGTTCTAATAAGTGTTTACCGTAATCGGATTTATGGGGGTGTTTGTATTTGTAACAACGTACGTGTTCCTTGTACCTAATACCCAAATCTCTAATTGTTTGTCCTATATAAACCGAATTACAGTGCGAGCAATTTAATTTGTAGATGCCTGATTTTAGAAAATTGTCTGTTTTTTCTTTAGCATTAAACAAAGCGTTTAAAATGTTTTTTGTTGTTTTGAAAGTTATTTTACATTTATTTGTTTTGTTTTTAATTTTGGTAATTTTTCTGATTTATTGCCAAAAGATAGAATTAACGCGTATTTCATTTTATCTGATGAAGTAGTTGTATAAATTTTCTGAATAGTTAATTTATAATTTTTCCTTTAGCTAGTGTATCAATAAGTTTAGTATTACTATTTACTATTTCCATGCAATTTGTTTAATAATCGAAATTTTTCTATTATAACTAATTTTACCTAAAGGAACCGTTAAAGTCCTATATATCATAGACCTGTATGCTGCTAATTTATTTGTTTTATGATGAAAAGAATCGTGTGGTATTGTAATGTCTGTCTGTGTAGGTTTTCTATAAACTGAGTATTCAAATTTACTATTTGAATTAATTTTTATGTTTAAATCTAAAAAGTTAATAGACCTATTTTGTTCAGTTTCTAGTGTAAATGTTATTTTTGGGTGCAAGCAATAAATATCAAAAATTCATTGATAGATTACCCTTCTAACTGGACACATAACATTGTTATAAAATTTAAGAGTATTATGCAATACACTGATTAATATGTTCAGTCTGTGCGTAACTGCAGTAGAACGGCGAAGCTTTTTATGACTCCGCACGCCGCCATTTTAATTGAATGCGGTGGCGCACCCAGCCACCCCAATAAACAAACATTTAATAGCAACACAACTCTTGTCATACATTAAAATACAGCGATTAAAATATTCTTTCTAACAGCAAAAAGAAAATATGTAAGAAGTATGGCTATAGAGAGGCTATATAGGTATTAGAATAGAATAGAATAGAATAGAATAGAATAGAGTAGAGTAGAGTAGAGTAGAGTAGAGTAGAGTAGAGTAGAGTAGAGTAGAGTAGAGTAGAGTAGAGTAGAGTAGAGTAGAGTAGAGTAGAGTAGAGTAGAGTAGACTAGAAAATAGAATAGAATAGAATAGAATAGAATAGAATAGAATAGAGTAGAGTAGAGTAGAGTAGAGTAGACTACAATAGAATAGAATAGAATAGAATAGAATAGAATAGAATAGAATAGAATAAAATAAAATAGAATAGAATAGAATAGACACACTTAACAGTCGAGACGTCTTAACGCGGAACCGTGGATAAACACAAATTTGGCACAAGAATTGGTAATTCCATTGGGATGAAGCCGCAACAAAATAAGGTTAGTCCGCCAAAAAAAGATGCGGAGAGATGGGTGCGCTACTTCAAAATAGACGCACTTATAAAAATTTACAAAAATTATCATAAATTCTTAAAATTTTCATAATTTAGTAAAATTTGTTTAATTTCCTGATATATTTTTAAAATTTTCAAAAATTTCCTCAACTTTCAATTTTCTAAAAATATGTATTAAAAATTGAAATTTAAAGATTTTGATTCTAAAATTTTTAAAAGTTAATCATACTCCAAAATTTATAAACTTTTAAAATTTTCATAATTTTTGATTTTATTTTATATTTTTAAAAATGAAAAAAATTTCAAAACTTTTAAAAGTGAAAAAATTTTATACATTTTTAAAAACCCTAAATTTTACAATTCCAAAATTTTTCAAAATGTTGACAATTTTTCAAGATTTTCAAAATTTTAAAAAAATTTAATATTTTTTTTTTAATTTACAAGTTTACAAAACTTTAAATACTTCAAAATTTACCAAAGTTTTCTAAATATAAAATGGAAAAATTTGGTTTTAAAAACAAATATTTAAAATTCCAAAAATTATTAAAATGTTCACAATTTCAAAACTTTTGTTTTTCTAGAATAGCTAAGAATTTTTCAAAAATTAATTAAAAATTTAAAAATTCACGTTTTCAAAGTATTGAATACTTTTTTGCGGGTAGCGGGTAGACACTCTCTGCGATCCCGGCAGAGGCAGGTCTACTTCAGGGATGCGACCCTGCCCACGCGAGCCTTGACTTGCTCCCACCTCCTATACCCGGGAGAAAGCATGACTCAACCTCCCTAATTCCCTTCCATATCACACAGTATCCTTTTCCTATCCTTTCCAGGTAAGGGTGTATTAGAAGGCAACTTCCAAATAGTGGATTTAATGGTTTCTTTGAGCCAACCGAGCGAACGCCGGGCTAAGCGTTCCCCCTCAACTTGTCAACAGCTACGGGTGGACGAACAAGTAGAGAAATGGGCACTCTTTTGTCCTAAGGTCAAGAAATTGGCCCTGAAGGCAGATGATCTTCTAAGTTCTTCCATGTTCTAAGTAGACAATGGCATAAGGATGTGGAAAGCCACGGGATGACTACCACATTAAAGATCCGCAACGATATCCCTAGTATAACCAATATGGCACTCAGAAATGTAGAGCAAAATTTTACTACTACTCATGGCTTTCGGAAACCAAGAGTCGGCAGGGGAGGAATCACACAAACAAACATCAGGGCCTCCAAGGTCGTCATCAAGCGAAATCCCTGTGAAAAGAATAAATCAGTATCAAATGTACATAAAAACAGCAAAAAGATAGCAACTTGGAACACTCGCAGCCTGTATAAGGCAGGCAAACACACAAATGTGTTGCACGAAATGGCAAGACTCAAAATAGACATCCTTGGCATAAGCGAGATGAGATGGCCGGGAAGCGGTAGACTGGAGACAAAAGATCATGTAACATATTATTCTGGCGGCGACGATGCTCAGCATCAATATGGTGTAGGAGTAATAGTGACGAAAGAAATAGAAAAATCAATAGTTAACTTTGTGCCGTACTCTGACAGAACCATGCTCTTACAAATAAAAAACACCCCTATCGATATTAACATAATACAGGCGTATGCTCCAACGGCCCAAAAAGAGGAACAAATAATAGAAAAATTTTACGAAGAAATAGAGTACTTAAAAAGTACGTTTAACTCGCACAACATTAGTATTATAATGGGGGACTTCAATGCCAAAGTGGGCAAAGGAGAACAAGGTACTGCAGCTGGTAAATTCGGACTTGGAAACCGTAATGATAGAGGAGAAAGATTAGTAAATTTCTGCGAGGAAAATGGTTATATAATCACCAACACTATGTTCCAACATCACCCCAGAAGACTTTACACTTGGACGAAACCTGAAAAGGCAGACAAATCACAAAAACGCAATCAAATAGACTACATTCTTATCAACGAAAGATATAGAAACAGTATAAAGAATGTCAAGGCGTATCCGGGGGCGGATGTATTTTCTGACCATAATCCAGTGGTAGCCACGTTTTACTTGCGCCTCAAAAAGCTGATCGGTACGCAAAAGCCCAAGCGGCTAAACGTTCAGCAGATAACTGAACCTGATATTAAAAACAAACTAACTGCGCGAATCAACGAAGACTTGAAACAAATAGCAAGAAACATAATTGACGAAGAGGACACAGATAACGCATGGACAACTATTAAAGAAAAAATTGGAAAAGCTTCTAAAGTAATCTTAAAAACCAATCTACACCAAAAAAGAAAGAAAGAGTGGATGACAGTAGATATATTGGAACTAATGGACAGAAGACGAGAAATGAAGGGCAGAAATGACAAAAAATACAAAGAAATCAATAGAAGTATAACTAGGAAAATACGTGAAGCTAAGGAAAGATGGGTAACAGAAAAGTGTATAGAAATAGAAGAACTGGAGAAAGTATACGATTCAAGAAACATACATAAAACGATAAAAGAAATATGCAATTTACGTAAAACCAAACAGTATGGTTTGCTTACAGACAAACAGGGAAAAATAATTACAACAACAGAAGAAAAGCTTGCTAGATGGAAGGAATATGTGGAAGAATTGTATGATGATGAAAGAACCGAATCGACAAACGTAACAAACATAACAAATAAAGAAGAGGCACCTGAAATAACGAGGGAAGAAATTGTAAATGCAATAAAAAAGTCCAAAAATAATAAAGCGGTAGGGCCAGACGAAATTCCTACAGAATTGATAAAACTGATTGACGAAGGAAACGTAGATTTATTAGTTAAGTTATTTAATGCAATATATAAGTCAGGAAATATCCCTCAAGAGTGGCTAAAATCCACATTCGTTACACTCCCCAAAACAGTACATCCAAGAAAGTGTGAAGATTATAGAAACATCAGTTTATTGAGTCACACCCTGAAAATATTCTTAAAAATCATACATTCCCGCATATACACCAAATGCGAATTCATCTTGTCAGCGACGCAGCTGGGCTTTAGAAATGGGTATGGAACACGCGAAGCGCTATTTGCCCTAAACATACTAGCCGAACGATGCCTAGATATTAACAAGGACGTATTTGTAGGATTTATAGATTATACGAAAGCCTTTGATCGAATTCGCCATAATAAACTTGTGGATATTCTTCAACAAATAAATTTAGATTTTCAAGATATACAGATCATTGCTAATTTATACTGGAAACAAACAGCTCAGGTCCGTACAACAGAAGGCATTACTGAAGAAATAAGTATAAAACGTGGAGTTAGGCAAGGGTGCATTCTTTCGCCATTGCTGTTTAATATCTACTCCGAGATAATATTTAAAACAGCGTTAGAAGACAGCACAGAAGGTATAAAAATCAATGGTATTGTAGTAAACAACATACGTTATGCCGACGACTCCGTCCTTATCGCTGAAACAGAACAAGAGCTTCAAACTCTCTTTAACCGAGTATATGAAACCAGTAAAGTTTACGGACTAGATATGAATCTTAAAAAAACCAAGTATATGACAATTACAAAGAAACAGTTGAGACTAGTGGGAATAACAATAAACAACAAAGCAATAGAGTTAACGCCCACATATAAATATCTAGGTACCATAATCAGTAGTGAGGGAAGACAACAACTGGAAGTACGAAGTCGCATCGGCCAAGCAAGATATACGTTCAATAAATTAAAACCTATATTGAATAACCGCAGTTTAAACCTGGAGTTAAGAAAGCGTTTCTTAAAATGTTATGTGTTCTCGGTGCTTCTGTACGGAATGGAGGCTTGGACGTTAACCGAAGATCTATGTAATAAAATCAATGCTTTTGAAATGTGGACGTACAGACGCATACTGCGTGTACCATGGACAGATAGAGTGACCAATGTGGAGATATTAGAAAGAATGAATTGTTCATTAGAAGTTATGTCCACTATCAAACAGCGGAAATTGGAATATCTGGGTCACGTGATGAGAGGGGAAAAATACGAATTGCTGCAGCTTATATTGCAAGGCCGAATTGAAGGACGCAGAGGGCCTGGTCGCAGACGAACTTCCTGGCTGAAAAACTTACGCAATTGGTACAACAAATCTACAACATCTTTATTTCGTGCTGCGGTGTCTAAAGTACAGATAGCCTTATTGGTCGCCAACATCCGTTAGGATAGGCACTACAAGAAGAAGAAGAATACTTTTTGAAATTTTATTTTTAAAAAGTATAAAATTTTGAAAATTTTTGCCTAAACCAAAATTTACCAAAAATTGTTAAAACACATTTAAAAAATTTTAAACAACCTCTAACACATAAGAATTGAAATTTTTTCATGAATTTTAAATAAATTTTAAATTTCCAAAAATGTGTAATAATTTTCGAAACATTTTTTAAATTTACATAAACTTCAATAAATGCGAGGAAGGTTTTCCCTGGCGGTTGCCCGACAGTTTTATTTTGTTTTCGTTATATTATAGGAATAGTACAAAACTGAGCAAAAACTGGAGACCTAGTTATTTTTATTTATTTTATATCTGGGCGCGTATTACAGTTTATATTTATTTGTCTACAGTAAACAAAAAAGATAAGAAAATTTTAGTTTAAAATTGAATAAGAAGTAAAATTTACTTAACATAACCCTTAATTTTTTTCTATCGGTTGTTAAGATATGATATTGCACTTGCAATTATAAGAAAAATACTAGTGTTACCCCAGCGCACAATGCACTGACAGACTGAGCGTTGACAGAACCGGCGAAATGCTAAGTCACGTGATGCATTAGTTCCAATAATAAGACGCGGCGTTAGTGTAGATGTGGCCTCAAGTGAAGCGCGTTTAGCAGACTTTCATATATAAATAAAAATAATTATTATAGAACAATCGACGTAGAATAAAAATATAAAAATGTTTCATGTTCCATCTGAGGATAGAGACCTTTCATTGAAAAAACAGATGGTCCAAATTGGTGAAGCGGTAGCCGCTGGAGGAACCAGAGAAAAAAAAAACCTTTGAGCTTTTATATATGTATGGATGGATATCAGTACAAAGTATTATATTGATCATACGTATCGTACAATTTACTAAAAAACTAAAAAAAAATTTCTCGAATAAACACGTCACTAACAAAGCCATCTAGTATATTTGTACTAGACGAAATGTTTAATGGGTTTTATATTTTTAAACACAAATGTTCAAAATGCTAAAATTAATTTTATTCTTCTGTGACCGTTCTATTTTGGAATTCAATGTTTCAATTTTGTTTTTTTTTGCTCATTACTCTATTAAACTTAAACTGTTTAGGACAGTAAAACACTCTTTTACGCCTTATCTTCTGATGGAGTCATCTTTTTCATCATTTAGCTCAAAGATTGCTGATTGCATCAGGATGACACCGCTAGAAAATGAGGTTGGTCCGTCAAAAAAGAAGGGGTGCTCTATGTCAAAATAGACGAGCTCAAAAAAGTACCGGCATAGTTGTCGCTAGCAAGTAGCAGCCTTTGTATGTGAGACTTACCTGACCTTAATCTCCTTCTTCTTGTTTTAGGTCTGAGACCTGTTTTTGCGGCTTTTAATCTTTTTCTTGTGACGCTAAAGTCCAACTGTTCATCCACCTGTTTGACGGTCTGTCCGGCAGTCTTGATCCACGCGGCTTTTGGTTCATTGCTGCTACCTTCGCCATTCTATTATCGTCCATTCTCTGTACATGCTCTCTCCACTGTCTTCTTCTTTGTCTTCCCCAGCGTACAATATCTTCCGTTTTACATGTTTCTCTAATTGTTTCATTTCTTGCTCTATCCCTTAGTGATTTTCCCGCTATGTATCTCAATACTTTCATTTCATTCGTTCTTATTAACAGACTTTTGGTTCTAGCTGTATCCGCCCTTGTTTCGATTGCATACGTCATGATGGGTCTTACGCAGGTCTTATACAGGGTCGCTATTAAAGATGGAACCAAAGCTCTCCTGCTAAAACGGTTTGAGATATAGATATGAAAATTGGAAGGCTTCCATTTGAAATTATTTCGCATATTTTGAGGTTAAAAAAAATTTTTTTGACACATGATTTTTGAGCACGGCCGCCATCTTGAATTTTTTTAAATGGCAACATGGGCTTTGTGATACATCATTAGAAAGCTTATTTTTTTCTCTTTCTTACTACCTTAATCATGTATGGTGTTAAAGTAGAAAATAACGCAGAAAAATTAGAAAAACCTTTGCCGTATGCGTGGCTGGCAGGTAGTCTAGTGGTTAAAGTCCCAGGCTTTGAAACTAGACTCTCAACGGCAGTAGGTTCGAGTCCACTGCTCGTCGGAAATTTTTCTGAATAAGTTAAATCCATGGTTAGTGTGTATGTTGGGTTGCATGTCTGTCAGGGGTGGGGTGCATGTTAGACCGGTGTATAGCACTTAGTGTGCTGAGCCCGGGTAAAGGTAGTAACAAAGAGAAAAAATAAGCTTTCTAATGGTGTATCACAAAGCCCATGTTGTCATTTAAAAAAATTCAAGATGGCGGCCGCGCTCAAAAATCATGTGTCAAAAAAATTTTTTTTAACCTCAAAATATGCGAAATAATTTCAATGGAAGCCTTCCAATTTTCATATCTATATCTCAAACCGTTTTAGCAGGAGAGCTTTGGTTCCATCTTTAATAGCGACCCTGTATATTCCGACCCTGCTTTTAGTGTCCATATTTTTATTTATCCATATAATATCCTTCATGCAACCCGAAATAGACGCAGCTTTGGGATAAAAAATTTGTTATATAAATCGTACCCGAGGTATTCAATATTTATCATTTTTTTGGGGTAAAGAGTACTTTTGGGGGGGGGGGCTAGGGTTTCTCGAGTTTTCAAATACTAAAGTGGGTCAACTTATACCTCATTTAAAAGGTCTTTTTAAACCTAAGAACTTAATGAAAAGAAAATATCGCTAGCTCAAATGTTTCAAAATGGAGGCCAATTATATCAAAAACGCGGCCATTACATAAGCCTTTTCCCAACCGCACATGAACTATTGTACCAAGAAAATTATTAGTAATTTTTAAGGGCCATTCAATTAGCTTTCCAGCGATGTACTACATGAGAACAAAAACTAAATGTTAGTACCCCCTCTCCCCCTCAAAAGAGTGGGAACATTCAAAAAACATTATCTCCGGCAGTGAAACAGACATTTTTTTGCTGATTTATAAAGTGTATTCACATAACATTTAAATCCACGTGCGAGTTGTAGTTGGACATTTCAACATCGCACTCGCAGTAAACCTTTATTATACCCTGTGAGAAACTATTAATGCGTGTGTTGGTGTTTTTAGCGAATAGGATGTGCACCGTGTCGTGATTGTTTTAAATGTAAGATGGAGAGACGGGTGATGGTGGTGTCTCAACTTGCTAGTCGGAAGGGGAAAATAAGAGTGCGTGGTTGAGACAGAAAAGTACAGGGTATAATAAAGGTTTAGAGCGAGTGCGATGTTTAAATGTCCAGCTTCAACTCGCACGTGGATTTAAATGTTATGTAAATAGACTTCATGAATCAGCAAACAATTTTCTGTTTCACTGCCTTAGATGCGGTAGAGCGAGCGATTCATCCGATTGTAGGAAGTAAATTTTTATAAATTGAGCCGCCATTTTGTAACGGTGAGAGATATCGAAAAACTTTAAATACAAAAACTGTTCAGTATAATGGGACCTTTGAAATGAGGTATCATTTCACCCCATTAAGATTTTTGAGATGCTATCTTTTGAATTTATTTTTTGTCCTCATGTAGTACATCGTTAGAAAGCTAATTTTATGGCCTTTAAAAATCACTACTAATTTTCTTGGTACAATGGTTCATGTGCGGTTGGGAAAGGTTTATGTAATGGCCGCGTTTTTGATATAATTGGCCGCCATTTTGAAACGGTTTGAGCTAGCGATATTTTCTTTTTTAAGTTGTTAGGTTTAAATGAAGTATAAATTGACTATGGGGGGGCGTTTACGATTACTTTTCTGGTGCCCGTGGCTTCTGCTGCTTTGTGGATATTAGTTTCAATCTTTTTCCAGCATTGTTCTACTGTGTCCGTTTTGTTAGTGCAGTTGGTTAGTATTTTTTGTGTTAGGCGACTTTCATACAGGTATTTGGTGCTGTTTTCCGTTAACGATTCAATGTTTAGTTTATTCACAATTTGTGCTGGCTTCTTCTTTCATGCGCAATACCATGTTGTAATCAGAGCCCATATATTAGGTGATGATAATACCCTGACATCAATGATTTACTTAATCATTTTAATAATCGTTTTTAATTAGTTTCAGCAGACTGATTACACAGTTATACATGAAAAGATATCGGTGGATTGGTTTAACGCCAGTTATCTTAAAAAAGTACATCTGATTTTGTTCAATTCTACCCAACATCAAAAACAAATTAACGTCAGCGCATTGTTACTGCAGGATTTGGGATATGACATTACGGTAAATATAATAAATAAGTGGGTACTTATAGTAAACAGCATTTTATACATGGCAATTCTCGAAGGTCTTTCTGATATTTGCAGGCGAGTGTCAAAAAAAAATCACATAAACATACATCCGAAAACGCACCCTTTTCTTGGTATAGTCCTCTAAAGAAATTGCGTTTTAATTAGTATCTCCGCTCTAAATCGAGGTAATTGATTTAAACTTTAAACGGATATTTTACCGTTAATGGTTTACATTTTCATTTTTTTTGTGGAAGTACATAAAACGGACACCTAAATGGGAGATGGGGGAGGGGGGTTGTATTCAACGTATCACACGCACTGGGGATTTGCCAAAATTCGACTTTTTTATTTTTGTCGTGCGTTTTCGGGCATATATTTTATAGACTTTTGTCATATTTTTGACGAAGAAACTCGCCCACATTCATAAAACCCGTTTTGAATTGCAATGCATGTGAATGTTGTAAATAAGACCAAAACATGAAATAGCAACGATTTCATTATTAGAAGAAATACAAAAAATTAAGTTGAGGCATTTATTGTTTCTAAATGGTATAAATATACCATCTGTCTATAAAGTGACCCCCCCCCCCCAGCGCTAACTTTTGAACCACTTTATATTTTAGCACAAAAATGGGCTTAATTGGAGGTTAAATACTGCTTTTCTGTTTATATTTAAATATTGTGTCTTCAAAATGGCGGCTAGGCGCCATTTTGAAACAAAATTGAAAAGCAAGAGGGGTCCAGTGACACCTCATTTAAAAGGTCTTTTAATTCTGCATCTGATCCTAGAGTTTCATAAAGAAATATTTATAACGGAATATCTTAATTCAAAATTATTTAAATTTTAATCTAGTAGGCGATTTTTCTCATTTGTTTGTTGTCATTGAGAAGCTAGTATTAATTCAGTTACCTGGAAACACTCTTGAAAACGTTGTGTTCTAACAGAACGGGGCACCGCCTCATTTTTATAACTTGTTACTGACTTCCTCAACAAACGTTTTCCGGGAAAATGAATTAGGCATAACGGGACCCGTGGAATGGCCGGCACGTTTCCCGGATTTAACTCTTAGATGTTTACTTTTGGAAATATCTGAAATCTCTAGTATGCAGAATCCCCCCAGATACAATTGAAAAACTGAAGCAGCGCATAACACAAGTTTGCAGAAATATCACTCTAAAAACGTATGGAAAAGTAAGGGAGGAATTTTATAACAGACTTTGCATGTGCCAAGAAGTCAATGCTAAACATTTCCATAACTTAATTTAATTTCCTTGGTTTTAATTCTTGTTTTTTCTGTGTGAATATTCTTTTCTGAAATATTAGAATCAGACGCATAATTAAAAGAAATTTTCAATGAGGTGTCACTCGACCGCCCTTGCTCTTTAATTATTTTTTTAATGGCCGCCAGCCGACATTTTAAAAGATATAAAATTTAAACTTGAGCAGAAAAGTCGGCAGGGGAGTTACTTTATAGACACACTGTATATACCGTATGTCTATAAAGTAACCCCCCCCCCTAACTAACTTTTGAACGACTTGATATTTTACCACAATATTTGGTGTGCTTTAATGGGAAATTCAAATACTATTTTTAACCGACTTCAAAAAAAGGAGGAGGTTCTCAATTCGTCTGTATATATGTTTTTTTTTTATATTTTTTTTTATATATGTTCGGGCATAACTTTTTTGTTTATGAACCGATTTTAATGATTTTTTTGTGTTGGGTTCAGTAGTTTTAAGGTGGTCCCATTATAATTTCATTGGTATTGGAGCTTGAACTTCGAAGATACTCCTCAAAATCTATTTTTTAACCGACTTTTTAGTGTTTCCGTATTTCATCTTCCGTTTCAACTAGCCGTCGTTTCCTCATTCGAGAAGCATCCTTACTAGGTCTACCCATCACTTAAAATTGTAAAATAATTAACTTTAAAAAAAAAGAAAACCGACTTCAAATAAAAACACAAAAGTGACATAAGTTAACTAAAAAGCATAAAATAAATGTTTTTTGTACAACAGTTTAATACTTATTTGTTGTTCCGTTTAATGTAGTTAAGAAATTGTTGTTTATTATATAATTATTAATTGTTTTATAATTTTTAAGTCGGTGCCAAGTAAAACATAAAAATTCGAATCTAATTTGTTATTGCAGCAAGGTATATAATTTATATGTTTTACTTAGCACCGACTTCAAAATAATAAAACAATTAATAATTATATAATAAACAACAATTTCTTAATTACATTAAACGGAACAACAAATAAGTATTAAATTGTTGTATAAAAAACATTTATTTTTTGCTTTTTAGTTAACTTATGTCACTTTTGTGTTTTTATTTGAAGTCGGTTTTCTTTTTTTTTAAGTTAATTATTTAGCTAAAAATTAAATTTTGTATCATTCAAAATGGCGGCTGGGCGCCATTTTAAATTTTTTTTTTTAAATATAAAGGGGGTCGAGTGACACCTCATTTTAAGGTCTTTTAATTCTGCGTCTGATCCTAGAGTTCCAAAAACAAATATTCAGCCATAACAAAATGGCGGATTTTAAACAAATGGACTCACTTAATTCAAAATTGTTTTGATTTTTTATTCAGTAGTCAATTTTTTCATTTGCAGTACAAAATTTTACCAGAAATAACTCAGGTAGCTGGAAATAATATTGAAAACGTTATGTTCCAACAAGACGGTGCGCCGCCTCATTATTATAGGCCTGTTTCTGACTTTCTCAACGGACATTTTCTTGGAAGATGGATTGGTAGGCGGGGCCTGTAGAATAGCCGGCTCACTCCTCAGATTTAACTTCCTTAGATTTTTTTTCTATGGGAATATCTGAAATCGGAAGTGTACAGCACCCGTCCAGAAACAATTGAAGAACTGGAGCAACGCATTACAGAAGTTTGCAGAAATATCACTCCAGAAACTTATGAAAATGTAAGGCAGGAATTTCATAACCGACTTTTTATCTGCCAAGAAGTGAATTGTAAACATTTCGAACACTTAATTTAATTAATTTAAGCTTTAATTCTTAGTTTTTTTTTAATAGACTTCTTTATCTTCAAACATTTGTAATTATGTTATGGCTGAATATTTCTCTTTGATACTCTAAGATCAGACGCAGAACTAAAAGACCTTTCCAATGAGGTGTCACTCAATCCCTCTTTCCATTTAAAATGATACAAAATTTTAATATGGTCTAAAAGATAGTATTTAATTTCCCATTACAGCACACCAGATTTTGTAGAAAAATATCAAGTCGTTCAAAAGTTAGTTGGGGGGGGGGGTAGTTACTTTATAGACACAGTGTATAGCAGTAGTTTTTACATCTATTGAACTGTACCTTTCTTTAATTGATGATTCAACATTTTTTAAATATCTTCTACTGCAGGACACAGCTCAAGCCTACAAGTACCAAAGCAATGAATATCGTGAATTTCCAGTTTATTATAAAGGCGGTTCTTGTGATATTTGGCAAAATGATATATTTGGAACTAGTCCTGTTCACTTTGATTCCAATTTCACCAAATGTCCTATGAAAAAGGTAAAGTTAAAACAAATTAAAGTTATCAGGGAAGCTTAAATTTTGTTTTTCTTGTTATATTTGAAAGTATTGTTTTCTAAAGATGTATGCGTTGGATTTAAAACGAAACTTGACAATTATGGGCATGTATTTGTTTAAGGGTTTCTACTATGCTAACAATTTGTACCTTGACGATGCGAAACTTCCACCTTTTGCCCCAAGAGGTAGGTACATGCTGGAATTAGTTACTTACTATAATAAAACGATCGTTCTTATGCGTGGCAAATGGTATGGTGAAATTAAACCAACAAATCCACTAGAAAAAGTAGTAGCCGGATAGGATTCATTTTAAATTGAACTGATTTGCTAAACACAGCAGTATTACTTTACGGCAATGCAAATGTTAATATGTAAACAAAATTATGATGATTTTAATATGCCCTACTTACCCAATTGTATTAATCGAACACTTTTAAACCACAAATTAAAATAAAATTTAATTTTTTAATGTAAAACTATTTACAATAAAGTAAAAAATCAAAGCTATGTTGTTTTATTTTTATTCGCGTTTAAATACTTACTTTGTCTTGCAAATTGTAACTAACAAACGCACAGAAGATTTTATTTATTTCACATCTAGTGTATAATAAATACCAAATTCTGAAAGTTGTGTCGCTTTGTACTAACAACTAACTGGGGACAATCTTCAATGAATAACAGAAAGGTTTAATTTTTAATCATTTTCACATCTTTTAAAAACGTTTGAAAATTCTGGTATTTTTAAAAATTATCAAAATTTAAAAATTCCAAAAATTTTTGGAAATTATTTAAATTCTTTAAAATTTTGAAAATTATTATAATTTTGAAAAATTTAGAAATACAAAAATCTGCAAATTTTTAATAACGTATGATTTTATTCGAAAATTAAAAAATTTGTAAACTTTAAGAATCTAAAAATTTTAAACAAATTGAAAATTTTAAAAATATTTAAGAAAATCTAAAAAAATTTAAAATATTGAAACAATCTTGAAAAGTTTAGAAATTTATAAATCTGAAAATGTTTAATAATTTAACAATTTTGACTTTTTGAAATTTTTTAAATTTTTGGCAATTTTAATAACTTTAATAATTTTGAAAACTTTGGGAAATTTTAGGAAACCGGTCTTCTTAGTTGAACTTAACTTTTTTTATTTTTAAATAATAATGTAACACCTTCGAATAAAAGAAATAACCCAAAAATATGATGAAGATCAAAAAATGTTCAACCACTCAGCCTAAATATTTTCAAGCAAAAGCAAAAAACACCACTATTCTGCTAATTTTTTTTTGTGGTGAAAACTTTGAAACAATAATGACACAAATATCATTCTAGAATTTGCCAAGGAATTGAATTGCTTTAAAATAAGACTAGCGAAACCCCAACTGAAGTTGGTAGTGTAGCGAACCGTGGATTGTATTTCTAGTTTTATGCATTCTATAGAGTTTGGTTTAATTGTATATAAATAAATTTAAAAAAAAATTATTTGCCAAAATTGGGGAAGAAGAAAGGGGGAAAGTTAACTCCCCTAAATATTGCTGCACCTACAAATTAAGTTCTAAACCTTATTCTACTATTAATCATGAGCACTTTAGCGGTAACAGAAATTTTTAATCGTCTTCCGCTTGCTAAAGAGGAGCATGACTTTAAATTTTTAATTTTTAAAAAACAACGAAGTTGACAAAATATTTCAAAAAAGGATGTTTACAATTGAACGCATTAAGTAAATTTCAAGGTATATGTTGTCTTTGTTTACCTAATTCATATTTAAAACATAATTTACATTACATACATGAAATTTTAATTACTACCTAAATTTGTAGGTAACAGTGGGCAAAGTATTTTTACAATTTTGGACTAACAAAGTTACCTAGAAAGTCGTTTGAACAAAACTAACCTACCAAACCAAACAAGTATTGTTCAAAACATAACAGTACCTCATATATGCTCTGTACCTTTCGCACTATCTATTCGACATTTTATAATTATTTTGATAGGTAACACAATAGACAAAAAGTCGTTACTTATAAAAATGGCTGAAAAACTCAATAAAAGGAATATAATTTTCAAATTTGTTTGTTTCAAGTAAAAACTAAATATGTAAGAGTACATGAAAATTTGTTGTAGCCGTTGTAGGGATAAATCTAATTTAAATTAAACTTAAATAGTAGGTTTTCAAAATTGACTCTGACATAGTTACTACTACTTTACTGCATCAAATAAATTTATTTAATTTTTATATTCGAGTATCAATGCCTGTGACTTTTGAGAGACCAAAAAGTACCAATTTTGAGAAACTTTCAGAGAGCCATCATTAACTTTGCAGTCTTTGGTGAATAAACTCCCTACAATACAATGGTAGCTACCTAGCTCCTAAAAGGGGTTCATCTGGCAGCTCTGCAATTTAATTCTTACTACAGGTCCACCACCGCAACCAGCAATTGATCCAGGTGAGATGTGGCCAGCGTCTTTCAGCCGGTGTGGCTGCAAAGAGCATGTCTCACCCAGACCATACTACTTGTGCTAACGTAATAAAATATAGATAATAAACAAATGCTACACTAAGCCGCATAATAAAGTTAGTTTCACGTCGCTAGATTATAATTACACACACACAGATTTATTTTTAAATTTATTTGCAATGTTTATTTCATCTATATACACTCATCTAATCAATTAAGTTCACTATCTACAAGTAAAAAAACAAAAAATCGATAAATTGATAAGACAATGCTCAACCTCCTGGTTTACCAAGGCCGAACCTTGCTCTGAGTTGCATGCGACAAAATCCAAGTATTTTTCTCTTTCTTAACCATTTGCATTTGCTTGTGACGTGGATGAGTGTTGCAGATAACAAACAATCGATCTTCTCTTCGTACAAAATAACAATCTTTACATCTCCTTTTTAATATTCCTTTAACTTTAAATCCACAACTTGGCACTACAGAAATTTTTGTAGGTGTAAGAAGATTTCTAACTAAGGACAACTCGTTTTGGGGTACTTTCGATAAACTATGAAATAAATGTATACTGGTCTGAACTTTAGCTATCTGCAATGTAGATCTTGTGGCATTATGTAGAATTGTACGAAAAACTGGAAACATTTTGATACTTTTAGGTTATGTTTTCAAGATCTAAAAAAAGAGAAAATTATACAAAGAATAAAATTTATTTTATATTCCAAATTACCTTTTAAATTAATAATCGTAATAATATCATATATTTAATTCAGCTGCGAGACTTCCTGTATAAAAGAAATTTTATGATTATTACAGAAAACTAAGGTTATGATATTCGTTACGATTATTGATGTTATAAGTTGACAGCATTGATTGTTAGAGGGCGCTGCATGATTAACTCTAATTTAACAAGTACAGGGTGTTAGAAAAGTGTCGTCCAACACTTATTACGCCTCTATTTAATTCTTTAAAACAGGTCAAGATAGATAACAAAAACGTTTATAATAGTTTTTTGGTAACGTTTCACATAATTCTTTCATGCTGCAAAATTTTTAAACCAATGCTGTAAAAGCTGTGACAAGTGTATTACATTATCTATGGCTGTGACCTGAGACAAAGTTGCGTTGTGCAGTATTGTAATATTTTAAAAAATATTCTTTTATAGTTTGAACCATTGTAATGCTCCTTAACATTTATATTACGCCAAAAAGATTTGTCGCTAGAAAACTTCTCCATATTGTAAATTGTTTTTTTACGTTGATACCATTAACTTACTTTAAATAATTTGGCTGTTAATTAATATTTTGTAAAAGAAGTTGCGATAATGTATCAACTGCGTTTGTTGCATTTTAAGAGAACAAATGCCTATGTAAAGTGCAATCACAGATTTCTATATAGTTACACTAGATACGCGACATATATTTAACAAAAATTTAAGTCCGATGCCATTTTCTAGAAGGTCAATGTCAGTTTGTGATGAGTTACAAACAGTGATTCGCAATAGGTTGATAAAGAATAATACATACAATTGTTAAATGTAAAACATTATGTACTACTGATAATTTATTATTTTTACTGAACAGAAGTAGGTACTTGACCTTTAAATACAATACTGTGCATTTACTTTGTAGTCAAATATAATTGGGAGGTGCAAAGCTGGATCCCCATAAAGGCTAATCTAGACATTTGCCTACATGCCAAGTAAAGTGGAGCGCTAAATTCCCTAAATTGCAAAAATTATTATTTTCTATAGTTCATCAGTACATTCGAAATGCACGAAGTATAGAAATCAGATACATTTATTTCTATTTTAGTGTATTATTCAAGTTATAAATCTTCCACTTAGTGTACTGCGTGCTCGCAAATGTCATAATTTTGCAACAGATATGCAATTTTGTACCTATTCCTGAAGTGAGACGTCCTGACACACCCTTTATAATATATCTTCAAAAAATCTTAACGGACAGCTGGCAGATTAAATCAAAAAACATTAATTTTTGAACTTTCATAATCTATCATTTGTGTATCATTGCAATATATGACTATGATAAATATATTTACAAAATAACACTATCACATTTATACAGCCGTTTATTTACAAGGTAATGCTTCAAGTAATAAAATATGCAGACTCACTCCCGTTCTAACTTAAAAATTAATTAATCTGAAAATAGAAAAAATAGGTAATATGTGTGAAAGTTTACCACAAACATGTATACAGTGTGTTTCACGCAGTACGGCTCGTACCTTTTTAATCATTTTGTAATTTGATTCGAATCAAAGTAGGTTGTCTACAGAATCTAATCACATTACATGCTTGTATTAATATCTAAGGAACAACAGCAAATGGCGTGTTTAGTGGGAGTGGTCTTGAGGTAGAAAATTCGCTCACCATAATACGAGATCCTGAGTTCAATTCTCTTAAAATTTCTCTTTTGTTTTTTATTTATATTCTTAAGCCATTTTCATTAAATATAACGTGATCGAAATTCTTTTAACATTTTTAACAATTTTTTTTGTTTTTTATTGTGTTCATAGATAAAATAATAAAAAGAGCTAAGAATTAAACCAAAGCTCCAATAATGGGGTACTACAATCTAAACTCAGTATACACACAAGATCTGCTATACACATACAATATCATTTTCATAGCTGGTAATGTAAACGATCTACAGAGGAACGTAGAAATATGGAAGAACTGCCTACGAGAAAAAGGAATGGAAATAAAGAAGAAAAAGAGCAAGAGCAGGTCCCAGCAATAGGCCTAAATGGCATGTGAAAGCGTTTTATATTTAATAGCAAAAGCATATAAGACAATGAACACTGGACAGGAATAAATAGCCAACAAATATTTAGAACTGCAAAATCGAGACAGCTTTGCCAACGTAATCGCCAACCTCTGACCCACAGAGAAAGCTCACGAAGAAAAAGAGCAAGATCTTATATACCATAGCAGAAGAAAAAGAGGAAGAAAACATAGACGTAAGAATAGATGGACAACAGCTGGAATTTGTAGACAAATACGAATACCTAGGAGCGATGATTAATAGGGACGAGAAGATATGCAACAGAATAAGCAAAGCAAGAGTAGAGTGTATTATCAAATCAACAAGACCTTAATAGGAAAAAGAGAACTAAGAACAAAAACAAACTTTTATCTATATAAAACCATACCTACATTCACACACGAGGCAGAAACGTGATAATGCTGGATTAACCCAAATCCAAAATAACAGCCGCAGAAATGAGATACGAGAAAAAACCAGAAGAGACAGGGTGCGCAATAGAAGCATCAGAGACAAACTAGAACTGAAACCGTTAATAGAAGAAGTAGAGGAAAAACAATTAAATTGGTATGGCTACTTAGTCCGCATGAAATATGAGAGAATCCCTAAGAAAATCTTCGATATGAGACCCGAAAGAAGGAGAACATGAGACAGACCGCTATAGCGCGCTAGTGCAGTGGGAAGAAAACATCAAGGAAAGGGCAATGAAAACGGGGAAAACCATGGCAGAAGTAAGGATACTGGCGAGAAAGAAGAACAACTTTAAAAGATGGATCAAAGAACTAACACCGTGAGGTATAAACAGGTACAACGAGAAAGAAAACCAATTTTTGTGCCTCTAAAATCCTGTCGAGCAATCCCTTATCGAAGATCCGATCAAGGAACTACTTAATATTACCGTCAGGCAATTTTACTTACTTACTCTCTCATTTACTTTAAATATTCCTATAACTTTTCTTTGACAATTGCAAAGATTTATAGTTTTGGTAAGTTTTTATAGATTTTTAGTAATATGAATATAGAAAGTGTTAATTATATAATCTTCGACGATTATGCAGAGATTCTATAGATTAAACTAGCTTCGTCCGAAGGATTATGCTTCAAACTGTTTATACTAATACATTTAACGAATTTTTTGACGTCAACAAATTAAGACAAAAACTGAATTTTTGAAGTTAAACTATCATTTATGATATATCAGCAATCTAACAGTGGTGCTGCAGTGTAGTAGAAAAGTCTTCGTCGGTTGCCACAGCAAATTCGCAATCAGCCTTTACGTCCCACTGCTGCGCACCGGCACTCTTCTCTGCCACGTACTCTCCTTAGCGCTAAGGTGGAGTACGGGGGACCTACAGTTTAACGTCAAATCCCAACGACTAAATCTCAGAGAAGGTTTCAGGCATTAAGACCCCACGGTTGCCTACATCGGATTGGGGAATGTGAGTGGCGGGTTGCGCCATAGATTTTTATTGTTGCATGGCTTCGCGGCGGGGAATCGAACCCTAGACCTTTAGCGTTAGAGGCTAAGCGCCTAACTTCTGAGCTACCACCACTCACAGCAAATTAGTTGCCTATATTTGATTTAGTTGTCACAAAAGTGCACGTTATGCTAGGTTTATACCTTATACAAGGTTTATATCAAAAAATGTGTATACGTCCCATTCCTCGAAGTATTTTATCTTGTGATTTTATCGTGCATATGGCACATTATTATTAATTATTATACAAGGTTCTTTGTCAAATAGGTGTTAATATACAGGGGCCTTCTTTTGGCAGGTAGCTCTCCAGTCAGTCATTTGCAGTATGGTTCAAGTCCGTACTACTGCCATCGGTATTTCGTTAGATGGCATTTTTCGACGCCAAAAATTCATTTATTGACGTCAAACAATCTATTATTAGCCTAAAATTTAATTGACGTTTAAAAATAATTTATTTTTAGTTTACAAACGATTTTTTCCATTTTATTTATTATTTTATCAATTGCTTGGCGTGAAAAAATGATTTTTTGACGTTCAGAACTAGATTTTTAACGTTAATTAATACATTTCCGGCGTCAACAATTCAATGGTTTTTTAAAAGTTTAAAAGTTACGTTTTCACATCAAAATTTTAATTTTAGCGTCAAAAATCAATTTCTGACATCTGAAATTTAATTTCTTGCGTCCGTCATCTGTGTTGATTTGTGGAAACTGCACAAATCGTAGCAGACAGCGGTTACGTCTAATATTCAATTAATGACCTCAGAAATTATTGATGGATGGATGGGTGACCAATATAGGGGTATATCTGCAACCAACCGTGCTTCGGAGGGCACGTTAAACCGTCGGTTCCGGTTGTTATACTAACATCTTTGGCAATCGTAAATCATTTAGTGGAACTTCTTCTCCTTTTAACAGGTAAGGCCAGCCTCCTGGCTCACGAAACCCGCACTAGTTTTGGGTATTAAACAGACCATTGGCTTATAACAAGAGGAAGAAGAAATTATTGAGCAACTTGAGAAAACTATAGGTACTTATATTTGTTGTAGAACTGACTTGTACTACTACTCTAATAGTAGTAAGTAGAAGTATATATAGAATTGACTTTTATAATTAGTGCATTTCGAATTTACTAATGGATAGATAATAAAAAATAAACAAAAAAATAATTTTTTTTAATTTAGGGAATTTTGGCGCTCTAGGCGATTGCCTATGTTTGCCTATTCTGTACTTTACTATAACATATCAGAACTTGATTGGCAGAACCGTTCACTAACAACATTGGTTTGTGATGTATAAGTGTAGAACAGCTTATTAATTGTTTGTGTACTAGAAATAGGCGAGGTGTAGCCCACAGGTTCAGCTACTCTACATTTTAAGACACCGGAGTATATAGTTTTTACTATACTTTTTTTTTCCTATTGATATTCAATTGTAAGCAGTAGATAATTTAATAAATTTCTGATTTTTAATTTTCATTACGCTTTATTAGACACATTAAACGAAAAATGCAACGTCCAATACTAATACGGTAGTCCTAAAATACTTTATATATACAAATAACATAAATAATAGCTCCTAACTACAATGTGTTTACAAAACACAGATTGCTTTACAAGATGTCGTTCATAATTAAATATTTTTTCCTGTAGATGTCGCAAAACTATACTCTTCGGTATTTACAGTATTACTATGAAGCTTTGTACATTTGAGCTTATTTTTTGCTATTTACCCACTTATTTATCGGATGGTAGATATATTAATTACAATATTTAATTGGAAATAAATTACACTGTGAATTTGTCCGTTTTTTTCTTAGTCAAAGCTGAAGCTTTCTGAAACTTCATTGTAATAGATATTTGGCTTTTGGTTTAAACTTAACTAATGAAAATCAAGTGTCTAATTTTAAAGTCTACTACTTTCAATAGACATCGGCCTATCAATGTGTAAATTTGGAGCAACTTTTCCATTTGTTAATGTTGGCAATGCAGTTTCATCTGATGCGAATACACGGTTATCATGTCCTACTTCCTTATCTTGTTCTATCTGTTTTGGTGGTCCATCCATAAGGAACATTGTTAGTAAGAACATAATTGAGCCTGTAAAATATTTCAAAATTAATTATTTATAATAAATACATTAGTTACTACTAATTTTGTACACTAAATCACTCGCCATACAATATTTTTATTTAATAATTAATTCAAAACTTACTTATTCCATAGAATCCAGCATAGAAAATGTATATACTTTCTCTGTATCCAATGGCTTTTGATACAGGATCTACTAAAATGGGTAAATTTCCTCCAATATTATTCATAACGAATAAAAACAACCCCACAGTGGTTGATCGTACTTGCAATGGTACAATTTCTACCAATATGGCAAAAAGAATTCCAAACCACATCTCAGCTAAAGAATAATAATATTAATATTAGTTTTGTTTTATAATATACTTTCTATATGTAGAAGTTGGAAATAAACTTACCGAAAAAGTAGGAGAGTCCAAGAGTAACCATAGCCCACGTTGGATTAAAGTAAACACTGCCGAAAGCTCCAGGTGTTGCAATAATTTGACTAATAGCCAAAACAGCAACTCGCGATCGAACTCCCATTTTTGCTACGAATTTGTCTGATACAATTCCACCTACCACTATACCAATACCTCCAACTATAATAGTCACTGCAAACAACCACCAACCAAGATCGTAGTCTGGAAAGTAAGCCTGGTAGTAAAGATCGCAGTTGTAAGCGAAACACATTCCACCTAAAATAAAATTATTTGTTAGTTACTTTTGGTGTAAAATACTGTTGTTTCATGATAATTAAAGGCCGGATTTATATGTACTAACAGTGTTGTCAGATACGTTTTTCCTATTGTAGCAGGAAAAACATATCTGGCAACACTGTTAGTACAGGCAGTAGTTATTTGCACTAAGAAGTATTGCCAGCTCTATTTTTTCCTATTGTAGCAAGAACAACCTATCTTACAACACTGTTAGTGCAGGCCAGATTTATATGCATTACAAGTGTTGCCAGATACGTTTTTCCTATTGTAGCAAGAAAACCATATCTGACAACACGGTTACAGTAGGCCAGATATGTTTTCTCTGCTACAATAGGAAAAACGTGTCAACCATCACTCGTTTTGTATATAAATCCAGCCTACTGGAACAGCGTCGCCAGATATGTTTGTCTTGCTATATAGGAAAAATATATCTGGCAACACTGTTACAGTACGCCAGATTTATATGCACTAAGAGTTTTACCAGATATTTTTTATATTGTAGTGGAGGAAACATATTTGGCAACACAGTGCATAGAAATCCGGTGTTTAATGATAATTACAAAGTATAAATTCAGTCTTAACTTAATCCGAAATTTTGGTTAGGGGAATACCCGCTTTGTTCGTGTGTTAACTTTTTTTTATTAGAGCAAAAAATACTAAAAGAAAAATTACCACAGTGTCTAATGGCAGCAGCAAGAGCCAACATGATAACCCGAGGATCTTTAATTACTGCCCATAGTTTGGTTCTATTTTTTGTCTTAGCGACTCCTTCAACTTCAATAATAGCTTGTCGAGGTGGTTCCCTTAGTGTAAGTCCAGTAAGTACTGCTACAATTAAAGATATTATTCCTGCTCCATAATAGGTTGCTCTCCATCCCTTAAAGGAAAAAGATATTTATTGTTAAATTTTTTTTTATTAGAATAACTTTGTGGTATTATTTTTGAATAGATTTGTTAGCATAAACTTTGTTAAATTACTCTAATAACAATAATTATTATTTAACTCACCAAGCCCGCTATGTTTAGGTGTGGAATGTATCGTCCGACTGGAAAAGCAATACCGTAGCCGCCGTAGATGCCCCAGTTAAATATGGACATGACAAGTGCACGTTTTTTCTCAGGAAATATATCAGTCAATATACCAGTTGCCAGTGGATTACAGCCAGACTCACTATAACCAAAGTAGCATTATTAGTTCATGTAGTTTGTTTCATTACTGGATAATTGTTTTCTGTTTTTGAGAAACAAAATGTTTTTTTTGACGTTATAAAATAGATTTGGCAATAATTGAATTTCTGACGTTACAAAATTGGATTACAGAATTTCATAGATAAATATTTTAGACGTCAAAGAATAACTATTTGAAGTCAAATAATCAATCTCCAACATCTAAAATTGTTTGCTTTTTGACGTCATAAAATGATTGTCGTCGACGTCGAAATTTAAATATTTGACGTCAAACAAATTTACAAATTCTTAAATTTTTTGCTTTTTGACGCCATAAAATTTTTGTTTAAGGTAATAAAATGGATTTTTGACGTTAATGCAGGATAATACAGGATTTAATAGATAAATATTGATATCTGAAATTCGATTAATTTTAAACGTCAAAAATTGAATGTTGGCGTCAAAAAATCAATTTTCAATTTCTAAAATTGTTTTGCTTTTTGACGTCATAAAATGAGTTTTTGACGTTATTAAATAGATTTTTGACGTCAATAAATGCGTTCCTGACGTCAAAAATTGGATTACAGGATTTCATCGACAAATACTTTTATTTAAAATTCGATTAGGTACTTTTAGACTTAAAATACTAAATATTTGACGTCAAAAATCAATTTCCAACGTTTAAAATTTAATTTGTAACGTCTAACATTCAAGTTTTAACGACTTGAGAAAACTGTAATGTTGTTTTCCATAATTCAGAATTAAAAATAAAACGCCTTTTTATATACTTTTAAATGATGGAGGCTTACGTTGAACTTTTCATGCAAATATGCATGTACAAAAATAAATTTTTCTATATTAAAACTATAGAAGCAGCAAATTGCAAACACCTACCCAGCTGCCATGATCATCCGTAACAAAACGAGCTGCCAGAATTCCTTAACAGTTCCACAAAGTATTATTGCTACAGCAAAGACAGCAGTGCAGACTGTTAACATTCGCACCCTGTTGTACTTGTCAGCTGCAAATCCAATTATGACTCCCATAACTGTAAATACCGCCATGAAACTAGGACCTGCTAGAATTTGATAATCGATTCCTTGACCATTGTAATTCCATTCGCAATACCCTGTGCCATTAATGGTGTATGATAAACATCTGTAACAATAACAAATACATATATTTTGCTCTATATCAAACCAGAAGAAAATATCAAAGTTAATTAATTGAAAATCTCTTCACAAGGCCTTCAATTTATGCATTTTCATTCATAATTCGTGCCCTAGTTAAAATTTATCCCCTAGCCTTTTTCGCTAACAAAGATGGTTTCAAACTGGAGAAACCTAGCGAACGATGCATCCCGTCTTGCATTTCCTGCCGCAGTTCGAGGCCAGCGAACGCGCGTGACCTGCATCTCGGGCTTTCCTTCCCTACAAGGCCAGGGTATTAAAACAAGAATTGTTCCATTTTGTCTTTTTATCAAGTCTTTGTTAAAATCCAACCTGATATTCAGAACAGTCTGTTTTACAACTTGACCAAAAGCCGAATTTGTTTATACTTCGTTATTGCTAGGGGTGGGCAATATATCGATATTTTTTCACCAGTAAGGATATATTGAAATTTTCATGGTATTTTGATATATCGATATTTAAGTTTTAAAAAAATACAGCACCCTTCCATTATGAGTGTCAGCTTACCACTGATGATGATAGCTTTGCTGTGGAAATACGTATCTGGTATTTAGTTACTTGCGTGGACGGGTGCTGTAATTTTCAAGTGTTGTTATTCCACAGTTCGAGTGTGTTTAGTTCAATATTTATGTAATTAATTTTCATTTGTACATCAGCAGCTTATTGCTATTACAAAAACTATCATCATGCTATGGGGCCATCGTTGATCTGCCCTTAAAGGGTGGGTGAGAAAGGTGGGAGGTATTTTGGTCGCGCGTTAAGTAGTGCTAACTAGAGGTGGGTGATAACTCGATATCATGAAATATAGATATATCGACATATCAGTATCTCGGTAGGTAATGGGACAACGTTTGGGTGAATAGGTATAGCTTCCTGCGGTCAAAGTAGACCGATTAAACCAGTGGCGTAACGAGAAGTTGTGAGGCCAGAATTTGAGGTTCAGGTCGAGCCCTTCCCCTTCCCAGTAGTACATAAAAATAAAATCTTTCGTCGCAGAAACACTTTAATATATTTTTTTAAATTAGTTATTGGTTTAAAAACTGTCAATTTTTAACAGATTTGCTGCTTTTTCTGTACTTTCTAATTTTTGTTTTCGCTTTGCGGCACCCCATTTATGCACATACTTTTTTGAACTCATTTCACCAAACACTTCACATCGAACCTTGTTATCGAAGCGATTTCAAACGATCTTGCAAACCGTATCTAACAGCAAGGCGGTTGCCATGATAACGTACCCCACGGCTATTCGGAAGTAGAAACTGTCATATTACTCACTCATACTATCGCCTAGTGTGGGACTAATTTATTACTTACCAGTACCCAAAAATTTTAAACCTGCCGATACCTATATCGAGATATTCATTCGTGGAGAGACAGTTGAAAAAAATAGTTTGGTTTGAAACAAAAAAAATTGCATTTGCTTATTGTTAGAGGAAAAAAAAACTGTAACAGGAGGGGTCCTTGGCGGGCCCCACGATTTACAGGCCCTGGTTCTGTGGAGTCGGCGGAACCCCGGTAGTTACGCCACTGGATTAAACCTTAGTAAAAAGTGCTTTCTTAAGAAGTCATCAGACAAAAATTTTATTTTTATTTTTGACTAAAACTCAAAAACTACTAATCAGATCGAGTTGAAATTTGGTATGGTTATGTTTTATAAGTCTGGACATACGATGGTGTTACTTATTTTTTTGCTGCTTGTAGAGGGCGCTTGTTACTCCACTTCGGCTTAATATTTTGGCACATAACGTGTTTGCTGTTAACTTTCTGGAGCTTTCTCGAAAACGGTTCATTTTATCGACTTTTAACAAGTATACCTTTTTTTCGTAAAATTTAATTTTTCATCCAAATTAATAGTCAAAAGGTAGAAAAAGTTAACAATCATAGAGTTACGTGCCAGAACAGCAAGATAAAGTGGCGTCACTGGCGCCCTGTACAAACAGTAAAAAAATAAGTAACACCATCGTGTTTGTAGACCTATAAAACATAAGCGTATCAAATTTCAACTCGATTTTGATTAGTAGTTTTTGAGTTTTAGTCAAAAATAGATACAAAATGTTTGACTTTAAGGCCCCGTAACTTCTTAAGGAAGCATGTTAGGTTTAATCGGTCCACTTTGACCCCAGAAAGCTATACCTAAACGTTGTTCCATTACTTATGCGACACCCTGTACATAAACATTCTTTTCAAAAGAGTATTTATTTCAAAGTCATATCATTTTTTCTTAGCTATCACAGTGTTACTTCAATTTTGATCAATTTTCAACATCCTCAGCAGTATTAAGGTTTCGTCAATTTGCATGGCCTTCATAATCGTCCGACCTAGCTCCAGAATATTTTCTCTTTTTTTTGTTACTTATAGCAAAGTTAAGTTTACACATATGAACTTATTAATCTATATTTATAAATTTAACGATTTAGGCAATAATAGTTAAGGGAATTACTCCAGAAATCAGGAATGCTACATAATATTGAAGTTAAAATAAAACACTTACGTTTCGGAATTATTGGCCGTCTCGCAGAGAACTGGCAGTTGTGCCAGGAAATAGTCAGAACTGTTTAATTGACAGGCGATATCTCCATAGTGCAAGTCCATGGCTATAGCCTTTGAAGTTACTCCTATGAGGTAATGGCCCAATTCCCCCAGGACATAACCTAATGAAACTATTCCCAGGACGTAGGGTTGGTACAAAAAACTAAGTTTCTCAAATATTGCGAGCATGTTTATCTGTAAGAAAAAAAAATTGTGTTAATAACAATGTTCTGGTTGGACATGCATAAACAAATTTTAGTAATATACAACAAGGGCACATACATATGCGATGAGGTGTACGAATTAAGCCAGAAACCTTAAAATATTCAATATTCAAAACTTGAACTTGCAATTTTACATAAATTACCGCCTTGGGAAAAAATTGCATTGAAAAAAATTCCGACTTTCTATTTTTATTAATAAATATAATAAATTACATCCATACTGATTTAATAAAGAATGACTAATGAAGTACGCGTACTTGGTAATGATAATGAGTACATAATAAGGTTATACCCGAGGTGTTTTTAAAATTACTTTCTATTCCTTGTGCCAGAGCAATTGTCATTGTCAAGGGTAAATGAAAGAGGAGTATGCAACCGAACAGAGACAAATTATTTACTCTCAACTATTGTTGCATTTAATTACCTTGATGAGATCCGCCACGTGTATAATATAATAAGAAAGGTCGTTTTGATGCATATTCATCGTCCAACGAGCTCAATTCATGCATATCTTAGATGCTTTTATTCTGTACTTATTTTATTTGGTTTTATAGTTTTCTTGACTATAAAATTTTGGTTGAAAAGCTTTTTAGTATCTATTATGGGTAATTGTCGGATATTAAGCAAAGTTAGTTGAAAATGATTGTTATCATGACCTATTTAGCGTAGGAAATAAACGCACACATCTTTCAATAATAAATACGAATTTCAGCAAAAACTGTGGTATGTATATTGAAGAATAAAATGCATTCTCAAGGAGAACCGGTTCGCAAAAATAGACTATTTATGTTTAAGTTCTAACCCCAACTATTTCTAACATTTTGTGGCTCGCAACGCTATGGCAAATTGTGACTTATCAATCATTTTCCGCTACGATGCCTATACGAATACAAGTGTGGCTAGAAATCAAAAAAGGCCGCCCTCTACGAAACAAAAGCAAAAAATCGTTTTTAGTGGCAAAGTAATTTTTTGCATTAAAAACACCAGAGATCAGATACCTAAATTCGTAAGCATTTTATTGCATCGAATGATTCAGTCGAGTACATTGTTCTGCAGTTCTTGATGAGCAATTTGGATTAAAGGCACATTTTTATTAAAAAAGTAATAGAGGGCGTAACGAACACTAAAACAATACAAAAAAAAACAAAATTGTATCTCATCCAGAGTTCTGTTAGTTTATAAAGTTATAAAAAATAGTCTGGACAGCTTCCGAGAAATTGCATGCCAACCTGTCTGCTCATTTTTGATCGTACAAACGCTAGTACACCTAAGACTTCCGGCAACGGCCGCTGTTTTAAAGCTAGGGGATTCGGGAAAAACACATTTGGTTTGTTTTGCAATTAAATCATGCGCCGACTGTATGAGTCGGTCCCCATATAGCACAGGATATCCATAAGATGTCCATTTTTAGTAAATTTTATGTCCGTATGTCCATGGAGATGTTATGGATTTCTAATGGATATCGCTCGACAGACACAATGTCCGAGTGGGATATCCACGGGACGTCTTATGAATGTTTTCGTGCTAAGTGAGCCTAAACCGTAAAAAAATAATCGCTCGTAGGCTTCAGCGGTAGGGGTGTTCAAAGTTATCGATATATCGATAACTATCGATAAGTTATCGATATATCGAATAACGATAACAAAATTTTTAGTTATCGATATATCGAAAACTTATCGATAACTTATCGATAACTTATCGATAACTTATCGACAATTTATCGATAACTTATCGATAACTTATCGATAGCTTATCGGTAACTTATCGATAACTTACCGGTAACTTGTCGATAAGTAGCAAAAAACAGAAGAAAAATGTTAAAAAAAAACTATAATCAAAAAGTTTGTAGGATTTAACCGCTGATTATAAGTCAAGCAATTAATAAAAAAAAAATTTCTGTGAAAAGACAAAACAATTTAAACTCTAACTTAGAAACTAAACAGTTTACACAGCAGACACTTGCGCTGGGGCTGGATCAGCATTTAAGAGTAAAATGACTAGATACAATAGCACCACGAGAAAGAGTGAAAACGCATTACTAGTGTGTTTTTCTTATAATTTATAGTTTACATTGAACAGGAACTAGGAACTGCTGCGCAAAATCCAGGTTCGCAAAGATTCACCGCACCATTATCGATAAATTATCAGTATGTTGTCGATCTGTTATCGACAACTTATCGATAAGTTGTCGATATGTTACCGATATGTTATTGATAAGATATCAATAAATCATCCATAAGTTATCGATAAGTTATCTATAAGTTATCGATAAGTTACGGATGAGTTATCGATAAGTTATCGATAAGTTATCGATAATTTATCGATAAGTTATCGATAAGCTATCGATAATTTATCGACAAGTTATCGATAAGTTATTGATAAGTTACCGTTATATCGATAAGTTATCGATATATCGATAATTATCGATATTTTTTCGCAAAAAGTTATCGATAACAAAAAACAGTTATCGAACACCCCTATTCAGCGGGAGAGATGAAAATAAAACTGATAGTGTGCTGCAATTTTTTCTGTTTTTTTTTAAAGATTAATTCTTGAGATTAAAAAAAAAACAAAAAACGAAAAAAAATTTTAGTTTTAGCCCCAACTACTTTTAACAGTGGCGTCACAGAGGGCATTACAGAAAGTATCAAAACTTTCACTCTTTTGGCCAGTTTCTAAGATATTTTATGCCAACTTGCCTGCTAATTTTTGACCACGCAAAAGGTACACCTAAAATTTCTGCCCCTGTTTTGAACCTGACTTTACATTTATAAAGTTAAAAATATGAGCGTACTAACGAACGAACGCAGTTCGAAATCAACTGCTGACTGTAAACAGAGACTGCTGAAAGGTTGCTGTGAAATTAAGTTACGCTGAAATGTTCTATTTATTTAAAAAAATTGATTTTTTGAATTAATATTAGCATGCATTAAAATAAAGTGTTACGGTGGATTTTTAAATTATAAATTTTTTAATAAATGCCATTAATAACTGTTACATTATAAGTTTTAATCCTCAAGTATGACTGAGTTTGCAGTCCCGCTGGTAGGCTAAAATCGAAAAATACTTACGTGGCATATTCCGTATCAATTAATTGCTAATGTAAATGTGCAGAGAGCAGAATCGTCCGTAAGTTAAATTGCAACAGTGACGTCTAACACCTCGCCCATTGTTGCTTTGTATATTTAAACTTTTCTGAACACCTTTGAAAAATTCGCGCCTTGTTTTAAAATTAATAAAAGACAATTATAAAATTAGGTACTAAAAATGTAGCGGTTCTGCAGCACCGCAGCTCCTATGGAATAACCGCTATTGACTAGGATACGAACCAAATTGTAGCTTACTCCTAGTGAGGCTATAGAATTAAAAAAAAATCGCGTTCCTATTTTTTAAGCAATATGTTTTCACTTCGCATTTTTATTAGATCTAAAAATTCACGTCGTTGATAACATTGCGTACTTTTAGGACATTTATAATATCAAATTTCATCACAATTTGGTGGTTCGTTTCTACGTAAATAGCCGTTAGGTTTAAAAATTTTCAAAAATTCATAGAAGGCGTCACAAAAAATATTATTTTCGTTATTTAATCAATCGCTCATTAATTTTGCTTGTTTGCCATTTGTGAGTTGCTCATCATTTTCATTGTACTACGCCACTGGTATTGAGGTATTAATGAAAATCAACAGATGTTGTGGAGAGCTTGTTTTTCATTGCTGATTTAATTTATTGTATAGGTAGTAATATTTATTTTTTACTTCAGGCATTTTATTGCATTCTGTCATGCAACATACATTATTTTCGAAATTATCATATAATTTGTACCTCTTTTTTCTACTACCATGAGTAAAGATTTATTCCAAGAATCGTGACTATTCAAGTTTTTGTTCATTACATAAGATTCTACTAGAAACCAGTAGTAAATTTTTTGTGATGAATTCGTCTTGGGAATTTGCCTATTTTTTATTAATATTTTCATTTAAATTCGACTGATTATTTCTATTGTTTAATATTTTTAAAATTCAAATTTGCCAGAACAATAAAACTCTCAGAATGTGCATTAAACATTAACGACTTGTCTTATTGTTTTACAAATTAATAGGCAATTCCGAAAATTAACACAGTCTCGTTTAAACCCGTTCTAATAGCAAGAAAACTTGACGAATTCAGGAATTACAGACGATTAATCTCTTAATAATGAAGGACATGGCCATGAGCTTTAACACAAGCCAATTAAACCCGATGCTCAAATCCTTGAAGATTACTTCCCAGCTAAATGATTCCTGGAAAGTGTTTTTTTTTTTGGTGCAGCTTCCTCGAGTTCGCAGCTTTTAAAATCTGGAGAAAATAAATGTCTCAGTTGCTTTGTACAAACACGCCGTTGTTAACAGTGAAAAGGAAATTGAAAAGATCTAGATAGAGAAGTTAGCACTGCACGTGCCTGTCTAATGAGGGAAACACTCTTGTTTGTGATTTGGAGAAGGCGTGTTATTTAGATAAAAGCAAATTGGAACACGAAAAAGTTTTTCTAGGGTTGTCAGTTTTAATTTGCGGAATGTAAATTTAATTACAGTAAATGTAGGCAGTGAAAATTTGTAAATTTGCAGAGAAACCTCAACTAAATCGCATTTAAACCAACCTATCTATATACTAAATCCAGATCCCTACCACCTGTCTCAACTTTTGTGACAACGACAACGCTCCCCCCCCCCCCACCACGTTAATAGATGCTGCAACTTTACGCTGTCCATTATACAGGGTGTTTCTAAAAAGTTGTCACGGCTTCGTGTGCATGTAGTACGTACAAAGTTACGACAGAAAGTTCATATGCATATGCACGGAAGGGGGCGTCATGTTTTCGGCAATTTGACACTTTACGTAGATTCTTTGAAGAAGGTTACATAAAAAAGTACTCTTACTAATTTGTCCTAGCACTAACCGTTTTTGAGAAAAAATAGTTTTTCTCGATCGCTGTATTTTTTTGCTATGCAGTAATCCTGAAAAACCAATTTTTCTCAAAAACGGTTACTGGCAGCACAAATTAGTAAGAGTACTTTTTTACGTAGATTTCTTCAAAAAATCTAGGTAAAGTGTCAAATTGTTAAAAAAGTTCACAAAAAAAAAATAATGAGCTAAAAGCCACGCCCTCCCCCCAGTTGAGTACGTCTAGGGTCAAATTATTCTCTTGTCATTACTACGAAATAACAGCACCTACTAATATTAGTCTCCATGCCAAGTCTCATGACCGTACCTAATGTATGTTTGTATGAATGGTTCGAGCGCAAACTACTGACAGCCTTCATCTACAAACCAGACTCGGCGGGCGGAAGCACTTCGTTGCACGAAGTCCTGATTTCTTTTTGATTTTACTGATTTGCGTTGACTTTTATTAAGTTGTGCTGTATAGAACGCTAATATATAATAATAGTAATAAAATTTCAAGCCACAATTAATTATGGAATTAATAAAAACTGTTTATTAATCAGAACAAAGTATTCACAATGTAAGACTCTCGAATTGGCTGCGAAACTTAAAGTGTGCAGAACAAATAACAAAGATATATAATAGATTTAGGACAGCTAGAGATCAGTTAGGATGATGTCATATAAACACATACTCAAAGATACGGGTGGTAAAATAAATCGCTGACACATTTAACTAATCTAAAACAACCTACCCACTTTATTGCATAAGCACATTTTGCAATTAGATATATTGTGCTCTTACTGTTTTTACAATTATATACCTTATGGTTTATTTTTGTACGGCGTAGTCCACGGGTTTCGCTAGTATTATTTATCCTTATTAAGCGCTAAACATGACAAGAATGCTTATTTAAGAAGAGGTTAATACTAATAAAGGAATTTCCTGGACGTTCCACTCGATCCACGTATATAAAGTTATATAATCTAAAAACGCAAACTCATTTCGTTTTGTACGAAACACAAAGTTCAAACGAACGACAAACTCGTGGAACTTTAACGTTTGACATTATAAACTGCGATGGAAAGTAGAAACGAGCAGGAAACAAACAAGTTTGATTTGAAATTGCGGCACGGTGCTGGAGAACCATGAACTCCAAGCTCATCTTACTGGATCACCTGATTCTTCCTCGTCTAATGAATGCAGCTAAACACTCAACATTATCTCGAAAATTTGTTGAAATATTGAACGTACCGTTAGCAACAGGGCGGGATACGCACCATCTCATTGTATAAAAGTATTACGTATACCATAAAACGGAACAGTTTTATATAGCCAGCGCAGTCTCCAGGTTTAAACCAATGCGAGTTTTATTGCGGAAACTTCTGAAGGAATTTTGATATTAAACAGCGCACGCTTGCCGCACCATTCAAGGGAATAAAATTATGCATAGCCAATCACATGAGCGTCGTGTATGAGGGGCAAGCCCCCCCCCCCCCCCAACAAAATCTGTACTAAATTTGAGAATTTAAAAAATGTGATTAATTTATTTTCTCAAACTTCTTAGAAGTAGTGCTTCCGCGAGACTACACTCGCACGAGATTAGTGGCTAGTGGCTATGATTTTATACAAATGATAGATTTTCCGATTTTAACGGAAATACGCGTTTTGGGGTCCAAAGAACCCAAAAAAGTAGTTTTTAAAAAATGTCTGTCTGTGGGTGCAGGCGTTCGTTCCCATGTATCTCCGGAACCCCTTGACCGATTTTGATCCCTTTTGTATTTAGGATTTTTGAGTGGCAGGTAGCTCTGTAGAAGGTTTTTAATCGAAACCGGAACGGAAAACGGAAATTGGATATGTTTTTCTGGTACAGATTGTTAAGTGAATAACTTCCTGTTATTTTGAAAAAACAATGTTGTAGTTCATCCAAAGGCAATCAAATGTTTTTTTTTACCGAATGCTGTATCTTTAAAACGAAGCCCGCTACGAATTTTCGAAATTTTTATTTTCAAGCTTTTTACCGTTAACACTGTCATATCTGCCAAAGTATTGCGCTACAAAAAGAAGTATTGGTGATAAATTGTAGCTTGATTTGAGCTGATTCTGTTGATGTAAATTACATTGCAAGAGAAAGTTGCAAATAACTCGAATCTACAGCATAGCTGCTACCGCATGTATGAGTCACGAGTTCTCGCTGCTTTCCCCTTGCCACGCTCACCTTGCGTAGACACAGCATTCCAACTTAATCTCAAACCTTTAGGCTAAAAATCCAACTTTAATTTAACTTGGGCCTTTCTTGTCCTCGTAAATAACAAATGATAATCAAAACACTTATTATTATTTGCAATTTTCTGAAAGAATCCAAAAGCATGGAAATTGTAGAAAGTACAAGCCAGAAAATTGCAAACACCGATGGAGATTTAAACACAATTTTACAAGAACTTGGAAAGGATGTGGACTGATTTGGACGGTTCTACATCGAAAAAACACTTAGTAAGATTACTGAAATAGGCTTTGGAGAAAAGAATTGAAATTATTCGCGCAAGGAATCTCACAGATTAATGTAATGATTGCAAAGTTTCTAACATCAGAAAGGTTTTTTTTGTTAATACCTGTGAGAGCTTCTTCTGATTTAAAACTCTTTTGACAGAAAACACATTTGTTTTTATCAAAAAAATTTTTTTTCAATGCAACTTCTTCATCTGCTTTGAAAAATTACACCACCGTTTAATGCTTGTCTGATGCATCCTTTTGATGTTTGTCGCGCAGTACTTCTATGTTATTTGCACTGGAATAACTTGCATAACAGCTCTTATTCCAAATTAAAAATTTGCTTTGATCTTGCCGTTTACTGAATTAAATAACTGCACTAAATTTGTGATCAAAAGTTTCCTGTCTAGTTTTCATATATACTGCCATATTTGCCTGTGCGTTTCCGGTACCGTTTACAAAATTTCACAAACTGTTTTTGCAGATCAAGCACTGCTTCAAAGGTTTCACAATGTCAAGTTTAAATTCTGTTCAAGCTCACTTTCGGAGCTTGTACTTTGCAAATATCTATGATTTTAGAATAGTTTATGAAATTGCAGATAAAAATAAATGTAAGTGTCAACTATTATTTGTTATGTACGAGGAGGAGAAAGGTCCAAGTTAAATTGAAGTCAGACTTTTAGTCTAAAGGTTTGAGATTAAGTTAGAATGCTAGGAAAAACATCTTCTGACCCTACTGCACCTTTGCAGTTTAATTCCATGTTCGTTGAAGTAGAATCACATTCTCTAGATAAATAAGTAGAATTGCTAAAACCAACAATATTAAAAAATTGAATAAAAACGTCTCGCTTTATCCTACTTAAGTGTTGGCGCAGGGTGAGCGCGGCAAGCGGAAAGTAGCCAGAACTCGTGACTCATACACGCGGTACCAGCTATGCTGTAGATTCGAGTTATTTATTGGAGACTTTTTCAGCAGCGATACCATACCATATTGCACAGGCTATTGCAATTTCAAATTCACACTGGGGCGTTACTTTTTTCAATTATTTTCTTTTTCCTAATTTTTGTTATAACAATGTTTTTCATTTATTGCTGCGGACTATTTAAAACTTAAAACGAATGGAAAAGTTTTTTGTGATTGAAGTTTTTTTTGTTATCGATGTTTTATCATGCATCAACAAATTACTGTCTTATTCTTTAGTTCAACTGTGTTTGGTGAAAGCAAGTCCCCTCTTTAAGTTTTCACCACTTAACACGTTCGCTGCGACGAGCCGCGTCCTTGACCTAGTGCTTCTTTACTATGTGTTAAGGACGCGAATACGCATCTTACTTCAACTTGACATTCATTTGGATTACCTTTCGTATGACTTGATATTTACAAAATTTCTTTTCATGTGATATACCCATTTGATGGCATTCCTTGCATTGTTTTGCTTTTCCTTCAGTAACTTATGAAAATTTTTTATTAGATTTAAACCACGTTCCTCTTTTGACGGTCTTGATATTTAAATTCCTTCCTTTTACATCTTGCTTTTTTAAATGTCATTACGAACAGCTAAATTTAGGCAACTACCTAGGGGCGCAAACAAAATGGGGCGCTTAAAATTATTTTTACAATTTATTTTTTAATATCCATATCGAAATGCACAAAATATTCAGTTCTATTTATAGTCCTTCGTATTACCATTCACAGTATTGGTACGAGTTAGTACTACTACTGTTTGTATTTTCGAGGTGAACGTCCAGATACGATCTTTATATCTCAAAATCTTAATGGGCCAGATTAAATAATAACCTATCAATTTTTGATTTCCATTGAAATATGACTGTGAGTAAAACATATTTAAAAAATAACTATCTAATAAATCATGTAATCGCATTTTTGATGTCAGAAATTCATTTAATGACGTCACAAACTAATAAACAATTTAAAATATGATAATAGAAATATCAAAAAATTAATGACTTTTTGTCAAATGTAAAATGTAAAAATGTAAATGCTGGCACATAATAAAATACTTATAGTAGTAGTGTGGATTAGAACCATTCTGCAAATAATGACTGATAAAAAATTTACCTGCCAAAAGATGGCGCATGCACATCCTCACCGGCTTGTGAACGCACACTAGACGTAATTAATATCATGTGACTTAATATTATAAGAATTGGATTTTAACACTTTTTTTAAATAACTTTTTTATTATTTTCTCAAATAAGGCGACATTTTGCAAATTCATTTAATTTTGTTGAATTTCCCGCCAAACCTGAAGTCACGTGCCCTATGTCTAAATCAATTTTTAGGTTATCTGAGATGCAGAAAAGATCACAAAAGTAAGTGTTTGGAAAATTCTAATAATAAAAATTTTCCCCATATGTTGCGAACATTTTGCCGGTCACGTGCAGTGTCAGTTTACCACTAATGATGATTAGGTTGACGAGGTGATCATGAAAACATGTAACAACCGGCCATTTCTTTAAATTTTGAATTATTAATTTCAAATTTTTTTGGGTAATATACACATAAAAATGCATATTACGACATAAACCTGTGTTAATTTGAACTACCGGTTTAACCGGAAGTGATAGCAATTTTTAATTTTTAATGAAACACCCTGTATATTTTTTCAAATTGAGATAAAGCTTTAAATTTATTTTATAGCCACTAACCCATTAACTTTAATTTTGGCCGCCAGAGAGTGTTTAAAAAAAATTAAATGCCTAATATTCATAATTATTTTTTTTAAGTTGGCTTAGAAAACAAAAGAATAATGAACTTTTACGGTGTTTTTTATCATGTTGTTTAAACATTTTATTGTGGCAAGAAGATATTAAAGAAAATTTAAAAAAATTCTCAATTTTTAAACGGTCATAACTTATTTTTTTTTTAATTCCCCTACTTGAGTTTTATTGCTTTTTTAAATTGCCATTTTATTTGCTTTAATTTAATACCAATAACATATGTTATTATTTTTAAAATTGCAAGAAAAATAAAATTGTTGTATAAATAACGGATAACAAAAATAGCATCTGGCGGCTAAAATTAAAAGGTATTGGGTAAGTAATACATGGCTGTAAAGGAAATTTAATGGTCTATCCAAATATTCAATATTATACAGGGTGTTCCATTAAAAATAAAAAATAAATTACTTTCACTTCCGGTTAAACCGGAAGTCCAAATTAACACCGTTTTACGTTGTAACATGCAGTTTATGGGTATATTAAAGAAAATGAATTAAAATTATAATTAAAAACTGAGCAAACGGCCGGTTGTTACATGTTCTCGTGGTCTCGTATAGTATATGTTGTATATTATGCAACAAAAGTGAAAATATAATAAAACAGAAAAAAAATTTCATAAGAAAATCGACGTCAAAGTCAAAATACTCGCAGAAATGCTTTTATGGAATTTCAGTAAACTGAGATACATTAAGTTGAAAATTGCGTAAATTCTAAGTGGCGGGTAACGGTAACTCTTGACATTACCATTTTACTAATAAAACAGTGCAGCAGAGTCATGGAAAATCCCAACTACTGTAAAATACGTCTCCCCACAAAAGGTTATTTTTCTTTTGACGAATGAACGACCTTACCTTAAGAAATTACCAACCATTAGATATTCTTGTTTACTTTCATGTAAAATCTGTCACCACACTTGGGAATAAAAACGATTAAATACGAGGAAATAATAAAGACAGTAGTGCTAATCATCATTTCTTATTAATTTATTATCAAATGAGCTTGGTCATTTCCTTGTTTTTACAACATTATTATTAATTAACTGTTCCATGCTTTGTGTTGTAAGTTGTTTTATGAAAAAAATAATTTTGCATACCTATCAATTACTAACACAAATAATCGAGAAAATTTCAAACGACTTTTTTTAAAAGAATTTCCTTTGGCTATTTACCTCACACTATACAGGCCGTTCGAAATTATCGGGACAGCGTTATTATTGGAGCCACGAAGTCGGGAAAATTACTAAAATATTGCAGTTGTTTCGCCGAATACGATGCTGTATCCAAAAAAAACAATTAAACGTCTCCTTTTTGAGATATCCCATAAAATACTGCTGTTTAAAACTGAACATCCTGTACATTTTTACATGTTCTGAAAGAAAATTTAATTCTGAATAGAAAAGTTTAAATGCAATATTAATGTAAAGTGGATAATAAAAAAGTTATTGGTAAAATTCTTTTATGGTTAGCATCAAATTTCTTCCTAATTAGAAATAATTTGTTGATAAATGCCATAAATAATCGTCAATAACTTTATTATTATCCACTTTAGGTTACTACTGCATATAAACTTTTATATTCAGACTTTAAATTTCTATTAGGATATTTAAACATATACAGGGTATTATTGCATTAAAAAATTTAGTTTATAAGTATAACTCGCAAATGCGACGTTCAATTGTTTTTTTGACTACATCACCGTAATCAGGGCAAAAAACCGTAATACTTTGCTAATTTAACCGACTTTATAGCTCTAATAATAACAAAGTTAGCAATGGTGTCCCGATAATTTCGAACGCCCTGTATATCTAATGTTTTTTTCTTTTATTGCGCATATAAATAGATGTTTAATTAATTGGCAAACAGTCTCGATAACACACCAATGATTTTAATTAATGACTTTTTTAATGCATTTATAATACCATACATACCGAGTGTATTTAATTACTAGTAATGTAGCATATATTTACTATGGATAGTATCAATTAATAGAGTTTGTATGAAAATAAACTAAACTGATACGTACGTTAGAATGAAAGTTGTTTATTACACAACTTCCTTTACCAGAATTAGGAGATAAGAGAAATCTGGCGTGATTTAAGATTTTAAACAACACAAGACTAGTAGAAAATAACTGAACTAACTGAATATTCCACTCGCATTGTAACAGCCAATGACAGCCGCTTATTTTCAGGTTTTGACCAATTAGGTCCTGACTGCCCGCGATAATACTTTTTTTAGGAAGCTCCGGTGTTATCGGAGTTGCATAACCACAGCAGCCCGTCAACAATTTTTTTTATTTTTGCATTTAATAAACGCGTTTGTATTTTAGTGCATAACAAACAGGCATACTAAATAACAATTAATTTTTTGGTTCGTGGAATATTCTCAAATACACAACTTGTGAATTAAAAATTATCCACAATTCCCTCCTTCGTTGACGAACTCAGTTGTGTTGATGCGCGGTAATAACTCGTCCTTCGGACTCGTGATATTTCCTAGCAACAACACACTTTCGTTGTCAATGAAGCGACAGAATTATCGACAATTTTTAATTCACATGTGGTATTGCTGTTGATAACAAGGTAAGGTAAAAAGGTGGAATTTATTGTATATCGGAAGGTTTCTAGCTAATGAGGTGATGACCTACGCATGAATATGTATTTTATCAAAGTAACATAATTAAGTTGGTAATTTAATTAGTTACTGCAAACGATTTATTCATAAAGTTATTGACTGCTAGCGTACGCCCACGAACTGAACAATGTCAGCAAGCTTTTGTTATTAAAGTTAATTTACGGCTAGAAAAATAACATAGTTCTTAAATTACGTTGTTTAAAGTAATTTAGATAATTATTTATGGTGGAATTGATTATCGCTTAACTACTACGTATACGATATTAAATATAAACATTTGTGCTTAAACGGACTTTAAATTTACATTTAATTTTTGAGTTCAAAATAACTTTTACGAGATTTTTTAGCAATGAACTGCAGTTGGAGTACGACAACTCAACATCGCACTTGCACTAAATCTTTATTATACCCGGTGGGAAACTATTAATGCGCGTTTTTGCGAATAGGGTGTGCACTGTGTCGTGATTGTTTTAAATGTAAGATGAGGAAGCGTAACCCACCACTCGTGTATGTCAACCTGAACGTTCTTGTCTCGACCATGCACTCTTATTTTACTCTTCCGACTAAAACGTTGTGACACCACCATCACTCTCCTTCCCATCTTACATTTGAAACAATCACGACACGGTGTACATCCTATTCGCCAAAAACGCATTAATAGTTTTTCACCGGGTATAATAAAAGTTTAGGGTGGGTGCGATGTTGAGTTGTACCAGTGAGAGATATTGAAAATTTTAAAATACCAAAGTTGTTTAACTTAATAGGACCTTTAAAATGAGGTGTCACTTGATCCACCTTGGTATTTGTAAATGTCGAGAAACCCCCTTAGCCCCCCCCCCCAAAGTACCCTTTCCAGAGCCCAAAAAAAAATTATAAATATTTTTACTAAATACCTCGGGTGTGATTTATGCCCGTAGGTTCAATAGTTTAGCCGTAAAAGATAGTGCGTGGGTGGTCAGTTACACGCTTATAAGAAAGTATTATTTTAGAAATTTCGCAAATTTATTAAAAACGTTACAGAAAATGGGAGCATTGGGGAAATACAAAATTGTAGCTCTTACCTAGCAATATTAGCGTACAACTGTGTGGCCGGTTTTTGTAAAATAATTTTTCCACGGTTTTTCTGGTTTCGGAAATAAATCTTTCCATAATAACATGTTATGGTCATTACTGTTATGTATCGCAGTGTTAAACTTGCACACCAGACATAAGGTACTTTTTCCCATATTCAAAAATGTTCGTTGTACAAAAGCTTAACCGTTAATGAGGAATTCTACCTGCCAAAACAAGGTAGAACCCTCGGTATTCAGTGCACTGAGTTGTAAACTCGTGGGGGTCTCTTAGGAAAAATAAGCAAAACGTTCTTAGCCTGAATTTTTCTCATACTTAAACAATTATTAGTTATCCTATTTTCAAAAGTATTTTTGTATCGGCGTTTTACGCGCCAACAGTGACTATAAGATCACATCACTCCCACCACTGTACCGGAAGTGTAACTTTTTTTTTATTCTTTCACTTTTCTAATTCAATTGCTGACTATAAACATAAACAGTACTGATGTAGAAACCATCTCGTTTTAACAGTAGCTTACTCCAAATAATTCAGTCATGCGTCCTTAAACTGTTGCTTCGGTCTACGGTATATAGTTTACAAGCTTCTGAGAGTTCTTTGTGAGACAAAAATCGGATTTTTGATTTGTTTGAAAAATGATTCTACAAAACTACAGGAAAACACTAATCAAATAGAATATTAAACAGTTAAAAATTGGGCGAGAGAGGGAAAATTAGCTCCTCTTAATATTGCTACACCTAAAAATTACGTTGGGAATCTTATTCCACTATCAGTTATGAGATATTTAGCTGAAACAGAAATTTTCTATTTTGTCCCCAGTTTCTTACATAAAGAGTTATAAATTTGAAACTTTCAAAATTCATAAAAGCGCTATACAAAAAAACTAACCAAGAAAAACTTGTTTCTAGCTCTATGAACTCATGAAATTATAGAAAATCATGTTACTAGGTTTTGAAATATGATTTTTTAAACATTTTAAAAATTAGAAAAAATTTTCTATCATTTTTCGAAAATTTTCGTACGTGGCTCTAGTGCCAACGCCGAATTGTGAACAGGGAAACCTAGGCAACTGTCTAGAGGCGCCAAACAAAATAAGCCGCATATAATTTCCTAAATCGTAAAAAAATATTTTGTTGTCGAAAAAAATATATTTTGTAAACATAAAAGCTTCTATTCGTTTACACAAGATGGCGCCATCGCGTTAACATTTTACACGGATAGCACATGGCGTCAAGGTGAAATCGAAATGTTAGCTAATACACGAGTCGAGGTGTAGACACCGCATTTTAATTACTGAAAACAATCAATTAGCCAAATTAATGTAGAAATGAGATGTTTAATTTCTTGACGCTAATTATTGGCTGTAAGTCGGAGTTAAATGCTAACGCTAAATTTGCCGAAAAAAATACTGATGCAGACCGAAATAATAATTTTTGAGTAAAATAATAATATAATTTTTATTCCCTTAACTGGCCCAAACGGCGTTATATATCAGTACACTAATTAGAAGTAATAAAATAATAAATATATTATTTATATTTCTTTGATGTATAAATTTTCTTTCCTAGTTACAGTTAACAATTTTTTCACAATTTGTTTTCTGTGGTAAAAGGGGGGGGGGACAAAAGTATAAATTACACGGGAGCGCCAATAATACAAATCCGGCTCTGTCTAGGGCTATAATAATAATTAAAATTTATGCCGACCTGGAAATTGTTTTTTGAATAATAAGGCGTTAAAATCAAAATTTTAAAATCGTCGAAGCCATTTTGATGCTAGAAAATTCGGAAAAACAGTTTTGAATTTGCGGTAAGATTTCGTTGATAGTTTTAAAACATTAGATTTCCACAAAAATGCTGCCAAAAACAGTTCTAAATTTCTCTTGTGGTTTAAAATTTCTTTGAAACCTTTTTTGTCTGAATTTTTGATAACGAAGCTCATCGGCTGATATAAGGCGCGCCCACATGATTATCCACAAACAAACATTTTTTAAAACCATATTTTCAGTTTCCCAAAGCTCCTAAACATGTCTTTTCGTTAAAATCCCAAAAACGAACGTTTTCATGAAATCAATACTTCCCTATAAAGAAAGAATGGGAAAGTAGAAAAAAATTTGGTATGTTGCCATATACCCAGTTTTGCATTTTCCCACATTTGGGTTTGATCAATGTAATCGTTAAAAACAAAGAAAGTGCAAATACCTGCTTAGGTATAACTACTAGAAGTTGCATTACCGATAATTGACTTTTCGTTTAATAAGGAATGTTGTTAAGACTTGTAATTTGTACACATTAAACAAAATCATTAAGGAGAAAACTTTTTCTGGCGTAATTTTCAGTGGTAACTGACAATGCTAATTAAAACTTCAGAAGTTTGTTAAGCAAATGTCAGTCTTTAAATAATGAAAATAATACAAACCGAAAAAAAAAATAAAAGCGACATGTTACAGTAACTTTATAACAAGGGATAAAATACGATTCTTAATTAAACAAAAAAAAAGTAATTTAATAAAAATTAATAAGATAAAAACTTCTAGTTGATCAATACAGTGTGGCACGTTTAGGCATACGCGCACTAGGCGTGCGCCTAGGGCCCTCAATTTTTAGGGACCCCCAAAATCAAAAACTTTTTCTTTATTATGGTAATGTATCAGATGACGAAGTTGATAAAATGACCACTGCTCTCATTACTAATTATAAAAAGAACATTGATTTTGACATGACTAGGAATGAATTAATGCAGTTTTTGATATTTGCCCTAAAATCTCCTCCAGAAATGTATCAACATCTTTCTGTTGCGTGGTTTGAAATACATTTCTAAAAGTGAAAATATTTTTGCACATTTAACAAACTATTCTAGTTAGTAACCCCGAACATGTCAGGATAACGCGTCATTTCTGCATTCAAAAGAGGAAAACGTTACTGAAGGAATAGCGTGGGATAGAGCCTAATTTGTATTACTGCCCCCCCCCCCTCCAATAAATCCCATTTTACTTTTTATTAAACATTTATTAACTTCAAGAAATAAATTTATGACGTGAAAACATGTCTCTTAACGTCATAAAATGATTTTTTGACGAAAAAAGATATTTTTAACTTAAACACTTTACCTTCATACGTCAGTAATTGGTTTTTTGACGTCAAAAAATAATTTTTTGGCGCTTTAAATTTATTTTTGCGCGTCCAAAATTCAAAGACGTCAAAAATTGATATTTGGACGTCTGAAATTTATTTGTTTATTGTAAGAATTTTAACAACTATTCAATTACTAATACATAATACGAATTTTTTGACGTTACTGAATAATTTTTGACAGCGAAATGTCTTAATGACATTAAAAATCATTTATTGGCGGCAACAGATGCATCTGTTGACGTCAAAAATGGATTTCAATAAAGAAATTTAAAAAAGGTAATATTTGACGTCAAAAAACCATTTACTATTGGCAAGAGATACGTCTATTGACGTCAAATATCATTTACCCACGTCACGTTCATTTTTCACGTCAAAAATTCATTTACGAAAATCTAAAAATAATTTATCAAATAATTTTTTATTTTAGTATTATTTTACTTTAAATTGCTTGAACGGCTTTCAGGCCCCAAGAAATGATCGTTTGACGTCAAAAAATAGATTTTTAACGTCAATAAATGAATTTCAAAACGTTACGTTTTGACGTCAAAAAATCATTTATTGGCGGCAAAAGATAGGTACGTCTAGTGACGTCAAAATTTTTCATTTTATGACGTCAAATATCATTTATTCACGTCTATTTTACTTTTTACATAAAAAATTCATTTACTAACATCTTAAAATAATTTATTTGTAGTTTACAAATAATTTTTTTATTCTTGTATTATCTTATTTTAAATTGCTCGAATTGTTTTCAGATCCCAAGAAATGATTATTTGACGTCCTAAAATGAATTTTTTACGTCAATAAATTAATTTTAAACTTTAAGTTTTGACGTCAAAAATCAAAATCCGGCGACTGAAATTTATTTTTGACGTCTAATATTCAATTATTCACGCCAGAAATTATTCAGACTTGAGAATAGTGTAATATGATTTTCAACAATTCAGGATAAAAAGTAAAACGGTCCCCTTATTCCAAAAAATACAAAATCGCGTGAAAAATATTAGTTGTGGAAGAGAAAATTTATATAGAAAAATGTATTTAAAATAATATAAATAATATATTTATTATTTATTTCTTCGGCTTAGTGTACTGAGGAAGGATTTAAATATGATACCAAAACAAAATAGTGCTATTGTCTATTTTTAATCTAACGGTTGTTTATTAAGATTTTGAGATAGAAACGCTGTATCTGGACGACCACCTGGGAAATACAAACATATATACCGGTATACCGGTCGGTCGGTAGTAGAAGTGACTTGTACTACTGTTCTGAGTAGTAGTAAGTAGGAGCATAAGAGTATAAATTCGAATGTACTGATGGATAATAAAAAATAAATAAAAATCAATTTTTTTACAATTTGAGGAAGATAAACGCCCCATTTTATTTGGCGCCCCTAGGCAATTGCCTAGGTTTGCCTGTTTGCAGTTCAGGCTCTGCTGTTGAGCAAGAAAGGCTTCCAAATTTAACTTTACAATACCTACACTGAATCATACGAAACAAAGATACGAGTATGTGCAGTGGCGGATCTTGATTTGCGGGGCCCCAGGCGCAACCTGATCTGGAGGCCCCCTATTGACCCTACTAAGAATGGGATGGTTCACCAAAATGAACAATGCAGAAAATCATAACGTTTTTTTATTTTTAGAATTAATAAAAACATAAACACAAAAATAAGATCCGGGAATAAAAAAAATATTCTCAGGTACTAGAAAAAAAAATCACATTCCCATTTAAAAGAAAAAATCACATTAAGGGTAAAAAAAATTTAATTTTGGTTTTTGAGGATAAGGCACCCAACAATTCTGAGGCCCCCGCTTTGCTGAGGCCCCAGGCACGCGCCTCATCCGCCACTGAGTATGTGACTTTAATAAACAGATTTATAGATTTGCAAAATTAAAGTATAGAAAAAATCTTTTGTAAAAATAGTAAATTAGAATAAACGAAACTTAGGAAATTATACGTCTATTTATTAAATTTTCTAATTTAATATAAAAATACATTTATCAGAGGCTGTGGGCCCCAAAATTCCGGAGCGCCTAGGGGGGCGGGGTACAAACGCACCACTGGGTCAATATTTTATAATTTCCATTGTTAACATGCAACGAAATTAAAATTAACAGCAAAGCTATTTAAAAAAGTAAGTCATACTTTCGCCAGTTACCAGAATAATTGTGTTAAAAACAACTGCAAGGAGGTTTATTTCCCTCTATTATTTAGTAAAGGGGAACCCCCCAAAGAACTTTTACTTAATTTTAGTTTTTACAGAAGGTGACTTATACTTAGTAAAATTTAATATAAAAACATAATATTGTTAATTTTTTCACTGTAAAAATGTACCATGTGAAAGGATCTGCAGATAAATACGTCGCCGTTTCTACGTTAAAAATAATGTTGATGTAAGTCTGATTAAAATATCAAGATCTCATTTTTACGTAAAATTATAAAAACCATTTGTAATTCAATCTGCTTGTTCTTATGAATATTTGAAAAGCAAAGGTTTAGTTCTGCATTCGACAAACTTTAAACTACATCAGTAAAATTTTGCACTGAATTGCTTCTGATACCAGTTCGACTTTGCACTACGACTGAAAAACTAAAAAAAACTGGTTGCTATGTGCAGAATATATTTGAACTTTTAAAACTTTATTGTTTTCTTTTGAATCCTTTCACTTCGAAGCTTATCTGCTGAGAATTTTGAAAAAGAAGATAAGCTCAAAAATTGCCACAAATGATCAATGCTAAATATTTGTACCAAAAAGCTTATCAATAATATTAGAATTCGTTTTTGGTTTAATAAATTCAATTGCATAGAATTCCGTTTTCTAGACGCAATGTTAAAAATCCCAAAAGTTATCTATATTTTTTTTTACTTTTAGATAGTAAGAAAAAATTTAATTTTTATCCAAAGGTTAATTTTTTTACCAATTAATTCGACATTATTTTAAAAACAATTTAAAAAAATGTGTTTGTAGGTAATATCCATAAAAATCACAATTTATAACTTAAAACAATTAACAACGTTAATCCAAAATGCTATAATTTATTATTAAAAAAAATACTTACAGTTTTAAGTGCACTGAACACAAATTTATATCACACAAGCACGGTAATTCCACTGCAATTTTTAAATAACTAAAAAAACACGAATGGGTAACTGCGCCACTAATTATAAAAGTCCTAATTTCGATCCACTCGCATAGGCCTTCAGCGTCTTCAACCTGGGTCGTCTAACCGTGACACTACGACCAACTGCACTGGACTTGGTAAAGAAGTTGACCCGTCTATAGTTATAACACTTTCCACCTTCTTTGTGGTGAGCTGCTGGAAACCGGCTGTCGGATTACTTACGTTGCCTCTCGCTCTTTATAAGCGAGAACGGAAGACGAGGGTCATAAGTTTTAGTAGAAACAAGTTGAAATTCGACCACTTCCTTCGAATTACTGGGGAATTCCCAAACGCCTGGTATTACTACTGCTAGTATTGCAGTAACTCGATAGTGATAATCTATTCGCCACTGATGGGAATATCACATACGCACGCACGCACGTGTTCGGAAGCTTTGATGACACATCTAAAGGCCTTTGGGAAATTGGAAATAACAAAAAAAAGTTTTTCGTTTGAAACTGGGTCATAAATAAAATTTGTTTTGTACCAAGAAGCAATAGTTGTGGTATTTATTGTTTAATTTCATTATTTATTTACCACATATAGGTGACCAGAACACAAAGGAACTAAAATTAGTTGAGAGATTGAAAAACTTTTCAAAGTGCCAATAAAACAAATACAATGATTTCTACTTTCCTCGCTATACGAAGTATAGCTAGCTATAGGGAGGTATTGTGATCGTCAGATTTGATTTGAAGCAATTGCGTTCATTCGGCGAAGTTTTTTACTTTCCCATACCTTCGGTATAAGGAAGTATTGATTTCATGAAAATTTACGAAATCTAGATTTTTACGGAAATACACGTTTTGGGGCACAAGGAACCCAAAAAAGTGGTTTTTAAAAAATGTCTGTGTGACGCCCCTACAGGCGAAAGTAGTGGACCGATTTTGATGACATTTTAAATCAAGAGGTATATCCAAACATGTTCTTCAAGTTAAGCTTTTCAAAAAAATCCGAAACCGGAAACGGAAGTTAGACCTATTTTTTTGTAGCGTTTTCTTCCAAAACAAAATTTTGAAAATTTGAGCACGGAATCTGAGAGAAAAACTTGAGGCAAATCGAAAACTCTTTTACCGAACTCTCTAGCTTTAAAATGGCGACCGCTGCAGCATTTTGAAAATCTCGACTTTAACGCCCATTTACTCAAAAAGTAGTTGTCTGATCGGGATCCGCTACCACTTGTTTTAAAGCCTTTAATAAAATTAATTTCGAAAATCCGAAAAATATCGCAATGGCGCTGCGCTGCTTCAAAATTTTGAAAATTTTCAAAAAAGAATTTCTCAAAAACTGTCCACACGTTTTTTAAGCTATATGAGCCGATAGAGCTTGCATTGAACTACAAATCTGTTTTTTAATTATCTCCCAAATTTTACTCTGACGCCTTCCAAGAATTTTTGAGGAATTTGTAATTGATTAATTATTTATTCAAAAACGCAAAAGGTAGACTATCTAAAGAAATTTATTAGGTTCTGTTAAAATTTTCAACTAATATAAAAATTAAAAAAAAAACGATACTTTTTAATATCAACAACGCGTTTTTCGGCAGTTACGTGATTTTAGCTACGCCTATCAGTTAGCTCTAGTCAAAATATATATTTTTCATTTTTGGCATATTTTTGATAATTTCCCAAATAAAGCTAATATAGCCATTTTTGTCCGACATCCGAAGCGGAATTTGTAACTCGCCGAAGCTCTTCGGCGGGCGCTTACTTTGCTTTCGTGCAGATAGTCGCTGCTTCTATGGGTAGAGTTACGGTACAGAAACCAATTGAACAGGCTATCTCAAATTCAAATTCCTGCTGCTCGTTTTCTTAGAAATCTGATACTCGCTGAACTGTACAACGTTATAATTAGTAAAATTTACACTTTTGCAAATACTATAAGTTTTAGTAGGGGAAAGTGCACTCGAAGTCCACACTTCAGTTTTTTCCGCTTTGGGCTTACTGGCCGATATACGAGTTATGCATAAAAGAAAGGTACTTTTATGGCGAACATTTTTAACCTAAGCTTTTTGACTAATAAGCAGGTTTTAGGGCCTTCGGAGACCGATAAAGCGAACGCTGCAGAGGTGTCTGTATGTGTGTCTGTATACACTTTAGAGTCCAGACGCCTTAACGCAACAAACCCAAATTTGGCTCAAAGATTTCTAATTGCAATAGGATGACACCGCAACAAAAAGCGGTTGGTCCGCCAAAAAACGGGGGAGGGGTGCTCTATTTCAAAATAGACGCGCTCGAAAAAGAACTTAAAACTCGTATTATACGCATTTCGAACAGCCTATCTGCGCAAACGCAATCTTCCTATCCACCCTCTATGCCCCCCACCTTCGTATTTTTGTTTTTTTTTTAAATTTGCGAATTTTGGATTCAAAAGCGGCATGTTAAATGACACAAGGAACAACTTTCGATTGAGAAAACATCACTTAGAGGTTTCGTTTTGGTCGTTTACCTGAACGCGAGAAATCGATTTTAAGATTTTAATGGATAAGCATTGGTTGCAACTAGAAAACACAAAACATAATAAAAGCGGGCGACTGCAATAAAAAATGGGGGGAGGGGCATAGGTGCTCTATTTCAATACAGACGCGTTAGAAAAAAAAATTAAGATTACTATTCAACACATGTAAAATGGCCGATCTGCGATTTCCCTATCATCATCGATTTTTTGTTTTTTCAGAAATTTACGAAGTTCGGCTTCAAAATCGGCATGAGCTTGTTAAATGACAATATCAACAACTTTCCATTAGGAAAACAGGAAGGCTATCACGAAATTATGGAATCGATTTTGAGATTTCAAGGGATAAACATTAGTTGCAACTAGAAAACACAAAATGTTATAAAACCATTTGACTCTTTCAAAACATAGGAGGGGAGGGGAGAGGAAAATGTAAAATTGGTGTTCGTTCATTCCCCGTAAAGGGGCCGGCCGCTATAGGGGACTTTCGGCCTCCGCACCGGAGTCCTAAGCCCCTCTTCAGCCGAGAAAGGATGCTAAGGATGGGTTACAACAAGGAGGTTGTTCCGCGGAAAGTACTGTCCCGGTATTCACCTCTTGGCTTAGGAAAACCGCAGAAAAAACTTAAGCCAGGACAGTCGGCCTCGCCGGATATCGAACCCAGGGCCTTCCGAATGAAAGGTAGACGCGCTAACTGCGAAGCCACTTCCCTCGGTAGGGCAGGGGGAGGAGGGCCTACTTTAAAATAGATGCGCTCGGAAAAGAACTTTAGATTCGTATTCTACGCATGTCGAATAGCCGATCTGCGCAAGACCGATCTGCCTACCACCCCGCAGTGTACCGCTCCAACGAATTTACGATATTAAAAAACATGTACGCATTTCGGCTTCAAAATCGGTATGAACATGTTAAATGACAATAGGAATAATCTTCCATTGAGAAAGCACCTCTGGGAGGTTGCCTTTTGGTCGTTTACCTGAACAAATACTAAAAACATTTCCAAATTTTCAAAAACTTTTCGTAAACAAAAATTGTTTTTTAATTTTATAAAATTTTCAAATCGAAGAAGTGGATTTAAGAAACGGAAAGTATGGAGCCCAATTCGATGCCCTAAAGGGCGATAGGATTTACAAAGAAGAAGAAAATTTTCAGAATTTTATAAACTTTTCGTAGTATTTAAAAATTTTCAAAATTTTCAATTTTCAATATTTTCAAAAACTATTAAAAGACAAAAATCAACTCATAATTGTTTTAAATCATGGAAATTTTGAAAATTTTTAAAACTTAAATTTTTCAAAATTTTCAAAATTTTGTAAATTTTTTGCAAAATTTTTCATGTTTTAAAATTTTTCAAAAGTTCTAAAATATAAAAAATATTTACAATTTTTGAGTTTTTTAAATATGCCGCAATTTGCGATATTTCAAAACATTCAACATTTTCAAAACTTTCAAAATTTTTAAAATTTTTAAATTTTTCGAAATTTTCAAAACTTTTCAAATTTGCAGTCTAAAAATTTTTGAATTGGCACACATTTTCAGAACCTAAATTATTTTACATTTACAAAAATTTTATAATTTCCGAAAAGCTTTAAAATTTGAAAATTTTAATCTTTAAAATTTTTTAATATTTTTATAATTGAAAAAAAAATATATGAATCAAGATTATTCAAAAAATAAAAAAAAAACAAAAATTATTATTATATTCTAAATTTTCATAAAATGGTCAAAACTCTGGAAATATATTAAAAAGTTAAAAAAAATTCGATAAATGCGAAGGTCTCGTGGTGGTTGCCCGACAGGTTTTTTATTTCGCAAGATATATTTACTATTTATTAATAAGTTTCAGCTTTACTTCGTTGAAGGTTATATTGATTTATGAATGAAATACTTTATTTGACTTCAACAATATTTATCTATTTTAACCTTATGCGTATTTCGACATGTTTACATGCTATTATCAAAGGTAATATTAAAATGAAAACAGTTGGTGTTGGTATAGAAACGATAGAACTTTGTAACTTGATCTTGGTAATTTATATCTGCAGATGACTTGATTTCTCATTCCAAAATGTCCAATAGAAGAGAATTTAAAAATCATTTTGCTCATTTATTAACGGTACAGTTTTTAAATGTTTGTGAATTTCAAATGCTTCTAGTATATCTAATTTACGTTTATCATCACAAAAGTGTAAAAATTGTATGGTGTTATTAGATGTCATTGAATGATTTTGTTCTAGTAAGTGTTTAGCGTGATTAGAAATGGTATGCGTTTACTTAAATAAACAATTATTGTTGAAGTAAAGTAAAGTATTTTATTTAATATTCATACTCAGCAGTCTGTTTGAATATTATTGCAAGGTAATTCGTGGATTTGACTGGTTAAAAACTATTTCCATAAGAATGAAAATTCTTAAAAATACATTCAGAACAAGTTCTCGGTAAAAGTCAATAAAAAAAAGTTCAAGTTCAAGTTGGTATCTCTGCCCAGCGCAGCAACAACGCGATTGCGGGCCCGAGCAAGCACAGAAACCTGTCGACTTTTAACAATTGTGACGACAGGTTTGAAAAAATTCAAATCTGTGAAAATATTACCTGTTGACCCGTAAACAGGTATCAATGATACCTAAAGTTGAGTACCTATTTTTACTTTCTACAAGAAAATGTATTATGAAATCTAAGTTGCAAGCTTCCGCGGCCGTTGTTAATAACAGCTAGGCTTTTTACTCCCTTTCAAAAACTTTCCAATTTCCTTCCTCCGACCAAAGACAAGTTACCTACCCTCCAATCCTGCGGTGTGTATAGTGTACCTTGCTCCTGTGGGAAAGCCTACATCGGTGAGACGAAGAGACCGATCAGCGTTCGAGTTTCTGAACACGAGCGCTGCACTCGACTGAAACGTCCCGCAGAGTCGGCTATCGCAGAACATAAACACGATACAGGCCATAACATTTAATTTGACAAGACCAATATCCTAGCCCGTTCTTCCACCTACCTCAACGTGTGATCCGTGAATTCATAGAAATACACAAAACTCCTAACAATATTAACCGAGACCACAGCTATCCCCCGCACAATGCCTACAAACTTTTATTTCCGAGGGAATCCAAGCCCCGCCCTGCAACCGCTCAACCCCTACAGCCCGACAGCCAATCACAGACCCAGCATTTATACCTTGTTACCCACTTGTCCCTTATAAACCCGGTGCCTGCACCGGTCTCGCCAGTTGTGTTCCAGATCCCAAAGTGATCACAGCCCTGAAGATGTCCCGTGGAACCGAGGACGAAACGTCGGCAGTTCATGCACCGATGACGCGGCTCTAACCCGGAAGCTGTTATGTATTATGAAACATTTTCGATTGGAAAATTTTGTCAAAAATGCATGTTTTGGTATTCCAAAAACAGATAGTAGGCAACTGCAAATGCCCAATGCATTTATATGACACGATGATACCACTTATCGTGGTATTGTGATGGGAATACACAAATGGGGGACAGAATTTCTGGAATGCGATTGCAAACAGACGACCTTCGCGGCATCTTACCCGCGCAAGCACGAAATAAGAATGCTTTGACTTGAACATTACTATACAGTCCGTCTATAAAGTAACCCCCCCCCCCCCCAACTAACTTTTGAACGACTTAATATTTTACCACAACATTTGGTGTGCTGTAATGGGAAATTAAACGCTATTTTTTAGGCAACAATTAAATTTTGTATCATTCAAAATGGCGGCTGGGCGCCTTTTTAATTTTTTTTAAAGAAAGGGGGGTCGCGTTATACCTCATTTGGCCTTTTAGTTCTGCGTCTGATCCTAGAGGTTCGAAGAGAAATATTCAGCCATAACAGAACGGCGGATTTTAAACAAATGGACTCACTCAATTCAAAATTGTTTTGATTTTTTTATCCAGTAGTCCACTTTTTCATTTGCAGGACAAAATTTGCCCAGAAATATCTCAGGTGGCTGGAAATAATATTGAAAACGTTATGTTCCAACAAGACGCCTCATTATTGTAGGCCTGTTTCTGACTTTTTCAACGGACATTTTCTTGGAAGATGGATTGGTAGGCGGGGGCCTGTAGAATAGCCGGCTTGCTCCCCAGATTTAACCCCCTTAGATTTTTTTTCTATGGGGATATCTGAAATCGAAAGTGTACAGAACCCGTCCAAAAACAATTCAAGAACTGGAGCAACGCATTACAGAAGTTAGCAGAAATATTACTCCAGAAACTTATGAAAATGTAAGGCAGGAATTTCATAACCGACTTTTTATGTGCCAAGAAGTGAATTGTAAACATTCCGAACACTTAATTTAATTAATTTAAGCTTTAATTCTTAGTTTTTTTTAAACAGACTACTTTATCTTCAAACATTTGTAATTTTGTTATGGCAGAATATTTTTCTTTGAAACTCTAGGATCAGACGCAGAACTAAAAGACTTTTTAACTGAGGTATCACTCGACCCTCCTTCGTATTTTTAATTTTCCATTATAGCACATTAAATTTTGTAGAAATATCAAGTCGGTCAAAGTTAGTTTGGGGGAGGGGGGTTACTTTATAGACACAGTGTATATTAGGAACAGCAAACACAGCAGTTTCCACTGCACGCATTTGTCTCTAAAAGTAAAAATAATAAAAAATATGAAAATACCAAGAATTTTTTTAATATTAAAAATAATACTGTATTACCGTTGATAAAAACAAGTGGTACATCATCATCATCATCATCATCATCATCTGACATGGAGCTGACTCGAGGGTCGATCCTGGATTACGCCAGGCCCACCCCATGCCAGTAGGTGGGTAGGAATTTATGTGATAGGTGGGATCGGGTGGGGTGTTGAACCGCGTTAGCATGTCTGCAATGCATACCGCAAGACACCGCTGCTGCAACACCGGGTAGTTAGTAAGCTACGCATCAATGGGGGTTTTGAGTACGTAACCAAGACCGTTATGCGATTATACATTTTAACTTAATAAACTTTGGTATCAAAGTTTCACATTGTTCTTATTTCACACATATCTATTGTTCTAAGATTACAAATTGAAAATATCTTAATTTCGTAATAACTAATAAACTACTTAATATTACGTATCGTCTGGGTGGTATTGCTACACTTTGTTCCTCTATTCTTTGATTTAGCATGATCATATTTAGCGTTCCATTCCTACTTCTCGTGGATTTCTTTTCTTCTTTGGCTGTAATACTGTCGTAATGATTTCTGGAACCGTCTCCTGATGTCCTGTTGGACCTGCTTCGTAGTGTATTTCTATTGACGCCTTTAGTATTTCTGCTGCTGCTGCTGCTATTGATTCGGCTCCTCCCCAAAATCCTTCTTTCCCTAGGTCTTCTAAGTAGGCTTCTGTTTGTAGTGCTGGGCCGTAGGTATGTGCTAGATGGTCGTAGCGCGGAGCCAAGTTTCTTACATTTTCCTCCAGCTGCAATTGGAAATTTTGTGGGTTTTCTCTGATGTACGACACGATTTTTTTCCTTAAGGTGAGAGCTTCTTTTTTGAGCTGTTCTCGCATTGCCGTGACATTCGTATTTTGGTCTGCTATTGACATGAATAAACAATTTCCATATCCTGGGATTTTCCGCACTGTCAATTTGTGTCTGTCCGTATATACTGTTTCCTGTTCCATGGTAGGTACTGTGCTGCTTCTGATGATTTCCGTTGGTTTGCTGGTGTGTACACTTCCGTATGTATTTACGCCGTTAGATTATATATACATATAGCATATATACATATACCTATATACCTACATACATACACATTACACTATGCTAGTATCAATAATTAATTAACTCAATAATCAAATAAAATTTACATTGAAAAAACTACGTTAAATTGCCTGCTGCCGCTTAACAAAGTATTTAAAGTTTTTATTTAAAGTTGTTGGAGAATTATTTTACTGTTTTTGTTCCTGTGTTAACCCTCGATTTGAAATTCAAAAGGCCCGGCTTATACAAAAGAATTTTAGTCTTTAGTTAAAATAGCTTGTTTAAATTATAAGCGATCCTTTCTCCCCGGCTACATAAAATAGGTCCTTTTCTTAGAAGTATACTACCTGCTCTACGACCCTTGCGTTTGGCAACCCTATTCCCGGAATTTGTTTGTGTTCGTGGCTGCCGGGTTTAGACAAGAATCAGCTCTATTGCAAAACTAATGAAATAAAATAAAATAAAGCTCCTACTTTTTACAATTATTTTGTTGTTTAATATCTATGCCCCCCTGATCTACCACTATCTTGGAGGAATTCTATATGTTTTCTACAAGGTATTTATTTTTACTTGCCTAGTCTATCTTATTGAGTATGTACTTATCTTTGCGTGGTTGCGGGTTAACCGGTTTCCTTTCACCTGTTGTTAGATGAGCAGGTATTCCAGGTGTTCCACCTCTCCTTTCCGGTATCTCTTGCTTCTTTGTTGGATTGTTTTTGAGCCCTGGCGCACTAAACACTCAAATGCACCTGCTTTGTTCTGGCCAAACAAAGGACCTCCGTGACGCGCTATTTTTTACCTGTTTTACCTGCTACGTTGAGCCACAGGTATCAATTCACGAACCCTGCTTTTGATGTTCACTCTAGGATCGAATTGCACCAAAAAATTGCCGTTTTAAACGGCGAAAAATCTCGTTTTTACTTTTAAAAGCTAGAGCTGAGTTGTTATACGTCTGCTCTCGGCCAATGTTCAAACTGAACTCTTGATAAAAACAAGTGGTACACATAAAAAAATTAAAAATTGATTGGTTACATAATAAATAATAATTGGATACTGTTTTAGCCCTGGTCTAAATTTAAAAAAATAATTTATTTACAGAACAGACCAATGTATCCACTTTCGCGGTTTATAGAAATATTACTCAATAAACAGGCAGGAATTAGAGATGAAATGTGATGAAATTAATAAAAATACCACTCAAAACTAAAGGTTTACGCTGTTTCGCCGAGCGCCCCGAGAAAAAACGATGAGAACGAAAAGTTCCTTCATAGGATCATTGGAGAAGCAATCGGAGAGAATTTGTACTACTTTTTACCGCATAGAAACATTCGGTTATTAAGTGCTTTCGAATGGCAAAGCGAGCTTCTTCTTCTGTGTGTACGTGCGTGTGCAACTGTGCATGTGCTTCTGCGTTTGCTTTAAATTGCTTGTGCGTGTATACCGTTCGTGCGTGCGCGCGCGTAGCGCGAAATTTCAGGAACTACTGCACCGATCTGATTGAAATTGGTATACTATAGCTACAACGAAAATATCATCGAGTCAAAAAGTTTTTCATTAGTTTATGATGTGATTTTTGGTATAACTTATTCAGATACGTAATGTCATAATTTTATTAAAAATAGAGCAAACTATAACAAATAGAGATCTTTTTTGCAAGTATTCTAGTTTTAAAATGGCGGCTGCTACGATTTTTCGTAAATTTTGGTTTTAACGCTTTTTTACTGAATAACTCAAAAACGAGTTGCCCAACCCTGTATAGTCCTTGGTTAAGGTTTACTCGTGTGAAGAAATGGCAGAAGCGCATGAACTATGTGAACATTTCTAACAACAAAATATAAATGTAATGTTTTCTTAAACTGGAATAGTAATTTAGTAAAAGAATTTAATTATTAGTTTAAGAAAATATAAAGAGCGATTGAAAAACTATTTTAAAAATATTTTCGCAGGTTTTCATGCATATGAATTAAATTCCTGCATTTTTGCACTTGATATTAAATTAAACATTAACAAAAAATCTTCATTCTCAGACAACCAAGTCTTGGAAAAGTTTAAATTAAATACTGCTATTTATATCTTTAAGTTTTCTTGTTCAAACTGTGTTGGAATCATTTATGGCAATTAAAAAACGTCTTTTGTGTGGAAATTAGAATTTTAAGTTCATTAGCAACAAATTAGAGTAGTAAACTAATTAGACTCTTATTTTGTCATTTAGGTCTGCTCATGCAGTAAACAGATTATTTTTATCTATAGATAAGCACCTACTTTTTCTTTCTTTTTAGTATCCAAATTCTTTGTGTTTCTAAAATGTTCGATTTCGAGATTTTGACGAAAATATATGTTTAGTTTCCAGAAACTCAAACGGTGGTTTTAGCTTCCTCGCTATGTGAAGTATAGCTATAGAGAAAGGTACTGTGATCATCATGTTTAATTTCGAGCAAAACATTTTTAAACCTAAACATTTTGACTAATAAGCAGGTTTTAAGGTCTTGAGAGAGCGATAAAGCGGTCTGTGTCCGTATCGTAGTCCGTATAAATTTTACAATTTAGTCACATTAAGGCAAAAAACCGAAATTAGTCTCAACAGATTGGTAATTGCAGTCGGATGAAACCGCAAGAAAACATGAGGAAGGGGTGCTCTACTGTAATATAGGCGCGCTCGGAAAAGAACCTTAGATTCGCAATCTACACTATCTTCCTACGTCCTACCAGCTCCAGTTTGCACAAATTTCGGCTTTAAAATTGGTTAAATGACAATTGGAACAATCTTCCATTGAGGAAGCACTAGGGAAATTTCCTTGTGGTCGTTTGCCTGAACAGTTCAATTGGATAATCGCAAAAAAAACGATCATCAAATTGTGAAACCGATTTTAGATTTTAACGAAAAAATATTGTTTATAATTCACGCAATAACAAAAACATCTTTAATTTTCAAAACTTTAAAACTTAGTTTTTTTAATATTAAATAAAATGTCGAAATTTTTCACAATTACGAAATTGTTTAAAATTCAAAACTTTCCAAAATTTTAAATTTTCGAAACTTCAAAAAATTAAAAACTTCTAAATTTTACGCAAACTTTGAAAATGTTTCAATATTTACGAAATTTTCAAAACGTAAAAAACATTAAAAAATCAAAATTTTTTAGTTTCAAAATTTAGTTTTTAAAAATTTTTATATTTTTAACTTAGGTATCAAAAATTTCAATAATTTTTATAAATTGTTTTGGAAATCAGATTTTAAAATCTCCAAAAACTTCCAAAACTTTCGAAATTAATAAAATGTTTTATAATTTAAAAAAAAAATCACGATTATTTTAAATTTTCAAAAATTTTCAAAACTAGAAAATTTTGAAATATTGTATTTAGTTATGTATTTAATTATGTATTTAAATGCAAACTCGCATCTCCACCCGATGCAGAAAGCTACTGTGCTAAAAACTTCAACAACCAGAGCAACCCGAATTTCAGATGCAGAACACCTGCAACAAGAGAAAACTCATCTCCTGATGTCGTTACAACAAAACGGTTATACAGCCATAGAAATTCACAGAGTAATCCGCATTGCGGAACAACCCAAGGCAGTGAAGGCATTACTGATAAGATAAGGCATGTTCTTAGAAGGTACAGCATAAAGACAGCTTTTAGGACTAATAAAACTCTAGAAAACGGTTTCAGATTTGCTAAAGACCAAATATCAAGCTTTAAAGCAGATGGGATCTACAACATCTCTTGCTCTTGTGGTTCAAACTACATCGGACAAACTAGTCGTTCCATTGCGAGAGCACAAAGGTGATTGCAAACACAAACGCATCACAAAATCTGCGGTGGCTGAACATACTAGTTTAACTGGACATAAGATGGACATTGACAATGCTCGGGCACTCGCCAGAGTACCTCCATTTGGACTAAGTAAAGCTTGGGCTTCAGTAGTTGATCCTCTAAGGGCTCGTGAGCATTATCAATCTCACGAACACGCTCCACGGGATTCGTTTTCGCTCAACGGCGACAAGCAGCCAGAACTCGGCCGTTCTGCACGACTGGTTCAAAGGAGTTTAAATACCTCCGCATTCCAGATTTGAATTCAGTGCTTTATTCATTTTGAAGATGCAAGCTGCAATGTCTTGCGAAACAGCTAACAGGCATAAGCTGATTAAGTATTATTGTCCTGGCAAACACAATACATTAAGATCAAATCCTTGTCCGCCCCAAGGTTTGAATAATCTGCGGACACGGCGCTGTTTAGGCAAGCAGGGCTTACAAATAAATATAAATCAAACTTTTAGAGCAAATATTTGTAAAGGCAGACAAGCTGCAGGTCGGTTCGTACCTGATTATGCTGGGTGTAGTTCCCAAATGACGACGCGGTCTAGGCCGAAAGTAAATTGTTATATTGACGGGTTGTAGTTTGGCTTTAAAATAAAAGATATCTCTAAAGCCTCTTTATCGACAATTGAATAAATTTTTTTGGCCGTCGGTAAAGTCGCGATTGGTCGTCTCAAATTGTCAGAAAACCTATGTGCGAAACCTGCTACTAACACCTGTTGGAATTCATCGCATGACAATATAATTGGTATATAATTAGGGATTAAAGTGTCCCAAAACAACTTCTAAAGAAATTATGCGTTAAATTTGACTTAAAACCCGTTTGCACTGATCATTACATTCAAATTCTACATTATATTAGCAATACAGGATTTAGTTTTATGTGTAAGTCTAGAATTACAGTTGTTTCAAAATACGAGGATCGTTCGGAATGTACGTGGCCTAACACAAAGATGGCGCTAATTCGGCGGAATTTGCAATACCATTTTTCAGAACCATTTGTTTCTTAGGTTAAATATGACAATATAGAGCGATCTGCCAATTAGTTTGTCTTTGACAGTGCGCCAAAGTGACCGTCTCGAGTGATTTCGTAAATAATAGAAAAACTGAGTTGCGAACAGTGATAAAGTACTTTCATTTGAAAGGCTTAACACCAACCGAAATCAAAGCAGAGTTGGATTCGACATTTTTGAAGTCCGCTCCTTCGTTTTCAATAGTTAAAAACTGGGTTGCCGAGTTTAGACGTGGTCTTATGAGCACAAAAGACGAACCCCACAGCGGATGCCCAAAAACAGCTACTACCCCAGATATGATTGAAAAAGTCCTTCGTATCGTATTGAACGACCGTCGAGTAAAAGTGCGCGAGATAGCAGACATAGTAAGCACCTCAAATGACAGTGTGCACAGAATTTCAACTTAAAAATTGGAAATGAAAAAATACTCCGCGCATTGGGTGCCGCGTTTGCTCACACTGGTGCGAAAACGGAATTGTTGATTGTTTCTCGCGACCATTTGGCACGCTTTCGCCGCAATCCGAAGGACGTTTTGCGCCGTTTCATAATCGTCGATGAAACCTTGGTCCACCGTTACACTCCCGAAACCAAGGAACAGTCCAAACAATGGACACACAAAAGTTCTCCGCCACCGAAGAACAAAAACGGTTTTGCAGCAGAAAAAGTTATGGAAACTGTATTTTGGGATTCTAATGGAATTATCTTCGTCGAATACTTGGATAAAGGAAAAACAATAAATGGCGAGTATTATGCCAATTTGTTGCAGAAATTGAGCGACAAAATCAAAGAGAAACGGCCTCATTTGGCGAAAAATAAAGTGCTTTTCCATCAAGATAACGCACCTGTACACAGGTCTGCAATCGCCATGGCCAAAATTCATGAATTGGGATTCGAATTCGTGTCGTCCTATTCACCAGATTTCCAAACCTGAAAAATGGCTCGGCAGTAAAAAAATTTCATCCAATTCCGAGCTAATCGCTGCTGTAAATAGCTATTTTGAGGACTTGGGTTCATCGACCTACAAAGACAGCATTGCTGCTTTGGCGCATCGTTGGGAGCGAGCAGGAGACTATATTGAATAATAAAATAATTTTTTGACCAAAAAACTTGCATTTTTTTGTAAGGCCACGTACATTTCGAACGATCCTCGTAGTACGATTGCAATAGCGTCATAAATTGTAATTTATTCGTTGAGTCCAAAAGCAAATTAATGTTAAAATCACCACACACAATAGTTCTATCAAAGTTTCTTAATTCATATAATAAAATTTCAAATTGTTTGAAAAGTATATGCAGATTACCGGAAAGGGGACGATAAATAGCAACAATTAGAATGCCTAAATTGACCATTTGTACAACACACCATTCAAAATGAAATTCAATTACTAAACTATTTATCTCATCTAGTATTCTGCAGCTGAGATAATTCTTTATAAAAATTATGTTCATTTATTAAACCAAATAAGTAAAACACAACCACTTTCATAATAAGTTTACAAGAAAAACGTAACTGTTTATACTTTATTGTTTTGATTAACCAATTATTACCTTCTCAAGTGGATTTGTTGGTTCAACCGCAAAATACCACTTTGCGCGAGCAAGTAATATGGTATTTTTGTGGAACAGAGAAAGGTCGAACATGAATCTGCCTCTTGGAACAAACGGCGGTAATTTCTTTTCATTTAAGTACACACTGGCGAAATAATAAAAACCCTTAAATTAAAAAAAAATCAAAGTTAGTTGTTTAAAACGGCTTAATAGATGGTCAAATATGGCAATGAGCCTCGTAATTTATTTTCTTACCTTTTTCACCGGACAACCTATAAAATTGGTATTATAATGAAATGGCGACGTTCCGAATTTATCAGAGTTAAAGTTGGTACAACCATTGGCTTTGTACAGCACTGGAAATTCGCGGTACTCATTGCTTTGATATTTGTAGCCTTGGCCCATTTCCTGCAAGGAAACGAAACAGGAAAGAGTTATTTTACAAAACTCTTCATACAATGTTTTCAAAATTTTACCGTAACATCGTTTCCCAAATCTTGTAAAATATACATGCTACCATTGAACCGCTTCTCATATCTGCTATGATGGAATAAAATCAGTTTAGGATCTTTCACATAATCGACATTATACTCATGTAGTGAAATTCTTTCATGTATAATTTTGTAATCATTTTGTTCAAACTGAAAGATACTCATATTAACAAATTGTCAACCAGTGCTTGGTGCCGCTGTAATATTCTTGTAATTAAAGTAAATTTGTTTATCAAAGTTAATACTAATAAACTTTGAAGCACAAGTATGTAAATGTTTAAATTTTCTAGTTTGGGTTTACTAATCGATAAAAATACAACAGTTATATTTTTACCAGAAAAACAACCACAGCACGTAGAATTAGTAGTATAAATACGCGGAACTTTATTTTGGTACTGAAACAAACTATGGTGAGTACGCAATTTTTTATGTATTTTGTACATCACACAACAACGACCAATTTTGTCTAAAATCTGCATTGTTTCAAAACCTTCAGAACGTGAATAATGCCACGCAATTTAAAATTATTATGATGGTTTTGTCAGCTCAGGCACAAAAAGTTATATTCTTCTTCTTCTTGTTCTGCTTATATTAGGCCATGGCCTGTTATTGCGGTGCATTTTCTTGTGATGTCGATTGCCAGCTATCCTTCCATTTCTTTGGCGGTCTTCCTACCGGTCTTCTTCCTGGTGGTTTTCCGTCTCGTGCTAATCGAGCGATTCTCTCCCTTCCCATTCTATTCACATGCTGGTTCCATTCCCTCCTTCTTTGCCGAGACCACCGAACAACATCTTGTATTGTGCATGCTTCCCTGATTTCCTTGTTTCGTCTTCTATCTCTTGACGTATTGCCTGTGATTGATCGCAGTGTCCTCATTTCTGTTGTTCGCAGTATTCTTTTTGTTTCAGCCGTGTCAGCCCTTGCTTCAACTGCGTATGTCAAAAGTGGTCTCACGCACGTTTTATAGATGCGGACCTTACTCTCTAAACTTACGTTTTTATTCCTCCACACGACATCCCGTAAACATCCTGACACATGTGCCGCTTTGTTAGCTTGTTTGCGTACTCCTTCTCTAAGGTTGCCATAGCTGGATATTTCTACGCCAAGGTATTCAAATTTCATTACTTGTTCTATAGATTGTTCTTTAATTACTATTTTACATCTTCTCGGCTCCCTTGCTACTACCAAACTCTTAGTTTTTGCTATTGACACCTGCATATTGTAAGTTTCCGCAGTTATTCGAAATTCGTGCACCATTCTTTGTAGGTCATCTTCGCTCTCACCAATGATTACTGCGTCGTCTGCATAGCATAATATCTTTATCCTGCTGTTTCCCATCGGGTATCCTACTCCTTTTGTTTTAGTTCTTTTTATTATTTTATCCATGATTAAGTTAAATAGCATTGGGCTCAGGCTATCCCCTTGTCTGATTCCCGACTTTATGGTAACTTCTTCGGATAATTCGTTATCGACTTTTATTCGTGTTTTGTTGGCTCTGTTTATGTCTGTTATGATGCATATTATTTCCTCCGGTATTTTTTCTTCCTTTGATATCGCTATTACATCCTTTAGTCTAACACGGTCGAATGCCTTGGTCAGGTCTATGAAGCACATGTATGCTGGTGTATTGAACTCTATAGCCTTCTCAGTAATTTGTTTTATAACAAATATAGCGTCAATGGTGGATCTATTAAGTCTAAAGCCTTGTTGTTCCTCACATGTATCGTACATTGCTCCTATTTTATTTGCCAATATTTTTGTAAATAGTTTAAGTGTGGTGTTTAGCAGTGTAATCATGCGGTAGTTCGATGGATCATTTTTCTCCCCTTTTTTCAGTATTGGAATTGTAGTACTTGACCTCCATTTCTCTGGAACATTCTTGCAACTTAAGATCTTTCGGAACAGCGTAGTCATGTGGTCGGTAATTTCTATTTCGCCGTATTTTAATAATTCATTAGAGATACCATCTGGGCCGGCAACTTTCCTATTCTTGAGTTTCTTTATAGCACATTTTACCTCTTCTGCTGTTATATCCATAACCTGCTGCGGTATACTGTTGTCTGCTTCCGGTTGATCCCCTTCGTCATTATACAGCTGTTCTACGTAAGATTTCCACTGCGTCTTGTCAATTCCGTGTGTGACATTATATTCATTTATGGGGTTTTTCCTCGCTTTTAACATTTTCCAGAATTTCCTTTGTGCCCCATAAAGATCATGTTCCATGTCAGCTGTGAATCGTCTCCAATATTCCTGTTTTATATTTCGAATTTTAGTATTCACTTTGTTTCGCGTTGTTACGTAAGTTTGGTAATTTTCGGGTGTTTTATTACCACAATAATGGAGACGCGCTTTTCGTTTTTCGTAAGCCAATTCCTTTATTTCAAGGGTGAACCAAGGTTTAGTTGCTTTTTTGCTGTTTGTATTCACTTTTCTTGTTCCCAAGCTTTCTGTTGCTGCATCTTTTATGTTCTGTTCAATCTTCCTCCACATCTCTTCTATAGTGTTCGTTACATCAACTTTATTTGTTTCAAACTTTTGCGCTAATCTTTGCCTATACAACCATTTTGTTGTTTCGTCTTCCATCGCTTCGATGTTTAATTTTTCTATATATATAGACGGTGGTATAGCTGTTATTTTTTTATTTTTTTTTATTTTTAAAAAAGTTATATCATGTTAAACAATTTCCCTAATATATCTTTGCTGTATTTCTGATATGAAAATGTATTTTTATCGTAAAATAAAAAATTTGAATCAAAAGTGTTGACAGGTGACATATGTAGGCCGTAGGGTTAACTATGATTATAAATGATATAGGTACCCTTTACGGAACAGTATTTATTTGAACAGTCTAGAACGATTAGAACGAACGAATGAATAAATGTTTTCGTTGTCAAAGCCATGGCTACCCTTCTTTTGTAATTGATAATACGTGTTGGCGATAACACTCGGCCATCCTGACGACACCGAGCGTTCTCAATCCAAACTAGTAGAACTGTAACAAACAAATTAAGAGCAAAACTTGTAGTTACCAACATATTGGTTAAGTATGGAGTCTTAGAGTAGGAAAGTACAGCATCGGCACAATGGGTAGGTCTAGAATCTATCTAAGAAATTAAACAGCTGTTTTGAATCTAACCTGAAAGTATAAGTGTAGTTTGGCAGACACTCCTTAACATTGAACGGCCCTTTGTATTTTGAAAAGAGCTTCTTGCTTTGCTTGTTATTTACAGAAATGCTGGGTATTTTGGTTAATATTTTCGTTGGTCACTGATTTCGTACGGTTTGGCTGCACGACGTTTCTTATTAAAGTGATTGTCCTGTGCTATACCCTCAACCCCCACAGCCGCCTTATAGGTGATCTTATGCCTTCCTCCACTCGATCTCTTTGTGGAGGAAGTAGCTGGAGGACTGCTTTTAGGCTGCGCCATAAGAGGCTGTGGCACACAGTAGGCAAGGGAGGCAGGCATACCCGCATCCTGGATGAGGCAATCGTCAAGACTCCTATAATGGATGCTATGGTAGACTACTTTTCTTTATAATATACTTTCAATAGACACTTAAGTGTTTATGCGAATGCTGGACCAACCAGCATATGAATATATCCATCTTTACCGATAGATTTAAAACAAGGCATGGAACGGGTGCTGGAATTTTTTCCGATGACCTAAACCTACGCCAGAGTATACCACTAGGCAAAATTGCCACTGTCTTCCAAGCGGAGATAGTGGGAATAATGCATAGTGCAAATGCAATTCTTGAACGACAAATCAAGAACCAACGTATTGGTATCTACAGCGATAGCAGAGCCGCTTTACTAGCCCTAGGCAGTTGCAAAATTACCTCAGGAGTGGTACTGCGATGTCGTGAAGCTCTCGACGATATCTCAAAAGATAATGCCAATTCCCTTGTATGGGTGAAAGGACATGACGGCAACTACGGCAATGAGAAGGCTGATGAAATTGCGAGACTGGCCTCCGAACAACCTCTCTGGGGAGCCAGAACCCGTAATTCCCATATCCCTGAAGACATTAAGCTTTATGCTATACGAAGAAACCTTAAAAGGCTTCAAACGAAGATGGGTTAACATTCAAAGCTGTCGACAAGCAAGGGCTGCTATTACGGCACCCTCGCCAAAAACAGCCAAATACTGTGTGCAACTGTCCCGAAAGAACTTACGACTGGTTGTAGGTATCTTATCTGGACACTTCACCCTAAAGCAACACATGCACAGGATAGGACTGGCGGACAGCTCAAACTGTCGTGCATGCAACGACGCCGACGAGTCGGCATAGCATGTCTTACGTCACTGCCCAGCTCTCGCAACAACAGAAGATCCATGCTGGGGCATTTCTGGCCTAACATGGCTGAAATCAGCAACACTCCAATTGCGGATGTCGTCAAGTACATCCCAAAGGTTGGATGGCTTGGGTGATGTCCAATGTAATGAGGTGTTGGGGAGGTAGTACAATGGGCCCACCTACTGTGGCCTAAGTGCGTGTGAGGTAACTCACACTCCCAATTCCTAATCCAGAATCCAGATTGTTCTGTTCTTCTCTATTTTCATCCAGTTTTTTCTTGGCTTCGGATCTTAGTTTTGTCATGTCTAAAAAAGGTTCCATATCGCATACGTGGTGGTCAGTGTCGGCGCTTATGATGATGCCAAACAGTAGTGCTGCTGGGGTAGATTGCGTAACTTTATGGTTAGTACTATTTAAGCTTTGTTGTACAGCAGCAACATTGGAATCCCAGTTGTCAGAGGAAGTGTTCGCTCCCATTGTAGCTAATGCGTCGAGAACAGATCTGTTGGTGCGTTCCACTTGGCCGTTACATCTTGCCATTCCAACGGCTGTGTTAAATAATCGGATTCCCTTATCGTTGCAGTATTTCTTAAATTCTTTGGACGTAAACGCTGTGCCTGCGTCACAAACTACTCTTTTGAAAATTCCATAAGTTGCGAAAATGTCGTTTAAGTTGAATTGTAACATGAATGGTCTTAGTATCGGGTGCGGCTCTTAGAACAACGTATTTGGTAAAAGCATCTGTCATGACAAGAAGATAGGCGTTTCCGGTGCGGCTATGTACAAACGAGCCAAGGTGATCAATATGCAAGGTATGGAACGTGCATGCTTTGGTATTAAATGCAAAATCTCAGTTCTTTCCCACCAGGTAGTTTGTGGTAAGTAATATACTTTTTTACAAAACGTCTTATTCTTGGGAACCGGTATTTTACTTTGATTCTAGACAGTGTTTTATCAAACGCCAAATGGCCTATATCATCATGGTTGGTTTTAACCACTTGCCACCTTCCATTTCCGACCATGGTCGGCGATCTTTTTAAATTTTATTGCAACGTAGATCGTCATCGTTGAAAATGGCCCGCTTATTGTCGATATCTCCAGATAAAAGTATCTCTTGTTTTTGATAGTTTTGTCCTGATCTTGCTCTTCTCTTACCCAATCGTCTTCTGTTATTAACAAAACGAATTCGAGTTGGTCCAGTACCAACTCAGAGTTTCTGCTGAAGGCATCGACATGTTGCATTTGGCTACCTGCTTTATGCTGGATTGTAAAAGTATATTGCTGAAGCTGAAGCCTCCATCTTGCTACACGTAGATTAATTGTTTTTTGGCCATGGTGCGTCTCACAGAATTACAGTTTGTTATTATGGCCCATTTTGATACGCTTTAAAATACAGGAGTAATCAAAAATACATCGGCAAAATAAGCTTCTGACGAAAGATCTAACCTTTTTTACGTTGCCATACGTAAGAAGAAGTATGAAAATTTTCGAATCTCAGATTTTAACAGAAATACACATTTTGAGGTCCAAGAAATTCAAAAAAGTCATGAGTTCGTGAGTGTGTACGTAAGTGCATGTCTGGTTGCGTGCGTTCTGCTATACCTCCGGAACCCCTTGACGGTTTTCACCAAATTTTGTAAATGGAAGTTTTTAAGTTGCAGGTAGCTCTTGGTAAGATAGGAACTGGACCCGGAAACAAAACATATCTTTTTGGTATAGATTCTCTTGTGAGGAAGTTTTTAAAATTTTGAAAATATAGCGTTGTGGTGCAAACTAAACGTTTTTTTTTTCTAAATGCTGCATCTGCAAAACGAAGACCGCTACGAATTTTTGAAAATGCTCACTTTAATGACTCATTACTCAAAGCAAAATATCCAATCAATACAAATTGTCGTATTATTTAACAGCCCTTAATAAGTACAATCATGTGATGCACAAATGTTTTTTGGAAATATGAAAAATGTAAAATTCCTAAAACGTTGGTTATTTTCATAGAAATTACTATTATTTTCCGCGATTTCCGGAAGTTATGTAATTCTAAATGCGCCTATAAATTAGCTCTATTTAAAAAATATATTTTGTATTTTTTCATACATTTGCATAACTCTTCGAATAAACTATTTATAACGATTTTTGTTCCGAGGCCCAATATCTAATAAAATTTCATACTTCGCGCGGTTTGGTCGAAATTGTACCACTATGTTTACGTTCCATATTTTTTATAAGCAGCAGTCGCAGTAGTAAAGTGTTGGGGAGCGTTTGTACGGCATCCTATTGTATAAGTTATAGCAAATTCAAATCTCCCTGAGGTGTAACCTTTTTTTACTTCTTTTTTATTGTTTTAGTTTATGTTACAACAATGATGATGTGTTATTGACGCGACAATATTTAAAACGTAAAAATATGGGAAAGTACCAGCTTCAAAATTGCGGCTTCTTCAAAATGTTGTATGCAGTGATTTGTAATTCCAAAAATTAGATACGCGTTTTCTTCTTGATTTCGTATTCTTTTAGAGCTTAAGATGAGCTACAATTTGGTGTGTCTACCATTCCGCTCTGCGATGTCCTCTGACAAAATTGTTATTTCATAGCCCTTTATTGAATAAATGGAGTGCCACAAAGTATTTCAGTTTAAGCTAAATTACTTATGAGTGACAGTAAAATAAGATTTACAACCTAAATTTTGGGTGCAGCAATATTTAGGGCGGTTAACTGCTCTCGTCCCTATTATTGGCTTACAACTTTGGTTTTTGAACTATGGTTTGTTTTAATTCCAAGAAATCATTTTCCTAAGCATAAAATAATCAATTTTTACCTTACAAAAAATGTTTAGGAGCACTATCAGTATAATTTACATCTCTCCAAAAATATACCGTAGACCGAAGCGTAGTCTAACGGCGCATGGCTGATTTACACAGATCAAGCTACTGTGAAACGAGACGGCCTCTGCTTCAGCACTTTCTCCGTCTGTAGCCAAATGAAATATTCTTAAAAAATGTGTACTGTTTTAATTTCATGTAGAGATGGTTCTTATAATATGAGAACTATTCACTTATGCAGCTACTGCCAGTAAAGTGGTACATATGCAGTGTTGGTGCGTAAGACGTTAATAACAAAGTTTTTTTGGATATATAATAAGTAACAATTCTAAAGTGCGGGGAAGTTTAAGCAAAGAGGTTCCTCTATTTTTTTTTGTTTTTCTAGAAGCTAAACTGATCGAAACTTTTTATGCCATTTGAAACGCCAAGAGTTGCAAATCTTTTCAAAATAAAATACAAGCAATGAGATAACTTAGACTACTAAGTAATAAGAATTTGTAAATATTTATGTATCACGAGAAATACATGCACATTTCTGTTCTAGGAATTTACGCTTCAGCCATTCCATTTAGTAATCTGGACAGAATAATGTACTTACTCTAAGCTAAAGTCACTAAAAGCATGCATTTTCTAGGATCCCATTTTATAGAACTTCAAATTGAATTTTCACATGCAGTAAGTAAGCTAATAAATTCCACGTAAATGTAGCTGCAAGCATAATTAAATTTTTTGTTGGAAAAGTTTAAATGCACAATCTGTGCTGGTATGTTTAATATTTTACGTCTAAAATTCATTTTTCATTTTGATTAGTAATCTAAAATAATATATTGGGCCAAGGGCTGTTTTCCCCCAAAAATAAACAAATATTTATTTTATTTTGTTCCCAGTCAAACGATTTTTTTAACGGCTGTCTTTCGATGAATATCTCGATATATCGTTGTTGAAAATGTGAGGTTACTGGTAAGTATTAAATTAGTCCCACATTTCCTTTAATAGTTCAACTAGGCCATAATATGAGTGAGTAATATGACAGTTTTTTTCTTCCGAGTAGCCATGTTGAACACCCCGACGAGCTTGGGGATACGTTACCATGGCAACCGCATTGCTGTTATATACGGTTAAACGAAAACAAGAATTACAGAGTGAAATGCAAAAAAAGCAACAAAACTATTACAAATTTACACAGTTTTAAAACCAACAACCAACCGGTACTGGAAACGGAAATTAGACACTTTTTTGGTACAGATTTTTTGTAAACACTTTTTACAATTTTGAAAAACATTTCAGTGCATCTAAAGGTCAAATGTTTTTTTTCGAATGCTATATCTTCAAAACTAAGGCCGTTAAGAATTTTTGCAAATTTTGATGTTAATGACCAATTAATCAGAAATATCCAATCAATACAATTTGCTATATTATTTAATAACCCTTATAAGTGTAATCATGTTACCTAAAACCATTTTTAGAGATTTGAAAATTGTAAAAATTCAAGCTTCTCCGGAGTTTGGACACCTTCAAAAATTAATTCCTCAAAAACAAAAATTGCCCACATGATTTTGTTTTAACTTTGTTAGCCGATAGAGCTTGCGATGAACTACAAATTTGTTTTTTACTTATCTCCCAAATTTACTCTGACGCTCTCCAGAAACGATCCTTTTTAAAATTAACATGTTTTCAGATATTACGTAATTTTAGCTACTCCTATCAATTAGCTCTAGTAAAAAAAATTATTTTGCATTTTTAATAACTCTTCAAATAAAGTACTTATAGCGATTTTTGGCCCAAATTCCAAAGCGCGTTTTATCAGCCGTGGGGCGGCTGGTTACCGTGCTTCGATGCGGTTTAGTTAAATATGTCGTAACTTATTATTCTTATACGACATGCGACATCGTATTGCACAGGCTGTCGCAAATTCAAATCACCGCTGGGGTGATATCTTTTCCTAAATAGTTTTTTTTCGCTTTAATTTTTGTTAAAACAATTTTTAGTTATTTTTCTACACCTATTTAATTATATGACAATTATTAGCATTTTTTTCGTGAAAAATCGTACCTATAATATACTGTAGTGAATTATGGATTCATAATTCACTGTATCCGACCAGTCACAAGTACAAATTCAAAAATCACTCACGTGACAGCCAAGTGTATCGCCATATTGCTTGTTTACGTTTTACAATCTGTGCAAACTAATAATTCAACCACTAAAACGAGTCTAATTTATTTGTTTAATAGGTGTAGAAAAAGCATAGTATCACATTCGCGATTATGGCCATTATTCACTTGGATGATTTGCGCCACTCGCCTGCGGCTCGTGGGCTCAAACATCATCTTCGTGAATAATGGCTGTCATAATCGCTCATATAATACTATACTATTATTGGCGCAAAAGTATTTATAACGAAAAAAGTACCAGCGACCCATATCGCCCATTTTTTTAAATAATCAAAATATATTCAAGTGTTTCTATCACGAAAGATCGGGACGGGAGGAGGGGGAAGGGCCCGACCTGAATCTGGAACCCAGGCCCCACAGCTATGAAAATTTTTAACATTTTTCAAAGTTTTGGTGTTTATGAAAATATTCAAAATTGCACTATTGGACATTTTTAAAATATACATCAAAGTTTTTAAATTTTCGAAAAATTTAAAACATTAAAAATTCAAGAAAAGTTTTAAGATTTTCAAATTTTGTTAATTTTTGTAATTTCGAAATTTTAATAAATTTCCATAATTTAAGAAAAATATAAACATGTTTAATTTTTTAATATGAAAATTTTGGAAACTTCAAAAACTTTAAGTTATGATTTTGTGTTGAGAATCTTATGAAAATTTAAAGTTTTTGTTTGTTTTTAGTAATTGCGTTAATTATAAACAATATTGTTTCGTTGTAACCTTAATTTGGTGATAGTCGTTGTTCTTTAGCAATCATCCAATTAAACTGTAAAAGTAAAGTAAAGTAAACGACAAAAAAACTTACCAGATGTGCTCCTCATTGAAATATTATTTCTATTGTCATTTAACATGCTCATGCCGAATTTGAAGCCGAAATTCGTACATTTTTAAAATATCGAAAATCGTTGTTAGGAGGAGACTGGGGGTGGTAGAAAGATCGTGTTTGCTCAGATCGGCTATTCGGCATGCGTAGAACACGAATTTAAAATTCTTTTTCGAGCACGTCAAATTTGAAATAAAGCACCCCTCCCCTTTTTTTGGCGTATGAACCTCATTTTCTTGCGGTTTCATTATATTGAAATTACAATCTTTCAGCCAAATTTGGTTTGTCTGCTTTAAGGCGTCTGATCTTTAAAGTGTGTACAAACACACAGACAGACGCCTCTACAGCGTCCGCTTTATCGGTCTTCCAAGGTCCTAAAACATGTTTATTTTTCAAAATTTTTAGGTTTGAAAATGTTTGCCATAAAAGTGCCTTTCTTTTAGGCATAATTCGTATATCGGCCAGTAAGTTCGAAGCAAAAAAACTTTGCTGAATGATCATATTTGTTCCAAATCCTACATGACGATCACAATACTGCCCTCTAAAGCTATACTTCGTATAACGAGGAAGGTAAATAAGAAAAAAAAATTAAATTCCTGCTTCTGCTTTGTTTACTAATTACTTTCAGTTGAACGTCTAACCCAAAACGGAACCCAAACCGACTGTATTATTTTATACTGTACTAGGCTCTGCAAACTGTTACTACATTCTTTAACCAGCGCAGTGGGCACCTTTGTAGAATGCGAGGACTACCTAATTAACCGAAAGTAAGTGAAATATTTTTAGTTAAGAACCTCTTCTCAAACAGCGCAAGAACATCCATAGGACGTCCACTGCAAATCGCACATAGACATTGTGGATGTCCAAAAATCAACAAAACGGACGTCCGATGGATGTCCGTTTACAACAATTTTGGATTTCCATTCAAGTTCTCTGTAGCATACTACCAGACAGTTAATGGACATTACGTGGATGTATTATATATTAAAAAAATTAGAGATTTATTCTGCTCAAATGTATCCTAGACAATTTTCGAAATTTTTATATATGTTACATAAATCACAGCGAAAAATCTGTTAAACACATTTATTTGTAAAGCACCACATATGATAAAAAAATCTTAATAATGTAGAGGCAAATCATTAATTCTCTTTTTATTATCGCTACGGTTTTTCGCTCAATGCAACCATTTGTTGACAGCTTCCTCACAATCTTTTTGCGATGCTTCGGAGTTTGTTATTTAAGGGCAATCTGTAATATGAAACTATTTCAAAATTATATCTTGTAAAATACACAGATTTACACAGAACATAAAAAACTCTTAATCAAGGGGGCGGGAAAAATAAAAACCCCATATCTTAGATTGATAAACAATTTACGTTATCTGTCACTAATTTCAGAATAATGGCATTCAAAGTCAATTAAACACACGCAATTGATTTTTTTTATTGCGTCCGGAGTTAAGTTTTCATTGACTGTTCGGTATATAAAAATCTGTTGGAAAATCATACGCATTTCTAGGGTCGCAATGCTCCGGTGGTAATGGCTCGGCAAGTTACGGTTAAAAATGTTATTGTAGAACTTACAAGAACATATAAAGGACATCCAACAAATGTTCAAAATTAAATAGCAATTTGACGTCCCTAGATGGATATCAAATGGAAATCCCTTACACATCCATAGCATGTCCATAGACCTACGGACATAAAACGTACTAAAAATGGACATTTTACTATGTTGTATGCGTGACTTCTTTTAGTCTTGCATATTTAATTATAGCAAAAACTTATCTAATGGAATAGACGTTTGCGCTACATTTTCCTTTAGTTCTTATAATACTCCCTTCAGATGTATCTCTAAATTTATTCCACCTAGTTCTATGCACTATAGTTATGAAGTACCTTCTTTCAAACCTTTGATACACAAAACATCAAACAGTTGCCAAATGTGTTACAGAAAGTCTTATATAAACAATAAGGTTATTCACAACCACGTCATGGGATATTTAAAAATGATGAATGCAAGACAAACAAAACATATTATTGTAGCGTTGTTGTGCGATTATTTGTGTTGTTTTCTTAGAAACGCTAATAATTTAGCATCGTGTCGTGTGGACATCGTGAACTTCGAAAGTATTTATTGAATGCCTTCCAGCAATTTAAAACTTTATAAGCATGCTGTACATTTATTAAAAGAATTGTCTGTGAAACGCAGAGTTTGAAGATAGAGCCAGTAGAAGATAAAAAAATTGAAAATTTCTGGCTTCTTGTAGCTGCAACCGCTCCATTTCTGCATTCGAGTTTCCTGCAGATCTCTCGGAGAAAGATAATCCAGCCTGGATCGTTTTTACATTTAGACTACAATGTTGGAGTAAGCTTAAAAATAAATCAAGATCCTTGATAGGTTCGACTGATGTAATACAGGGTGATTCCGAAATAAATGTCCTAAATTGAACCGAGTAATCCTGGGACCAGAATAGATCAAAAAATGAACAAAATAAAATTATTTTTAATTTTTTTCTTTGGGTATGGGCGGAGTTAGGCTGTTTATATTTGATAAACTATTATTATCGGTTGAAGTTATGAGTCTATCAAAATTTGAAGTAAGTGTTTAAAATAAAATAAAAATTTAATTTGCCCTAATTCATAACCCCACAATATGAAAAAATCATTGTTTACTTTTGGAATAAGTTGCAAATGAGCTCCCATTGGGTTATTACTAAATCACCCCAAATCTAGATTTTTAAGTTCAATACGGGCATGCATCAGTTTTTATAGTCAGTGGCGGCTCGTGGCAATTTACGAAAGTATGTAAAAAATGCGCCAAAGGCAAATTTTTCTAAAAGAGAACATGGTCTATTTTTTACGTCTATTAAGAGCACTTGAGATTTTAGGGTATCCTTAAAAACAGTAAATTTACCGCAAAATTTAATACATTACTAAGAATGTGGCGATTTTTCTTACATTTTCATTATACTTAATTATATTCAAACGATATGCGCTGTTTAATTGACATATTTTATTTATTCTGCGAAGCATTGAGAGTTCAACAAAATTATTTTAATATCTTTCACTTACTTTGTGCTTTTTTACTTTTTCGCCCTTTTCATGTTCCCGCAAAAGAGCTTGTTGGCGTTGCAGTTCTGGGTAGAGAGATGTGGCTAAGGGTCAGAAGCCCGTGTGCAGGCGTAGATTTAATGCAGCCGGTAATAGTTGCTTGTCTAATTTATTTTGAAACATGATGGCTGTTTAACCACACTGCTGCACCGTGACCGCCGACTGTAGCACAGTAACCGACGCGCTCTAGATTGACGATTGTCAAGCATAGCTTCTGAATAACGTGATTTCTGGTTCGGTTCATCGCTGATGTCTTTATCAGATGATTTTTGTAGAATAGACTCCTTGTCCAGGGTAATACCCAAGCATTTTCGTGTCGTATTATGGTTTAAAAGGACACCATTGAAATATATTTCCAGATTTCCCTTTCCCATTTTGTTGTTCAAATGAAAGCAGGAGCAGTACATTTCTCATTCTAGTTTCCTTAAACTGTATTGGGCACTCAGTCCTCGAAGGATTTTGGTACAGCGCATCTGTAAGTTTATTCTGAATCAGATGCGCTTGCAACTGATCCAGTCGTATGTAAAGATGGTGTCTGTTTACTATCGCCATCCTTAATTCTCTAGCTGCTTCACTGTAAGACCCAAACTGCGTATGGTTCCTGGGTCTTTTCCTTTGCTGCTTCTGAGACAAGAGAGGGGAGGAATCCGAGGGGTGTCTCTTGCTGCCCCCACCTTCTTTCCTCTATTTTCCTTTTCTTTTCTATCGTCCTTCTTTTTTGGGTAAAATTTTTTTTGTCCAAGTTTCAGCCTTGATCTTTGCCGCTTTTGTGAGCTTTTTCCTTTGGGATCCCGAAAGTTTTCTTGTCTGCAGTCCAGTCTTGGCAACGCCTGCAACCATGTCACCAATGTCTGATGGACCAGAATCAGGTCCAGCAGGCGAACCTGCTCCCTGACTTTGTGTCGCCTGTGTTAGCGTTGAGGGGTCTACCAAAGGGTCCACCTTATCATTTCTTTTTGAGTCTCTCACTAGTTAGTCCTCCTTCTCTTTTTCCCTTCAGTCTGAAATAAACGTGTCTGACATGTTAATCCAACGAGTATGGGGAAAATAAAAGGTCACTACGCTAGGAGCCCCTTTCTGACGTGGAAAGCTTTAACCAACAAGGTGCGCTTGGTGGCCCGAGGTTAGTCGCTAGGATCTGATCTTCCTCTCAGCTATGCTTCCCTTAGGAGCGCACAATACTATTCAGATTAAAGAAATTGTTTAAAGCAGTGCATCTTCCACAAGGTTCGGGCGGGTAAGCCGAGACCTCATTGTCCCCTCTCAATACTATCCTTGGCTACGAATTTCCTCATTTTACCAGGGGGTTGTTGCATCAGCAGGCGGTTTACGGTGTGAGCCGGGAGCTACTCCGTAGCGCGGCGATGGCTTTGGCGACTCACAAACCAAGAGATTAGTCCCAAAAAAACGCGTATGGCCATCAGTAACCGACCTGCCAAGCGGACATCCGTTCCCCTGTCCGCCACTTGGGGACACGCCTAATGGGTAGCTCAACCTCGCAGGGGGTAATAAAGTTAGTAACAAAATAAAAACGACCCACATTTATATATCTTGATGGTAAGACCATTTAATTTCCAACAAAAAATCTAAATAACTATTTTTTGTAAATGCCATAGTTTTCGAGAAAAAAATAATTTCATAGATATTGTCACACAGCTCGCACGCTGACTGTACAACCAAATAGAGGAATATTGGGGAGCCATAGAAAATAAAATAAGTTGCAAGGTGTGTTATTCAGTTTTATATAACTTTAGTTTAGTACAAATTCTTTAATTGTTAATGAAAAACACTTTTCGTGAGAACACGTTAGGAAGTTTCACTTAGGACTCTGCTCTGCACACATTTCTTTTTTTTATAAAATAGACCGTTCCCATTTAAGAAAATAACAGATGAGGTCACTGCTTAGTTACGTGAAGCCCCAAACAACTTTTATTAATAAAAAAAACTTGTTCTCAATACTTGAGAAAATAGTATGACACTTAAATGAATCACCAACAATGTATCGTCCCCTTAGGCAAACAAGCAATAAATTCAAAATTTTTACTCTCCTGAATTATGTGGCTCGATACCTGAAAAATCATTGCCTACAGCAAAATTGCACTAAACTCAACTACTAAATTGAACTTCTGTCAGAGGTAGCGTTGATTTTAATTCAATTTTACTTGAAAAGCTCGTCATTGAATTGGTTACTTGTAAAATTTCATGAATCCTCACAGAATTATCAATTACCTATCAATTACCAGTATATTATTAAGTTATGAACTGCCAATTTTGTTACTGTCAGTATTAATATATTACACCATTTTTCGCTTTTAGTAAATTGTTAACAGTATATTCAAATCAGAAACTTATACTAACCTAGTTTGATGAAGAATTGAAACTATTGGAGTAAGTTATTTCAAAAGACGTACTTAATCTCCTACAATTTTTCAAGCACGAAAATTTAATATAGCTAGATCGTAGCTTTTGAGGTAAGGTTGACTACTTTTGTTTACATGCATTTATATATTAAATCTGGATCGCTTCCACCTGTCTTACCGTTTACTGTCGCCGGGCTCCCACTATTAGGAGCGGCATCTATAAGAGTCAATAGACAATGTAACAGTAGGCATAAACCTATAACTGTGGGATTGGGTAGCGCTTGGGTAATTGCGCGCCCTAATCTTCTTTTTATTTCACTTTTCATAAATTCGTTAATTAATTAATATTTACCCGTAGTTACTCGAGAAGAAACGTTGACAAAAGTATGATATAGAATACTCTGCAAAAGGTTGTCCGCCTCCAGACCACCAGGTACCGAGAAACTCGCTGTAACGCCATCTGTTGCAGTCAAAATTCTGAAGGAAACTCCGGTGTCTCACCGGACAGCGCAGCGGCAACACCATCAGTCAGCTCAACCACCAAGGGGAAATTGTAACCAACGCTCAGCGACAAGCCGACATTTTCAGGGATACACTTAAGAGCGTTCACCCTATTCCAAAAAATCCCCTGCACGACGAAGACGCCTTCAGGACTCTCAACCGGCAAATTAACGGTAACCTGGACCCTATTCCCCTCTACCACGTTCCCACAGCCCATCCCGATCCTGCTCTTGCAATCCTCCAACTCATTCCCGAAGGGGATGTCTACGCCGCCATTGTACGGGACATAAACACTGACCCAAGCGAAGACACCTTAACCCAGAACGTCCTTCGCCAACTCCCTTCCACTGCCACCGCTCTTATTACAATAATTTCAACTGTTGTTTCTTTTCAGGCTAGTTCTTACGTGTTTGTAAATCCACCATGCTTCCGAAACCCAGGAAAAACCGTTCCAAGCCAGCATTTTACCATCTCTCTTCTCAACGTGCTCGGAAAGATCTTCGAAAGAATCCTCGCAGACCACCTTAGCAAGTTCTTCAACGATCGCCAGCTACTCCCGAACTTCCACTACGGCTTTTGCCCCCAGGAAAGCACCGCTGATCTACTGCTTCGCCTCCATACCGAGAGCGTGACGGGCCTTTAAGTAGTGCAATTCGTGATTGCCGTCATACTAGACATCGAGAGTGCTTTCGACACCGTGTGGCACCAGAGATTCCTTGAGAAGCTTCCCTAAGCCGAGATACTCACCCGGTTTGTTCGCAACCTTCACAGCTTTCGAAAGGGGCGCCGTCACAGCGTGCGAATTCGCGACTGCACCACCAGGCGGTTTTCCCCGATAGCCGGCATCTCCTAGGGATCTATCTCTTCACCCCTTTTATTCGCCTTTTTTTGCAGCGACCTGCCTGTTCCTTTTAACCCAGCGGCCGGAATAGTCCAATACGCAAACGACATCAGTGTCAGGGCTCCCGCCACATCCAACGCCCATTTCGCTAGGCTGGAATCGAACGCACTCGAAAGAATCGAAGATGAAGAGTGAGACCGAATTAAAATGCCATTTCGACCCCCGCAACGTCTAACTGGACCCGTGGGGCATTTTTCTCCGCCTTGATTCTACCGTCACCTACCTCGGGATGGCCCTTACGGCTACTTTAAACTGGCAGAAGGAGGCGAAAAAGGTGCTCGATAGCGTTCAGCGGCATTGCAAACTCCCGTCCAAGCTCCGCGACACCATTTGCGGTTGCCACTCCCGTACCCTCCTCCATACCTACAAAACGTTTATTCGACCCATAATTGATTACCGTTTTTCATGCTTCCGCACCGCCGCACCGTCCATCGCGAAGAAGTTTCTGAGTAAGGAGAGGTTCATTGCGAGTAGGATTGACCGCTTGGCTAGTATTCCTCCGATCGATACGAGACTCGCTAGCGGCCAGGGCTGCTACGCGGAGAAAGCCGTGGCTTAAGACAGAGAAGAAGCATTAGACATCATCCGCACGCCCATCATCCGTCGCAGGAAACCCCGGCGGAACTTAGGCATCCACTGGCGGTTTTCCTTGGCGACATTGAAGATCTCTCACCGGACCTGGAAACCATTCTAGAAAACACACCTATTGCCGACTTTTAAATTGCATTTTTTATGGAATGCGCAGCAGATAGTCAGTACGGTTTTGGGCGCAGATAAGAAAATTCGATGTAGGATATTTGCATGTATAATCGTAATGACATTCGATGCTTCCTATTTCCAAATCGTACTCCAAGAGGAGCAGACTTGCTCTGGGCTACAAATCCCTTTCACCGAGCTTTATACTTACGTCAGGACGCCTGACTGATCAGCTTAGTCACGGAAAGAACTTGGCATAGAGATGTAGTATATCACAATAGCAAACAAAGCCCTGTGCGACGATTATCATATTGTTTCACTTACGGAAAGCTTAAAAAATACATTGCAGATGAGAATGCTACAGGGCAGATTGTTTTAGTACCTACAATTCTTTCATCACAAACGGGTATGGATTTCCATTTACAATTTCAAAAAGAAAAGTCAGGAAAGAATAACCTAACCGAAACTAGCACACATGATCACCAGTTTTCAACGTGAAAATTACAATTTAAAACAATAACGACTGAAACCAATCTCATAGCTAACTGGGTATATTTATTTCAGAGATTGGTTCATGCCGATCACGCTGGATCGGAAAAAAATAGTAAACATCACGTTATTAATTAGTTAAGTTATCTGTTATATAATACTGCGGGCAGCATTCGGTACATGTCTTGCATCTCGACACAGCTTTCTTTATTGTTTTTAAAAATAAGTTGCCAACAAAGTGTAGAGCGTAACCCACGGGTTCCGCTAGTATAATGTAAAACTAGAAAAAGTGACGGTAAGATCATGCAAGTGGCAGTTTCCATTTTATAACTAGATGCAATTTCTCGACGCGAATACTGATTGACATTTTTCAATTCTGTAGTACTGGGCGTCGCGTCGTGTGAGAACATCAAGTACGTTTTGCTATTACACTTGCATCAAACACAACTTTGGAATTTAAATTTCCTGCTTTAGACTTGACCGTTTTGAATAAGTTTCTAAGTTATTTAATTGTTTTTCTATTTTATCGTTAGTACAGTTGCAACTTATATTTTAGTATATTATTCATTCAACTCTACAAAATTTTGAACGCGACGTTTAATTGTTTTTTTTTATTACAGCATCGTAATCAGCGCAAAAAAACTGTAATACGTTGCTAATTTCCTCCATTTCATCCAATAACACCCTGTATATCTTATCTCGCAACAAAACTACTAAAAGTTCGCATTAGGATATTTATGACTCGTGTTTAAATTTTCTTTAAACTTAGGCGTCACGATTGAAATGTGGGATCATTCCAAATCGTACTTTCTAGTTTTCTTTTCATATAGAATAGCTTCTATTGTTGCACTGATGGTATAATTTCTGCTTAGAAACATATGTTTTATAATTTAAAAGTGCTGTTCGACAAGACCCCTCCATAACACAGTAATTTGCCTAATAGTCTGGTCCCAAAACCCAGTTTGGTAGGATTTAGGAGGTAGTGGTAGTCGGTCTAATTCTCGTTTTTTCCATGCAGTTGTTTAGTTCTCTTGAAGAAGAATTTCGCGTACCCATTCAAAACACTGGTTCGTTTAGCAACTGGAGGCGGTTAACAAAATCATATACCCACCCCCGGCCCTAATATTCTTTTCATAATTGAAAACCAGCCGTGTCTGGTATCATATGAAAGGCCATAATGTCTACTTTCGAAATACCAGAATGTTATTGGTTTGATTTACAAAATATTTTCAGAAATCGTAACTTTTTTAACTATGACTATTGTACCGTATTACTTATTAGAATTCAGCTCCAGGGGTGGCTCGTTAGGGAGTGTAGAATAAATAAAAAACGAAATCTCAAACTTACTCTAATCTATTCATGTTTGGCATTATTTTAAAGCTCTTCACTTTCTCGTTGCTCTAAAAGAGGTCTCGCAGAAACTTTCCGTTTAAAGGTGTCAGGTGCGAAATGCCAAACATCAAAAATTCTCAATTCTGTAAATATTCGACATCTGTTAAATCGTCATAACTTATACTTTAAAAATTTCTCATGCTTTTGATATTTAAACGGATTTTTAAATACCGTACTGTATTAAAGTAAAATTTAACATTACAATCGCTTTCCACTGCATAACCAATGTGAATGTCAAAACCCAAAATGTTTTTAAACCACGTTGTAGTGTTAATAATTTCCAATAGTGTAAGTGTACTTTCTCATCACTTGAATTCTAGAATATGAAGGTGATACATCAGTAATGTACTGGTACAACAATTAAAAATTACTGTATCAAAGATCCAATCCCGACAAAACCGGTAAAAAGAACTCCTGGAAATAAAGTCCCCCAAAAATATCCTGGAAGAGATCCCCGAAAAAATATTCCATGCTAGAGCCCCTAGAAATAAAATCTCCAAAAAATTATCCTGGGAGAAATCCCCGAAAAAATATTCCCGGCAAGAGCTCCAAGAAATAAAATTCCCAAAAAATGTTCTGGAAGAAATACCCGAAAAAATATTCTAGACAAGAGCCCCTAGAAATAAATTGCCCAATAAAATATCCTGAAAGAAATTTCCGAAAAAATATTCCAGACAAACGCCCCTAAAAATAAAATCCCCAAAAAATTATCCTGGGGAAATCACAGAAAATATAATCCGGGCAAGAGCCCCTAGAAATAAAATCTCCAAAAAATATTCTGGAAAAATCCCCGAAAAAATATTCCGGACAAAGAGCCCCTACAAACAAAATCCCCAACAAATTTTCCTGGAAGAAATCCCCGGAAACATATTCCCAGCAAGAGCTCCTAGAAATAAAATCCCGAAAAAATATTCTAGAAGAAATCCCCGAAAAAATATTCCGGGCAAGAGCCCCTAGAAATAGAAGCTCAAAAAAGCCTTAAAAATACCCCGAAAAATAAACCGTTAAAAAGCCCCTACAAATAAAGGAAAAAGTCCCCAAAACACCGGACAAAAAGCGCTTGGAAATAAAACCTCAGAAAAAAAAATCCGAAAGAAATCTTCAGAAAAAAAAAACGGTAAAAAAATGAGCTGATATTATTAAGTGTGGTTATACATATAGTTGATTTGTTTTTATTGTTTTAATATTAATTTTTTCCGCAATGTTTTGAAATGAGACATCATGTTTTAAGAAATAAAAATTTTCAACAAGATATTGGAATACTTTTGTTTTTTTAATAGTTTTTAATAGTTGGTGGCATTTCAGAGGGTGTTTCATTAATAATAAAAAAAATTGATGTCATTTCCGGTAAAACCGGAATTGAAGGTAGTTGAATATTTAGCGATATAATTCGTTAGTATACAACATACTACAATTTCATGGGTTTATCTTAATAAATAAAGGAAAAAAGGGGAGTGCGACATATTTCATTAACACCCGGTATATAATAAAATACATAACGGTAAATTTAATAGAGCCTACATTCTAGTATTTGTTTTTAAAACTGTTTTGGTTTCTGTTTTTGAAATAAAATTTTTAATGCTTTGGTATTTTTTATTCGGGTTCTATTTTATATTAAAAAGTCCAGTTCATTCCTATAGTCAGTGGCGTATTTGGAATCAAAAATGCTTTAATCTAAGGCGCCACATGGAAAAAATTACTTGACAACGTCTTGAACGCCTTGAACTCCCCTTGCACAACAAAAATATCTGGGAAAGGGCCTCTCACTCATTTTGCGACCAGGCCAAAAATTCCTAGCGACGCCACTGCAATTTATCTGTATTTGTTTCAGGAATTAATGTAGAATCTAAAGAGTGTAGATATTTCCTAATATCCTCACATCTGTTGCAAGTCATCGCATCTGCAATATAATTCATTCAGCTTCTAATGATCAATAATGTCGTTCGTATTCTAAGATACTTTATGTATGTCATCATGCTTAGAACATGGTGCTATGTTTCAGATAAATAATAATCTTAAAGGGTTTGTTAAATGATTACCTTTATAAATAAAATAATAATTAATCACTTAAACATAAATTTATTTTAACCTTAAATTGACATGCCATTACCAAAATTAATATTAACAGTAAGCAGTTGGTGTTGCTATAGAAACAATAGAACTGGATGACTTGATCTTGGTTATCTATGTCTGCAGATGACTTGTATTCTTATTCTAAAACGTCCAATGATAGTAAATTTAAGAGATATATTAAATCCGGATTCCACATGTCTCACGTTTTACTAAAAGCCGCATATTTACGCGTTAATTATATAAGGCACATATTCCTATATGGTGGTTCGTGTAAGGCCAGTACAGTTTTCGATTCAAATAGTAAAATTCGGTTTACGCTATATGCATATATAATTGTGATGTCGTCCGATGCTGCCTACCTCTCTCTCCAAATTGAACTCCACGGAAAACACTGTCGGGCTGAGGATTCCTTTCACCGGGCCTGGTTTACTTACGGTAGGACCGCTGACTACTCATCTCAGTAAAGTTCAGCAACGGAAAAAAGCTGGGCGCGCCGTAAATGTAACGCAAATAAGGTTTAAAAAATACGTTACAGTTGAGATTCTAGGGGGCAGATTGTTTTATTAATCAAACTAGAAATCGATATTTATACGTTTCGGTGACTTGATTTTATTTTTAACATTTCATATAACTGTAATTTTCAATAATTATATTTTATAATTATACAATTTTCTTAATTTACACTTATTATTTATTTCAAAACTTTTAAGTTTTTACAATTTTTACAATTTCAATATTTTCACAAATTTTCAAAATTTCCAAAAATGTTTGATACTTTTGAACATTTAAAAAACCCATAATAATGTGGATTTTCAAAACTTTCAACATTTCCAAAAATCTCCTACATTTAAACACTTTTAGTATTTTCAGTTTTATAAGTTTTAAAAAATTTCATATTATTTAAAATTTTTTAAACGTTTTGAAAACAAAGCAAAATTGTTAAATTTTTAAAAAAACATCCGGTAAACATATATGCAAAATTTTTTCGAAAATTTTAAAAATGTTCTAAAATTCCATAAAAATGTCATAATTTACGAAATATACCGTCTGTCTATAAAGTAACCCCCCCCCCCCCCCCCCCATTAACTAACTTTTGAACGACTTTATATTTTACTACAACATTTGGTGTGCTTTAATAGGAAATGAAATACTATTTTTTAGCCAAATATTAAATTTTGTTTCATTCAAAATGGCGACTGGACGCCATTTTAAAATTTTTTTTTAAATAGAAAGGGGGTCGAGTGACACCTCATTTAAAAGGTCTTTTAGTTCTGCGTCTGATCCTAGAGTTTCAAAGAAAAATATTCAGCCGTAACAGAATGGCGAATTTTAAACAAATGGACTCGCCCAATTCAAAATTGTTTTGGTTTTTTTATCCAGTAGTCCACTTTTTCATTGGCAGAACAAAATTTTCCCAGAAATATCCGAGGAAATTTCAGCCTGGAAATAATATTCAAAACGTTATGTTCCAACAAGACGGTGGGCCGCCTCATTATTGTAGGCCTGTTTCTGACTTTCTCAGAGTAGCCGGCTCACTCCCCAGATTTAACTTTCTTAGATTTGTTTCTATGGAAATATCTGAAATGGAAAGTGTACAGAACCCGTCCAGAAACAATTAAAGAACTGGAGCAACGCATTACAGAAGTTTGCAGAAATGTCACTCCAGAAATTTATGAAAATGTAAGGCAGGAATTTTATAACCGACTTTTTATGTGCCAAGAAGTGAATGGTGAACATTTCGAACACTTAATTTCATTTCTTTTTGCTTTAATTCTAGTTTTTTAAATAGACTTCTTTATCTTCAAACATTTGTCATTTTGTTATGGCTGAATATTGTTCTTTGAAACTCTAAGATCAGGCGCAGAACTAAAAGACCTTTCCAACGAGGTGGCTCGACCCCTCCTTCCATTAAAAAAAATTCAAAATGGCGCGCAGTCGCTATTTTGGATGATACCAAATTTTAATATGGGCAAAAAAATAGTACTTAATTTCTCATTAAAGCACACCAAATTTTGTGGTAAAATATCAAGTCGTTCAAAATTTAGTTGGGGGGGGGGGGGGGGGGGTTTACTTTATAGACAGTGTATTTAAAATTTTCAAAAAATTCCATAAATGCAAGCAAAATCCCGTGGCGTTTTCCCGACAGCTTTTTTTTATTGTCAATAACAATATCAAGAGAAAATTATGCATATTAAACAAGGTATAATTTTTAAAGTTTATTTTTTTACACGTACACGTGATGTGGAAGTGAAACGAATAACGGTAATCATGAGTAAGGGCAATTATTGTTCATAGCCTCGAAATGCATAATCTAATAATATTATATACTTTGATATAAAAAGTGTCATACATACAGCGATTATTTTGTTTACAATAAAGTCTATTTTTAAATTAAATACAATTACGTACGTTATGTCCTCCATATACGCTAAGTTCTAGGCTTGCGTTTCTCACGCGAACTGTCAGAAAAATCACTCAAAAAATGCAAGACTTAAAACGATGAAACAAATCCAGGCGCTTTGTACTAAAAATAGACTTAACATTTTTGCTGTTTTCAAGGATTTAATCACAAGGAATTTTTAATATTGCACCTTAATTGCGTTCTGTTTTTTGCGTACAATAAATTATGAAATTTATGGAGCGTAAAACTAACGTTTTGAAGGTGACAATATGCAAACTGAAAATTAAGGCAACAAAAGTTGTAAAATCTAAAGTTATTAAAGAATTGATTGGAATTCGTCCTTGTGCGTTAAAATTACATAATACTTTAATTTAGATTCTATATATAAATATTAATATAAAGCACGAATTAAGTATTTAAAGACATTATGCTAATTTCAATTTGACACGCGAAGCGTTTTACATAACAAATTACTAGCCCGCATTGAAAAGCGTTTAATTAACAATATAAAACCTATATTTACCGGATTTATTTATCACTTTATCAGTTAAAGTATGGATGATTAACTAATTTGATTCAGTTGTCAGAAACAGTATTTGAATTAAAAACTCGTTCACGTGGCAGCAAATAATGGACGTTACGAAACAAATAATTTCCATTATGTTACCTCGTAAAATCTGCGAATAGGACATTTTAATGTAAAACTTTGTAATACATTTGCTTTAACTAAAAATTAAAAGTACATTGAAAAGCTTTTATTTGCATTTTATGTAAAAGTTTATCTAGCGTAGTTCCCACACGAGCTTCGGCATAATTTAATTTTCAAGATCACATCATGATTTTCCAGTGTCTCATACCTAAGGCTCGGATTTATATGCACTTAAAATTTCCAAAATATGCATGCATTTATGATATAAATGTATTAAATATGCACTTAAATAGTGATGTAAAATTTCATGAAATTTATTCTTTGTTGCGATTATTCGCGAAATTTTAGAAAATTTTGATTGTATTGTTTTTAAGCTCACACTTCTATAGTTTGCCATAAATAATGCGGTACCTAACCAGGATATAATTGTTTTTTTTTTAAATATTATTAAGCATGTGAAAATAAAGAAGCGAACTGCGCCGGTAGGCGGAACAACAGTCTATGGAAAAAAGTCACGGAACAAAAGTACACGGAAAAAAGTCCCCGGAAAAAACTCTCCAGGAAAAAAGGCCCCGGAAAAAAGGCCCCTGGAAAAAAGACTCCGGAAAAAAGTTCAAAGAAAAAAGTCCCCGGAAAAAAAGTTTTATGGAAAATAGTCCCCGGAAAAAAGGCACCGGAAAAAAATTCACATGAAAAAAAGTCTCCGAAAAAAAACTCTCCAGGAAAAAAGGCCCCGGAAAAAAGGCCCCGGGAAAAAAGTCTCCGGAAGAAAGTTCAAAGAAAAAAGTCCCCGGAAAAAAAGTTTTATGGAAAATAGTCCCCGGAAAAAAGGCACCGGAAAAAAATTCCCATGAAAAAAGTTTCCGAAAAAAAAACCTTTAAAAAAAAGTCTCCAAAAAAGTGTTGGCTATTGAAGACGCGTATAAGAGTCGGTTAAAATAAACGACTTTACTTGATTTTCGTATACGGTAGCCCTTTAAAGATCACTTTTAAATATAATAATGTAGCGACTTTTGTCAATAGAATATTTCTGTTTATTATTAAATTAAATACAGTAAATTTTGCCAAACTATCCTGGCTCTAATTATTACTTTACGCATACCGTTCTTCAATCAGAATTGATCATACGATTGAATTGACCTAAAAAATACAGTGTCCAATTTCAAAAGTCAAAGATAGACCCGCTTTTTAGTTAAACCGGAAGTCGGTAATTTTGCTTTTGTGCCCAGAAACTGTATCAGTTTTTTTTATTACATGTAATAATAATAATAATCTAGCAATTCAACTAGCCCTGAATTTACCGGTATAATATAAGCTTTTTAATACACTCACTGCCAACGATGAACACTACAAAAAAATGCAAGTTTATCTTAATTAATTTACATTAAAAACATTTCTGTGTTTTCATGAGTTGTGCCTTTCTTTTTAAAGTTTTTCAGGTTATTTCCCTATAGACTTTTATTCCGGGAACTTCTTTTCTGCGACTTCTTTTCCGGGGACTTTTTCTTCAGGAGACTTTTTTCCAGTGAACTTTTTTTCCAGGGTAATTTTTTCCGGGGATTTTTTTCCGGGGACTTTCTTTCCGGGGAACTTTTTTCATAGACTTTTTTTCCGGGGACTTTTTTCCTAGATTCAACTGCGCCACAGTAAAACAACACCGCGTCACAGTAAAACAACACTGCGCTCGTGCATAAACCTGTTTTTGACACCGCCCGCGTCCCGCGTATGCTACGATCACACTTAAAGTGCATTGAAAAGCGAATATTCGTTTTCAAGGTAGCGAATATTTCCGGAAGTTTCTGAAAGTTTCCAAATGTTTATTTGCGAATACTCGAGACTCACATCACTACACTTAAAATATGCAATTTATGAATTTATAATATAAAATCTTGTCGAAAATGCACTTTTATGAGTTTTTGACGATTTTTAATGATAGTTTTTTTATTAAAAAATAAATCTCAGCATTACAATTTATTAATCAAAAAAATATATAACTTTATAATTATAATTAACATCAAGTAAGTAAACATGATAAATTTTAAACATTATTATTTATTATCATTAATTATGAATTATTTTTGCACTGTAAAAAATTGCAATTTACAATTACGTACATTTTTAGATTGTTAAATATAAAACTATGCCTGTTATCGGCTTAAATTGCTTTATATTTCGAGAAGCTTCTCTCAACATGACAAGATGTAAGAGGTGCATACTTAAATTTTTGTAATACTTCTAAAGAAAGCGAGGGAATAACGCAAGTCTTAACCTTTTAATCATTTACTGCTTTAGAAGATAAACAAGAATCATGCAAACTTCTTCTTCTTCTTCTTTTCCTTTTCCCTTATACCCTAAGGTGTCGGGTCTTCTGTCCACTTCAGGAATTCTCTCCTATTCCGTGCCAACCGTTTTGCCTCTTCTACGCTTTTCCCTTTTCTTTCTGCCACGTTCTTGATCGTGTCCAACCATGTTAATCTGGGTGTTCCCCGTCTTCTCTTCGCTTCTCTTCTTGCTTCCATGATTTTTCTTGGTAACCGCTCTTCTCCCATTCGCACCACATGGCCACGCCATCTTAGATGTTTTCTTGGTAGTATTTCCACTAGTGGCTCTGTTTCGAGTTCTTCTCTTGTTGTTACATTTCTTACTCTGTCTCTTCGACACAATCGTCTTGCTACCGCTCCTCTATTATTTTACTTTCTTAATATCGCGTTAATGAAAACATAAGTATGCATAGTTGCAGCGCCTTTAACCTAACGGAAACTGTACAGTATGGATATCAACGATATGTGAATAGGGATTATGAAAAAAATGCACGTCGGCGTCGGTCAGACAATTATAGAAAATAATCAGTGTTAAAAACAAACTTTGTAAAAAACGAAATTCAGTCGCGCCGCCTATAAAATCACAAATCAGATGGTAGCAAGTTCAGTTCTAACATTTATTCTTCGGCTTTACAACTGACCATGGGGAAGACCAGCCAAGGTAACTTTAGGAAGTATACTGAGTGAGTAAAGCTTGAGACATTCTGGTGATTTTGTATTCACTTTAATATTGTGTTGATTTTCTGTTACCTAATTCAGTTTCTCTATCCGCGTTGTAAAGTTTTGCTAAAGTTTGCTACTGTATCTTATTTGCTACCGCTTGCTACTGTTTGCTAACTTATCTGCTACCGTTTGCTACTGTTTGTTACGGTATCCTATTAGCTACCGTTTGGTACTGTTTGCTAGTGTATCTTATTTGCTGTCTTTTGGTACTGTTTGCAACTGTATCTTATTTTCTACTTTAGCTACTGTTTGCAACTGTTTGCTAGTGCATCTTATTTGCTACCATTTGCTACTGTTTGCAACTGTATCTTATTTTCTACCTTAACTACTGTTAGCTACTGTATCCTATTAGCTACTGTCTGCTAGTTCATCTTATCTGCTATCTTTTGTTACTGTTTGCTAGCGTATCTTATTTAGGTACTATTTTTGCTACTGTTTGCTACTGTAAATTAGCTGCTACCGTTTGCTAGTGTACGTGACTTGCTACCGTTTACTACTAGTTGCTACTGTATTTTATTTGCTACCGTTTGATACTATGTCTTATTTGCTACCGCTTGCCACGGTACACTACTGGTTGTTACTGTAACCTATTTGTTATCGTTGGCTACCTTTTGTTACTGTTAGCTACTATATCTTATTTATTACCGTTTCCTACTGTTTGCTACTGTTTGCTACTTTATCCTATTAGCTACCGTTTGCTACTGTTTGCTAGTGCATCTTATTTGCCATCTTTTACTACTGTTTGCCACTGTAACTCATTTGCGACCGTTTGCTACTGTATTTTGTTTTTCAATCTTTTACTACTGTAACTAATTTGCTACCGTTTGCTACTGTTTGTTATTGTATTTTATTTGCTATCTTTTATTACTGTTTGCTACTGTAACTTATTTGCTACAGTTTGCTACTGTTTGCTACTGTATCCTACAGTTTGCTACCGTTTGATACGTTTGCTAGTGTGTCTTATTTGCTCCCGTTTGCTACTAGTTGTTACTGTATTTTATTTGCTACCGTTTGCTACTGTTTGCTACTGTTTGCTACTGTTTGTTACTGTTAGCTGGTGTTTGCTACTATGTCTTATTTGCTACCGCTTGCTACTGCTTGCTAACTTATTTGCTACTGTTTGTTACCGTATCCTATTAGCTACCGTTTGGTACTATTTGCTAGTGTATCTTATTTGCTGTCTTTTGATACTGTTTGCAATTGTATCTTATTTTCTACTTTAACTACCGTTTGCTACTGTTTGCTAGTGCATCTTATTTGCTGTTTTCTACTACTGTAACTTATTTGCGACCGTTTGCTACTGTATTTTATTTGCTATCTTTTCACTACTGTAACTTATTTGCTACCGTTTGCTACTGTATCTTACAGTTTGCTACCGTTTGATACGTTTGCTAGTGTGTCTTATTTGCTCCCGTTTGCTACTAGTTGTTACTGTATTTTATTTGCTACTGTTTGCTATTGTTTGCTACTGTTTGTTACTGTTAGCTAGTGTTTGCTACTATGTCTTATTTACTACCGCTTGCTACCGTGTACTACTGTTTGTTACTGTATCTTATTTGCTGCTTCTGCTGCCTTTTGCTGCTGTATCCTATTTGCCAACATTTGTTACCGTTTGAACTGTTTGCTACTGTATTATAATTGCTACCGTTTGCTACTAGTTGTTACTGTATTTTATTTGCTACCGTTTGCTACTGTTTGCTATTGTTTGCTACTGTTTGTTACTGTTAGCTGGTGTTTGCTACTACGTCTTATTTGCTACCGCTTGCTACTGCTTGCTAACTTATTTGCTACTGTTTGTTACCGTATCCTATTAGCTACCGTTTGGTACTATTTGCTAGTGTATCTTATTTGCTGTCTTTTGATACTGTTTGCAATTGTATCTTATTTTCTACTTTAACTACCGTTTGCTTCTGTTTGTTAGTGCATCTTATTTGCTGTTTTCTACTACTGTAACTTATTTGCGACCGTTTGCTACTGTATTTTATTTGCTATCTTTTCACTACTGTAACTTATTTGCTACCGTTTGCTACTGTATCTTACAGTTTGCTACCGTTTGATACGTTTGCTAGTGTGTCTTATTTGCTCCCGTTTGCTACTAGTTGTTACTGTATTTTATTTGCTACTGTTTGCTATTGTTTGCTACTGTTTGTTACTGTTAGCTAGTGTTTGCTAATATGTCTTATTTACTACCGATTGCTACCGTGTACTACTGTTTGTTACTGTATCTTATTTGCTGCTTCTGCTGCCTTTTGCTGCTGTATAATATTTGCCAACATTTGTTACCGTTTGAACTGTTTGCTACTGTATTATAATTGCTACCGTTTGCTACTAGTTGTTACTGTATTTTATTTGCTACCGTTTGCTACTGTTTGCTATTGTTTGCTACTGTTTGTTACTGTTAGCTGGTGTTTGCTACTACGTCTTATTTGCTACCGCTTGCTACTGCTTGCTAACTTATTTGCTATTGTTTGTTACCGTATCCTATTAGCTACCGTTTGGTACTATTTGCTAGTGTATCTTATTTGCTGTCTTTTGATACTGTTTGCAATTGTATCTTATTTTCTACTTTAGCTACCGTTTGCTACTGTTTGCTAGTGCATCTTATTTGCTGTTTTCTACTACTGTAACTTATTTGCGACCGTTTGCTACTGTATTTTATTTGCTATCTTTTCACTACTGTATCTTATTTGCTACCGTTTGCTACTGTATCTTACAGTTTGCTACCGTTTGATACGTTTGCTAGTGTGTCTTATTTGCTCCCGTTTGCTACTAGTTGTTACTGTATTTTATTTGCTACTGTTTGCTATTGTTTGCTACTGTTTGTTACTGTTAGCTAGTGTTTGCTACTATGTCTTATTTACTACCGATTGCTACCGTGTACTACTGTTTGTTACTGTATCTTATTTGCTGCTTCTGCTGCCTTTTGCTGCTGTATCCTATTTGCCAACATTTGTTACCGTTTGAACTGTTTGCTACTGTATTATAATTGCTACCGTTTGCTACTGTTTACTACTGTATCTTATTTTCTAACGTTTGCTACCGCTTGCTACTGACTTTTACTGTAGTACTGACACGATAACTAAAGTGACTTACGTGCCCTATGCAGTGACTGACACTCTAAAATTTGATAGACACCAGAGAAAATCGCAACTGAACTTTTCACGCGGACGCTCTGTGCATTTTATTTTTAATAAAATCTTCAAAAATAAAAAATTTTATTATTTTAAGATTTCAAAAAATTTTCAACTTTTTTGAGTATTCTCTGAATTTTACCGATTTTTCCATGTTGCTGACATCCCTACAATGTTTAAAATATTTTCAACATTTTAATTTTCTAAATTTTAATAAAATTGTCAAAAACATAGATTTCAAAATTAGAAGTTTTCAAAAAAAGTTCATAATTTTCGAGTAACAGTGGCATGGACAACTACATTCGTTGGGACGACAAACAGAAAACCCTCTTCTCGTTTTCTTAGAAAAATAATGTTTTTTAAATTTTATGTCATGTATCGGCCGACCTCGAAACTACACAGAATTATGGCTGTTTGTCATCACATCTGTTAAGGAGTAATTACTTAAACTTAAATACTATTGTAATTATTATTTTAGGTAATTTTAATTTTAAACGGTTTCCAATTCTTTCGACCAATTTTAGAGCAATTTCAGACAGTTTTAAGAAATTTCTCCAATTTCAAATGAATTAAATTCGTGTTCCATAAAAGATAATGAAAAATTCGTTTATTATTCTTGGAAGTAACGCACTTTTATATTAGCATATTTTTAAATTTGATTTTCGCGTTGGTTCAAAACATTTTTTTCTGCAAACATGAAAACCTATTTGCCCTAAAAATAACTCGGTAAAAGCTAATTGTGTAGAAAATTTACATAAACTCTCCTTAACGTACCATATTTTTATAAAACTGCTAATAAGTAGCTTCAAGCGTGCCTTTCTCTTTAGAAATTGCAATATATGAGTAAATAAAACAAAATGTAGGCGTGCAGTCAGATGTTTGAATATTTTTGTTGTTCTTCGTCATGCTGCTTTTACCAACCATAAACATGATCAATAAAATTTAAAATATTTAAATGACGTCAAACGGTTAGAAAACTTGATGTCATTTACATCTTTTGTAATCGCCTTACCGCTAATGATATTTTAAAATAACTTTTGAGCATTCTTTGCCATTGTTATTAAGTCTGGAAAATATATTTTTATATTTTTGTATATTGTTATTTTCCGTTTAAACTTTCCGTATAAATAAATATGTAGATCGTATGTTTTGATGACGATTTTTAAAAAAATATTTTTTCCACAATGGCTTTCCTAGTTCGCTGTCAATATAAACATTGCTTTGGTGGTAAAACTTTTTTCCACCGTGATAGTTTCTTGCTCTTATATCGAACGGCACCAAAGGAAAACAATTGGCAAGGCACTTCGTCTTCGACTTTCTCATACTTTCCAAATAATCACCTTTTTTGTTTCCAAAAATATTTTCTATCATACAAGTATAGGTACAAGATCTAATTCAACAGTTACTACATATTATGATCAGGTCCTTGCGTACCGCACTCTCTCGTAAGGTCTTTACAAAGCGCTTGTTATACAGGATGTAAGCCGGCTAAAACACCCCAGCCTTATAACTTCTTTAAGAGATGCGGGAGCAAAATTATTTTTTCTCCCGCCCGGAGGAAAAGTGATTTTGCTCCCACTTTTAAATGCGATTGTTGGTTACGTTTCGTTTATTTCCCTTGGGTACGACTACGAATAAACAACAAGTCCTTGTGTTTCTATGGCACTCTAGTCAAAGCTGAAAATCACAACTCGAACTGTGCGCGGAATGAGCGCAAAACTACTAAAAAATTAAAAATGAGAATTTTGGCACAGAAGGTCAAAATTATATTCTGAACATTTTTTTTCTAATAATTTATTTCGATATCGCTAACGCAAAGCAAAATATCGAGAATTGGGCGTATTCGCGGTCGCAATAGGCTGGGTTTACAACTTACACTTTAGTTGAGTACCTCAAAAGATGCACTCCATAAAGCTTTACGACTGTGCAAAAATTCAAAGCTCTACTCCTAAAAATACCGAAAATATCAGGTTGTCTTTATCTTAAATGCGACACACTGTATATAGGTGGTGCGAAAAAGTTATTTTGCTCCCGCTTTTAAATGCTTTTCTTGGGTACGTCTTGTATACCATAAGTTAGAAACTTTGGAAAACGACTATAGCCGAAATAAAAAATCCATTTTGAGAATTCAAGGGTATTTTTGGTAATTAGAAAATGCTACAAATTATCATATTTTAAAAATTTAAAAAAGTATTCAAAATTTTCAAAATACGAAAAATATTTAAAATTTTAAAATTAGGAATTCTTTTATTATCAAAAGAAACCCAAATTTTAAAAAAATTTAACATATTTAAGCTTTCAAGTTTGCAAAATTTGAAACCTAGTTTTTCAAAAATTTTTAATGCTTTCAAAACATTCAAAATTTTTCAAAATCTTTCATCTTACACTAAAATTATCAAAAGTTTTAAAATTTTTAATATTTTTAGTTTCCAATATTCAAAAGTTACATAATTTTCAAAGTTGAAAATTTTTAAAATTCAGAATTTTCAAAATTTGTATAATTATTATTTTTTGGGGGTTTTAGACGGCTTTACTTTTTTTTTAAATTTTCTGTTTGCTGCAACAGAAGCATTGTTTTAGCCCAAAATGTGGAGAGGAGGCGACTCTCCCAAAATATTTACACAGAAATGTTATATCGTAAAATTTTGATATTCACATATTAACAGAAGGCATTACAAAACAAATAACAAATGGAGACACCAACCCAAACTCTATGAGCTCTATGAGCCTATTAAAGTAATAAAAAAATGTATTGGCAGTTGTTCAGCTATATTTCTTTGAAAATATCCAACAGTTTAAAATTTTTTTTACTTTACAGCTTTCGTCATTCAAAAATGCTCTTATACAAGGCCAGTTGTTTTTTTTCATTTATTATTAGCGCTAGAGAATAGTTATTTATGTTACTAGTGGGATAAAGCCGTTATTATAACACGAGTTTGAAAGTTGCATAACGAGGTCGTAGACCGAGTCGTGTAATCAAACGAGTGCCATAATAATGCATTATCCCACGCGTGCCATACAAAATTTTATGTACGACTGCTCAAAATTTGTTAAAAATAAAATTTTTTGGTTGAAATGATATTTGACATTTTGCATTTATTTATTTGCAAATGTAAAGTCACTTTTAAAATCAAAGGAACAGATAGATTCGATTTGTTTAATACTATGGCAAGCAGCTAGTTTTCTTATAAACAAAGCTTCAGTTTTGTTTGTGTAAATAAAATAAGTTAGGTAATGAATTCATTATCTAACTCATTTTACATTAGTGCGATAATGAACTTCATTACCTAACGCAAATGAATGACATAATAAGTTCTTGTCCAAGCAGTCGTAGATAAAATATGTATAAGTAAAAGTCACACAGTCCACAGGTAACTAGTATTGTATGATAAATTGTGTTGACAGTTTTTTGAACAGAATATACCATAAAATAAAACTAGCCTAAAAAATACAGTTTCATTTAAAAAATAAAAACATAGTCGCTTCCGTTTAATCTGGAAGTCGACCATTTTGTGTTGTGTGCTCAAAATACTCGTCACCTAAAACTGTATGACTTATTTAATACATATCTGCTTTAGCGCCAGTAATAAATGAGCAAATCAACTGGCCCCAAATTTAGAATCAACCTGTATAGTAGCGCTGTGTCCCCCTACGACCTACAGTTACTATGAAAATCAAAATTAGTGCCGATCTGACAACTCACTTTCGAGTAGATCAGTTTTATACCATATTTTTAAACAATTCATAGATGGTGTCACAGATAAATTACCGGAAATGGATCCAACAAAATTGTAGCCCATTTCAAGCTCCACTAGCATACGAAATTTAAAAAAACGACTGTTGGACACTTTTTAAACAATACTTTTTTGAAATTATTTTTTTACTTCGCAGTTTTCATGGTTTTAAAAATGCTCTTAGAATGTAGCATTGTCAGTTATAAAAATCAAAGTTTATGCTGATCTGACATCTCATTATTAAGTAGATTAGCTTTAAAGCTTTCGATTTGTCTTAGCGGATAAACGGAAAAAATACCCAAAGCGTATCCACAATTCAGGAAAATGATCCACAGAACAAATATCCAGGAAACAAATACCCCGGAGAAAAAAGTTTCATGAATAAATATCCAGAGGAAACAATATTAAGGGAAAAAAATTTCCATAAATAAATATCCATAGGAAAAAATATCTAGAGAAAAAATTACCAAAAGAAAAAATTTTCATTTAAAAATATCCAGGGAAAAAATATCCAGGGGAAAAATTTCCATGAAAAAAAAACATTCAGAAAAAAACATCCAGAGGAAAAACTTACCTACAGGAAAAAATACCCAAGGAAAAAAATTTTCATCAAAGAAATATCTATGAGATAATTTATACAGTGGAAAAAAATCCAGAGAAAAATATCAACAACAAAAATTTCTATGGAAATATCCAAGACAAAAAATTTACATGGAAAAAATATCCAGAGGACAAAATTATCACAGGACACAATATCTAAAGAAAGAAACATCCAAATAAGAAAATATCCAAAGAAACAAATAACCAGGGAAAATATATGCAGGGGAAAATAATTTCATGGAAAAAATATCCAGAGAAAAAATTCCAGGGAAAAAATATATAGGGGAAAAAATGTCCATGAAAAAACTTTACAGAAGAAAATGTCCAAAATGAAAAATATCCAAAGAAAAAAATATACAAAGAAAACAATATCCAAAGAAAAAGATATCCAGGGAAACAATATCCAGGGAAAACAATGTCCATGAAAAAAATATTCAAAGAAACAAATATTCAAAAAAAAAATCCAGGGAAAATAAAGGGGAAAAAATTTCAACGAAAAAATATCCACGGAAAATACTGAGGGAAAAATTATCCAAAAGAAAAAATGTCCATGAAAAAATTTTTAGAGAAAAAAATATCCAAAGGAAAAAATTACAAAAGAAAAAAATATCCAGGGAAAATATATGCAGGGGGAAATATTTTCATGGAAAAATATCCAGAGAAAATATTCCAGGGAAAAAATATATAGGGGAACAAAAGTCCATGAAAAAAATTTACAGAAGAAAAATATCCAAAATGAAAAATATGCAAAGAGAAAAATATCCAAAGAAAAAGATATCCAGGGAAACAATATCCAGGGAAAACAATGTCCATGAAAAAAATATTCAAAGAAAAAAATATACAAAAAAAAATATCTAAAGGAAAAAATATCCAGGGAAAATAAAGGGGAAAAAATTTCAACGAAAAAATATCCACGGAAAATACTGAGGGAAAAATTATCCAAAAGAAATAATGTCCATGAAAAAATATTTAGAGAAAAAAATATCCAAAGGAAAAAATTACAAAAGAAAAAAATATCCAGGGAAAATATATGCAGGAGGAAATATTTTCATGGAAAAATATCTAGAGAAAATAATCCAGGGAAAAAATATATAGGGGAAAAAAAGTCCATGAAAAAAATTTACAGAAGAAAAATATCCAAAATGAAAAATATGCAAAGAGAAAAATATCCAAAGAAAAATATACCCAGGGAAACAATATCCAGGGAAAACAATGTCCATGAAAAAAATATTCAAAGAAAAAAATATTCAAAAAAAAAATATCTAAAGGAAAAAATATCCAGGGAAAATAAAGGGGAAAAAATTTCAACGAAAAAATATCCACGGAAAATACCGAGGGAAAAATTATCCAAAAGAAAAAATGTCCATGAAAAAATATTTAGAGAAAAAAATATCCAAATGAAAAAATTACAAAAGAAAAAAATATCCAGGGAAAATATATGCAGGGGGAAATATTTTCATGGAAAAATATCCAGAGAAAATATTCCAGGGAAAAAATATATAGGGGAAAAAATGTCCATGAAAAAAATTTACAGAAGAAAAATATCCAAAATGAAAAATATCCAAAGAGAAAAATATCCAAAGAAGAAGATATCCAGGGAAACAATATCCAGGGAAAACAATGTCCACGAAAAAAATATTCAAAGAAAAAAATATTCAAAAAAAAAAATATCTAAAAGAAAAGATATCCAGGGAAAATAAAGGAGAAAAAATTTCAACGAAAAAATATCCACGGAAAATACCGAGGGAAAAATTATCCAAAAGAAACAATGTCCATGAAAAAATATTTAGAGGAAAAAATATCCAAAGGAAAAACTATTCAAAGAAAAAAATATCCAGGGAAAATATATGCTTGGAAAAATATTTCATGGAAAAAATATTCAGGAAAAAAATATTCAGGGAAAACATATCCAAGGAAAAATATCAAAGGGAAATAATGTCTCTGAAAAACTATTCAGAGGAAAAATATCCAAAGGAAAAAATTACAAAAGAAAAAAATATCCGGGGAAAACATGTGTTTGGAAAAATATTTCATGGAAAAAATATTCAGGAAAAATTATTCAGGGAAAACATATCCAAGGAAAAAATATCAAAGGGGAAAACATTTTCATAGAAAATATATCCAGGAAAAAATATCCAGAGGAAAAAATGCGGTGGAAAAAAATATACAGAAGAGAAAATATCCATAGAAAATATTTAAATTATACAATGTGTACTAAAAACATGAAATGAAGCTGTTGTTTTATATGTAATGCTATAATGTTATCAAAAATATTATAAACAAAAGATTTATAAATATCCATACAGGGTGAATGAAAGGTAAGAAACATCGATACCTTTAATATGAATATTTCTTTAAAAAGTTTAAAACAATTTTTTCGCATCAATAAGTGCATAATGTCATAAAAAATGTAATTTGTTATTCAGATTACTACTATCTCTAATACAGTGAAATATATAGACATTAATAAACATATTAGCACAAGTAACTTAAGAGATGAAGCACTCTGTATAAAATGAGTTTGCAGAATTTAAACAATATAATTATATATTATTATAATATCTTCATATAACTCACAACATTGATTAATATAATTATATATTTGGAACATGTTTTCCATAGCTGCATATTTTTACTCCGGATATTTTTGCGTGAATATTTTTCCCTGTATATTTTTTAGAGATCCCTCGTTTATCATCCCAAACTATCAAACAGAATATCCCCCGATGCAACAAAAACCTTCAGAAGAATGGCAAAAAGTCGAATATAAAAAGAGATACAGAACAAGCCCTGAAAATTCTAACAAATCAAAACGACAGACAACGATCAACGACTACTGGCTAAGCAAGCCAGTAGAGACAACAAACCAATATGGTCCCCTCGACGAAAATCAAACAAAAGAGCTAAATGAAGCTAAGGAAAACAACGAAGCAAAAACAACAAAGTCTCCACCAATATTTGTCTGTGGCGTTGAAAATATTGGACCGCTAAGTGAAATGCTTGACAAAGTAGCACCAAAGGCATATACCCTCAAAACACTAAGTGATAATCAAGTCAAGATTCAACCAGAAAATTCTAGGACGTATCTACCTATTATGGAAGAACTAAAAAAGAGGAAAACTCAATGCTTCACGTACCAAATGAAGGAAAAAAGGAACTTTAAGGTAGTTTTAAAGGGAATCCATCCAACAACAAACATAAGTGAACTAACAGAAGAGATAGAAAAAGAAAATCATAAAGTAACAAGAATCAGTAACATAACTAGATCAAAACTTGAAAAGGGAGTAACAACGAGAACACCAACTACATCATTCTTTGTTGAAATAGAACAAAGAGATAATAACAAAGAAATCTATAATATTAAGCATTTGTTAAATACGATGGTTAAATTTGAACAACCATACACAAAGAGAGATATTCCGCAATGTACACGATGCCAAAAATATGGACACACAAGGAACTACTGCTACAGGAACCCAAGATGTGTAAAATGCGCAGGGGATCATCTAACTGAAAATTGCACGTGGAAAGAAAAGAGGTGGTATGTTGTAATTGTGGAGAAAATCACCCAGCTAGCTACAAAGGGTGCACCATTAGAAAGCAGCTCCAACAAAAACTGTATCCAGCGCTACGAGAAAAAAGATCTATACAGCAAACTACACAAGTAAACCCACAGTACAGAACTCAAGCAAGCTATACTCAACCAAATATCTCTTACACACAAACATTAAACAGTAATCAGCCACAGCAAACATGGCAAAACAATCAAAAACTCATTTCAACAGAACCCAAACAACAGGATGATAGAATTAGTCGTTTAGAGCAACTAGTAAACAAGTTAACTGAAAGGCTAGACTCCATGCTAAACATTATCACTGCTCTCTTAGCGAAGCCTTCTAATGGATAGCTCATTCAAAATCGGTATATGGAATGCGAACGGCTTGGCACGAAGAAGTCAAGAACTTAAAACATTTTTAATCATCAACAATATAGATATAATGCTTATTTCCGAGACACATTTTACAAATAAAAGTTACTTCAAGTTTCCTAAATACACTATCTACGACACGCAACACCCAGATGGAACAGCTCATGGGGGTACTGCACTAATGATCAAAACAACAATAAAACATCAGGTAAACACAAACTACGAGGAAGATTACCTTCAAGCCACTAGTGTCACAGTAGAAGACTGGTTAGGACCTATCACAGTTGCAGCTATATACTCCCCACCCAAGCATACTATAAAAAAAGAACAGTATACGGAGTTCTTTAATACCCTTGGCTATAGATTTATTGCTGGGGGTGACTATAATGCCAAACACCCCTGGTGGGGTTCCAGAGCTCGTGTTCCAACTCCAAAAGGCCGACAGTTATATTCAGCGATGCAAGAAAATAATCTTACTCCGTTAGCTACTAGTGAACCAACTTATTGGCCCACTGATCGGAGAAAGGTACCTGACTTAATAGACTTTTGTGTGGTTAAAGGAATCGCCGCAAACTACTTAAGTATACAGCCATGCCTGGAACTGACATCAGATCACTCCCCTGTGATTGCTACAATATCTGCGCAGATTCTACAAAAACAGAGAACACCTTCACTTCACAATAAAAAAACCAACTGGGATATCTTCAGAGAAGTACTATCTAGTAAATCAAACGATAATTTACAGCTTAAGACAAAAGAGGATCTAGAAACTGCAGTAGAAGACCTAAACAACCAAATACAAACAGCGGCATGGAACGCAACACCAGAAGATGAGGCATCCTACAAACCAATGAACTGTTCAAGAAATGTCAAAACAAAAATTAGTGAAAAAAGAAAACTAAGGAAACAATGGCAGCAAACTCGTTCACCACACGACAAAGCCAAACTAAATAAATGTATAAAAGAGCTGAAAAAGTTGCTATACGAAGAAATAAACGAAGCTATCCAAAGATACCTGCAAGGGTTAACGGCAACGGAGGCAACAGAATATTCGCTTTGGAAGGCGACAAAAAAACTCAAGCAACCACAGGAGCATATCCCACCAATTAGACTGGACGATGGTAGTTGGGCCAGATCAAATAAAGAAAAAGCAGAAGCGTTTTCTGAACACCTAAAAAAAGTATTTCAGCCGTTCCCAAGGGAGATCTCGCAAGCAGAAGAGCAGCAGATACAACAATATCTGGAAACACCAGACCAACTAGAACTACCAATCAAAAAGTTTAAGGTAAACGAGGTACGAAATATCATATATCATGACCTAAATGCAAAAAAAGCTCCAGGGTGGGATCTTATAACAGGCCGGACACTAAAAGAACTCCCAGAGAAAACAATCAGACTTATAACTATGTTGTTTAATGCAGCACTAAGGCTGGAGCACTATCCATTACATTGGAAGGTAGCCGTAATAATCCTAATTCCAAAACCTGGGAAAAATCCTGAACAAGTGAAGTCATACCACCCTATAAGCCTGCTACCCATCATATCAAAGATATTTGAAAAACTACTATTAAAAAGAATTAAGCCAGTGCTATTAGAACGACAGCTAATTCCTGAACACCAATTTGGGTTCAGAGAAAGCCATGCAACGACGGAACAAGTTCATAGAGTTGTACGCAACATTAACGAAGCCCTGGAAAATAGAAAATACTGTACAGCCGTTTTTCTCGATGTGACCCAGGCCTTTGATAAGGTCTGGCACACTGGCCTACTATTCAAGCTTAAACAAAACTTACCTCACTACATAGTTCGCATCCTAAAATCCTATATAAGCGAAAGGCAGTTTGTTGTTAAACATCAGGATGAGTACACTGATATACAGGCAATCACCTCGGGCGTTCCACAAGGAAGCGTGCTGGGACCCTTACTATATGTGTTATTTACTGCAGACCTTCCTACATCAAGAGACACAATGACTGCAACCTTTGCAGATGATACTACAATTATGGCATCCCACAGCAACCCAGGAGTCGCGTCTAGAATACTACAGAATCACCTCAATAAAGTCCAAGACTGGCTTCAAAGATGGCGGATACAGGTTAATGAACAAAAATCTATCCAGGTAACATATACTATGAGAAGAGAAACATGCCCACCAGTTACGCTAAACAACAGGCTGCTACCACAAGAAAATAGTGCCAAGTATCTCGGAATTCATCTCGACCGCAGGTTAACTTGGAGCACCCACATTTGGAATAAGAGGAAACAACTCGGTTATAAATACAGTAAACTATATTGGTTAATAGGAAGATCATCACAACTCACTCTAAAAAACAAAATGTTGATATATAAAGCAGTGCTAAAGCCAGTGTGGTTATATGGAGTGCAGTTGTGGGGCACCGCGTCCGCCTCCAACATTGAAATCCTTGAAAGGTTTCAATCAAAAGTGTTACGAACAATAGTTGATGCTCCGTGGTTCCTTACAAATGACATAATAAGAAGTGATCTACAAATTCCAACTGTGAAAGAAGAAGTCCAAAACCATAGTGTAAAATACAGTAACAGACTTAAAGTGCATCCCAATAGACTAGCCAAAAGGTTACTCACAGAAACTGATACACGTAGACTTAAAAGATTCAAGCCATCAGATCTAGGAAACAGATTTAGATAACTGATAACAAACTAATATTACCGGTAAATAAGACAAATTTTAAGTAAGATGGTAGAATATAAAGGCATGAACCAATGGGTAATTGTCACATGTTAATTTTGTTTAGCGTAGTGTTATGTTTAGTTTAATTTTGCTATATAATTTACTTATTGTCCTCATAGGACAGATTGTAAATAAACTGGGAGATTAAAAAAAAATTTTTTAGAGAGTATGTATTAAAAAAAATAGATTTTATTAAAACCGTTAAAGTAGTTCCTGAAATTTTAGTGCCAAACGCGGACAACCACACATATAAACATTTTTAGAAAACACATTTCGAGTTTCTGGAAGCCCACATGTGTTTTCGTCAAAATCTTACAATCGAAAACTTTCGTTTTTCACGATCACAATACCTATATTCGTCTGTTGGAAGTATGAGAAAGTAACAACTCAATCTTTTTGTATACCATATTTTCTTAGAAAACTCCAGCGGAAGGGAAGGGAAATAGTTTGAAAAACCATTTTATAAGCAAAACAATAAAAAGAACATTTATTCTAATGAAAAAAAATATGCATGTTTTGAGAGAATCGGGGGTAAAATATGGAAATTTTTCTCATTCAAGTCATTGTGTGTGACCCACGTGATATATTATGCCAGGAAATTCATAAGCTGGAAGAGAACAAAAAAAAACAAAATTAATTAATCACGTTTTTGTACTTTCCGTTACTTTTATTCAATTTATTATTCTACAATACAAATTACTTATAAATATTTAAAGATGATTGGTATTGGAATTGCACGTTACCCTTGTGTTGTAGGGAAGTGCTACTTTCTTGGTATTTTCTCATAATCTTCACTTTTAATTTACACTAATTAGCATTTCTCTTGAAGCTCAATAACATTTGCTGACTAGGTTCCCATTAACAGCTTCATATTTTCTATTATCTGATTTGCAATTACCTTAGCATTTAATAATTATTGATTTAATGGGGAAAAACGTTTAAGTTTTACCCACGCATTCCTTAATTGCAATTAACCAGACATCATAATCAGTCTTTAGTGGTTAGTCTTGCAATAATGCAATACCTGAAAAAAAATTCATTTAGCAAACATAGGAGCGTCGAATGCCACAAAAGTGCAGGATTTTCCATCACCTTCTTCAATGAAAACAAGATTCTTGCTTGTTCTGGACGACGTTGCATTTAAACCCATATAGGAGTTACCTGCGCAGGTTAACATCAGCGTGAAACCCAAAAACGAAACCAGTTATTCGGAATTCCCTCGTAATTGCGAAATTGCGCCTAAAGCTATTTGAAGTTCCACAAGGTTGCACTGAATATCTTATAATATGGAATTACGTCACAATCACCTGAATTATGCAAAAAGAGAAATAAAATCAAACCCTAATTTGCCCACAAACGAGCAAAATCATGATATTTGCAGGAGATTTCCAATTTCTTTTGTACGTATACCATTAATTATGATTTGAATAGATTGCCGAAAACATTGCAACAAAAAACTGGGTTATTTTTAAACCAAGGGCTTTGACTGTAAGAAAGTTTTAAGAGTAAGCTATTTTTAGATAAAATTTCCATATTTATATGTTATATTAACAAATATTCGCATTTAGGTCGATATACAGGATGTCCCAAAAAAGTGAAATCGTTCCAAAGATTGTTAATATTAAAGATGAAAAAAAACTTTTAATACAAAAGTTGTTGGAAATTAACTGCTGCATAACCTAAAATTATAATCAAGTATACTAAGTGTTTAGTTACGCCCGTGCACCACCCTACTTTGTTATTTTTAAACATAACAACCTTTATGTTATTGCATTTTTAGATAATACATTTAATTCCAAATATACAAGTATTGAAGCAATTTAGCAAATGTTAGCATTTCGTTGACTAATATTGAAAAATTAATAGTTTGGCCGTTTACCTCAACAGTATAATCGTCAAAGAAACCAAATTAGAAAATTGATTTTTAAGTTTCAACAGAAAAATATTGTTTGTATTAGAAAATAATGTAAATGCTAATATCAAAAATGTTGAAAATTTACTACATTTTATTGGAAAATTATGAATCTAAAAATTTTAAATATTTTGAAAGGTTTGAAATTAAGAACATTTTTGAATTTTAATAATTATAAATATTTTAAACTTTATCAATGTTTTTTTAACTTTTGTTTTCGGCATTACAAAATTTCTCAATTTTATTAATACCAAAATTAAAAAAATTAAAAAGTTTTCGAAATATTAAAAGTTTACATAATAAATCCTAAAAAATTGTAAAAATTTTGAAAATTTAGAAAGTAAAAATTTCGAATTTAACAAATTTTAATATTTTCTGATATTTTCCATATATCAACGTATAAGAGAAGGACTGCAAATGAGCCATAACATAACAAACATTTTGACTAATAAGAAACAAGCCATTGCAACTGTAATAAATTTCGTAAAAGCCATAGGAATTTATGATAAAATATAAAACTACACAGGTGAAGACACATATTATAACGCGTGCGTCTATAAATATATACCTGACTGAGTATGTCTGCAACTAAGTGTTTATAACATGTTGCCGCTTAACAATTAAAACAAATATTTTCTGAATTATCAGTTTTTGAAATTTTCGGGTATCACTATTTTCAGAAGTTTTAATTTTAAAAATTTTCAAATACTACTAAAATTTAAAAATTTTTCATTTTTACTTTCCTATACTTTCAGTATAGGGAAGTATTGATTTCATGCAAATTTTCAAAATCGAGATTTTGACGGAAATACATGTTTTGGGCTTCCAGGATCCTAAAAAAGTGGTTTTTAAAAAATGTCTGTCTGTGGGTGTGTGGGTAACGCTCATATCTCCGGAACGGCTGGACCGATTTTGATGTGCTTTGGAAAGAGGAGGTATATCAAAAATTCATCGACAAAATAAGCTTTTAAAAAGAATCTGAAACCGGAAGCGGAAGTTAGACATGTTTTTTTGGTAGCATTTTTTTCAGAAACAGAATTTTGGAAATTTTAATAGTGGAAATTATAGAAGGCCTTAGGACAAATCAAACGTTTTTTTACCGAACTCTCTAGCTTCAACATGGCGGCCGATACGAATTTTTGAAAATTTCGACTTTAACGCCCATTTACTCAAAAACAAGTTGTTTGATTGGGATCAACTACAACTTGTTTGGTAGCCCCTTAAGGGTACTATACCATGAAATATCATTAATTTTGAAAATCGAAAAACGATCTCAATGGCACCACTCCAAAATTTTTGAAATTTTCAAAAAAACATTTCTCCAAAACTGCCCACACGTTTTTGTTTAAACTTTTTAAGCTGATAGAGATAGGCATCTGCCACAATTTTATTTTTTACTCATTGTTATAATTTCACTGTGACGCCCTCTATGAATTTTTGAAAATTGAAAATTGGTACCCTTTTATTTATTTAACGGGGGGCAATAAAATATTTCTGTTAATGTGAAAGACCTCACCATTAATAGCAAAATCCGAATATCATAATATTTTTTTGATAATTTAATATTTAGGGGGGCTACTGTTCCCCCTCCCCCCAAAAATTTTTGCTACAAACTTAAAGAATTGATTTCTTCTTTTGTTTGCTCTAGGAGAATCTTTTTACAAAAAATCAAAAAATCGAATTTTTTGCCCCTTAATAATCTTTTTGTCCTTAGAAGAATTTTACATACTTTCTACAGCAGTTGTATTCTTGTACTAGTCGTTTAATGTTCAGTGTAGGCTAACTTTTTTATTTTAATAGATAGACTCGCAAACTCAAGAGCAAAGTTGTAGGGCAAATTCTTCTCGATTGTATTTAAGAAAAAAACTTGAGTTTCCAATTTTAATATGGCGGCCACGGTAAAAAATAACTTTTTTTTAAATGGAAACGTGGCATTTTGGCTTTAAAATCAGAAAGGTTTTGAAATTCTAAATACGAATTAATAAGAGTAATTTCTTGCTAAAAATAATACTTCTCGAGTTATTAATACATTTTCAAACATCAACACGCTTCCTTACACGTGCCTCCGGTTCATTTCAGTTCGGTTGTTTTACATGTACTCAGTTGCGGAGCCAGCGTGGTAATGGTACGTTTAAGTTACGCTCTTCACGCTTGAAGTTTTTATAAACGCTGTTTACTTTTACTAGCCGGGTCTAGACAGGTGTACATTAAAAGTGTTGGAAAATATAAAACAATGTTAATTTATAAGTATAGGAAAGTCCAGGCGCAGTGTTTCGCTCATTTTTTTTTTTAATTTTCAAAAATAACAAAAATCCTAATACCAAAAATATAGAAAATTAAAAAAAAATTATTGGAAAAATATACATTAGAAAAAGTTGTAAATATTTTGAACACTTCGAAATATAAAAAATTTTTCTATTTATTTCAATGTTTTCTAAATTTTGGCCCTTAGTATGTCAAAATTTCTAAATTTAAAATTCCAAAATTAAAAAAAATACTAAATATTTTCGAAATATCCAAAGTTTACATAATATTATGCATCTGAAAAAGTTGTAATGATTTTGAAAATTTAGATAGTAAAAATTTCGTAAATTTTCGAATTTTACAGATGTTACAATTTATGAAAATTATTTTTTTATTTTCTTAATTTCTTGTTTTTACTATTTTAATATATCTAAACTTTTATAATTTAAAATTATAATAAAGTGTTCAAAAAAAACTCTAGGATTATTCGTAATTTTTAATTAGAATATTTTGGCTTAAAATTTTGACAAAATATTCTAAAAAAATTTGAATTTTCCTAAATTTTCAAAAATGTTCGGATTTAGGTGCCTAACACTGAAAGGTGTTAACTGACAATAGGAACAAATTTTCATAGAGAAACACTTTCTGGGGTTTCCTTTTGGTCGTTTACCTGAACAGTGTAAATGAGTAATCATCAAAGAAAACGAATTCAGAATTCAGAAAACCAATTTTGAAATTTAAACAGATAAATATTGGTTGCGAATACAAAATACTAGGAATTTTTAATATTTTCAAATATGTCAAGAATTTCAAAATTATAAAGTTTCGAAAATTTCAAAAGTTGTCAGGATATTTCCATTTTTTAACAATTTCAATATTTTCTAAATATGCAGTTTTCAAAATTTACGAAATTTTCGAGTATTATTATTTACAAAAATTGTAATTTTAATAATTTTGAAACTTTCTGAACATTAAGAACATTTTTAAATTTTTTTTAAATATTTAAAAAAAATCAAGTTTCGAAAGTTTCGAATATTTGAAGTATTTTTTCAAAAATTCAATTTTTCAGATTCAAAATTTTCCAATAATTTTAAAAATATATATAATTTTTAATCATACATGTTTCAAAACTTTGAATATTGCGTATTTTCGAATGTTACGTAAAATTCATTTTATTTCAACTAACATATGAAGGCTTAATTACTCGATATATTTTGATATTCCTAAAGGCGTTCAAAGGTAGTTTACAACTAATTTTCACCATGTTAAATTCCTTAAACCAGTTGGAATTGCAATAAAACGACCTTCAGTGTTATGTTCAAAGTAAAATCTATACTTCATACCGAGTGCAATTGGTATAAACCTTTGTATAATCGATTTATGAATCACTAAGTCAATTAAAACCAGTAAAGGATACAATTTCTTTACTTACCTGCTAGAAAAGTTACTGAAAATCCACAACAAACTAATTTTTCTTTCCAGATAACAGCAAACAGCTCGAAAAAGTGACAGCATCGTGGTCAAGTCAACAAACACTGATTAATTACTGATTGTTTTGTTAAATACGTTAAGCAGACCGTTTCCAGAGTGTATAAGCTGGTTTTGTGTGCGAGATATTTTTTCTTTGCAATTAAGCCGTCAACCATTTTGTCAAGAAAACGTATCGATCAACCTTTCGATTGGCCACCCGTTCAGCAGTTTGCCTAACATTGGGAAAATTAATACTATCGTACTAACCAATTCATTAACGTACCGTTTTAGAGGGTCAATCAATCCAGTGACGTGCCGTTCTGGGGACTTTGATTACATGAAATACACACATAGATATTTAGAATTGTATAAATAGGACAAAAAAAATTGTATATGATTTTTATCCACAGTATTATTTTTATGTCCGACAAATCCTGGCTTCTGAGTTATCTAGGGTAATTCAATTTCTTCAGTACTTTCAGTTCAGAGGAGGCTTTAATAATTAATTAACGTATTTGTACGTCAGTAAGTAACAAATAATTTTAACAACTAAGTATTTTAATATTCAGTTGGAGGAATATTCAAAAACATTCTACTCCTGAAATATTCAAAATTTTCTATAAATCTAGGGGAACGGCACGGCAACATCGCTCCTCCTTCGGACTCGTGATGTTTCCTAGCAACAACACAATCTTTTTGGTCAACGAAGCGACAATCCATCCATCCATCCATACATATATAAAAGCCCAAAGGGTATTTTTTCTCGGGTTCCTCCAGCGGCTACCGCTTCACCAATTTGGACCATTTTTTTTTCAATGAAAGGTCTTTATCTTCAGATGGAACATGAAACATTTTTATATTTTTATTCTACGTCGATTTTTTAATAATAATAATTTTAATCTATATAAATAAAAATCAATTGCCGCATGTTTGGTACATCATCACTTGAGAATGGCTCGACCGATTTGGCTCATTTTTTTTTGTTGTGTTCGTAATTGTCAGGACAAGGTTTGTATGAAAGAAAATTTTGGGAAAATGCACCGGAGAAGTCGGAAAATTCGGAAAATCCAAAAGATGATTTTGTATGGTATTTTTGTATGAGATTTCGTATGTTTTCGTTTTTTAATGGCTTTTCGAAGAGAAAAATGGAAAAATCGAAGTGGAAAATTAGGAAAAATCGAAATTTTTTTCTTCTTTTTTTTTGGATGGAAAAATCGGAATGGAACAATGCAAAAGTCATGTTCCCACTTGAACTCAGACAATTCTCATGATTTTTAATTATTTTATAGTTTGTAGTCTAGACATCACGAAAATCTCATGTTTACGAGTAGGTCTGAGCTAGAACGAACCGGTTCGTTTGTTTAACATAAACAACGACAAATATTGCGGGCTGGAATAAGAATAACAAATTAAACAAAACTGCTGCGTTTACAGTGCGTTAGTACTTCCTCGCATTTCAGTAAATCCGTACGCTGTTTTACTTTCTCATACTTCCAACATGGCAATGTATTGTGATGGAGGAAAATTTCGTTTTTTTTCACAAACCGAATTTCAGAAATGTTAAAGCCGAATAATATTTTCTATCATAATATTATGATAAAGGAGACAAATCTCAAGTTTCTTTCGGGCACATTATCTTTAAAATGCTGACAAATACGATTTTTGTATATTTTCCGTTTTAAAGCTTATTTACGCAGAGACGGGTTGACAGATCGGTATTAAATTTTTGGTGTTGCAATAGCCTTAGAAGAATACAATTTTACTATATAAAAGAATTTTTTTTACAAAACTGTGTAGTGGCCGCACGATTTTCGTAAACTTTGTAAGCTTATAGAGCTCTAATGGGCTACTATTTGTTTTGTGTCCCAGTTTACTAATTTGTCTGTGACGCCTTCTATGAATTTGTATCCAAAAGAAATCAATTTATATATAATATTTAAAGCATTCTCTATATCATTCAAAAACGGGAAATTAGATCCACGGCCCGCTACACTACCAATTCAAGCAGCTTATTTGCTATTTAAAAGAAGGTGGGGCGCAGCCCACTGGTTCCGCTAGTTTATAATATATATGAAAGTCTGCTAGACGCGCCTCACTTGAGGCGACATCTACACTAACGCCGCGTCTTATTATTGGTACTAATGCATCAGGTGACATCATTTCGCCGGTTCTGTCAACGCTCAGTCTGTCAGTGCATTGTGCGCTGGTGTAACACTAGTATTATTGATAATTTTTAATTCCCTTGTAGGATTGCTGTTGATAGCTTGAAAGTAGTCACGGATATGGATTTGGTACGCCTTTAGAACTGTGATCGTTTTCAAATTATCGGCCAAAACGGGAAAATTGGCAGCCATTTTACAATATAGCGGCTTTGTTTTCTACTCTTCAATAAAGGATATAGCAGACAGTGGTTTAAAATAGTAGTTGTCATGAGTATTTTGTAATAAAACTGAAGCCGTTTTCACCTTTTTTTGGAGAAAACCAAAAACTGTGCCGCCATTTAATAAAAATAGCGACACAGTTTTTGATTCTACAAAAAATTTTGAAACTAAAAATGAAACTTTCTAAAATATCTTTCGCCGTTTTCTAGTTGCTAATGAATAACTTGTTTTTGGTCGCCATTTTCCAAGATGGCGGCCAAAATACTTAAAACTCAGCTTGTGTTTGGGCCACATATTTGTTAATATGTGTACCAAATTTCATGCTGATAGCCAGAATAGTAATAGTTTTGTGCTGCCATAATGCAGTAATGAAATATTTATTTAACCCAATTTCTAATTTAATCAAAATCGGACCATCTGATTGGAAGATGCAAGGATACAAACGCACCAATGCATAAACTTTAGGAGAAAAGCGTTTTTTTTTGGGTTTATTGAGCTCCAAAACATGTTTTGTCGTTGAAATTGAAAATTTCAATGGTTTACATTGAAAAAAAGGTTCAAAATTCTGACAATTAGTATGAGAAGCATCAATATTTTGTTGTTTTTCTTTCTAATTTGTCTCCTTATTTTTAAACTTTTGTAATGGGATCTTATTGCGAATTTTTCTTTCTTTCAAATTTTTCTTTTGTCTGAGGTTGGTTAGATAACGATGATTAAGGTTGTTGTTGTTGACTCCATCGAAGGCATTCCTGTGCAAAATTCTTTCGGGAATTCTTTCTTAATATTTTTCTCGAGCAATTATTTTTCTTAAAATGTTTCCTTAGCAACGGTCTGATACTGTTTTTGATATTCTTCATCTCCGGCATACTTCACGACAATTTGCCCTCAGGTATTTATTTTTGGAAATGTTGGATATTCGGCAAATGTTCCATTAAAAAACATTACGAGTTGGCTTTCATTACAAATTCTTACAGCCGACGTTGTTTGTTTTCCAGGAAACTTTTTCAAATACCCTTTTCTTGAAATTAGTTTTTCAAGGAATCGCGGTATTTGTGAAATACCAAGTGTTCAAAGTTTAAAGCAATTTTTCTGCTAGATCTTGATTTTCGACTTTTCCATAACTCGTGTCAAGTTCATCCAGACAACCGCGGATCCATCATTTTAATGTAAACAACATCCTTCCCTAACATTCCTAATACGTAACAAATAAAAAAAAACCTGCACAGAACGAAGGAAATGTTGCGACCCTAGGACAGACTCTAAAAGGACCAAATACAACAAACTCCTCCCAAATATCGATCTCATCCCGTCATTTGGTCATCCCTGCGCGGTAAAGACGACCGTGAACTATTTAAGCACTTGCTTTTCCCAGAAAATCGCGCACAGAAGTTCGAGCTTTCACGGTCTGTAGACGTTCGCTTTGTGAATTGTTTTCCTGGGGGTGACGACAACACTACCATTGTTCCTTGGATTTTTGTAAGTCTCGTCCTTGTTGCCTGCCTTTCTGTTAACATTTATGGTTTTAGACCAAAAACCAAACAATGCGTGAAAATGTAAAAAAAATTGTTTTCGCTTCCTAGAACAGCTTAGGAGCGTAATCTTGGAAATCAATGATTAGTTTGGGGTTAGGGTAGGCTGTGATTTCAAGGCCTCCTATCTTTGAATTTGTCGCCACCGAAAATTTAAAACTCATTTTATTGATTTCGTTGCAGGTTAATTATTTTAACCTTGTTGCAAAATTTTTAACACTACAATTAACACAATGCTTTGCGACATCGACATTGCCCAACCTTCAGTGGTAGTAGTAGTAGTAGTAGTTCATTATCATTCGTTCTATTTGACTTGGTTTCACGCATTGACTGCCCAAGACCTTAAGAACCGCAAAGGGCATCGTGGTGTGGATGCTAAAGCTTTGACTGTGTAAAAGTAAATAATGTAAACTCAGTGTGAAAGAAAAAACGACCTCCGGTCTTCATGGTCAATGTAAGCGCGAAAAAAATGGAGCAATCATTGTTGCCGCTTGGATTGTGTTGAATCACCCAAAAAACTAGTTTTATCTCCGGATTGATCTTGTTAATTTGGCAGGCGATATTAAATCCGCTTGACAATATTAATAAATCATTAGTTAATTGTTTAGCATATTCTAATGAAACGTAATTAAAATCAACCTTAAATTCTACAGAAGCTGTTTTAAAAACAACAAGAATCGACAGGAATGTCGATGTAGTTTTCGATTTAATAACGCATCCAAAACTGATATGAACGCGACGTTTTTAACCCATTCACTGCCACTAATTTTCAATGAAGATGGTGAATTATGTAGGAAACGCAGTTTTCCGTACTGTTTTTTTTTAAGAAAAAGTACTTGTGAATAGCTTCCGTATAACGTCGAAACTCGAAACTAGTCGTCATTGATGCTAGCCTCAAAAACAGGTTTATTGGAAATAAATTATATACTTTTTAAAATTTGGTGTACTTCTTGAGTACTGCAGAATTGAATATCCGTCGAGTTTCTTCTCGCCCTGGGGAGGCGAGGGGGGCAGCTGTGATCGTGCAGATTCGTAGATATTTTGATTACGAATTTTAATAGTATTATTTAAAATGAATCAAGTGCTTATACTTAATTGATTATTTATTTGCGATGCTCGGAGTCGGACGTACGTTGTGTTTTAATTATTGCTCATGTACAATTTACCCTGTTTTTATGGAGATTAAAAAGGATAAGATGTTAAGCGGATTTAAACAATAGTAAACCTTTTAAAGTATTTATTTATTTTTGTGACGCAAATGTTGGTGTAATGAGTGCGGGAACTATGTATATTGAATTGGCACGTCAGTTGTGTGGAGTAAAGTTGCCAATCCTGATTAGGTCTCATGCAAACAGCGCCTTGGCCGCTACGCCTAATTCCCGAAGTACAATAGCGCCGCTAGCCAATACGCCTGAGAACTTAACCTAATAACACCGATCGGTTACGTACAAATCGCTAACAACAATGCGCGAACAGATAGTCTTGCCGCTACTAAAGTGGAAATAGCGCTATCACTAACTCCAATCGGCTTCCCCGCAATAGGGCCTCAACTGTTACGCCTGATTCCCCCCTGGGAGGGATAATAGCCCCACGCTTGATAAGCCTAATCAGGTACACCAACAAGAATAAGCATCTACGCCTAAGCCCCTTTGATTTTGGCAAAGTGCTTCACGTTGCTAAAAACCCACTATTATGATATTTTATTTTTAAGTTTCAAGTTTCTTATAATTCTTTGACAGAATTTCAGTAATAATGCTTTCAAACTGACGTTAAGATTTCAGCGAACTGAGTAATCTTTGAGAATCAGAAACATTGAGCTGTTCCTTTAGGAAACATACTCTTTTATTCAAATTCATGTCCGACCACCTTATGAAACTGTAAAACTAAATAAAAATTAAGCAAACAAGTCCCTGAAACAAAAATCCTGTAAAAATCGAATAAAACCCCGAAAAAAAGCACCGGAAAAACATTTCAAGAGAGAGAAACCGCTGGAAAAAAGTAGGAATGAAAATTCCCCAAAACAATGCTATGAAATTCTCAGAAACATTTCTTTGAAACAAAAGCGGGTTAAAATTTAAATAAACATAACATTTCCTTAATTCAAGGAGAGTTTGAAAACGTTTTAGGAAGTCATAAATACGTACTAAAAACATCAGGCTTTCAATAAGCTGAAAATCGCCTATGAAGCGGAATTTGTTTATCTGCATTGAAAAGTGTAACGGCCCGCTGTACAAACGAATCTGCGCCTTATATAACAGACGCGTAAATATGTGGCTTTTAGTAGCGGAGGCCCCTTACTAGTAAATGTTGAGACAAGTGGAAAATATCCGGATTTAATAATAAATTATTACATTAAAACTTAAAAATCTCAGAACGATAACACTAAAAAATAAAAATCAAAAATAATTTCAAAATTTTTGGAAAATTAGGTTGTCTATGTTAAAATTTTTTTAAATGAAAATTTTGAAAATTTAAATATTTTGAAATTTTTGCAAATTTTGAAAAGTATTAAAAATTTGTAAAATTTTTGAAAATATCGAAATCTTTAGAAAATCTTGAAACTTTTAAAACAATTATAAAAAATAAATCAATTTAAAATTTTAAATACTGTGAAATTCGGAAAATTGCGAGAAATTTTAGAAAAACTTGAAAAAATTTGACAATTTTAAAAAGTTTCGAAATTTTGAAAATTGCGTGGATATGTAAGCATTTTTTTAAATTTGAGTTAATAATATTTTATATTTTAAAAATTTCTGAAAATTTTGACAATTTTTGCAAAATTTAATAATTTTGAAAGTTTTCAAATAATGCTAGAAAATTTAAAAAACTGCAAAAAAATAAAAAAAAAATTTCTAGGTCATATGAAATTTTACAAAGTTAAAGAAGTGTAAAAATTTTAAAATTATTAATATTTTGGAAAATAATGAAAATAAATAAAGGAAAAATTGCGTTGTAATGTATTACGATGTATGATAGATTTTAAAAATTTTTAATATTTAAAATGTCGAAAATTTTTTAAAATTTAGAAATTTTTTAAAAATTAGTTTTCGTTTAAATATTTATTGATTTTTGAAAGTTTTGAAATAATTTGTAATTTTAAAATTTTATGTACTTTGAAAATAAAAATAATCGTTTAGGAAAATTATGTTCATACCGATTTTAAAGCCGAAAACCGTACATTTTGCAAAAAGTCGATGTTGGGTGGCAATTTAGGTTGCTTTAGGTTGCGTTTGCGCATATTGCTTAATCGACATGCTTAGAATACGAGTTTAAGGTTTTTTTTCGAGCGCGTATATTCTGACATAGAGCCCCCTTTCCTCCCGCTCTTTTTTGTGGCGGACCAACCTCATTTTATTGCGGTGTCATCCTAGTACAATTAGCAATCTTTTAGCCAATTTTGTTTTTTTTTGAGTGAAAGGTGAACTGTAGAAGCGAAAAACCACACAGGTTCACCGTTTGAGGAGTGTTTTTTTAATGTTCGGGAAAGAAAAACTCGACGGAAATTCGATTCTACAGTAATCAAGAGTATGCATACGAAATTTCAAAAACATGTAATTTATTTCCGCCATAAAGTCTAATTTGACGATCCGGTTTACGGAAAAATTCACAAGATTGAACAGGAAACGTATGAAAAAAATAGTATTTTTGTCTCTTACACGGAAGCTTTCTTTCTTTCTCTGTCCGTATCCTCCTTTACGTGTCAAATTAAATTTTACGTTCCATAAAAGTCTCCACTTTTTCCTATCCACTGCCACTTCCTCGGTTAAATGTCGCGATAGCCCCTTTTCCGATGATAACTCATGTTTTTCTCGAGTTTTCTTTGATGTTCCTCTCCTTCTGCCTGTTGCATTCGTTGTAAATTTAAAAAAAAAATTATTCAGTTTTCTTTTAGAATACTCTGTAGACGCTTATACGCTTCGACTCCCTACATTTCTTTGTTAGTAAACCGATCCATAAGCTAACGTTAAACCTCATGAGTTCGCGTGTTTCATATTTGCAAGAAAATAAATTGCTAGCACCGCTGTAGTTACTCCTAGTTTCCTAAGATTTTAGTTTCAGGATTTTACCTTGAATTCTTTTGAGTTTTTTTTAGACCCAGATTCGTATCGTGGATTTTTGATCGTTTTGTGAATGCTTCTAAATATTCACAAGAGTTTCTTGCTTTTCACGTTCCTCGCTATATTTTTATTGTCAAAATTTCTGAACTTATTACTTATTTCTGAACCCAATTTAGGTTTAAAAGATACTAGAGTCTAGCCCCTTGTCATTCCTGCCGATTCTGAATAGCGCAATATCATCTAATATTGGCTCGCATATGTGCAAGTGTGATATTTACATCGAGATTTGCATTGTTAAAGCCGATTTTTCATTGCTAATAAATTGCATTCAATAGAAAACAACAAATCCTTTTTTTTAATTTATTACCAGACTTGCGTGTTAGTATGCCGTCAATCAGTGAGTGAATGCAAATTTGTCTTCGTATTTTTTCTTTAAAAATATAACTGCTCTTAACAAATAACCTTGCGTTAACAGCAAAACGCAACAACAGTGTTTTAAAAAAAGCTATAAAAAAAAAAAAAATTTTGGTCCAACCGAGATTCGACCCCGCAACTACTTATGCAGTAAAAAATCAGCACGACTGAACACACCCGCATATCCATCTGTGCCACTACGAAGTTGTGGTTTACACACATTTCAGCTGCATGCAGAAGAGGTGTGCAAGTCAGGTGAGGTAGGATCGGCAGGAAGAACAAGGGGTTAGACGCAAATTTAAAAGATTGGTAAAAGAAAAAAGATTCTTATTCTACGCATGTCGAATAGCCGATATACGCAAGTGTTTCCTATCATCCCCCAGTCATCCCACCATCGATTTATGTTTTTTCAAAAATTTACTAGTTTCGGTTTCGAAAGTGGTATGAGCATGTTAAATGACAATAAAAACAATATATTCTTTGAGACTTTCGCGGTTTCTCGAACTGTCAATATTACAATTTGCTTTCGGCTTAGACCGCGTCGTCAATTGGGAACTACGCCCAGCATAATCAGGTAAGGACCGACCTGTAGCTTGTTGCTCTAAAAGTTTCAGCAATATTTGTTCCTAGGCCCTGCCTGCCTAAACAGGGTCGTGTGCCTCTCACTCTGAAGATGCAAGCTGCAATGTCTTGCGAAACGTTAGTTTGTATGGGATCACAAACAGCTAACAGGCATAAGCCGATTAAGTATTATTGTACTGGCAAACAAAATACATTAAGATCAAATACTTGTCCGCCCCAAGGTTTAAATAAACTAAGCACACGGCCCTGATTAGGCACGAACAAATATTGTTCAAACTTCTAGAGCAAATGCTTGTAAAGGCAGACAAGCTACAGGTCGGTCCTTACCTGATTATGCTGGGGGTAGTTCCCAAATGACGACGCGGTCTAAGCCGAAAGTAAATTGGAATATTGACAATAAAAACAATTTTTTATCGAGACAGTACCTCTGTGACGTTTTCTTTTGCTCGGTTACCTCAACAGTATAATTGGAAATTGCGAAAATAACGACCATTACTAAATTAAAAAGAGGTTAATTAGTAATACTAATTCAAAAAAAAACAAATTTTTAAAAAAATTTATGATTTTGCATACTTTTAAAATCTCTGAAAATTTTTTACAAATTTCTAAACATTTTGTAAATTTTCAGTAATTTTCAATATTCAAAAAGTTTTTAAATTTTCCAACATTTTTCAATTTTTTAATAAAAGTTCGTAAATTATGTAAACTTTAAAGATTATTCAAAAATTGTGAAAATTTTCAAAAATTTCCAATAAATTTTCAGAAACCAAAAATCAAAATATTCAAAACTTTTTAAACATTTGCCAAATATTAAAAATTTCATTTATACATTTTCAAAAAATTAATTGTTTAAAAAAATTCGAAAGTTTCCTGAAGTTCTATAAAATAGACAAGAACGTAAGAAAATTCAAAATTTTAAAATATCAAAAAAATTATTAATTTTCGAAATAATTAAAAAATTTTCAGTATTTTGAATAAATGCGAGGAAGGTCTCGTAGCGGTTGCCCGACAGCTTTTTTTTCATGTTTGTTTTCTGTCTGTTTTTTTCCAATGGCATGATTTTTGCATCCTCAACGTTAATCTCTATACGCTTTTTCTAATAATGTTTTACCTCATTTATAACAGCTTACCTGCCTATTTCTTTTAATTTTTGTCAATGCATTTGCTATTATCATGTCCATGGTCTAAATTTGGTGTTTTGGCAGGCCTTCTAAATGTAGGAGGCCGTGATTCTGTCGTTTGCAAGCGCCATTTTAGATGTTTGATGATTTCATGTCCTTCTTTCTCTCCTTGTTTTTCCTTCTTCGGGTTTATTTTCTGTCTGATGTTTCCCAACGGCACGACTTTTTTTGTATTCTCGACGTTAATCTTCATACGCGTTTACTAAAAACGTTTTGTCTCGTTTATTTGAATTTATTTGCCCATTTCTTTAATTTTTGGCAATGCAATTACTATTTTCATGTCCATGGCCTAAATTTGGTGTTTTGTCAAGCCTTCTAAATTTAGAAGGCCGTGATTATGTCGTTTGCAAGCGCCATTTTAGATGTTTGATGATTTCATGTCCTTCTTTCTCTCCTTGTTTTTCCTTCTTCGGGTTTATTTTCTGTCTGATGTTTCCCAACGGCACGACTTTTTTGTATTCTCGACGTTAATCTTCATACGCGTTTACTAAAAACGTTTTGTCTCGTTTATTTGAATTTACCTGCCCATTTCTTTAATTTTTGGCAATGCAATTACTATTTTCATGTCCATGGCCTAAATTTGGTGTTTTGGCAGGCCTTCTAAATTTAGAAGGCCGTGATTATGTCGTTTGCAAGCGCCATTTTAGATGTTTGATGATTTCATGTCCTTCTTTCTCTCCTTGTTTTTCCTTCTTCGGGTTTATTTTCTGTCTGATGTTTCCCAACGGCACGACTTTTTTTGTATTCTCGACGTTAATCTTCATACGCGTTTACTAAAAACGTTTTGTCTCGTTTATTTGAATTTATTTGCCCATTTCTTTAATTTTTGGCAATGCAATTACTATTTTCATGTCCATGGCCTAAATTTGGTGTTTTGTCAAGCCTTCTAAATTTAGAAGGCCGTGATTATGTCGTTTGCAAGCGCCATTTTAGATGTTTGATGATTTCATGTCCTTCTTTCTCTCCTTGTTTTTCCTTCTTCGGGTTTATTTTCTGTCTGATGTTTCCCAACGGCACGACTTTTTTGTATTCTCGACGTTAATCTTCATACGCGTTTACTAAAAACGTTTTGTCTCGTTTATTTGAATTTACCTGCCCATTTCTTTAATTTTTGGCAATGCAATTACTATTTTCATGTCCATGGCCTAAATTTGGTGTTTTGGCAGGCCTTCTAAATTTAGAAGGCCGTGATTATGTCGTTTGCAAGCGCCATTTTAGATGTTTGATGATTTCATGTCCTTCTTTCTCTCCTTGTTTTTTCTTCTTCAGGTTTATTTTCTGTCTGGTGTTTCCCAACGGCACGGCCTTTTTTGCATTCTTGATGTCAATCTTTATACGATTTTTCTAAATAATGTTTTACTTCATTTATAACAGCTTACCTGCCTATTTCTTTTAATTTTTGGCAATGCAATTATTATTATCATGCCCATAGCCTTAATTTGAGGTTTTGGCAGGCCTTCTAAATTTAGAAGGCCATGATTATATCGATTTGCAAGTACCATTTCAAATGTTTGATGATTTCATTACCTGTTCTCTCTCCTCTTTTGAGGTTTCATAATGCTAAAGTGCAAGACACCATACGTAATACATTTTATTTAAAAGTAAAAAGGAAGGGGCTAGTTATATAATTATGAAAATTTGTTTATTTTGTTGCTATGGATACAAGTCCACAAACATCTAGCATTCATTCGTCTAGCGATACATTTAACCGTAAAAGCAATCATATAGTCGAAACATTTTTTGCTACTAGTACAGGGCGATCAAACAAAACTTAAGCAGAGTCGCCTGTGAAACAAGACCGGCATGTCGATGATTAGCTCCCAAATTGTAGAGCTATCATAATAGTGGCGCGATTTATTATTTTATCGCAATTGCTCATTATTAACATTTTTAAACAATTAACAATTCTGACAGTGAGCACTGTACAATATTTTTAATATTTATTATTTTTATTTTACAAATGTACATAATAAATGTCAGTTGGTAAACTTTACACAAGTAACTCAAATAATAAAAAAAAATATTTAAACAGTGTGTTGGTGTAGAGGAAAAGGCTTGGGCGCATAATTTGACGGCCCCAGTTCAAATCTCGCGAAAGACCTGTTTTTGTTTCAATTTTTGTATTTAAGGATGTTAAAAACATAAAAAAACTGAGTTCGTTTATGCCTACAAACGAATGGCCAACATTTTCAACATTTATTGTGACTTTTAAATGTTTTGTTACTTATGTCGTTTTAATTGTATGTTTTAAATTTAAATAAATAAAAACGTATTTTAAGTAATTTTTTTGTCAAACAAAACAAAGATAAAAATTAAAATAAATTATAGACATAAGTAAAAGATATCAAAAAATAAATTTAATTTTTTTTAAATTATAGAGGTCAGCCATAGGATTTGAACTATGACCGCTAGATTACAAGCCCACGCCTTTATCGTTAAACCATGTCATTCAAAATTTTTCTGTTATGTGAGTAAAATGGTTGCCAACTAACATTTATCATGCTCCTCTGTAAAATAATAGTTATTTATGTATTAAGGGCGTAAAGAGGCTTTTATGGCGTAAGACGTAATTTTGAGCCCGAGGCAGCAGCCGAGGGCTAAGAATACGTCGAAAGCCATAAAAGCAAGTTACGTCCGTGGTACATACACAACTTTATGCACGGATGAAGGTTTTTTAATTTAAAAATATTTTTAAAATAAATTGAAAATATTTATAAAATAAATTGAATTTTCCACCCACTTCTAGCGTTGCTTTGACTACATTTGAGATTTGAAGCGTAACTATGGTAGCGGGTAAACAACGGTAGCCATATTACCTAACTTCTGTTCATTTTGCAAGTGTGTAAACTATTTCTATTAGGTATGATATCGTTGTTTGACGTTGCATTATAGCCCATGGGCTATAAAAAGACGTTTATGACAAAGAAATTCGTGTATAATTGTCAATTTATGATACATGCCTGCATAAAAATAATAGGCATTAAAAATAATTTACAATGCTCACTTTCTAATTGTTTAAAAAGGTTAAATATGCACAATTACAGTAAAATAATAAACCGCGCAACTATAATAATAGCTGCACGATTTGCAAGCTAATCACCGACATGCCGCGCTTGTTTCATAGGCGACTGCGAACGATTAAGTTTTTATTTGATTGATCTGTTGTAGCATGCCTTATTGTTGCAAAAATAAGGGCCGTGATAGGTTGCATTTTCACTATTCCAGTGAATCGTGTAGATAAATTCTAAATACTGTCGGAACAAAAAATTAAAGGAAATACATTTTCTTGAATTTGCCTTTGTTATTTCACGTTTACTAATGTTACATTAATCAATGTTTTTTTATAAATTCTGCGTCTTAGAGGTAAAAGTTGTTAGGCAATTTACGTAACTATTTTGCGGAAGAATATTAAATTGGGCAGTATATGAAACCAGTGCGAAATTTTAATTTAGTACACCTTGAGATAGCGTGCAAACCACGTAAAAATTGTTTTTTTTAGAATGATTAAATCGCAGGTTACATTTTGAATGCTTCTAAGTATTGCAGAGATTTAGAAGATCAGTTTGCTGATTTGCTAGTAATAATTACAGTACAAGAAAATCACCAACAATTTTTTTTACTAAGATAATCGATATGAAGTAGTCTTTTGTATTTTGCGAACATAATACAAATTTGCTTTCAAAGACCTGAAGGGTTTTCTGCCTTTAGTCGCCCGACTTTCTCTGTACTTCACCATGTTTGCTATATGTAACTAACTCTAAACATAAACATTTTTTATACAAAGTATTGCTAAATAATGAAGCCAATATTTGCACAGGATTGACGGTATTCGCCATTGCCCGTTCTTCCCGTAATCATTTTCTCTCTGTTTCGCACCTTTTGGATCCCTTTCTCCTAATTTCCCACTCCTCTCTTACCTATTGTTCTAAAAATACCATAAACAATGTCCTAATTGGTATTAATAATAATTTTCTATTAAATATTTCTCGTTCAGATTTTAAGCTTAATTAAAAATAATGTGCTTTTTTGATATTTGAATTTAAAAAGTTTTCGGGAAACCGCTAACAGACTTTCCTTGCATAAGCCCGCTGATTTATGTTCCATTATATTCTAATTTTTTATAGCATAGTTGAAGGGGTTGTGATGCGCTTTACGGTAGTTTAGAAATGTCGCTTTAATAAAGGGAATGAGAAATTTTAATTTTTAGGGAGTTAAGGGTGCACTAGAGGATGTCTTAAATAGTTATTTTTTAATAATAGGGATGATTCTCATTTTTTAATTTTAATTTTTAAGGGTTGGGGGCTCTTGAGGGTGATTCTTGTAATTTTACACATTTTGCAGTTTTAGGGGTTGGGTGGGCGTTTTAAGGTGGTTTCGCAGTTTTCTTAAATGAAGAGTGTGATTTTCTTCAGCTTATGAAATTTTTTACGGTTGGAGCCGTCTACTTAAGGGAATGGGCTATAGGTATGGTATCAGTAGAAGACAAATCTGAACTTATTTTTTGAATTTGCCTGTATTGTAATAAAGCGCCTTCCTTCCTACCATTTATTCTTTGAAGGGCACCTTTTGTCTTATATCTGGCATTTTTTAATTGCGGGCAATGTTTATCCGCTCAAATCTCAAAATCAGTGTTTAGGGGTTGGTAGTGTATAGTGATGTGAGGCGCGAATATTAGCAAACGAACATTTGGAAATTTTCAGAAACTTTTGGAAATATTCGCTACCTTGAAAACGAATATTCGCGTTTCAATGCACTTTAAGTGCGATCGTAGCACACGCGGGACGCGGCGGTGTGAATGCACGCATTCCTAGTAGGGGAATTACACAAGTACCCAACGCATAAGGTCAAAAACAGGTATATGCACGAGCGCATTGTTGTTTTACTGTGGCGCAGTTCGCTTTTTTATTTTTGCATGCTTAACAAAATTAAAAAAAAAACATGTTTAGATCCTGATTAGGTACCGCATTATTTATCGCAAATTATAGAAATGTTACAACAATACATTCAAAATTTTCAAAATTTCGCGAATATTCGCAACCAAAAGTAAATTTCATGAAATTTTACATCACTAGCTAGTGCAGTTTCAGGTGGTGTAGAGAGATTGCTTTAAATAGGAAGCGATTTTCGTAATTTTTATCCATTTTTAAATTTTAGGGGTTGGAGCGCGCTTGACGGTAGTTGCTTTAATCAAGGGACTATACATTTTATTGTTTGCGGGGTTAAGAGTGTCTACTGGAGGGAGTATTTATTTGTTTTAAAAATAGGGATGATTCTCGTTTTTTATAATTTTAGTATTTAGGGGTTGGGGTGTTTTTGGCGGTAGTTTAAAGAAGATTGTTAACAAGGTTAATTTACGTTATTTATACACATTTTTAAGTTTTAGGGGTTGGGGGCGCTTTAGACTGGTTTAGAAATATTGGTTTGATAAAGGTGGTAATTCTCGTCATCTTTTTAATTTTCTAGGGTTGATGGTACATTTAAAAGTGTTTAGGAGATGCCACTTTTATAAAGGGAACAATTATTCTCATATTTAAACATTATTTTTTCTTATATCTGGCATTTTCTAATCTTGGGCAATGTTTATCCGCTCAAATCTCAAAATAAATTTTTCCGCACAATTCAGGTAAGTGGCCAAAAGAAAATCTACCAAGTTAAAGCTGTTTCTATTGTTAGTTGATACCTTCATGCCGATTTTGAAGCCAAACTTCGTATATTTTAGAAAAAGCAAAGTATTAAAGGAGTGGAACAGTGCGGGTGATAATAATATCGCGCTTGCGAAAATCGGCTGTTTGCTATGCATAGAATACATATAAAATTTTTCAATTTGTAAATATTTCCTATGCCCATCACTACACCGCCAGAGACATAAAAATGATTTTTAAAAATGGTTGAGTGTGGGTTGGTGGATGGGTGAGTTACGTTTTTGCAACTTCCGAGCAAATGGTGCAATTTCAATGAGTTTCGGAATATGGGGGTAGTTAGGTGACCCGTTGTACATCTTTCATTATTTTGGTTGTTCAGTTGAGTAATTTTTGAATTTCTAGTGTATTTTCCTGCTTTCCATTTAGTAGTTTTTGAGTTCCTGATTTTGTCAAGAATACTTCTAAAGTTTTTAATAATCAGCTTTTACTTCCATTGTGATTCTTGAAGTGTCAGTTTGTATTGCTGAAATTTTAGAAATTTTTTGAAATCTTTTAATTAATCATCTATTTCGATAATCAGTAAACATTTCTTACATTCATGAGACAAGATATTGTTGCAAAATTGGATTTTTGGTAAATCTTGTCTTAGAGACTTTTTTGGGATTAGTGAACTTCAAACACGGCATGGCCTCTTGAATCTTTTCCTGTAATATAAAGCCGATTATTACTTTCATTCATCTAATCGCAGGGCACCAGCACCGAACCTCTTTCTACACGTTTGTACATTGTGTGTGCACGTTTCATCGTATGCACCTGATTACTTACTTAATTACCTGTTTTGGTAGAATCGAGACATAAAATATTGAACGTTCTGGGTAGGTGTTGATGATCAGAGGAGGCTTTATTAATCTGTAAGAAAGATTCAATTGGAAGCCAAATTTTGAAGGTATTTAAGACATTATCTTGTCTGCTTTGGTGAATATGCTGGTTTTTTGTTAAATAAACCGAGCTTCGTTAAAATCATAAATTTACTCTCCGTTGTATATATTTGAATTCTTTTATTTGCTAGTTACCTGTAGCCAATTTTTCGTAAATTTAGTTAATTTGTGATATTTAATTGCTGTGTTTAACTGTAAAAACTGTTATAGTATAATTTTTGAGGTTATTGAGCCTTGAATTCTAATTTATTTGACCGCTTACGATTAGCATTGTTTAAATAACACTGTGTTAGTTAACTTCAAGCACGTTTAAGTTTAAAAACTAAGCCAATTTTGGTTTATGAAGCCATTTTGTTGTACTTTTGACATTATTTAAAAATTTCATTTAACTTGTTGCATTAGATTAAAAAAATTATCAAATTACATAATTTTTACATTAATACAAAGCTGTTATCGAAACAATTCAGTGATTTATTCAGAATTTGTAATTTATATTTATTTGTATGTGGGGTTTTTTTTTTCTTTGGGCAGTTACAAGACTTGCAAACGATTTGGTGTATTTGTTAACGTATTAATACAGTGTCGTAGTCCTTTATTTTTTTATGAGCTTATACAAAACATTGGTTTATTTGAACGACAAGGGTTTGTTATTAGTCAATTTATGATACATTTTTACGCTTTGCTAATACTTTCTTGTTGAGGTAAAATTTATGATAATTAATTGTTTTGTTTTTAACGTAACTATTATGCTCTAGAAGAATGGAAAATATGGAAACATATAAAAGACGGAGAGACCAAATGATAGGACATACACCACGAAGAGAAGCATTACTAAAAACAGTTATAGAAGGAAAAGTAGAAGTGAAAACCCCGTTTGCAATACATAAAGCAAATAATTGAAAATAGGGGAAGCAGAAACTACCAAGAAATGAAAAGAAAAGCTTCGAATAGAGAAGAATGGATTGCTGCGACAAACCAGTCTGAGGACTGAAAACTGAGGAGGAGGATTATTCTCTTATTTCGTTTATCTGCTTCAAGATTGTTCTTTGCTAGGAAGTTTTCGGCCTGCCCCTCTCCCTGCTACCTTGAGGGTTACAATCTACGGCGTTTCTTGCGATGTTGGTCGATGGTTTCCAAAGTGTATAGCTCCACTTCAACTGACGAATTTCCAAATCAATCTTGCTCTTGCTCACAAGTCCTCGTTGGAGATCTGATTTGGCATTTTTGATGAAGACTTGCAATTGATTGGTAACCTTGGTAACTTTCTCCAAAATTCGCAACTATAGAGCAAGACTGATTAACATTTGTATTGAATAAACGTATTATGGTATTCGAGGAGTACATTCTTGAAGCCCATATCTTGTTAAGGGTCGTGAAAGCTGCTCGTGCCTTCTATATTCTATGTGTCACATCACGCTCTGTTCTGCCGAGCTTGTCTATAACATTTCCAAGATATAAAAAGTTATCAACTCTCATGTTTTTTAAGCAGGGATCGAGCTTTTATATCATTATACGGACTTATTTTGTTCTACTGTTGTTTATTATTAGGCCCAGTCTTCTCGTTTCATCTTCCATTCTTCGTAGTTTTTGTGTTATGTCGCTTAATGTGTGAGTCACCAGGCAGATATTGTCTGCATAGTCTAAGTCCTCTAGTCTTGAGGCTAAGGTCCATCTATCTATTCACGATGTTAAACGATGTTGGGTACAATACTCAACCTTGCTTGACTTTGTTTTTTAGAGGGATGGGTTTGTTAAATTTACCTCTGTGTGAGACTCTGCAACTTGACTCTTGGTATAGTTCTTTAATGATATTGATGATTTTATGTGATACGCTTCTGTCAGCGAGATACTCCCAGCTTGCTGTATGTGCTAAGGTGGCGATGGCTTTTTTGAAGTCTGTGAATACCAGCTACAGATAGGAGCGGAATTCAGTAGATTGCTCTACTATGAGGCGCAATGTGTTAATGTCATCTACGCAGGATCGCTGTAGTCGAAAACCTGCTTGTGCTCTGCGGAATTTGCCTGCGTGAGGTACACTTTGCTTGCTTACGCCCACTATCAAAGTGTCGACGCAGGGGGTTGCGCATATGCACACCCAACGCTGTTGAGGTACCGGTTACTATAATCAGACCGGCTACCGACTAATCTGGCGGCGCATAGTCGACCAATACTAAAAATTGCGAGTAGCCTAAACTGGTGGGGGTAGCATTGCTTTCGGCAAGTGCTGCTCCGATTAACTGGTACCACGGGGACCAACTCCGAGCGCGCGGGGGAATAGTAGTCCCCGTCTTGGTCACGGCTCGCATAGGACTCGTGGTGGCAGGCCTATGCAGGCTAGGACCGTCTTAGTGCGGTTCGACGGATGAACTGTGTGTTTCAGCTCGGGCACTGATCTGCAGAATCAGTAGAGATATAAGTAATCTCTCCCGACTAGTGGAGACTTAGGGCTCGCAACTTGTTCTCGTTAATTCGTTGTTAACTTGAGCAAGCGCGCTGAGTGAGCGTATCTCGATCCGGCTCGAAGAGAGACGTGACGGATAAGGCTCATGCTAGGTGCCGTCACGTTAAACTAAAGAGGTAGGCTGTAATGACCGCCTCACATTGGCTCTGTTCTTTGCGGAAGATAGGCTTTACTGGTTCTCCTAGACGATTATTTATGATAATTGCTATCACTTTGTTAATAATGGTGAGTAATGTGATGCCTCGCTAGTTACGGAATTCACTAAGAACGGATGCAGTAGGAAGGTAATAGTAGCGGAATAGTGTTATTGAACAACTCCGGAGGAATATTGTCTAGGTCAGCGGCTTTTCTGCGTTTTAGCTGGTTAATTGCTCTTTCAATTTCAGTTAGGCTGGGCCCATTTGTGGAAATTCTTAGTTTGTGTTGTAATGCTTGGTTTTCAGGGTGTCTTGCGAATGGTTGTGAGGGTGCACTAAGAGTACTACTGAAGTGTTGCCAGTTGTTCCGCGGGAGATGTGAGCTTTTGCCCGTTGGAGCTTTTAATTAATGGCAGCACCCATGTGAAATACTTGTTTGCTAAGCGCTTTGTTATGTTGTAAAGTTTGCGTGCGTTGTTTGGTTCTGCCAACAACCACAAACACCACAAGGCGTTGGCCTACTGTTAAACAAAGCAGCGAAGAAGAGTTTCATTGATTGAATTGAAACCATGCTGCAGAAGGAATCCTCACAGCACGTTTTAGCAACCAGCTGAGGAAATTACCTTCCTTTAACGCTATGCCCCCACAGAAGTTGCCCCCTTATAAGAGAAAGAAACGTGTTATGAAAAACTATACTCGACTCTAAACCATGTAAAGAAATCGATCATAATAATCATCATAGGCTATTTTAATGCCAAAAAAAGTAGTGACAACTTAAACTTAGAAGATAACATGGGAAAGAATGGTCTGGGCACCAGAAACCAGAACGGCGAACAGCTAATAGACTTATGCTTCAACTTACGACTTTGCTTCCCCATAAACACATCCACAAAGCCGCTGGGTGCTCCTCTGACGGCTTCACTAACAATTAGATCGACCACATTACAATCAGCAAAAAATCGAAGAAATCGCTACTTGATGTACGCGGTAGAAGAGGAGCCGATGTAGCTTCCGACCACCACTTTGTAATTGGACAAATAAAACTCAAAATAGCTATAAACCGTTACAAACTGACAGGCCCGCGCATGACCAAATTCAATACAGATCGCTTAACCAAATTGGTGTCTTAATACCTTTCAGAGTTGATATTGATGGATTAAATAAAGTGTATCTTGCATTTAGATTGGTTGTATGATTAAATTCTGTAAGCTCATAGAGATAAAAATACGCTACAATTTAGTTGACTCGCAAGTGATAGTAAAATAAGATTCACAACTTTAGTTTTAGATGCAGCGATGTTAAGGGAGGTTAATTTTTCCCCTCCCACCTAATTCGTGGCTGAAGAATATGATGTATTGTTTTTGGTTTCCATGAATCTTAAAGAATCTTTTACAGAAAAATAATAAATTTCGATTATTTTCTCATAAAAGCGACTTGGATTTTAAATACAGTATTGGAGCGCTTCCGATGCAATTAGTTGTAGTTATGTCATGGCAGAGAGTCGGCGGCGAGCGTTTTGCCTCTCGCGTGAACATGTGGTTCATAAAACGCAAAGAAAGTTAATACAAAAATACTTTTGAAAGTATGATATGCAAAATTTCTAAAGTATGGGAAAGTCCTAAGTGTGCTAATTTTTTCCTTTAAATTTGGGAAAAAAAGTAAATCGAAAAAAATAAGTGATGTAGTAAGCGAATGTCACTGACAATTACTTCTAGTACATAATATTAAAAATTTACTAACAGAACCAATAATAATAATAAATTATTAGTTTTTAGGTATTTAATTGATGACAAAAAACAAAAAGACAGGAATAAATGACATCAACTTCCGGGTTATAAGTAAAATTTCTTCGAAAGAGTAAAATGTTTCGAGTATTCTAAAATAAAAAAGCTATCCCTGTTTTGAACCCCATACAAGGACACACTGTAACGTTAATACTCCTTGTCAATGCGGTAGTACATTGCATAAATCACGTCCAGGCGATTACAATTCAATCGAAGCCCTCCAAGTATTATTGTAGTGCAAACCAGTTAATCCAAGTGACACATTCACAGAATGAACAATCGATAGCGTGAAATTCGAGTTGTGTCTGCAGTAGTGAAACGAATCGTAACCATTAAAACTATTTAATTCCACTCTTTATTTATTCCTTATTGATCCCAAAATTTGAAAATCATTTTCTAAAAAAAAAATACCAGTATAATACCAGTAGGCAACCGCCACGGGACCTTCCTCGCATTTCTGAAAATTATTGAAGATATTTAATATATTCCGAAAATTTTGACAATTTCATGGAAATTTAGAAAATTTTTTAAATTCTCGAAAAAAGTTCGAATATATTTTATATCGAATGCTTTTTTAAAATTTTAAAATTGTTTTTGTTGTAATTCTCCAAAGTTTTTATTACTGTAAATTTTTTCGTAGAAATTATAAAATTAAAAAGATTAAAAATATTTAAAATTCATGTCCATTAGCCACGAATGGAAGGGAAAAAATTAATCTCCCTAAATTTTGCTGCATCTAAAACAAAATTTTGAAGTTTTGCGAATTTTCAAAATTATGGAAATTTTTAACATTTATAAAATTTGGAAATTATATTAATTCGAAAATTTTGTGTATTCACACAATTTTTGAAATAATGAATAATTTGAAAAATTAGAGAATTTATTAATTTAGTGAATTTTCAAAATTTTGATTACTGGACAGAGTGGCTAGGAAAACCCCGGCCACTTTTCTTGCGGCGGTCAAGAGATGGCGTTTTAGTAAAGAAAAATTAAGTTAAAATACTGGCAACAACGCCGAATCCAAGACACTTTGGTTGTTTTGATTTAATATGGGGCATATTTAATAACTAAAACGTCTTGGATTCTGCGTTGTTGCCAGTATTTTAACTTAATTTTTCTTTACTAAAGCGCCATCTCCTGACCGCCGCAAGAAAAGTGGCCGGGGTTTTCCTAGCCACTCTGTACATTTTTTTATGAAATTGAAACTATTGAAAATCCTATCAAATTTCAATAGTTTTGAGAATTTTTTTAAATGTAATATACACTGTGTCCATAAAGTAACCCCCCCCCCCCCCAACTAACTTTTGAACGACTTGATATCTTTCTACAAAATTTGGTGTGCTGTAATGGGAAATTAAATACTATTTTTCAGACCATATTAAAATTTTATATCAACCAAAATGGCGACTGGGCGGCAATTAAAATTTTTTTTAATAGAAAGGGGGCTCGAGTGACACCTCATTGGAAAGGTCTTTTAGTTCTGCGGCTGATCCTAAAGTTTCAAAGAAAAATATTCAGCCATAACAAAATGACAATGTTTGAAGGTAAAGAAGTCTATTTAAAAAAACTAAGAATTAAAGCTTAAATTAATTAAATTAAGTGTTCGAAATGTTTACCATTCACTTCTTGGCACTTAAAATGTCGGTTAGGAAATTCCTGCCTTACATTTTCATACGTTTCTGGAGTGATAATTCTGCAAACCTCTGTAATGCGTTGCTCCAGTTCTTCAATTGTTTCTGGACGGGTTCTGTACATTTTCGATTTCAGATATTCCCATAGAAAAAAAATCTAAGGAAGTTAAATCTGGGGAGCGAGCCGGCTATTATACAGGCCCCCGCCTAACAATCCATCTGCCAAAAAAATGTCCGCTGAGAAAGTCAGAAGCAGGCCTATAATAATGAGGCGGTGCACCGTCTTGTTGGAACATAAGGTTTTCAATATTATTTAAAGCCACCTGAGATATTTGTGGGAAAATTTAGTCTTGCAAATGAAAAAGTTGACTCCTGGATAAGAAAATCAAAACAATTTTGAACTGAGTGAGTCTATTGGTTTACAATCCGCCATTTTGTTATGGCTCAATCTTTTTCTTCGAAATTCTAGGATCAATCGCAGAACTGAAAGATCTTTCAAATGAAGTGTCACTCGACCCTGGATGAAAAAATCAAAACAATTTTGAATTGAGTGAGTCCATTTGTTTAAAATCCGCCATTTTGTTATGGCTTAATATTTTTTTTTGAAACTCTAGGATCAGACGCAGAATTAAAAGACCTTTCAAATGAGGTGTCACTCGACCCCCTTTCTATTTAAAAAAAAATTTCAAAATTACGCCAAGTCGCCATTTTGGATGATACAAAATCTTAATATAGTCTGAAAAATAGTATTTAATTTCCCATTGCAGCACACCAAATTTTGTAGAAAAATATGAAGTCGTTCAAAAGTTTGTTGGGGGGGGGGTTACTTTATGGACACAGTGTATATTGGGTTTTGAAAATTTCAAATAAACATTGAAAATTTGGGATAATGGTAAAAATTTTGAAATTTTGAAAATTGCGGAAAATTTTAAAAACTTAAAAATTGTGTGAGAATTTTGAAAATTTTAAAATTTCAGGTGAAAATTTTGTAGATTTTAGAAATAAATAATTTTTAGAAAATTTATTAATTTTGAAATTTTTTGCCTAACAAATGTTTGAAAATATAGAAAATGTGCGAAAAAAACTTTAGAATTTGAAGGTTCAAAAAGAGTAAGAATTTTGAAATTTTAAAATGTTAAATTTAAGAAATTTTCAACGTTTCCCGAACATTTTTTGAAAATTTTGAAAATTATAATTTTTGAAAATTTTGATATAATTTGAAATTTTAAAAATTTTGTAAAAATTAAAAAAAAATTGTAAGCGTAGGAACATTTTTAAAAATTTGTAAATTTTTATTTTTAGTATTTGTTAATTGTAATCAATATTTATTCGTTGGAATCTCAAATCGATTTCATTATTTGGTTAGTCTTTTTTTGCGAGTATTCAATTAAACTGTTCCTCCTCCTCCTGCCCCATCGCGTTTGGCCAAATAGGCCATTCGACATGTGTAGAATACTAATCTAAAGTTCTTTTCCGAGCGCGTCTATATTCCTAAAATCCTATCTTAAATCGATTTCATTATTTTGGCGATTATTCTATTAAAACGTTTACAGGTAAACGGCCAAAAGGAAACCTCCCAGAGATGCTTTCTCGATGAAAGATTGTTCCTACTATCATTTCATGGTCAGTGGAAATTCGAACAATTTGTTAATATCGAAAATTCGTTTGGGAGGGGGTGAACAATGGAGTGGTAGGAAGATCAGGCTTGCGCAGATCTGCCATTCGACTTGTGTAGGACACGAATCTGAGGTTCTTTTTTGAGCCCATCTATTTCAAAGTAGGCACCCCTCCCCCGCCTCCCTATTTTTTGGCAGTCGAGTGTTTTTATGATATTTTATGTTTTCTAGTTGTAACTATTGTTTGTCCCTTGAAATCTCAAAATCGAATTCGTAATTTGGTGATAGCCGTTTTCAGGTAAACGATTAAAAGTAAACCTCCAAGTAGTGTTTTCTCAGTGGAAAGTTGTTCCTATTGTCACTTAACGTGCTCATGGATTTTGAAGTCGAAATAACTAATTAAAAAAAAGACAAAAAATTGATGGCGGAGGCAGTTGGGAGTTATAGGGAAATCGCGAAATCTAAGGTTATTTTCCAAGCGCATCTCCATTGAAGTAAAGCACTCACCCCTCCCCAATTTTTTAATGCAGGTACACGCTTTTATGATATTTTGTGTTTTCTAGTTGCAACCAATGTTTATCCATTAAAATCTCAAAATCGATTTTTCACGTCTTATAGACCTTTGGCTGGTATTTTTCCAATCAGTTAATTAAACTGTTCAGGTAAACGACTAAAAGGAAACCTTCACAGTGGTGTTTTCTCAATGAAAAGTTGTTCCTATTGTCATTTAATATGCTCCTACCGATTTTGAAGCCGAAATTCGTAATTTAAAAACTAATAAATTGCAAATGGGTGGCGGGGTGATACGGAGATCGCGTTTGCGCAGAACGACTATTCGACGTGCGTAGAATACGAATGTAACGTTCTTTTTCGAGCGAGACTATTTTGGCACAGAGTACTCGTCTCCTCACCTTCTTTTTCTAGGCGGACCAACCTCATTTATTTGAAAACGAAAAACACTTCGCGGGATGCTTCCAATCTAATCTGACGATCGCAGTACCTTCCTCTATAGCTATACCTCGTACACAGGTAGGAAGGTAAAAAATCAGAAAAGAACAGCAGTTACTTTAAACTTAGATTTTCAGGCTTTCCTCTATTAACAGCTGTTCGTATTTTGCGATTCCCTCTGCATAATTCATGGCAAACTTTTATGAAGCTGGCTCATAAACGCCCGAAGCAATTTTTTTGTCTCCTCTTCGTTTTTAACTTCTTGAAACCTTGACACACGTCCAACAATCGCATCAAAGAGACGGATGTTTTATTCGATACAGCGTTAACTTTGCTAATTGCGAGTCTGCCAATTATTTCCGCGATGACAGTGTAAGTTTAAACCTCTATTTGTGCACACGTGCTTTTTGTTATTCTTTTTTATACGCATTTCAAGAGCTTGTTCAACAACACGCAATTGTAATCGTCGAGGGTTGTGTTTCGTTATTGAAGTTACGAGTTGCAAAAAACGTGATTATTTAAAAATCAATCATTTAGTGTTGGATACACTTTTTGTTACATTTTAAGGTTGATTGCAGGCCATTAATACGTTGCTTTCGTTTTTAGGTTTTGCACTTTAATTAGACCTACACGTGTTTTCTTAATTTACGTTTTGATTTTCCATTATTTCCATTATACGTCCTATATATTTTGCTCATTAAATTTTCGTGCTTCAACAATCGCGTTGCAGCCGTTATGGGTAGGTTACCAAATAACGACTACCCTTGCCCTAAGTTTGATGTTTTCTAATTAACCAATTGCCTTGGATGCATTATAAGTTTGAATAAGGCAATTAAATGTGCCAATTAAATGTTCGAATTGCACATCATTAGCACCTCGAAAATTAACTAATTAATAAAGAAACCTTAGACCACAATTTCGCAAAGAGTTTGCTGCCATGAACTCATTTTGCGTTTTATTCAAATTTTTACGCTTTCAATCCTAAGTTTCTCGAATGTCCTTGCAAGAAATCCACAAGAGTTAGGTAGGGAGATCGAGATGGCCACTCATTGTTGTTCTTTTTTGCTGACGCACCTGGAGAGATTTTATTTTCACTTGGGCACTTTAGAGTTAAAAGCAACGAAGCTGCCAGATTTGTAGAGCATGTTTTCGTTACTCTAAAATTAAAATTTGTTTAAAATTGTTTTGGCTAAAAGGGTACAATTCCAAACATTGGAGTTACATGCAAGTATGTATCAATACGTTCATTTTTGTTAACTTGTTTGTAGCGGTTATATTTTATGATTTGAAATGCATTGCAGCTTATGGGCAACGAAAACTAAAAATGCGTTTATCTCGGTTGTGATTTCTGAAAACATTAATTATTTTTAGCTAGCTTTTTGCTTTTTAAACTATTATCTCGATAGCCGTTCATTTTATCGAAAAATTTACCCCTTTCTTTTTTTTTTAGTTTTAACATCGAGGATGCTAACAGTTTGTGTCTTAGATTTTTAGGCTAATCATAAACAAAAAGAGCCAAAAATAAAAAGTAGTATAAAAAGTACGGTGGTTGCCTAACACATCGGCACGCTCGCTGCACTTCTGTGACTAACTAACGTGGCGTTCCCTGGACGTTCTTCTGTTCTGCTTACCGAACCGTGTACTTCTATTATCAGAAGCGCTGCTTGTGTTTCAGTAATTTTTTTATAACTAAGTGGCATTTTCAGCGGTGTTCTTAAATGCAAAAGAACTGAGGGTCTTGGGAGACCGATAAAGTAGACGCTTCAGGGATGTCTGTGTGTGTCTGTATGTACGTCTGTCTGTTCGTCTGCGTGTAAGTCTGCAGGACTGCATACACTCTACAGTCCAGACATCTTAACGCAGCATATCCAAATTTGGCTCAAAATGATGAAATTGCAAGAAAAGGAGGCTGGTCCGCCAAGAAAAAAGAGGAAAAGTGCTCTACTTCAAAATAGACGCGCTCGAAACAACCTTTGATTCGTATTCTACGCATGCCAAATAGCCGATTATTTGCACAAGCTATCTCCCTATCGCATCCCACTGCCCCCCACCACCGATTTTTTTGTTTTTTTTTTAAATTTAGGAGTTTGGACTTCAAACTCGGTATGAGTATTCTAAGTTGCAGGCTTCCGCGGCCGTTGTTAATAACATCTAGGCTTCCGGGTTGGAGCCGCGTCATCGGTGCATGAACTGCCGACGTTTCGTCCTTGGTTGCACGGGACATCTTCAGGGCCGTGGTCACTTTGGGATCTGGAACAACTGTTCATGCACCGATGACGCGGCTCCAACCCGGAAGCCTAGCTGTTCGGTATGAGTATGTTAAATGATAATAGGGAACAATTTTTCATTGACACCTATAGAAGGATTCCTGGCAAATTCAATACTTTTTAAAATATTTAATTTTAAAATTTCATAAGCTTTGCAAGTGTTTGAATTTTTAATATTGCTAAACATTTAACTTTTTAATATTAAAAGAATTTTTTAATTTCTCATAATTGTCAATAATTTAAAAATTATTAAAATTTTAATAAATTTTCAAAATTTGAAATATTTTTAGGTTTAACATTTTTATACAGGATGTATCAAATTGCGTGTTAACTATGAGGATCTCGCTTGTTTGAAGAGATACGACGATGGTTAAATTAGAGAAAAGTTGTAGAATTTTATGCCCTTTAATAATCTGAAAATAAATTAAAACTATCTTGCTTAGTGTCTGAATAAACTAAAAAAACTGAAATTCTAGGTATTTTGTTTTAGGCTATAACTCATTTATCATTTATACTACATATTTCAAGTTGCGCATTATTTTTCATGCTGAATCTAAATGTTTGATCAGATTTGGTATACCTGTTACCATTGCTCATTTTTGACTGTCAACTTTTTTTTTCTTATGGTCAGCATTTTAAATTTTTTCATATTTCAATAGAGTTTCTAATTCTGATTTCAACGATGTGTCACACTTTGCATTTTGTTTAAATTTTGAGCATATTATTACAGTAAATTAAAATTTCGTTGGTTGTGCCATGCAAAGACCACGTCATTTAATTTATTTTGATAAAATTCTAGTAGGCCATGAACTGATGGAAGTAAAACAAAACACTACTTTTATTTACTTTGGCCTTTAGATACATTAGGTACGCAAAAATTTCAAGAAACTCTGTTTGAAGCGTAGGTTCGCAGTTTAAGTTATTTTTTACAAAAACAAATGAATGACACAGTTACTAACACACAGATTAGAGATTTTATTTTAGACGAGCTTCTAAATGTTTTGAACATTTATTTAATAATTGTTTGTATTAGTGCAGTTCTAGTGTTATCTGTTGTATTTATTTAACTTGTTATTCAAATTTGTTGTCAGTTGCAAACATTAAAACTGCAAGAGGAATTTTCAGTAACTTGTGTATGTTAGAAAATTTGTCATTCATGTTTTTATAAAAAATAACATAACCTGCTGCCTACGCTCAAAGTTTGCTGAAATTTTCGCGTACCTAATGCATCTAAAGGTAAAAGTAAATAAAAATAGTGTTTTGTTTTACTTCCATCAGTTCATGGCCTACTAGAATTTCTTCAAAATAAATTAAATGACGTGGTCTTTCCATGTCACTCTTATGAAATTTTTATTTTCTGTAATCAAATGCTCAAAACTTATACAAAATGCTAAGTGTGACACATCGTTGAAATCAAAATTAAAAACTCTAATCAAATATGAAACAATTTAAAATGCTGACCATAAGAAGAAAAAAGTTGACTGTCGAAAATGAGCAATAGTAACAGCCCAAATCTGACCAAAAATTTAGATTCAGCATAAAAAAGTGTCCTAATAATACGTTAACTAGAAATATGTAACATAAATGATAAATGAGTTATAGCCGAAAACAAAAAATTAAAAATTTCAGTTTTTTCCAGTTCTTGCAGAAACTAAGCAAGATATGTCTAATATTTTTTTAGATTACTAGTGGGCATACAATTCCACAGCTTTTCTTTAGTTTAACCATCTTCGTATCTATTCAAATAAGAAGATCCACATAGTTAAAACGCAATTTGATACATCCTGTATATTTACAAAAAAATTTAAAATATGAAAAGCCTAAAAATCTTCAAAATTACCAAAAGTTTGAAATTATTAAAATTTTCAAAATTTTTGTAGTTTCTAAAACTTTATTAGCTTTGCAAACAAATTTTAACTTTTTAGTATTTAAAAATTTTCAAGAATTTTCATTACTGAGTTTTTAAAATTTTCAAAAGTTTTTCAATTTGCAACAATTTTCAAAATTTTTTATAACTAAAAATTTTTCCAAATTATTATCGTTGGCACAGTACCCCAAAGCTATGATGATTTATTAGTTACACATATTAAGTTAATATTGCTGTACGCACAGTGGCGTAACTTCAGAAAACTGAGGGACCCCGCCCATACCCAATTTAATGTTTTTATTTTTATTTTCTATATGTATTCATGAGGTGAGTATAAAACATTAAAAAAATTGATAAAAATTTTTCATAAAACAAAGAATTCATGTAATACTAAAAAAGCTTATTTATTATGTTCTTAAAATAAGTTACCAAAAAACAGCGTGGGGTTCTGCTAGTTTTTTACTTAAAGGTTTTATATCCATAAATGATGAAAATTCATAACATCCGCGGCGCGGTAATAACAATTTTAACAGCTTTTCATGCTCATCAAATATCTAAAAAGCCGCTTATTTATCATCTCCAGTAGCAGAAGCAACGTGAGCTAATCATGATTATAAACGCTCGTTAACAAGAATATTCTACCAGTTAGTTGAAATGTAACACACACCGACAGGGAGTGAACAGAGAGTTTCGAAACACTTCATATAAATACTTAAACGACAGGAAGAGGCAAAATGTTCGATTATTATTGTTATTGTGCAAAATACTAAGCTTGGCGTTTCGCTTTGTTTTGCACCAGCGTTCACAAGTAACATCCCGATTCTGAATAGTGGAATGAGTTATTGATTACTGTTCCCAGAACGTAGAATACTACCTTCAAAAGGTTTGCAAGGATTCTGGAGCACAGCAGCTTCAGAAGATATCTAATAATAAAGCCACGCCAGTTGCAAATGTTATTGCTTTACTTGAAATGTTCCTTTGGTAACAAATAGTTAAGAAATTAGATATATTATACCATCTGTCTATGGGCGCCATTTTGAATTTATTTTTTAAACGAAAAGGTGGATCGAGTGACACCTCATTTGAAAGGTCTTTTAGTTCTGCGTCTGATCCTAGAGTTTCAAAGAAAAATATTCAGCCATAACAAAATGGCGGATTTTAAACAAATGGACTCACTCAATTCAAAATTGTTTTGAATTTTTATCCAGTAGTCCACTCTTTCATTTGCAGGACAAAATTTTCCCAAAAATATCTCAGGTGGCTGGAAATAATATTGAAAACGTTATGTTCCAACAAGACGGTGCGCCGCCTCATTATTATAGGCCTGTTTCTGACTTTCTCAACGGACTTTTTCTTGGAAGATGGATTGCTCACTCCTCAGATTTAACCCTCTTACAATTGAAGAACTGGAGCAACGCATTACATCAGTTCAGAAACTTGTGAAAATGTAAGGCAGGAATTTTATAGCCGACCTTTTATGTGCCAAGACGTGAATGGTGAACATTTCGAACACTTAATTTAATTTCTTTTTGCTTTAATTCTTAGTTTTTTAAATAGACTTCTTTATCTTCAAACATTTGTCATTTTGTTATGGCTGAATATTTTCCTTTGAAACTCTAGGAATAGACGCAGAACTAAAAGCCCTTTCAATCGAGGTGTCACTCGACCCCTTCTTCCATTTAAAAAAAAAATTCAAATGGCGCCCAGCCGCCATTTTAAATAATACAAAATTTAATTATTGCTTAACAAATAGTATTTAATTTCCCATTAAAGCACACGAAATTTTGTCGTAAAATAACAAGTCATTCAAAAGTTAGTAAGGGGGAGTTACTTTATAGACACAGTGTATTAGTTTGTTATAGTAATTATTTTTAAATACACTGTGTCTCTAAAGTACCCCCCTCCCGCCCTCAACTAATTTTTGAACGACTTGAATTTTTATCACAAAAGTGTGCTGTAATGGGAAATTAAATACTATTTTTTTAAACAATAATTAAACTCTGTATCATTCAAAATGGCGACTGGGCGCCATTTTTAATTTTTTTTAAATGGAAGGGGGGTCGAGTGACATCTCATTTGAAAGGTCTTTTAGTTCTGCGCCTGATCCTAGAATTTCAAAGAAAAATATTGAACCAATCACACTCACTATTGGCGCGTATACCGTTTATACAAACATACTATTAAAAATAAGATAAGTAACAATTTCTAAAGTATAGGAAAGTTCAGGCAAATTGTTCGCTTATTTTTTAAATTCTTTTTCTCTATGTTTGAATGGAATAAAACCTTTTAACTGTTTATTGCAATAAAATATTAGGGGCCAGCAGGTGGTCTAGTGGTTAAAGTCCCAGACTTTGAAATTAGACTCCCAACGGCAGTAGGTTCGAGTCCTCTGCGTGTTGGAAATTTTTCTGAATAAGTTAAATCCGGCGTGTCCGTGGATGGTGTGTGTGGTGTGTATGTTGGGTTGCATGTCTTCCAGGGGTGGGGCATGTTAGACCGGTGTATAGCGCAAGTCCGCTGAATCCGGGTAAGGGGGTGGGATGGGAATCATGGAGTCGTGCTCACGCACGGCCTCAATTCTTAAAAAGAAAATTTTTAATTCTTTTTCTCTATGTTTGAATGAGAAACAGCCTTTTAACTGTTTATTGCAATAAAATATTACGTTATTCTTGGGAAACAATTCGACTCCGACTTTTTTAAACAACAGGTAATATGATAATCTTGGGAGATAGTTTGACCCTGCCCCTTTTTAATGTATGTTTGCATAGATAAGACTTAAAAAGCAAAATTCAAACGTAAAAAATCTAAAATATGTAGGAGAAAATGTTATTTGCCCCCCTCCCACCTACTATTAAGCTAAATGAGTAATGTTCAAATGTAGAATTTCAAAATTTTAGTTCTACTGCAACGAAACTGATTAGACTGTTTGATCTTTAGGACGCTGTAACTCCGTAACGAAGAATTTGGACTCATGATTATAAAAACTTTTGTCATTATTTTCAGATGCCTGTAAGTGCGTCTCACACGTTATGAAACACCCTGTACAAAGAGATTCGATAAAATGAACATTGAATGCATTACCAACATCTTTTGTAGATTGTCGATAGATTTTCAATATTTTTTTTAAAGAATTATGAAGCCGTGCGTAAGCACGACTCCATGATTCCCATCCCACCCCCTTACCCGGGCTCAGCACACTAAATGCTATTCACCGGTCTAACATGCCCCACCCCTGAAAGACATGCAACCCAACATACACACCTACATACACCATCCATGGACCTGCCGCATTTAACTTATTCAGAAAAATTTCCGACAGGCAGTGGACTCGAACCAACTGCCATTGGGAGTCTAGTTTCAAAGCCTGGGACTTTAACCACTAGACCACCCGCCGGCCCAGATTTTCAATATTTAAAAACTGGTTGTTGTTTTTTTACCATCTTTTATGTTTGAGTTTATTTCCATTTATGATATCCCATGTTGCTTGAGCTTGAGATTTATTCGATGAATTCAAAATTTTAAGATAAAGTACTTTAGTGGTTCAGAATAATGACAGTCATAAGGAAAAGCAATATACAGACAGCAAACAAAATCAATTATGCATGCTATATCGTGGTAGGTTAGTTACGAGCAACTTGAATGTTCTAAGGAAGTAATGACACTGCCAGGTTCGATAAAGTCTACCATCAGACACCTACAAAATGTAGTTCTAAAAGTTAGGCTTTTGAATTTGAAGACATAACCAATTTTTAAATAAGTTCTTGAGACCTTGACCGACTGATGTTCTAAGCCGCTTCCATTTTAGAATTGTTTTAATGAGTTTTCTCTATTAATTCTTAATACGCTTTAACATTCGAAATCAAAAACATAAAGTTTGTCGGGCAATCGCACGGGACTTTCCTTGCATTTATTGAAATTTATTGAACATTTACTAAAATATCGAAAATTTTGACAATTTTATGGAAAGTAGAAAACCTATAATTCTTGGAAAAATCTCAAATATACTATATTATACAGGAAATTTATTAAAAATATACATATCTTGCTTCTTAAAAAATTTTCACAAAATTTTTATATTGTGATATTGAACAATTTAAAATTTCTGAAAATTTTCGAAAGAAAAGTTTTGAAAATTGTCAATAAATTTAGTAATTTTGAAAAATTTTGGAAATTATGATTTTTGGAAGTTTTAATGAAATTTAAAATTTTGAAAATTATAGAAATATAGAAAATTTAGGGAATATTTAATAATATTTCATTAATAAACATTTTGAAAATTCAAAAAATTTTGAATCTTTTAAATTTAAAATTCTGAAAATTTTAAAAATTATCAAATTTTTTAGTTCTAAACATTTTCAAAATTTCTAACAATTTTTTATATTTGCAAATTTTCATAAATTGTCAAAATTTTGAATATGATTAATTTTAAAAATTTTCAAAATCTCGCTCAGAAAATTTGAATAATTTAATTTAGAAAATTAATAAATAATTTTTGAAAATATAAAAAATTTGTAAAATTTTCGATCATTTTTAATATTTATTCAAAATATGTTACCGAAAAGTTAGCAAACTGGGACATAAACTAAATTGTAGCTGATCCATAGTTCTACAAGTCTAAAAAATTTAAAAGTAATGGTGTTTCAGTTTTTAAGCAGTATGTTTTTGAAAAAGTCAAAATTTGATATTTTTTTCACTTCGCAGTTTTGGTAGTTCAAAAACTTTTAGTAGCTTGTAACATTGTGTGCCTTTAAAGAATTTCCAATATCAAATTGCATCCCGATCTAATAACTTGTTTTACTCGTGGCCAGTTTTTGAGCAATATTTTTTTGAAAATTTACGAAATTTTGGAATTATTTTCACTTTCAACTTTTCAAAACTGTTTGTGCACAGTAACATTGTGTTTTATAAGGGCTATTAAGATACAATATCTGAACTCGATCTATCAACCTATTTTTGAGTAATAAGGCGCTAAAATCAAAATTTTTCAAATTTTTCAAAAAAAAAGCTTTGGATTTGCGTTAAAGTCTTTTTTGGATTCCGTTTTTATATTTATAAAATTTTGTTTCTAACTTCCGCTTTCTGAAGGTTTCGGATTTTTTTAAACATATATTTCCGTCAAAATCTTGATTTTGAAAATTTCAAGCAATCACATCGAGACTGTCGGATACTAATCAAAAGTAATTTCAAAAAAAATCGGTTCTCTGATTTTTTCCAATTATGGTTGTAAAAATTATTTTCACTTTTGACAAGGGCGTAGAAAAAATAGTGTATGCAACACGTGCCAAAGTCTCGCGTTTACATTTGTGCAAAAAAATGCTCTTTTGGCACTTGTTGCATAATATATTATTTTTGCATCTACCAAAAAGCGTGTATGGCTGATTATTTTGAAAATCACCGTACTAGGGTAATTGTCTGTAAGTTGATGAGGCTGATTATACCGGAAATCACCCTGCTCGAGTAATTGTCATTATAATCAGATGTTGATTGGTTCGCATATCGAAAATGCAGTGATTCTATTGGCTCAAAATACGTGCTTTTAATTGCCATCGCAATTTTATGCAAATAAACTTAAAATGCAGTGGCGGCTCGCGGTGTGGCATACAGGGGGGTCATTTTGAAATATTTTTCGATAAAAATGTACTTACCCAGCCAAATTTTATGTAGATTTATATTTCAAGTCGATCCTTCGCTCCTTCGCGTTGGAAAAATGATCTATCACTAGTTCATTAAAATTGTCAACGTTATTAATTAACGATTTTTCGATGCTTAACATAGCTCTAACGCACTTAACCTTTCTTGCCCTATCGTGTTACGCAAAAATGTTTTTATTCTTTTTAAAGTAGAGAAGCAACGCTCGCCTTCCACCGTTGTCATCGGCAAAGTACACAAAATTTTAATAAGTTTTACACTCTCGGTAAAATCTGAGAAAGATTATTGTTTATAAATAATTGTAGTATTGCAACAGCACCAGCACTTTCATAAAAATCCCCACGATCGTATAGCACTTCTAGTTCGTGTTTTAATTTTAAATCATTTATAACGGGGTAACTAGTCTTGACTAGTTTAAAAACATTTTGTAGAAAACATTTTTTGTACTCCTCGAATTTATTTGCTTAAAATAACTGCGAAACAATTAAATGATTAGAAAATATAAATCTATGTTCAACCTTCGATACAATTATGTTGCAAATTTCTACTGCAATTGAAAGTTTTGAATTTTCATTTATTTTATTTCTTTTTCTGCATGTCGATGGAGCAGCTGGCACGAAATTATTAAGAATGTAATGCCTAACTTTTTCTATATTACTCCGCAACACTTTATGCAATCTATAATTTTATTTAAAATATACCTATTTTTATCAACATTTTCGTTAAAATCTTTAATAGATTTTCGATAAGCACTGTCTAGTTGCAATCTGATATCCACATTACCAAGTGTGGCAAAATTCATACAATTTTTCATATGATTTACTGATAAAAATAGATATTTATTATACAAGGGAAAAAAGTAATAGATTTTAGCTCGAGGTGTCTCACACCGAGAGCTAAAATCTTACTTTTTTCCTATGTATAATACACTATTTTTTTCTGTGACGGGAAAAAATGTAATATATTGAAAAACATATACAATAAAGTCGGAAAATTGGTCAACGTGGAATTTGAATTTTTAAACTAGTAAGCTGTTGTAGCGGGGAATTCCCACGGGAAAAAAGTAATCACTTTTTTCCCCGGGTAGAGGGAAAAAAGTAATTTCATAAAAAGTGACACTTTAGTACCTGTCAAGAGTGACAAAATGTTCAACTTTTTTCCCGTCGCAGAAAAAATGTTTTTGTACTTTAATTTTTAAATGTTTTAAGTCAATCACTCCGTTTTTACACCACATTGCATCATCGCAGAATAACAGACACGGGAAACAGCAGAAAGCGTTTCTTACATCACATCCACAAAGCCAATCCGATAAAGCATACATTGACGTATTAAAATACCTGTTAACCTACTTATTTCTATACAATGTTATTTGTTTAATAATTAGAGTTGGTTGTGGGCGACCGTTTTCTTTTAACTTTAAACGTTCTTTAAAATCCAAACCACTTTGAGCTTTAAGTTCCATTATTTTTTGCACAGACATTTTATAGCACTAAATTAAGATCTACTACCCAAGAACATGTCACAGACAAAACCAATCTACGAAAAAATCCCCGATTACTTCTACACAAAGAACGTTTGTTACTAACCTTATGTCATACCAACATAAAACGAACGTGTGAAGAAATACACCAACTACACGTAATTAGCATGCGCTGTTATTCTACTCGCTTAATCCGAAACTGGGGTCATCGACCCTGAAGTCTCTAATGCGCACCAGCTTCTTTCCTTTTTTAGCTTGTGTAATCTGAATTTTACCGCAATGAGCTTTCTATTTCACTCTTATTCATTTAAAGGCCTTTTAAGCCGGCGCTTTTATTCGGTGGCGTATAGCTGAATTGTGGACAAACAGCCATATGACCCTCGCATAGATTCGCTTAACGCGCGCGCGATATTCAAACATTCAAACTTTTCGGATCCTGTGGCAGCTCTTTAATAAACGTTCTCGCATTGAAATCTCATAGAAAAGTTAACTATATAAAGTATTTTTTAAATTTTATAGTGTGTAATATGTTATGTACTCAAATAAAATGTAATTATTTATTTTTTTATTATTGCATTGGGAGGTCAATGACCATTTGACCCAATGGAGAAACCGCCACTGTTAAAATGTATGGACTGATAATCCCACAAGTTGGCAGTTCTATAAAAATCCGTAATAAGCTCAAAAAATTTGTAAATAGCTGTACCAAAAATAAGTGACAATAAAGAAATTATATTAAACTCAAGTAAAATGTGCATGAATTGTGAAATTTACAATTATTCTTAAAATACGCAATCATGTGTACAAAAAAAGTGGTACCAGTGTATTTAAAATCCCGCGAAACGCAAAGAAAATGCAAAAAAACGCAATTAGCTAGCAAAAAAATATGTAAATGCATACAAATCCGACCTTTGTCAGTGATTCCGTGATTCACTTGAATATCGCCTTGTAGTATCTCTGAAAGCTCAAGGAAACTATTTTGAGCATTTTTTTTAAAACCGTTTTCATCGCGCCTTGGATTATAGTTTTTATTACCTTTAAATTTGTCTATAGTACAAAAAAAAAAATTAAAATCGTTATAACTCGGTAACAAAGCAAATCGGTCGTATTTTAATATGAATTTATTCTCTGAAAACGGTCTTTCCAAGGGTAGTAGAACAGTATATGTACGAACTACTTCAAAAGAAATACTATCAGCTTTAAAAACTTGTCGTCCTACTTTATAGAAACCTAACTAAAGCTTTAAATCTCCCCTTCGTGGGTGTTGTATTCTTAAGAACTACACCTGCTTTATTTTTCTTGTTATTGTAAGGTTTTTACGCGTAACGTAGATTTTCAGATCATGGCAGGTTTTTCAGCAAACAAAAGGTTTTGTTTGAAAAACTGCAGTATTTCTCTACTCCATGGTTGGGCAATAAATAGTTAATTTGAAGTTGGTCATTATAATTGACAGAGTAGCGGATAATAATTGAATGATTTAATTTGTCGGGTTTATTGCATTGCCCTACATCAAAAATCATTGCGCTGCTAATTTACTAATAGCATACAAATTAAATCCTGTTTGATTTGCATTCCCATGCAGTTACATAATTTTCATATAACTTCACAAACTAGTTAATTCAATTAATTAAATCATGGCAAACTACAAATTGTCAATACTACAATTAACTTTCGGCTTAGACCGCGTCGTCATTTGTGAATTACACCCAGCATAATCAGGTGAGGACCGACCTGTAGCTTGTCTGCCTTTACAAGCATTTGCTCTAAAAGTTTGAGCCTGCTTGCCTAAACAGGGCCGTGTGCTTGGATTATTTAAACCTTGGGGCGGACAAGGATTTGTTCTTAATGAATCTTGTTTCACGAAACGAGAATACTTAATCGGCGTATGCCTGTTAGCTGTTTGTGAACAGATAAAATCTATCGCTTCGCAAGACATTTCAGCTTGCATCTTCAGAGTGATCAAAGCACTAAATTCAAATCCGGGATGCGGAGGTATTTAAAACCCTTTGAGCCAGTCGGACAGAACAACGGAGTTCTGGTTGGCTGTCACCGTTGGGCAGAGGCAGATCCGGTAGAGCGTGGTCGTGAGATTGATGGTGATTAGGAGTCCTTAGAGGATGAACTACTGCAATCCAAGCGTTACTGAGCCTAAAACCATACTCTCTGTTTATGTTTTTAGGTTGTTTCTCAGTTTCAATTGCTTCACGTATGATACGGGGGAAGGAATAAGGTACTCTGGCGAAAACTCGAGCGTTCTCAAAGTCCATCTTCTCTCTCTTTATGGCACTACAGTCCTATTGGACCGGGGCCTCCCTTATTTTTCCCTCCATTCCTCTCTATTTCTGTCCATACTTTCCCAATTTCAGATTTGTAGAAGTTGTGCTGCATATTTCGCGACATTTTTTGCCCATCGACAGCGGGGTCTTCTTCTGGTTCTTGTGCCTTCTAATTGCGCCTTTTGTATCTTTTTTGGGATTTGTTTTCCTCTGGAATTCTGATTATATGTCCGGCCCATCTTAATCTAAGAATTTTTCTATATGTTACCACATCAGAAGCTTCATATAATTCTTTTAAGTCGTGGTTATATCTTATTCTCCATCTATCTTGTTCTTGTATTTGACCAAATATTCTTCTGAGTATTCTTCTTTCGAACCTTAGGTCCAGGTTTGGAATCCATCGGTCACTATGGGTCGGATCATTGTTTGATATATTTTAATTTTTGTATTTCTACATACTGTATTCGATTTAAACATATTTTAAAAGAAGTAGTATGTTCTGTTGCATAATATTATTATTATTTGCTGTACTTCTTGGGTTATTTCGCTTTTCTCGTTTAATTGTGATCCCAGGTACTTGTTCCACAACTTCAATGTTGCGATCTTTAATGGTTAAATTTTGTTCTACTCTTCTGATCAGTTTTATGGCCAGACATTTAGTTTTTTCCTCATTAACCTCCAACCCTATTTCATGTGCTTTGTTTTATATCTTATTGTATGCTTCTTTTGGTGGAACTATTTTATCTAAACCCAGCCTGGTACTCTTCTATCACCTCTTCAGCATACTTCATTATGCGCTTTTGTAGTATGTTGGTAAAGATCTTATAGGCTACGCACAGTAAGGATATCGGTCTGTAATTCTGACAGTCTAGTCGACCCCCCTTCTTATATATTGAACATATTATGGCTGTGATTCATTCTTAAAGGGTTTCATCTGTCGACCATATCTTTATAATTAGGTATAGAAGTTGTTCAGTGACGTTCTGTCCTCCATATTTAATCAGTTCCGATAAGATTTGGTCTATACCTGGTATTTTATTATTTTTCTTAGTTTTGTTCTTACCAAGAAGTGATCAGATTCAAATATTGCTCCTCTCATGGTTCTTATATCCGTTATACTTGAATAGTGCCTTGCAGCTATTAACACATAGTCTTTTTGGTATACCGTGTTTTCATCTGGTGATGTCCACGTGGCCTTGTGTATTTGTTTATGAGGGAATGTTGTAGTTCTTACTACCATGTTTCTGGATGCCGTAAATTCTACTACTCTTCCTCCGTTGTCGTTAGATATCTCATGTAGACTATATTCTCCAGCTATGGGTTGTTAAGCTTGTTCCTTGTCGATTTTCGCGTTGAGGTCTCCCCTAACTATTTTAATATCATTTCCTGGTATCTTATCAAATTCCCTTTCTAGTTCTGCGTAGAACGTTTCTGTGATTTGATCTTCTTTTTCTTCGGTTAGGTCGGGGACTGAGAAAATTGATACGTTGTTAAATTTGGTTCTTATCCTTATACATATAGCATACCCTTTTGTTGATGGATTCAAAGCTGATTACTTTTTCTTTTATCCCGCTGCCAATTATAAATTCAACACCGACTTCGTATCTATTGTCGTTTGTTCTACTGTAGTAGATATCCCATTCCTGTTTTTGTAATCTTCAGAGTTAGAGTTCTAACATACCATGTTCTCAAAATTATATCCTTATCTCTTTGCTTTAATCGTCGACTTTGTAGCCGTCCAGTCCGAAGCAAAATTAGGGTTTTTGTAACTGTAGGGTCTTTTACGGGTACAGGGTGTGAGCCCCAGAGGTAGTTAGCTCCACGCCCAACCCTTTTAGTCGCCTTTTACGATAAGCGGGGATACGGTGGGTCTATTCTATCCCCAACCCACAGGGAACATAGTTCAACTTATGCTCAGTTAAACCTGTATGTTTAGCCACAGCAGATTTTGTGATGCGTTTATGTTTGCAATCACCTTTGTGCTTTCGTAATCGACCAGTTAGTCCGATATAACTTAAACCAAGCAGCAAGGGATGTAGCCCCACCCCAAAAAACATGCAACTTAACATACACACCATACAAAACGTCCATGGACACGCCAGGTTTAACTTATTCAGAAACATTTCCGACGTGCAGAGGATTCGAACCTACTGCCGTAGAAAATCTAGCTTTAAAGCCACAAACTTTAACCACTAGACCTCCCGCTGGTCCCAGATTAGATCGTACAAACGAATGAAATACAGTTTTTAACATGTTGGTACTAAATCCTCAATCTGATCTCAGAATATAACAGAGCTTTCCATTACATTCACCAACAAGCTTAAGTGTGTGGTCACTGGATGAAAACTCGTGAGTAAATACAATGCCTTAAGGTTGTTCATAATGCATCCCTATAACATCCTAGGACATCCTATGGACGTTCATACATTGTCCAAATGTCTGGAATACAACGTGTCTGAGAGATTCTCAATGGAAGTTCATAGGACATCCTAAATAATGTTTATAAAACATCCGTAGGAGGATGTACATGAAACATCCAGTGTGGATATCATTAAATATAAATCAAGACCGTGTATAAAATTATGAACCCATCTGTCTTTCTAGGAATGTCAGCGTTCAGCTGGCCGAACAGTTGAATACGTTCTAATGCCGTTAAGATTACTTAATACTTGTGATAAATAGAATGTCGCATTACTCTTTTGGTTCAACATGCGGGCCGAGGGGATACATTTTTGTACAAATTTGTCTTAGTGAACACATGTGAAAATTCGTGAGAGTTATTCTATTCATCCATCGTTGTCTTGCTACCACATTTATTTATTAATATTAGAAGACAAACTACTCTACGCAAGCTTTTGAAATAAAATGCCGCGTCACCAGCCGGTATTTGTAGCTCGCGGTCTCGTTCTACGAGTTTGTTTTCGTAATGAGCTATCAGCCGATTATGTTTCAATAATATTAAAGAAATAGTATACACCCAAAGCAGTTTACCTGTAGCGAATACTCTATTGGTTCACTGTACAAAGGAATTTGTGCCGTATATAATTGACGCGTAAATATGTTTGTTTTAATAACAGAGACTTTTCCCCCTAAAACGTGGGATAGGTAGAAGTGATCCTGATTTAATATATACATTAACACCTGTGTGTATTGGAGTAACCCGTCCCGCTAATCAAATTCATATATGAGTTTTTTAATAAAGTAGAGCGGGTTATCGGCCCCCTGTTTAATGAATAAAATGGTATTAATATCAAAACTTCACAAATGTATAGAGGGCGTCACAGATACATCAGGACCTTGAGAAAAAATCACACATTGTCCGCTCTTGCTTTATCAGCCGGCAAATTTTAAAAGAAATCATCTTTTGGCAGTTTTGATAAGTACAATAAGACAAAATCTATGTAGTACGTTATTGAGAATTTCCTAAAACTACAACTTTAAATAAATTTTTCAATATATAAATTCATAAAATGATAACTATCTTCTGTATAAAACTAAAAAGTGATTTTATTTAAATAACTATTTTTTTCATATGCGCATCTAAAAACAATTCTTTAATGGCAGTCTTAATTATTCTTTCCTTATAATTACATCATGTTAAAGTGAAATCGGGGTTAAATAATGTTTTGTTCCCTTTCAAGTACGTCAAAGTTGGTAAATTTGGAAAACCAACGTAAGCATTTGTTGTTCCACCATTCACAACACGTTGACGCATTTGATACATTCATTCACCTTAGAAAGTGAATTTGCGTCAAGAGTATCGAATAGTATTACGTATTACCCTAGTTCATTAAATGCGTGCCAAATATCGATTTAAAAGGCAATGGTAACGGTAAGTTTATAAATTTTTATATTTCAGTTATAAAAAAAAACGAATACTAAAAAAACGGATGATGCTCTTCGCCACGAATATTCTGTTCCTTCCGTCAAATACAATTTTAGGTTTTTATGGATATTTTCAGGATAAATACACTTGACATGATCGGCTGCATTAGTTTTCACTCGCTAGACCGTCAGTGAATTAAGGTGGGGCATGGCCATAAGTATGAGACGCCAGTGAGCCACATTCAAAATTTAAAAACGACTTTGTATAAAGAAAATTAAAACCGGTCATAGGAAAATCAAGTTATTTTAACAGAAAATAACTTGTCGGGCAACCGCCCGAAGTTTAGTAACTTGGAAAATTGCAAAATTTTGAAAATATAAGAAATTTTGAGAACTATTGAAATTTTCAATATTTTGAAAAATAGTATATTATAATACAAGTGTATAAGCAAGCCTTTAAAGCACGCGCGACGGGTTTAAAAGCACGAGGCGAAGCCGAGTGCCTTTTAACGGAGCAGTGCTTTAAAGGCTCTTATACGCGTGTATTATACGCTATTTTTTATTATACCTGCATCATAATCTTGAAAATAAGAAGAATATAGCTAGGAAGCAGCATTTTGATTTTGATTCGTCTTACGTAGTAGTCTATGATGTGACGTCATATCATTTACCTGGAGATTGGTTAGCATTTTTTCTTGTTTATATTGCTATGTGAATTCGAATTATTTTTTTTCGCGTGTTTGTAATGTGTTGCTTCTAAATTGATGACGTCATTGTTGCTTAGCAACTATAAAACACCTGGGTGTTTTAATGTTGGGTTTACGCACGCTTTTCGGTTTGTTTTACAAGGATTATGATGCAGGTATAATAAAATAGTATATTATAATACAAGTGTATAACAGGCGCTACGGGTTTAAAAGCACGAGGCGAAGCCGAGTGCCTTTTAACGGTGCATTGCTTTAAAGGCTCTTATACACGTGTATTATACGCTATTTTTTATTATACCTGCATCATAATCTAGAAAATAAGAAGAATATAGCTAGGAAGCAGCATTTTGATTTTGATTCGTCTTACATAGTAGTCTATGATGTGACGTCATATCATTTACCTGGAGATTGGTTAGCATTTTTTGTTGTTTATATTGCTATGTGAATTCGAATTATTTTTTTTCGCGTGTTTGTAATGTGTTGCTTCTAAATTGATGACGTCATTGTTGCTTAGCAACTATAAAACACCTGGGTGTTTTAATGTTGGGTTTACGCACGCTTTTCGGTTTGTTTTACAAGGATTATGATGCAGGTATAATAAAATAGTATATTATAATACAAGTGTATAACAGGCGCTACGGGTTTAAAAGCACGAGGCGAAGCCGAGTGCCTTTTAACGGTGCATTGCTTTAAAGGCTCTTATACACGTGTATTATACGCTATTTTTTATTATACCTGCATCATAATCTAGAAAATAAGAAGAATATAGCTAGGAAGCAGCATTTTGATTTTGATTCGTCTTACATAGTAGTCTATGATGTGACGTCATATCATTTACCTGGAGATTGGTTAGCATTTTTTGTTGTTTATATTGCTATGTGAATTCGAATTATTTTTTTTCGCGTGTTTGTAATGTGTTGCTTCTAAATTGATGACGTCATTGTTGCTTAGCAACTATAAAACACCTGGGTGTTTTAATGTTGGGTTTACGCACGCTTTTCGGTTTGTTTTACAAGGATTATGATGCAGGTATAATAAAATAGTATATTATAATACAAGTGTATAACAGGCGCTACGGGTTTAAAAGCACGAGGCGAAGCCGAGTGCCTTTTAACGGTGCATTGCTTTAAAGGCTCTTATACACGTGTATTATACGCTATTTTTTATTATACCTGCATCATAATCTAGAAAATAAGAAGAATATAGCTAGGAAGCAGCATTTTGATTTTGATTCGTCTTACATAGTAGTCTATGATGTGACGTCATATCATTTACCTGGAGATTGGTTAGCATTTTTTGTTGTTTATATTGCTATGTGAATTCGAATTATTTTTTTTCGCGTGTTTGTAATGTGTTGCTTCTAAATTGATGACGTCATTGTTGCTTAGCAACTATAAAACACCTGGGTGTTTTAATGTTGGGTTTACGCACGCTTTTCGGTTTGTTTTACAAGGATTATGATGCAGGTATAATAAAATAGTATATTATAATACAAGTGTATAACAGGCGCTACGGGTTTAAAAGCACGAGGCGAAGCCGAGTGCCTTTTAACGGTGCATTGCTTTAAAGGCTCTTATACACGTGTATTATACGCTATTTTTTATTATACCTGCATCATAATCTAGAAAATAAGAAGAATATAGCTAGGAAGTAGCATTTTGATTTTGGTTCGTCTTACATAGTAGTCTATGATGTGACGTCATATCATTTACCTGGAGATTGGTTAGCATTTTTTGTTGTTTATGTTGGGTATACGCACTCTTTTTGGTTTGTTTTACAAGGATTATTATGCAGGTATAATAAAAAAAAATTTTAATTAACATTATAGTTATTTAAGTATTAAGGAATGTAAGGACGTAATAACATCCGAGGTAGGCGAATACGAGCTGAGGCGGAGCCGAAGCTTGTCGCCTGCCGAGGATGTTATTAGTCGATACATTCCGTGTTACTTATTAAATTTTTCACGCTTTTCAAGCTCGGATTTGCGCAGATCGGCTATTTGACATATGTAGAATACGAATCTAAGGTTATTTTAAGAGCGCGTCTATTACGAAGTAGAGCACCCCTTCCTCTCCCATTTCTTGATGCAGTTGCCAGGTTGTATGATATTTTGTTTTCTAGTTGCATGCAATGTCAATCCATGGAAATCTCAAAGTCGATTTCATAATTAGGTGGCCGTTTTTTGGCAATTACTTAATTAATCTGTTCAGGTAAACGACCAACAGGAAACCTCTCTGTGGTGTTTTCTTAATGGAAAATTGTTCCTATTATTATTAAACATGTTGATACCGATTTTGAAGCCGAAATTCGTAAATTTTTGAAAAAAAAATAGATGGTGAGGCGCTATGGGAAGTAATAGGGAGACAGCGTTTGCTAAGATCGGCTATTCGACATACGTAGAATACGAATCTAAGGTTTTTTTTTCAAACGGGACTTTTTTGAAATAGAGCACCCCTCTTCTCCTTTTTTTTGGCGGGCCAACCTTATTTTCTTGCAGTGTCATCCTATTGCAATTACCAATACTTGAGCTAGATTTGGTTTTCCTGCTTCAAGGTATCTGGACAGATACCTATGCAGCGTCCACTTTATCGATCTTCCAATGCCCTAGATCCTGCTTATTAGTGAAAATGTTAAGGTTGAAAATGTTTGCCCTAAAAGTACCTTTTTTTTACGTGACGATCACAATTCCTCCCTCTATAGGTATACTTCGTATAGCAAGGAAGGTAAAAATTCTTTTAAAGAAAACTTTTCTTTTGTTTGATTTTCTTCTTTATACTTTCCTCTGAATTTTCTATTTTCGGCTTTAACATTATTTTCTTTAACAATAAAAACCGTTTTTTCTATAGCAACTGTTAAAACGTGCTATTATTAACTAAAATTAGAGAGAAAAGTAGCACTTTACCATCAAGGGTAGATAAAGTATTATATATAAGATTAAATACACTAAATAGCAACCAAGAAGTTATTAAAGCCATCTACTCATTTTTTCGTGAAACTGTTTTTTTCCTGACACTTTTAAATTAAATTTATCATTGATTTTTCTTCATTTTTTGGTCTTCTTTAACAATTGCTATAGAAAAAAGTGTTGTATTCCACACGACGATAAAATTTCATTATCTTCTCGATGCTTATTAGCGTCTCGGCTGACGCCTCGACGCTAAAATCGCTCTCGAAGATAAAGTGCAATTTTATCATCTTTTACAATAAATAACTATTATTTAATGTTCTAAACATTCTGATTTTATAACAAAATATCTTTTCCTTTATAAACATATCTTCTCTGTAAGAGGTTATTCACCTCTGCACTATTTGACAACGTTGCAATGTTGCGTTATCAGTTTGGCATAGGCGCGCGTGCCGGCTTTTATATGTATGTATATCTTTTTCGCACAATCGTGTTATGTGTATTTACTGTCATTGTTGACACAAGCTGTAAATTGAATATACAACGCTGTGGCTAGTCTCCATGGAAACAAAGAAAAAGCAGTGTTTTTCTATTTCATAACAGCACTATAATGCTGTAACAATAGTTTTCACCAACAGATGGCTTATTTATTTAGAAATTCCCTTAACCCCTTTATTTTGTAAATACGATTGTGCGAAAAACATTATACTCTACACGGTTGTTAAGTGCCTAACAGAATCTCAGGAAGTTTGAGTAACTTACCACCACTACTTTATCGTGGTTTACGGGGTGGGGCACGTGAGATGCACACCATTGGTAAATGGTATCTTGGAAACTAGTAGAGCTAAAAAACTACAGCAAGTGCCACCTAACCTTGCAAATTTTAGTGGCCTTTGATTCGGCTACTTCCGCTTTGTTTCGTCGGTAGTCGTAACTTAAACTAGCTCTAATTGGCCGTTGGACAGTGTGGTACACTCTACTAAAAAGTGAAAGTCAATTTATTTATGGTTTACGAAAAATTGTGGATTTTTTGACAAATTAAAAGGCCGTGCGCCATAAGGTTAGAAACAGTTTGCTTTGAGAAGGGATTAACGATAATTTAGGTTACGTATAAAAAATACAGCAAAGAAACTAGAAATGTAATAAAAACCCTTGCTTTTGCTTGAGAGTGTAAGGGCTTCTCGCCTTTTAAACTTATCGTCATTTTTTTTGCAAGGTTAAATGGCACTTGCTGTAATTAAATAGAGAAATATGTGGGGTCGTGCCATAAACCTTGAAAAATAATAGACTAAGTATGCATTCCGGCTTCACTTCTAAATATTGCAATGATATGCGTGTGCATGTACTTACTAGAAAACAATTCCCTAAATTCCGGCAATTCACGCAATCACAAATTATATTTCGTATGAGACTTTTATTAACTTTCTCAGGGTCGTTATTAATCTTGTAAGTCATTAATAAATAAATAAGAAATAGAATAAACACAAAACAATATCAACGTTACAAAAAAAAAGGTTTTATTTAATAAATAAATTTCTAAATGAAGTTTTCGAAAATCAAATCAATTTTACTAAATACTATCGTCTTTCTAATAGAGATCACTTATCTTAATGTCCCCTTACTGGTATATTCTTCACTCGAGCAAACGATGAATGTCGAAACTTTTACTTCAGTAGTCTGCTGGTTCCTCAAGTAACCACAAACACTCGCCTTTAATTTGAATCCTGCTCTGGACTGCTTTTATGTTATTTTGGCCTTGGTTTTAACACCACCACAACTGGAGAAAACTTTCTGGATCGCTTTATCCTTGTAATTCTTCTGGATTATTTTACAATTCGTTGATAATTCGTTGTATTTTCTTCTTTTATATTCGTAATCACTTTTAACTAATTACTTTTAAACTCGTTTTTTCCTCTTTATTCATCCAGAGGATATAAATTTCTCTGTCTATGTTTACAAAGACGAGTCGTAACTAACTAAACAAATTTCCATTTCTTTTGTCTTCTTCCTTGATTCCCATTTTTTTGAACAAACAAGTAAATCTCATGACCATGAGTATTCTTTAATACGTTTGTGACATTGACACTGACATCCATAATGACATTTATCGATGCACACACAAGTAAGTCTAAAACTTCTTATAAATTAAATCTTTTGAACAATTCTGAACTAAATTATAATTAAAGTTAACATAAATAAAAATCGTATCAATCTGTATGTGTTTTTCTTTTCTTTCAGTTAAAACAAACCTCACAAATATGAAAAATATAAATTATTAGAATTTATAACAAGGAATTATAGCAAAATATACGCAACCCTGAGTTTAAAAGTTAGAAAAGCAAAATCTTAAAGTTCTCACAAACCTCCAATCGCAAAATGAATTGTAGCAAGCATCCCAAAAATTGCCTTCCAGGAACTACAATATCCCAGTAAAAACATACACCTCCAAATATCATAGCAATATATACCTAAAAACTAGCCAACTTACGAGTCCAGCGAGTCTGGTTGAGTATTTTGTTTGGTGCAATAAATTTCTAAAGATTGCCTTCTTGGGCAGGTTGGCAACAAACTATAGTCGATACGTCAAAGATGTAATCAGCATCAGTGTCAATTTTGCAGCCACATATTGCTCAGTTAACCATTGTTAACAAGTGCTTATCTTACACTTCTTAAATATGTGCATGCGAAAAGTTGTGTTAAATTGTGATTTGATATGTAGTAAAGATACAAACCATTTTGTTTGTTTTAAGGAGAAACAATGTGCTGTGAAGAGAGTACGAAACTCTTATGATGGCCTACTTGGGTACACTTAGTTCCAGTGACTATTGGTGACAATACAGTCTTAGCCACGCCCACCCGCCATTATGTGGCAAAAAACAGGCACCATATACACAATACTTTTTAAAATAATTTCTATACTGCCCTAATGCAACTGCGTTGTGAATTTAAATTGCAAGCAATTTTATAAATTTTTAAAATAAGCACAGCATCTTAGGTTTGCTATGAGATGAATTGAACCAAAATGATTCTGTTTATTATCAATTGACGATTTACGCTCATGTTTTTAAAATAGACTAAGAACTAATAACAACAACAAACTAACAAACTGCTGCGTCTGCCAGGCATTTACGAATAACTAGCTGAACCCTACAACCTACGATTTTTTACTTTCCTATACTTTTTGGTATTAATTTCAGGAAACCGGGGGTGCGGGTGCGGGTATGGGTGCGAGTGCGGGTGCAGGTGGCTGTGCGGGTGCGTGTGCAGGTACGGGGGCGGGTGCGAGTGCGGGTGCGGGTGCGTTTCTTGGACCAAAATTACTTTATACGGATGCCATTTGTTCAGTATCCAATATTTCAAGACGAAGCTTTGAACTATTCCGTTGTTTGTCGCCACTTGACGGGGTGATTTTCTTGAAGCTGTAGTAGACATTTAGCTGAACATCTTTGACTGGTGGACGATCTGTTCGGGGGTCGATCTCTCATATGATCCAATTCTAAAAATTTTGCTAACGGTTGAATACGTAATTGGTTTCCGGTTAGGATATTTGTTATTAAATAACCGGCAAACTTCTACTTGCGTGCGAGTCTTGTCCCCGTAAAAGATCATCATCAAAATTCCATTTCTTTTCCTTTCAGACAAACGCCGGAACATTTTCAAATAATTCAGAAGATAAAAAAAATTAGGAATACAATTTAGGTAATGATTAATCAACAAAATAGAACACAGCCTTATTATTGTTAGTTACACAATGTTCAGTTACGACAAAGCTTTAACAAGGTAGTTCCCATTAAATTAATTAAGATGTATGGGTACCTCAACAGCCTGAAAGGATTATCTCTCTTGAATAAGTTAAATGTTATCAGTAACTATACAGGTTAATTTGCATGCGTAAGATGAATTCGAGCGTGTTTGTAGTGTTCAATCAGGCAAGCATTGCAGTTTAGTTTCTCAATTTTGGATTGCGCATAACATTAATTAGCTTGGTCTTGTAGCTACTTTCCTAGATCAGCTAATTCAAAAATTAGTATTTAATTTGAGCTCGATTAATTAAGTTATTAATGAAAGGTTAAGTGAAAGTTATTCCAGCTCTAAATTTCTTTGTCTCTCTTTTATGTTTTCAACAAACGACGAAATAAAGGCAACCCTTTAAAGAACTATATCAAAACTCATTTGAAACGTGTCAAAAACGTCATGCTCCTTTGTTTCTATCCCCTCAATTAAAATGCCTGCCAAAGCTTTCAGCTCTCGCTATAAATTTTAATTAAATCAAGTTTTCAAAGTTTGCAACTCTGCAGAATTGTCTAACTCAAGTGTTAAATTATGAGACGCCAGATTATATTCGGGTTAATTTGCTTCGTTTTAGAAGAACTATATTAAAGCAATTTCAAACAATATAGATACTGCTGTATAGGCAAATTAAGGGTAGGTAATCAGACGTTTAATTTTAGAAAATATTTTGTCAATACAGACGTAAATGAAGGTAAAAAAGAATAAGAAATTTTTTACAGAACATTTCAGCAGTTTTTACTGCAAAGCTCAATGAGAAATACATTACATAATTATTAGCAAAAACATTGTAAATTTTATATAATTCGTTTTTTAGTTAATCATAGCTTTAATTAGACGATCCTTAGCTTCCAATACTATATTATTGTAAACGAATAATTTTTCCATTGTTATTTTTACTTACGAGTACCAAACCAAACAATGCCACCACAATTAAATTTTCAGTTTTAACTAGGATAGTTCGCATTTGAATTTCACGAAGTGAAGTCGCATGAATGTGCTCTGTGTGGTTACAAGTGATAAGTGAACGTATGCGCCGAAAGGCGATTAAAAAATTGAACTGCTGGCCTCGAGCGATTGATTACTTGAAAACGTCGAACCGGTATGTTATTTCAACTAAATTATCAAAGAGACAAATAGTTTAATTTATAAAGAAATAAAATGTTTCCACAACCGCAAATAAATTATTGTGCAGTGGGCCCGGCCCACAACTTTAACATGCAAGAACAAATAATACAACAACCAATGTGGCAGTTACCAATGTTGCAACAACCAGTGATGCAACAGTCAATAATAAATCCAAATCAGCAACCCTATTATAATATGATGAACATACAACGACCCTATCATAATGAAAACGCAACGAATTATCAACAAGCCCACAAGAACAACACAAACGCCTAATAATTCAACAAGCGACAGAACAGATATGACGAATTATCAAACCGAACCGAAAACGACGAAAATATGAATACTAAAGAAGACAACAATACGACAACACAATCCAAAAATCCAGGGCCAAAAGAAATAAAACCCCCACCAATATTTGTTTACGATGTGCATAACTATAAACAAATGGTAGACTATCTAAATAACACCCTAGAACAAGAACAAAAACTCAATCAAACAATACAATTAAAATCAATGTCAACACGCCTGATTCTTACCGAAAACTAATCATACAATTAAAAGAAGATGGGGTAGTCCATCACACATACCAAATAAGACAAGAGAGAGCGTACAGAATAGTAATTAGATACTTACACCACTCAATACCGGAGCAAGAGATAAAAGAGGAACTAGAACAAAAAGATCCGTAACATATTAAACATCAGACATCGCAAAACTAAAGATCCACTACCATTGTTTTTTATAGACTTGGAACCTCAAGATAACAATAAAAGCATTTATGATGTTAAATACCTAAGTAATATGAGAATCACAGTAGAAGCCCCAAGAAAAAGAAACACAATAGCACAGTGTACCAGATGTCAATTGTACGGGCACACTAAAACATATTGTACAAAGCCATATGCATGTGTTAAATGTGGAAACAATCACAATACAAAAGACTGCAAAAAAACAAAACACGCCTGCTAGATGTGCACTTTGTCGGGGTAATCATCCCAGCTAGCTATAAAGGATGCCATATCTACCCAAATCTACAAAGAATTAAAGGGAAAACAACCAATCAGCCACGCAACAACATACCTTATTCAAACTTAAACATAAATGACAATAACCAATTTCCATCATTAAGCACAAACCATCCACAAGCTAAACCTCTAACTAATGGTTGGCCTAAATATTCACAAGTGAATACTCAAAATCAGAACCCTCCAAACATGGAGGAACCGCTTACACTTACAGTATTCTTAAATGAGTTCAAATCAATGTTCAACCAACTGATTAATCAAAACAGCACAATATTAAATATGTTCAGTACAGTAATAACTAAATTGACACAGTAATGGCGCACCCACTAAGAATAGCTACATGGAACACTAATGGTTTATTAAACCATAAACTAGAACTAGAAAATTTCCTGCAATTACAAAAAATAGATATCGCTTTAATCTCAGAAACACATTTCACCTCGAGAACAATGTTTAAAATACCACATTATAAGGTGTACCACGTAACCCATCCAGATGATACGGCACACGGCGGTGCAGCAGTCATAATCTGCAACTCAATATCCCATTCTGAGATAATCCATCAACAGACAAACAAAATACAATCAGCAGCTAAAATCAAGGTAGATACCAAATCGGGGCCCTTGACAATCTCATCTATCTACTGTCCTCCTAGACATGCCATATCTAAAGAAGAATATAATGAGTTTCTTGCATCACTGGGACCTAGATTCCTTATAGGAGGAGATTGGAATGCCAAAAATACAATTTGCGGAGCAAGGTTAGTAACAACCAAAGGCAGAAATCTACTACAGGCTATAAATGAACTTAACTGCAATTATCTATCTACCGGCGAAACAACTTATTGACCGACAGACCCCAATAAGATACCCGACCTTTTAGTTTTCTTTGTGCACAAAGGTATTACAACAAACTATCTACACGTTGAATCCAATCACGAAATATCCTCAGATCATACTCCAGTGATTGCAACAATAAGCACGTATATTATAAATAAAGAACATATACCAACACTAATCAATAATGCAACGGACTGGGTTAACTTCCAAAATTATATCGAAAATCAGATTAATTTAAAACTTCGAATTAAAGAGGCCGACGAACTGGATAAGGCTACCAACTACCTAACCACACTAATCCAAGAGGCTGCCTGGTATTCAACTCCAAAACAACCGCAAGAAGCAAAGAAATATAAAAACATACCCCTCTGCATTCGGGAATTGGTGTGTGAAAAGCGAAGAGCACGAAGCAGATGGCAGAGGTCCCAAAACAATGATGACAAAGTAATATACAACAGACTAAAACGAAGGTTACACAAAACCCTCTATGAAGCCAAAAACGCAACATTTGAACATTATATAAACTCACTCTCCAAAGACGATCATACGATATGGAAGGCTACAAAAAATTTCAAAGGACCGAAGATCGCAGAACCTCCAATCAGAAAACCGGACAGAAGCTGAGTCAAAAGCGACGTAGAAAAGGCAGAAACGTTTGCAGCACATCTCGCCCAAGTCTTTACACTACCCGGACCCAACATTAACAACGACGATAATGTTATCGAGGATTTCCTTAACATACCCTGCCAAATGTCACTTCCAATTAAAGCCTTTTCACCCCGAGAAACGCTTGAAGAAATCAAACGAATAAATCCACATAAAGCACCCGGGCATGACCTTATTACAGGTAAAGTTCTTAAACATCTACCAAGAAAGGCTACTGCTAACAATCATATATAATAGTATGCTAAGACTATCATATTTTCCTATAAGCTGGAAATTTGCCCAAATTATTATAGTGCCCAAACCAGGAAAACCTGCTAAAGAAACAAACTCATATCGCCCAATTAGCCTTCTTCCTATTTTGTCTAAGGTTTTCGAAAAACTCCTGATAAAAAGAATTAAAACTGACTTGGAACTATCAACAATTATACCAGACTATCAATTTGGTTTCCGGGAACGCCACCCAACTGTGCAGCAAACACATAGAATTGTAAATATTATCATCAAAAGTCTCGAAGAAAAGAAATTATGTACTGCTGTTTTTCTAGATGTCGCCCAGGCTTTTGACAAAGTCTGGCACATTGGTCTTTTACATAAAATCAAAAGCGTTTTTCCTAGTCCGTATTACCATCTGTTAAGACCATACATGTCAGAACGATACTTGCAAATAAAATACAACTCCAGTTACTCCAACTACCACCAAGTACAATCGGGAGTGCCTCAAGGGAGCGTGTTGGGACCGTTGCTCTTTTTGATTTATACCTCGGATTTACCAACAACAAACAATACTACTATAGCAACATTTGCGGACGATACCGCCTTGCTGCCAGTAAACATTAACTCAGTGGTCGCATTACAGAACCTACAGGATCACCTGGATCTATTACAGAACTGGATTGATAAATGGAAAACCAAGATAAACGAGACAAAATCAGTACAAGTTACCTTCACTACAAAACGCATAGTATGTCCGCCAGTTTTCCTAAACAATACTCAAATACCAGTAAAAAATGAAGTGAAATACTTAGGGTTATATCTAGACCAAAAACTGACTTGGCAGAAACACGTCAAAACGAAACGCCAGCAAATTAACTTAAAATTCAGAGAGATGTCATGGTTAATGGGACGAAGATCCAAATTATCAATAGATAATAAACTTTTGTTATACAAATGTATCCTTAAGCCCATATGGACTTATGAAATACAACTATGGGGGTGTACAAAACCATCAAACTAAAAAATTATTCAAAGGATTCAGTCTAAAATCTTACGTTCCATCACCAATGCACCATGGTACGTGGCGAACCTTACCCTACACAATGACCTGAACATTCCATTTATCAATGAGGAAATCGAGAGACTTTCGACACTATACTTCGAACGAATTGAAGGACGCGAAAATGACCTGGTATCAGAAATAATCAATCCCCCAGAGGCAGAGAGGAGACTCAAAAGACTGTGGCCTACGGACCTAAGACAATAGATGATGTGAATTAGTTAAACCTAACCTATTAGTGGTATTCTATAGAATGTACAAAGGACGATTACTCTACTCATGTTATATTCTTGTATATAATTTACTTATTACTCTCTACTTGGAGTAGATTGTAAATACGCAGTTAAGTTAAATAAAAAAAAAGTATAACTAGATGGTCATATCTAAGAAGTCTATATTATAAACTGCAACTGTGGTTCTATTTTTTTTTATTTTTTTATGTTTACTAGAAATAAATAAAAATATTTCACTAAAAAATTTTAAATTGAAATGTTATTTCTTTCTTACGCTGAAAAAAAAATTATCTCTTTAAAAAGTTCTTATTTAATAAATAATATTGATACCTGGAGATCTAAAACATATCTAAATTTGTTTTCATAAAATCAATACTTGTTCATACGTAAAATATAAGAAAGTAACTATAGTGAAAATATTTTTCAAAAGAGAGAAATTTTAGTTTTTGAGAATATTTTTCAAGAGAGTTGTTTTCACGATTGAAATATTTTACACGAGACTTTTTTTCAAACAAACAGTTTTTTATTTTTAATACACAAATAAAAGTATTTCTCCAAACAATTTTAAATTGAAATATTTTTCTTTCCTTCGTTGAAAAAATTCTCTCTTTAAAACAGGTTTCATGCAATAAACAATATCGATACCTGGATATCTAACACCTGTCTAATTTTTTTTCATTAACTCAATACTTGTCCATACGGAAAATATAGTCAAGTAACTATACTGAAAATATTTTTCCAAAAGAGAGAAATTTTTGTTGGGAGAATATTTATCAAGGGAGTTGTTTTTACGATAGAAATATTTTAAACGAGATTTTTTTTTCAAACAAGAAACATTTATATATTTTTTAATACATAAATAACAGTATTTCTCCAACCAATTTTAAATTGAAATATTTTTTTTCCTTCGTTGAAAAAATACTCTCTTTAAAATAGGTTTCATGTAATAAACAATATCGATACCTGGAAATCTAAGACATGTCTAATTTTGTTTTCATAAAATCAATACTTCCATACGGAAAATATAGTCAAGTAACTATACTGAAAATATTTTTCCAAAAGAAAGAAATTTTTGTTGAGAGAATATTTTTCAAGGAAGTTGTTTTCACGATAGAAATATTTTACACGAAAACTTTTTTCAACCAAAAAACATTTTTTTATTTTTTAATACATAAATAAAAGTATTTCTCCAAACAATTTTAAATTTAAACATTTTTCTTTCCTTCGTTGAAAAAATTCTCTCTTTAGAACAGCATTCATGTAATAAACAATATCGATACCTGGAAATCTAAGACATGTCTACTTTTTTTTCATAAAATCAATACTTGTCCATACGGAAAATATAGTCAAGTAACTATACTGAAAATATTTTTCCAAAGGAGAGAAATTATTGTTGTGGGAATATTTTTCAAGAGTAAAATATTTTTATGCGAGAATTTTTTTCAAGCAAGAAATATATTATTAAAGAAATTTTATTTTTGTTTTATCAAGAAAGAAATAAAAAAAATTATATTTGATTTACTTTTGGAAGGTGTTACATGTGCTGTGCCTAGAGGCCGGTAGTGATGGTAGATGTAGATAAGTGCTTACCGAGTTCCTTCTACACCCAAAAATCGGTTTGTTGCTTTGCAACTTTCCTCGCCGCACATTAGAAGGCATTGCTGTTGTAACCACCCTGTCACGAAAAAAATTTAAATTAAAATGTCCATCTTTTTTTTTGTGAATTTATGGTTTATACGAAAAATAAAGTCAAGTAACTAAACTGAATATATTTTTCAAGAAAGATAAATTTTTGTTGAGAGAATATTTTTCTCCAGGGTAATGTTTTTTTATTGTGTGAAAAAAATTGTTCTTGGATAAAGAATTTCTCATTTAATAAATAATATTGATACCTTTTTTCATTTCATAAAATTGCTACTTGTTCATACGGAAAATATAAGAAAGGAGCTATACTGAAAATTCGTTCTTTGAGAAAGAATTTCTCATTTAATAAATAATATTGATACCTAGAGATCTAAAACACGTCCAATTTTTTTATATAAGATCGCTACTTGTTTATACGAAAATATAAGAAATGAGCTGCTATACTGAAAATATTTTTCAAGAGAGAGAAAAAGAGAAATTTTTATTGATAGAATATTTAACAAGAGAGAAATATTTTTAGGCGAGAACGTTTTTCAAGCAAGAATTACTTTTATTAGAGAAATATGTCTTTATTTTTTCAAGAAATAGATAAAATTATTTCTCTAAAAATTTTAATTGAAAGATTTTTTTCTTTCGTCAACAAATTCGTTCTTTAAGAATATCTCATTTAATAAATAATATCGCTACCTAGAGATCTAAAACATGTCTTATTTTCTTTTATAAAGTCACTACTTGTTCATACAGAAAATATAAGAAAGGAGCTATACTGAAAATATTTTTCAAGATAGAGAGAGAAATTTTTATTGGGAGAATATTTTTTAAGAGAGAAATATTTATACGCGAGAACGTTTTTCAAGCAAGATATATGTTTATAAGAGATATAATAAATAAAATTGCTTCTCTTTATTTCTCTTTGTTTTCAAGATAGAAATAAATCTATGCGAGAACTTTTTTCAACCAAGACATTTTTTTATAAGAAACATTTTTTTTATTTTTTTCAAGAAAGAAAGAAATATTCAGAAAGATTTCATTAAAAATAGAAATGTTATCCTTTCTTTCGTTAAAAAATTCTCTCTTTAAAAACAAAGTTCTTATTTACTCAATAATATCGTTACCTGTAGATTTAAAACAGGTTCAATTTTTTTCATAAAATCAATATTTGTTTATATTAAAAATATAGGAAAGTAACTATACTGAAAATATTTTTGAAGAGAGAAGGAGAAACTGTTGTTGGAGAATATTTTTCAAGAGAGAAATATTTTTTGAGAGAGTTTTTTTCACGATAGAAGTATTTTTATGAAATGAAAAAATTACCTAAAAAAATTCTCATTTATTAAATAATATCGATACCTGGAAATCTAAACCACGTCTAAATTTTTGTTCATAAAATCAATATTTGTTTATATGGAAAATATTTTCTAAGAAAGAGAAATATTTTTTGAGTTTTTTTTAAAGATAGAAATATTTTTATGCAAGCAGTTTTTTCAATCAAGAATGTATTTTATAAGAGTAATATTTTTTTATTTCTTGAAAAAATAAATAAAAATATTTCTCTAAAAGCCTTTAAGTTAAAATGTTTTTCTTTCTTTCATTGAAAAAATTCCCCGTTTAAAAAGAATTCTCATTTATTAAATAATATTGATACCTGGAAAACTAAAATTTTTTTCCATAAAATCAGTAATTGTTTATATGGAAAATATAGGAAAGTGAAAACCACTATGTGACTCATACTCTATATTCACTAGAATTTTAACCTTGTCTCGTTTAAGACTGTTCTACGAAAAGTTAACATAAAGAAGTAGTATATTAACACCGAATAAAATTAACAATTTTGCAGTTTTTAAGAAAAGGAATAGCAAAAGTTTTCAGAAACTAGTTGTAGATTAGTTTTTGGCAGACATATTTTAAATAGCTGCTTTTAGGCATTTTAACACTGAAAATGTCCTACATTAAAAAGTAAATTTGTTTATTTCACACAATTTTTTCACACCCTATCTCCTTTTACAGCTTGCTAACATTCCATCAAGGAAATGCCATTAAGTTTAACGCTTCTAAACCACGCAATTAACGCCAGTCTCGCTTTCTTGTGGTTTTATTGCAAGTTTGCCCGAATCAAAGACCCCCGTTAATCTGGTTATTTTATTAACGTCTCTGCCTGATGCGATTAGCCGTACTTCCGTCTCGCTAGCTTTGCTGATAAGACGGGTTTACTTTCATAAAATTACTTAACATACAATACCGCAGGGTCGCGGGATTAACCGCACACCTCCGACACACCTTTGGGTTTCCTACCACCTTTACCTGTAAACCCATTTACATATTGCTTGTTGTTTAGTTGGACCAAGGTCTCGTTCTAATAATTATGTGTATGCTAAACAACTAATTAGTTCTAACTATTATTATAAATGCATTTGTTTACTTACATTCCAAAGATTTATTAGTCAAATTGAAAAAAATTAATTACATTAATCTCCGCTCAATATTTAAATAGCAGTGCTTTCTTTAAGTCCACCTTTTCACCATGCTAAATATTATTACCGCACAAATCTTACGGGATTAATTTTTTATCTCTGTTTTAAATTACTCGGAAACGGTATGATAAATTAGGTACGTTTTTTGCTGTACCAGAATGGTTTTTAAACGGTGTAATTAAAATTCTAATGCTGTAAGGTTTTAGACCACTAAAGCCCGAATTCAAACGGAAATTATCGTGTAGGAAAATACAATACGAATGTAGGTTAAACCAGACGAGAGATTATTACAGTTGCATTGGTTGAAATGAGTTATCGGAGCATTATTTCATATGACCTTGAAAATTACAAGCTCAAGGTCATGAAAATGTACATGCATTTATTTAAAAAAAAGCAATCTGTCAAAAGGCACTTGCGAATGCATTACTTTGTAGTGCTGTGGGTTAGAAAATCCCGTGGACGTTTTGATGCGGGCAATCAGCAGAAGGGGGGAAGGGGGTACAAGATTCAAGGTTTGTCATACTGGTTGGCTCATAAAACTGATTAAAAACCATGAATATAGTTTTAACAGAAGGCTTTTCATGAGTAAAATTAACTATTTATTTAAAACAGTATACCGGATGTTAAGGAAACATGGTGCACCCTTTTTTTCCTTATTTATTAAAACAAACAAGTGAAATTTTAAACTGTTTTATAAACCATAAAAGCTCATTACATAGACTTAAAATCCAACTATTTTCACTTCCGGTTTCATCAAAAATAACATCAACTTTCGTGTTTTCAATTGAACACCGTGTATATTTTTGCACATTCAGAATTAGGATTAAGTTCTGAGTCCATCTATGCCAATTAAATAAAATTATAAATAAATTTTTTTTTTCTAATTTTTGGTTAGTGTCAAGAATGCTTTAACCAATCAAATCGATTCTAGGCCATATAATGAATTTTACGGTCTGTAAAATATATGTTTATCTTAATAACATTCTTGACGCTGTTAAGGTACCGGTCATTATAATCAGACAGCTACCAAACTATCTGGTCGGTGCATAGTTGACCAATATACTGAAATGACAACTTCGGCTGTTCCAAACAAGCCAACCAATGATTTTCTTGACTGGTGTCACTGGGATAAAATCCAAACCCGCAGGAGAATTGCAACCATCGCTATTGGTCAAGGTGTAGGACTGGTGGTGGAAGTGTCTATGCAGGCAAGGGTCATCTTCGTGCGGCCCGACGGGTGAGCTGCGTTTAGCTCGGGCAGTGATATCTGCAAAATCAATAGATTTAGGTAGTCCCCTTACCAGTGGGGACTAGGGAAGAAAAAAAAAGTGAAATCGGTTTGAATGCTACTGTTTTTTTGATTCTGCCCAGTATAGCATATGCGGTTTTTGAACAGATGTTATGTACCGACAGCCAAACAGCCCAACGGTGAAGGACTGTCGTCAATCCCTATGCAGACTTGGTGCATATAAATAGATTAAGCTGTTTTCATTGCCGAGGCACAGTGACAGCGGAAACAAAGTAACCGATACTTGATGCTCAGAGCAGCCCTTTATCAGTCCAAAGCCGGCCTGTAGACTCTACAGGACTAGTGGAAGGCAGATGATCAAAAATTGCCTTCGTTCCTAGTTTTCAAAATTAGCTGAATCTTGCATTCGGGATTGCGCCGTTAAAAGAGAACATTCGCCGGGGCGTTCCAAACAACCCTTACGTTTAAGTAAGCAATATATTTTGATTGCAATTTTAGCTGGCCATGATCTATTTAACTAATATTTCTACTGTATGGCAGTAGTTGACGGGACGGCCAGGTGCCCTCACTTAGGTAAAAGGCGTGAACAAAGATACCTTTTGCAAGGTCGGCGTTGTAACGCTCACTTCGGTGATTTCAACTTGGTAGTCCACCTCTTCGGGTAGGTTTAAAGTTTACCTTAATTGGGACCATGGAAAACTGGATGAGTGATTTCACGAGGTGAGGTGCTGGTAACCTTTAGTATAGGTACCTAAGCGGCAGGGCGTCTTCTGTAACGGGATCCCTGCTCTATGGCCGTGGCTATAAATTTGCCTGCGTCCCAGTCGCTACGTCGAAGTGATTCAAGAAGGTTATTAATTTTTCTAGACGAAAACTGTGTGGTTGGAGGCCGACGATTTAGGCAAGTGATGGTGAGCTCCAGGAAAGAGTGGCGCGGCTGCTTGCATTAGGGACTTGGACCTTAGGGGTGAGGTGCACTTTGCCTGCTCGCCCCCACTATTAAAATGGCGACCTAGTGCTTATATACACCCGAACGCTGTTAAGATACCTGCCATATCAGACCGCCTACCGACTAATATGGGCGGTGCGTAGTTAACCATTACTGGGATTGCAAGAAGCCTAAACTGGTAGGGGTAGCACTGCCTTCGGCACGTGGTTGCTCAGAAAAGTCCAGCCAGTGACTTCTTTCATTGGTACAACGGGGACCAAGTCGAAGCCCGCGGGGGAATAGCAACCCTCGTCTTGGTCAAGTCGTAGGACTCGTAGTGGCAGTGATAAGCCTGTTCAAGCTAGGGCCGTCTTAGTGCGGTTCGCCGGGTGAGCTGCGTTTTCAGCTCGGGCACTGATCTGCAAAACTCAGTAGAGATTTAGGTAACCTTTCTCGACCAGTAGGGACTTAAAGCTTCCAGCCTGATGTCAACAGGTAGCTCGTTCTCGTTGAACCGTTGTTAACTCGAGCAGGCGCGCTGATTGAACGTATCTCGCTCAGCCCCGAAGAGGGACGCGGCGGATAAGGCTCACGCTAGGTGCCGCCACGTTGTTAAAGAAGTAGGCCGTAATGGCCGCTTCACATTGGATCTGTATGGGATTCGGTTCTGCAGTGAAGAGGAGAAATCTTCCCTCGATCATCTCACTTATTGCCCCAGTCTATCGGTACTGAGGCACAGCCACCTTGGCAACCCCTTTACGAGGTATCTCTATCAGCAAGTTGCTACCCTTTGGTCTAGTTACTGGTGTGTTTGAAAACAATTCTTAAACAAGTGGTAAATGCACCTTGGGCAAATTATGGCTGCCTGCTGCAACGAAAAGTACTATACTAATGTTCCATCAAAAAATGAGCTATCGATGTGTTAAAGTTCTGGAAAGGACATTAAATATTAATGACTCTGTATACCAAACATACTTTCTATTTATTTTCGTTTCCTTTTTGCTTATACCAACTATCAAAGGACTTTTAAAGTAATACCGTGAACTGTGGAATACGTAATAAAAACCTTACCAAGTGCATTTGTAGAGGGCGTTGTCAATTTTGATGTGTTTTTGTTTATTTATAGGAACTGTATTACACCTAGAAAATATATTGTAGTGAAAGGACTACTGTAACAACTTAAAATTCAAGTGCACTTCTCATTTCAATAATACGCAGAATTATAGTAAAGCAAAGGCAGTTGCAGGTCACATGATTGTCTAGATTTAAATAACGTTCATTTCACGTAGTTAAATTGCAAATGAATATTTCCTAATATGTAAGTTTACCTCGTGTTTAACAACAGGAAAAGTAAAAAAATCACTAAAATAATAGCAGATGCGTAGTACAATGTACCATGTACAGCTGTACACCCATAACCAGAACAAACAATAAATTAGGAAGAACCTTAGACTGAGAATAAATAAAGGCCATTAAATAAATACGCGTCTAAAATGAAACTCAAGGAAATAACAAGTAAAATGATATCTAGTTAAGATGTCAAACCACAAATTCGTTTGAAAACTGATATTATTTAAAGGATAACCAGCATAAAGCTACATCCGATTACATAGTAAATGCAAAAAAAAAACCTATCACACTTCATGCACGAACAACCAGCAAGGCATGCCTCAGTTGGCAGTGATCATGAAATCAAAGGGTGCATACAAGCTCTAGTTAGTAATTAGATTTCACTGGTTATATTGGGTTGGTTATTAAGTCGTTCTACTATTACCAAATTTGCCCCAAAGCGAAAAGCTTTATTTACTAAATTTAAGAGAATATGCTTAACAAGTTTACCAAACTTTGCAAGTAAACAAGACTTTGTATTGTTTTTGGAAAATGTTGTTTTGAATCTAGACTTAAATATAGAAAGTTGTTTTAAAACAATAATATTACACATAAATAATTTTTTAAACAAACATTAATGGGTTTGCAAAAGTTCACGCTGATTTGAATATAAACAAACTCTTAGAATAAATTTGGCAACGTGGGTTTTTAATTACGTACTGAAATACATTGAGGTCGCTAATATTTTATCGTGAATTTATTAGCGTGCAAAAATTACGTAAAAGAATAAATTAGCAACACTCGGACAACCGGTTTTATTCTTTCAATTTTTAAAATGACCAGTTTTACCAGTTTTACAAAAATAAAAAAATATTTCTTATTAAAGTAGGTCAAAGATTAAAAACATATTTGTAATAGCTAAATTAACACAATTTTTCAATGTTCAAATATCTTGGCAAGGTACAGTTTGCTAAATAATTTTTGGTAACAACACATCTTGTTTCTTGCGAAATTTTTGTTTCACATTACATAGTAGTGTAAAATTTGATAACACATCAAAAATATTCATATTGGAAGTAAATCAATTAAACCAGTGCGTGGATTAGGCGCCCTTAACACAAAGTAGCGGAGTACGATTAAGTACGTCCTGTTTCTGGCCATAAAGTCAAAAAATTAATGTATTTAAATAAAACCAAGCCTTTGCCAATTTGACATATTGTGCTGTTTTGTATTCGGAATAATTCGCGTATAAGCCACAAGTCGAACTAACTTGTACCCAAACACTCTGTATAGTAGGAGTATAAACAAAACTGATTTTTATATTTTGTGCATTTCCAATTTACTGATGATTAATAAAAAATAAATAAATAATTAAATAATGTTTTCAATTTAAATAATTTTAAACGCCCCCTTTTCTTTGGCGCCCCTAGGCAATTGCTTAGGTTTATCTGTTTATAGATCCGGCTCTGAACTGAAAGTTTATATTGGTCACAACGCCCACTTTTTGTTTGTTTTTCATAGTCACAACTATCTTAATTAGGCGTTGTGACCATTGTGATGGATATTGTGGCCATCACTGGATGGAATAAAATATGCTTGAGGGGATTCTGAAGGTTCGGTATCGTGCAGCAGCTAGCTAATACAGTGTTAAATAGCAATAGTGATCTGTCTACCTTCAAAAAATTGAATGCAATTTTTTACGTATTTTCTATCGGTATTAACACGATCAGAGGCGGGTTTGTATTATTGTAGCCTTTTGCAATTTATATTTCTGCGCCCCTTATGAAACGCAGTTTTACTTTTTAATAATCACATTCTATTGATGTCAAAAATATTTTTTGACGTCAGAAAATAACTATTTGACGCTTAAAAACATTTATTAACGTCAGAAGATAATTTTGACGTCAAACTTTTTTAATCTTAAAAGTTAGTAATTGTTAAACACCTACAATTTATTTTGATTCTTGAAAATTATTAATTTAATGTAGGTATTAAAAACCTATATACTTATTAATACATAAAACGGATTTGTTGGCGTCAATAAATAATTAGTGACTCAAGTATGTATAGATTTACTTCATAAAAAAACAATTTTAAATTTAACAAAACTCGTTTATTGACGTCCGAAAATGCTGCCATCCACCTGTGCAGCTGATGTGGTAGCAAAGTCTTCGTCGGTCGTCACACCAAACTAGTTGCTCATATTTGAATTAGTTGCCACAATAGTGCATTTTTTCTGGGTTTAAACCAGGTTTACAGCAAAAAATGTATACACGTCCTATCCTAAAAGCGATTTTATGTTGCGACATTATTATTAATTATTGTCTATTGTGCTTTGACAGGCGGCCGGTGTGGATGTACCTTCAAACTCTTTTAATGAGTAGCTTCCCTATCAAACAATGTTTTCAGTTTGCATCTCGTTCACACTATTGCTATAAGTATTTCGTTAGGTATAAGCATTGTTTTCCGAAGTCAAAAATTAATAATATATATAGACGTCTAAGTCATTTTTTGACGTCTGAAAATAATTTGTTTCCAGTGTAACCCCCCCCCCCCTCAGCACGCAGTTACGACTGTGAACTGGAGAACGACTTCAAGAGTTGTGAAAATTAAACGTCTGAAATGGACCATTTCATACGTTTGCTCTTTTTAAAGTCCAAGTGCGAATGGGGTTTCAGGCACTCTTACAAGAAGGGCAGCACATTCTCATGCGTTTGCTGTATCATCTTCTGCGCACCTCTCTGACCCTTGGGTACATTCCCGTATTCTGGAGAATTGTTAAGGTAGTCTTTATTCCAAAAGCAAGACGTACTTACGATCTATCTGCTTGAGCTCCCTTTTGGTGAAGTCGCAGAAGAAGCTAGTTGGTAGGTTTGTAAAAGAGGATGTATTGATCACTTCACTTTTGCACACATGGCAGCATGCCTACCAGCCAGGCAAATTTGTGGAGACGGCACTTTATCCGATTGTTTTTAAAATCGAGAAGATACTGCACTACAGGAAGCTTAACAGACGTTTTTTGACATCATACGAGTCTTTGACAACACCTCCTTTAATTCTAACTGTGCAGACGCTACCAAACATGGCATTGACAACACCTATATTAGGTGGGTCAAGACCATGCTGGCTGAGCAGGAAGTAGTAGCCGCGGTTAGGGCGTTTATCAGGAGAATATGACTTCAGGAAGAAGTTCTCCCACTTCTACTATGGTGCCCCGTCCTTGAGGGTCTACTCGCGAAATTGGAAGATGCCGGTCTATATACGTAAAGTTCTCCAGATGATCTTGCAATTTTTAGGTAAATTTCCAGGAACTATCATCGAAAACCTACAAAAAGCTCTGCGAATTGTACAACGATCGTGCACTGTCCAAGGTCCCTCTAAGGCCAAGTTAGTCATCTGCACCAAAAGAAGAAGAGTAGAAGGTTCAATTGAACTGGAGTTCTTCGCAACTAAGCTTCATTTTTCCGCAGTAGTCTAGGCGTTGGCGTTGGAGGCTCGGCAATGCTAGAGGGAACATGTCGACAGGCTAACACAAAAATCACTGCAAGCCTTTGGGCTTGTAGACGAACCTTTGCAAAAATCTGGGTATTAAATCCCAAATTTACTAGGTGGACTTACTTCGCCATAGTCAGACCAATGGTAACGTATGCCTCGTTAGTGTGGTAGTCCACAGTCCAACGGTGAGGCATCAAACTACGCTTACCTTAGCTTCAAAGACTGACTTGTGTAGGACCCACAAGAGCAAAGCGCACGGTGCCTACTGCGGGTCTGGAGGCACTGCTGGTCCTTGTCGTTTTATATTCTGATTTAGACGGAGGCCCGAAAGGCAGCTTACTGAAGTATAACGGCCGGTGTAAAGATGAAGAAGGATTATCAAGACATGCACGTGTCTTACCTCTTACGGTATGGACGCACGCGCTCTTCGAGGAGAGAAGCAACTACATGCCACCTGTATTCTTCTTTACTAAACCATTTAATGTCGGCAGAAGGTGCAGGCCCTAAGTGTTGATTAAGGGCAAAAAACTTTAATAAATAATACAAGAACTTTTGACATACTGTTTTTACATTAAATAATTTTTATACTAAACAGAACAAAACAGAAACAAAAAGAATATTACGTACCGCAGAAATTAAAATCCTCCGAAGAATAACTAGAAGAACCATACGAGACGAATATGAAGTGAAACAATAAGAGAAGAATGCGGAATACAAGACATATTAAGGTGGTCAAGGCAAAAACGCGGAGAGTGGAATGCACATACAACAAGAATGGGTGAAGAAAGTCTAGCCAATATCTGAAGGTAGAAGGATGCCAGGAAGACCCCACAAACGATGGAGGGATAGCTGACAGTCAACATCGCAAGATATATAATATGTAACCTATCGAAGAAACAGGTCGCAGACCTACATTCCGAAGGCTTATATAATTGGGTCAAGCTACTTACGGTGCCTAGTCACAGTAACATTAGTGGAAACGAGGAAGCTGATGGTTTGGCCAAGAAAGGTCCTCAGAACCCCTTCCTTGGCCCAAAGCCCGCTCTCAGACTCACGAGAACTATCGCAAGATTGAGAACTGGGCTGACTCCCAGTTTAAAATCAACTGGACCTTGCATCCAGGGCTGCGCCAGTCGAAGCTTCTTATTGGGAATCTCTACCTTAGCGTTCCAAACAACTCCTACGCTTAAGTAGGTTTTCTAGCTGGTCATGGTCAATTTAATAAACACCTTAACACTTCAACGACCATCACGTGCAGATTCTATGAAGAAAAGGAGGAATCTTTGCTTCATCTTGCTTTGTGTTTTCTAGTTGCAACCAATGTTTATCCATGAAAATCTCAAAATCGATTTTTCACTTCCTATAGACAAGAGCGGCGGTAGCTCAGAGGTTGGGCGCTCAGTCTCTAACGCTGAAGGTCTAGGGTTCGATTCCCCGCCGAAGCCATGCAGTAATAAAAATCTATGCTGCAACCCGCCACTCACATTCCCCAATCCGGTGTAGGCAGCCGTGGGGTCTTAATGTCTGAAACCTTTTCTAGAATTTAGTCGTTCGGATTCGACGTTACACTGTAGGTCCCCCGTACTCCACCTTGGCGCTAAGGAGAGTACGTGGCAGAAAAGAGTGCCGGTGCCCAGCAGTGGGACGTAAAGGCTGATTACGACGATAAACATTTGGCTGATAGCCATATTTCTGGAATCACTCAATTAAACTGTTCAAGTAAACGACCAAAACGAAACCTCTCAGTGATATTTTCTTGGTGGAAAATTGTTCCTATTGTCATTTAACATGCTCATACCGATTTTTAAGCCGAAAATAGAAATTTTTAAAAACACAAAGAATCGACGGTGGGGGTAATGGGAGAATGGGAAGATTACGTTACGAATCGGCTATTCGACATGCGTAGAATACGAATTTAAGGATGTCTTTTGACCGCTTCTATTTTGATATAGAGCACCCCTTTCCCCCTCTTTTATTGGGCGGACTAACCTCATTTTCTTGCGGCGTCAACCTATCGCAATTAGCAATCTTTGAGCCAATTTTGGGTTTTCTGCGTTAAGGCGTCTAGACTGTTAGGTGTGTAGAGACACACAGACAGACAAACACAGCGTCCACTTTATCGGCCTCTCAAGGCCCTTAAACCTGCTTATTAGTCAAAATGTTTAGGTGGAAAATGTTCGCCATAAAAGTACCTTTCTTTTAAGCATAACTCGTATATCGGCCAATAAGCTCAAAACGAAAAAAACTTCGCTGAATGAACGCATTTGCTTCAAATCCAACCTGACGATCACAATACTTTCTTTTTTACCTATACTTCGTATAACGAGGAAGATAAAAATAAATAAACAACTAATAATTTTACGATTTAGGAAATTTTACGCCCTACTTTCTTTCGCGCCCCTAGGCAATTGTCTAGGTTTACCTGTTTCGCAAATTCGGATCCGAACGCGACTAAGGCAGGACGCGCACTGAATCGGCTCGGATCAGTCCGCTCGGAACGGCACGATCGGCAGGTTTTGCTATACAGGAAATTAAATGCATCGCCGCGCACTGCATCGGCTCGGCCGGCTGAGACCTGCCGGATCGTTTCGGCATCGGCAAAGAATGATAGCAGGGGCAAAAACTGCCGAATGATCTTACGGTCGTTAACTATTTCCAACTAGTAGTTTAGATAAGCTGCAATATATATATACCATATAAATATAATTTAACCTTCATAAACATATCTTCCTGCATTGATTTGTCGCGTTGCCATGCCACACTTCCTTGATTGGACACAAAATATTGTTTAAACTGTTCCCTGATATTAAAAGCCTCTCGCTGAAAATTACCACCAATATTAACCAGGTTATCAAGACCTTCTGGTACATCCTGAGCCTCAAGTTCCCCAGGTTACCAAGCACAAGAATCATTCCTTAAAAAATTGTGCAATGCAGTACAAGCTAAAGTAATTATGTCTAGATGATCCGGCGAGATATTAAACTTTGCTGCTGAAGACAAACTGAATGTGCCGATTCAGTGCGCGGTATAAACTGACGTTCCGATCGTACCGTTCCGAGCGGACTGATCCGAGCCGATTCAGTGCGCGTCCTGCTTAATGTTTCAAATTTATAAAAGATTATTATTTTGCTACAATGAGCGAATTCCCTTAACTAGCCGAAGGTTGTCAATAAATAAATGCAAAAATATGCCATTATTATACATGCTTTCAAATTAAAGTAGGCAGTATTTACGACCACCTGCTTTATGTCTTTGCAACCATTAATTATTGTGCAGTCCAAGCTCAGAACGCTCTCGTTTGCGTTAAGTAATTGACACAGCTGATTTGAGTTTTGCATGGAGTTACTTGATGAAGGAACTAAATGCGATAATGTCTGGAATTTTGACCTCACTGAAATTTTGCTTGGTTGGTTCTTGGACGTTTCAAGGTTCACACGGTGCATTTTATTTGGAATTGTTAATAGATTTATAATTAAAGTGATAAAGCGCCTTATGGTATGGAGATAGTGAGGGTGGGTGTGGTACTTTAACCTTTGGTATTTGTCGTATACGGAAAGGTTAGACAAGTATCGTTTATACCGTTTGTGCGCCTTGTAACAATAATAGAACTTTCCCGTACAAAGTTATTTATTTACCGACCTCTAAGTGCTCGAGGTTTTGCTCTAATTCTTCTCGTCTGGTGTAATAATAAACCGGATAAGGAATTAGAGCTCTTGCTAACCCTATAAGGATTACTTTGTTTAGTTTTGCAGGAAACATAATAAAGCAGCTTTTGTCTCATCAAAAATGCTCCTAAAATTTAGTCAAATTTGCAAATAATCAGCGGAAGAATAAGGAAAAACGTGTGACTACTACTAAAACTTCAAATTATCAAGTTAACCTTGTTTTTTACATCGTTGTAATTGATTAAGTTTTTTATGAATAAATTAGCATAATTACGGTTTTTGTTTGAATAAAACGGCGAATATTTAAATATTTTTAACAAACCGTCATTACTTTGAATAGCTTAAGTTTAATAAGATTTTTATATAGCTTATTTTAAATAAGTAATGTATTCACCCCTCTTGGAATATTTCCAACTAATTATCCTAAACTGGGAAATGTTAGCTGGAGGAAGTAATTAATAAGTTAATAAATAATTTTTTCTTGGCCATGTGAATCAAAGTAGGTAACGTAACGTATTTTTGTTTTAAAATTTTGAAATTAACGACCTGTTTAAATAACAACGAATTTACAACTAAAAATAACCAATTAAAACTGATATTATACCATGCATGTGTTCAAAAAGTAATTACATAAGGGTTGGCCATGGAAAATAAAATTTCTGTCTTTGCATGCTTTAGAATTTAAACAAACAAAACATGATGTTACTTAAAATTTTAGGTTAAGCTTGTAATTTGTTATTTGTAGTGACACTGGCAGAGTGATGACAGTTAAATTCTAAAGCATGCAAAGACAGAAATTTTATTTTCCATGGCCGACCCTTATGTAATTACTTTTTGAACACATGGTACAAAGTGATCAGAAAGTATAAAATAATAGTTCACTTAAGGGAAATATACAATTTTTCAAAACATACTTTAAGTAAAAGTTGTTCAGTAGAAGATACCTTTTGGGGCATTTTATTCAGAAACTGGCGACACAGTTGTTTTAAACTGGGTGCTATAAGAAGATTACAATTCGAATTTTACCTCAATAAATTTCTCTGTGATACTCTCTGAATGAATTGTATATTTTTGAAAATTAATTATTTTGAAGTAAAACTTCTTTGCCGGCGAGTGTAATATGCGATCGTGGGATCACGCACCATAACTGAAATGCTATAACGTAATGTAACGGATATGCAATCGCGGCCATATTTCCCTGGTACCAACTGTGTAGGGTTCAACCGTCAGTGCGCAGATAATCGCGGAGTGGGTTGTACGCGTTTACATACGCTGAAGAACAGAACAAGGGATACTTTGTCGATAACACTAGCTCTAGGTTGATTACACTGGTCAGCAAACTTTTAACTTTTTATTTTTTCTTTGCTATCTATATACAATTTATTTTTGTTTTCTAGTTCTAATTACAATCTTAAAAATTTACTTTTAGCAGATCAAGTTTTGGAAAAATCAACTTAAAGAATGAATAAAAAATATTACGCATAATAACTAATAGGTACACTCTTGCATTACAATTAGAATGTTTTTCTCTTCACTTTACTTTTGTATGGGGTTGTGTAACTTTCTGATACAGTGCCCAGCAGTAATCAGAATTTCGCTGTTCCACTTCCCTTTTAACCTTTTTCGATAGTGGCAATGTCTTGAACAATTTCTATGTAGTTTTCAGATTATGTATTTCCCAACATTTTATTTTGCCGCTTTAAAAGCATTCCATACAGAACGTTCTAAGTCGCTTAGGATTATGTTCTTTTGTCCAGGAATATGCTGCTCTCTTGTTGGCCATTGCTTAACAATATAAAAAAAATTTCTTGCTCGGCTGTTCCACTCACAAATGAAACAACAATGCTTCGTGTATCCAAGCAGAATGGCGACGACTTTTAAATCAGCACTGATGTACCATTTATACTTTCTGTAATTAATACTGTCAAGAAGGCATTACATATTTTCATAGGATTCCTTCATGTGAACAGCATGTCCAACCTGATGGGTAAATATTTCCATTGTGTAGAAGAAAAGCTTTTAAGCTCAGTTTCGAAGCATCGATGAATAGACGCCATTCTTCTGCATTGTGTTCATAGCCTAATGCAAGCATTAAATTGTCAATATTATTGCAGAAGAAAAGACTTTGTTCAGTTGAGAAATACTGTGACAATTCTTTCTGACGATTGCAATACACTGAACTACGCGTATCTGAAGCTAACAACTTTCATCCTTGTAATCTTGATCCTACTCTGCTTGAGTTTTTGATAAATTCAAATCTCGAACCAGATCATTTAGTTCTAAATGAGTTATTAAATGAGGTTTGTCTTCTTGAGATAATTAAAATTGCTCATCATTTTTTCACAGTTCTTCTGTTGCTCCTTCTGTTTCTGTATCAACTTGTTCTTCTTTCAAAACGTTTGGTACCGGAAAGTCTGTCGAATACGGTACTGGACGAGTAGCAGGAGGCAAACTGGGAAAAGCAATTTACTTCTCATTTTTGCCAAAAAAACTCGAAAATTTTGGTGCAGCAAAAGTAGCAGTTCTGTGTATGGTTCGTTTGATCGTGACAAGTCATAGGAACCGCAAACGGCATAGCAGTGCTCTTACCATTCAACCATCTTCTTAGAGTAACAGCACAATGCGCACAGCAAGTTTTAGGAGGCCAAGATTTGTCTTGATTTTTAACAAAAACTGTCATTTGTACACTTACGAGACATCGTCAATATAAAACACAACAGATTGTCACAAACTGACTCAATTCTATTTTAATACTAATAATAACATTTTTGTACCTTCTTATAAATAGCGTCTAGTCTCTTAGTCTCAATCGATCCCACAAGGTCAGACTTTTTATTGGTGCATTTCTATTGCGCATGCATTCAATAGGCACTTTTTTAGCGATAACCGCCAGGTTCGTAGTGGAACAGATGGATATGCAGGTGTGTTCGGGTGTACTACTTTTTTACTGCATAAGTAGTTGTGGGGTCGAATCTCAGTTGGGACCAACATTTTCTTTTATTTTAGTTTTTTTTTTAACACTGTTGTTGCGTTTTGCTGTTTACGCGAGGTTATTTGTTGGGAGCAGTTATATTTTTAAAGGAAAAATACGAAGACAAATTTGCATCCACTCACTGATTGACGGCATACTAACACGCAAGTCTGACCTTGGTGAGGTAGGATCGATTGTTTTCGAAGCGACTAGACGCTAGTCTTCTTATATACCCCCATAATCGCATATCTACGAAATATGATTAAGCAAAGAAAGCCGTAGCTTACGGTTGTGACGTAGAAAACCTGTTAAAAGTTATTGAGACCTGTTCAAAATCAAGTCAGGCAACACAAGATTTCTTTCAGTATTTAAGATTAATGCGGTAAAACAGAAAATGTCAAATTCAGTAAAAAATTAATATATTTTAGGAGAAAACTGTTATTGAAAATTTCTCAATATTCTGACATGGTAGAAAAAAATTGAAAATGTTTTCAGAATCAGCATGAAGAAGTACTGTAATAGCTCTACGAGGGCACAATTTTATCATGCACGGGAATTTTTAAAAGCTTGGATACTGAACTAATTTCTAAAGTGTAGGGAAGTTCGGGCAAAACGCTTCGGTCGTTTTACTAAGTATATTTCGATTACGATATTAATTTCAGAACTGTTTTATGTTACGGCGCTCGCTCCTGTTAAGCTCATTTCATAAAGAACATATTATTAAAAACTGCATCTGGTTATAAGAGGCGTTATAATAGCGCTGTATTCAAAAGAAGTTCTTTGTTATATGCGGTTTCTAAAGAAAATTGTTACGAGTAGCGCAAGTTTTATTATTGTAAGCAGTTGATGAGTAGCCAAAAAAACAAACCATTTTGTATTAATAATTTTTTTTTAAATATTTTAAAATCATAAGCGTGAAAATTCTTGTCTAAAATAGGCACTAATTTTCTGCATGTTAACAACCATTTCAGATTCACTGCTTTGCGTTATTTCAGTTGCAACATAGTTTAGATGTGAAGTAAAACAAATCTTTATATTATAATATACTGTGAATTCCAAATCAAGTGGAACATGGCCGAATAACATGGCAAAATTATGTTTTTTATGTAACCCTAACTGGAAAGATGACATTTTGTTACATTACTTGGTGGCAATTTATTTAAAAAAATATTAGAAATAAGACTTTAAATAAATTATTTAATAGTAGTTAAGCCAGTTGTAGTGCACTGATATAACTGGCTGCAAAACCAATTTGCAGATGTCTCGGTAGCGCAGAGCTAGAATATTTGTTACGTAAGCGAGACGTTGTGGGTTCAAAGCTTGGTTGAGATCTACTTTTTTTTAAATTATTGTAAAATAATAATTAGGTTTACATTATTTTAATTAAAATGTTTAATTATTATTTTTTCAATGCTACATTAACAACAAAATTAAACAGGTGAAACATAAAAAGTTAAGGTTAAACTTTTTACAGCTAAAGAAAAACCAAGTAAGCACATTAACTTAAGCCCTAAAATTGCACTGCTATTTTACAAAGTAACTAAAAGTAAACGTTTAGTTTGAGCCTTAATCTCCAAATACTTCAATTCTACCTTATTAGCTGTAAAAACTTGATGGTTTACTTTTTATGTTTCACTTGATTCATTTTGTATTTAATGTAGCACCTCAACCAAACAAATACTGTAGCTTGGCACTGCCAAGACATCTGCAAATCGATTTTGCAACCAGGTGTATGAGTGCACTACGGGCTTGACTATTATTAAATATTTTATTTAAATGTGGGTTTACTGAAAGTAATAAAATACTTCTAGGGACATAAAATAGAGCTTTTTCAATTTTTTGTTATTGGGCCATGTTCCACTTCATTTGGAATTTACAACTTTTTTTTTATTATTTTTTATGGCAGTTTATTGTTTTTCTTTTTATTATTATTACGCCATGTTTGAATAACACTCTATTATAATTGAAAAATATTAATAAAATAATAAGAATGAGTTAATAAACCATAAATTTTCATAAAAAATAATTTAAAATGTTGTGGACTGGATTCGAAGCGTCAAACCTTCGCTTAGCAAATAGAAACTCAACCACTATGGTACTTCATTTATAAGTTGGAGCTTTACTTCGTTGAAGTTCATTTTAATTTATTGTAAATATAACAACTCTTTATTTTTTATTTTGGTATGTTGACATGTAATTTTCAGAGACAAGATTAAAAGTAAACAGTTGGTGTTGCTATAAGAACAATAAATCTTCATAACTTGATCTTGGTTTTCTATATCTGCGTCCAGATGACTTCATTTTTCATTCCAAAACGTCCAATAACGGTGAATTTAAGAGATCAATTTGTTCATGCTACTGTCCACTTAAAAACGGGGTGTTTAAATAAGTTATTTTAAGTTCAGTTAACCCTTAATTAATTAAAATATTCACAGTTTTTATTATTAACACAATTATTTACCATAAAAACGTATTAATGAGGAAGTTGCAAATTCAAATTAACATTCTCTAGCAACACCATTCATTAATTACAAATACAAATGTAAAATTCCATTAGAATACAAATATTTCAAACAAAAATAAGACTTTTTACCTAATAAATTGTGGTCCGCAACCTCGCCGTTTCAGAGATACAGGGTGTTGAAATTTTTTTTTTTTAATTTTGGTTTTTTCTCGATATTTTGGAAACGACGCTAGGTATTTCAATGTAAATTTGGGGACGATTCTTACTAATAATCACCCACTATTGTACGAGTTTTGCCGCAATATGTTTACCAGCAGCGTAGTTACGAGGGGGGTGGTGCCCCTTTTTAAGCAATGTATGTTAGCACGCTGATTAAATTACATTTTTTTACATTTAAATTCTACATTCAATTTAAAAAGAAAAGGGTCTTTTGCATTTTTGTCGTAGCTTGATCGGTTTTTGAGATAATTAGGGCTTAGTTTACAAAAAGGTTTTCCGTGTGTGAAATCGGACGAGTTTATTCCAACGCTTGCACACGAAAATATTAACTTTGAATTCAGAAAACTTCAAAATATTGAATAGGTACTGACTACTAACTAATAAGAAAACGTAATTGTGACAATTCTTAACAATAATGGTTGTCACTTTTTTGTTAGCAATATGATTCCGATTTTTATTTTAACAACCATTATTGCTTAAGAGCTGTAAGAATTACTGTATTTATAAGTTCGAGCTTTACTTCGTTGAAGTTCATTTTAATTTATTGTAAATAAAGCAATTCTTAACTTCAGCAGGTTTTTCATTATAGCTTTATACGTATTTCGACGTGATTACACGTCATTATCAAAGGCAATATTAAAGTAAACAGTTGGTGTTGCTATAAGAACAATGAATCTTCATAACTTTGTCTTCGTTTTCTATATCTGCGTCCAGATGACTTGATTTCTCATTCCAAAACGTCTAATAACGGTGAATTTAAAAATCAAGGTGTTCATTCATTAAAGATTCAGATTTTAAATGTTTGTGAATTTCAAAAGCTTCTAGTATATCTAAGTTACTTTTATCATCACAAAAGTGTAAACATTTTATAGTGTTATTAGATGTTTTTAGACCGATTTTTAGACAAGTCTTTTAAGACCCATTTTGTCAGACCGGTTTTTCGAACCGGATTTTAAAGACCGTTTTTTTAGACCGGTTTTACAGACCGGTTTTTAGACCAGTTTTTTAAGAGCTTTTTTAAGAACAGTTGCTTACGACCCCGGTTTTGAGAGCAGTTTTTAAAGACTCTTTTGCTTGGACCGTTTTTTCGGTGCGATTTTTTTTTTACCATTTTTTTTAAATCGTTTTTTTCGAAACTGTTTTTCTAGACTGTTTTTAGACCAGTTGTTTAAAACTCCTTTTTTAGACTGGTTTTTCAGACCGATTTTCTTAGACCGATTTTCAGACCACTTTTTAGGCCAGTTTTTTCAGACTCTTTTGTTTAGACCTGTTTTTCAGACCGTTTTCTTTCGACCGGTTTTTTAAAATCGTTTTCTCCAGACCGGTTTTATTAGACCGGTTTTTAGACTAGTTGCTTACGACCCCTTTCTTCAAACCAGTTTTTAAGACTATTTTGTTTAGATCGGTTTTTCAGACCGGTTTTTTAAGGCCGTTTTTTTACATCTGTTTGTTCAGGCCGTTTTTTCAAGCCGGTTTTTAGACCAGGTTTTAAGAGTTTTTTTGAGAATAGTTGCTTACGACCCCGGTTTTAAGAGCAGTTTTTAAAGACTCTTTTGCTTAGACCGTTTTTTCTTGCGGTTTTTTTTGACAATTTTTTTTTAAATCGTTTTTTTCGAAACTGTTTTTCTAGACTGTTTTTTAGACCAGTTGTTTAAAACTCCTTTTTTAGACTGATTTTTCAGACCGGTTTTTTCAGACCGGTTTTTTCAGGCCGATTTTTTTAGACCGATGTTCAAACCACTTTTTAGGCCAGTTTTATCAGACTCTTTTGTTTAGACCGGTTTTTCAGACCGTTTTCTTAAGACCGTTTTTTTTAAGTCGTTTTTTTCAGACCGGTATTTTTAGACCGGTTTTTAGACTAGTTGCTTACGACCCCTTTCTTCAAACCAGTTTTTTAAGACTATTTTGTTTAGACCGGTTTTTCAGACCGTTTTTTTTACATCTGTTTGTTCAGGCCGGTTTTTCAGACCGGTTTTTAGACCAGGTTTTAAGAGTTTTTTTAAGAACAATTGATTACGACCCCGGTTTTAAGAGCAGTTTTTTAAGACTCTTTTGCTTAGGCCGTTTTTTTTGGACAATTTTTTTTTAAATCGTTTTTTTCGAAACTGTTTTTCTAGACTGTTTTTTAGACCAGTTGTTTAAAACTCCTTTTTTAGACTGTTTTTTGCAGACCGGTTTTTTTAGACCTATTTTTTTAGACCGATTTTCAGACCACTTTTGAGGCCAGTTTTTTCAGTCTCTTTTGTTTAGACCGGTTTTTCAGACCGTTTTCTTAAGACCGGTTTTTTAAAATCGTTTTTCTTTCAGACCGGTATTTTTAGGCCGGTTTTTAGACTAGTTGTTTACGACCCCTTTCTTCAAACCAGTTTTAAGACTATTTTGTTTAGACCGGTTTTTCAGACCGGTTTTTTAAAGCCGTTTCTTTTACATCGGTTTGTTCAGGCCGGTTTTTTAGACCGGTTTTTAGACCAGTTGTTTAAAATCCCTTTTTTCAGACCTGTTTTTTAAGACCGTTTTTTCAGACCGGTTTTTAGACTAGTTTTTTAAGACTTTTTGTTTAGACCGGTTTTTCAGACCGGTTTTATAAGACCGGTTATTTTAAAGCATTTTTTAGACCGATTTTTTAGGCAGGCTTTTAGACCAGTTGCTTAAGGCCCCTCTTTTCCCGACCGGTTTTAAAACCAGTTTTTGAAGACTCTTGCTTAGATCGTTTTTCAATGCGTTTTTTTTGACCGCTTTTTTTTTAAGACCGGTTTTTTGAGACCGTTTTTTAAAACAGTTGTTTAAAACCCCTTTTTTTAGACTGGTTTTTCAGACCGTTTTTTTCAGAATGGTTTTTAGATCGTTTTTTCAGACCGTTTTTTTCAGATCGGGTTTTTAGACGAGTTTTTAAAACCCTTTTTTCAGACCGGTTTATTAAAACCCGGTATTTTCAAAAACCGGTCACAAATTGCGAAACCGGTTAATCGTTTAAAATATTTTCTTCGATAGCGCTATTCTTTACCAATGTGTATCCAGAGGTATTAAGAATAACAGATTGATTAAATGTTTCATTGCTGACGATGACTTTAAGCGGCAACGCTCGCCTTCGCGTATGCAAAACAACATTTAAAGGCAACGGTCTATTTGTTTGGTACCAAATACAAATGTTACACGGTGGTGTTAAAAAGTTAACACAGTATGTACAAGTAACTTTTTATTTAACCGAAATTTTGAATTTAAAAATTTTTTTATTTGAAAAATTATGGGTAGGCACTGCCTACCCTGCCTAATAGGGCGGACCGCCACTGCATATTATATTATGTAGTTTTTAGGTGAAAGTATTGCTAAAAATGAAATTTTCAGGTCATTATAAATACCGGGTGATCGTAAAAAAATGATTCAGAGCAGGCCATGACCGAAGTGTTAAAGTTGGAAATACTTAATATAAGCCAATTGTCAAATGTTGACAGCTGTAAAAATATTCGGTTAGATACATTAAGTTAAATGTATCTAACCAAAAATATTATATTAAGTATTGCCAACTTTAACACTTCGGTCATGGGCTGCTCTGAATAATTTTTTTTACGATCACCCGGTAGTTAAAACTCCGATATTTTTTATTAAACAAACAATATACATCTTCTTGCGTTCTGGTTGTGTTGCCACATCTAGAGTGCCTTGATAACAATATTAAGATTGGCAAATTGAAAAAAATCTGTCAATGTTAATTGTTATCGAGGCACTTTAGCAATATCCAATCTTAATTAGTATCTCAATTATAATCGTTTCTGTAAGATGCATAATTGCTACTTGCAAGTGCAACTGCTGCTGTGGAACGGCTTAACGAGTCGTAAAAGTGTTTTCGCCTTTTTCTCATAAATTTTCTCATGTAAGGATATAAAAAGTTTACAAGGCTAAAACGAAAACAATAATATCTACTTAATGAAACAATAAAATATCCATATTTCTATTTAAAAATATTGTCTGACTGATGCAAAACTTTTTAGATCTATCAAAATACGCCCCTCCAATTTAAATTGTTGTTATACTTGTCCGAGCGTTTTCAAAATATAATTTCCAAAGATATCCAATTTTTTCCATAATTATGTTTCACGCTGTGTCGTATAATATTGTATTTCCCTAAGGCTGTTGCGATTTAATATTTCATGCCGATGTGCCAACTCATTTTTGAACTTTGACTTTAGAGAAAAAGCGTTGGATTTGTCTTAACGGTCGCCCTTCTATCGGATGTTTTTTTCAGACTAACATAATTCAAAAATGGCAAAAAAACGATAATAAAAAACATTTGACTTCCGCTTCCGGTTATGGATTTTTAAAAAAACCAGTCGACTTTTAATATGGTTTTACATTACAACGTACGAACGTAATAAACAGAACACATTTTTTCTAGACCACCTTTTTGAGTTCCTGGAGGTTTGAAACATGTATTTCCATAAAAATTTCAAAATAAAAAATGTTCAAGAAATCAAACGCCCCGGGACCTTCCTCACATTTGTTGTAATTTTAAAAAACTTCTAATCTATTTCAAAAATGTATAGACAATTTCTGAAAAATTTCATATTTTACACCAGATGTGTCTTCAAAACTATTGGTTTTTCTAAAAAAAAATTATAATTAAAATAATTTAAAATTGTACAAACTTTTGGATTTTTTGTAAATTTTGAAAATCTTTGTAAATTTTTAAATTTTTGAAACCTTAAAAATGTTCAAACACTTGAAAACATTTGGATAATGAAAAATTTTGAAAATTTTACACAATTTAATGAAAATTCTTAAAAACTTTTTAAATTCTTTAATAATTTCGATATTTTAAAAATTCATAATTTTTGATTTTATTGGATACTTTTAAAATAATGAAAATTCTCGAAAATTTTGAAAATTTTCAGAATTTTGAATAATTTAAAATTTTACAAATTTTGGAGGAAGAACGTTCGAACGTTTGAATATATTTGGTAAATGAAAAATTTTGTAATCGTTTTTTAAAAAATGTACCTTTTTTCCAAATATAGAAAATTTTCAAAAGTAGTGGAAATCATGTTTAAACGTTTGAAAGTATTTGGATATAATAAATTTTTTTGAAAATTTATGAACGGTTTGATTAGCTGAAAATTATTGGAACATTTGTGGAAAATTTTGAAAATTGTTTAAAATATTAAAAATTTGGGATAGATTGGAAAATTATTGAAAGTTGTGGAAATTGTTGGAAAATTTGAAAATTTTGAAAATTGTTTCAAATATTAAAAATATTTGAGAATTTGAAAATTTTAAAAATTGTTTAAATTATTAAAAGTTTTTGCTAATGTAAATTTTTGAAAAATTAAACATTTTGATATAAAATTTTGAAAATTTTTAATTACATTCAATAAATTTAAAATTTGAAAATTTTGAATCGTGCATCTCGACTCAGTTTAGTAATTGTTTTCGGCGAATATTCATGTTGCAGTCACTACATTTGGTATAATTAGGTTATTTATGACTTACTTCTAACGGGTCGAAAATTAAACAATTGTTCAAAAATCTCTTATCTTATCTTGAGGGTTTGAAAATTTCGGAAATTGTTTAAGATATTAAAATTTTTTGCATACGCTGTAAATTTTTGAAAAACTACATTTTCCAATATTACAAAAATTTTGAAAATTTTTGATTTTATTGAACATTTTTAAAATTTGCATTTTGAATTTCGCATCTCGACTCAGTTTATTGATTGTTTTCGGCAAATATGTATGTTGCAGTCACCACATTTGGTATAATTTGGCTATTTATGGCTTACTTCAATTCTAACGGGTCGGAAAAAATAAACAAAACACCTTCCTGCAATTCAGCGTATATATCGCGCTCACATGATAATGTCGCGCAACGCATTGTTTATAATTTCTTTCAATAATACAATTAATATAATAAGATCATTGCACATAGAACATTATTACAATTATAGAAACCGCATTCTTTACTAGAACTGGGATTTTTAGGCACTCTTATTATTTAAAGTTGTTAATACAGACATGACGTGTGTACAGTGATACATGGGGTCGCGGAACCACGTTTTAAAACAATTATTCATTCATATTTAAGAAACCATAGTGTTTCGCTCCAGATTGCTAAACCAGCAATTCAGCGTTCTTTTTAGTTTTACATACTAAACACTACCTCATTCCTAACATTAAGTCCGGATATATGTACAAGAAAAAACAGAAACTGGACAAATAGATATTTAACAATTACATTACCAGCATTCGGTATTCACACATTTTTATAATAAGTACGGCCAAGTCAGGTTTAGCTACGACGTGAAATTAACCGATTTCATTTTGCTTAGGCTAAGAATTCATAAACATAAACTAAACTTGAGCCAAATATTGGCAACAAGAGCTATGATAGCAGATGCGTTGGTAACACAGCTCGCATTTCAGAAGAACTAAACTGTACCCGTCGGCTACGCCCTGCGTTTTTGTTGGTAACCTTGCAAAAAATATCACCCGTCGCTCGCCGGTAGGGTTGTATAATCTCCGCTGCAGTCGCATTCTTCTTGAGACAAGTCAAAGGAATCCGGATTTGATATGTATATTTACAGTATACTTCCGCACTCCATGGGGTTCAAAATATTCTTAGCCTAACTGACCGATGCTCTTCTCGTGGCCCAACTGACATACGCGCATTATAGGAACGACAACAACATTGTTTACAATAAATAAATTTACTATAAAACAACATTATTGACTTCTTATTTGCTGAATCATTTCCGGCCAAAAATGAACACCCACAGATTAAATTATTGTGTGGTGTTAATATTACAAACTTTTTTGTTGTTTTTGTGGTTTCAGATGCATAACTGGAAATAAACCCGGACACTCATTAAATAATTTGCATTGCTTGCAGGTTTGAAATAGTTTTCTTGATATAAGTGTTGCTGCAGATTTCCATTAGGTAATTAATTAAATTATATGTCTGCTTCTTAAATTTGATATGTTTACTGGTTTTTTAATAAACTCCTTAAGAACTAATGAAAAAGTTTAATTTAAGGAAATGCTTTTACTACTTGAAGTTAGTATTTCAAGGTATGTTTTCCTGGACATTTGAAATCTTGTTGGTAATATACTTTGCTAAAGTAATTTAATCTAGAACACCTTAATATTTGAACGCAGACTTCCAGACCCCATCCGTAAGTTCAAGTTCAAGAAACCTTATTAGTATTTTGTCCGTTGAACTTCATCTCGGCAAATCAAAGTCAAGGCAGTCGAGTTCTCTTCGGTTCATCACGCATCTTTGAAAAGTGCTTGGAATTCCTCGGCGCATCGGCTGGGATTTCCTAACTGGCTTAATTTCTTTTTGACCTTTTCTATTCTAACCGGTATTCAGATTGTGCAGCTGCAATTAGGTTAGCAGAAGCAATTTCTACTCGGTAATTAATTTATTCCTCTAGGAAATTCGCCGGTTTATAGCCTCAATTATTGTGTTCGGTTTCTAATAGAACTTCCTTACGACTGCAAGCAAAATTAAAATGTCTCCGTATTTTCTGTTAAATAACGATTGTTTCTTGATTAAGTGCATTACAAATTTCAAAATTGTAACACAGTTAGGTACCATATCGCGCCTAACAATACAAAGGTATGCAACCCAAACAGCACACTTACAAATTGGTATGCATACGTTAGAAACGACCCTGTACTCGTATACAGGCTGTTCATTTAAAAAGTTTCCACCTGTAATTTTAAGAGAATTAGAAGAGGTGCAGTTTGTGGGAACTTTTTAGGTCACAACGAGGACACATTTTTCAGGTATCGACCCACAACCTACCCAACTTTTAAATATTACATAGCACCCTACTGTTCATTACGTATTACTCGTGCGGCTTTGGTTAAATGATAAATTTCCTAATAAGTGGATTGCAGAAGAGGAGTAATTGAGTGGCCCGCTAGATCGCCAGATCTCACATCGCTACATTTTTTTGTGGAGACACTTAAAATCTGAAGTTTACAAGACGCAGCCAGTGGATATTCAAAATTTGAGGAATAGAATAAGAGGGGCAATCCACCAAGAAACATTTCAGGTTAGCCAGAAAAAGATTTTGGTTTTGAACGGATAGTGATTGCAAATACTCACTTAGCGAGTTCCTTTCACACTCAAACATCGGTTTGTTGCCTTGCAACTTTCCTTGCCGAACATTAGAGGGCATTACTTTTGTAATTCCCCTTTCATGATTTTGTCTTTTGGGTATATTATTGGCTTCCGGTCTTCTTTTTGAAACCAATAAAACCATGAAACATGTAGTGGTCTATCCTAGCTATAGTTAAAACCAAAATCTTTCTGATTTACTTTGCAACACGGCGATTTCTGTGCTGTGCCCAGAGGCCGGTAGTGATTTCAGATACTCGTTTAGCGAGTCCCTTTCATACTAAAATATCGGTTTGTTGCTTTGCAACTTTCTTCGCTGCACATTAGAGGGCATTTCTTTTGTAATTCCCTTTTCATGATATGATTTCAGGTCAGAGTTGAATTTAAAAGCAAACTTCACCACTATTTAACAAATAACAGCAAACATTTTGAACATTTACTGTAGTGTTGAAAAATACGCTTTGCATTTTATTATTAAAATAATTTATAAAATTTTAATAGATTGGTTTGTTGCAACGCTGTTTTTCATGTTTGTCTATCCTGGGCCATACTTTTCAGGTTTTTGTATGTTTGGCAATTCATATCTTGCATTATTTGTGGCGTATATTGTAGTCCTAATGCATTTTTCCCTTCTACCGTCTCTTTCGGGATTGTTTTAAGTATTCCTTCATGCCTTAGTCTGTGTCCAATTAAAGTGTCTCTACTTTTCGTTATGTTCTTCTACAGAGTTCTTAGTTCTTGTATTCTTGCAAGTACTTCTTCGTTACTGATTTTGTCTATCCAACTAATTTTCACTTATACACTTATTTCACAATATAGTTTTAAAATTTTTTTTCTGATTTAAAGTGATATTTTGTTTGATGTTACTAGGCTGTTTTGCCTGTTTGATTCTTCCTGTGATCTCTGTGCTGCTTCTTCCGTCCTTAGTTATCGTACTTCCTAAATAGCAGAAAGCTTAGACGTCATGAAGTTGTTGTCCTTCTAGGAATACTGTTGTTGTCCTGTTTTATCACATACCATTACTTTAGTTTTTGATTTGTTATTTTCATGTTATACTGTTTTAGATCTCTATTCATTTTACTAAGCGCATATTCTAAATCTTCCTCATTGTCAGATACCATTACAACTTCATCGGCATATCTAAGCATGTCTACTTTTCGAAGAGTGTAGAACATCTCCCATTATTGAAAGCCTTTTCCATGTCTATAAACGCTAAATATGTCTTTTTTCCGTTTCTTATTTTTTTTCTATTAGTAAACGAAATACTAGTATTGCCTCCCGGGGGTCTAATTTTGTTCTAAATCCGACCTGATCTTCTGTTAAATATTCTTTTATCTTTGTTTCTGTTCTTGTATGTACTATTTTACTAAGTATTTTTGCTGCGTGCGATATTAGACTTATTGTTCTGTGGTCTTGGCACTTACCACTCTTTCCTTTTTTCGGGATCAGTAAAATTATGCTGTTTTTGAAATCTTTTGGTGCGACTCCATTTTCATACATTTCGCCTATTAGTGCATATATTATGTTGTGACTCTCGTCTTCTATATTTTCTATTATTTCTGCTGATATATGGTCAATTCCGGGGGCTTTTCCGTTGTTTAGATCCTTAACTGCTTTGTCGTACTCTTATTTTGTAATGATATTGTCTTGTTCCTCATTGTTGTCTTCTTGGTTTTCAATATTGATGTCTTCGTTTTCATCGTTGTATAAGTCTTCAGTATAGTCTTTCCAGACCTCAACTATTTCTTATGTATCTAAAATGACTTGCCTTGTTCATTTTAATCGCTTGCTGTTTCTTTTTACGATTTTTGCGGTTTCACAATTTGGGATTCTACCTATTCACATTTCTCTTCCATATACCTTTCCTTTGCTTTCTGACATTCTCTGTTGCGTATTTCTCTGTATCTTTGTTGTCCTTGCCCACGTGTATCATTTTTGTGTGATCTTCTTTCGTTTATTAGGTCTAGAATTGCTCTGGTTATCTATGGTTTAACATTTTGTCAAATCTGTTTTTCTAACACTTCATCATGGCTACTTTTAGTGTTTGACATGATTTTTTAATTTTCTTACTACTATTTCTTGTTGAGTCAGCTTTTCTGTAATCTGTGTTTCTAGGTTGCTTTTAGTGATTTCATCTTTTAAATTGTTTAACTGCCAGAATTGTCCTTCTGTTTCTTTTTTCAATTTTTTAAATCTTAGGTCGCAAGTCATTATTACTAAATTCTGGTCACTATCTGCGTTGCTCCTGGATAGCTTCTACAGTTTTTCAATTAGTTTCTGAAACGGTGTTTGACGATGATATAATTGGTGTCTTCTTATATCTCCTGGCATTTTCCATGTGTACCGCCTCCTTACATGGTGTTGAAATATGATATTTGATAGAATTCTACCAGACGGTTTCCTCTCTCGTTTCTTCTGCCTAGTCCATATCTACCCACGACGTGGCCTTTTCGAACTTTCTCCCACTATTGCATTCCAGTCATCTAGGATTATTAAATTTTCGTCCCCTTTGGCATATTTGATCAGCTCTTCTATTTCTTGCTCTCACTGTGGAGGCGTACCCTTTGACTTTTTGGGCTACATCTTATCTCATTACAATGCCTACTTCATAGTTTCTGTTATCTGCTTCTGTACTGATTATTCATTTTCATTATAATATCCTACACAATGTGTTGCTTTTCTTGGGATAGTTGCTCCAACGTGGTGTTTTCCGCTTTCTTTCCAGGTGATAGTCTGCATAAGCTGCTTAACCGTCTTATTCCTTTTTTCCTGGAGGCATTTCCTCCTCCATATTCTAGTGTGCTATGGTTATACCGCCAATTTTCGGTCGCCAGAGCCTCGTATGCGAAAGCAGGGTATACCACGAGCAGATGAGGTTGACATTTGAGTAGGAGAGGCTTTGTGTTCGCTTCACCACTCCATCCATACTCCCATTTTATACACAATAAAAATACCTTTTAATTAATAACTCGAGAACGAATTAACCGATTTTAATTTTCATTACACCAAAAGACAACATTTTTCTAGAGCTTTAATTTGATGTCACCTACGGGGTAGGGTGTTATTCAAGATTTTAAAGTTGAGTTCACTGAGAGTGAGAGCGCGAGTTGTTATCCATCAACAATACCTGAAAAATGTGCCCCCTTGATACCTAAAAATCTCCCATAAACCGTAGACAGTTATTAATTGACGTTAAAAACAGTTTTATGACGTCAAAATAATCAAATCTTCAGGTAAAAAAATCATTTTTTCACGTCTGAAAACTGTTTAAGCAATTTCCAATAAAATAATAAAAGAATGAAAGAAATCATTTGTAAATTGCAAATAAATTATTTTAAAACGTCAATAAACGAATTTTTTACGTCAACAATTAATTTTTTTCGTCAGAATCAATTTTTAACGTCTGGAAATGCTTCCACTTAACGAAATAACTATGTGGTAGTGTGGACTTGTCCCAAACTACTAATATTGACTAATTGGGAAGCTATCTTCCAAAAGAGGGAGTAGGTATATCCGCAGCGGAACGCTCCTGCTTGTCTAAGCACACTGGGTAATAATTATTAATTAATAATAATATGTCATGTGCACTAGGGCGAATGGGTGATGTGTGAATTATAAAATCACAACATAAAATAGTTCTTGGGGTGCAACGTAGAAACAGTTTTTGATATTAACCTTGTATAAACCCAAATGTATAAACTCGGCATAAAGCGCACTCTTGTGGCTACTGAATCAAATATAAGCAACTAATTTGCTGTAGCGACCGACAAAGACTTTTCTACTACACCAGCAGCACCGTTAGATTGCAGCATTTTCAAACGGCACTTCGTTTTATGTGTTAGTCTTTTGATAGTTTTTTTAATTCCTACAATAAACAAATAATTTTCACACAACAAAATTCAATTATTGACAATGCGGGGGACGTATATGTCCCCTGACCCATTGTAAATCATCATAAACAGGGCCGGAGCTGCGAACACCAAACCTAGATTGCCTATGGGCGCTAAAAATTTCCTAAATCGTACTAGTAATTATTATTTTATATTTTTGTGTGTGATTTAGTTTTAGTTAATTTTAAGGAGGTGGTCTCATGGCAGGTGTACACATTTTTGTACACAAATGTAAATAACCATGACTGCAAAACATATATTGAGGTGGTTTGGCGCTTGTTTGTGTGGATTAGGTGTTGTCAATCTGATGTTTAGTGTTTTAGGCTCTGAAATTTTAGATATTAGAGTAAATATTAAGTTTTAGTTATTAACGTAAACATAGGGCCAGCGGGTGGTCTAGTGGTTAAAGTTCCAGGCTTTGAAACTAGACTCCCAACGGCAGTAGGTTCGAGTCCTCTGCCCGTCGGAAATGAATAAGTTAAATCCGGCGGGTCCATGGATGGTGTGTGTGGTGTGTATGTTGGGTTGCATGTCTTTCAGGGGTGGGGCATGTTAGACCGGTGAATAGCGCCGAAGTGCGCTGAGCCCGGGTTAGGGGGTGGGATGGGAATCATGGAGGGGGTGCCAATAATACAAATCCGGTTTTGAACTTTGTATAATGTTATGGAAACTATTAGACAATACGTTCTTAGGCGATAAACGTTATTAAAACCTAGAATATACAACTCCGTTGGGCTTCATTTCTGTTCAGTAAAATCGATGCATGTAGCATAAACAATGAAAGTCTTTTGTTTTCCCCACTCTTGCATAAAAAGACTTCCAAGTTGAATATTAAAATTTTAATTTTAATTTGTGATTATTATTGTTACAGGTTCAGACGCAACTATCCAACCAATAAACATCGTCAAAATGGCAATGACATCGTTGACCTCACAAAAAGGGTCTTCATTTTCAATAACAATTTAATAACAGTTGAATTTCATCAAAACCCCCAATTCGGCAATCAACAGCGATAAGACTGAATCCAAAAATGTGATCCCCAAGAGGCGAAATCCCAAATGGGAAGTTTGCCAAACTTGAGCGAAATAGGCAAGGAAGAAGACAGTCCATTTAATTACAGGACTGGTTTACCATCGGGCCAAGATAATTTTCCACGTGGGCCACCCCCTTCTTTTCGAAATGAACGCTGTAAAATCAGATACAGACAGTCAGAACGAGGGGATTTACCACGACCTAGACGTAAAGTGCCTCCTCCAGGGCCTCCCCCGACTAAGTGGATACCATTCGATGACCTTGCGATACAGGTTAGTATTTTTTCACGCTACCGGCAGTGTAAGTAGGCCTTACATCCATAGCTACAGGGATCGTAAATGGCTGATAACATTCGTGTACTAGTTACCCTTGACGACGGAACTTAATAGTGTCACTTACATTCCTAGGAAAATAATGTTGATTTTAACTGTTCGTTGATATGGTAACAAGCACAGACAACTTAGAATAACGGGGCTTTTAAAAAATAATTCCGATGACAGCTGTCAAAACGAACTTTTAAAAATATGATTAAATTGCTACCTGTAGGCCTACTTACATTGCCAGTAGCGTGAAAAATTTAATAAGTAGCACGAAATGTATCGACTAATAACATCCTCGGCAGGCGACAAGCTTCGGCTCCGCCTCAGCTCGTATTCGCCTACCTCGGATGTTATTACGTCCTTACATTCCTTGATACTTAAATAACTATTTTGTTTCTAATTTAAAATTTCCAAGAATATCTTATTTTCAATAAGGTGCTCTACACCTAGTCAATTTAAAATTATCAAATGCAATTTATCATGCCACCGCCTGCTGTAAGCAAAATATAATAATAAAAAAAGCCAAAATTACAAGCTGGAAATTATTAAATGAATATTTGCGTAGAATTAAAGTGAACTGAAAGAGGGGTTAGCTGTAAAATTATGTTTCTGCGCGTATAGCCCGGACTTGCCGGAACGAAATTGCTTTTGAAACTTCATTAGAGCAATAAAGGGTATATTTCGCGTTCACATATTTTCAAGAAATTAATTATTAGCAAGCTTCGGATTTATATGCACTAAGAAGTTCCTATATACGCAGTTTTTATGCGTGAAAATATGTTGTGAAATAGCAAAAATATGACCTAATAATCCAAAATATGTTTTTCTGAGAACTACGGGGTTGTGCGTGAGCACAACTCCATAATTCCCGTCCCAATCCGTAACCTGGGCTCAGCGCATTTAGCGCTATTGACCAGTCTAACATGCCCCACACCGAAAAGACATGCAACCAAACATACACAACGTTCATGGACACGCCGGATTTAATTTATTCAGAAAATTTTACGCCGTGCAGAGGATTGGAACCTAGTGCCGTTGGAAATCTAGCTCTAGAGCCTGAGACTCTAACCTGAACTAAGTGAACAAAAAAAACGTGTTAAATGTTATAAACCATTTTTGATATTATTTTTGTTAGCGTTTTTACTTATAATTAATTATTCACTTAGCTTAGCATCTTAGCTAAAAAAATCATACAAAACAGTAAGAACAATAACAATAAATTAAATTATTAAACAAAATTTGCAAATTAAAATAATCAGAAATAGTTAGGCCTTATTTTTTTGCAATGCGAATAAGCATCACTTATTGTAAGTTGTTCGGAGCAAAATTTCCTCTACTGAATGTTTTGATTATTATTAATATATTCTTATACATAGAAAAGGAAGGTCCACGTCACATGAATCATTTGAAAATGTCTATACTTTCTCCGATTTATTACAGCCGTTAAATGGAAAAATATTTTATTTGCCTAAATTTTTACATGCATTGTAGTAAATTATATTGTTGGCAAACTTTAATCCATTTCTCTAGAAGACTTTATTTTAAGGAAGCTATTTTTGACTTTGCACTTGCATTTTCAATCGCACGTTAAAACAACAATTTACACTTGCACCCCTTTTAGTTTTCATCGCCAACATGTACAAATGTACAACTGAATTCACAAATTTTATTTTCGTAAAGGAGGGCTTATAACAATCGGAACGCTTACTTACGAGGCACCGTCTATGTCAAACATAAAAGTAAAAAAAGCTGTGGGACAACTGCCACGGGACCGTTCTCGCATTCATTGATATTTTGAAAATATTTCAAAAAAATTTAAAATTCTCGGTAATAAATTTTAATATATTGATATATACCAGATGTTTTTTCATAATTCAACAATTTTATTGTATTAATACTATAAAAAATATTTTAATTTAAAAGAATTGAAAATTATAAAAATTTTTGAATGTATTTAAAACTTTGTAAAAATACAAAAATTAAGAAAATATATAATTTTTATTAGGTTCTAGACGTTTTTGAAAATAATGAAGAATTGGAAAATTTTTGAAAATTATAATAATTCTTGGAGTTTTAAAAATTATGTGAAATATTGAAAATATTTTGAAAAAACTTGAAAAAACTCCAAAATTTTTAAAACAAAATTCAATAACTATATTTTGAAGATTTTCAACATTTTGAAAATTTTTGATAACTTTGAAAAAATTAAAATATGAAATTTTTTAAAATTTTTAAATTTTGAATAATTTAGAAAATGTTAAGATATTTTGTTTTTAATATTTATTAATTGTAAACTATACGTATCTGTAAAAATCTAAAATCGATTTAATAATATAGTGATAATCTTTTTTTTTTGGGGATTAACAAATTAAACTGTTCAGGTAAACGATCAAAAGGAGGTGCTCAGTGGAAGATTATTCCATTTGCCAATTAACGTTCATGCCGATTTTGAAGCCGAAATTCGTACAACTTTGAAATATCGAAAAATCGTTGATGTGGAAGTAGACACGGGGCGGGGGATAAAAAATTGTTTTTGGGCAAATCTGCTACTCGACATGCGTAGAATACGAATTTAAGGTTCTTTTTAAGCGCGTAACCCCCCCCCCCTTATTTTCTAAGATGTGCTTTGTCATTGGAAGATTATTTCTATTGTCATTTAACATGTTCATACCGAGGATATATAGGAAGATCGGGCTTGCAATACTAATCTAAAGTTTTTTTCGAGCGCATCTATTTTAAAGTACCCCCCCCCCCCCCCCCCATGTTTGAAGCAGTCGCCCGCTTTTGTGATATTTTGTGTTTTCTAGTTTCAACCAATGTTTATCCATTCAAATCTTAAAATAATCGAAACTTGTAAATTTTTTCAAACACAAAAAATCGATGGGGGCAGTGGAGGGTGATAGGGAGATCGCGTTTGCGCAGATTGTTTATTCGATATACGTAGAATACGAATCCAAGGTTTTTTCTCGAGCGCGCGTCCTTTTTTGAAGTAGAGCACCCCCATATTTTTTTTAGCGGGCCAACCTCATTTTGTAATGTGTGAAATAAAAATGTTTATGAAAACATTTGTGAGAAATATTTTTGTAATAAATAAATATTGATATTATAATTTCAAACGACAGATGGCCCGATGGGAAGATGACGTTTTACTTTTCTACGTTTGACAACGCTGTTAAGATCATACGTGGTCAGCAGGCTTGGCGCCGACTTCTGTGCCCGCCAAAGATTATAGATACCCGCTTTTGGGTGAAATTGATAAACAAAAATTTTGAGCACAGTTACCAATTTCGTCTAACACCGTGTACCTCCACCACTTTAATTTTTGACACATGTGATCTTAACAACATTACTTAAACGTAGCAAAGTAAAACGTCATACCAAATTTTTTAACGGAAATACACGTATTGGGATCCAAAGAATCTAAAAGAGTGATTATTAAAATATGTTTGTCGGCAGGTGGGGGGGGGGGGGGGCGTGAGTGCGTTCGTTCCCCTATAGCTCGGGAACTCCTTAACAGCATCCTTATCAAATCTGGTTTGTGGAAGTTCTTTAGTAGCAGTTTTTTCTACGGTTTTTCGCCGAAATCAGAAATGGAAATTGGAGAATCACAGAATTATTCTTGCACTTGCAAGCATTTGGAATTTGGAGGGTAAGAACGCTGTCAAAGGCGAATACTTTACACGCTGAACGTCACGAAAAGTTGAACGTTAAGAGTAAAGATCAAAGCACCGACAAACAAGTGTCGCTACTGAATATAAATAATATACTGTACCAGGTCGTGCACAATTTCAGATCTCTTAGTACCTTGTGTAGATGTAAATTTCAATCGCTTATATGAGCGAAAATATTTAAAACGTAAATAGTATGGGAATGTGTGTGAGCGTTTCGCCCATTTTCTTATCCAATACTATTATCATAAATAATACAACGAGTGATTGCAATTTTGTGATAACATTGGGGCAGTTAAGATGGAATTACCGAAATCTTAAATAGCACGAGTTAACTTACACCACAATTTTGCCAAAGAAATTTATCTCACATTAATTTTGACGCATTTTTGGTAACAATGAATTAATCGGAAATCCTCGGGTGTTTTCGGAAACCAGCGCTCTTAACATGGTAATGTTTGATTGTTTTCAAATGTTTTGTAGTGGCGTCCTTTTGCAAATTAAGTTTTTCTTCTTACGTTCTTATTTACTGTTGCTGTGAAGTGTTGTAAAACTGGGTCGATTTGGCGAAAAATCGTTAGGTTGTATTTTATAAATTTTTTGAGGTTATATACATTATTTTTATCTAAATTTTAGTTCATATAACTTGTCAAACAAGATACAATTTGAATGTAAATATATATTTGTTTTTTAACGCATACTGGCATCTTATTATTATATTTATTATAGGTCTACACTAGAATTTGGGTCGGTCGTGTTTTGAACTATGATTTGAACACTCGCGATTCATGTTGGTTGACATTGTTATCATCGGCTACCGTCGATGATTCTCGTGTTTTGCATTTTGCTTGTGGGCGACAGAGACAATTATTGTTTCTAATTCATAAACTATGTTATAATTAAATATGATACTTACTTCTGGCCGAAGCAATGAATAACTGTATTAAAATAATAATAATAATACCAAAAAGTCAGTGCACATCAAATTTAAACGCGTTAATTTAAGACTTAAGGACGAGTATACGACGCTACTGTGAGTTTAATCCTTTATTTAAATAGCACCGTGCAGTTTAATAAGTATTAAACAAACGTGATTGGTTTATTTACACAGAGGAAATTTTGCGATTGGTTGAATGAAATGCGATTGGTATAGTCGGCAAAATAACCGTCAAAAAGGGGGACATATTTCAGCAGAATTTTATTGTATAAATGCATGGGTATATGATTGCATATTTTATACATTTACAGTCTATACATAAGTACATGCATACTTTGACAATTCTCAGTGCATACAAATCCGTTTCGTAACGCCAGCGTGCGCCTGTATTACGACGGCGTGCGCAAGCGCACGAGAACTGAAGGAAAGGTGCACCACTTAAATGTTACTTCTTCTAAAAAGAAGTTCAGATTCGTCTTCTAATTACCGGAAAATCGCCAAAAAACGAATAAAATCCGTAGTTCTAAAGAAAACAAAATATTGATTTGTAAATTTCAAGGAGCAAACACAATTTGAGATTAAAGAAACCCGAATGCAAGGTAGACCCACTAAAGAATAAGGGTTCGGGGGTTGCAATGATGAACATCACTTCGACCGTAAAAACTAAAAACGTTATGAATTGAATCGTAAAAGAGGGAAAAAGGTATGCCGGAAAGGTTTCGCGGTATTGACACAACAGCTTGTTTAAAGTTTGCTCAAGGCGTAAACATTTTTATTTTCGACACAGTTTCTTAAAATGTTGGAGATTGTGAGATTGTATGAATATACTACGGTTTTAGAACTTTGTAATTAATTTGCCTTTACTTTGATTCTCTTTTCAGAAACTTATTTTTTTAAATAAAATTTTTAGTATTTTCCATTGTATTGTTTCAGCAAACTGCGACCTCATCACCAGCATCAGCTCGTAGTGCCCATTTGACGCATATAGTGAGAAGAAGAGATTCACTCACCAGTTCTATTGGAGCGACATCGGTGCGAAGGCTGATAAGCGTCGTCCGTAACTCTCACAACCGTCCCGGTCCCCATTATAATCGAAGAGTTCTCATACGTTACCTCATTGTGTTCTGTATCTCCCATTTGCTCCTAAACGCCACATTCATACCGTTTCTGGTGCTTCAAGGAAGTGTTTCAATATGGACATTGCCGTTTCACAAGTCCCTTCCGATCAGTATCAACATTGGTTCATTTTTACTTGCAGTTATGTACGCCTTGGCAGCGGCCTCCACACTGTTAGGGCCGTACGTAATTCATAGATTAGGAGCCAACATTGTGTTCCTGGTGTCGTACGCCGTATTCTCAGTGTTCTACGCAGTGCATCTGTATCCTACCCTGTACTTACTCGTACCAGCCTATATAATTCTGGGTATAACGTTGGGACAGATCACATTATGCTACGTGACTTTCCTTATGGGGTTATCAACCAAAATGAGTTGCGTTATATCTGAAGATGACGACGATTTAAGATCAGCAAGACGCACTGTTATCATCCGTCGGTTTGCTCGCGCGATCCAAGCCGCGCAAGATCTGGGCCTGATTTTTGGTTCATTCGTGACTGCCATGATGATAGCCCTTTGGCAACAACCATTCGCTAACCCATCAGAATCATCATGTGAAGGAAACTTCGAAATGTTAAACTGTTCTAATTGTGCTCAAACCGACCCTTGCACTGCCTGCCCTTATAGTAACGTATCTTATGGTGCTCTTACAAAAAACTGTAGTGGTTTCGAAAATATGCAATCTAATGTGATGGATTACAACTCGTTCGTAGATAATTTATTTGACGTCGATGAGCATGGACACAGATTGTGCGGTGCATCCGCATGTGCCTCCACTTTTGTGATTAGCTCCAACAATTCGAGCTCCGATTACACGGCTATACTGCCAAGAACAACATCTGTGCTGTTGTCAGCACTATATGCAGGATTTTCAATTATTTCGTTGGTTACTGCCGGACTGGGACTTGGAAAACTCAAAACCTACGTGTGTCAAGACACTTTGGAAAGCACGCATTTTATCATTTCGCTGCGTGCCGTTAAGGAATCGTTCAAGGATGTTAAATTGCAACTGGCTGCACCATTGTCTGTTTTTATTGGGATGGAACAAGCTTTCCTGTATACAGATTTTAGCAAGGTATGTACCTATCACATTCTTTAAATTTAAAAAAAATCCTAATTTGTAACCGTTACCGTCAAGTATTAAACAGACATTACAATACCACACGATGTCATCAAAAAACACATAAATTAGCAGCATGCAGGTCTTTGTCTCGTGTAGATCATATGTAATTTCATTTAATGTAATCCCTAGGTATAGTTCAGTAAATCGTCTCTGCATACTAGCCCCATATAATTTCTATGTACTAAATCTGATATACTTCCTATATAGTCTCATATAATATGCGTATAATCTGAAGACCGTGGTATACACTTCAAGTAGTAAGTGATAATCCCGTCACGTTTTGACTGATCAGGTCTGTGACCTTGGGCGTTCTCAGGCTAATCTATACATTACATCCCTAACTGTCTCTCCATAACACCACGACTGGCTCTTACGTCTCCCCTCAGTATATTGGCGAATGTTTATGCTGCAGTCACTACTTTTGGTACAATTTGGTTGTTTACGGCTTACTTCAATTTTGACGGATCGGAAAAATAAACTGTATACATCTTCCGTTTAGCTCATTTGTCGCGCTGGGATGACCATTCTGCACAGCACATTGTTTATAATTTCAGTCAACAACAGACAGTTGGTTGCATGTCAGAGAACTGCGGATGTCGGTCACACGGTAATCCGAGTTAAACACTGTCCGCTTTGGTCCCCACTTGGATGGGTGACCAATATAGGAGTATATATGCAACCTATCGTGCTTCGGAGGGCACGTTAAGCCGTCGGTCCCGGTTGTCATACTAACATCTTTGGCAATCGTAAAGCCGTTTTAGTGGAACTTCTTCCTCTTTCGACGGATAAGGTGAGCCTCCTGCCATACACAGAACGCGCACTAGTTCCGGGTATTAAACAAGCCATTATTGGCCTATAGTAAGAGGAAGAAGAAGAAGAGCAGACAATTTGTATAATAAAAGCATTTCACACAGAACATTATTACATTTTTATTCAAAACAGCATTTGCTGCTAGGGCGGGAATTTTTAGGCACTCTTATTATTAAAAACTGTTATTATAGACAAGGTGTGCTTACAGTGACATACAGGACTGCGGACATGCGAAATATTTCCAAATCCTAGGCGAATCAAAATATACACTTTGAAATGTCCAAAGAATTATGTTTCAAAACGATTATTCATTCATACTCAAGAAGTGACAAGTGTTAAACTGCAAATTGTTAACCCACCAATTTAGCGTGACATAATGAGTCTTGTTTAGTTTAACATACTGAGCACTAATTCATTCCTAACATTAAATCCGGAAATATGTACAAGTCAAAATAGAAATTGGGCTAATAGATATTGAACAATTACATTACAAGCAATCTGTGTTTATAAATTCCTAAAATAAATACGACCAAGTTAGGTTTACCTATGACTTGGAATGAACCGATTTGATTTTGTTTGGGCTAACAATTAATAAACATAAACTAACCTTGACCTAAATATTGAGAACAAGAGTTATAATAACAGACTCGTTTCAAAAACATTTCGCTATTCAGAAAAACTAACTGCACTCTTTGGCTGTAAGTTTTTGTTGGTAAAGATGCAAAAAATAAGACTCGCTGTGCGCCGCTTGGGTTGTATAATCTCAACTGCAGCCGCATTCTTCTTGAAGCAGGTTGAAGGTATTCGGATTTAATATATAGAATTACAGCAATTGCTATACAATTCCTAAAACTCGAACTTCAATGTGCGGTACTCTGCAGTACCTACTCCATTAACTTATTTATTGTAAAAAAACGGGACGCATAATGGGTTTCTTTAATCTATATATTAAACGCCGGCCTCCTTTTGCTTAATTCTCTGACTGCGTTGTGAGCAAAACCGACCTTCCGTTCCTTACTGTCTGTGCGGCCTACTCCTCAGTCACGAAACCGCTTTTGTGAGGAAATGTAGGTCAGATCAATGGCGCGGGGCCCGCCAACGTGTATTACATATATTAAAATAAAAAAAAGGAGTTCCACTAGTATAATTTAATACAGATCTTTCTCCACAAAATTTTGACAAAAGTTAACACCAATCTATTATCAAAAGTCCTGAAGGTTTCTTTTACTAATTTGGTGTATTGCCGTTTTTTCTATTGGAAAAAATTTTTACAATTTGCACTTATCTACAGCTTAGCTTAGTTTTTAACTAATACTACCTATCACGATAATTTATTTTTGCAGTCGTACGTGGTGTGTACACTTGGAATTCAGCACCTAAACCTGGTATTCCTAGGTATGGGAGTTCTTCAGTCCATAGCCGCTTGCACACTTAGTATGCTGTTGAAATCTATAGAACGTTACTATGTCGTATGTAAGTAGTATTTTATTACATTTTTGGTGGTATTGGTGACGGTATTACGTGCAACTTGTTTTGCTCGTGGTGTACTGCGCGCCCCGCATAAGTGGCGCTAGTAGTACATTATTGCATAGAGTGCGTGTTATGGGTGTAACAATCGTTATTATAATATAATGAATTAATAATATCACTGCTTTTAATCAAAAGCTATTCAACTTCCAGCTGAAAGTGCACTGTTTTCGACTTCAAACTTCAACAATGATTTCCTCGAAATGCGGTTTTTCGATCTTCCAACTTGAAAAATGGCTCATATTATTTCTTTGTAACCTAGAGGGTTCGTTCTGGTCTTAACTGTCGGGAATTTATTCGGGTATATGCTGCTGAACGTAACTCTATATCGACAAGGTGGTCCCGTTTCCTGCGGACCGTCACACTGGTCCATCATTTTTTTTTTTTCAAGGGACGATAAAAAAATGTGTTTAAGCTAAATTGGTCATGAATGACAGCAGAATTAAGTTTTAGGTGCAGTCATATTTAGAGTGATTAATTTTCCCCCTTCGGTCAAATTTTTAGCGAACAAATTTATCCTTCGGTTATAGTTTTATTTAATCCAGTCTTTTACAAAAAATCGAGGTTTTTCACACAAAAACTTGAATAACTGTGGTTACCTACAGTACGATGTGCAGCTGATCGTGCCCGATGTGCGTACGCAAGATTTCTCTTTTAAAAAAGTTGTCTAATAAAAATATTTTTCTTAAAAAATGTATGACACAAAGAGATGGCGCTGCCACATTTAGACTGGTGAGTGGTTGAAACGGCGGACTGCAGAACAATAAATTCATTGTAAATTTGAAACGCGTAACCAATGTTTTAGAGTCGGTACAAGTTTAATTTTGTTTCTTTTCGAGTAATATGGCCTAGAATGAGATATAGATTGACTATTTCTAACTAGTACACTATAAAAGAACATTTTTCAAACAAGAAAAATGTTTGGGGGAATATTTTTCAAGAGAAATATTTTTTTACAGAACTTTTTTCAAAAGAAAATATTTTTCTAAGAGAACATTTTTCGAGAAAAAAGAAGACTTTCCTAACAAATGTTACTGAAATATATTTTTCCTTGAAAAAGTTCTCATTTAAAAAATAATAATAAGATACGCCTCATACGGCGGCACACTTCTATAGCGCCCCACTCTGTAAGAAGTAAGACGCGCAACACTCTTGATGCTAAATTTTGCAGAAGATTTCGCGGCAAATTTTTATAAAATGAAAAATAAATAAGTTCATGTTAAATTTGTCGAATTTTACATAACATAAAATTTTTATTAAATTAAATTTAACATTGGCGGTAGGTCTGTGGGTCAAGAACTCCCAGTCTTATCCGGTTGATCCGAGTTCGGACCTAGCTGTACCGGATTTTTATAAATTCGGAGTCTTTGGCACGGGCCCGTTAGTTAAGTTGGCGCCGCAACTCCAGGATACCCTTAAAAAAATTTAACATCGTATCGGTTGCTTACAGCGGTAGATGACCCTAATTCGGTCCTGGTGCAACTACAATACTAAGTAGGTACTTCACGACCTCAATTTGATTGATCAACAAGACCACAATTATTTTCACACACAATTAATTTCTAAGCTTACTTATAAACAAAATGTAGTTCTGCATTCTATTCTCAAGCTTCTGGTAGTCTGAAGTCTTGATTACCATAGGTACAGTAATAGCTATTTGCAAGAAGTGTCTGTTTTTACACAATTTTAATTCTGTCCATTAAACAGCGAGCTATCGCCACAAGTAGGTACAGATTGCCACTGTTTTACTGCAACTTCACTAATGAGTGAGACAAGAACGATTACGGGCAGGCCAAGTGGGAATTCGCGTATCCATAGATACTTTAAACTATATACGAATACTTTTTACTCCCTTCCTTGTCGCACTCATTAATGTTTTCGGTAAGATAGTGACAACATGAACATCTCGTTACTACGTGCCATTTATTTCTCTGTTTGTTTCAGGTGTAGGATTTATCTTCCAATGTTGTGTTTTAATGGTTCAAATCCTGTGGAAACCTATAAATGACGACCCAGCTCTTTTCTATGTGATACCAGCTGTATGGGGGGTGTGTAATGCAATCTGGGAAATACTCACATTCTGTAAGTTTCAGTACAATTTATGTATATTTTAATAACAATTTATGTTTTACTACAGCTCTTCTAACAAAACTGTACACGGAAAACTGGACCGCGCCGTTTTGCATTTCCACATTCTTTCGGTTTATAGGCCTAGCAATATCGTTTGCGTTCCATGGTTTTCTTTGTAACTGGATAAAATTGTACATCTTAGCTGTTTTCATGCTATTTGCTGTCTTCCCCTTCTTGTGGCTGGAAATTAGGTTGGCAAAAGCACATAAAAATCATAATAGTAATCAGTTATGATTTCTGTTTTCGGAATCCAGTTACAAAAATTTTATTCATGGACATTGTAAATTATACACTTTGTAATTATGTTTTTAATAAAACTTTTTTAATGTCTTTTTAACATTTTATTATTTTCTATAGTAAATAAAATTTTGATGCAAAAATATGATTAGTAACAATTTCCAAAGTTGCTACTTCCCAACCTGAGAAATCAGCGGGAATTTGATTTTAAATTATACACTGTGTGTATAAAGTACCCCCCCCCCCCCCCAACTAACTTTTGAACGACTTGATAATTATCCACAAAATTTGGTGTGCTGTAATGGTAAATTAAATAGTATTTTTCAGCCCATATTAAAATTTTGTATCATCCAAAATGGTGACTGGGCGCCATTTTGAATTATTTTTTTTTAATGGAAAGGGGGGTCAAGTGACACCTCATTGGAAAGGCCTTTTAGTTCTACGTCTGATCCTAGAGTTTTAAAGAAAAATATTCAGCCGTAACAAAATGACAATGTTTGAAGATAAAGAAGTCTATTTAAAAAAACTAAGAATTAAATGAGTATCTGTATATAAAATACTTAATCACTTTAACAATATCTATTTATTTTAACCGTATACGTATTTCGGCATGTTTACATGCCATTGTCAAAGGTTATATGAAAGTAAACAGTTAGTGTTGTTATACCAATAGAACTTTTTTACTTATCTTGGTAATCGTCTGCAGATAACTTGATTTCTTATTCCAAAATGTCTAGTAGAGGAGAATTTAAGAGATCAATTTGCTCATTCATTAACGGTACGATTTGTTAAAATCAGGCATTTACAAATTAAATTGTTCGAATTGTAATTCGGTTTATATAGGCCAGACAATTAGAAATTTTGATATTAGGTATAAAGAACACGTACGTTGTTACAAATACAAACACCCACATAAATCCAATTACGCTAAACACTTACTAGAACAAAATCATTCAATGACATCTAATAACACCATAAAATGTTTACACTTTTGTGATGATAAACGTAAATTAGATATAATAGCTTTTGAAATTCACAAACATTTAAAAACTGTACCGTTAATGAATGAGCAAATTGATCTCTTAAATTCTCCTCTACTAGACATTTTGGAATAAGAAATCTAAGTCATCTGCAGACGATTACCAAGATAAGTAAAAAAGTTCTATTGCTATAACAACACTAACTGTTTACTTTCATATAACCTTTGACAATGGCATGTAAACATGCCGAAATACGTATAAGGTTAAAATAAATAGATATTGTTAAAGTGATTAAGTATTTTATATACAGATACTCATTAAATATGGACTTTAACGAAGTAAAGCTGGAATTAATAAACTAAGAATTAAAGCTTAAATTAATTAAATTAAGTGTTCGAAATGTTTCCTATTCACTTCTTGGCACATAAAAAGTCGAGTATGAAATTCCTGCCTTAGAGTTTCATAAGTTTCTGGAGTGATACTTCTGCAAACTTCTGTAATGCGTTGCTCCAGTTCTTCAATTGTTTCTGGACGGATTCTGTACACTTTCGATTTCAGATATTCCCATAGAAAAAAATCTAAGTTAAGAAATCTGGGGAGTGAGCCGGCTATTCTACAGGCCCCCGCCTACCAATCCATTTTCTAAGAAAATGTCCGTTGAGTCAGAAACAGGCCTATAATAATGAGGCGGTGCACCGTCTTGTTGGAACATAACGTTTTCATTTGTACTGCAAATGAAAAAGTGGACTACTGGATAAAAAAATCAAAACAATTTTGAATTGAGGGAGTCCATTTGTTTAAAATCCGCCATTTTGTTATGGCTGAATATTTTTCTTTGGAACTCTAGGATCAGACGCAGAACTAAAAGACCTTTCAAATGAGGTGTCACTCGCCCCTGAATAAAAAAATCAAAACAATTTTGAATCGAGTGGTCCATTTGTTTAAAATCTGCCATTTTGTGATGGCTACATATTTTCCTTTGAAACTCTAGGATCAGACGCAGAATTAAAAGACCTTTCAAATGAGCTGTCACTCAACCCCCCTCTATTAACAAAATTCAAAATGGCGCCCAGTCGCCATTTTGAACGATACAAAATTTAATTTTTGGCTAAAAAATAATATTTAATTTCCCATTAAAGCACACCAAATATTGTGGTAAAATATCAAGTCGATTAAAAGTTAGTTTGGGGGGGTGGGGGGGGTGTTACCTACTTTATAAATATATATATTTATAGTATAATAAAACTCTCATTGTCAAAAGTAACGATTTTATTAATTAATTATAAATAATTGAAAAGTACAACACAAAATCAAGAAGAAAACAAGGTTTTGTTCTTTAGGATCGTAGTTATTGATGTTAATAGTCAAATTTGAGTTATCATGCCATTAATTGTAACAGATAATACATGTTTTAACTGCGCACTTGAAAAATTGATTTCCTGCATTGAGGTTGGTGGACATGGAGCTGAAGAAGATGTATCTACTTCATAAACCTCAATTCTGGTTGACAACATATGTACAATTTTCACTTGACCGTGGGAAGTTTCCCATGTAACCTTCAGCTACATTACTCGACTTTCATTCTCCCAATCTTTTCAATTAATGAATATCCTCTCCACTGTTCGCAAGTAAAGTAGCTATATATATATATATGTAATTAACATTATTTAGGTAAGGAATTGTGCAACGGAAGGCTGCTTAGTAACTTTGTCAAACCTAATTTGTACGAAGAATCTCATTTTTAACATCCTTATGAAGACTCAAGTGTTGCTTTACTATTGCAATCCATTCTTCATTAGTTATGACACATGCTCTAAGACGGTATGTTTTTGTGTCAGAAATCATTATAGGTATTAAATGTTATTTTCTAAAAAAATCTATTTCTGGTTTTAATGGTATATAATTCATCACTCCTATAGCAACCAACCGGAAATACCAATTATAAGGCAACCTAGAATGTTTAAAAATATAATTATAGGTACACATAAATAACACATTTACAGTTTTACCTTTTAAGCAAGAAACTTCATGGGGGCGTCATTTGAAAATTTGTAGATGTCATATTTAGTAAAAACGCTTGATTTTTTTTGTAACATTGAATATAAAAACCCTAGATTTGATGCTTTTCGTATTTAAGCCATTTCACTAAAATATGCCAGCAGAACACTGTCTGACTCAATATTTTAAAACTCTCTTTTGAACACACCAATCTTTATATGCTTAATGTAAGCTTTTTCATATCTACGTTTGCTTTTTTTTTCCCATGTAATTTTCTACTGCTTTCTCCGCAGCCTCGCGGAATACTGTAAAGAATCGAGTTGTGTTGCATAAATTTTACTCTTTAAATGATCCTATAAAAAGAAAACGAGCGGATATAAATCTGACGACCATGGGGGCCATTCAACAGCGCCTCTTATTCCAATCCATTGACCTTTGATCCAAATAATGCGGAGGGGCTCCGTCCTGTTGGAATACCAAATGATCTTCGAGGTACTGATCATCATTCTCTATAATATCAGTTAACATTCGGTCAATGTTGTTTTGTAACAATTCCAAGTACATCTCTCCAGTCAAATTACCAGGTAATAAAAAAGGACCAACGAGAGGATCACCAAAAATGCCAGCCCAAAAATTAATTTTTGTGGGTATTGAGAATGTGTTTCAGGAAAACCTCTGATTAGAATCTGACCAATAGCAACCATTATAGCGATTAAAACTACCATTTATGCAAATTAATGCAAGAAAAAAACGTTTAAAATTAAATGATTTATTTATTTGTTGCTTAAAACTAAATGATAACGAGTAAAATAGTACACCTACCTCGGTGGAAGGTTTCATTACAGTCTCGCGATATAGCTAACCTCAGCGCTTCGCACCTAGGTCACTTATCTTAGCCCTCAACTATAATGAAACATTCATTATTTTACCGCCATTCCTCATATTTACCACTTTTAAACAATTAGCAAGTGAGCATGGTAAATTAATAATAAATAAATCTTTATTTAGCAGAAAACTAACAAATAACCTACAATTAACATAAATTTTAACAAATGTTGTACACCTTGGCCCATTTATCATACATAATGGAAAAAAAATATAAGACGGTTGTTCGGTTTAGCGGTAAAGACAAGGGCTTGTAATCTGGGGACCACAGTTCAAATCCCGTGACAGACCTGTTACTATTTAAATTTCCTGTGTAAATACATTTACCTAGAAATACATCTTGTTAAGCATTCACCTATTACCAGTTTGTCAAATAACCTTTTTCCATCTATTTTAGTTTTTATTCACACTTTTGCAACTATTATCTAGCCATGATCCCCCCCCCCCCCCCCCCCCAAGAACCATTCTCATAAATCCGGGTTTCATCTAGATACACAATTTGTTACAAAATTTTGTATTTGCAATTTTTAACGTATTTTTGCAATAAATGTTGACGTGTTTAACAGCAATGTGTCCTAAATTCATAAGTCCTCCGCGAGGGTAATTTTTCTTCCATTCACAACTAATACCTTGTTGAAACCTTGGTCAAAAAAAACTTCTTCCTTTGAAAACATTTCTTTCTTTAAGTCTATTTTAAAGAGATCCTCGTGTGATGTGTTTTCCTACAACAACAATAATAATAATTAATATAAATGTAGATGGCAATGAATAATCTTATTTAGGTACGTACTGTTGCTGTACATTTCTTAAACAACATTTTGTATTGCTACTTGGTTGAAATCATCAATATCACAGACAGGCTTTTCAAACTTTCTAGCGGTTTATTACTTTTCAAGGGCTGAGATTTGGTGCTGACCGTTTGTACATTAATGTTTAATGCAGTTGCAACCATCTACAATAATTACATGTTATAAACAATATCAACAAGAATCAATTCAGAATTTAATTCTGAGATTAACTTACCTCCCTCACAACATTAAAAGGTACAAAGATAACCAAAAAATGTAACAAAAAAAACATGCTACGAAACGCTTTTAACTAATAACAAAAAACACCAAAACAGGTAAAAAAAATGAGCGAAACACTTCGCCTGGACTTTCCTATACTTATAAATTAACATGGTTTAATATTTTCCAACACTTTTGATATACACCTGTCTAGAAACGCAAAAGCAGTGTTTTAAAAAAAACTATAAAATAAAAAAAAATTTTTGGCCCCAACCGAGGCTCGACCCCACAACTACTTATGCAGTAAAACGGCAGTACATTCGAACACACCCGCATATCCATCCATGCTATTCCAAACCTGCGCGTTATCGTTAAATAAGTGCCTATTGAATGCGTGCGCAATAGAAATGCATAGAACGTTCAGAACTCTTCACTTCCGTACAAGAATACAACTGCTGTAGAAAGTATGTGAAATTCTTCTAAGGACAAAAAGATTATTAAGGGGCAAAAAATTCGATTTTTTGTAAAAAGATTCTCCTAGAGCAAACAAAAGAAGAAATCAATTTTTTAATTTTGTAGCGAAAATTTTGGGGGGGAGGGGGAACAGTAGCCCCCCTAAATATTAAATTATCGAAAAAATATTATGATATTCGGATTTTGCTATCAATGATGAGCTATTTTGCTTTAACAGAAATATTTTATTGCCCCCCGTTAAATAAATAAAAGGGTACCAATTTTCAATTTTCAAAAATTCACAGAGGGCGTCACAGTGAAATTATAGCAATGCGCAAAAAAATAAATTGTAGAAGATTCTCAGCTCTATCAGCTCAAAAAGTTTAAACAAAAACGTGTGGGCAGTTTTTGAGAAATTTTTTTTTGAAAAATTCCAAAATTTTGGAGAGATGTCATTGCGATCGTTTTTATATTTTCAAAATTAATGATATTTCATGGTATAGTACCCTTGAAGGGCTACCAAACAAGATGTAGTTGATTCCAATCAGATAACTGGTTTTTGAGTAAATGGGCGTTAAAGTCGAAATTTTCAAAAATTCGTAGCGGCCGCCATGTTGAAGCTAGAGAGTTCGGTAAGAAATTGTTGATTTGTCCTAAGGCCTTCTTTAATCTCCACTATTAAAATTTCCAAAATTCCGTTTCTGAAAAAAATGCTACCAAAAAAACATGTTTAACTTCCGCTTCCGGTTTCGGATTCTTTTTAAAAGCTTATTTTGTCGATGAATTTTTGATATACCTCCTCATTCCAAAGCACATCGAAATCGGTCCAGCCGTTCCGGAGATATGAGCGTTACCCACCCACAGACAGACACACAGACAGACACACACACCCACCCACAGACAGACATTTTTTAAAAACCACTTTTTTAGGATCCTGGAAGCCCAAAACATGTATTTCCGTCAAAATCTCGATTTTGAAAATTTGCATGAAATCAATACTTCCCTATACTGAAAGTATAGGAAAGTAAAAAATGGCAAAGCAATTCAAACATTAATAAAAAGCGAAAGAAAAAAAAAAGTTTAGATTGAAAAAAGGTTTGCCATAAAAGTACCTTTCTTTTAGGCACAACTCGTACATCGGTCAGTAAGCCTAAAGCAAAAAAAATTCGCTGAATGATCGCAGATGCTACAAATCCTACATGATGATCACAATATCTTCCTCTATAGCTATACTGCGTAAGGCGAGAAAAGTAAAAAAAAAAAATGGCAAATATAAAACACATTAATTTTATTGAAGTACAGAATAACAAATACATACATAAGGACGGAGTACAGTTATTAATAGCAAAGATTTTAGGCGTTACAAAGCAAAAACAAGAAGTTACCTAATTGGCACCAATGGCACGTTTAATACAATGACAAATTGACCATATTCCAACTCCAGTAATCACTAACTAAATATATACTTTTGTACTAAACAATCATTCATCTCCTAAGATTTGTCAAATATTAAAACATTTATTTTTAAACTACCAGAACAAATAAATTGAAGCAATAGTAAAATTTACCTTCATCGATAATATGGAGATTGGCACATTACATTCGGGAAGAAAAAAATGTTACAAAAGCAATTTTGTAAAAATTGGTCCCTTTTACCTCGCTTTAATTGTATGAAAAATAACAACAGCTCCTACAAAGCACGCTTGCTTTACATAATATCTGACAAACTTTGTTAAGCGTGCTTTGCGAAGTTGTCGTCACTGGAAAACTTGTTTAGAAGTTAGGAAAATAAAATATTTACAAACATAACGGCTTAAATGTTAAATACCTAATATAATAAAACAGCTTCAAAAACTATATAAATCGCATATTAGTAAGTAGGTATAAAATCTTGTCTCTTAAATATCTATCAATCTTATATTTACAAAATAAAATGGCTATGCTTGAAAGATAAAAGGCATCGAATGTTCTCAGACCATTTTTACGATATGTTGGGGAAAACTTAGGCAACGACCAGTTGATTGAAAATACTTCGGGCAAGTAGTAATGTGAGGTTATACAGTGTGTCCCGCTTTACATCAAGACACCAAAATATCAGCCTTATTTTTTATCCGATACCTATCTTAGTGTGAAACTTTTTCTGTTTAAAAGCCAAGCCTATTGTGATCAAAAATAAATGTCCAAAATTAAAAGTCATATTAGAAATCTGAACAAATGTTATTTAGTTCGTCCACTCATCACGCCGCAAAAATAGGGGGTATAGGTAGGGAAAAATAACTCCGAAACGGAATTTTTTGCTTAATTGAGCGTCCAAAAAAACCATGAGTTTGTGAATTCTAACTCGATCAGGAACCCAAAATTTTTTTTGGAAATAAGTGCAGAAAGTCAAAATTGTGGATTGCTCGTTTCCATTGCATCCTCCGTTAAAAGTAATCCAACAAAAAAAAAAGCTAATAAAAGTCGGCGTAAAATTAAAAAAAAAATGTTCTAGCCTTAATAGTTTCCCAAATATGAACTTTCAAAACACTCCATTTTATTGTATAAAAATGTAAAATTACGTTTTTTTTCTTTTGTTACAATTACGCAGAATGGGATCCCCTATAATTTCTCCCAGTGAAACTTTCCTGTGTAATAATCAAAAAAACAACTGTTTCGAAAAAACGGATTTTACATTTTTATACAAGATCGGGTTTTTTCAATGGTCATATTTCGGAAATTATTAGAGCTAAAACATTCCTTCTTTTTTAGTTTTACGCAGAATTGTATCCCCTTTCATTTTATTTTAGCCCATTTCTACATTGAATGCACTCAAAAGCAAATATTTTCGAAAAACTGCAACAGTACAAAACAGGCTCGAAAACGGTCGAAAAGGCTCTACTTCGAGAGATCATAGCTTGCGACCTATTAGGGTTAGAGGATTGTTTTTTTTTTGGGCAGATTTACAGAAAATTGAGTGTATTTTAACTCGTCTGTAGGCCATTTTTACGTATGATCGTCAGGGACAGCGGTATTTCAAAAAATCTGAAAAGTACCATTTTTGGGCTAATAATAATTTTAAAAACGTAGTTCTTTGGAAGGGCATATTTTGGAAACTATTAGGACTAGAACATTCTTTTTGTTTTAGTTTTACGCAGAATTTTATTATAAGTTTTTTTTAGAACTACTTTTAACATAAAATACAATGGATACGAACAAGCGATGATTTTCTGATTTTATGCACCTTTTTAAAAAAAAACTTCTGGTTTCCTGACCGACTTAGCACTCACAAACCCATGGTCTTTTTTGGGATACCCACATAAAAGGTTCAAGCAAAACAATTCCATTTCTGAATTATTTCCCTACAAAACCATCTGATGAGTGGACTCCCAAACTGTACCTTAGCGCTACGGAAGAGTGACGCAGCCCAGCAGTGGGAGGTAAATGCTGATTACAACGACCGGCAAAATGTTTGCAACATATGGGGAAAATTTTTATTATTAGAATTTTCCACAAAACCTATTGTAGGGATCGCATCTGCATCTCAGATAACCTAACAATTGATTCAGACATAGGTCACCTGACTTCAGGTTTGGCGGGAAATTAAAAAAAATTAAATGAATTGGCGAAAAATTTCCTTATTTGAGAAAACATCAAAAAAGTTATGAGAAAAAACTGTTTAAAATCCAATTTTAATGCCACGTGCAAAGTTTTGAAATAAAATATTAATACATTAACAGCTTTTTTTTTAAATAATTTTAGGTTAAATCACCAAATCGCCATGTTTTTCTTGAGAATGAATTGATTCCGGTAAAATTCATTAGTTTAGTTCACATTCAAATACAATTTTTGTTTTTAGCTCACTTGCAAGAACTAATTCAAAACAAACCGTTTTTCGTTCAATGACTGTTTGTTTCTAATAGCTATTGCAGTTTTTTAATATTACTTGTGTGCCAGTATGCATCTGGATCGAAGATATTGAGCTTTTTAGTCATACTGCCATACTGACACAGAAATAATACTAAAAAAACTGCAATGGCTATTAGAAACAAACCATTACAACAAGCAGGTAACCAACGAAAAACTTTTTTTTTAATTAGCTCTACCAACTGTGCTAAAAACAAAATTTCTGATCGATTATGACGTAAACAAATGAATTTCACCAGAATCATTCATTCCAAAGAAAAGGATTTGGTGATTTAACATAAAAATATTTAAAAAAGAACGCTATTTTTAATTTATTAATATTTTTGTTCCAAAGTTTAAATCAATTTTTAGGTTATCTGAGACGCCAAAGCGATTTAAAAAACATTTTGCCGGTCACTGTATTAATTACACGCTCATTTAAAATAAATGCAAAAAAAACCTTTTCTTGTTTCCGCAGAAAACGATTGCTTAAAGTTAAAAAACATTAAAGAGCAGAAAACATAAATTTGTGAGCCAAACAATAGAAGAGAGGGAGAGGATTGGTCCCACCTCCCACCTAAATATTATCGTATCTTTAACCAGGTTTGGAACTTTGTTTTACTGTCACTGGTGCGCAATTATCTGCTACGTAGATTTTTTTTATTGTCTCCCATTTACGAAACCAAGCACGTTTCATTTCAAACTTTCAGGGCGTCATGGAAAAAGCCAGCTTTTGAGAAATTAAATTGAAAATTGCGCCTTTGTATAATAGCATGTGGCCCCTAGAACTATTACGATGCCAAATTTTACGCCCATCTGTCAAATCATTCTAGAAGAAAAAGCAACTGCCATTTTAAAGCTCGCAAGTTCAGCAAAAAACTATTCAATTTGGTTCAGTACCCTCTACGAGCATTTGATTTCAGACTGCTAAAATATATTTTTGAAAAAAAAAATGTTCACAAAATAATATCATCTACATTCTACATGTAAAATGGGACACACTGTATCCATACCGGCTGTTAATGAAAGTAGTCTCATTTCTTTTATTTTCTTTATTTAGTAATATAACCACATCAAATTTTGAAAAGTTGTTATGGATATAAAACCGCATCATATGACGTCTACATCAATTTTTTTGCTCTTTCGGTTTCATCAAAAATGACTCCAACTTTCTTATTTCAAACAGAACACCCTGTATACTTTTACAGTTTTGAAATCACAATCAAATTCTGAGTACAATGATACTGCAATTATTTTTCTGACAGCTCCAAAGTTTTATTTGTAATTTTCTGTTTCGAGTGCCGTGACATGCATAAAAATTGTTATTTTTTTTGGCTAAACTCTTATAAAATATTAAGTTCTAGTAAAAATATGCAGGGCGTTCCATTTTAAATTTTAGCAAAACCAGAAGTTCAAAAAAATTGAAGTAGACGTCATACAGAGCAATCAAAACAAAATTGGCCGCCATTTTAAAATGGTTTGAGCTATTATATTTTCTTTTTTTTAAGTTGGTGGGTTTAAAAAGACTTTTTAAATGAGGTACAACTTGACCCACCTTCGTATTTAAAAATCTCGGAAACTCCCCCAAACTACTCTTTCCGGAGCCACAAAAAATTTAAATATTTTTACCGAATACCTCGGGTCCGGTTTATATTACAAATTTTTGATGTCATTCATATAGGCTCAATGGTTTAGCTATAGAAAATAGTGCGCGGGTGGTCTGTTACGCCCTGTATTAGTAAATAAAGAAAATAAAAGAGGTTTGTTGACACTTGCTATAATAAAATACCAGTTTTTCACAAGGACACTTATGAATCATAATCTCATTCCTGTCTTCATAAATAATATTTTCTAGCGTCTAACTTAACCCAGTAAGATTTTTTAATGTTGCAAGTAAACTTAAAAGTCTTAGGTAGTTACCTGTACTAGCGTCTAGACGCTTGGATTTTCAGCCGATCCTGAATTGCGCAATATCATCTAATATTGGCTCGCATATGTGCAAGTGTGATATTTACATCGAGATTTGCATTGTTAAAGCCGATTTTTTCATTGCTAATAAATTCCATTCAATAGAAAACAACTAATCCTTTTTTTTTTTATTTATTACCAGACTTGCGTGTTAGTATGCCGTCAAACAGTGAGTGACTGCAAATTTGTCTTCGTATTTTTTCGTTAAAAATATAACTGCTCTTAACAAATAACCTCGCGTAAACAGCAAAACGCAACAACAGTGTTTTAAAATAAAACTAAAATAAAAAAAAATTTTGGTCCCAACCGAGATTCGACCCCACAACTACTTATGCAGTAAAAAAGCAGTACTCCCGAACACACCTGCATATCCATCTGTGCCACTACGAACTTGTGGTTTACACACATTCCAGCTGCATGCCGAGGAGGTGCGCAAGTCATGTGAGGTAGGATCGACTCTAAGTCCAAGCGACTAGGCGTTATTGTTACCTGTTACCACCACTCAATTATTAGTTTTTGACAAGTCTAGTGTAATTTGGGTGTTTTAGTCTTTCATGATATAAATAAAAAGTTTTGAATACAGAGATGGAAGAATACCCTTTCATTATCACATATTTAAGATAAATTAAAAAAATTAAGTTACATGGCCGAATCCATTTTTTCATTTCAATTTTTTTTTATTCGATTTTCTACCACAATGTTAAAAATAAATAATACTCATATATATATAAATTCTTATAAAGCCTTATCTTGCTATAATCCCTAAGGCACATAATATCAAAGGCTAAAAAAGGAATGTCGAATTAATTACACTACAGCTGTGTAGTAATAACAGATTTACGAATGATTGCATTTTCAGTGGTGTTGACTTTAGTAACAGGTGAAGCGACCACTTCTTGAGAAACCAACCACGGCGACAGCTTACTGAGAGACGGTGTTACCGTACTTGCAGGAGTAGTTGTTACTGCCATTGTTGCTTGAGTATTTATGGGAGTTTTTGTTGTCGATGTATTTGTGTTTTCCTATTGGAGAGTAATAATTGCCAATTACTTGACTAAATTTTTATTAGAATTTACTTGTTGCTATTGATGTTTTACGTTAAAACTGCTGTAATACTGCCAACAATGAAAATTTAGTATTATTCAGTAAAATTATGTTATGTTGTTAATAAAGCTCAAGATTCCTTTTCGATTCCATTTAAATCGTTAACTTTTCACAGTTAGAAGGGGTGTAAACAAAACTTACTTACTTACTTCCACAATCTTTAAGTTAATGAAATAAAAGTTACGGTTGTTTCAATTACTTATAAAAGTGTATTGATATACAGGGTGAATCAATTAAGTGTAACCCCACATTTATTTTCCAAAATATTGGAAATATCAAATTTTTTCTTAATAAAAATTGTTTATAATTAACTGCTGCATAACCTAAATTATTACCAATTATACTGTGGGTTTAGTTATGCCTGTACAGCAAATTAATTTCTCATTTTAAATAAAACACTCTGTATATTATTAAATTTTTAGAATTTACATTTAATACCAAATCTACAAGAGTTAAGGCACTTTGACCTTAAAATTGAGAGTTTTCGAGTTATTTGACTTTTATGTGGACTAACAATGCCTAATTAATATTTCATATGCCAGAAACGTTTAGCCCTCTCTATTTTGTACACACTATTAACAGCAGTAGCAGCAGAGTGTGTTAAAAACAGCAGATTATTACATAGGGTGTTCATATTTTAATGCCCATTTTGCAAATGTTCAAATGTTAAGAGCTTTTGTTTTTACAAATGGAACACCAAGTATTTTTTCTCTTTCAATTTGAAATAGGGTTTTGTGAACCAAATGTTAAAATTTCTATGAATTTTCGTGATTTTTTGATTTGCTCTTTATAAATTATAATAAGTGTGCTATAAAAACAAAAACTCTATTAGCACTAGAGCACTTGAGCCACGAACAACATAATTACATAAAACACATGTGTTTAGCATCAAAAGACATGGAATTTAATAAACAACTCCATTCAATAACCCAAAACACTACCATTTTCAATATCAACAAAAACAGGGAATAATAACAAAATAATCAAAACAAGCCATCCCTGTCAACTAAGGGTCCAACCAACAGAAAACAAGAACCACAATATTAACCTTTACACAAAGAGCTTCAACCCTTTATAAACAAGCCGAAAACGGCAGAAATCACTTCTTCTCTCCGACCTATACCAGCAGTATCCCCGCACTAGGCTAGCAGTAGCCAAGCCGCCACCACCAGCCAAACGCTCTAGTAGAAGTAAGCCGCCTCCCGGGAGAACCCGCCGAAGCCCTACCGCCTACTCCAGCGAACAAAAATGGTCCTTCTAAGGACCAATACCGCCGAAAGCCACCACATCAGCACCCACTCCACGAGCCGCATCCTGGCCCCCTCAAGCTACGCCACTACACGCCGCCGTCGAACTCGAGTACAGGACATAACGCCCACTGGCCACTTCATCAACTATGTATTTTGTAGGTCCATATCGCCCACTAAAGATACAGCGCTCACTTTGCATATTGGCCGCAACGTCCACCGTGTCCACAACGCCCACCACTGAAAGTGGCCATAACGTCCAGCGTGGACACAGCCCACTCAAGTGTGGTGGTCGCGACACCCACCAGGACCATAACGTCTACCACCGTAACAGACCGCAAAGGTCGTTTGTGGTGGCAAAAACCTTACTGGGCGTTCTAGTCACTACACACGAGTAGGCATTGTGTCTACAGTAGACGTTATGGTCATTTCCAACAGTGGACGTTGTGGCCAGTGAGCGTTGTGTCCAGATCCCTCGATCTCGTTCCCGCTTCGAACCACGACGTCCCACCTCAAAACACTGGTTACGCTCCCTTCCACGTCGCCATGCCCTGACTTCAATGCCTCCAGGCCGCACTGCCATCCCTCGCATCCCCGCCGACTTCTCCCGTCTACAGATGACAACCATCCCCAACCAGGACAAAACTAGGGCCTACCCTGCCCCGAATCCCGCTCCTCAGTGTCCCCGAAAAGTTGTGAATATTTTCGCACCATCCAGCAGCGATTAGCCAAGTTATTCGATGCCCCGGGCATTCAGCCGCCGAACCCCCCCGCCCCTACCTAACTAGTTAGCCTACTGCCCGCCAGAAGCCCAGCGCCACCGAGTTCGTATCCTACCTGAAGCCCACCGCCACCGCTTATTACCTCCTTGCCGCCCACCTCTTCATTAAGTGAGACAGACATGCTAGAGCTCACCATCAGTTCACAGGAATACGCCACCTGTTTCGGAGAGTACCTGAAGTACCCAACCCCACGAGTACTTACTCAGCCCCCCAGCGAACCTCCAGATTCTAGCGCCCATCTCGAGCCACAATGCCAGTACCACACCAACCGCAACTCCCCACTGCCCCTGCACGCAGAACCGGACCCCATCCCCATTCCACAGGATCGTCTAGGAAGCTGACACCCGGAACTAGAAATGTAATGAATATAGTAGCCTAATGTTAATTGTTTTACCATTGAGGTTTTAAAACCATACCATCTCTTCATATGATACCCTTGCAAAGTAGGTGAGTAAATAGCTTTGGTTTCATTACTGGTAATGATTTCAAAATGTTTCCGGGCTGAACTTTTTTTTATTCATTTTGTTCAATTGTTATTGTTTAATGTTTGTTTTGCATATGGTTTCATTAGACAGAAGCATATAGCACGACTGCACCCTTCTTCACTTGCTACAATCCTTTCTTGCACTTATAAACGCGTTCAAGGATGTCTTATATCCAGTCTTTCTATCCGATTGTACAATCCGGGCCTACTATCTGGCCAAATTCTATTGGGCGCCGAATATCTTTATTTGGCAATTGATTTGGGCCGCTAATCCGGCTTTCTTAAAAAAACCAACGTCCCAGACTCCTCTTCGCCTCCGCCCACCTCCGGGCCAGAACTCTGCTGTACCAGCTGAAGAGACTACTTACACATCGCCAGGGAATCCGGGGGCCTTGATTATTTTAATGCATATTTATTGTATTACTACCTTCAACTATTAAAGAAATAAAACTGTTGAATGATAGTCTCGCCTATTTATTACACTACAACTCTACAAGAGTATCAGAGCGTTATTAATTTATTATATCTTTGAAACAAAGAAAAAAACTCTAACTACCTAAGAAAATATTTATATTCTCTATTTAAGAAAATTATGAATAACGTGACACTACAGAAAATTTTGGAATGTGACAAAGTGGCTCATTAGGCAACAAACAACTTATATTAAGAAAAATTTAATATTCTCAATAGTTTAAGAAATAGTAGAGGGGGAGGTAAAACTTCTTAAACGTAAAATAGTTATTGTGTTGTTTTCATAGAACATCTATTTTAATTTGCAATTTATAATAAACACATTAAAAAACACCAAGAACCATAGAAATTTTAATATTTGGTACACAAAACCGTACGTCAAATTAAAATTACTTTTAACTCCCCATTTGATGATATTAAAAAATACTGAGTGTTCCTTTCGAAAAATAAAAGTTATTGACATTTGAAGTTTTGTAAAATGGACATTAATTACATTACCCTATATGATAATCTGCTGTTTTCAACATACCGCTGAATACTTTATAATGTGTTAATAGTCTGTACAAAATAAAGATGGGCGGACATTTTTGGTTACTAAAATATAAATTTTGTAATATTAATCCACAAACGTCAAAATTTTTGAAACAAAACACGAAAATAAATCGAAAACCTAAACCACTAACTTTAAGAGGATAGTACCTTAACACTTTTATATCTAGCATTAAATGTAGAGTCTAAAAATGTAATAATATACAGAGTGTTCCATTTAAAATAACACAGTAATGTGCTGTACAGGCAAAACTAAACACATAGTATAATTGGTAATAATTTAAGGTTATGCACAGTAGCCAAACAAACAAATTTTATCTTAAGAATTTTTTTCTATCTGCTATAATAAAGACGTCGGAAAATAATATCGCGACTAATAACTCACCCTGTATAAATTTACTATTTATTTTGTTTCTAATAATTTGCAAGTAGTAGTATAACTGTGGGTCTCCTAGGCCAAAAATCCCATAAGGAATGTTAAGGGAAAAAAGTTGCTATTTTACTTCCGGTCTAGAACAGGTCTATAACAGGTATAAACAGGTCTGGAACAGGTCAGAAACAGGTCTAGAACCGGTATTGAGCAGGTCAGAAACAGGTCTAGAACAGATCTGGAACAGGACGGAAATAGGTCTGGAACAGGTCTAGAACAGGTCTATAACAGGTATAAACAGGTCTGAAACAGGTCAGAAACAGGTATAAAGTGGTCTAGAACAGGTCTGGAACAGGTCAGAAACAGGTATAAACAGGTCAGAAACAGGTATAAACAGGTCAGAAACAGGTACGGAACAGGTCTGTTCTAGACCTGTTCCAGACCTGTTCCAGACCTGTTTATACCTGTTATAGACCTGTTCTAGACCGGAAGTAAAATAGCAACTTCTTTCCCTTAACATTCCTTATGGGATTTTTGGCCTAGGAGACCCACAGTTATACTACTCCTACTTGCTAAAATTTAAATTAAACATTGATTTCACAACCACCTTCCTGCAGTAAAATAAGTGAATTTTTCTCTGGCATTTATTGATCAATTCCAAATTTTAAAAGTTGATTGGGGTGAGAATTTAATTTCTGGCTCTATCAGAATCAGGCAAAAACAAATCGACTACTATTTAAAACTAAATTTACGTGTGCTAAAACTGAAACTGCTAAATAAATGACTTTTACACTAAAAATAAACTTTTACAAATACTTAAACATCTACATGCTTCATTTCATTAAATTAAAAATTGTGAAGAAAAGGTGTAGTGCTCGTTTACACCCAGAATCTTTCAAATACTTTCCAAACTGACAATGAAAACTTTCCAAATGATAATGTAAACTACCAATTTTGAATGATAATATGTGCACGACAAGTATTACCATGAAAATGGTCAAATTACAAACAACTCTAATGCAACAAAAACCCAACAAAGCTTAAAGCCTTACCTGGTTATGCAAAGAGACAGCTTCAATTGCCCTACGTCCATCTTCATTCTTCTTTCCATCAATTTCCTCATCCCTAAAAGGATTGCTAGACAGAAAAGGATTCGATAAGGAATCGTGGAAAGGATTTGTATGATTCTGATTATCAACTATGAAATTCAGAAAAGGATTGGAGCTGAGCTTTGCATCTTTTGTGAAAAACAAATTTGAAGTTTTACTATTTGGAGACTTGGGCGATTTAAGAATTTTATCATCCAAAGATAAAGAGTTATAATTTGAATCAGAATTTTCCACTTCATGATTTGGATCTGCGTTCAACAAACTTAGAGGGCTTTTATTTTTATTCTCGGGACTCGGAAGTATTCGTTTTTCCAATTTGCCTTTGTCCGAATGACCGAAGAAGGTGACAGTGACAGGTGTCGTACATCGATTTTGATTTTTTGTATCTTGAACATTTAGCTCTTGCTTAGGGGAACTTAGGCCAGAGTTTGTGATTACGGGATTGGTATTTGTTGGCCCAGTTACTGATAGCGTTAGCTTGTCGCCACCCTAGTAATGATTTGATGTGTATTTCATTAGTTGTATGAAGCGGATAAGGAAACGGTGCATGGAAATGGCACAAAATAAAAAAACAAAACAAAATGCATTAAAAAAAGCGAAACAAATACTGTGATAAAAGCAAAAAATGAATGGTGGTAATACTGTTATTAAATTTCTTCCACGTAATAAAACTTTTTAAAAACTCTAAAAATTCGTTTTCAACTGAAATGACAAATCAAAAGAATTAACCTAATGACAAACTAAAAGCACCAGATTGTTAATATATTTTTTTAAAGATTGAAATTATTGAATAATAAAGAAATAAACAAAAAATACATACGACTGCAACAAAAGTGGCGGCATTAAGGGAGTTGAGGTTAGCTTCGTCGTTATTAGCAGCAGCAACAAACATCTGATTGGTCAGTTTTGTGGTTGCATTTAATTCTTCTTCGGCTTTAGCTGTAAAAAGAATTATCAACTAAGATACAAACAAATTATTATTAATGCGATTTTGGTGCACGAAAACGTTTAGGTAGTATCACAGGAAAATTAAAATTTTTGTTAAAATTTTGAGAAACAAAAATAAATTGTTAATGTTTATACAGCGACCAGCAAAATGTTTTTAACATATGAGGAAAATTTTTATTATTAGCATTTTCCAAATACTTTTTTTTATCGCTTCTGCATCTCAGATAACCTAAAAATCAATTTATACAGATCACGTGACTCCAGGTTTTGCCGGAAATGAAAAAAAAAATGTAATGAATTAGCTTAAAACCGCTTTACTTTGAGAAAATATCGAAAAAAGTTATTAGAAAAAAGTGTTCAAAATCCAATTCTAATACCACGTACAAAATTTGAAACAACACTTATTAATAAATTCAAAATAGCGTTTTTTTTAATCATGGGAACAGGGCAACTATTGCCAACTTTTTTATTTTTAAAGATACAAAATCAGTTAAATTAGGAAAGAATCGTAACTTTTCTTCTGTTTACGAAGGTGAAAACGAAAAAACAAATGCGCACCGCGTTTTTGAGTTATTTGTCAAAATGGCTTTTTTTTAAACAACACGCCCTGTATTTTTTAAATTTTTGAATTCTATATTTTATTCTCTTTAAAAACGTATAAGGTCGAACTATGATTAAATTAACCAATAATGCCATATTTTATTTAGCTTTCAATATTTTAATAACATAATCGCAACAGCCCTGAAACAAAACCTACCCGTAGTTTTATAGTATGGGTCAAAATAGCATTATATTAACACAAAATTACGTATAAGAGTAATTATAATAGTAACTGTTCAAATTGGGCACCATCATTATCTAGACAGCAGCGAATTCTTTTAACAGCAGTATTCGTAGCATTCTGCGGTCAATGTTTACTAATGCATTTGTAATGGATTCGACTAAATCTTGTACACTGTTGTATTTATCTCGATAAATGTTATCGTTTCGATATTCACAACGAAAAAAATCTAAACGGTTCATGTCTGGTGACCTTGGGGGCCAACGTACATGCCCATATGTTTACCAGCGCTATATGGGGGTGCAGCATCTTCATGGTAGTAAGTGTTAATTCGTGTCTGCAGAGGCAAGTCATCCAAAACGTGCAAAGTAGGTGGCAAATATTCTAAACAAAGTTTTGCATTCAATGTGCCTTGATAAACATGAAAATAAATGTTATTTTAAAATATGCAAACCCACCCGTTCACGTTAAATCAAATTTGATGTGCTCTTTCTCTTCGTAAGGCATAAAAATAGAATACCTTGGCAATGCAGCAACGGAATTTAAAAAATAAGCAAATATATACAAAGTGTTCAATTTAAAAAGCATAAGTTTGGCATACCCCTCTAATATGAAACACCCTGTACAAACAAGAGTAATTTTAAAATGTGCACTAATTGTCAAGTAGACCAGATCTATATCTTTTTGATAACTTAATTAACAAAGAAGATATCAAAGAACTTTGCGTCATTGGGACAATCTATACTAAGAAAAATTTCCCTAATATACAGTGTGTCCCAGGATTGATGCAACAAGAGGTGTATTGGACAAAAAATTTAAATTTTAAATTTTAGAATTAAGCGCTGCTTGTCTTAGAATTAATTTTAAGCACATTTTCGATTTTTGCAAATCAAGTGGGCCTTGACAGATAAATAATACGAAAATAAAGAAAAGTTGCTTTGATGAAACAGACTTTACTAAAATAAATAATGGTATTGTATTGTTTTGTTTATGAAAAAAGCAAACTTTGTTAAAGTGGGCTAATTTTTTTGAAATATTACTTGAAGACAACATTTAATTCTAAACAAATTTTTCCTATAAAAATTTCCCATATCTCTTGTGGAAATGACACACTTTATCACAAAAAAGTCTATTTCATCAAAATCTTATCGAAATTTTGCATAAAGACAAAATTTTGTGTTTTGAACAACTTTTCTTAATAAAATTTTTCCATATCTTCCATGGAAAGGTACTTTAGTCAAAGCAAAAATAAGTTTTACTTAACAGTCAAGACCCACTTGATTTCCAAAAATCGAAAATACGCTTAAAATTAGTTCCAAGACAAGCAGGGCTGAATTATAAAATATCAAATTAAAATTCAAAACTTTTTGTCCAATACACCTCTTGTTGCGTCAATCCTGGGACACACTGTGTAAGGGTGAGTCAGCCATGGTGAATATCTATTTTACTAAACAACAAAATATTACAAACAAAAATTGTGAGAGAATAAAAAGACTGCATCGTACAATTATTTTCAATTACAAAGGGAGTTCCTTATAAGAGTGCTACAATAAACTTGTTGTTTTTTAAATAAAACTTCCTGTATGTGTTTGCATATTTCGTCTCCTAATTGCCTTTTTGAGTATGTTTTGTTTTTGGAATTCCGTTCCAGCATTACCAAATTATTTAATTTTTTTGGGAATAACTTGGCAACGCTGCAATGAAAATTCCAAAACAAAAGATATTCAGAAAGGCAATGAAGAGACGAATGTGCAAAAAATTTGGTCAAAATCTTTAGCAATCACCCTGTATATATTAGGAAAACTATTCTCTGTAAATTTAAAGGAAAATATGATAATAATAATATCTAATCTAATATTGCCCGTATTGAATCTAAGAAAGAACTTATGGTTTATGGTTTAAATCTTATAAAGCATCTCAAAATTTTCTGGTGAAAATTAGCCAAGCATAACTACTGCAACATCGTTGCAAGTATACAGGGCAATTCAGAACAGCACTGAAAAACTTTCAGGATTGTAGAAGAGACCGAGACAATTATTTTGAAATAGGAAACCCATCTTCGACAAGGCCTCCTTTTGGTGTTGCAGAGCATCTAAGACGCGCGCTGGTATAGCATAGGCCAATACAATCAAGCATATGCAGTATGAGCCTGCTGCAATGCTAAGCATACCAGAAAGAGAAATAAGGGAAACTCAGGTAATTGCGGTGGCCTACTTTATCCCATGCTACATCGATGCACGCCGAAAGGAGGCGGTGCAGAGCTTGAGTTCCCTGCTTTAAAATAATTGGTTCAGTCCCATCCCAATCTCTTAAAATGAACTTGTAAATATTCTTAGTTTACCCACCCACCTTTTAATATGTTGCATTTCAATTGACTGGCTGGGATGGGTTTTACAGAACTATTTGAATACCTGCTGATGTTGTTGGGAATTTCAGCAGAAAGTGACTTCAGTTCCATCCCATCCATATCTGAAATCAGTTAGCTGAACTGTCATTCCAATACTATACCGGGTGTAAGCGAAACATGGCTCACCCCCTTCTTCTTTATTTATTAATTTAAGCAAATGAAACTTAAAGTAACTAATATACATACACACAAATTTGTACCATTTGATGATACAAATTTCAAATTTTTGCATGCCCAATTTCACTGGAATGATCATAGATTTCTTATTTTAAACGGAACACCCTGTATATTTTGACATTTTTAGAATCAGAATAAAATTCTGGGTATGATTCTTCTCCTTGGCTCTAGGGCCTTGGCGTACTAAACGACCTTCCACCCTCCCCTCTCCAACACCTTCGTTCTCTATCTACCTCTAGATAGAAAGGGGAGGGAATTTTACAAAAATTCCAAAAATGTCAAAATATACAGGGTGTTCCATTTAAAATAAGAAATCTAGGAACATTTCCAATGAAACTGAATCAAAAAAATTTATATCAAATAATACGAATTTTTATGTTAATTACTCACTCAAAATTTCATTTTTTTAAATTAATAAATAAAGTTAAAAAAGGGGGTGGCTGAGCCATATTTCGTTTACACACGGTACAACAAAGATTATGGGAATAAAATATGGTGGCAGTAATAATAAACAGATAATAGGAACTTATATTCAGCAAGACAAAAAAACTAAAAATGTCTCAAAAACGAATATCCCCTTAATGTAAATTTATTTTTATTATACTTATCTGAAAACACCTTGTTTTCATCCGTTTTTACAATGATGTAAAGGTGGCATTTTCAGAACAGGGCACAGAAAACTTTTCCAGATCTACAATTTTTTTCCGTGCGCCAAATAAAAAAATACAATTAGAGTTAATTATAAGGAAAAACAATATTTATTTATTTAACTTATTTGAGATCTCGCCATTCCATAAAAAGTTGATACTCGTGTTCATATCTCGACCTGGATTTTGCTGGTAACAAATCAGCACTGGCTTGTGCCGCTTGCTCTAATACGTTCTTAGGAATATCTGGATTTTCTTCCGAGTACATTTTTTAAAACTGACGAATTAAACTGACAGAAAATAACACAATGCCGATAATAAATAAATAGTTGCTATGGAAATGTTAATCATGTTTGGTACTATTACGATGTACTAGTGTTACCCCAGCGCACAATGCACTGATAGACTGAGCGTTGACTGAGCCGGTTAAATGCTAAGTCACGTAATGCATTAGTTCCATGAGGAGACGCGGCGTTGGTGTAGATGTCACCTCAAGTAAAGCACGTTTAGCAGACTTTCATATATATTATAGATTAAAATAATTATATTGAAAAATCGATGCAGAATAAAAATATAAAAATGTTTCATGTTCCATCTGAAGATACAGACCTTTCATTGAAAAAAAAATGGTCCAAATTGGTGAGACGGTAGCCACTTGAGGAACCGGAGAAAAATACCCTTTGAGCTTTTATATATGTATGGATTATTATTACTTTGAAAATAAAATGTTCTAAATTTACTTCTTATCCTTTTTTGCGTTGTTTTCAAATAAGTATAATAAAAAGTACCGTTCATTACACGTCCAGAAATGGATTTTCCGTGTTTGCATGACTTCCCGTGTTCAGCTTCGCCTCGCACGAGAATTTGTCACGCGCGCACGAAAAAATCTTTATTTCCAGACTCCTAATGAAATGTATTATTGTAAAGCTTGAAGATAAAAAAACAAGAAATTTAATTACAAAAGACAAAACCAACGGTATTAGAATTTGCTTACCAACTATCAGGGTCGTATAATCTCCATCAAACATGCCTTAATAATAAAGGTAGTTTTAAACTCCCTAGGAAAGTACATTAAGTGGAAATCGAACCCACTCACTTCACAATTTAAAAAAAATGTCAACTTACCGTCGGATTTATTAACATTACTTGTAGTCTCATTTTTCGAGTCATCTTTATGCATGCCACTCAAAGTTTCCTTGGCCAAGCTCTTCAGTAAAACATCAAGTTGACTGTCTCCTAATGATGGTGTTGGACTAATCGGAGGTGCAACCAAATTAGTCGGTGAAGTAGAAGTTGGTGGTTTGTTTCTCTTTAACGTCCCGTTTTTACTACTTGATGATAAAACGGGGCTACAGGAGAAATATTTTAGATATGAAATTTTATTCGTAACATAGGTTATATTTTAAAAGTACATGGCAGCACTTACCTATAAGAGGAACCGCAACCTAATGATGCCTTTCCAAAAGAGTTCTGACCAACAGATCCTTTCCCAAAGCTATTTTGACTCACCAACCCCAAAGACTCGGGTCCTAAAATTGAAAATCCAAGAATTTTTTTCTGCACATATCAAAAATTGTTTTTCCTTCCTTGCTAGAGATAGGTATTGTTATCGTAGCAAAATTTCGACCTCGAGAATACCAAAAAACCAGGTTTGCCAAATTTCAAGAATTTTCAAAATTTTTTCAAAGTATTTAGAATTCTCCAAAATGTATTAAAAACACAACATTTTTATTTTTCAAAAGCATTTGGTAGAAATATGAAATTTTTTCACAAATTTTGGACATTTTCTATATTTTCATAAAAAAATTCTAAAAATTTCCAAATATTTTTTAAAGTTTTCAAAAACTTCAATAACTGTGAGGAAGGTCTAAACTTTCAAAAAATTTTAATAATTTTAATTCTCAAAAATTTTTCAAAAACTTCAAACTTCAAAATATTTAGAATTTTCCATAATTGTTAAAAATGCAAAATTTTTATTTTTCAAAAAACCTCGGGTATAAATAAAATTTTTTCAAAAATTTTGAATATATTTTTATAATCTAAGTTGCAGGCTTCCACGGCCGTTGTTAATAACATCTAGGCTTCTAGGTTGGAACCGCGTCATCGGTGCATGAAGTGATGATGTTTCGTCCTCGGTTGCACGGGACATCTTCAGGGCTGTGGTCACTTTGGGATCAGTTGTGTTCCAGATCCCAAAGTGACCCCAGCCCTGAAGTTGTCCCGTGCAACCGAGGACGAAACGTCGGCAGTTCATGCACCGATGACGCGGCTCCAACCCGGAAGCCTAGATGTTATATTTCTATAAGTTTATAAAAGGTAAAAAAATTTTCAAGTTTTACAAATATTTTAAAAATTTTCAAAAACTTCAATGAATGTGAGGAAGGTCCCCTGGCAGTTGCCCTACAACTTTTCTTTTACCTGTTGGCGTAAGAGGTTTTGTAATGTCATCGCTGATTTTACTGTATACAGGATCATTATCTGTGGCATTGGTAGCATTGGATCTTGTTGAACAACGACTGGAAGATGGTGGTGGAATTTCTGAATTTTTATTGGAGTTAACGTCTGCAGTTTCCACTATCTTAGCTGCCTCCTTTTGCTGCCGTTCTCTTAATACATGACTTTGTCGTCTGCCGTACCTAAAAAATTAGTTTTAGAATTTTGTTTGTTTGTTTGTATTTAAGTACCTTTGACTGGGTCTTCGCTCCAGTTGTACAGTTCGCCGTGCTCTTGCTTGATATGTGCTTTGATACTCAGTGCGACCTGAATAACGGAACCTAGAACCCATACGGAAAAAATTCTGTTTGGCCGAGTTAGGACGTGGTGGTGCTTTAAGACGGAAGAATCCATGATGCTCGACTGCACATTTCCATAAATGTTTGCATGCCTTTTCATTATGCAATCTACTTTTACAAACAATCAAATTAAACTAAATAAATTTAATTGTTCGGTAAAATTATTCTTACCGAAATACAAAAGTATGCTCTTGTTCTCGACCTTGATCGTCATCCTCAACCACCACCAGAGTTAGCTTCTTCTTTTTGAAATTGAGCTTGCCAATTTTAGGCCAAAAGAATAATCCGATCTTTTGTATACCTTCAAAAACTAGGATACCTGTCGGCGTTAATCCGAGGTGGTATTCCATACCATCCTTGCCCTAAAATTGCAGAAGTTTTAACACATCAAACAAAATATAAATATACGATTTTCCTCACCAAGACAGTGTGCATGTCAACACCATACATTTCTAGCCATTTCACTTTGTTTAAGAAACTTAACTCGGCTTGCGCAGGTGTGAGTCCTCTACACTTTTTGAATTCTTCCAGAATCTCGATTTCCAACTCTTCCGTTTGATTGGGAATAAAATGAAACTCAGATACTGTAGCTGCTGTATGTTGGCTCTCATCATAATCGCCAAGTTCAGCTAGATTAAGCATAAAATTGTTCAAACCAATTTAATAGGTCCAACGACATCTTAGTTGTAAGCTAATATCATTGATTATGTAGCTACGCTACAGATTGCTCATCGCAATGAGTGATGCGGAACCCCATATGTGGAAGCATATCTCCGTTTTATGGAAATGACTTTCGTTATACACGAAAACAGAATGCATGCATGTGCATTACTCTGTGAAAAGATGCCCGCAGGTGCAACACGTCAGAGGTTTGCAATTGGCTTGCTATACTAGAACTACTACTACTACTATACTATCGCAAGAATAGAACCCAAACTTGTAGGGTGAGTCGTGGTAAATGCACTGCAAAAACAACGAATTCTGCTTTATGCTGGTTCTTTACTTAAAAAATTTTCAAAATCAAGATTTTGACGAAAATACATGTTTTGGACTTCCAGGAACCCCAAAACAAAATTGTTTCTAAAACATGTCTGTCTGTGGATGGGTGGGTTTGTATGTGGGTATGTGTGTGGTGCATCCTAACTATTGAACGGATGGTCGGAATGCGATGAGCTTTGGAATGTGGGGGGTATATCAAAAATTCACCAACAAAATAAGCTTTTAAAAGGAAGTGGAAGCGGAAGTTAGACATGTTTTTTTGGTAGCATTGTTTTCCTAAGCCAAATTTTAGCAATTTGAAAACGAAATTTGATAGAAGAGTTTAGGGCAAATCTACCGTTTTTTTTGCCGAACTTACTAGCTCCAAAATGGCGGCCGCTGCGATTTCTTTTTGTAAATTTTAACTTTAGCACCTTATTACTCAAAAACAGCTGTCAGGTTCAAATAATTTATAGTAATAGCTCCATAGAGACACAATGTTACTGTGCACATAGATTTTTGAAACGTTAAAAGCTACGAAGTGAAAAAAATTCCCAAAATTACGGAAATTTTGAAAATAATATTACTCAAAAATTAACCACACGATTTTTTTAAATTTTGTGCGCTCATAGAGCTTAAGATAAGCTACAATATTATTTATGTCCCAGCTCGCAAATTTCTCGCTGGCGCCTTCTAAGAATTTTCGAGAATTTGAGTTTTAACGACTATTTGCTCAAAACCGAGTTATCAGATAGGGATGAAATTTGATATAGAAAATGCCCCAAAAGTACACAATGTTACACGCTACTAGAAGTTTTAGAACTACTAAAACTGTGAAATGGAAAAAATATCAAAAGTTTGTTTTTCAAAAACATACTGCTTAAAAACTGGCCACGCGATTTTTTTTAATTTTATAGGCTTATAGAGCTATGGATCAGCTACAATTTGGTTCGTGTCCCAGTCCGCTAACTTCCTTGTGACAGCTTCTATGAATTTTTGAAAATCGAAAATTCCAACCCCCTTATTTAAAAAACGGACTGATAAAAAAAATTTTTGTTTAGGCTAAATTGCTAATAAGTGACAGTAGAAGAAAGAGTGGCGGTAGTTCAGAGGTTGGGCGCTCAGCATCTAACGCTAAAGGACTAGGGTTCGATTCCCCGCCAAAGCCATGCAGCAATAAAAATCTATGCCGCAACCCGCCACTCACATTCCCCAATCCGGTGTAGGCAACCGTGGGGTCTTAATGCCTAAAACCTTCTCTGGTACTTAGTCGTTCGGATTCGACGTTAAACTGCAGGTCCCCCGTACTCCACCTTAGCGCTAAGGAGAGTACGTGGAAGAGAAGAGTGCCGGAACCCAACAGTTGCTGATTACGATAGTAGAATGAAGTTCTCAACTTAATTTTTACATACGGCAATATTTGGGGAGTTAATTTTCCCCCTCCCACCCAATTGTCTGTGGACAAATTTGTCCTTCCATTTTTAGGTCTCTTTAATTCCAAAGAATATTTTTCCAAAAAATCAAAACATCGATTTCCTTTACAAAAAAAAATCAGCGTAGTATCAGTTTACTTTACAGTATAACTCACTCTTTCTCTATCTGACTCCCATGCATTGAACGAAGTCTTTCGGCACGTGAACGAAATACAAACATAAACTAAGCTACGTATCGACCTTCACTATTCTCTTTGTACTCAATGTTGAGTCGTAACACATTAATAATATGATACTTTTGAATATATCATAAGCAACAATATCTAAAGTATAGGAAACTCTAGATGAAGTGTTTATATTATACCATGCATTTAAAAATATGTTGAAGTTATCACGAAAAGTTTGCAGCATTAAAAAAATTTTTAATTTGTCAAAATTTAGAAAAACCTGCTGCTAGGGGATCAAAAATCAAAAAGCTACGGTCTTCGGCTCTTTTCACTCTTTTGAGCGAACAAGTCTTTTCACGAAATGCTCACTTAATTTTTTTTAATTAATTAAAGAAACTCTCCTATCTTTTCTTTCACCTCTTATACCCGAAGGTGTCGAGGTCTTTCACTCCGGGTAGGCTATTTGCTTGTGCAGTAGGAGGTAGTGGAACCGTTTGGCCTTTAGACAGCTACGCTCCTGAAGCTTATGCCACCCTTGATGCACATTCATTCAATATCATTCACACACATGTGTTTAATTGTATGTTTTTATGTTGTTTATGACTTTGGTACTTGTCCTGGTCAGTCAGTAATCAAGGCAAGCGCCGTTAATCCACAAAATTACAGAAAAAATTTCTGCTTCTTCCAGGATTCGAACCGAGAACTCACACATTGTGAGCCTGGTCCTCTACAACTGGACCGCCCAGAGTGAAAGTGAAAGACCTCGACACCTTCAGGTATGAGGTGAAAGATTAAGAAAGAAAAAAAGAAACTCTCCTTAGACAATAACCTAAAAACATAGAAACCCTGGGAACAGTGTTTTAAAAAAATCATGAAAAGTACATTACTCTATGTAACTGAAACCATGCCTGGGCTTTTCATAAAATGCTCAATTACACTATCTCCCTATGATATATCACAGTCACTAACCGGCTGGCAACATTTTGCTTGTTGTTTTACTTCATTCTAAACAAAATACCGGTCATGCAACAAACAAGACATGATATGATGTGCAGTCAAAGCGGGTTATGAAGATTAAAATGTGGCTGCATACTCGACGTAAGTAGGAAATTAGACAGGTGTATGACACACGTTAACGTCATTTTTTTGCGTACAGTGGAAACCTACATCCACATGGAGTTCGCACCACTTATAATGTTTGACCAATCTATAGCGTAGCTATACAATCAATGCTAATATTGCAAATTAATCATATACCACCAAGAACATTTGATAAGACAGCATTGCAGTTCTTAACAAAAATTAAAGACAATTTAAGAACGTAATGGAAATCATGTTTATTAAATACCCTTTAAAATCAGCAAAAACGAAACTTACACTGTAAAGCAAGTGCAAATAATTCCACAGCTGTCTGGTGCGGACATTCAAGTTTTCCTTCAAGAATGTCTAGTTTTAGCTGCAAAAAGAACTGATATCTTGTTAATTCCTCCCTTAGATTATTAGGCTCGGAAGAATAAAATTTTACTTTCAATCGCAACGTGTAAGGTGGACCAACTGTAAAACAACCACATAGTTAATTTTGATATTTTATTAATAAGTTCTAGCTTTACTTCGTTGAAGTTCATTTTATTTTATTGCAAATAAAACAATTCTTAACTCCAACAAGTTTTATATTTTAGTTTTATACGTATTTCGACATGTTGGCATGTCATTTTCAAAGGCAAGATTAAAAGTAAACAGTTGGTGTTGCTATAGGAACAATCAATCTTCATAGCTTGATCTTGGTTTTCTATGTCTGCGTTCAGGTGACTTCATTTCTCATTCCAACGTCCAGTAATGGTGAATTTAAGAGACCAATTTACTCATTCATTAAAGGTTCAGATTTTAAATGTATGTAAATTTTAAACGCTTCTAGTACATCCAACATACGTTTATGATCACAAAATTGTAAAAATTTTATAAGGTTATTAGATGTCATTGAATGATTGTGTTCTAATAAGTGTTTAGCATAATTGGATTTATGTGGGTGTTAGTATTTGTAACAACGTACGTGTTCCTTGTACCCAATATTAAAATTTCTAATCGTTTGTCCAATATAAACCGAATTACAGTGCGACCAATTTAATCTGTAAATGCCTGATTTTCGTAAATTGTTTGTTTTTTCTTTAACACTAAACAGTGTTTAAAATGTTTTTTTGTTGTTTTACAAGTTATTTTACATATATTTGTTTTGTTTATAATATTGGCAATTTTTTGTGATTTATTGCCAAAATATGGAATTAAGGCGTATTTCATTTTATCTGATGAAGTAGTTGGATAAATTTTCTAAATAGCTAATTTATAATCTTTCTTTTATAAGTGTAACAATAAGTTGAGTATTATAATTTATAACCATTATAGTATGCAGTTTGTTTAATAATCAAAATTACTCTACTATAACTAATTTTACCTAAAGAAACCGTTAAAGCGCTATGTATCATGTGGTATTGTAATGTTTGTTTGTGTAGGTTTTCTATAAACAGAATATTCAAGTTTATTATTTGAATTAATTTTTGTTTAAATCTAAAAAGTTAATAGACCTATTTTGGTTAGTTTTGAGTGTAAATGTTTTTTAAACTACTTCATCAGATAAAATGAAACAGGTCAATTCCATATTTTGGCAATAAATCAGAAAAAACAGCTAAAATTATAAACAAAACAAATAAATGTAAATAACTTTTAAAACCACAAAACACATTTTAAACACCTTGTTTAATGCTATGAAAAAACAGACAATTTACTAAAATCAGGCATTTACAAATTAAATTGCTCGCATTGTAATTCGGTTTATACAGGACAAACAATTAGAAATTTTGATAACAAAGAACACTAGTTGTTAAAAATATAAACACCCACATAAATCCAATTACACTAAACACTTATTAGAACACAATCATTCAATGCCATCAAATAACACTATAAAAATTTTTCACTTTTCTGATGATAAACGTAAGTATTAGAAGCATTTCAAATTCACAAACATTTAAAATTTGTACCTTTACTGAATGAGCAAATTGATCTTTTAAATTCGCCATTATTGCACTTTTGGAATGAGAACTCAAGTCATCTGGACGCAGATATAGAAAACCAAGATCAAGTTGTGAAGATTTATTGTTCCTATAGCAACACCAACTGTTTACTTTTAATCTTTCCTCTGAAAATAACATGTCAACATGTCTATATCCCTGTAAGGCTAAAATAAAAAACCTGTTGAAGTTAGGAATTGTTTTATTTACAATAAATTATGATATTATTTTAAAACTGTATAGCTCACTTTTAATTTGTTTCTTAATAGGTTTGGTAGGATCCAGCCAATGTTTCACATGATTTACATCTGTGTACTGTAGACCGAAATAATCTTTTTCAATTAAATCCAAGGAATAAAAGACTTGTTCGTAGAGGTCACGTGCTTCGGCTTTTTTCTAGAAATGCAAATTAAGTTATGAAATCTTGGGAATGTTCACACTGATTATGAATGGTCATTGTGTGACTAAATTTTAGAAAGTAATTTGGTATTATAAATGTGTTTCCCACTATTATTGTGTAATAATAACTCGTTTTCTTATTTTTTATGCAACCATTAGTTTTGGTAATCCAAATTAGAAATAAACCGCTTAAAAATATTAAAATCAATCCAGTGTCTAATCACTTGAATGACCACATCATAAACATTGCACTTTTAATATCCACCCACATACTGAAGCAAAATAAACAGAAAACTCACCGATAATTCCACAGAAAGGTCGGTTCCATCGAGCAAAATCACTTTACATTGGATTAAATTTCTATTGTAGGCACTTTTGCTTGATTTAATATCGCTAGTGCCGTTATGGGCAGTGTTTCGTGCTTTTCGGCCACTCAAAAATCTAAACATTTTGCGTTAAGGCACATGCACGGAAGTAACGATTATTAATGCATTTTTCACTTCAATTTATATAATTTCTAGGTTATAGTAATTATATCTATTTACTACACATTGCACTCACATATTACTTCACGTTAATTACTTGTAATTAATAATGAATTTTCGTGCTGATCTTTGCAGCTGCAAATAGCAGCCATAACATTTCGTTCGGGAGTTCAACCGCGACACCTGTTAATGATAATTAGAAGTACTGGACAAATGAGCTTAAAAAAATATAGACGTAAAAAAATATAGAGTTAAAATATGAAAAAGAAAACTAGAAAAGTATCACCAAAGAGCACTGTTTCAATTTCTATGAAATATTAGTAACTTTATTTACTTCATAATATACTCATCTTTGTTTGCCATTTCTTCGATCCCACTTAATATAGCACAGAACCAGAACCTCCTTTAAGGAGGTTCTGACAGAACTTAATACTATTCACAGATTGGTTGTTGTCGCTCATAACTACAGAATGTATCAAAAATAGGTACAGATAAACGTAGAGTAACGTTTCTAAGTTTCATATCAGCAATTATCAGGTTACCACAGAACATGTAACAACCGGCGATTTTCTCAATTTTTATATGTATTATTAATTTCAATTTTTTTTGGATAATGTACACAAACAATGCGTTCTACGACGTAAAACGGTGCTAATTTGGACTTCCGGTTTAACCAAAGCTGATGGCATTTCTTTTTTTTTTAATGAAATAATAATGTATATTTTTGCATATTTGGATAGACCTTTAAATTTCCTGTACAGCCATATTTAAAATTTAAACATACCTTTTAATTTTGGCCGCCAGAGGACGTCTAGCTGTTTTTAATATTCGTTATTAATACATTAATTTTATTTTGTCTTGCTATTTTAAAAACAATAAGGTATTTTAATTAGAACTGGAACAAAAATCGATAGGAAAATTAATAAGTAAAAAAATCGTATATAAACATGAAAATCCTCTAAAATTAGTAAATATAAATAAAAAAGACAAAAATCGTACATATTCTTAATAGTAGTAATTTGTTTCCATCAATCTGGATTAAAATTTAATTCATTAAAATTATTTATGGTAACAGTATTATGCTATAAATTAAACAATTCAAATGGACAAAATCACACTGTAGATTAGGTGACCTGGGAAACCTGTCATAGGCTACCTGAAGAATCAATGTGTATATTTTATAAGTTTTAGATATTAAATACAATACTTCATAGCTTTAAAAGTATAAAGTAGTTTTATAATATCAATATAAACCTCAACCAAGTAAAGTTGGATTTTATATTAATATAATAAGCTGTAGCCTTACTTCGTTAAACGAAGTGAAGTTGGAAGTTATTAATATAATAAATTCTAATTTTACTTAGTTGAAGTTCATATCGCATATGAATAAAATTCTTTATAACTTCAGCAATATTATTTATTTAAACCCTTATACGTATTTGGACATATTTACATGTCAATTTCTAAGTTAAGATTAAAATGTAAAGAACTTTTGTTGCTATAGGAACAATAAAACTATATGACTTGATCTTAATTGTCTAGGTCTGCAGATAACTTAATTTATTATTTTAAAACGTTTAATGATGGTTAAATATTTTAAATTTGTAGACAACCGAAACTGTATACAGCAAGGTGCGAAAGTAATGTCGCAAATACTAGACAACACACTTATCAGGCAACTACAAACGTTGTAACAAAGTAATAGCAACAACGTTTGTCTGAAAACTGGGTTGCACTACTACTATTTGCTAGATTACTTCTGCACCTCGCTGTACATAGCATCACAATTATTAGGCTGTAGCATGCGCATTAACTTTTACGCAGTTTTACAACCAATCAGCAAACAGCATTTTTGCGTATGCTATATTGAGTGGGATCGGCATAAAAGAATTGTTTTATGTTTGGCTGTAATCATAATTCTTAGGTTAGAATTTAATGTTTTAAAAAAGAAATTGATTTGAAAGTAAAAGTAAAACACAGTTCATAATTTGTTGTTATACATCTGCCTAGCAGTGTTAATTAGAAACCTTTGTTAAAGTAAATAACTTCGAATAACCATGTGCGAACCATCCCAAATAAAAAAACTGGATGAAACGGTAATAAATCGAATAGCAGCCGGGGAAGTCATACAGCGCCCTGCAAATGCGTTAAAAGAAATGATAGAAAACAGGTTACATTCTTTGCATATCATTAAGGCAGTGTTTACTAATTTCAGTTAATTGTAGCTTAGATGCAAAATCCTCAAATATCCAGATTACGGTCAAGAATGGTGGCCTTAAGTATATACAAGTAAGTACGGAATCTCAGCATCTCACTGTAACCACAGGAAACATTTTAGATTCAAGACAATGGTAGCGGTATCAGGAAAGAAGATTTTGAAATCGTCTGTGAACGCTTCACTACATCAAAGTTAAGAGAGTTCGAGGATTTAAATTCAATTGCCACATATGGATTTCGAGGTGAAGCTTTGGCTAGTATTAGTCATGTTGCACATCTTACAATTCAGTCTAAAACGGCTAATGACAAATGTGCATACAGGTAAAGGTTTTAAGCCTTGATTTATGTCCCGTGACTTACAAAAATATTTTAGGGCTTCATTTGAAGACGGTAAGTTAAAAGAGGGACCTAAAGCTACAGCAGGAAACCAAGGGACACAAATAACGGTGGAGGACTTATTTTATAACATGAATGTTCGAAAAAGGGCTTTAAAGAGTGCAACTGAGGAGTATCAAAAAATATCTGATGTTGTTGGAAAATATGCAATCCATAATGCAAAAATTGGTAAGGGTTTTTGGAATAATATTTATTTTCAAAATAATGTGTTAATCAAATTGTGTATTTAAGGGTTTGGGTTAAAAAAGTTTGGAGAAAATAATGATATACGTACTCCACCAAATTCTAATCATGTTGATAATATCAGAACTATTTATGGAAATATGATTGCAAGGTAAATTTTTTTTATGATGTACCTACATCTATGATATTTGTTATCGATTTACAGAGAATTAATAGAGTTTAGTCTTGAAAATGATCCCTTTAAATTTAAAGCAGATGGATACATGACGAATGTGAATTATTCTACAAAAAAATTCTCTTTCTTGCTGTTTATTAACCATCGATTAGTGGAATGCCAAAGTAAGTAAAATAATCTGTAATGTACATTCAGGGAATTCAAAATAATACGTATAACTTTTCTATTATTGAAAACAAATTAGGCATATGATAATAAATTAATAACCTAATTTACAGTTTTCGATAATGGAAAAGTTACAAATTAATGTTTGATATCTTCAATTACTCCAGTGTAGTAATGATCGCTGCAATGCTTGAAACAGAAATAAACTTGAGTGTAAAAAGAAATTCAAATCGTTGTTTACCAGCTTCTGTACTATATGAATAACGTTTGTGGTAAAAATGATGACAGAAAAATTTGTTAGTTCTTCTTCCTCTTCTTCTTCCTCTTCTTCTTACCGTGGTGCCGAAAGCTGCAGCACACGAGATGTCTGCAAGAGTGTCTCAAAGCCACTCCACAGAAATTACGTTTCCACAGAGCAGATGAATAACCCACAGCTATGTGTGTCTGTACCCGTCGAATTCGGCGGGGAGCTGTTTTGCTGTGAGCCCATCCGTCCGAGCTTCGAGGGCTTCTTGTAGGTTTGGCAAAGGTGAAAGACAATCTCGTGGCCGGGTAGCCAGACAAAGCTATCGCCACCTTAATTGTTTTTGCTGCTTGACTGTAGTTTCTGGCGTTTGGTTTAGCTTTTTTCGCCGTTTTGGTGGTACCAGGAGGGGTCTCACTCATCGGTCGAGCATGGTTGGGATCAGACTCGGGTAGTGTTTCTCTCGGAGCTTTGGAAGAGCTTGTCGTAGCCACAGCGGTACCTCGAGCTTCCTGATGAGTCTTGCTTGCTTGTTTATACAGACTGTCCCGCATCTGTTACGTTTCCTTTGGGAGGGTGCCATAGTAGCAAAGCCCCCTTTCTAAGGAATGGAGATATCGGATGAGGGTGCTCTCATGTGGGAGCTCCTCTCAGGTTCTGATAGGATATTTTTTGCTTTACAGAAAAGATAGTTTTTGATACGCAGATGATTAAAGCTCGAGCCACAATTTAAAATCATTTTTAATGGTATTAATTATCTTACAAATTTCTCTGTTATAGTTTTTACCATATTCGTATGGTGTTATTTTTTACCCTTGACATTATTTCTGTTTCCCACCTAGCCCTAGTATGGGACTAAATTAAAATATATGTACTTATTTGTAAGAAAAATTTACTCTACATTTACAAAAATAGGTCTAAAAAGATGTATCGACCAAATATACTCAACCTACTTGCCAAAAAACACACACCCTTTTGTGTACCTAAGCCTCGAATTAGATCCAAGAAATATTGACGTAAATGTTCATCCAACAAAGCATGAAGTTCATTTCCTGCACGAAGATCAAATCGTAGAGACCATCATGACAGCCATCGAGACAAAATTATTAGGTTCAAATAATTCACGCATGTTTTACACTCGGGTATGACCGTATTTAAACCTCGTATTGTATAAAAATATTTACATTTAATTTTTATAGGCAAAACTGCCAGGAGTTGCTACAGAAACAATTGTGATCAAGGATAAAACGCCAAATAAAACAACCTACGATAAGGAATTGGTGCGAACTGACTCGTCTGAGCAAAAATTAGAAAAATTTTTCGGGGCTGCTATTAAAAAACATGAGATGGTTTCTGATTCATTAAAAGAAAATGAAGCTGTTACTGATATTAGTAAACCTAAAAAGCATGAGAAGGAAGCAATTAATTTAAGTATTAACGAAGAAGAGTTTCAAAGACAAAACAACGAATTCCTAGCAAGAGCACAAAATTTTGAAAATCGTTTGCTCGATGGAAGTATGGCCAGTAACAATTGGAGTCCAAAAAATAAACGGAAACGAGGAAGTAAAGATTCACCAAACAGTTGTAATTCAATTAGTTCCAGATTACTTTCCAAAATTGACAGGTGTGTTTCACATAGTATTTTATGCAAAAATTAGCGAAGCACTTTGTCTGGACATTCTTATACTTTAGAAAGTGTTACCTGTCATATTTTCAAAAAATTGTTACACGGTAATAATGACTATGATTGCACCTATTCCTACCCCTACTACTCTATCAGGGGCACGGCTGCTTTTGTATAGTAAGCGTCAACATTACCTGCGTTAAAAAGGTAGTTGCAGAACATATTCTTACGACCTGTGTACGTCTGCTTAAAAGTACGAACTGTATCCACGTAGATGTAGTAGAAAGTGATCACACAAATTTATCCCTTAAAGGTTAGCTTGAGGATAAGTTACTTAAGACCTCAAATGCCTTTCCTAAATGAAAGATTCAAAACTTGGTTTTCAATTTTACCTGCGTTTAATACCTTCCTGGGCTTTAACTCCTTTGAGGTGTAATAAAGAATTCTCTTATTTAAAATAAACACAACAATGACTTGTATACTGACCTTTGCCCTTTCGTGTATCTCACATGGTCATCATAGCTGAGGGCATCATCAGCTAACTGCACACTGTACTGTAAATAACGGAGCTTATCAAAGTTTTTCACAAGAAAAAAAAATGATTTTTAAGTCTTTGGAAAAATATTTGGAATTATAGAAAACCAAAACCGGAAGGACAAATTCGCCCACCAAAAATTTAGTGGGAGGGAAAACTTAACCCTTCTAAATATTGCTGCACCTAAAAGTTAAATTGTGACTCTTATTCTATCACTTGTGAGCAATTTAGCTTAAACAGAAATTTTTATCATTTCTTGTTTATTAAACAAAGTTGCATGAATTTTCGATTTTGAAAAATTCATAGAAGGCATCACAGACAAACTAGTGGACTGGGACCCGAACTAAATTATTGCTCGTTCCTAGCTCTATTAGCATATAGCATTTAGAAAAAAATGGTATCACTAGCTTTTGAGCAGTATGTTTTTGACAAAGTCAAAATTTTGATATTTTTTTTCATTTCACAGTTTTAGTAGTTCCAAAAGTTCTAGTAGCTGGTAACAATGTGTACCCTTAGGGCATTTCCAATATCAAATTTTGTCTCGATCTAATAACCCGTTTTTGAATAAATACACGTTAGAACTCAAATTTTCAAAAATTCATAGAAGGTGACACAGAGAAATTTGCAAGCTGGCACACGAACTAAATTGTAGCTCATCTGCAGCTCTATGAACTTACAAACTTAAAAACATCGTATTTCTAGTTTTTGAGAAATATTTTTTTTGAAAATTCCGAAATTTTTCACTTCATAACTTTTAACTTTTCGAAAATTGTTTTGTATAGTAACATTGCGTTTCCGTAGGACTTTACGGTCAAATATTTGAACCCGATATGTCAACCTGTTTTTGAGTAATAAGGTGCTAAAGTCAAAAGTTTCAAAAAATCGTAGCGTCCGCCATTTTAAACCTAGAAAGTTCGGAAAAACAGCGTTTGATTTGCCCTAAAGTTTTCTGTTGGATTCCGTTTTCAAATTTATAAAAAATTGTGTTTTCGCAAAAAAATTTTACCCAAAAATCATGGTTTCCACTTCCGATTTCGGATTTTTTTTTAAGCTTACTTTGTAATGGGTCAACGATTCCGGCTGAAAATTATTGTTAATTTATATGATAAATGTACTAAGGTTGCTTTGTGTAAATGTGGTTTAATGTAGAAGGTTTAGTGTTTAAGGAAGGCCGACACTTTGGCTGGTTAAAACTCTGGAATAAAATTACCTTTGTCCATGTCACGTCCAAGCTGCCTAACGGTACTGCCAGGTTGACTGACAGGAAGAACGAATTGGGTACAAACGACACGTACCAGGGAGATGACAGCCTGCCTTTGAACGCTCGGACCCATGGGCTAGAAGTGTGACTTGTAAAAAGAAAAACGAATAAAGGGTTTGAAAAGAAGAACATGTATGTGCGAAGTGTGTACTTAAATATAAGTAAGTGTGTTTGTGACGTATCGTGTTTTGGTCGCCAAACAACACCTAAAGAAAAGTAAATCAAGTTCGTTGTCAAAGTTTCGAATCTACGGAACTCGCTAATCAAATCGGGCTAGATCAGCAATCTAAATACACGACCGAGCACGATTCACGGGTGGAAATATCACCGTTTTCTCCATATTCCTTGCTAATATCGCGGCTACGACAGCCCAGGGCTCCACCGCCAACCACCTTACAGCTAAGTAGTCGTTGTCGTATCCATTTACGGTTTTGGTCCTCGACCTGCTCCGTCTCACCAATGCTTTCTTGGTCTGCTGATGCTTCGTCGGCCTTTGGGATTGTATCCTATTATGGTTTCTAACCGGAAATGGAAATTAGACATTTTTTTTGGTACAGATTTTTTTGTAGACATGTTTTTGAAATTTTGGAAATGAAGTGTTGTGAATCTAAGGGCAAATCAAATGTTTTTTTCCTGGATGTCATATCTGACCGTGCTCCTATCCTATGCAGCTAGCCGAGTTGTAGCATACTATTCTTATACGGTATGCGACATCGTATTGCACACGCTGTTGCAAGTCGAAATCACTGCTGGGGTGTTACCTTTTTTATTTATTTTTTTTCTTGTTGTAATTTTTGTTAAAACAATGTTATCAGTCATTTATTGGTGTGAGGCTATTTAAAACGTAAAAAGTACCAGCAACCTATTTCGCTTATTTTTTTATATGCCGTCACATTCCAAAGCTCATCGTAATCAGACTATCTGTTTAAGAGATTGACTGAGGCACTAACAGACTCATTCTCAGACAGGCAACCACTTTTTGAGTTCCAAAAACTTGTATTTCCGTCAAAATATCGAATTATAAAATTTTCGCGAAATCAATACTTCCTCTATTAAAAGTACAGGCAATTAAAACAAAAACTTGGGAATAGTATTGGCAAAAAAATATAAAGGGAGTAGGTAGTGAGATATAGAAGAAAGATATGATTGTAAAAAAAATTGCATTTTCTGTAGTAAAAATGCATATTACTATAAAATCAATTTTTTTCAGAAACGAATGCAAACTAACAAGCATCTTGGAACTACGTAAAGAAATTGAAGAAACCTGCCACAAGGCTTTACGTGAACTATTTGCACAACATGTATTTGTAGGCTGTGTTGATTCGACCCAAGCTTTGATTCAGCACAGCACAAAGTTGTACCTTTGCAACACTCAAAAAATTATGCAAGAACTTTTTTATCAGTTCATTTTATATAATTTTCAAAACTTTGGGGTCATTAGCCTATCGGATCCCTTACCCATTTCTGAACTTGCAGTGATGGCGCTTGACTTACCCGAAACAGGCTGGACTGAGGAGGATGGCGATAAATCGGAGCTTGCCAAAAAAGTGACTGAAATTCTAACTGAGAAGGGGGAAATGTTGCAGGAATATTTTTCTATGGAAATTGATGAACACGGAAATTTAAAAAGTTTACCGCTGCTTCTAGGTAAGGTGCAGGTGGAAAAATTGACAAACTTTAAAACTTGATTATTTTTTAATAGAAAACCACATCCCAGAAATGGCAGGCCTTCCAATGTTTATGCTGAGACTTGCAACAGAAGTGAATTGGAATGAAGAAAAACAGTGTTTTGGATCGTTTGCAAGGGAAACTGCCATGTATTATTCTCAGCTGCGACAAGAAAATACAGTAGAGAGCAGTAGTTGGTCTTGGACCACCCAGCATTTATTTTATCCGGCAATTAAAGAATATTTTGTACCTCCTAAATCATTCACCGAAAATGCTGCTGTTTTACAAATTGCCGATCTACCAAATTTGTATAAAGTTTTCGAAAGATGTTAATTTTTAAGTGTTAAATTATTGTTAGATATTGTTGTATTAATGCGCTTTATATTACAATAAACAATTTTTATTTTTTAATTATTCGAACTTTGCATGAATCAAAATTATTTTGGAAACTTTCAATTGTTTTATAATTTTGAAGTCGGTGCCAATTTTTCCGTTGTATCTAATTTGTTATTGTAGCAAGGTATATAATTTTTATGTTTCACTTGGCACCGACTTCAAAATTTTAAAACAATAATTATATAATAAACAATAATTTCTTAATTACATTAAATGGAACAACAAATAAGTATTAAATTGTTGTATAAAAAACATTTATTTTTTGCTTTTTAGTTAACTTATGTTGCTTTTGTGTTTTTATTTGAAGTCGGTTTTCTTTTTTTTTTTAAGTTAATTATCATAAGTGAATATTTTGAAAATTGTTTTTTTAAGGAACATGAACTGCTCAAAGGTTCCTATTAGAAATATCTGTTGCCCACAAAGTATTAACAACCTGCATTTTCCAGTTATTTTTAAGCCGACTAAAATTTTAAACTTAATCTTCAATAAGTCAGCACACCAGAGATGCAAATATTCGAAATTCCCTGTTAAGTACGTAAGTCGCTGCTTCCTGCTACCAGCCACTGTTATCAGTATCGCTGCTGATTTTTGCAGAAATAATGAGTTGTGTCTTGTGTGGTAGAAGAAAATTGAAGGCTGTTGTGGATATTTTCTTTGATTGTTGTACGTGGCCCAACATCGCGTTTGCGATCAAACTTTAAACACGAAAATACAAAATTGGTTCTGTACAACAATTGGATGTGATGATTTGATGTTTATTATGTACATGGGTCATGGTAAAATGCTACCTACAGTTTATGCTATTATGGAATGGGATGACTATAAGGCATTGTAATTAAAAAAAAACATGAAAAAATTAATAATTCTTTGTCTCCCATATGAATTATACTATTGACTATACCCTATACCCCTAAAGGTATTCGGGGGCGGAACTGAATATAGATGGCGCTGCAGTGGATGTGCTATGACGGTTAGAAACGGGGTAATTTTAAAAGGAATACAACGTGCTATATATAATTGCTTGATGTACTGTGTAAGGTTACTGAGATAAAATCTGTTTTAAATGTCTTCTATAAGTTTATTTGACATTTTAATTTACATTAATATTGGTTCAAGGGCGTTCATAGAAGGTCAAGCTATAGTAAATTCTGGACACTTGGTAATGTGCGGCGGCGTTAATGCTGAAAATCATACTGAGGTTGCCGCATTGTGTCAACGGACTTCGAATTTAAAATGACCACCGCACGCGATCGACATTCCTATAAACATCAATAAATAATCAGTAAATTGCATTTTGTACATTTTGACAATTATTTAAAAAAAATAGCGGGCACCCATCGTTGTTGCACGTAATGTAGTTTCTGCAATTTTATTTGTTTTCTTATAGTTTTCTGAAAACTGTAAGCCCTGCTACTGGTAGTAACAGAAATGTTTGTAAATAAACAATATCAACACTATTTTATTATGCCAAATAAATATAAATGTATATAAATAGTTGAAATTATTGAAAGTTTTTTAAAAATTATTTTACGGTGAACTTCATTCGAGATTTACTACACCCTCGGTTTATTACTATTTTGTAAACTTATCATCACCTAATATTGGTGGGTCTAAATTAATCAATGTTACAATAACAATCATTATTTTATCTATACAAGGTAAAATCTTCTATAATAATGTCCCTTAACATATTTTGAAAATTTTTACTTTTTCACTCATTTAACCCAGAAGATGCAACGTCGATTAAATAAAATAATTGTATTATTTCCTTTATAGTATGAATAGAATTTGATTCTACATGTGAGACATAATTATTTTATGGCAATATCTGTGCTATCTAAAACTATTCTTGTTGATTGATACCAATCAAAACAAACAGTGATGTTATTTAAAATTTCTTCTTTTGCAGGAAATCTAATTAATGGCTTTAAAACTATGCTTAGCTCTAGTGTATTATAAAAATAAGACCTGCTGTCCCTCCAAACTAATTTTAAATAGCACAAATAAAACGGTAAACGATAAATCTAATTCTAATTTTATTAGATTCAGTAAATTTTTTGCGACGATGATAAATTTGTGTTATCTGTCGACAATTTTGGAACAGCATTGACCAATACAGCAATAATTGTTAAATTAATTACGCCCTTTAACACCGACGCACACAACAATCATTTTTGCTATGAACGCTACAAAACGTAAATATCATTTCAGCCCGTTTCGTTTAGTTACAAAGTTTGACGCAAGGCGCCGGCCGGGGCGAGCGCTGCCTCAGCCGAATATAATCAAAGATTATACTTTATTGCTTAGTCCAAATATTTCCTTAAATACTAGAGAGTACTAATTTTTAATGCAATTATTAAGTGAAACTAGGCAATAGCAGTAGTAAAATATAAAGATGTAACCAAATTAGACTACGAGGGTAGGTACCATATCTACCTGCACGTATTATAATTGGGTAACATACAAACCGCATAAACACAAAATGATAAACAAAATTTAAAACATTAAAAATAGAATAGAATAGAAACAAAAATCAGTACATAATAATACAACATTAAAAATGTACTGTATTGACACAATCGGTGCGAACAGTCACTCTAGACGTAGTGCATGTCATTAACATTATAATTAGTGTAATAACAAGTACTTTAAGTGCTTCAAGAGTTTATTATTTACTTATTGTGTGCGGATAACAATTATTTTAAAAATTTCAGACAAACCCCTGTGTATTATACAGATCACGATAAACATTGTAAAATATTCATCTAGGGAACTAGGATTTAAATATCTAGTATTGGTAGCTTGTATGTATAAACCAGGATTAAATCATATTAAAACATGCAAACATTAAAATCTACGTTAACTAATTTAGTACCTACTTTTTTAGCACGTTAACTTAAGCATTCCATTTAAAATATATTTGATATAAACATACATTCTTTAAAAAAATCTTTTACCTTATAAAACAATTAATGTCTTTTGCAAGTCTGCAAAAAATCATAATTAAACCGTAAAGTCTCATTAAACAAAATTTTTACAAATACCGTATTCACAAAAACTACATTACTGCATGTCTGTACACTACAAATAAATGCAAATGCAGTCTTCACTATAATCAAGTAGTCACTATTATATTTAAGAAAGAAGAGATTTGGTTTCAATTATGGCTAGAATAGACCACTACATGTTTCGTACTTATTTGAACTCATCAGGTGGACTTAATTCTATTATATTTGTCCTTGTTTTACTATGATGATACGTCAACAAGGAAATCATATCGCAAGGTCTGCAACCTGGTAATTCTGCCACTGGGATGGTGACATACAAGTTGCAGTTGAGGAATCACCGCATATTTTTGTGGTTATACGTGGCGATGCACACCGGATGATTGATAACATGTTGGTAAGCACTTTCAGTATACAAATTAAGAATCTGATAATAATGAAAAAGTTCCTGTAAATATTTGCTCGAAAACGCTTCGTTACGGAGCAAGTTGCAGCAAACAAATGTGGGAATAGTATGACATTAGCTCCTCCAGAGGCTTAATTTCATAAGCAGCTTTTATGGATGCATGTTTATAGAAACTCTTTTTATCGCTTTGATTTGTAGAACGTACTCTCAAAGTTTTGTGGATAGAATATGGAGTGTGTCGCTTTTTGAAATTTTATGCTACAACATCATCTCAGTATTATCGTTGATTGAAGTATTTAGTAAATATATTTTTTGCGGGAAATAATTTGCTGTAACTAAAATTCGCGCATCATTTTTTATACAATTTTTATCCTAAAAGTTAGGTGTAGACACCTGTTGCACCCCCTACACGAAACTTTTGGTTGCGACCGTTGCTATAACAACGACTTCATTTCTTTGTAATAAGCGTAAGAAGCGCACCACTTTGAGTCAGCCCGCAAGTTTAAAATTAAATAGTTATAACACGTTATAATAATAAAATCGCTTGTTTTTCGTAGCCACCGTTGTTGGAATTATATTTATGATTTTCTTATTATTTATTAGCCTTTTAATTATACAAGGTGTTTAGAAAAACATGAACTCCAGTTCAGAAAAAGAATCCTTACTTTAAAACTTTTAATATAATGTCTGCAACAGCTGAGTTATCCAGATACAGAGTGTTAAAATTTAAATTTTTAATGGTTATTCCAAAAAAATACCTAACGGTTTGGAATATTTTATTAGAATTTCTCATGCGTTATAATGTTTTTAGTGATAATTAAATTCCAAAAATGACACCAGGGGCGTGCGTGTGGGAAAAGGGGCCGATTAAAAAAAATAAATACAAATTAAATAAAAATTTAAAGAGACTGATATTATTCAGATTGCAACAAGGACTTCAAAAAAGCAAATCAAAAATTAAAAACAGTGGCGTGCAGGTTTTTTCTTTGAGAAAAAAAAATGACCTCATTATCTACCTCTGAACCGGGCCCATGTATTTCAAATCACTCTGTATTTTTACGCCGAAATAGTTGTACATTTTGTTATTTGTGGTGGTGTGTTGTACATAAGCATTTTATTAGTTTTTCGTACTACAATTTTTAAAAATCTTAGGCAACTATTTTAGCATAGTAGAGAAAGGTATAATAATATCAGTTTATCTTAAAATGCAAGTATTTAATTAAATTTGTTTAATTTTTCAGGTTTTCGGTATAAAATGCCACAAGAACCATGTTACCGCAACAAGTTTTATTCTCGGAAGAATCACTAAGGATGCAACTAAATGGTAAATATTTAAAGTATATTCATTTGTTCATTATTTTTGTTGTATTTAGGAAACCTTAGCCCTGTAGGGTGATTAAAATGCTCCAAAATATTATGTCTTATAAAAGTTGCGATTTAGATTTGTAGCATTTTATGTTTTTTAAATCATTTTTTAACTTCAATTGCAAAATTCGTTTATTCAGGTTGCTTATTTTAGACTTTTATCACAATTTTGTTAGTAAAATTTAGAGACTTGCTTCAATTTTAATTTCACCATTTTTGTATCTGAACTTTTTTTTAATTTTCCAGATGTTTACAAGGAACACATCATAAATAAGATCTCAATTGCAGAGGAGCTAGACATGAAGGAATCAGACTCCAGAGAAGCTGAATGAAGTCAGAAGTGGCCTGCTGGAAGTGGACTTGCGGAGGAACTTGGCTACTGCCGAACTGGACAACTTGAGGACTGGATCGGTTTAGGAGTGGATTCGGAAGAGGACAGCGCAGTTATTACAGGTAGATTCGACATCGATGGAAGGCGTTCCAAGGATTCAAGGCATCACAATGTGAGTTTTTTTTATATTCTTCGCAGCAGTGTAAGCCAGTAAATAAAACTCACTTTGGCATATTTACAAAATAAAAACTGTTACCTTCTAGAATCCATACAGAAAGAAGCCCTAGTTAAAATAATGAAGGTTTTAAGTTACTGGATAGTCTAAGAAGTTATAATAAGATAGCAAACAGTTTTACTTACATGTTTTTAGTGTATTTTTTTACCCTTGCGCGCTCTCCTTTTATAACAGTAGGTAACTGTAATTTTGATATTTAAAAATATATTACCTAACTCCGTTGCATTAATTAAGTTAGGAATGTTCTTGTCACTACAGTAGCAATGTAGATAGAGTTAATGAACTTTTGCTTGCACCCCTGTATACTTTCCTATAATGGATATTCTCGAATTTCTAGGGCTACCCTTCTCTTGGTCTTCAGGCTTTTAGATGTTTAACTGATGCAATCTAAAACTACATATTTTTGAAAATGCTCGTGGTTGTTATCAACGTGTTCAAAATTTTACTCCGTACCATCTAGTAGCAGATTTTATTTTGTAAATTGTAATGCTTTTTTTACGATCGTAATACTATGCTCGCTTTCGAATCCGGGAGTGTTTGTGCATCGGTACAGTTTCTTATTAAAGTGAATAAAAAATAATAATAATAATATTCTTTAGGATCGATTTTGGCATAAATATGTTGTGCTATATACATAAGCGGCTATGTTTTGGAGTGACTTTAATAGCTGCTTTAATTTTAAAGCTGCTTTATTTAGACCCGAATCCACATTAAGTATCCTTATTTAATTTGAGTTATATTTCGAAGTCGCAATTTGATTTTGGATTAACCTGAATCGATCGATACAGTGGATGGCTCCTACGGTTTACGGGTTTACCCTCGGATTTTTCGCGCAAATCGGAAAAATTTGCATATATTACGAGTGTAAAAGGGCATACTTGCAGTTCTTGTATTAGTAAATGATTTTGATAATTAAATACATCATCAGAAAATTTCATGTTTGAACAGTTACCTCATTACTAAGACAATTAGCATTTTATTTGAAATTGATTTATTGCTTTTGTGAAATTTAAATGAAGGACAGTAATATAACAGAAAATGTAATAATCATCACACTGTTTTTTCCATAAGCATTTAAAGACAACGAACTGCAAATGAGTTTTAACTTAATAGTTTTCAAGGCACTCCCAGTTTATTTGATGTAATTTTTACAATTTGTTGTTTATGATGTATTTTAACTTCAGAAATTTAAAAATACGAAACAAAACGAAAATTCAGAAATACGTTTTCAGAGTTTCTCGTTCTTGCTTTGTATTTTACCCATCCTTGAACTAAAACACTGGCTTCCTTGTTGTTCATTATAATAGGACCATTTTAAGAAGTTCAACATTTGGAAAAGGAACATTTTTTAGATTTCACCGTTACAAAGATTTTCAAAATTTTCTGACGTTATTTTCAGTTCAGAACGTGGGTGGGTATTTCGTTCTCAAATTTGTACAAGTACATGATGCACATTGCCCGAGCTAGTCGATACATCATGCTTGAGCGAACTAGAGCTTGGTTGGCTGTAGCACTCCTTTCTTGATGAACTGTGTAGAGTGCGTGCCGTGGGGGGTGACTCTATCTTGCGATAGGGATTAAAGCACATATGGCCGATGAATCTCAGCGAAGCAATTTATTGTGGAGAGACGAGGGTGGTTTCGCATGAGGCAGTCCACTGAGTCAGTTTGCATCGCTAACGATTATCACTCCTCTAACAGATTTTTGGTTTGTTGAATGTGCTTTGCAATTTTGAGATTTCTTTGGCTTTACAACTTCGATGCGGAAAGGGAGGATGAGGTTTGCCATGTTTTTTTTATGGCTACTCAAATTCTACAGTTACTTCCCTGAAAAAAGTTCTGCTTTCGCTTTTTTAAATATTCTAAACTTTTAGAATTTGAATTCAAACATTTTCAAACCATAACGATATTATTAGTTTAAAATGGTCCATTGTTAATTAATATTTTGCATGTGCTTTGTTGAATTTGATATGCTGCAAAAATGCCTCTGAACATTGAAGAGCACAGGTTTTGCAATCGGAATTTGTTTATCTTCCTCAGTTTTTATTACTTTTTTTTGCTTATGATAGGTTTGTTCTTCCCCCCTCCACTTACTAATTGTAAATGCGATATGAAGCCTCAGAAGAGAAATTTATTTATAAATTTCTTTATAATGTAAACTTTTCAACAGTTCTGTATATTTTCTGTTCACTAACTTGTGTCTACATGACGCTGTGTTTCCACTGATGAAACATTAGTGCACTTTTCTTAATTATTTGCTGTTACTGTAGAGATAACACATTGGTGGAACAGCATTACACCATACAGTAAGGAATGGCATTTTTCTTCAAAAAATGCATTCAAAATTACACAAACAAAATTTTTGAACTTGTGTTTTCTCTAGGGTGGCAGGAGGGGGTTCTAATATATTTTACAGCTATGTACTTCGAATCTGTATTTGATAATATTTTGCTTGAAGTTATAAAAGGTATTTTAATACCTGTTGAATTTTTCTTTGCGCACAATTTTTACATTATTATGGGGGTTTGAATGTTTTGAAGACAACATTAGAAGAACGTAGCTTTATCAATTTTTGTTATAGCTGCTTCGACACTGTCCGTTGGTCGCAGCAGTTATTCTTCTGACGGAAGTGTAGTTATGTGCAAAATGTAACAGTTAATAAAGCATGGTAAGTACTAGTTAAGAATTAAATTTTTAATTATTTATATTTAAACTAATTTTTTTTTTGAATTTATATTTTAGGTTTTTTACCTACGCAGGTTTATTAAGTTTCAATTGAGAATGAAGGTTAGTATTTTTTTGTGGTAGGTTTTTATTTTCTCAATTTTTTTTTGCATTTAAGTACCGCTGAATTGTTTACAAAACAAAATGTAGCAGTGCGAAATAATTTATCGGGTTATTTTTCATGGCCGTTTTGCCACCTTTGGATCGTCAAAGCCATTACATATTTAACGGGAGTGTAGTAGTTGTGTCTAGTACATTAAATAACAAATTTACATTATATGCAGCTATATTATTGATGTTAAGTATTAGTTCAGTATTATATTTCATAATTTTAGGGTACTATTTAGTACTCATTCGTTTATCTGGTTTTTAGTTAATTAATACCGATTTTATTTGAGATCAATAATATTTTCATGTATTTTAGGTACCTAAGTTAAAATAATAAAAATTGTTTTACTTAGGTATCTGAATAAGATGTAAGTAAGTAAGTATTTAAGTAAGTAAATATTTTATTCGAGACTGTTTAGAATCCTGTCATATAAAATTACAAAAATACATAGAACATAAAATTTGTGTTGAGAAAAAAAATTACATATACATTGTAGTTGCTAATTAAAAATTTAAATTTCAAACAGTTGCCAATCGAAAAACAAAATAACAAAAAAAAAACAAAACAACAAAAGAAACAAAGAAAGAAAGAAAATTAAAGCACTTCAGGGGAAACTTGTTAAACTGTAGGGGGCGCTCTGCTGCAGGTGTTTAGCCAAGCCTGCTTTAAATTTTTTCCGGCTGAAAGTTTTCCAGTCAGCAGGGCATTTGTTGTAAATTGTGTGTCCAGATCTGAGCAATTCGGTGGTGTGTAGACGAGTGTATGGTGAGCGTAGGTGTTCTCTTGAGCGTGTTAGGTATGGGTGATTGTCTTCTTGTCTTGAGAGGATGCTGATGTTCTTGTGGATGTTAATAAGTGTCTTGTAAATATATGTTGCAGGTGCCGTAAGTATGGCGTATTTTACAAAATGCGGTTTACAGCTTGTCGTGCTTGAGGCTCCTTCTAAACTTCTTACCGCTTTTTTTTGCTGTAGAAACACCCGATTCAAGTGTGGAGAATAGCCCCAGACCTCTATGCCATAGGCTAAGGCTGACTGGAACAGTGCATGATATGCGGTTAGAGCTGCTTCGGTACCTGCGGTCTTCTGGACTTTTCTGATAGCGTAGGTAACTTTTGATAATTTGCAGCAGAGGTGCTCAACTTGGTTATTCCAGGAAAGTCTAGGGTCGAGGTGGATCGCCAAAAAACGTGCTTCGCCTTCAACATGCACCCATCTGTCGGTTACGTAGGATATTGACACTGTCTTTTGTATATTAAGGTGAAGTTGATTTTGTTGGAACCATGTTTCAGCTGATCGCATGTCGGACGTCATTTTATCTGCTACGTTGTGATGGCGATGAGGATGAATGTTTGGTAAATTAAGTAGATTTAACTTAAGCTTGGTCTAGTAGGTGGTGCCCCCACGCGGAGGGTGTAGCAAACAATTTGGCAAGGGTGCGTTTTGCGGGAGAAGGAGCGTCAGTGGAGTTTGGCGGCACGCGAAAGCAAGGCGGCTTTTGTGATGCAACTAAGTGGCGTCATAATTAATATTAAAACATTGCGGTTGTGAATGTCGTGAATTTGTTATTAGCATTAAGTATTTGTTGGTTGGCGTGTAATATAGTGTGTGTTAGTTTTAGAAGGTATAATTTAGTGTGTAAATAAAACTCTCAATGTACATAATCCGTCCATTTTATTTTTATTGTTAACTGACAGTAGATGAAAACCTAACAGTTGTCGCAGCTACAGTCGCTGTTTGTTAGGGTGGTATCATCGACAGTCCAGAGCATTTGGTAGGTCGTTCACATATATTATAAAAAAGACAAGCCCAAGTAGTGATCCTTGGGGGACTCCTATTGTAGTTTGTTTGAGTTCACTGTTTTCATTTTTTATTGTTACCAATTGCCTTCTGTTTTGTAAGTAAGACTTCAAAAACTTAAGTGGCATTCCGCGAATTCCATAGTGCTGGACTTTTTGAAGAAATATCTGGTGGACATGGAGTCAAATGCGCGGCTTAGATCACAGAGTTGGGTAGAGCATTTTTCCTGATTTTCTAACGCATTGCAGATTTTTGTTACCAGTGCCTTCATAGCATCCTCAGTGCCACATCTGGACCTGAAGCCAAATTGTATATTGCTGAAGTATTTATTTATTTCAAAAAAGTTGTTGATTCTAGTGCAATTTGTTCCAGGATTTTTGACACTGCGGGTAATATGGCAATCGGCCGGTAGTTACTGCAGTTCGAGGTGTTGCCTTTTTTGTGAACAGGATGTACTTTGGCTACTTTGAGCTTGTCAGGGAAAATGCCTTGAACAAGACATTCGTTAAAAATCACTACTAAGGGATGGCTTATATGGTTACTGACCTCCTTCAGAGTCTTTGTTGTGATATCGTACACGTCTGGCGAGTTCTTTCCTTCCATTGTTTTTAGGATTTTTAAAATTTCTTCGCCGTTTGTGGACCAGAAAAAAAGTGATGATCCGTTGACTGGAATTTGAGTAGCTGTATTGATGAGGGTACCATTCTTTAGTTCATGTTCGGTTTTGGTGAAAAATTCATTGAACTCATGGCATGAGGGTGGATTTCTGAGTCTTTTCCTTTGTTTGCGCCCAGTTTCTTTATTGATGGTTTTGGTTTCCCATATAGCCTTTGATTTATTGTCAGACTCTTGAATGCGGGTGTAGTTTCTATTTTTCCTATCTTGTTCTGTCATTTGAATGTAATAAGCTTTATAGTTTCGAAGCCGATTGAAGGAGTGTTCATCACCTCTGTCTTCTTGTATTCTATACATTAGGTCAAGGGTGTTTTTGATTTGAAGAATTTCATCTGAGGGTCTAGTCTGTTTTCTATTTAGGTTAAATTTTTTTAGTGGAAAAACTGACTCGTGATGGGTAGCGAAAATTTGTAAAAATTTGTCAAGCATGATATTTGGATTTCTTGACTCATATACTGGGGACCAGTCTGTTAGCTGGAGTAATTCATTTAGTGATATGCTAAAGGAATTACCTTTAGTATATCAGTGTTTTTTTGGAATATATTCTCCTTTTGCCTACGTCTGGTTTAGTAAAAATATAATAGTTTATAATAAATCTCGCTCTTAAAATATTCTTCAAGCTCTACTTTTACTTTTATATTTTAAATGTTTGTAATTCAGATGCATCATTTAGAATTCGGTGTTTCAACTACTCCTCCTGCAGCTTCTATGTTTTCTGTTCATTGAGAAATCCGATCGAAGCCTAAGAGTGCGTTCATGTTTTTAAAGTCGGACACACTAGGTGAGAATATTTTACTCGTATTTATATATTTAAGTAATTTAGACATATGGCATTTATTATTTGTTTATGAAGTCGCAACAATAATTGCAAGTTGCAAATGAAAATCAGTTTATAAATTTTTAATTTATTGAAAACTTAGAAAATATGAGTTAAAGTTGAACCATAGTAATCTAACGTCTCTATATAGAAATTTAAATTATTTTTCTTTTTGGTGTTAACTATCTAACTATTTTTTGTATCCTCCTATGAATCAGTTGGTGTAATTTATTCCCAATAATGACTATTAAATGTAATTTCTGCTTTTGTTGAATAGATATTCCACCACGATCGTTAGATGTTCCCAGTATCAACACAACTGCCCGGTTCTGTGAAGTCAATAAGAAATTCATCTGAATGTTTTTTAAATCATGCCCGGTAAGTACCTACGTAGTTAAAAACATATGAAATTTTCTTGCAATGCGAATTAAATGTTATTTGTTGAATAACTACTTATATTGTTTTATAGTTCCGTTATACTTGAAGAACTCTACTTTTTGTTGCTATTGATAGGTAAGAAATAGTTCAAATCTACACATAGATGTTCTTATTTTTGTAAAAGTTATATTAACTTTTACACAGACAAGATAAGTTTTAAAGTCATTTCGTTTGCATCAGATCAAATAAATGTGGATTTGTGTTTTAATGTATTTTTACTTTCTTATACTTTCAGTTTAGGGAAGTATTTGATTTCATGAAAATTTTCGAAATCGAGGTTTTGACGGAAATACATGTTTTGGGCCTCCAGGAACCAGTGGCGTAGCGAAAACCACAAGGCCCCCACACCCCAAACTCTTATAATACACCCACAAGGTTAGTTAGTAACTAACCTTGCCCCACCCCTAGCTAAAGTTTTGTTATAGAGAAATTTAAAAACAGACATATCTATGGTTAACGGTCACATACCAGAATTTGTATTAAAAATTGTTAACATTACTAAAACCACTGCACTCTAGCAAGTAAAAACACAATTTTCTCTATTAACAACCTTAGACTATAGAAAACATCTTTGCAATTGCAAAATAATTAATACAATTGGGACTTCGATCTACAGTCCGCTACACTAACTACTTCGTTAGCTTATTTGTTGTAAAACAAAACTAAAAAAAAAATATTTAAAAATGTTCATTCCAAGGAGTAATAAAACATAAAGGATCTATTGATTTCATTTTTAAGTGGAGTAGTAGATAAAATTAAATAGATTCAAACACCTTTAGTCTCCCCACTACTATTATTTAATATACAGTGAGTTTTCCTTTTTTGTATACATACCAGCTATATTTTTATAAAAACATATCAATGCATTGTTTTACTGCAATCTGTAGGCAATCAACTATACACTAAATTTCAAAGCTTCAGTTTTTGAAAAAACAGTCTGCTGTGGAAACAGTACCTAATCAAATTGTTTAATGTCAAATTAATAGCAATTAGTTTTGATTTTTTTAATTTAGCATAAAATTTGTGTATTGTTGATATTTTATGTTTTTAAAATAATAGTTTCATTAAAAAATTTTTGATATTCAAATAGGTTTGCGTTTTATTCACAAACATACTCCTTGAACATAACCTCACACTATGAGGAATAACCTTTCTCTCTCTATTATTTTGTGTACACTTGGTTGCCTATAGATTGCAGTAAAACAATGCATTGACATTATTTATCAATTCCAGCTTTACTTCGTTAAAGTCCATATTTAATGAGTATCTGTATATAAAATACTTAATCACTTTAACTATATCTATTTATTTAAACCTTATACGTATTTCGGCATGTTTACATGCCATTCTCAAAGGTTATATGAAAGTAAACAGTTAGTGTTGTTATAGCAATAGAACTATTTTACTTATCTTGGTAATCGTCTGCAGATGACTTGATTTTTTTATTCCAAAATGTCCAATAGAGGAGAATTTAAGAGATCAATTTGCTCATTCATTAACGGTACAGTTTTTAAATGTTTGTGAATTTCAAAAGCTTCTAGTATATCTAATTTACGTTTATCATCACAAAAGTGTAAACATTTTATGGTGTTATTAGATGTCATTGAATGATTTTGTTCTAGTAAGTGTTTAGCGTAATTGGATTTATGTGGGTGTTTGTATTTGTAACAACGTACGTGTTCTTTATACCTAATATCAAAATTTCTAATTGTCGGGCCTATATAAACCGAATTACAATGCGAACAATTTAATTTGTAAATGCCTGATTTTAACAAATCATCTGTTTTTGATTTTGCATTAAACAAAGTATTTAAGATGTTCCTAGTTGTTTTAAAGCTTACTTTATATTTATTTGTTTTGTTTATAATTTTAGCAATTTTTTCTGATTTCTCACCAAAATATGGGATCGAAGCATATTTAATTGTATCGAACGAAGTTAGGATATTCGGGTAAATTTTTTGAATGGCTAATTTATAATCTTTTTCTTTAATTAATGTATCAATAAGTTTAGTATTATAACCATTACTGTATGCAATTTGTTTAATAATTGAAATTTCTCTATTATAATTAATTTCATCTAAAGGGACCGTCAAAGCCCTATGTATCAGGGACCTGTATGCTGCTAATTTATGTGTTTTATGGTGACAAGAATCGTGTGGTATTGTAATGTCTGTTTGTGTAGGTTTTCTATAAACTGAGTACTCAAATTTATTAGTTGAATTAATTTTTATGTTTAAATCTAAGAAGTTAATGGACTTATTTTGTTCAGTTTCTAGTGTAAATTGTATGTTTGGGTGCAAGCTGTTAATAAAAATTAAAAATTCATTAATTAAATCAAATGAACTATTAAAACATGCTAAAATGTCATCAACATAACGAAACCAAAATATAACTTTCTCAGATTGATTTGATTCGAATATTTGATCTTCTAGATTTTCCATAAATATGTTAGCTAAAAGAGGTGAAATTGGACTTCCCATGGGTAAACCATCTTTTTGGAAATAAATTTTATTATTAAAAGTAAAATAATTTTGATTGATGCTAGTTAGTTTTGATGTTACTAATATGTTTTCCCAAATACCTCCTCAAGAGTGTATTCCTTTGTTAAATGATATTCTTATTAACAAAAATGTTGAGTTAATAAAACGGACTGAGTTGATTCAATTATTTGAACTTTGCACCAATCAAAATTATTTTACTTTTAATAATAAAATTTATTTCCAAAAAGATGGTTTACCCATGGGAAGTCCAATTTCACCTCTTTTAGCTAACATATTTATGGAAAATCTAGAAGATCAAATATTCGAATCAAATCAATCTGAGAAAGTTATATTTTGGTTTCGTTATGTTGGTGACATTTTAGCATGTTTTAATAGTTCATTTGATTTAATTAATGAATTTTTAATTTTTATTAACAGCTTGCACCCAAACATACAATTTACACTAGAAACTGAACAAAATAAGTCCATTAACTTTTTAGATTTAAACATAAAAATTAATTCAACTACTAAATTTGAGTACTTAGTTTATAGAAAACCTACACAAACAGACATTACAATACCACACGATTCTTGTCACCATAAAACACATAAATTAGCAGCATACAGGTCCCTGATACATAGGGCTTTGACGGTCCCTTTAGATGAAATTAATTATAATAGAGAAAATTCAATTATTAAACAAATTGCATACAGTAATGGTTATAATACTAAACTTATTGATACATTAATTAAAGAAAAAGATTATAAATTAGCCATTCAAAAAATTTACCCGAATATCCTAACTTCGTTCGATACAATTAAATATGCTTCGATCCCATATTTTGGTGAGAAATCAGAAAAAATTGCTAAAATTATAAACAAAACAAATAAATATAAAGTAAGCTTTAAAACAACTAGGAACATCTTAAATGCTTTGTTTAATGCAAAATCAAAAACAAACGATTTGTTAAAATCAGGCATTTACAAATTAAATTGTTCGCATTGTAATTCGGTTTATATAGGCCAGACAATTAGAAATTTTGATATTAGGTATAAAGAACACGTACGTTGTTACAAATACAAACACCCACATAAATCCAATTACGCTAAACACTTACTAGAACAAAATCATTCAATGACATCTAATAACACCATAAAATGTTTACACTTCTGTGATGATAAACGTAAATTAGATATACTAGAAGCTTTTGAAATTCACAAACATTTAAAAACTGTACCGTTAATGAATGAGCAAATTGATCTCTTAAATTCTCCTCTATTGGACATTTTGGAATAAAAAAATCAAGTCATCTGCAGACGATTACCAAGATAAGTAAAAAAGTTCTATTGCTATAACAACACTAACTGTTTACTTTCATATAACCTTTGACAATGGCATGTAAACATGCCGAAATACGTATAAGGTTTAAATAAATAGATATGGTTAAAGTGATTAAGTATTTTATATACAGATACTCATTAAATGCATTGACATGTTTGTTATAAAAGTATACATAAAATTTATAGCTGATATGTATACAAAAAAGAAAAACTCACTGTACAGAGTGGCCAGGAAAACCCCGGCCACTTTTCTTGCGGCGGTCAAGAGATGGCGCTTTAGTACAGAAAAATTAAAATACTGACAACAACGCAGAATCCAAGACGCTTTGATTGTTTTGATTTAATATGGGGCGTATTTAATTTAATATGGGGCGTATTTAATAACTAAAGCGTCTTGGAAAAATGGTTAGAAACCGGCAAAAAGTACATAATATAAATAAATAATACAATAATTATGCTTATAACAATAATGTTTAAACTAAATAGTTGGACCTTCATCGGCCACTCAATACAGTATGATCAAGAAATTTCAGACGAAGGCCGGCTACGGAGAACAAAAGCCGCATGTTGACCTCTACCTCATCATACATCCTCAGAATATTTTATAACAACAAATAGGCAAACAGCTCAAGCTAATAAAAACTAAATTTGACACCACAAGTTGATATTTAATTCTTGACGCCAGATAATGAATTGTGTTAATAATTGGACAGTTACTACTGATATTTTTCATGCCAAACGTTTTTAAATTTTCTGCAGTTTGGTTTGCAGTTATTGTTTACCAATTTATTTACATTTAACGAAGGCATAGGTCTGCCCATTTTTAAAACTTCCTTTTGATCATCTTCTTCAAATCTTGATAAAGGAGTTTTATGTAAGATACAAATGCTGTCGTTTACAGGAAACATTTTACTTATTTGCACGTGAATGGTGAACGCTAGCTACAGTTTACCATGACACAGCTATCCATCGATGCCTCCGTCTAAGTGAAACTGAAAACCTGAAAATTTTCTAAATGACGCATCTTGGTAGACCTGCATTCGGACGGGCGTGAGGGTATGTTGTCATGACAACCGCCTTCTGTTCCACTCTAGATAGATGCGGTGTACGAGTTGAAGTTGTGGTCGCATCATTTCTACATCAGCTTGGTTGAACGATAGTGGTTTGTGTATCGTGCTACGAAAATTGAACTTTTTTTTACTATACAATTATTATATGTATTTTTCACGCTACAGGCATGGTAAATAGACGATACATCCATCGCTACAAAAGATGAAAATGGCCAATAACATTCGTTTACTTTTTGCCCTTGACTACGGAACTTAATAGTGTCATTTACATTCCTAGGATAATAATTAAAGCAACAAGGTACAGATTCCAATATTTTATTTCAAACAGAATACTAAAATGTTGATTTTAACTGTTCGTTGATATGGTAACAAGCACAGGCAACTTAGAATAATGGGGCTTTTAAAAAATAATTCCGATTCTACCTGTAGCTGAAAAATTTAATAAGTAACACGGAATGCATCGACTATTAACATTCTCGGCAGGCCACAAGGCTCGGCTTCGCCTCGGCTCGTATTTACCTACCTCGAATGTTATTGCGTCTTTACATTCCTTGTTACTTAAATAACTATAATTTTGTACTTTTAGTAATAGCCATATTATTATACTATTAGTATGAAAATATACTATTACAAAATTATATAAAGCGCCGCAATTGAGTGAAGCGCCGCATCACTCGCTTCACCATTCGAGCCACTACTGAGTTGCACGAGATCTAAAAATTTCACATATTATTCACATACTTGCCAAGGCAAAGGCAAGAAAATGAATTTTTATAAAGTTGATATTAAAGGTCAGTATAATGAATGTATTGCTATTGAAAATTCTATTATTTTCTAATTTTTGTAAAATTTTATGCCGTTTATGTTAAATATATATTATTATAAAATATTATAGTTTACGTATTTGTTTTATTTATATTATTATACGAAAAGGGGATTTTCAAAAATAACTTCGTGCCCGATCCCATCGATTGCTTGGTGCGCAACTGTTTCTAACATTGTCCTGTCTTTAATAACTTTATGCTATAGTACTATAGCTTTGTAAAATCGTTTGGGACTATTTTGTCAAATCCTAATAATGTTTATTGTTATTTATGCTAGAAATAGTGTACCCTTTATATCAAGTTTTGTAGACATGATTAACTATTAGTACGATGTGAAATTTTCATAACTTCTTATATAAAATGAAAAACTTGTAAGGTTTTAAAAGATGTACTTTTTATTTTCATTTGGCCAATAATTAAAATTAAATAAATAACATTTAATTACATCATAGATTTATATAATATCACATCATTTGAAAACAATCAATAATCACTGTCTAATAACATAAATCATGCACTTACAAGTAGTGCAGCAATAAAATATTACAAAGAAATGGAATAAAATGATTAAACCATAAGAATGGCTTTGTAAAATTTAAAAATAAAATTGAACTTAATATTGCTACATGTTTCACTGTATTGTTCATACAAACTTTCACATTTGGTTTTAATTTAAAAATCGAATGATTTTCCACTGGACAAATAATAATTTTTTTTTCTTTAGCTAGTGCGTTCCTGCTTATTCCCTTGATTGGAAATAATACGCTTGGCATAGTAAAAACTGCAAACATTCCACAAATATATTTATAATAACACTGATTTATACCTTGGAATCCTTCGTCATCAATGCTGTGGTAGTTTCATTTTCTGAATCACTAGCAGGGTCTTTAATATCATTAACACTAACGTTATTGTTGGAGTTGGCAATATTTCTATTTAAGTCAACAGTTGTTGGAGGTAGGTTTCCGCTGTTGGCATCTTCAATTGCCTTTCTGAGGTCGGTCAGCCCAACAACACCTACCAGTTTACCAATAGCTGTTACGTAAGCATGGTTTACGCCTACCATGGAGAACAAGGAGTGAACTTTTAATAAAGACGTTCTCTCCACCAACTGAAATGGGGCAGGGTCAATATGACAGTTGCTAAACTGTACTTGTAGTTGCATTTGCTCTTCTTCCCATATTCTTTGATCTTCGGTTGACATATCACAAACTCGTTCTTTAGGCTGCAATAAAAATAATAATAATATCAGCTAGTTAGAAAATAGTATAAAATAAGATACTTCCATAGCAGGTTTAACAACATCCTGACTTATAATAGCAGTGGTAGGTATTGTCAATAACAATATTTCTGTGCTTGCAGTTTTGAAGATAATATCAGCAAGGTAATTATGAGTGTTAGTTGAGAACTGGTCACACATTTCTTAAGTTTGAATATAAATATTTATATTAAGACAATACAAAAAAAATAAAAACAAAAAGAAAATAATAATAAAAACGCATTATAAAAGCCTTGGATTGAGCATGAACCTTCGGCACGTAAGGCAGACGTCTTGCTTAGTTGCGCTACCGCATATGAGTAAGTATGTTCTTGATAAATCACTCACTACGTACGGTTTTAATAAATTTATTTCTGTATTTTGTTTTTATTAGTGATATCTCAAAACAAACGAAAACGAAAGAAAACAATAATCAAAACTTTTGAATTTTTTTCATAAAGACATAATTTGTGTGGTCATCATGACTACCAACCGATAATTTTTTGTTTGCACTAGTGCAAATTGTAATATACTACTATAGCACCACTCTAGTGGTCATAACTTTTTCGACAATTTTTGCAAAGTCGGTGATCGTTAGTGCAAAAATTACCATAAAAGTCGTGGTCAAGTATAGTATTCGGCATGACAATTCCACAAATATAAAAAAAAACTGGAGGGGAAATTACATCGAATATTCTATTCACATTGTAACAACTAATGGTAGATGTTTATTTTCAGACGCTTAGCCAATCACAACTGGGATTATTGCGATAATTCTTCTTTTACGAAGATGCGTTGTTATCAACTTTGTAACCATAGCAACCACGTCCACAATTAGTTTTAATTTTTGCTTATAATAATTAAAACAACACGTTAGTACGTCAATACATATCAAAAAAAATGTGTGCCAAGCACGCAAGATCTAAGTGAAATTTCTTAGCGTGTTCGAAGGAACAGCCGATCTTTTGCAGGACAGTTAGTGATGGCCATATGCGGCTCCTTTGGAACTAATCTCCTGGTTTGTCAGTCGTCAAAACCATCGCCGCGTATCAGCTCACGGTTTAAACCGTAAACCGCCTGCTGATACAACAACTTCAGATAAGATGAGGAAACTGGAAAGCCAGGGATAATATCGACAGGGGGCTTGGGGGTCTTCGCTTAATCACCCGGACCGCGTGGATGAGACACTATCATAAAAACCTTCCTAAACCTAAGGCGCGGCGCGCGCCAAAGGGATACACGATCAAGAGGAAGATTGATCCCGAGCGGTAAATCTTCGGAGCACCAAACGCCACTCCATCGCATTTTAGTCGCCTTATCCCACCGTACGGGCTCCCGCGGATCGGACCTTCATTTCCCGACTACTCGTGGGCTTTCTATGAACACGGAAAAGAAACAAAACTCAGCAATAGCTGAAAGGCAACTAGAGGGATAGCCAGGAAGGTTCCAAAGGACGGATCTTGGCGAAGCTAAAAAGCGACTTTCTGGAGCAGCTAAGCGAAAGCTAAAGCAACAGAAAATACAAGAGGCGAAGACTGGAGTAACGCGTACCAGCACCGCCAAAATCTACCATTAACGTCGGGAGAAGTTACCTGGAGAGGGTCTAAAAGGAACCGTTCTGACGGAAACACAACCAAACAAACGAATAAAAGAAAGGCTGGACTTGCTTCCTCCTACAAGGAAGCAATTACCGAAGCCAGGTTGGCTATATTACCTGAAGGGTATCCAGACACCACCCTGAGTGAAGAACAGAAAGGGCTTATCAAGGCCCACCTGCTCACCAAAACAGACGAAATTAAAGGAGAGGAGACCCCACCTAGACACAGAGGAGGATGTTTTTTTATTAACTGTGGTGATACAGAGACTCCCTAAACTAGTGCGCACCATGGTGTGGATTCCGAGACCAATTATGGAGCCGAAGATGATCCTGCGAAACCATGCCGGATCCGAAGAGCCAGCAGATAATCATCAAAATATAAAGAATGAAGAGGAAGAACAAGTAGAAAAGGAGAAAACAATGACTCTGCAGGTTATGAAAGAGAAGGGAACACTGTTAGCTCCACCTGCCGCAGCTCCAGTCTAACTAAACAACAATAGACACACAGATAAATTTACACCACTGCAATGCGGCTTCGGCTGTCTCACAGGCTTACATAGCACAATACAATATAGATATTGTCTTAGTACAAGAAACATGGGTTTATGGAGGAGCAATAAAGAGACTTGGGCCGGCTCGAAGATGAACTCTATTTAGCCCATCTGACGCCAAATCTAGAACCTGCTGAACAGCTAAATCACTCTAGGGGTCAAAAGGCTCATCAGTTACTAGAGAGAAGAATCTACAGCCACTGCTGGGCTGCGACGGAAATGCACACCGCTCTGTCTAGAGTGACAACAACTAACGCGGTTAGTAACTCTTAGATTTCCTTTTTGGAAAACAGGTTAGTGGCCATAAATCGGGGCAATGAATCTACTTTCGTCACAACTGTCTGTACAAAGGGAAGTTATCCACATAACAGTGGCAACGCCTTGGATCGTCTCCACAATCATTAACTGGCATGTATCTGAAGAGCCAACCCTCTCAGATCACAGATATATAAGGTTCGATATCGAAACTCCGGCACCAATTGCCCTTGAGTACCTACAGGAATCCACGGAACTGCGACTGGGGCTTATACCGAGAGAAGTTATACCGGTGTATTGCTTTATAATTTGCTTGTTCTTTTGTCTCGTGTGCACTTCAGAACTCTATCTAGGCCACTAAACTAAATAATTAAATTACCTATTTTTTCTAGGGTTAGGTGGTTGAGCTGTAGGTTGGGCTTAACTCCTCCTGTGAACCTCGCCCTTATTTGTGTAAGCAGACCAGAAACTCGTTGCAAAATAATCACCGCAAGTACAGGTTAGAGCACCCGGGTATGAGGTAATTAAAATCTCTTATCGGAGAGCCACCCACGGAAACAGCAGAAAAACTCCTCAATCTTGGAAGGGAGAATATAATTCATGCAACAAGGGTCCTTAGGGGACACTGCTGTATGAACAAACATCTACATATCATAGGGCTGGTAGCAAGCCCGCTTTATAGGTTCGTGGAGAAGAAAATCAAACTATCGGTCTGCAGACAGAAGCACTTTGGGAATCAGAAGTGGAACCCGAAACTCTTATCAACAACACCTCAATTGAAGACATTCTGGACTTTTTCGAAGAAACAGAATTGGCACTATGAGGCCAAAATTGAAAATTCCACGGGAGGGGGTAGCACAATCAGTCTTTTAGGCCGCGGTGCATGAAAAAAAGTTTTTGCTTTTTAATTAATATGCCGTAGCCGAAGCTCAGCAGTGGGACGTAAAGGCTAATAGCAAATATTGCTTTTATACTAAAACTGCTAAGAGCTTGCTGTATAAAAACTCTGGATATGCCACTGGTGAAAAGACACCCTCATGGTATCTTTTCAGTATAAAGAGCTTTTGATTGGCGCAAAAAGCAACTAATAGAGACAGTGTCAGTTTACCACTGATGACGATAGCTTGCTGTCGAAATATGCATCTGGTATTTAGTTACTTGTGTGGAAGGGTGCTTCATTTTTCAAATAGAGAAATTTTATTGGTTGACAGTGACACACGTTGATGAATTGTCACTGTAATTTTGAATTTATTTGTTTGCTAGAAAGCTTTCAAGCTGTAATTAGTTTGATGACATGAGCGCTATAATCATCAAAATTGCACCAGAGGCAGAATAAGTATATGCTTCCATGTTTTTTTCTTTTTTATAGCATGTAATAGTAAAAGTTATCAAAATAGGAACATAATTTATAGTAAGAAGAAAAACTTTTTTTGTAATGCTACCACTGATATTAATAACCATTTAGCCATGAAATTATTAAACTTTCTGTTTACTTACCAACTGCACTTTCTTAAAGCTTGTCGGACTAATTGGAAGAATTTGAGGTTTACTACCTAACGCGTTGTCTCCTAAAACGGACTGGGATTCATTGTTGTCTACATCCTGAAGTTGTGCGGATTTCCTGTTTTGCAATTAAATATTAATGACAGGTCGTTGAAAAAAAGCAGATAACTGTACCTGAATATAGCTTCAAACGCCAGTCGTATTCTGCTTTCAGCACCTGTAACGGTTGTATAAGGAGTCGAGCCAGGGCTTGTAGACATTAACGGACTAAAGCCTTTTAGTGTGAAAGAATTGGTCTTTTTAAGAATTGATTTTTTAGGTTGAGTTCCAAAAACTGGATGGAATGTTGGCTGAAATGTATAAATCAACATCTGAAATCTTTTTAAGTTAACGGTATAGTACCTGATCTACATTAAGCTGATTTTCCGACAATTGTCTCATTCCAAGCATGTCGGGAACTTGCGAAACTTGGAACCTCGAAGGCCGCCGTTGCCGTTCTTCAGCTTTTCTTTGGGCTTCCTCTCTCGCCTTTTCTTCAGCTTCCCTTTGTCTTATAGCTGCAATCTTTAACAGAAAACGAAATAAATTTAAGGAAAAGGTATAAAAAAAATTTGAAATCGTTACAATAATTAGAAAAATTTGATTAAAACACTTTACTAAGAATCGCCGTTTTACTTTTATTTAATATCAATTGATTTTAAATTGATTTATTGACGTCAAAAAATTACTCCTGGACATCTGAAAATCGCCCACACAATTACAATTAAAGAATAATTCGACATAAATGTCATTCTTTGACAACATTTATTTATTCTCAGACGTCAATATTGATTTTTTGCGCCAAAAATGTTTTGATGACGTCATAAAATTATTTATTGACGTCGGCAAGTGCTGACATCTATCGACGCAGCTGTCGTAGTAACGAAGTCTTAATCGGTTCCCCACAGGATCCGTATTTGATCTAGTTGCTACAGAAGTGTGCTTTGGGTTGGGGATATGCAAAATTTATATGAAAATGTTTATAAGTCCCATTTCAAGAACTATTTCATGTTGTGATTTTATAATTCGACCATCATCAGGTATAAGGCAAATTAAAAAAAAAGGAAACGGTAAACAAATGTTAGATCAAGGATACTTTATACTCAGGGTCAGAAGTATGGGCAAATGGAGCAGTAGCAGTTATACTCAGTATACACAAGATCTAACCAAAGAAGAAATGGGAAGCAGTCGACGCAAGAATATAGTATTAAGACTTACAGTTACAGAAAGAAATAACAATTATACAAATATATGCCCCTACAGAAGATTCAATTATAGAATATAAAGAATCTTCCTATAAAGAACTGCAAATACAAACAGATAAAGCAAGAGAACTAAGCAAACTGGTGGATGGTAATTGGAATGCAAGAACAGGAACCAAACAAAATACAAGACATGGAACTCTGAGAAAATATGTAATACACCGTTATGGAAGAAGAATGACAGAATTCTGTATAAGGAACCGGCTATTAATAGGAAACAGCTATTTTAATATTAAGAGAATACACAAAATCATCTCCTTCGAAGCCACTGGAAGACAAGCAAATCCATACATATATAAAAGCTAAAAGGGTTTTTTTTCCGGTTCCTCCAGCGGCTACCGCTTCACCAATTTGGACCATTTTTTTTTCAATGAAAGGTCTCTATCCTCAGATGGAACATGAAACATTTTTATATTTTTATTTTACGTCGATTTTTCAACTATAATTATTTTAATTTATAATATATACGAAAGTCTGCTAGACGCGCTTCACTTGAGGCGACATCTACACTAACGTCGCGTCTCCCCTATGGAACTAATGCATCACGTGACTTATCATTTAGCCGGTTCTGTCAACGATCAGTCTGTCAGTGCATTGTGCGCTGGGGCAACACTAGTAGCATTAATGACTACATTACGTACGACATGGAAGCAAAGTACGCGATACTTGACGTAAAAGTAATACGCGGTGCCGAACTGTATACTAGAGAGATGGGAAAGAGAAGACGGAGTGGAAGACAAAACATGGAATATTGAAAGAAAAAAAAAAGGAAAACATTGGAGTCAGTAATATTGGAACAAGCAGAAAAAACATGTGGAAAACTGACGGTGAAAAACAACCAAAAAGAACCCGCTAGTGAAACGAAGAAATCAAACAAAAGGTAAAGACGAAAAGAAAGCTTGGAAAATACACATACAAAGCAAAAGTGAAAACGACAGACTCAACTACGGAACAAAAAGGAACAAAGCTACAGAGGCCATCCGAAAGGCAAAAGAAGAAACATGAGAAGAATGTGAAAAAGAACTAGAAACTAAATTCAATGAAAACAATGCAAGAGAATTCTGGAAAACAATTAAAAGAATAAGAAGAAAATACGCAAGAGATGTTTAGAGCGTAAGAAATAGCGAAGGCAACATAGAAACAGAAGAAGAAAAGATATCAGAAGTCTGGAGGAAATACATCGAACAAAAATTTAAAGAAAATTAGATCATAAGACGAAGAGAACGAAGAGGGTAGCAGAAGAGAAGGAAGAAAGAGACATCGAAATAGAAGAAATAGAAGAAACCATAAAACAGATTAAACCAAGAAAAGCAGCTGGCAGAGATAAAGTAACTCCAGACATAATCAAATATGAAGGGGAAAGTATTAAAACATGGATAAAAGACGTAGGCTAATTAGCTTGGACAGGCGAGAAGATACCGGACGACTGGGAAGAAAATATCACAGTACCAATACACAACAAAGGAGACACAGCCGATTGTAATAATTACAAAGCTTCAGAATCTTGGACTGAAGACTAAAAGAAGAGATAGAGGAAAAATTACAAGATAAGTAGGACGCATTCAAACCACAAACACAGACACAAGACCACATCTATAAATTCCGAACGGCCATGGAAAAACGAATAGAAAGAGGAAACCAGCTCTACTTAGGATTTATAGACATACAGGCTGCGTTCGGTGCAATAACCCAAAGAAAGTGTATGAAGAGCTTTAACACAATTAGAACTAACACATGAACTCCTACAAGCCATAAGAAGATTATTATACCAAGGAACAAATGGAAGAGTGAGAATTAAAGGGAAAGAAGCAGAAAGCTTTAAAATGGACAAAGAAATAAAACAAGACTTACTAAGCCCACTATTATTTGTCTCAGTAAAGAATCAGATCATACAAGAAAGTAACAGGCAGCTAAGCTGCTGCGGGAATGTAGTGAGAATGGGCAGGAACAGAGCCGAGACGGATACTGAAAGCAAGACCTGAGGGAACACAGAGTAGGGGAAGAGCAAGCGAGACATGGGAAGAAACTTTGAGAAAAAGAGTAGTGCAAAGAGCTACAAGAACTAAAAAAGGTGGCAGCCGACTTCGACCGATTCCGAAATGGATAGAGGACTCGACGCTTCAAAGAGCAAAAGAGAATGGAAAAGAAGAAGAAGACTATCGCCTATTGCTCCTAGTGCACACGTCACATTCCTTCTTACCTATATTTCTGGAGGTTCTCATTCATACATATCGGGTTTTTTTGAAGATTATCTGGACTTACATCACGCTCTTTCTGTTTTCAGCTTTTGTATCATGTGTGTATGTAAATGCTGGGAGGGGGAGGGGCTTGTTACTTCTCCTGATCAGCCAGAGTTTAAAAGAAGCACTGGCGTATGGTGTCTAGGCGCGGCACTGACCGCCCGACTTGTGAAAACATTTCCAGTGAGATTTGAAAAAGCGAGTCTAGTGAATGTTTTGCATTATTAACATAAAGCGTTTAGTACCTGCAATCTCCGTTCACGTCCGATGTGCTGCTCAATAAGTTCAATTAAATGTAATCGTTGTATGGAACCAAGTAAAACCATATTGTCGGGATTGTCCACCAGAGGAAAGCTCTTCAGGCGACGATTTTCTTTTAGCATCTCCTTTAGCTGCTCATACGTCATACCTTCATAAATGTATTTAACATCTCGTGTCATAAAATCTTCTACACATACGTTGTACATTGCTGCAATTTACTTGACTTTAAATTATGCTAAAGTTAAAAATATTGAGATGCAGATAAATAACTTACCACTACTGCTCGGTAGAAAATCGGGAAGATATGGTAGTTTCTTAATCAGAATAATACTGTCGTAAATACTTGGAAACAGCAGGCTTGCAATGGCGTTTGAAATAAGAACTGCAATCATTATTGGAATAATATGTGTTATTTGACCAGTCATTTCAAAAACGATTACTGATACTGATATTGTGTGCGTTACTGCACCGCTGAAAGCTGCTGCTCCTACTGCTGCATAACCTCCCGGTACAATCTTTGATACTTGTCCGGCATACTGCATACCTAAAATTTAGTGTAATTTCAGCCACTTTTAGAATATTTTTTGTGCTTAATTTTTCTAATTTTTAACTTATTAGACTGGCATAAATCCAGTTTTGTTCTAATGTGCATTTTTTATGTAGTTTTGTCACAGAAGTAGAAGTAGGCTGAGTTTCAGTTGAAAGACAAGCCGTTGAAGGCAGTTGCGACTAAAGATGGGGTTGCGTGCGGCGAGTTAAAAAAATAATCCTATTTCAGACACGTTCATAATGAATGAATATTTGTTTGTTTTATTGTAGCATACATGCCGGTAGAGCGTCCGCCGTTTATATAAGCTGGCACGGGCCAGCGAACGGCTTCGGCGAAGTCATTCTTACAGACTGCTTTAGTTTACGCTATTAATACATACACGCTACATAGACGCATTCATTATTGTTAGGGTTTGCGGTTTCACACACCCCTTAGCAATTACTAGCAACTAAGTCTACATTATTACGGATGATGTTATTGTTCATAAACACCTGCGGATGGATAACTGTATAATATTAAGAAAGAGCTTTCCCTGAAAACGACTAGGTACACAAATTACCTGAAGAAAACCACAGGTGCATTAATTCTCCCACAATTCTTCCCAGTGCAGCTCCAATTTTAAATACTGGTATAAAGCTTCCGCTAGGTACAGGAATGGTTGAACTTATAATGGAAAACACAAACTGCAATAGAATCAAATAAAAACGTTTCTCGTCTTTAAAATCAATTGACTTACAGTAAAAATAATAAAACCGGTCAGGCTTACGTAAACCCCTGTATAAGGAGTAATCCAATGTTCAATAATGTCCTGTTCCTCAACAGTCAAATTAGTATCAGTCCATGTAAAATTGCCCAATAAATTAGAAACTTGTTCGTGTGTTGTGAGATCACCAGCCATGAATTGTCCAAGTCCAAGAGGAAACGAGACAGTTGAAACCATAAGTGCCACGATTGCAGGGTATAGAAAACGACTAAAATGTTAGGAAAACTAATTTAAATTTAATTTATGTTCATCGTCATCAAATCGGAAAGAAATATTGCATTTATACTTACTTTTTTTGCAAGAAGCTGTTTATAGTTTTGTTTTTTCTCATAAACATTACATAGCGGCGGTGCATCCACACATAGAAGGCTCCACCAAGACCAGAAATAGCCCTACACAAATTATTTTTGTGAGCAAGATTTCATAACAATTCTGGCGCTTAATAGAGGAGCAAAACAAATTTAAGCTACGCTCATATTGGGCGCCAAACTGCCTTTTTAAAAAGTGAAATAAATTACCCAATTAGAGCAAAAACAAATAATTCTTGCGGATCAAATGGAAAATCCATGGTAAAACTAGTTTTGAAAACGGCAGTCACCGAAGCTGTTTTATCAAACCAAACCGACAGCAATCGAAATACTGTCGCCCCACAAACAGCAGTGAAAAAGCCTCTCCAATAATTCCTCACAGCAAAATACACCGTTGTTACTTCAATACTAAATAATACACCTAAAATTAAATCATGCAGTATTGTAATCATGTCAAGAGCATACTTTTTTAATTTTTACCTCCAACTGGAGCAGCAAAACAACTGGCAACTCCAACTGCACATGCAGCTGCCAACATTTCAGTGTTTCTGCTCTCGTTTTCATAAATTCCCTGAAATCCTGTTACAAGTTTGCTTAAAAGTGTAGCTACAATACTAGCAATGTGTACGAAAGGACCTTCCTTGCCCAGTGGCATTCCACTACCCAGTGTAGCTGTTAAACCGATTACTTTTGCAACCAGGGTTCGGAATGTTAAATACTCTTTTAAAGCTACGCCTCGAAGTATTGTCTTCATTTCTGGTATACCAGAACCTGCAAAATAGGAAGGTTTTAGAGTGATCAATAAAGGCTGTGTACATATACATTTGCATTTGTAGCTAGGAATTGCGTTTTTTTAAGTAAAACTTTTTTGCCGGCAGGAGTAACCACGCGAATGCTAGAACGGTAGTGAAGTCGCCTAGATGAAATCAATGTTCGGTTGTGCCATCACAGACACAACTCCACACAAGTGCATTTTGTGACTTTGCTTATTGTTTGTTTAATCATTCACCTCTTATACCCGAAGGTGTCGAGGTGTTTCACTCCGGGTAAGCTCTTCGCTTGTGTAATAGGAGGTAGTGGGGCCTTTTGGCCTTTAGACCGCTACGCCCCTGAAGCTTATGCCACCCTTCATGCACATTCATTCAATGTCATTCTCACACATGTGTTTATTTGTATGTTTTTTGTTGTTTTATGACTTTGTCACTTGTCTTGGTCAGTCAGTAATCAAGGCGAGCGCCGTTAATTGTAACCCAACGTCGAATGGTTACCGAACTCGATACCGATCCACAGAATTACAGAAAAAATGTCTGCCTTTTCCAGGATTCGAACCGAGAACTCACGCATTGTGAGCCTGATCCTCTACAACAGGACCACCCGCACTCGACTGTGCTTATATATGGAGCAAATAAACAGCATATCAGGCGAGAGATATGATTATAATAAATTTGTGCAAGAATTAATTATTTTCAAATTGTATTGCCTTTCAACGAAAGCAAAGAATATATCATTTTCAATTTAAATATTGACATTTGAAATATTAATTACATATGTATATAAATATAAATTAGAAATTGGTGAATTTTCCAGGTAAATTTGGCGGTAAAAGTCACTTCCTTAAAAATTTCTACGTAGAACCAGATTGTACCATCGCATCCGCGCTGTCTATGTTCTCATTTTAATTACCAAAAAAAATACTTGAGCCCAGAGAAGTTACAAATATGGCTTTTTGCTTTCGATGTGACCTTTTGACTAAGCGACAAACTTTATTATTTGTAGATTTTAACATATACATTTGTAGCGACAAAATACAGTTTGACCCTGAAAAAATTGCAACACAAATAATTCATTATAACAATACCATGGGGAACATTATACTCAAAATCCACCTCCGTCCATCTTAGGTAAATGTCCGCCATCTTGGAAAATAACACAGCTAAAAATCAGTTTTTCTTTTTTTCCAAGTAACGATTGCCCCAACGAGAAAAATACTTTGGCAGTAAATTAAAGTACATACAATTCTCTACAAAAAAAGGTTTTCCCATTTTTTTCAAAAGGTAAACTGTTAAAAAATTATGGCCAATTTACTTATTGGCCAATCTTTAATGCAACACATGTAACACATAGGTAATATTAATTCTTACATGTATATCATATACCAATATACCTGTGCCCTAGTATTGTGGAGGAAGTACATAATTGTTACTGGTACTCTGGTACTGTTATTGTGGCCACCGACAAGCATTACCTCTGACCTACGCTAAAAGTTAATTAGCAGAGTACATATTTTTGTTCAATACGATCTAAATAGTTTCCGAAATATTTTAGACAGGCAAAAATCCGTATTGAAGTCAGTAAGAGTTCAGGAAAGTACTATATGTACAACTAAAAACGAAAAACGCATAATTAAAGATTGGCCGATAAGTAAATTGACCATAACGTTTTAATGATTGGCTCTATGAAATAAATAAACAGAACCTGTACGTTCCTGTCTCGGCGACGCACCGTACTCTTATTTTCCCCTTCCGACTAACAAGTTGTGACACCACCATCACCCGCCTCCCCATTTTACATTTAAATCAATCACGACACGGCGCACATCTTATTTGTCCAACTCCAACTCTCACGTGGATTTAAATGTAAATGACTTTATAAATCGGCAAAAATAAAAATAATGACAAAGTTGTTCAGTTTAATGGGATCTTTAAAATAAGGTATCACTTGACGCCTTGCCTCTTTTATGATTTTTGAGATAATATCATTTTCTCGCTCTTTTGAGGAAGAGATGGGGTACTAACATTTATTTTTTGTCTTCGCGTAGTAGATCATTGGAAAGTTAATTTAATGGGTCTTAACGGTCAGCACTAATTTTCTTGTTGCAATAGTTCATGTGCAATTTGAAAAAGGTTTATGCAATGGCCATTTTGAAACGGTTTGAGTTATCGACATTTTCTTTTTTTAAGTTGTTGGATTTAAAAAGACCTTTTGAAGGTACGAGGTACGACTTGACCCACTTTCACATTTGAAAATCTCGAGAAACCCCCCTAGCCCCCCTCCCAAAACAACCCTTTCCAGAGCTTCAAAAAATGTATAAATATTGTTACTAAATACCTCGTGTACGATTTATATGTTTTTGTATAAATACCAAACACCTGCTTTTAATATAAATAATATCTAAAAATTTGAAACACGTCGTTTTATCAGTCTAATCTTTCTATGCTCTTCTCCTATCTTACTTAATAAGCAATATAAATAAAAAACTTAATTTAGATAAAAGTTTCTATGGTAATCAACTAATCATAATCATAAAATTTGTTAAGGTGTGTAAACATTATTGGCCTCTTACATAATTTAATTAGGTACATGTTATGATAAAGAACTTTTAATTAAATAGTCTGGTTTATCTCTTTGTTGACGTAATAACAAAAATTAATATTTGTTTTCTTTTAAGGTTATTGTTTAGATTTTGTTCATATAAACGTACTTTGTGTAGCACATAATTATGAGTTTTATGGTGCAAAATTGTATCTGTGTGTAGGTAGAACATTAAAAATGAAGCGACCCCTATAGGACCCCTATTCTTTGCTGTATGTCACTATTTCAATAAACAGGGTGTAGTACAACTCCCTGTACAAGCTCAAGGAGCAAATTCCTAAAATCATTTTAAGTAGAAAACGTCTGATACATATTGGTTCAGAAACACTTCCTTACTTAGTTACATCTTTGTGTCCAGTGGTTGTCGTTTTCCAGATGTTGCTTTAGGTTATCTCGATAAATTTGTAAATACAAAAAGGTTGCCAAGAGGACCTTCGAGAAATCCTACCGACTGCGCCAGTTATTTGTTTTACAAGTCAAACTAAATGTTTAAATACACTTTAATTTCTAAAATATCTTTATTTGTTTGACAGGGAAACAATATTGCAAACTGCGAGGTTAAGGCTGAATACAATAATGAATGCTTAGATTAGCACGCACATTTTATGATTAGTTTTCTTATTTCAGGATGTAATGCATATATCCATACATATATAAAAGCTCAAAGGGTTTTTTCCTCCGGTTCCTCTAGCGGCTACCGCTTCACCAATTCGGACCATTTTTTTTTAAATGAAAGGTCTCTATCCTGAGATGGAACATGAAACATTTTTATATTTTTATTCTACGTCGATTTTTCAATAATAATTATTTTAATTTATAATATATATGAAAGTCTGCTAGACGCGCTTCACTTGAGGCGACATCTACACTAACGTGTCTCATTATTGGAACTAACGCATCACGTGACTTAGCATTTCGCCGGTTCTGTCAACGCTCAGTTTGTCAGTGCATTGTGCGCTGGGGTAACACTAGTCTTTGATTAAATTAATAATAACATGATAAGTACATAAAGTGTTTACGTAACTTACAGCCTTCCGAAGATGGAAGTGTCTACTCACGCTTTAATAAGTGTCTCTGCCATGAATTGAGATATTTGATATACATTTCGTATAAATATTTCACTATTTATGATTCACATTTTCACTTTCACGTTTCACAGTCAAATATAACTACAGTTTTGACTTTTCGTTCCCATAGAAATTATGAAAGCCCGGCGCTTATGGAATAGGCTATTACATCTTCGGGAGGCTGTAACTCCGGACAGACGCGTTACCAGACCCATATTTATTTGACAATTTCTACTTAAAGAAACCTAACGTATAAGGTAGCTACGGATCCCCGAAGAGGCCCCACTAAAATTTGTTTATTAATAATTATCTGAAACCGTTTGTACGATTTTTTTCAATGGTGACTTAAAAGATATTGTTAGATAATATTAAAATAGTACCTAAAGGACGCTGGTTTTTGCTTATAGCTCTTTTGTTGTTAATTTCGTGTAATTTGTTACATTTAAATGTAGAATTAGATTTTACGAAAAATGTGTGTGTCGCCTTGGCATGGGATGCACCGTTTGCGAGGAAAACGATTTAAGTATCGGTCTGATCAAAATAATCAAAAACAGATATTGCCATGGAAACAAGTGAACGCGTAATGACAGTTAAACGTCATACGTGGATTTTGTATTTTCTGAAGTTTTAATTTGTTTTACCTACCATAGACGAACTATATTTCTACAAGTTCTGTAAATTTAACAACGTCTTCTATATTAAAAAAACTATCGTACAACCGCCACGGAACCTTTCTCTCATTTATTTGAATTATTAATTAATTTCGAAAATTTTGACAATTTTATGAAAATTTTAATATTTTTCAAATTCTCGAAAATAATTTCATATATATTTTAAACCAAGGTTTTTTTAATGCTATGGAAGTTTGTCAATTTTTGAAAATCTAAAATTTAAAAGTTTTGGATTTTTGCAGAAAATTTAATAATTTTCAGAATGCTAATAATTTTGAAAATATTTAAAAATTTGTTAAAAGTTAAATAATTATTAAAAATTTTGAACATTTGTAAAAAAAATTTGAAACATTTTAAATATTATTGAAACTTAAAAAAAAGAACGTTTGTAAATTTTATGACATTTTGAAAAGTCGAAAAATTTTGAAAATCTTCAAACTTGTAAATTTTGTAAACTGTTGGAAGTTGTAAAAATTTTTTAGAACTATAAAAATTTTTAAAATTTTGAATATTTTGAAAACTTGTGAAATATTTAATAATTTTCAAAATGTTAAAAATATTTAAAAATTGTGGGAAATAGGGATTGCAAATTTATCGACTTTTTAAATTACCCATAATTCGGCAATTGTTTTGAAAAATACCGATTCACTGGTAATTTACAGGAAAATTTAGATTTTTTTAATTACAAACAAAATTCAAATAAATAAACAAAACTTGTATTACAAAATAAAATAATATTGCAGTTAAGAAAAGCACAAAAATAAACTTTTAAGATTTGAAAATAGTTTAAAATTGAAACACAAAACAATTAATATACACTGTGTCTATAAAGTAACCCCCCCCCCCCAACTAACTTTTGAACGACTTGATATTTTTTAACAAAATTTGGTGTGCTGTTATTGGACATTAAATACTATCTTTCAGATCATATTAAAGTTTTGTATCATCCAAAATGGAGACTGGGCGCCATTTTGATTTTTTTTCTTAAATGGAAACTCCTTTCCGGTCGAGTGACACTTCATTGAAAAGGTCTAAAAAAAGTTCTGCGTCTGAACCTAGAGTTTCAAAGAAAAATATTCAGCCATAACAAAATGACAATGTTCGAAGATGAAGAAGTCTGTTTAAAAAAACTAAGAATTAAAGCAAAAAGAAATTAAACTAAGTGTTCGAAATGTTCACCATTCACTTCTTGGCACATAAAAAGTCGGTTATAAAATTCCTGCCTTACATTTTCATAAGTTTCTGAAGTGATATTTCTACAAACTTCTGTAATGCGTTGTAGTTCTTCAATTGTTTCTGGACGGGTTCTGTACACTTTCGATTTCAGATATTCCCATAGAAAAAAATCCAAGAAAGTTAAATCTGGGGAGTGAGCCGGCTATTCCACAGGCCCCCGCTTACCAATCCATCTTCCAAGAAAATGTCCGTTGCGAAAGTCAGAAACAGGCCTATAATAATGAGGCGGCGCGGGCGCACCGTCTTGTTAGAACATAACGTTTTCAATATTATTTCCAGCCACCTGAGTTATTTCTGGGAAAATTTTATACTGCAAATGATAAAGTGGACTACTGGATAAAAAATCAAAACAATTTTGAATTGAGTGAGTCCATTTGTTTAAAATCCGCCATTTTGTTATGGCTGAATATTTTTCTTTGGAACTCTAGGATCAAACGCAGAACCAAAAGACCTTTCAAATGAGGTGTCACTCGACCCTTGATAAAAAAATCAAAACAATTTTGAATTGAGTGAGTCAATTTGTTTAAAATCCGCCATTTTGTTATGGCTGAATATTTTTCTTTTAAACTTTAGGATCAGACGCAGAATTAAAAGACCTTTCAAATGAGGTGTCACTCGACCCCCCTTTTTAAAAAAAAAATGGAGCCCAGTCGCCATTATGGATGATACAAAACTTTAATATGGTTTGAAAAATAGTATTTAATTTCCCATTACAGCACACCAAATTTTGTAGAAAAATATCAAGTCGTTCAAAAGTTAGTAGGGGGGGTTACTTTATGGACACAGTGTATAATAAACTTACCGAACGAATCAAATTTAAGTACAAAACGAAAATATAAGTAAAGTCACACAATAAAAAAACTTAAAATTCAATAACATTAGTAAGTTATCCTATTAGGATGGTTTTCTGCCAATTTCTTTCTTTGTTTCGTACAAAATGCGCGTAGAAGTATATCGAAATTACCGATAAAAATACCAATTGACCGTTATCAGTATTTTATTAAAGGTAAACTAAAAGTTTTGAATATTTGAAAATTTTGGGTAATTTTGAAAATTTTTAAAAATTAGAACAACATTAATTTAAAAATTATTGACAAATTAAAAATTTTTTAAAGCTGAAAATTTTTGAAAATTATAAAAATTGTGAATATTTTGATTAGGTACTTTTGAATTTTTTTTTAATTTAAAAACTTTTTAACAATTTTTAAAAACTTAAAAAAAGATTTTGAAAAGTTGAAAAACTAAAATTTTGAAAATAAATCTTGGATAATAATTTTTAAAATTTTTGAAAAATGTTGAAAATATTGAAAATTTCAAAAGATTTTTAAATTTTAAAAATTGTGGGAAACTAGTAGATTAAGAGAGCGGCCGTAGCTCAGTGGTAAGCGCGCTACCAATGCAGCGGACCCGGGTTCGATTCCCGGCCTGGTCGTTCTCCCTCGCAAGGCAACGGGAAACCAGCGAGGTGGATTTTTCCCCAGGAAAACCTCTCTGGAGAAGAAGCGCATGCACTTCCTGTGGTTCGGAGCCCACGTTAAACTGTAGGTCCCCTATGTCTGTCTGTGCAAATTATCGATCGCCGCGCACCAAACACAGACATAGGAGAGAGGTAGCCAACGCCCTGAATAGGGCTTGGCACTATAAGAAGAAGAAGAAGTAGATTAAGACAAATTAAAAAAAAATTGAGTTTTAAAAATTGTAAATTTCTTTTTTATTATTTATAATTATTTTGAAAAATTAAAAAACCAGCGATGCACTCCGCCTGGACTTTCCTATAGGAATTGTAGCTCATATTTACAAAAGCATCAAAGTCTTAACCACCGACAATTAGCTCAGTCATCGCAGTACACCTACAACTCTAGCGAGAACGATCGCACATATTTAATTTTTTCATTATTAATTAAATAATTTTTTATGAGTAAAAAAAATGGATTGAGATTGCTTTTATGAAAAACATGCCTCGAGATTAAAGAAAGAGAAGAGGGGTCCGAGTGTCTCCCCCTGAAATTTCTAAAAAATCTGAGGCTATACACAATATTACGCACCAAATTGGTTTTTTAAAGACATTATTTGTTCAAAACAGTACAAGCAGTACAACACATAAAGAAAACTGGATTAAAACATTTGAATGGTGATATTACACAATCTTGTGTCTTACGACAAACTAAAATATAACAATATACCTAATTAAAAACAGATACATTAAAAATTATGTAAAAAAATATATCAATATAATCTAAACTATTTAGGAGCAACTGGCCAATTTTCTTGTAAATAAATAGTTGGCACATACTGAGTTGGGCAAAAGTACGGAACAATGAAAATATCTTGTGTACGGTAACCGCGATTTTGACAAAAGTTTCTACATAAAGGTTCCGATATATGGCGGTTACAATAAAAGTATCGGCGGTTCAAAAGAACTTCCGGTTTAGCCTGAAATGATATCAATTTTTTAATTTTAAATGGAACACCCTATATATGTTTTGATATATCGATAGAACACTTTTTTGCGAGTTCAGTGATATAAGGTTCTATGCCTTTATTTTTAATAATTCCAGAGATATTGAACAATAATGTTTCGTAATTGTAATTGTTGCAAGACTTCGTAAGGTTCACAAGAGAGAGACGCCGATACTGGAGAGATGACGCCAATAGAATGGATGAACATCGATGGGCAAAATGGGCAAAAGACGAAAAATACAATAAAGTAGGCCTTTCGGCCGACCACCTAAAAGATGGTATGAACGCTGGGCCTCCACTTCAAGAGAGGCCGAATAGAAAAAACAGAAAAACCAAAGACAAAGTCTTAAATAAAAGAGGAAGAAGAAGAAGAAAAAGAAACATTATTGTTCAATATCTCTACAACTATTGAAAATAAAAACATGAAACCTTATATCAATGAACTCGAAAAGAAGAGTTCTATCGGTTACAGAATGTCCCCTTTAAAATACAAAAGTTGATATCATTTACGACTAAGCCGGAAGTCCTTTTAAACCGCCGATACTGTCATTGTATCCGCCGTATATCGGAACTTTCATGTAAAAAATTTTGTCAAAATCGCGGTTGCCGTATTAAAGATATTTGCATTGTTCCGTAGTTTTGCCCAACCCTGTATATTAAATTGTAAACAAATTATCTACGAGCCTAAAATGGTAACATTCATTTTTTGACCTTATGTAGAATGTGTAGATAAGTTGTAATTTATTTGGTCAACTGGAATTGACGCTTGTGTAATAGTAAAATAAAATAAATCAGGGTTCATAAGCATGAGTACTTCACGAAACAATTTTATGAAACTGCAAAAATATGTTTTAATTAAAATGCGTAATAGCAACCTCGAATTAATGAAAATAGAACGTGTAAATTCATTAATACAATGACAAAGTTCTACGAAAGAAAACTTCGAACTATATGGGACAGAAAACCACCGTTGAATAAAAAACTTAAGAATTGCAGTGCACAACTTTTTCTAAATGCTTATCCGAAAAAATAGTTTTCTTTTTCAATACGTTTCACGTATCTCTTAATGGATTCGAGTACGCCCATGGGTTTTGTTTACATATTAAATTTTTAAAAAAATTTTGTTTTTGTGCTACTAAAAGTCCGGTCCTTGGCACTTATTTCCATCTTTTTCAACGATTTCCATTTTATTTTTACCACGAGCAATTCATAAAAAATAAAGTGTTCTAGAATTTTCATGTATATTTAAAAATATTGCAAATAATGCAATGATGAGTTTTAAAAACACGTTATCTCAATAATGCATTCGCCGATGGTAGCACTCGCATTAATGAATTCAGCCTTGCTCGAAAATCTGGTTATACCACCTACCTATAGACTGTGGAGCAACCAAATGGACAAAACCGGCGCTAAATAAAATCAAACAGACTGGCAGAGCGATCCAGGCTGAATATTGTGCAACGGGATGGTTTGTTAAGTCACGATACAACCATATCCTTGCTGAAAATGTTAAAAATGTACATTTCAAGTAATTTTTTTAGTAAATTTAATTTTGTACCTCTATTGCACATCCCGATCCCTCTATCCATCATGTAACTAAGAATGGCCATGATGATGCCCAAAAGTGCTAAAAAGACCCAATCTTCGCCAAGTTTAGCAAAAGTGTGCCTCCAGAGATATGCAAACGATTTTGCAATTTTTCCTGAAAATAAATTAAATGTAGTTTAACCAAATTATTTTTGGATGCGTGTCGGCCAACACGCAAATGAAGTTTTTAAATATTAATGAAATGGTAACAGCCATGGTAGTGACTTTACGCTTTTTAATAAGTTTTCTGATTGTTTTTTAATTGCTATAATCTATTCTTCTAAAACACAGAAGAAGTATAAAGTCATCGCTGCAAATTTATTAATTTTTTTTATTTAAAAAATAAATAAGCAAGTTTTACCTCCATTCTTTCTTCTCTTGATATGCTTAAACATACAGGGTGTTCAAAAATTCCGTACAAAAATAAGTAAAAAAGTTCCTTCAAGCATGAGTTCAGAAACCCGTGTTTACGGAGCTATATCCTACTGAAGGGGGACGTAGTAATAAGCACAATTTTTAGGCATGTCTTAGTAATAATAAAAAAAAACTAAAGTGTTAATTTTGACTGGACTGTCCCATTCTAGATATTAATACTTAATTGTGAACAAACAATCTTCCGTTCCAACAGCCTACAAAATTTTGAAAAAATCATGTGGGCAGTATTTGAATGTTTTATTTTTAATTTTAAAAGTTTTGAAAAGCGCCATTGCGATCGATTTCTGATTTTCGAAATTAATTTTACTTCGTCGAATGCTACCCACGAAGGACTCTTAAACAAATTGTAGCTGATTCCGATCAGACAACTACTTTTTGAGTAAATGGGCGTGAAAGTCGAAGTTTTTAAAAAGTTGTATCGGCCGCTATTTTGAAGGTAGAAAGTTTGGTAAAAAAGACGCGTATTTTCGTTAAAATCTAGATTTCGAAAATTTTCATGAAATCAATACTCCCCTATACCGAAAATAAGGGACAGTCGAAATAGTCTTAGGTTTATAAAATTTTGTATTCGGGTACTGCTTATTTAGCTTTATTGTTTTGATTAGTGCTCAATTATGAAAAGTTCAAAACATGAATGCAATCACTATGAAAGTTATACATAAAAATGCCGTGGGAAAACCTCGACGGGAGCCTTCCTCGCATTTATTAAATTTTTGAAAATTTTTTATTATATTTCAAAAATGTTGTGAATTTCATGGAAATTTCGAAAATATTTTCAAAATTCTCGATAAAATACAGGGTGTTTCTTAATAACATGCTAATATTTAAGGAGGTTATTCTTGGGTCCATTTTGAGAAAAAAACTTCATACGAACATATGTCCTAAAGGTCTTAACTTTTGAACTACAGGGTGCTAAAGTTTTAAGAAAAAAATCTTTTTTTTATTATAACTTTGGTATGACCCTAGATATTTTTGTGAAACGTAGTACGCATTTTCTACGCATCAAAAGGCATTTTCTGCTGTACAACATAATTTTTTACTCTTGCCAGTGGCGTTCGTACGGGATTTGCACTGAATCATTTTAAAGAGAAAAGTGATACGCCACTGCTTTTTCTTAAAGTAAAAATTACTTTTGAAATCCTCATTCCTTTCTAAGCAAATCTGGTCTCTTGATTTTTTTCCGTTTGACGTACGGTTTTCGCATAAAAAAATAAAATTCATTCATTTGCATCTCGCTAGACCACTTACGACAAAAACCAATTTATGTAACTTTAAACAAAAATTTATTTAAGAGAATAATTTTTAAAGGGTAAAATTGTAAATGATATTTAAAAATTTAAAAATTTTGAAAAAAGTTGTATTTTGAAATGGTTTGAAATTTTGAAAATTATGGGACAATTTTTAAATTTTCAAAAATATTAAAAACAACAAAACAAAATGTAAAATGTGACACCGATTACATTGTTATTAAAAAACGGAAGTTAAACCGTCAAAATTATTTTTGGCGTCCAAAAACCAATTACTGACAAGACAACAAAGCTTTGATGTCAAAAATATGTTTTGATATTATTAAATGTTTTTTGAAGTTAAAAAATCATTTCATGACGTCAAAAAGACATCGTTTGGCGTCAAAAACTTATTGCCTGACGCCAAAAATTTTTTTCTGACGTCAATGAATGATAGAGGGGCGCAATAGTATAAATTGGCTAGAGGCGCCAATAATTTAAATCCGGTTCTGTGTAGTATAATCCGCTAGACAACGCCAAACTATTTTGTATAATAATGGTCACCTATTTAAACAATTGTTTCATCATATTTGGTACTAACAACTTAATTTAATCCATTTTAAATTACTTAATTATTGTAGCGTTGCTATATAATAATTCATGGCCTACTTGTGACTAAACATTTTTCGAGGTTTTCCCCAAAATTAAGAAGGAAAAAATACCGTCTTTAGGAAGTTTAAAATAATATATACCGTGCCAACAAAGAAAATTGATGGAGACGTCATAATTGAAAAACAATAATAAAAATTAATTTTAAATTTGGGAGTTGTTTTCCTATTTTTATCAAATCAGTTATTTTTACGTTACTGAAATCAACTAAAAGCACAATAAATTTTAAAATAATAGTTTAGCAAAGTATAAAAAAATTATCTAATAAAATATAAAAATAAATACATACCTTGATATCCTCTTAACTCTTTCTTCCTGGCCTTTTCTTCCTTTAGTCGTCTCTTTTCAGCTTGCTTTAGCGCTTCTAACTTTGCAAATTCTCCTAGTTGCCGGCTATACCGGCCATACATCTATAACATGCATTTTTCATATTAAAAAAAAGAAGCCATTTTGGGTAGATAGCCGAATTGGAGCATTTCTATTGTTGTTCGATTGGAGGTTTTTATTACTATTACAACATTACGAAATTTAAATCAAATCATAAAATGATCTAAGAGCAAATTACAAATCAACGAATAAATTATGCAAAAACCTAAGAACTAAATCAAAGCTGAAGGTCACTCACTGATCAATAATTATACAGTAGCCTGACATTTTCTCGATTAAAAATCCTGAAGCAATTTTAAAAGTTTAAGAAAATCAAAGCAGTGTGAAGTAAATAAAAGTAAAAAATCGACCACTCCATTATTACCTCATAACCGCATTTACCTGTGGTCTCCTTTTTTTTATATTAAACAAAAAATTTAATTGATATTGATAGGGAATTCCATGATCGTCGAAGATTGCAGAAATGCTGTAGCTATAACCAGTTCAAGCCGGTTTGTTGGGATACGAACGAGTTCGTCTACATTATGTTATTCTGTTATTCATTAACTACTAGCCTATATTATTAACTTTTTTTTAAATTATGTTAAATATGTGGACTTTGGATGAAGAAATCGTATTAGGTACCTAATAATTTGTTGAGTTTTAATTAAATAATCATTTTCCTCGCCGATATAACAAAAATGGTAGGCTGGCTATCCATAGACGTATTGTACTCCCTGAAATGATCAAAAAAGTTCATGTAAATATGTGGCCTAAAATGCTTCTGAAAGAAGCTAGGGCTCCTTGAAGGGGGCGAAAAAAATTTAAGTTTTAATTAATATCTCAGACACCCTTTAATACAAAATAATGAAATTTAGCACACGGTTTAGTACTGGTAAGTGCTACTATCTAACACCATCCATATAAAATTATTTAAACCAGAGGCGTCCTAAACTGGAGGGGCTGGGTCATTTTTATTTATTGGTTTTGTGATCTTCGAATTTTTTTACCAATTTGGGTCAGTAATATGGTTCTACCTTGAAGAACCTGAGAAAAAAGAAGAAATAATATTGTAGTACAAGGACTAATGCTGGGAGACGATGAAATGCTAACATCAAAGGAACCAATGGAAAATTTCATGAAAAAGCAACTAGAAATGGATGTAGGGGTAAAATCAGCTGTGAAAATAGGTATGAAAACGTACCTCGTGGAACTTGACAATGCAAATGAAAAAATGAAAGTCATGAAAAACAAAAATAAACTGCGAAACTATCAAGAAGGAAAAGTGTACATTAATGATGATATGTCAAAAAAAGAAAGAGAGATACAAGGAAAAATTAGGAAAGCTGCCCAAGAAGAAAAGAAGAAGGGGAAGAAAACTAAAATAGGGTACCAGAAAGTATTTGTTGATGATCAAGAATGGAAATGGTGCGAAGATGAAGAAAGGCTAGTACTAGTAAAGAAGGCAGAAGATAATACTTCAAAAAACGATTAACAGAAATTAATGATAAGGGAAACACGGCAACGACACGGCATGTAAATGGCTTACGAGGAATAAATTTGGCAACATGGAACATACGAGGACTAAATGGGAAGGAAAAAGAACTAGTTAAGGAATTTGAAGAAAGAGATATAAATATTTTAGCAATTACAGAAACTAAAAATAAGGGAAAAAAGGTCACGGAACTAGAGGAAGGCCATATGATGATTCTAAGCGGAGTCACATATGAAGATAGAGCAAAAGGAGGAGTTGGGTGTATAATACACAAAAATGTAATCAAGTACTTAAAAAAATGGGAATGCATATCCGAAAGAATAATGAAAATTGAATTAGAAATAGAAGGAAATAGCAGATTACATTTGGTAATCATGTATGGCCCAAATGATAATGATAAAGCGGAAATTAAAGACAAAGTTTGGGAAGAAGCATCAGAAATAGTGGAAAATTGCAATGAAAAAATTGTGGTGTTGGGAGACTTAAACGGCAGAGTCGGAATAAAAGATGGAAGAACAAGTGATGTAATAGGACAGTACGGAGAGACAACGAGAAATAACAATGGATACAGAATTATTGATTTTTGTGTACAAAATAACCTATTAGTGATGAACTCATTCTTTAAACACAAAGACGCTCATAAATACACTAGAGAGGTCCCAAGCAGAGGGGAAAAAGCCATAATAGATTATGTACTGATAAATAGAAACTATAGGCGGGAAATAAGAGATGTTAGAGTTATAAGAGGTCCCGAGATAAACAGTGATCATTATCTACTAAAAGCGAAAACGGCAATAAGTTGCCAGAGAGTGGGAAATAATAAAAACAAAGTAGAACTGCGAAATAAAAATAGTAAGGAGACAATAAAAAATTACAGACTAATGATAAGAGAAGTAGCGGACAAGTATACTAAGAAAGTTGAGGAAATGATAGGGGAGATAAGAACTAAGAAATATCATAACGTGGAGGAAGCATGGGAAACATTCAGAAACACCCTAATTAGCGCAGCAAGAGAAACATGTGGAACCTCGAAAATAAATAGAAACAAAAAGCAAACGGCCTGGTGGAACGACAATGTTAAGAAGGAAGTTAAATTAAAGAAAGAAAAGTGGAAAATATATTTACGTAAAGGAAATAATACTACATACGAAGACTATAAAAGACAGAGAGACAGAGTCAAAGAGATAGTACTAGAAGCAAAAAGAGAAACCTGGGAGGAGTTTGGAAGAAAAATGGAAGCTGACTTCCATACAAACCAAAAACTATTTTACAAAACTTTGAAAAGCCTAAGACTGGGGAAGAAGAACGAAATAATTAAGCAAATTAAGGATGAACATGAATCAATATTAACGGAGGAGGAAGACATAATAGAAAGATGGAGAAGATACTTTGAAAATTTGCTGAACAAAGAAATTATTGTGGACAAAAACGAAAGAACCTACAACATAGAAGAAATACAACAACAAAGGGAGCACATAGAACTAGAAGAGGGTAACAATGCCATAAAGAGACTCAAAAGAGGAAAAGCCGCTAAACATGGTAATATAACAGGAGAAATGCTGAAGAATATGGGCGGAAAAGGAGTCCAGTTGTTAACAAAAATATGCAATATGGCTTGGGAGGAAGGTAGAGTGCCAAAAGACTGGGAGATAGGGGTCATTGTGCCAATTTACAAGAAAGGAGACAGAAGGGACTGTAACAACTACAGAGGAATCACCGTGCTGAGCATAGCATCGAAGGTGTATGAGAGAATCTTAGAAACAAAACTGAGTCGAGAACTAGAACCACAGCTTGAACAGTCACAAAGTGGTTTCAGGAAAGGCAGGAGTATACAAGATCATATATTTACGATTAAACAGATGATGGAAAGAATAAGTAATACAAATGGTGAAATATATCAAGCCTTTCTTGACTTGGAAAAGGCATTCGACAGAATATCAAGATCAATTATAGAAGAAAGCCTGTTCAAAAGAAAAATTAACATAAAAGTAATAAGAGCAATAATGGGCATGTACAAAAACAGTAGAAATATTGTAAGAACAGACAATATGATATCACGCGAGTTTTCGGTGAACGAGGGTGTACGGCAAGGAGGTGTTTTGAGTCCAACGTTATTCAACCTAGTTATGGACGAAGTAATAAAAGAAACTAGGAAAAGAACGTCTTCGTTGAGTGTAGGATATAGAAACCTAGAACCAATCCGGATAAGTGAATGTGCGTTTGCCGACGACCTTGTTATATTCGCGAGAAATGAAAATGAACTGAAAAGTAATCTAAAGATATAGAATGAGAAATTAGTAGAGAAGAAGCTTAAGATAAATGAAGAGAAAACAAAAATCATGGTTAGTGGGAAATCAGATACAAATGTAAACATTGAGCTAAATGGAAAGGCAATAGAACAAGTTGACAATTTTAAATACCTGGGAGTACGTCTAGATAGCAAAGGAAAGCATGAAATAGAAATTAATGACAGAATAGAGAGTGCAGCGAAAGTGTACCACAGCCTCAGAAACAGTTTCCTGGGAAAGAGAGAAGTTTCACTAAAAGCAAAAATGAGTATATACAGAGCTGTATTCGTACCTATTCTAACGCTTGGATGCGAAAGCTGGGTGTTATCGAAGAGATTAAAGAGCAAGATTCAAAGTTTAGAAATGAAATACCTAAGAAGAGTGTTAGGAGTCACAAGACGAGATCACATAAGAAACGACACGATTAGGGAACAGTTAAAGGTGCAACCAGTAGCAAAGCGGATTGAGAAATGCCAATTAAGATGGTATGGACACCTCAAGAGAATGGAGGACAGAAGACCAGTAAAGAGAGTGTGGGAAACTAAAAGTCAAAAAAAGGAAAATAGAGGAAGACCAAGGACAACATGGAACCGAAACATAGAGAAAATAGTAGAGGAGAGAGGAGGACTCACGATGGCTCAAGCATCAACTATGGCGAAAGGAAAAAAGGAGTGGAAAAAGTTCATATATAGGGAAAGACATGTGTGAATATAAACATGTAATGTATTGTAAAGATTATGAAATGTAAGAATAAGAATATGATATGAAATGTAACGCCTTACACCTTAGGGTAAATAAGGTTACCGATTATATAATATGGTTCTACCTTAAAAAATGCATAAAATTAGTATTTTTTTTTATTTTGTACGACAAGCCATTTTCCAGAAAAAAATGATTTAAAAATTTTTCTTCTTCAGAATGCGGTAAAACTTTTTTTATTTCATACCTATTTATTAACTTTTTATTCAGAAAAGTTAGACATAATACGTAATAACTTACGATAACAAAAAATAATTCTCACCGTTCTTAAACAATTATGGTTGTCTAAATAAAAATCGAAATCACATTGCTAACAAAAAAGTAACAACCATTATTGTCTCAGAACTGTAAACTAATAATTACGTTTTGTTATTAGTTGGTAGTCAGTTGCTATTTAGTATTTTTAAATTAAATTAAATCCGCATCCAAAGTTAATAAATAAGTACAAAATAAAAAAAAGTTTTATCCGATTCGGAACAAAGAAAAATATTTAAATCTGTTTTTTCTGTAAAATAGCTAGTAGTACAAAAAACACTAAAATGCTATTTTTATGCACTTTTTAACATAGAATTATATTACTGCTTCAAATTGATGAAAAACTTAAAGATTAAAAAAATAATAAACCAAAATGCCCCAGCCCCTACCCAGTTTGAGACGCCTATGGTTTAAATAATTTTATTTCGACAGTGTTAGATAGTAGCACTTATTAGTAGAAAACCGTATGTCAAATTTCATTACCTTATATTAAAGGGTGTCTGAGATATTAATTAAAACTTAAATTTTATTTGCCCCCTTCGGGGGGCTCTAGCTCTCGTCAGAGGCATTTTAAGACACATGTTTACATGAACTTTTGTGATCATTTCAGTGAGTACAATACGTTTATGTATAGCCAGCCCACCGTTTTTGTCACACCCTGTGTAGCTAAGTGACTGCATTTAATTATATTTCTTAAAAAGGTACCGTAATTTATACAAAATGTTCTTCATACAAAATTAAGAATTTTTTCATAATAAACTATTATACGCAGCCTTATCGTTTCTGAGATACAGCACGCTGAAATTATTTTAAAAATGGAGCTTTGCGATTAACTTTGAAACAACGCGTGCGATTGTGATGCAAATTTTCGAACGCTTGGTACTAGTAATCATCCATTAAGTTTTTGTAGCAATATGTTCACCAGCGGCGTAGTTATAGGGTGGGTCATCGTCACCTTTAAAAAACATATATGTAAAGCCACTGACTACATTCGAAACTTTTTACATTTTTCAATATTGCATTTGATTCAGATAAAAAATCTTCCTTTGTATTTTTGTCATAAGATGCACTGTTTTCGTGACACTAGAGGTTTACTTTGTACATATATTTCTCATGGTAGGTTTAAACTGCCCTCTACCTAGATAGCACAAGATATCCTTTGAACATCCTTTTTGGTTCAATACACATCCGCAAGTTCAAGGTCATACGACGGATGTCTGCAGGATATCCAGAAGTAGATGTTCATAAGATATCCCACAAGGACGTCTTATTTCGCCTTTTTATTTTATTTGTTCAACAACAGTAAATATTAAACTTATTTTGAAAATTACAATTCAATTCGGCAGAAAAGTGTAGGACATATATGTATGTAAAATGCATTAATTTTTATTTTGACCATCATTTGCAGTCAAATGTCGCAACCACGGTTGACTGCTTATGACTGATCACCTACGTACATGCACAATGAACAAATTTCTACGATATCCATACAGAATGTGTTATGTACATGCGTAGGAGGATGTCTCATCAACATTTAGTGAGAATGTCGTATAGACATCCGAGAATCTCCTCCAGACGTCCATATGCTTTATGGATGTCCATTAATGTAGTTGTGACAAATGAATTACGTATGGACGTCCATAGGATCTTAAATGGATGTGCTATGAACATGTATAACATTCATGAAGGATGTCTATAAGATATCCTATGGACATCCTTCTTTAAACAGGTATGTTTTTTTTTTTCAATATTTTGATTTTAAAATACAAATGTTCAATAAAATTCTAAAAATGTAAACTTCTGTGTGTTTTCTGTTATTTAACAGTAACAGTAACATTAATTGGTGTCGAAGTCGCTTGCAATCAAATAGCGCAGTTTCGGGCATGGGAAACATGTTTGTTAAGTAACCGTCAATTATCAGGAAAACAGCTCAACCTACGAAAAAAACTTAAGAGCGCTTTCTTTCTTTAAATCGAATGTAAAATTAAAATATGCAAAATATTTTAAATGTAGTCAGTGGCGTAACCTACTTTTTTTTGAAAAAGTGCCCAATGTATTGTGCAACTTCGTTGCTGGTGCACATGTTGCAACGAAAACTTGTAAAATAATGGACGATCGCTAGCAACAAACGTCTACAAATTTTCATCTCAATAGCTTGGGTTTTTTCAAAAATATTATGAAAAAATACTTCATTTTGTATGAAAATTTTCGTTCTTAAATTACGGTACTCATTTTAGAAACGGCTTATATATCAAAACAAAAGTTTTATTTATTTATTAATTTGTTTTACAAAATGTACTTAAAATAGACACTAAGACATCCCTGGAATATTAAAACAAACGAAGCCTAGATTTTACTGTACTTTTTGTGTGTTCAAAACAAATACTTAATCTAAAAAAATAGTTTAGTTTCAGAATCTTATTATTTACAATTTGTTTGGTTTAAACGCAAAATATTTTATAATTCCCGCTCTTATCAATATGAAAGTTAGCAATATTTAATTTCAAAAATTCATAGAGGACGCAACAGAGATATTAGAAAATTAGAAAAACGAAACGATAGTTTCCGCCTAGGTTTATTACGACATTAAAAACATCGTGTGGTTAGTAGTTCAGGGGCATTATTTTTTCAAAATTTCCAGCACTAAAAATTTTTAATTTTAACAATTTTGTATGTTTTAAAACACCCTTACATCCTGACGTTGCGTCCTGCTAGGATATACTATAACTCATTTTTGAGCGAACATAGAAGGCGTTAAACTCAACATTTTCAAAGTATGATATAAACACACGCATGCACGCACGCACGTACGCACGTTCGCACGCACTCACGCATGTACGCACGCACGCACCCATGCACGCACGGAAGCACGCCCGCACACACGCAAGCACGCACTCAAGCACGCACGCAAGCACGCACGCAAGCACGCACGCACGTATGCACAGGGAAAAATATGAAACTAATTCAAACAACAATATACAAAAAGTCACCATCAGTCGCAGGTGTGCGCTGGCCGCCATCTCGAAGAAATGGCGCCAACTTTTTGTTTTTTTGGTCTTTATTCACTTATTGTTGGTATTGAGAAAAAACTGTAAATACAAAAGTTAAAGGGCATAAAATTGTGCATTGAATAAGTTTTTTTAGCACTAACCGTTGCAGAGATACGGACTGTTGCGTTATAGTAATGTTACGGTAGCGTCCCATTGGTAATGGCGCATTTTGCTAAAGTGCGGACTGTTTACTGTTGCTTCCTTTGCGAAAATGCATCTAGTAGGAATAAGTGTAGGTGTTGAATAATGGTTATGGGTTTTCATGGCCAAAAATCAGAATCAGAATTACATGAATTACATGAATAAAAAGAGTGCTCTATTTCACACCACCCACGAGGAAGAACATAAAATATGTTATGTTCGTGGTAGCACCGTAAAGATTAGTACTAAAACAAATGGTGATGCATAATCGATGCAGAATTTTATGATCTTCAACTTTTGTGTTTAGCATTTTCCCATAGCATCAGCTATAAGTGAGTAAAACCTTAAAAAACCAAAACTCGACGCCATTTTATCAAAATGGCGTTGAACACGCAGACGATTGGCGGTGACTTTCAGTATTTTGTTCAGGATGACAAAATAAACATCACTACGAAACAAATGGTAAAACAGAAACGTACAGCAAGTGCCATTTAACCTTGCAAAAAAAATGACGATAAGTTTAAAAGGCGAGAAGCCGTTACACTCTCAAGCAAAAGCAATCCCGTAGTTTGAAAGCTAGTATAATATCTAGTTGCTGTTAATTATTTATGTCATTATTATTTTGTCATACGCCAAAATAGGAGTTTCTAACCTATGGCGCACGGCCTTTTAATTTGTCAAAAAATCCACAATTTTGCTTAAACCATAAATAAATTGACTTTCATTTTTTAGTGGAGTGTACCACACTGTTCAACAGCCAATTAGAGCTAGTTTAAGTTACGACTACCGACGAAACAAAGCGTAAGTAGCCGAATCAAAGCCCACTAAAATTTGCAAGGTTAGGTGGCACATGCTGTATCAACCTAAACTACCCGGGCTGCTACAGTACCGGCTCGGCTAGCGGCAGCGTAGCTTAGTAACCTATTAGCCTACGTCTGCTGGTATATTTTTTTGTATTTAGAAAATAAAAATTTTCTTTTTGTAAAAAATTCAACTATTTCAGTTACTAAAAAAAATGCTTCGGGATTAAAGAAAATTAAAAACGGTACAAATTCTTCCTTTAAAAATTGGGCGGACGGAGAAAATGAACCTCCATAAATATTGCTGTACCTAAAACTTAAGCAATTTAGCTTAATTAAAGGGGGGCATGAAATTTCGATTTTCAAAAATTCATAGAAAGAAAAAAAAAACGTGCTACCAGTTTTTGAGCAATATTTTTTGATATTTCTAAAACTTTGAAAAAGTTTCTGACAATTTTTATTCATGTACAAAAATTCTGCAACATAGTGGCATTAATTGTAATATCAAATTTAATCCCTATCTGTCAATTCTTTTTTTAGTAATAAGAGCATTAAAGCCAAAATATCAAAAAAATATCGCAGTGGCTGCTATTTTGAAAGTAGAAAGTACGGAATAAACATTCGCTTTGCCCTCGGGCTTTTTCCTGGATCACGTTCAGATTTAGAAAATTAGTTTTCCCTGACAAATTCCCTCATTCAGTCGTTGCTTAGCAACAACGAAAATTTGAGCCAATACCATTTTGTTTATCTCGAAAAAAAACCGTGGTTGCGAAAAAATTATTGCTTATTGGCAAACGCACATGCAAAATTTCCTCCTGATCCGGAGTCGGGCATTTTATGTGCATGTTTTGTGTTTTCGTGCGTTGCCAAACAACAATGTTTCGCGTATACAACTAAAGTTTTCCGGAAAAAATGGTATGAATATGTTAAACTTCCGCCTCCGATTCGATTTTCTTTAAAAGCTTATTTGGTCGGTGAAATTGAAATCGGATCATCCGTTTGGGAGTTATAAGGCGTAACCCACCTACCAACAGACAAGCATTTTTAAAAACCAATTTTACGGGTTTCTGGAGGTCCTAAACATGCATTTCCGTCAAAATCTGGCGTTCGAACATTTTCATGAAAGTATAGAAGCGTAAAATAATAAAATTATGAACAGTGTGCACTACAAAAGTATCTTCAACAAGTTAAAATAAGTTTAACTTATAGCATCCTGCGGCCTTCGGCTTATGTGTGTGGCTACCAGCAAGATCAATAATTACTCTTTATTTTTTTTCCTTGCGTAGTATTGCAAAACTTAAGCTTATCTTAGCATTTACTTATATTCTGGTCTAGTTGTAGTTCTTTTTATTTTTATTTTGCTTCTTTATCGTACGTTTCTCCATTTCCGTCACCACGCTTTCCAACAGCGAATTGATCCACATTGCAGAAAAATTTAAACATTACCAATAGAAAGAAAATTTAAATAATTTTATTATTAACGCATTTTTATGAAAAACGTTTTGAAAAAAAATATTTTTTTCCTATTTTCTCTTTCATATTTCAAATAATCTTCAAAGCTTTTTTTATGGTAATAGTTTTCCTAAATATGCGCCAGATTAATTTAGACATTGGTAAATATTATCTTTTGTGTATTTAAACCCGTTATTAAATTACACATTTGTACAATTAAAATCCTTATGCTAATTTGCTTTAATTAACAGGCATTAAATCTCAATATTAGGGACAGTTTGTGTACATTTGCTTGTTTGTATAATTATGGTAGTGTACTTTTTAAAGTTACGATAAGCACATTTATTTTAATTTTGTAGTTTTTATTTTTCATACTTCCAGGATTAATTTTGTTTAAAATTTAGATTGTACATTTTGCTAAAAAAACAATTTTTGGGAATGAACCCATGGTCTAATTTTCATTAAATGGGAATGTAGGAAGTATATCAAAAATTCATCAAAAAACCCGTAAGCCGGAAGCAAAAGGTGGGCGTGTTTTTCAATGGTAGAATTTACAACAACACAAAATACAAAAATAAAAAAGAAAAAGGGAAGACAAGAGAGAAAAATGGATAGAAAAAGATCTTTGATTTATTTGAAATTTCCAACTAACTCAAAATAATGTATTAAAAAAATCTAAGTCAATAATAAAATGCTTTCTTACAAAATTCACTTCATCTTCCTCTTCTGGAGGTGGACATGGATAAAAAGCTTGAGCCCGGCGCTCTTTTGTGCGATGTGAAAGCAATTTGTTAAACTCTTCCCATTCTTTATCAACAGCGGCACAATCTGCCTCTCCAAAATGCGCTTCCGACACCGTGCCCTCCATAACTTCTGTATCAGCAAAACGTGTCACACCGAAAAGTCTTTCATTTTAGTCAAACTTTCAAGAAATCTTTTAGCCGCGTCTAGAAGCGTCACAGGAACTGAAGTTTGCAATTTCAAGACCCCGGCTTTCGTTACGTGGTTAGTTAAGTGTTAAAAATTGCTACAAGTGAAGACGTATCTAGCAAATTTCATAAAGAATTGCTATGTTACATAAAAGAGAGAGGAATATTAAGGTTTCGCCGTATCATTGCAGGAGGAACTGCTTGCAATCTTTCAATTGTGGTAGCATTATTTAATTGAAGAAGTTGCTGCATGTGTCAGTCACACTTTAATCACAATTTTAAGTAATGATTTAATAATGTTGTTAGTTTAGACGACGACGGTGCAGTTTAGATGTTAAATTGAGGCTGATGCACTCACTGATTTTTTTTCTTTCTAATCCTCTAGATAGAAGATTAACACTAACCAGAGAATTTCTTAAAATTAATAATTATTTACTCTAAAGTAAGTGCCACGTATGTTTGTTTCTTGTATTCACATAACGTTCTACCTCTTATTCCTAATCTCGTATCATTTTGCACCTTTTCTTCTTCAACGGTGTATGGTGTAGGACTTTGATAGCTTTACCTATGGTTAACCGGAATTTTTTTATGTAAAGTTTTCCACAACTTCTACTTTTTTAATATTAGTTCTACAAAGAATTACGAAACCAAAGTAGATATCACAGTATGAAGACAGCAGATGAATGTTGCACCCCAAAAATATTAGATGATGAAGATCGTGGACCGGAAAGAAAAGTGTTGGGCTAGCTGGAGCGACGACATAAGGAAAGTATGATAAAAACGACGATAGAGAGTAGCAAAAAACATTCAAGAATGGGTGAGGCAGAGGGAGAACTGTGTTCCATAATGGAACAGTAATGGTCGAGAGGCACTTGAAGTAAGTATAACTACTTGAAAACTTTTTTTCTAATCCCATCTTTTAAAGAGCTAGTAAAGAACTGACATTATAATGTTTAAGAAAAACATATTTAAAAAAACAAAATTTAACAATCTTCCAGTACCAGGCTTCATGAAGTCGTATGCAACCGTAATAGATGAAAAGTCGCTCAAGATGCCATTAATTACGGCTGTGCAAGCCTTTAACGTTAAATTAAACACTATGAAATGATAAGTTTGGTGCCAGCGACCCACCGCCACAGAAGCTTTAGATCCGCACGCTGCGAAGTCTGCAAAATAATGAAAAGTTCCAGTCCACAGCCAATCAGCGTCTAGGGAGGCGTGGTCTTGCACATATAGGCCGGATACCGCTTTTTCTCTTCCCCGCCCCCTCCCTCCTTTTCTGCACCGCGGCTTGTCTTACTCTCTTTCTCGCGCGCGCCACATTCTTATATTTGCGTAATAAAAAAAAAATAAAAAAATCACCCCAAGAATTATAAAAATTCAGGAACGGCGTGTTTGTGTTGTCAGACATTTGTTTGTATTGTACTGCGGTTGCTTAGCAACAAAATCGTATTTAAGTATAACGCGTTTACGCAGAAATGACAAGTTGGAGCAAAAGTTTCCGATCATAAACTAGCCCCCAGATCGAGCACTAGCGTCTGGTCTCAGGAAAAGCATACGATCAACCAGCTTGTCTCTGAGCACTTAAAACAGCTATCCCCATCGAACCGTTACTCCAAAATAATAATCCTTTCCCAAGATCATTTTGATAAAACAACCAAATTCACTTTCTTCAGCGCCTTTCTCCGAGTCTTTCAAGTAAAGCAACACTGGAGTCGACCAGTTCTGTTTAACAAAAAGAAGCAACCCAAAGCCCGCAGGTCGGCACGCTACCGTTATCGCTTGGTTTGGGGACAATAAACAACCGTGTTCGCAGAACCCCGTAGTCACTCCCAAAATAACCCCTTCGTTACCCAAAAACATTTTGACTAAAACAACTAAATCAACTTTTTCCAACTCCGTTTTCAGCAAAAAACCAACCCACAGCCACCAGACCGGCACGGTAGCGCTATCGCTTGGGATTATAAATTCCGTGCCATGTTAGGGAATAACAAACAACCATGTACTCTCCACAGAAGAAGCAGGTTCTAGCAAAAGTTTTCGTTTATAAACTAACCCCCAGATTGGGCACTAGCTTTCGGTCTCAGAAAAGAAAACCACTCCACCAGCTCGTATCTGAACATCTGAAGCCGCTATGCTTTGTCTCGGATAGATTTAGCATCGAGCCAACTAACATGGAGTCCCATCGTCACTCCAAAATAACCCTTTCATTAACCAAGATCGTTTTGACTAAAACAATAAAATCCACTTCTTCCAACCGCGTTTTCAGAGTATCCCAGGTAAAGCTACGCTGGAGTCGACCATTTCTCTCCAGGAAAAAAAATCCATCCAAACCTAGCAAACCGGTACACCACCGTTATCGCCCAGATTGGGATTGTCTCGTCCACAGAAGAGGCAAGTTTGACTAAATGTTCAGGTCATAAACTAACTCCAAGATCGAGCATCATTTATTGACCAAGAACATTATGACTAAAACAACCAAATCTACTTCCTCCAACCCCGTTTTCAATGTCGCCCAGGTAAAGCCACGCTCGAGTTGACCATTCTTCTCCTGAAAAAAGAGTCAATCCAAAGCTAGCAGGCCGGCACGCTATCCATATCGCCCAGATTGGAATTGCAGATTCCGGGCTCTGTTTGGGTATAATAAGCAACTGTTTCATTTTTATCCTTCAACTATCATGTCGTCTTCCACGAGTCGAGAAGCCGCGATACCCTCGAGAACTCCGGTACCCAAACTTCTTAGCCCGCTTCCTCCGATGTCACCACACTCGTACGAAGAGAGGGTAACCACACCTAACAGCCTCCAGCGTGACGCGACGGAATGGGACGTTTCGCCGTCGCCGTTTCGCTGTCGCCGTTATGCAGTCGTCCGTTTCGCCGTCACCGTTTCGCCTTCGCCGTTTCGCCGTCAAAAATTTCTTGTGTCGACCTCTTCCAGTTAATAATAATGTTATAGATTTCTTAAAATATCAAAAACCACTTATAACATTAAGTGTTCTGTGCGAAGCCATTAAACAATTGTCTTTAGTTTAAATATTTGGACATTTTTGTAATATTGTAATTAATTGTTTAGTTAATAAATGTATTTAGGCGCTTAGTGTTGAAATTTTGATTTTATTTTTCTTAGGTTAGGTTACGTTATATTAGGTTATTAATAAAATTAATAAATATGTATTTAATTAAATTTTTTGGCGAAATGGCGACGGCGGAATGGCCTACGGCGAAACCATCAACGGCGACTGCGGAACGGTGACGGAAAAACGTCCTAGACCGTGACCTCTTCGAATAAACAAAAAATGTAATTTTTAGAAGCCATATTTAATTTGTGACGTCAGAAATTGATTTTTGGTGTCAAATCCGAGGTTATTGCTTAAATCCGCTAATTTTTAAGATCCACTCTCTGCCCTTATATTTGTTGGCGGTCCAATCTTATTAATTCGCAATTTGATGCACGTTTTTTAACTTTTAATTTGACTGTACTGCGTTAAGTGTGTAAATGCAACAACATGTCAGAAACGGTTTTTTTGTGTTATGTCAAGAGTGCAAAAGGTATTTATTTGTCAAAAGTTCATATTTTTTATAATTATTTTAAAATGTATACGCTTCTAGTTCATTAACGAATTAATAATTCTTTTTTTTTTAATTATTCTTATAATTAAAAGTTATGTTAAAAGGGAGGTGTCGATGAAAAAAAAACTAACGACGTCATCTCAATTAGCGTCGTAACCATAAACATTAATTTTTTCATTAGAATACGTACGTAGTTTTCCAAACGAGCAAAACAATTTTTAAGCTGAATTGTTCAATTTTTAAAATAAAAGCCTTGACCGTCGATAAAAGACCACCCGGTACATCGTTTACCTCATAAATTTAAATTTTAGCGGTGCAATTTCTAATTTACATAAGATAAAATTCTCTTCCTGGCTATTAGTTTCGCATAAAATGAAGTCACTCTACGATTATAGAAATTTTATAATACCTATATAATGATCGTGACCTTTGAAAAAACATTTAGGTGCAACGATCTCAAAGAATTCGTCATTTTTTACCTTGTACTTTGATAATGATTATTATTTATAAAAAAAAAACAAACAAAAAATAACGAAAACTAATAATCCAACCTGAACTGAAGAATATTTCGATTCGTAAAGTTGTGATGGAGGTAATTCAATTGGATTGTTATTCATTTTCAAAATTTCTGGACACAAAAAAACCAAACCCTAAACTCACACGGGACAAAAGCATTAAGAACTAAAATCGCAACGCCCTACAAGAACTTTTATTAATTCTATTGTTTACCTTAAATATTTTCCTTTAGATTACAACAGTTGCAAATATTATTTGCTGGCAGACCTTAATTGCCCCATATCTGTATCAAATAATTAAGCCGAATCCGAACTGGACCAAGTAAGATGGAAAACAGGTGAATAAATGAGATGGAAAATTTGAAATACGTTGGCGTTTTGTGTTTGCAAGCCATAAACAGTTCTTTACACTATTTGTTGCTACTTTTACCGTTTGGTAAGTTCGCCGCTCTTGCGTAAGATTTCTGAGGCGTTATAAAATATTTCAGAGGAAATTTTTTTTAGTCTCTTTGAAAAATACGCATAATATGTATGGAACAGTTAAGCAAGTATAACTAGTTGTCGGACCAACCTCAATTGAGTTTTCTCCTCTATACCCTGATTTTTTTAACCAAACGGTATTTTTCTTGTTTTTATTCTATACTTCTTCCTATTTTTTTATTTTCTCTCTTTTACACCTTAATCAACATCTTCAGCAAAGTTTAATGACTTTTCTAGTTTCATGGTTCATATGTTGCTGCATTTTCTGTTAAAGGTAAACGGGCAATGTCGACGTGGAGAGTTTCTTCATGTAAATTCCATACTGTAGCTTGTTCAGGCTGTAACAAGGAGGCTACACTGCATGCGGGAAGAAAACCAGAGGGTTTTTGCCCAGGGCACACTTCCCCGGGAGCGTACTCATACCTGAAATTAACGCAGGAAACGGTCCAACCTTCGATGTTCCCATCTTAAGGACTAAGAAGGAGGACTGGAGACTAGCGAACAAGCTAGTAAATAAATCAAGACTTGCATGGAGTTTTTCCGTCTCTACTCCAACAGGGATTTGAGAAACTAGCCTCGCCTCTATGTGCCATATTCAAGGCAAATCTGACTATAGGTTATGTGCCACTGGGAGCATGTTAGGGTGATTTTCATACCTAAACCAGGGCGTGAAACACATGCCAACGCGAAATCTTACCGACCTATAAGCCTTACTTCATTTCTCTTAAAAACAATGGAGAAATTGATAAATCATATGTTAAGGGTTAGTTCCTTACATCGAAACCAGTTTGCCTGACAAGGAGGAAGATCCTGGGAGCTGGCTTTTTTGATATAAAGCGGGCTATTGATAACACCTCAGTTGAAGTAATCAAACAAGCTCTTGTAAGGCGAGGAGTCGATCGGTCCGTTATAAGATGGATTGATTTCGCGCTAAACAACAGAACAATAAGTTCCTCTTTGGGGCAAGCAACCAGTAGGATATCTGGCACCAAGGTCTGCTTGCAGGGGGAAGTTTCTCCTGTACTGTGATGCCTGGTGGTTAAAAGGCTTCTCTGGGAATTGGAGGAGACAGAAATATATATGCGCAAAGATACGCGGTTGATCTCACCATTCTATTTTGTGGTAAATTTGGACAAAAACCTTAGCCATAGCGTTATCACGAAACCTTTAAAATTTGAAGGGACTGGGGATATATGGACAGGGCTTGCAAAAAGGGATGCAATACTTGGAAGTCTATTTAAACACCAAGTTGGCCTTTACTTCCCATTTTGAAAACATTACAAACCAAGCGACGCGAACCCTACAGGCCTGTAGAAGAATAATCAGACAAACGTGGAAACTAAAACCAAGGATGGTGTATTGGTTGTGTACTAAGGTGGTAGTACCCACAATTACGTATGCTTTTCTAATTTGGTAGGCTACAGGCTGAAAAGCACTTGTGAAAAACAATCTCGCCTAGCTACAACGGCTTGCCTGTCTAGGAATGACAAGAGTGATGACCTCCACTGCTACTGCATCCATGGAGACGCTATTTAACTTGTTTTTACTAAATTTGTTGTGGAATCGCAAATCATTATGACGGCATACATGGTAACGAGCACGGGAGAATCTTCTGGCGGAGAGGGGAGATCTTTCATAATGCAGTCAGACAAGTTCAGCACTGTTTTTAACATCGGGAAGGTAGTCATAGCTGAGAGGCCCTTGGAGAGAAGCATTCAGAAACTGAGGAATCGTGAAGTATTCGTCTGGTGTACAAACAGATCCAAAATGGTAAATAGCAGCCGAGATATTTGAGGAAAGTAAAGGGAAAGGTATGGGCATAAGCCTGGGCAAAATAGCTATCATAACCTGCGCTCAAGTTATGTTAAAGAGGAGATATGTTAATAGAGGAATCTTTATCCTGACGGATTACCAAGCGACGCTAAAGGCTTTGGAGGGCCTAGAAATACACTCTAAAGTAGTAAAAAAAATACCTCGATGCTGTGGTGAAAGCGGAAAACACAATAAGGTAACCCTGAAGTGGGTGGTGAGACACCGTGGCGTAGAGGGAAACGAATAGGCTGATCAACTAGCCAAAGAGGAGCGGAAAAAAATCACATGGGTCCCGAACCTACACGCGGAATTTCGTACCAGGTGTCGAAAAGGGTTGTGAAGGACCTGCTACGTACACAAAATCGCTTACACTGGATGAGGGCTCCTTGGCTGAAGCAATCGCGAATGTTTATGAAAAACCTAGGTAAAGGTAAAACGAAAGAAATTTTACAATTGAGCAGAAAACAACTGAGAACGACAACAAGACTTGTAAAAGAACACCGTTGCGTTGTGTCAAAAAACACCTCAACACGATTGGCGTGCAAGACGATCCAACCTGCAGACTATGTAGAGAGCAAGACGAAACCTTTCAACACATTATCTGCAAATGCCCTCCTCTGTTTAAAAGACAGTGACACTTTGGGGTTCAATTCTCAGATCCCGAAGGATTGCTAGCTCTGTTTGTCAACAGCATCTTGATTCATCAGTAATACTGGCTTGATGGGGTAGGAAACGCAATAAACCAATGAGCTTTAGTACAGTGGGTTTCTGCATCACACCCAACGGCTAGTAATAATTTTCAAATTTAAAATTTCCACCATACAAAAATTATTTTGCATATTGCAACCGATATTGCTCGAATAGTCCTTGTAATAGTCCCAGTTTGGTCTGACATTGTCACTAAATCAACGCACAGCATAGTATTGCCCTAATAACGCCATAGGGTAGTTCTGGGGTAAAGATCCCGGAATTCGCTCAAAAACATTTTGTAGGTATTTGATGTTGTTTGATAAATTGAGGGAAACACTTAATAGAAAGGGTGTACGTAAAAATCCAATCTTCCCCTTTCTTGTGAATAGTGCCATCTCTGTTATCAAGAGGTTGGCCGAGAAAGATCTTTCTATTCCACCAGTCTTTTGTTATTAAAAGAGCAGTTTGCATTAAAGCGCAGCAAATTTCCCTGTGGTGAGGATGGTATTATCATCCGCACAGCCAATACTATATCTGCGTAGGTCAGTGTTAATACTGTCGAAACAGGCCTCATCAAAGGCCCCTTCAATGCCAATGAAAACTCTTTGGTTAGACATTTTATTGTTTAACGAGCTCTCTATCCGATTTGCCACAGCATATAGTGCGGATTCGATAGATCTCCGGGGATGTACAATACGTATACTAATTTTTGTACAGTGGGTGTGGGACTTGCACCTGCTCTCGGTTTCTCTGTCGTATAGTTTCTTAAGCGTCTTTAGTAAGAAGGATGCGAGACTGGTTGGACGGTATGTTTTTGTTATAAAGTAGTCACTACGACCCGGTTTAGATATAAATACAACTCTCACTGTCGTCGAGGTCTTCGGTGTATATCAGAAAACGATATAGGCTCGCTAGATGCTGCGTAAGCAAGTCTATTATGAAAGGACTGTAAAAATACCCCCTATCCCGGGAGACTTAAAGAGAAAAAATGTTAGTAGTCTATAAGCCACCTTGTCTACCTGCAGGACCCGGTCCGCCGCTTTCCAATCCACCTTAATGGGGAGGGATGTGGGTGGGTCCGTGGGTGGCATACATGGGGAGTAGCATTACAGCCTGGAAAATAGGTGTTAATTATAATTAGCACATCGGCTGTTTCTTCATGTTTGTGAAAGTACCATCCCCTCGTTTTAGACAACGTGGCTGTTGGTTTGAGTTCTATGTAAATATCCTCTTTATTCCTAAACCGTTGTGCAACTTTGAAAAGTGTACCTAAAACAGAGTTCATCTTGTCGAATTTCTTGCACCACCAGGAAGTAGTGCGTCTCGCACAAGTTTTGCTCCACAGTTGAATTGTACGAGCGAGTTCTGCAGGAGCTTTGCACTAGTCTGTAGATCGCCAACGTCTGCAATCCTTACCGAAAATTAGTGGTAGGAATATTCAAATGTATAATGTCGATGTTTTCAATTCTTCAAAATTCTCGAGAACATTCGAGTGAAGAGACATGTAATCAAATACTGCACTTGGTATCACTGCCATGTAGTATAAATCGAGAATTTGATACCATGACACACCACTCATAAAAATCAATAGAAAATTAGACAATGGTAGACGCAAATGAACTAGATAAAACTAAAAATTGAACCTACACCTCTCAATTTCTCGGAAAAGTCGTAAGAATCATAGTCATCAAGCTGCACCCAGTGCAAACCGCGACCATGCAGATTCGAAGCCTAATTTAGCCGGATCCCTTCCATTGTAGAACGTAAATTTTGACCTTGCACATTCGGGTGAAAAATCCGAATAAAAGATTCGATTGTTCAAAGTATTCGAACGTTAAGTATTCGATTCTCCTAAAAGTATTCGGTTCGGCCCATCACTACTGGAAATGTAGAACCAACTAAGTGCACCTTGTGCAAGACGTTGTATCTATATTTCTGAAGTTTCTGTGATAGTGACGCCATATAATCTGTAAACAAGCCATCCAGGACAAGGTTGCTGAATTAATTTACTTGTACTCCACGAGAAGTCGGGCAAATTGGTCTGCAGGGGTTTATAAAACAACCGTCCAAATGTACCTTTAATCAGGGTTAATGTAGGTTAGATTTGGGGATGAATAAAATAAAGTGGTACCTTTCTTGTTATTAGATGTCAGATGCATTACTAACAGGTGAATCTTGACACATCACTCATGAGTAACGGCCGGATTTATATGCACCAACGGTGTTGGCATTTACATTTATTTTGTTGTAGCAGAGAAAAACATATCTGGTAACACTGTTAATGCATATAAATATGACCACTAAGTTGAGTGATGGGTTGGTTGTCTTTTAGACACTTGCACGTGCACCAATTCCTCCAGATAAACATTCCATCACCCAACTTAGTGGCCACATTTATATACACTAACAGTGTTGCCAGATATGTTTTTCTCTACTACAACAGGATAAATGTAACTGGCAACACTGTTAGTGCATATAAATCTGGCCTTTTATGTAATGTCCGGTTTTTTAGTTCCAAAACAGCAAATAATTTCGTTAAAACCCAATATGAAAACAAAAACCATGGGCATGGTCGAATACATTAGGTTATACGTGAAATTGTAGCACGATTTTACAAGGTTACTACAACTGCAATATTTGAGATACATCGTTTCATTCAGTGTTACTTTATCGTTGAAAGAAGCCAGAGGTTCTGCACTCCATATCTTGAAATTGAGGAAGAAATGAAACATCGTGAAATGGAGGAAGAAATGGTATTAGAATGGTATATGAAGAAAATAGATAGATTAAAATAACATATTTATAAAACTGTTCCGTGTAAACTTTTAAAACCCGTGACAGTTCATGTTCTACGCTTACGAACTCTGTTTTCATTTCATTGGAAATTAAAAATCATTAATTATAGCTGACCAAATAAATAATAAGTAACTATACAAGCTCGTATAAGGTCAAACATATAGCTGTGTTGCCATTTTAATCGCGTTAGATAATTCGTATAAAATTGCATAGAAGCGACAACCATAAATTTACAGGAATTATGCGGAAATTTATTATTAAGTTATTGTTTCATACTGACTAAATATTGAACTAAAAATCCTGACACTGTAAGTATTTTCCTTTTTCTATTTTTTATTAGAATAAAAAGCGCTCAGGTTTAAATTGTTGTTTTCGTGAAGAATTAATTGTAATTGAAGTTAAAATAGCATATTGCAATCTAAGTTGTATAAACTTCACATAAATCACCAAAAAAATTTAACCAAACAAAAATCCACGATCTATTAATTTGTATCTACAAGATGCTAATTAAAGTTTAAAGATCAAAACCTCTGTTAAACCACGAAACAAACAAATTCTCAATTATCTGTTACAAAGACGTTTTGTCACATTGACACACTAATGAATTGTGCAAACTGTTATGCATATCACAAGTGTGTTAATTATTCTCACGTGATTTACAGAAGTCCATGAACTTTTTACCGGTTTTTCTAGGGATTATCATGAAGAAAACAAAATAAAAAAATTATTAGACCCACGCTCGTGATCACACTCACGTGCTGTTTAAGACGTCACGATGTATTTACTCGACGTATAACGTCATTACCATTCACATATTTGTGTTACAAGGTGCGGAACCGGTAATTAAATGTATGTGAGTTTCAATTGTTTGATATGACGTACGATAAAGCGATAATAAGTTTCCGGAGAAGAAAATTTTAGGCAATGAAAAATTTAAAAACAAAATTTTAAAAATTGATTTATTTAGGAAGTTGTATGTAATATCAAAGAGCAAAATAGTTAAAATAATAGAAAGTTAGAAACCGGCAAAATGCAGAAAATAACAAGAGCAAACTTCGTAAAACTTAACAATTTAGTATGTCTGAAGAATTTTTAAACAACCGATTACAGTAAATATTCCGAAAAATAAAACGTAATACAAATTGCCAGAAAATGTTAAAATCTATTGGTGTGGGGAATACTTTCCTTGGTCATTAGAACGCTTCTCTAATTTTTAGCACTCAAAGACACAATTTTTACTAATTGTTACGTTACTCCTCTTATCAATTGTTAAATAAATCTGCCTTAAGAAGAAATTGTACGTACGCTACTGAATATTACGGTAGTTGTATACAATCCAATCATCAAACAAAAGTATCTTTTTACGTTGTATTATTTGAAGTGGGAGTGAAGTTACTTAGTCACCAGGGAGATTCGCTAATTTCTTAACTCAAAGGCACAATTTTCACTAACTGTTACGTTACTCTCTTTTATGTCAATTTTTAAATAAATATTTCTTAAAGAGAATTTGTATGTACGCTACTGAATATTACGGTAGTTCAATACAATCAAATTACTTAAAAAAATTGTTTGAGGTGGAAGCGAAGTTCCTTTGTCACTATAGGGAGATTCTCTAATTTCTAACAATCAAATGCACAATTTTCACTAATTGTTATGTTACTTATTTTACTCAATTTTTAAATAAATCTTCTTTAAAGAGAAATTGTACGTACGCTACTGAATATTACGATAGTTCTATACCATCCAATCATCAAAAGGAAAATATGTTTTTAATTTGTGTTATTAGAAATGAGAGTAAAGTTCCTTAGTCACAACGGAGATTCTCTAATTTCTAGCACTCAAAGGCACAATTTTTACAAATTGTTAAGTTACTCCCCTTTCATGTCAATTTTTAATTACATCTTCCTTAAGGAGAAATTGTACGTACGCTATTGAATATTACGGTAGTTCTATACAACCCGATCATAAAAAAAGTATATTTTAAAATTGTATTGCTTGAGGTGGGAGAGAAGTTCCCTAGTCACTATAGAGATTCTCTAATTTCTAGCACTCAAAGGCACAATTTTTCTTAATTGTTACGTTACTCCCCTTTCATGTCAATTTTTAAATACATTTTCCTTAAGGGGAAATGGCACATAAGCTACCTAATATTACGGTATTCTATACAATCCAATCATCAAAAGAAAAGTATATTTTAAAATTGTATTGCTTGAGATGGGAGAGAAGTTCCTTAGTCACAACGGAGATTCTCTAATTTCTACCACTCAAAGGCACAATTTTTCCTAATTGTTACGTTACTCCCCTTTAATGTCAATTTTTAAATACATTTTCCTTAAGGGGAAATGGCACATAAGCTACCTAATATTACGGTATTCTATACAATCCAATCATCAAAAGAAAAGTATATTTTAAAATTGTATTGCTTGAGATGGGAGAGAAGTTCCTTAGTCACAACGGAGATTCTCTAATTTCTACCACTCAAAGGCACAATTTTTCCTAATTGTTACGTTACTCCCCTTTAATGTCAATTTTTAAATACATTTTCCTTAAGGGGAAATGGCACATAAGCTACCTAATATTACGGTATTCTATACAATCCAATCATCAAAAGAAAAGTATATTTTAAAATTGTATTGCTTGAGATGGGAGAGAAGTTCCTTAGTCACAACGGAGATTCTCTAATTTCTAGCACTCAAAGGCATAGTTTTTTCTAATTATTACGTTACTCTCCTGCTATATCAATTTATGAATACATTTTCCTAAAGGAGAAGTTGTACGTACGCTACTGAATATTACGCAAGTTATTTACAATCCAATTGTATTGCTTGAGATGGGAGAGAAGTTCCTTAGTCACAACGGAGATTCTCTAACTTCTAGCACTCATAATCCCAATTTTCCCTAATTGTTACGTTACTCTCTTTTCATGCCAATTTTTAATAAATCTCCCTTAAGGAGATAGTGTACGGACGCTACTGAATATTACGGTAGTTGTATACAATGCAATCATTATTGTATTAATTAAAAAATTAATGAACTGATTAACAATATTTGCAATTTGAAGGTCATTAAATAAACTTTTAATTTTAAGTAGCACTCAGAAACAAAGTCACTTTAAAGTCTGATGATTTCCTTTTATGTGTATCTCCAACCGACAACTTAAAAAAACTATTAAACATGCGATTACTTACCAAAGTGTTTTGATATCCCAATCCATAGCTATCAGCACCAGGAATAGATAGGTTAGCCATTATTTCTTCTTTTTGTCAAAAAATTTTAACAAAAATCGCACTTACAAATTAGAAAATAACACACTTAGAAAACTTCAAGTATAGTCTTTAAACAAGCACATCTTTTTCTATTTATCCAGATCTTCTAAAAAATGTCCTCTGTTCGTCAGCGCCAATTTAGGCATGTTGTGCCAATTTCGTCTGCGGTGTTTAAATGCGTCCTTATAAACGTTCTGTAATAAAAAAAGAAATAATAATAATGTTTGAAATTGCAACAACGAAGGTCAGGGCGGCGAGTTGAATGATTAGCTAATACAGCACCTGTTGAATTAAGTAACGGAATATTAACTTGGGCACGTCTCAGGGCAGTTGGGTAATAATGCATTTATGCATAACTGAGTTCTTTTTTTCAAGGAATTATGAAATTAATATTAACTCAGTGGCGTAACTATATTGTAAATGTATACATCAAAAATGATAATTAAAAACATATTCACTGTTGATGAATACAATCAAGACGATTGAAACTGTTAATAAATCGATGTGTTACGCTCAAACCGCGACAAAATATGCAATATTTTTAATTATTAAATTATCAGTATCCCTGTGTATTGTACATGGTTGCGCGCTAATAGATTGCGACCTTGCGGCCCGGCCATTCCATTAATAACATCCCAGAGAACATATAGCCAGTGGAATTCCACTATGTACACTATAACAAAAAATCTGTCGGGCAACCACCTCAGTACCTTTCTCGAATCTACATATTTTAAACTAAATGTTTTTTAAAAATTTAACTTTTTTTGAAAAAGTTTATTATTGTGAAATATTTTAAATATTTATAAGTTTTTAAAAATACTAATAGTTTTCAAAATTTTCAATATTTGAAAAATATTGTTAATTCGTTTAAATTTTTTGATTTTCAAAATTGTGAAAACTTTCATTCATTTTGATAAGTATCGAAATTTTTTAAAAATTTTGAAGTTTTGAAAATTTTTTCAAAAATTTTAATTATTTTTGGAAATGAAATGTTATATATAAATATGTCTTAATTATCACAATTTTAAAAACTTAAAAAACGTCATTTTGAACTTTTCAGAATATTTTTTCATTTTGAAAAAATTTTGGAAATCTTAAAATTTTAAAAAAATTTTAAGTTTTTGTATAATTAAAATAATTATGAATTTTTTTAAAATCTGAAAACAAAATTTAACAGAAATTTTAAATAAATTTTAATTATTTTAAAAATTTGTAAAGTTTTGGTAATTTACCAATTTTAAAGATTTAGAAAATTACTTTAATTTTTAATAATTATTTTATTAAATTGCAAATTTTGAAAAAGTGAAAATTTTCAAAATTGTGAAAATTTTAATAAATTACAAATTTTAAAAACGAATTTATTAATATTTAAAATTTTTGATGTTTAAAATACAAATATTAAAAAACTTTGAAAATTTTAAAATTTAAAACATTTAAAATTAATTGAAACTGAATATTTTAGGACATGAAAAATTATGAAATTTTGCAATATTTGAAAATTTCTATAATTTCCAACATTTTGGAAATTTTTAAGAAAAAATTTTGAAATTTATAGGTATATTTTAAATTTTCGAAATATTTAAAAATTTCGAAAAAAAAATTTTCTTGAGGTTCAAAAATTGTTTGTTTCTAGTATTTGTTAATTGCAATCAATATTTATTGGTTGAAATTTAAAACTGATTTTATAATTTGGTGATGGTCGTTTTTTTGCGAATACACAATTAAACTGTTTAGGCAAATGACCAAAAGACCCCAGAGGTGCTTCTCGATGAAAGATTGTTCATATTATCATTTAACCTGTTCATACCGATTGCGAAACTGAAATTTGCACATTTTTGAAATATCGAAAAATTGTTGTTAGGAAGATCGCAGTTCGACTATTCGATATGTGTCAAATACGAATCTAAGGTTCTTTTCCGAGTGCATCTATATTGAAGCAGAGGACCCCTCTCTCAATTAAACTGTTTAGGTAAACGACCAAACGGAAACCTCCCAGTGGTGTTTTCTCAATGGAAAGTTGTTCCTATTGTCATTTAACATGCCCATACCAATTATGAAGTCGAAATTCGTAAATTTAAAAAAAACAATAAATCGATGGTGGGGATGAGATAGACTCGCTATTCGACATGCGTAGAATACGAATTTAACGTTTTTTTTGAGCTCGTTTATATTGAGGCTGAGCACCCCTCCCAGCCTCCCTTATTTGAGCGGACCAACCTCGTTTTCGTGCGGTTTCATCCCAGTGGCTTTATCGCTCGCCCAAGGCCCTTTAGCGTAAAGGGGGCGTTACGTACCGGTGGAGACAGCGATAATTGAGTTAATCTAAGCAATTTAATGTTGATTTTTTTTATTTCATAGAGAAGAGCCCCCTTCCACGGGGGTGAGGGTGCTCTGCACCACCCAAACTAAAAGATCATTGGCTTGTCCCCGGGCGCCCATGACCTGACGTACTTAATCTAATAATAATATTGCATTTTGATGTTTTATTCATATTAACTACTATAAATTATTTATGAATAAAAATTGTATTTAAATTGAGCGACTTCAAATCCATATTTTTTCTGCTTTAACATATTTTATAAAAACGCTTGAACTACTTATAATTTATGTTTTAAAATTGTGTTAAAAACCAATTAATTAAATTAAATGCAGGATTTAGTTCCACTGCCATTTTATTATTATTATTACTTATTCATTTTATTTAATGGCATATAAAACTGTTCATATTTAAATAATACATAAATTATGTTCATAATTATAATGTTTTTTTAAAAGAATCATGAAGCCGTGCTTGAGCACGACTCCATGATCCCCATCCCACCCCCTTACTCGGGCTCAGCACAATAAGTGCTATTCACCGGTCTAACATGCCCCACCCCTGAAAAACATGCAACCCAACGTACACACCTACATACACCATCCATGGACCTGCCCGATTTAACTTATTCAGAAAAATTTCCGACAGGCAGTGGACTCGAACCAACTGCCATTGGGAGTCTAGTTTCAAAGCCTGGGACTTTAACCACTAGACCACCCGCCGGCCCAATGTATAATGTAAGATTAGTTAAGAAACGAAATTACTCGACTCAAATAGAGAATACTAAATTAAGGCGATTACAGCAAATGCAGGGGCAACAATTTTATGTCGGCACTGACCTCTCATCTTTACCTCGATAAATTCCAGCAATTTTACTTATTTGAATTTTTATCATAAACATATAATCCAAATATCCATTAATCCAATGTTCTTAAAAAACCTGGCTTGAATATTTTCGCAATTGTGAAGGTTTAAAAAAATAAAATTATTGTAATTATTAAACTCAAAACTTGATAGAAAATATCTTTATTTTGGATCGGATTAGCCAATCGGACTTACATAACCATCTTAATGATCGGGTTAGTACAACCATACAGTAGGGTACATTTTAAGGGTGTTCTAAAATCACAAATACTAAACGAACGAACCATTGATTTTAATATTTTGAAAATTTTTGGAAATCAAAAATTTCTGAAAATGTAAAATATTTTGGGTTTATAAAATTTTAGAAAATTTTTAGACATTTTGTAGTATTCAAAATTTTGAAAAGTTGTGAAATTTTTAAAACTTGAAATTACGAAAATTGCGGGAAATTTATAAAACGGTAAAAATGTAAAAAAATTTGAAAATTCGAGAAATAATAAAAAAATTTAAACATTTCAGTTAAAAATGATTTCAAATTCTATAAAATTTTGACAACTTTTGGAAAATTTAAGTTTTTAAATAATGTTCTTAGACAATTTGTCAAAAAACTTTTTTTTTATTTATTGAACATTCAAGTTTTATGAAACTGAAAACTAAAAATATTCAAAAACGTTGAAGATTTTGAGAATACTTGAAAATCATGTAAATTTTGAAGTTTTGAAAATGATCTCGAAAATGTTTGATAATTTTTAACTTTTTATTAATTATAATTTTTACAAATTTTGATTATTATTGAAAATTTTTGAAATTTTTGAAAAGTGAAATACTATAAAAGTTTAAAAATTTCAGAAAATTTTGAAAGTTCAAAACAAAATGTATAAAATTTTAAGCAATTTTAGTCAAAATTTGTCAAAAATGTATAAAAAATTTTAATAAACATTAAAAACTTTAAATAACTTTCAATGTTTTTAAAAATTTGAGAATCAAAAGTTCCGGTGAAACCGTAAGTTAAAAAAATGTGCCAATAACGTCAAATGTGCCTTTTTGGGTACATATTACGTATGCTAATTTTCGTTGCCGTCTCTTAAAAACTCTAAAAAATAAATAAATTTCCAATAACGTTGAAAATTGTGTAAATTTTTTTGATAATTTTGAAAATGTTTGAAATGATTGATAATAATTTATAACTTCTTAATAATTAAAAATTGTTGAAAATTTTAAACATTTGTAGGAAGTTTAAAAAAAATTTAAATTTTTGAAATTTTTAAAAACTAAAAAACTGTAAAAATTTTCATTTAAAAATTGTTTTTATAGTGGTAATTTTTGAATATTATAAAATTTAATTTAAAAGTAAAAATTTTGTATTTACAAAAATGTTTTAATATTGTGGAATATTTTTAGCTTTCAGTATTTGTTAATTCTAAACAATATTTATTCGTTGATTTCTAAAATCTATTTCATTGTTTGGTTGTAGTAAATGATCAGAGGTGCTTTCTCAATAAAAGAACGTTTCTATTGTCATTTAACATGTTCATAACGACTTTGAAGCCGAAATTCGTACATATTTTAATATCAAAAATTCGTTGGGGGACACTGAGGGTGGTAGTCAGATCGTGCTTGCGCAGGTAGGCTATTCGACATGTGTAGAACACGAACCTAAGGTTCTTTTCTGAGCTCATCTATTTTGAAGTAGCCCCCTCCCATTTTTAAGCAGTCGAGTGGTTTTATGATATATTATGTTTTCTAGTTGCAACTTATGCTTGTTCCGTGAAATCTCAAAATCGATTTCATAATGTGGTGATAGCCGTTTTTTTTTTCGCGATTACTCAATTAATCTGTTCAGGTAAACGACCAAAAGGAAACCTCTCAGTGGTGTTGAAGCCACAATTTGTAAATTTTAGAAAAAACTAAAAGTCGATGGTGAGGAGCAAAGGGAGATCGCGTTTACGCAGATCGGTTATTCCTCATACGAATTTAAGGTTTTCTTTTGGCGGACCAACCTCATTTTCTTGCGTGTCATCCTATTGCAATTCGGAATCTTTGAGCCAAATTTGGGTCCTCCAAGGCCGTAAAACCTGCTTATTAGTCAAAACGTTTGCCATAAAAGTACCTTTCTTTTAGGCATAACTCGTATACAGAGTGTTTGTAAATCGCTTTACAGCCTGTAACTTTGTTATTAATAAAGATATCGCAATAAACTTTAAAAATGGGTGAATGTATAGCATAAAATGCCGTTGTTAAACAGCGCCTACTGTTTTTGCACAAACGGCATATAACTTTTGTTGTTTTAATTAAAAACCTTTATATTTTCGGATATTTGAAATCAGCGCTAAAAATACTTTATGGTGGTACACTTAAATCGAAAATTTAGAGTGCATATTTTTTTAATTAAAAAAATACGTTTTGTTGTTTTTGCTTTTTCAAAAGCTATTGATTTTCACCGGGAAGTATGGCATATCATTGTAAAGCTGTTTTATTGTAGATTTTAACTATCTGATGCAACTCATATGGTTCCATTACAAAAATTACGTTTTCAGTTGTTTTAATGAAGTTCGGTGTGGTAATTCGGCTATGGTGCACTTTTAAAGCCGAGTAGCATTTGTTTTGCCTTCCTTGAGCATTTGTTAGTAATGAGTATCTGTATATAAAATACTTAATTACTTTAACAATATTTATTTATTTTAACCTTATACGCATTTCGGCATGTTTACATGCTATTGTCAAAGGTTACATGAAAAAGTAAACAGTTAGTGTTGTTATAGGCTTATAGCAATAGAAATTGGTGACTTGTACTCAGTAATCTGCAGATGACTTGATTTCTTATTCCAAAATGTTCAATAGAGGAGAATTTAAGAGATCAATTTGCTCATTCATTAACGGTACAGTTTTTAAATGTTTGTGAATTTCAAAAGCTTCTAGTATATCTAATTTACGTTTATCATCACAAAAGTGTAAACATTTTATGGTGTTATTAGATGTCATTCAATGATTTTGTTCTAGTAAGTGTTTAGCGTAATTGGATTTATGTGGGTGTTTGTATTTGTAACAACGTACGTGTTCTTTATACCTAATATCAAAATTTCTAATTGTCTCGCCTATATAAACCGAATTACAATGCGAACAATTTAATTTGTAAATGCCTGATTTTAGCAAATCGTCTGTTTTTGATTTTGCATTAAACAAAGTGTTTAAGATATTCCTAGTTGTTTTAAAGCTTACTTTATATTTATTTTTTTTGTTTATAATTTTAGCAATTTTTTCTGATTTGTCACCAAAATATGGGATCGAAGCATATTTAATTGCATCGAACGAAGTTAGGGTATTCGGATAAATTTTTTGAATGGCTAATTTATAATCTTTTTCTTTAATTAATGTATCAATAAATTTAGTATTATAACCATTACCGTATGCAATTTGTTTAATAATTGAAATTTCTCTATTATAATCAATTTCATCTAAAGGGACCATCAAAGCCCTATGTATCAGGGACCTGTATGCTCCTAATTTATGTGTTTTATGATGACAAGAATCGTGTGGTATTGTAATGTCTGTTTGTGTAGGTTTTCTATAAACTGAGTACTAAAATTTATTAGTTGAATTAATTTTTATGTTTAAATCTAAAAAGCTAATGGGCTTGTTTTGTTCAGTTTCTAGTGTAAATTTTATGTTTGGGTGCAAGCTGTTAATAAAAATTAAAAATTCATTAATTAAATCAAATGAACTATTAAAACATGCTAAAATGTCATCAACATAACGAAACCAAAATACAACTTTCTCGGATTGATTTGATTCGAATATTTGATCTTCTAGATTTTCCATAAATATGTTAGCCAAAAGAGGTGAAATTGGACTTCCCATGGGTAAACCATCTTTTTGGAAATAAATTTTATTATTAAAAGTAAAATAATTTTGATTGATGCAAAGTTCAAATAATTGAATCAACTCAGTCCGTTTTATTAACTCAACATTTTTGTTAATAAGAATATTATTTAACAAAGGAATACACTCTTGAGGAGGTATTTGGGAAAACATATTAGTAACATCAAAACTAACTAGCTTGCTTTGTGTTGGTAAATGTAAGTTAGACAACTTTTTGATTAATTCGGAAGAATTTTTAACTGAATATTTTGGTTTATAATCAAAACTGGTAACTATATTATTTAGTATTTTTGTTAGCATATGGTTGGTGCATTTATGTATGATATCACTGGTCTAATGTTGGGTTTGTGTATTTTTAATAAACCGTATAGTTTTGGTGGTTGTGGATTTGGATTTATTATTTGTCTTTTTTGATAATAAAATTTATTTCCAAAAAAATGGTTTACCCATGGGAAGTCCAATTTCACCTCTTTTAGCTAACATATTTATGGAAAATCTAGAAGATCAAATATTCGAATCAAATCAAATTTACACTAGAAACTGAACAAAATAAGTCCATTAACTTTTTAGATTTAACCATAAAAATTAATTCAACTAATAAATTTGAGTACTCAGTTTATAGAAAACCTACACAAACAGACATTACAATACCACACGATTCTTGTCATCATAAAACACATAAATAAGCAGCATAGAGGTCCCTGATACATAGAACTTTGACGGTCCCTTTAGATGAAATTAATTATAATAGAGAAATTTCAATTATTAAACAAATTGCATACATTAATTAAAGAAAAAGATTATAAATTAGCCATTCAAAAAATTTATCCGAAAACCCTAACTTCGTTCGATACAATTAAATATGCTTCGATCCCATATTTTGGTGACAAATCCGAAAAAATTGCTAAAATTATAAACAAAACAAATAAATATAAAGTAAACTTTAAAACAACTAGGAACATCTTAAACACTTTGCTTAATGCAAAATCAAAAACAGACGATTTGCTAAAATCAGGCATTTACAAATTAATTTGTTCGCATTGTAATTCGGTTTATATAGGCCAGACAATTGGAAATTTTGATATTAGGTATAAAGAACACGTACGTTGTTACAAATACAAACACTCACATAAATCAAATTACGCTAAACACTTACTAGACCACAATCATTCAATGACATCTAATAACACCATAAAATGTTTACACTTTTGTGATGATAAACGTAAATTAGATAGACTGCAAGCTTCTGAAATTCAGAAACATTTAAAAACTGTACCGTTAATGAATGAGCAAATTGATCTCTTAAATTCTCCTCTATTGGACATTTTGAAATAAGTAATCAAGTCATCTGCAGACGATTACCGAGATCAAGTCACCAATTTGTATTGCTATAAGCCTATAACAACACTAACTGTTTACTTTTTCATATAACCTTTGACAATGGCATGTAAACATGCCGAAATACGTATAAAGTTAAAATAAATAGATATTGTTAAGGTAATTAAGTATTTTATATACAGATACTCATTAAATATGGACTTTAACGAAGTAACGGTGGAATTTATAAATAAATTTGTTAGTAATTTTACATAAGTCGTGGTCTACTTTAACAAACTGTATTTTTTGTGTTCAAAAAAATATGCACTCTAAATTTTCGATTTAAGTGTACCACCATAAAGTATCTTTAGCGCTGATTTCAAATATCTATAAATATATAGGGTGTTCCATTTAAAAACAAAAGTCATATGCCGCTGTGCAAAAACAGTAAGCGTTGTTTAATATTGGCATACGGAATTCTGTGATATACATTCTCCCATTTAAAACAAAAAATAGTTATTTATTGTACAAGATGATAAAATTGCACTTTATCTTCGAGAGCGATTTTAGTGTCGAGGCGTCAGCCGAGACGCTAATAAGCATCGAGAAGATAATGAAATTTTATCGTCGTGTGGAATACAACATTTTTTTCTATAGCAATTGTTAAAGAAGACCAAAAAATGAAGAAAAATCAATGATAAATTTAATTTAAAAATGTCGGGAAAAAACAGTTTCACAAAAAAATGAGTGGGTGGCTTTAATAACTTTTTGGTTGCTATAGAGTTTGTAGTGCGTAGAAAAAAAAATAAAATACTTTATCTATCCTTGCTGTTAAAGTACTACTTTATCTACCCTTGATGGTAAAGTGCTACTTTTCCCTCTAATTTTAGTTAATAATAGCACGTTTTAACAGTTGCTATAGAAAAAAAAGTTTTTTTTCGATATCTTTATTAATAACAATGTTACAGGCTGTAAAGCGATTTACAAACACGCTGTATATCGGCCAGTCAACTCAAAGCGAAAAAAAACTTCGATAAATGAACGCATTTCCTCCAAATTCTACATGGCGATCACAATACCTTTCTCTATAGCTATACTGCGTATAACATGAAAGGTAAAAATGTGTTAGTAAATATGACGTAGAAGACTAAAGCATAACATTTATTTTCGGACTTATTATTAAAATAACTCTAACCTTTCCATTGTCAGCAGCGATATGGAAGGCGTCCAAAAATTTCTAATTCTAATTTCTAACGACGCGACGCGACGGCGAAAGGTATCGCATAAAAACATAATTGTATTGATATTAAAAAGTTGTTAGCACACTTTTTGTATTATTTTAATTGTATTATGTGCGTTTCTGCTTATACCCGCGTAACTATCTCAAATGTTTTTATTACGTCAGACAGATTCAGAGCAATTACGAAAAATAAAGTTCATTAGGATTGTGTATGCAAGTTTTTGGTTTATTTGGTATTTTACACTAATTGAAGGAAGTTCGCCAACCCGGGTATATTTAACATTTCTTGGCACAATACTATCACATCTACGTCAATCGTTTATTTACTAAACTACAAAACTTTAGCCTGCGGGTTATCAGAAGTTAATCAACTAATTAAAAGCAGCTTATTCTTCCTGTCGAGATAAATCCGAGAAAAATGCATTACCTTGATAATTATGTAACTTTGAATGTTTGTAAACTTCCATTGTTTTTCTTTGCATTTGGATATAAATTCTAGTTAATTTTTGAAGTCTCCCCAGTTGTTTTGATTTCTTTTTTCCATTTATAAAAGTTTTTTAGTTTTAAAGACCTTGTTGAAACAAAGGAAATTGACAACAAAAATAAGATTTGGGTGTATAAATAAGTGGCACAGTGTTCGGATTTTCAGTCTAGTATTTAGTCAGTATTTAAATTACGGAACAATCAATTAATAATAATTCCTGGCATAATTGCTTTAAATATATAGTTAGGCATGTATAAAATTGTAAACGAATTATCTACGAGCTTAGAATGGTAACACATCCATATGTTTGACCATATGCTAGCTTGTTTAGACAGTTCTTATTTATTTGGTCAGCTGGAATTGATGCTTGTGTAATAGTAAAATAAAACAAAACGGAGTTCACAAGCGTAGAATATGAATGGCCATGAGTTTTAAAAGTACTTCACGAAATAGATTTTATGAAACTGCAAAAATATTTTTTGAATTGAAATATACAATAGCAACCACGAATTAATGAAAATAGTACGTGTAAATTCATCAATACAACAAGAAAGTTCTACGAAAGAAAAATTTGGACGATCAACATTCATAAAGGGCGGAAAACCACCGTTGAATAAAACAAACTTAACAATTGCAGTGCACAACAACCACTTTTTCTAAATTTTCGGCCCGAAATTTATTTCTCTTGTCTGACATGATACTTTTAAACATTGAAAATGACCGCTCAACGTCGCAACTCGTTAATGGAGCAAAACTGTAAAATTTGTCCGGTGAACAGCTGACTGGATTATTTGTCGGCTTTAGTATATTTGCCGTTTCTAATAATTGTGAGGAACTAGGAATGCGATGCAATACTTGTTCAATATATTGCGACAACCTGATGCCAAATTCTCCGCCGAATGCCAAATTGCCAATAATAGAATAAAAGTGGTCAAATGATTCTAATAGCGACAAATTTTTGTCTTCCAATGATTTTACAACTTTAGGAAAATTACCAAAACGATTTTTAATAAGTCCCATTTTCTATCATAACAAACACATGCATTTTTATAAAGCCCTGCGTATTCATTTCTTTTGAAAACGCTCGCGAAATCTAGTACTTTACAACATTAACTTTTAGTAAATATGGCAGTCGTGCAATATGTTTCACGTATTTAACGTAATGGATTTGAGTACGCCCATGGTTATTGTTTACTTATTGAATTTTAACGAAATTTTTTGTTATTCTCCGACTAAAAGCCCGGTCTTTGTCACGTTAAATAAAAATTAACAAACATAGTAATAATAATTTTTTGCCGCTATCATTTGTTATGGTTCGCCGAAGATTACTTAAACATTTTAATGTTAAGTTCACCTGTAAATTACAATGTTTAGTGATGGATGTAAACAATTATTTGTCAATAATGCGAAAATAAGAATAGTTTACCTCAGGGACGACAAATTGTGTTTTATTTACTCTATTCCTTGAATTTTTTTATTGCTAAGAATTGAAGATGCTCGAAATACGGCACCTTGAACTATTTTATTTATCTACCATTGCCAAGGTTTTTAAGTTATCTAAATGTAGCTCAAGAACTAGGTTGAAAAGAGGGGGCCTCAAACAAAGTCAGACAGTTTTGTAGATTTTGATGTCCCTAATGACATACTGATTTTGCAATCGTGTAGCTCTGACGCTCGCGCCGTCATGTTGTCAAGATGGCGCCCAAAAACTATTTTTCCATAATATCTCGTTTACGGTACATCCTACGACAAAAATAGCTGTTATAAAAATGAAAGAGGATTAAAGATCCGACAAACTATGTCTTATAAATTATTTTTGTACAACCAATAATTTCAAGTAAGACCATTTATCAAATTTTTCAAAACATTTTTAATGTCCAAATATTTTTAAAATTTTTTAAATTACGAAAATCATTGAAATTTTTATAAATTTTCAAAATTCTAAAGATTTTATAAATATTAAAATTTTTAAATTTTTAGAATTTTAAGATTTTCACAAAATTTCAACATTAATGTACAAATTTTCAAAAATTTCCGAGATTTTAAAAATTTTGATTATTTTACAAAAAAAACAAATAAACAAAATTTCATAACATTAAGTTTCCAAAATTTGCAAATACATCCGGTGTAATATATACCGGACGTCAGCGAAAATTAGCTTACGTAATATGTACCCAAAAAAAACGCATTTTGACATTATTTACACATTTTTTTTTAACTTTGGTTTTCACCGGAAATGACTTCAACTTTTGAATTTCAAATAGAACTCCGTGTATATTTTGACATTTGACACTTGCAATATTTTTGAAAATGTTCAAGTCTACTTGATTTTTTAGAATATATTTTCATTTAAATATAAAGATCGGGCTCAAAGCATTTTAGGGGACGAGGACGATAACGATAAAATACAAACATGATTTGCTTACGAGTATTCCGGTAGGTACAGGCATTCGCATTTGAAGAAATCACTTTTTTGTAAATTAGTAATTTTTTTTCAATGGCCCTATTCTTCTGACGCTAGGTATCTAAATGCAGATTTTTACTACAAATCCAATGATGTCCTCAAATCAAAAACCCGATTGGTATTATTCTAAACTCACCAATTTCTTTCTTTGTGTATAAAGTTTAAAAAAGCTGTCGGGCAACCGCCGCGGAACCTTCCTCGCATCTATTGGAATTTTTGAAAATTTTCAAATATTTCGAAACTTTTCGCAATTTTATGGAAATTTAGAAAACTTCAAAAATTCTCGATATACTTCAAATAGATTTTTTTAAATCTAAAAATTAAAAAAAAAATGAAACCAAGCAGACTTGGACATTTTCGGGGTCAAAAAAAGTCAAACAAATATCACAAATATGTGCTTTTTTGGGTGTATATTACCTGTTTCGTTGACGTATCTCAAAAACTCGGATTGTCTAATGATTCCGCATTTTAAATGTTTTCAAGAATTTTAGGTTTCCTAAATTTCCTTAAAATTGTCATAATTTACGATAATTTAAAAATTTTCCTCAAATTTCAATAAATGCGAGGAAGTTCTAGTGGCGGTTGCCCGACAGATTTTTACATTTGTGTGAGGTACCTGGTTTTAGGGTATTTTTATTTCGTTTTTTAGTTTCCTGTTTTTATTTTCTGTCTTTATTTCCGGTTACTTATTTTTAAAAGGCATAAACTCTGTTTTTTGGAAGAATGATATTTATTAATTTAAACGGCCTGCATATGAAGGATTCACATTGAACATGATAAGCTGCGTTTTATTTTCGTACAATTAGTGGTTCTCTCGAATTGACGCAAATATTCCCAGTTTAGAGTTATTTTGTTATTTGCTAGAGGATTCTGCTTATCTGCCACTTTAATTATATTTTTTTTATTAAAAGGCATACAATTTAAAAACTTCGTTTGGAAAGTATTAATGATACTTTCATGTACAAATAAACTATTCGTAAATAGAAACAAAATATTTTTTATTTATCTGTCAACGATACAAGCTTAAAATATAAATAACTGTTTGATTGTATTTCTGTACTATCAGGATGTGTTTTAATTTATTTGTTAAATAAAGACAAATACCCCACATTGAACTCAATGAAGTATTTCTGACGATAATCTCGCTTTGTTTTCGGTACACAGTTTGTTAATAGCTGAAAAGGTTTCGTCCTGGAATTGATTAAATGGGCCTGAATGCCGCCGATTAAATAGTTTAAGTTATTTTCTATTTCTTTACTACATAAATAATTTTATTTTGTTTTTGGTTGACAATTTATTAAAGGGTGTTAATGACCCATTATTGTCCTTATTTAAATATTTAATAAACCAAAATGCTTCAGATTAAATGTTTGAGTTATTTATTAATTTTTGGTGGTGAGGGACCCCCACTACTATAAGACATATATTTACGCGTCCATTATACACCCTGAGTGAAAAGATACAGGATTTAATATATTGAGAGATGTGCGTATCGACACGTATTATAAACTGACATATGAAAATCTTATACAGGGTGTCCCAAAAAAATATAATTAATGAGTATCTGTATATAAAATACTTAATCACTTTAACAATATCTATTTATTTAAACCTTATACGTATTTCGGCATGTTTACATGCCATTGTCAAAGGTTATATGAAAGTAAACAGTTATTGTTGTTATAGCAATAGAACTTTTTTACTTATCTTGGTAATCGTCTGCAGATGACTTGATTTCTCATTCCAAAACGTCCAGTAGAGGAGAATTTAACAGATCAATTTGCTCATTCATTAACGGTACAGTTTTTAAATGTTTGTGAATTTCAAAAGCTTCTAGTATATCTAATTTACGTTTATCATCACAAAAGTGTAAACATTTTATGGTGTTATTAGATGTCATTGAATGATTTTGTTCTAGTAAGTGTTTAGCGTAATTGGATTTATGTGGGTGTTTGTATTTGTAACAACGTACGTGTTCTTTATACCTAATATCAAAATTTCTAATTGTCTGGCCTATATAAACCGAATTACAATGCGAACAGTTTAATTTGTAAATGCCTGATTTTAACAAATCGTCTGTTTTTGATTTTGCATTAAACAAAGTATTTAAGATGTTCCTAGTTGTTTTAAAGCTTACTTTATATTTATTTGTTTTGTTTATAATTTTAGCAATTTTTTTTTTAGCAATTTTTTCTGATTAAAATATAATTAAGATTAAAAGTTAAAAAAAAAATATTATAAGGCACCACGACACTACGTACATGTTCAACGCGACTTGCGGCAGCTGTAGTACAGACCACTGCAGCGGAGAAAATCCCGAGAGCTGCGACTGATTTTTTATCCTGTCGGTGCCTGTGCCTGTGCCTGAGCACTAAACAGTTCTAATTCTCAAGTTTAGCATAAGTTCAATAGGAACATTGTGCAATTTCGTTACTGCATTACCAATTAAATTTAAAAGAAAACTCTTTCAGAATAGAGATCAAAGACAGGGATTTCATAAACTAGGTTTCAAATGTTTCAAATGCGAAAATTACAATTAAGAACAATAATGTTGTTTGCTATCTCGACACAGCCTATGTATTATTTTCTTAAGTGCACAAAAAAGCGTGAGGCGCAGGCCACGGGTACTGCTAGTATTATTTATTTGATAAATATTTTGAACAGCTTGCATCTAAACATAAAATTTACACTAGCAACTGAAGAAAATAAGTTCATTAACATTAAGATTTAAACTTAAAAATAAATTAAACTAATAAACTTAAATACTCTGGTTATAGAAACCCTACACAAACAGACATGACAATATCACACGGTTCTTGTCATTATAAAACATATAAATTAGCAGCATACAGGTTCATGATAAACAGAGCTTTAACGGTCCCTTTAGAGAGAATTAATTTTAATGAAGAAATTTCAATTATTAAACAAATTGCATACAGTACTGGTTATAATACTAAACTTATTGATACATTAATTAAAGAAAAAGAATATAAATTCTCATTCAAAAAATTTATCCGAATACCCCAACTTCATTCGATACAATTAAATATGCTTCGATTCCATATTTTGGTGACAAATCAGAAAAAATTGCTAAAATTATAAACAAAACAAATAAATATAGAGTAAGTTTTAAAACAACTAAAAACATTTTAAACACTTTGTTTAATGCATGATTTAATGCACTTTAATTTAATAATAATTTGCTAAAATGAAGCATATATATATATATATATAGGCCAAACAATTAGAAATTTTGATATTAGGTATAAATAACACGTACGTTGTTACAAATACAAACACCCACATGAATCCAATTACGCTAAACACTTACTAGAACACAATCATTCAATGACATCTAATAACAATATAAAATGTTTACACTTTTGAGATGGTAAACGTAAATTAGATATACTAGAAGCTTTTGAAATTCACAAACATTTAAAAACTGTACCGTTAATGAATGAGGAAATTGATCTCTTAAATTCTCCTCTATTGGACATTTTTGAATAAGAAATCAAGCCATCTGCAGACGATTACCGAGATCAAGTCACCAAGTTCTATTGTTGCTGTAACAACACTAACTATTTACTGTTTAATATAACCCTTGATAATGGCATGTAAACATGTCGAAATACGTATAATAAGAATATAATAAATAAATATTGTTGAAGTAATTAAGTATTTTATGTATACAATACTTAATTAATTGAAAGCGACCTCTTTTTTCGTTGTTTACTTAACGTTTTTTTGGAATAAAACATTAAACCAATCATGTTTTTGGTTGGCACATGAATTTTCCATCTCCTGATGATTTCAGAAATGCTTACAGATTCAAATTGAATTTTTCTAATCAGATTCACGTGATCGCTTATTGATAATTTCGTAATTTAAACTTTGCGATTTTTCTGGATCTTCTAAACGCTTATCTCTCTTAAGTAGGTAATGGTTACAAGATGATAACGTTTTTTTTAGCTTAGAAATGTTACTCACATCTATACAATAAAATTATAAATTATGTTTTATAAAATAGAAAAGTTAGAAATAAAATAACATTTTTAAATATAAAAAATAAGTATCTATTTATCAAAATAAACCAAAATTAAAGAAACTAAATTACCTGTCAGTCAGAATGAAATCCGTTTAATTAATTATCGCTCCAGGTAATTAATCACTAAGACACTGTAGTTAACAAATAAAATTAAATTACAACCAGTCTATCGTTGAAGCAAAACACACTAATTTTTATCACACATTTCTAGATAAAATAATAAAAGTAATGGAGTTATCTAAATCTCAGCTGGCAACTTGCTTTGAGAAACTATCACGAATTCTGCTATGCGCTAATAAAGATTGTACATTTCTAAGGTGTGTATATTACAGTTTTGCGGTTATGGGTAATCGGTTTTTAATTTACGATTCATTGTGAACACCGTGTATCACGTGTCGGATCTATTTCTGAGACAGACTAATGCATGTTAAGCTGACTTAAGAGTTAAGGCAGACTGGTCGTCACCTATCGTCGATTTTGGTTCGAATTTTGTATCGGTTTGGATCAGCTGGTGTACGAGAATTTCAATAAGAGGCATCTATGAAATCTCGATGTTATTAACGGTGACTGGATTTATGCAAATTTGGAAATTGATGACGGAATCATGACGTATGTTGAAGGAAGTATAGGCAACACACATGATGCAATATATTATTTTAGTTTGTTTTTAATGCTGCACTGGATGTCGCAGTGCCGGCCCAAGGCACGGGCTGACTTGGCACGAGCACAAGGCCCCAAAATGATTCACCTTATTTAACTATAAACAGTAACTTTAACGCATTTTCAATTTTTTGTACACATTATTTTTTCAGGTATTTTTGTAGTGTCTATTTTCAATCCATTTGGGTTGCATGTTTACTTAGCACATTTCAGTATTTATTGCAATATACATGCATTTTTTAAGCGGCGTAATACAGTGGCGTAACGCAAACCGTAAGGCCCCCTCCGCAAACTTTTATAATAGGCCCCCCACCTATAGTTTTGTTACGGGCAAATTTGAAAAAGACACAACTGCCTTCAGCAGTCACATACCAGAATCAGTATTAAACATTTTTAATATTACTAAAACTATTACACTCCAACAAGTAGGTAAGCTTACCTTATTTTCGTTGGTGATAATCTTAGGCGATAAAAACACAATTTTGTCTAATAACAACCTTCGTCTGTAGAAAACAACTTGCACGTCGGATGGTATTTAGTATATTTTACATATGTTCTAATTTATTGCCAGTTTTTGCAATAAATTTATATATACAAGCAGAACCCGTGGGCTACGCTCCCCGATTTTTTTAGTACCTTCATAGTTCATACATTGCGCTTGCTGCTCCAAATGTTACCTCCGCTCAATCGGTCTGAATAAGAGCTGCTCCCGGAAACTAAAATCTGTGAAAAAATCGAAAGGAAAGCCGGAAAACAGCCCCCCAAAAAAAACGAAAAGAAAGCCTGGAAAACAGGCCTGTAAAAAATATTTGAAAAAAGCAAAGCCTCCGTAAAATCTTCAAGACAAACGTCTCCCGAAAAAACATCACAGCCGCAGAAAATTCAATAAAATGAAGCTGGAAAACAATAAGTTAAACTTATCACTTGCTCTCATTTCCAGGTAATTACCTTAACGAAGATTTCGTAAACGTTTTCGGAACTAATAAATACGCATTAAAAATGTTCCATATAATTCCCAAATTAAATTCGCTTTTAGTATTCATATAAATCAGAGATGTAATGATGCAATGAATATACATTCCCGGGTATCGGCGAGCTTCATGTCCCAATCTTCCTACGTGATTTTAACTTAAATACCATGTGTTCAAAAAGTAATTACATAAGGGTTGACTATGGAAAATAAAATTTCTGTCTTTACATGCTTTAGAATTTAACAAACTACAAGCTTAACCTAAAATTTTAAGTGGCATTTATGTTTTGTTTGTTTAAATTCTAAAGCTTTGCAAAGACAGAAATTTTATTTTCCATGGCCAACCCTTATGTAATTACTTTTTGAACACATGGTATTAGAACCCGCAAACATAATAAATATTTTTATTTATAAATATCTGCTTGACATGATAATGAATGCGTCGTCAGTAAAAGTTAGTTCCTACAGATCCATCTAGAATTTGTAGTAAATAGTTTTGTTGTAAACCCTTTGTAATAGTAAGTGGAACCTAATCTAGATTTCAGTTTGTAGACGATGAATGATGAAATCTTCTGCTATACATTTGTTTGTTGTCAGCGCGATAAATACATATTTCAGACCCGGTGGTTTTGTGGTCCAAAAATAAACGGTGGCGACTAGTCTGTTGTTTGCAATTTTAAATCAATTGCGTAGCAAACTTAAAACCTTTTATTGACAAAAAAGATAAATTTATTAAAAAGTCAATGGAGCAAATTGCCGTTTGGCATAAGTTGATTGGCGTTCACTATCTAGTTATTCCGCTGACATGGAATTGTATGCGTTTATTTAGGCTACAGATTATGGAGCTGACTGACGGGTCAGATCATACAGTTTGGTAACGCATCGACGCGAAATTTTGTACCTAAACCTTCTCACCCTAAAAACTAATGTATTTGTTTATGATTGTATGTTTTGAAGTACAATAACCCTGTTTTTTTATTATTTTCTTTTTACTTTCTGACGGCTTTTGATTGCTTTGGGCCCCAAAAAGGATTCTGCCTCCAGCGGTGCGGAAACTGCGGAAGAGTTTGTTACGCCACTGGCGCAATAACACAGGACGTAGGGATGTACACGACACAAGTTTACCAGTATTGGCAGTCACTTAATTTAAATTCCTGATTATCTGTCAAAAAATCATAATTATGAGATTTTTATTGTACTAAAATTCTTTTAAATACATGATTTGATTTCAAAAGATGTTATATGGATAACCAGAGGCGTAGCTAGGTAACCAAAGGCCCTGGTGCAAAAAAAAACTGGGGCCCTAACTAAACTGGCATCGTCACCGGCGGCGGTATCTTTAACTGCAATGATGATCAAATCTTCTTCAGTAGGCTTCTCAGCCGGCACTGCAGTGGTCACATTATCTGAGTCACTATCAACAGAAATATTTGGGCCAAAACCACTTGTAGAAGGCTGACTAAAAAATTTGTCAATTTTTGGTAATTTTTGTTTACTATCTCTTTCCTGGCGTTGTTTGCGCTTACACGCACCACTAGGTTTCTTTTTTTTTATGCATAATTTTAGTTCTCTTATTCTCTAATTTATGCAAAATAGGGAACAACCAACAACTAACAAGATTAACAAGAAACTGAAACGTAATGTAATGCTAGGCTACAAAACGTCATTGGGGAATCCCCGGAAACACTGCACAAACAACAGAAAGAATACAGGGGAATTCCCCACAAGTTTCCAACAGAAGTTCGAAACTTGTTGGGAATTCCCCTGTATTATTTAAAATGAGTTGCCATGATTAAAGTCGTGTTGCAACCTATTTTATTTACATTCCGAAAGTGGGAGAATTTTTCGCTAGTTCAATTTGAGGTTTGCTGGTCAGGGTCCGAGGGCCCCCTGAGCTTGGGGGCCCCGGTGCACGGCACCGCCTAGCACTATGGTAGCTACGCCACTGTGGATAACAAAAGATAAATAATACAAAAGACGGAAATACTAATAATGGAATAGGACAATAGGTCAGTTTTAAAATAGTATCTACTAGAGAAAAGCAAACTCTAAGCTATCCAGTATTGCATTTTCATTTATTGTGGGCTCATCTAGAATTGCAGCTAAATATGGCTTTTTGCTATCCACGCTACGCCCTACTATTTTTGATTTAATGTCGTAAATGACCTAAATTGCATCGGGAGCATTCTGTTTATTTTCTTGGCCATACAGGGTATATTGCCAAAGAAGCTTGAATATAATAGAACTGCTACGGCTTACGCGGTTGGTGTACTCCTACAGTCGTACTTAGACGCATTCAACATATTCTTCCAAAGTTTGATGCTGTAAGACGCAGTTTACAGACTCGCTTCTAGTATTCCGAAAGAGCTTGCTTTCGAATGTCTATTTCAAGCTGTTTTGTACCCGCTTCGTATATTTTTTCCAAAAAATTTTTTCAGATTTCTTCAAATTTGGCGATTTATCGTCATTTTGGCTATCTTTGATGATTTATCGTCAAAAAATTAACGGTGGCAACTAGTCTACTTTTGACTATTTTTAAATCAGTTGTGTAGCCAAACTTAAAACCTTTTATTGACGAAGAAGGTATATTTATTAAAAAGCCAATGGAGAAAATTGCCATTTATTGATTGGCGGTCACAATCGAACAATCATGTATTTATCTTTACCAAATAATAAATGCTGCAGTTCAGCGTGTATTTTAACAATATGAACACCGTTCGAACTGTTAGAATTATTTACTGCAAATATAACTATTAAGTTGAAAATATGTTAAGCAGCTTAAATTTGGACGGTCAATTTTTGGAAAAAACGACATAAGCAAGTAGAAGTTACATCAATCTATCCTTATTTAGGCGAAGTATAATGGGTTGCATAATTTGTAAGGCAAAGAAGTAATTGTTTAACGGGAACGCCATGTCTAGCACCACGTTAACGTGGAGCTAAAGAAAACTACGCTAGTCATACTATAGTGCGTTTAAAGGACCTCAGTAGTTGAGTTGCTGACTCATCAATGTCATCTAGGCGTCATTGCTGAAGGTCTGTTGCAACAAAGCAGCTTAGTAAACATCTAATTAGGTTTTATTTATATGTTCTAGCTTTACTTTTCTGAACTCCGTATTTATTGAGTATGAATAAAACACTTTTTACTTCAACAATACTTTTTTATTTTAACCTTATACGTAGGTATTTCGACATATTTACATGCCGTTATCAAAGACAGGATTAAAAAGTAAACAGTTAGTGTTGTTACAGCAACAAGAGAATTTGGTGACTAGATCACGGTAATCTATGTCTGCAAAAAACTTGATTTTGTATTCCAAAATGTCCAATAGAGGTGAGTTTAAGAGATCAATTTGCTCGTTCATTAACGGTACAGTTTTTAAATGTTTGTGAAAGCTTCTAGTATATCTAATTTACGTTTATCATTTCAAAAATGTAAACAGTTTATGGTGTTATTAGATGTCATTGAACGATTTTGTTCTAGTAAGTGTTTAGCATAATTGGATTAATGTAGGTGTTTGTATTTGTAACAACGTACGAGTGCTCTTTATATCTACCAACACTTTTACTTGTCTGGCCTATATAAACCGTTACTACATGAGCAAATTGATCTCTTAAATTCTCCTCTATTGGATATTTGGAATAAGAAATCAAATCATCTGCAGACGGTCACCGAGATAAAGCCATCAAGTTCTATTGTTGCTATAACAACACTACCTTTTACTTTATAATATAACATTTGATAATGGCATGTAAATATGTCGAAATACGTATAAAGTTAAAATAAATAAATATTGTTAAAATAAAAAGTATTTTATTTAAACTCAATATTACTGGTTGTTGCTTTTGGTTTCAACTATGGCTAATATTGTGTCCAACTGTTAAGTCTAAATAAGAGCCATAGTTAAAATCAAAACTCCGTTTTTTTTAATAAGACAATAGTATAGTAGAGTACTATGCAACCAGAAAACCAAAAGTGTATCACGTGTAGAAAACAACTTGTTATAGCATCTAACGTGATTTAGCTATTTATTAATTTTACATCAAAATTGTTTAAAGAAACGAAACTTCTTAAATTATATTCTATCAGTGTCAAAGAAATTAGTAAAAATCTAGCTAAATGTCTACACAGCCGTGGACAGGCGTTCTGCATGGGAAAAAGTTTCATAACTTGACGCGAGGTTCTATGTACATACAACATTGTAATTCTAACCAAACGATAAATTCTTTTAATATTTAAAAAACGTTTCGTTATTTTTAAGTGACCAGAATCCGGTAGAGAAGATTGAAGAACGCCGTTTTACTTTTTATTAAACATTTATTGTTGTTAAAAAATATTTGTTGACGCCAGGAAATAGAATCTTGACGTCAGATGATGCTTTTTGACGTCAACAAATAATATTTGACGCCAATAAAATAACATTAGACTACAAAATTTAATTTTGTGGCGTCAAAAATTGATTTCTTGGAGTCTGAAAATCATATTTTTGATGTAGAGATTTAAAAAACCTTTTTATTATAAATTAGAAAAAATGATTTGTTATTATTAATAATTTTTGAACGTAAAAAAATTGTTTGTTGACTTTTGAAAATCGCGCCACAATTTAGAATAAAGTAATAATTTTGTAAATCTATTTTAAAATTTATCAAATAATTTTTTGACGTCTTAATTGTATTTATCTATTGATATCAAAAATGCCGTCATCTAACGGCGCAACTGGCGTAGTAGCACAGTCTTAGCTAACCGCCACACCGTATTTGATTTAGTTGCCGCAAGAATGCGCTTTATGCTGATTTTATACAATTTTCATAACAAAGGATGTGTATACGTCTCATCCCAAAAACTGTTTTATATTGTGATTTTATCATACACGCGTCATCTATTCACCCTAGTGCACATATTACATTATTATTAATTATTACCCTGTCTACGGATGTATGTGCACTCTGTTTGGCAGGTAGCTGCCTTATCGGTCAATATTGGAGTATGCATCTAGTTGACACTACTTCTATAGGTATCCTGTTCGGTGGCAGTATTTTCCAACGTCAAAACTTAATTTATTGTTGTTAAAAATTCATTTTTACCGTCACAAAATTATTTTATTTTATTAATTATTATTTATTTATAGTAAACGAATAATGGTTTCATTCTTTTATAATTTTGTTTTAATTTGCACGATAGTTTTCAGACGTCGAGAACTGCTTTTTTTCACTCCCATGTTTTAATTTACTTATTAGGTGTGCGCAGCCTGTACTATAATAATACCCATTAGAATGCAGATTTTCATTATGGAATGACCCAAACTGACCAATAGCAGCCAAGCATCGTTTTTGGTATCCATGGTTACAAGAGTCGTTGACATTTCTCAGTTAACATCGCAAAACAGTTCGGGTTTTCTTTAAGTATAATGTTCAAATACATTTTTTTGATGAATATTTTTTTTAATTCGCTAGTCGTAGAAAAAATAGTATACAACTCATATAATGGCTTTTTAATACACTCGTTTGAATTACGACACTAGCGGCACTCATGTATTAATAGCTATCATTATAGATTTGTTGGATAATATACTATTTTGGTGTTACAAAATTGATTTCTGACTTTTATAAATAAATTTATAGCGTCTAAAATGTAATTTTTGACGTCAGAAATTATTTATCGGTTTGAGGAAACTATTATACTGTTTTCTATATTTCAGGATAAAAGTAAAACGGCGTTCCACACCTACTGATTGTTTTTCAATTTGAATAACTTTTGAGCGCGAGAATTTTGACATTGACAGTTTAGATACAAAGTGAATGGGCGTCGACATGCCTATGGACAAAATTTATAACGAGTCAAATAGCCTAATAGATGTTTTGTTAAGTAGGCAAAATACACAAAAAAGTTCAAATAGTCCATTGTGTTTGTCTGTCAAAATCAGCTCATGATTGAAAAGCAAAAATTAATAAAAAATTACAAATTGACACTACGACAAAACAGGTTTAATGAAAAGAACCTAATGTAATACATTTAGAACTATAAAAAGGCAAATGTTCGCAACATTAACTAATTTTATAGAACAGAATTCGTGGTAAGCAAAGTTTTGATGACTCATTCTCTGAAAAGAAAAACAATTTTAAACTACTAATAGCTACTTGAGAGGTGTCTGCAGATAATAAAAGATTATCTATGAAGTTCTTATTATAATAAATAATTTTGTTTTAAGTATCTGTGAGACTTGGGTTGCAGGGTTTGAAAACCCTCCCACTTTAGGTAATCATTGTTTTAGAAATGTATATGAATTTTTCAAAAATAAATAACATTGTAAATTTTTCCAGGTGAAGCTACCGACAAGGCAAAATGCTGTACTGCCCGCCCAACATTACACTATCAGAAATATGGATCAATCATGGAACATCACAGTGTTTTATGGACACGGTTTCAACAGCGATAATAGCAGGATTTTTATTAATAGCAGGAACAGTGCAGCTTTTTGTCTACAGAAAGTATGGTACACCGGTAGCCACCCATCAACTAACTAAATCAAAATTGTACCATGCTCAGATATTCTTTACGTTGCTTGTACCCATATTAGAGATTACTAGATTTGCTCTTCAAGCTACAATATTGAATGATAAGCAAATTTATGGTTATATGGTGAGTTTAAGTTTAGATTTATAGTTTTATCTATTTAGCTTTAATATACCTGCTTGTGGAGTACCTCAGGGGGTGGTATTGGACCTTTACTTTTTATATCTAATAGATGTAAAACAACTTAGAAGTTTTCTTTTATATTTTTTAGATTGTCTCACTAGTTCTAACAGCAATAACATATCCATACTCACTGCTTGTTCTAAATGCCGAAAGAAAATATTTACTACCGTCAATTCCTACAAGAGGGCATGGTTTAATTTTGTTAACATTTTGGTCGTTAATTTTCATATCTGAAAATTTAGCGTTTGTAAATTTAGGCCAGAGGCAGTGGTGGTTTCAACTGAAAAAGTAAGTTTTATTAATGTAATTTGGTATTTTCCAACTGTTAATTTTTTTTTAGTATTACAGATGAAATAGAAATGGCTTTGTTTGTGCTGCGATACATATCATGTCTTTTAATTTTTGTACTAGGCTTGAAAGCACCTGGTATTATGCAAAATGTTGATTACTTCAATTTGAATGATTCTACAAATAACATTAATATAGTTAGACCGGTAAGTGTTGCAGTTTTTTTTATATAACGTTTATTGAAAGTTATTTGTCCTTGAATATTGCGTTCCAGTAATAATAATAATAATAATCCTCATTAACTCGATATGAATTCTTTGTTGCAAACTCATTATGTCTGTAAATATCACCTAAACTTATTTATAATTTCCTTAAATCGAACTGTGATGTAATAACAAACTATGATGTAATAACCAACAAACTCATCACAGAATCATCAGTTTGTGACTTGTTCGTGTCTGTCTCAGATTTTATCATTACCTGTCAAAATTTTTGTCATTTGTGTATTATTATAGTTATTTTTAAAAATTATCATGTCTGTAAACAAAAAAGGCAGATACATACCAGCTGCAGGAAATATAAGTGAAGTTCACATCGATAAACTGCAACTAAAATTTCATTTTAAGGTGTGTTGAACGGGTTTTTAATTTTGTTCAAGTTTTTGACACTTTGTTATAGTTAGGATTGTTTTCTTGTTACTATAGATTTTTGTTGGTCAGCCGTACAAATCATCTCACAATTTTGCATTACATTAATTTCAGGGCCAAAATGAGAATCAATCAACCTGGAGAAACTTTTGGAAAAAAATTAGAACCTTGGCGCCTTTTATATGGCCAAAAACAGATTGTTGTCTGCAAATGCGAGTCATAGTTTGCTTTTTATGCTTGGCAGCTGGAAGAGCTATTAACTTATATGTTCCAATTTATAATAAACTTCTGGGTAAGTCTTTTTGTTTATAGTAGTCTGATCTGATGTTGTAAATCTAAAGGGGGTTAAATCAGGAGACCTAGGTGGACACTTAAGACTTTCATATCTGTGTAACTCTTCGATACAAATTAAATATCTCGACCAATTTAAATGCATTTAAAAAAGGGAGTTACATTTTCAGATTGGATTAGAAACTCAAATATTTATTTTTCTGTATGCGACTACAATGTGTTATTTTGTATTATAGTTGATAGTATGACATCGGTACCAATGGTGTTTCGATGGGACTGGATTCTTGTTTATGTAGGTTTTAAATTTCTGCAAGGTGGAGGAACTGGTGGTATGGGCGTTCTAAATAATTTGCGCTCATTTCTGTGGATACGAATTCAACAATATACAACACGCGAAATTGAGGTACAACAATATTTAGTATGTTGCATTGTGTTATAATTTTATTCCAATTGTTTTAGGTTGAATTATTCAGACATCTACATTGTTTGTCTCTTCGTTGGCATCTGAGCCGTAAAACGGGCGAAGTTTTAAGGATCATGGACAGAGGAACAGATAGCATCAACAATCTGCTTAGCTATATTTTGTTTTCAATCTTCCCCACTATTATTGATATTATTATTGCAGTTGTTTTCTTTGTAAGCGCATTCAATTTGTGGTTCGGGTTAATAGTTTTCGTTACAATGCTGATGTATATCAGTAAGTCGTCTTATTATTTTTTTTAATACTTCTATTTATGACAAATGATTTCAGTTGGAACAATTAGTGTAACAGAATGGAGGACAAAATACCAAAGACGCATGAATCTTGCTGATAATGCAACCAAAGCTCGCAGTGTGGATTCTCTGCTTAATTTTGAAACCGTTAAATATTACGGTGCTGAACAATATGAAGTAGAAGCATTTCGGGAGGCTGTTCTAACTTATCAGGTGTGATCAATTTAGCCTAGTTTTAAATAAAAGTTAGTATTATTATTATTAAATTTGTTTATTCCACTCACCACGTCGCAAAGTAGGGAAATAACTCGGGAGTAGACTTTTTTTTGTTAATCCCTTTATTTGGACGTCCAAACATAGACCCTGAGTTTGTGAATTCTAACTTGGTTGGTATCCAAGAAAAATTTTTTGAAAAAAGTGCAAGAAATCACAAAATCGTGGAACATACGTTTTCTGCATAAAACTAAAAAAAAGCTGAAGTGTGGACTTTGAGTGGATTTTCCCATACTAGATATTAATACTTACCGTATTTGCAAAAGTGTAAATTTTAAAATTATAACGCTGTAGATTTCACCGACTGTTAGATTTGTAAGAAAGCAAGCTATATAGGCAACCCTATGATGTCGCATACCCTATAAGAACGGTAAGACCGTAACCGCTCGCCCTACTGCTAATTAGATGCGCTTCGAATTTCGGACTAAAACTCGATATAAATGGTTTATTTAAAGAGTTTTAAAATATACGCAAAGAATAGAAAATATATTTTTTAACTAAAGCTAATTGATAGGCATAGTTAAAATCATGTAAATGCCGGAAAACGCGTTGTTGATATTAAAAAGTATCGTTATTTTCCTTAATTTTTAAAACGGTTGATAATTTTTGCAAATCCTAATAAAGTAATTTAAATAGTCTATCGCACTAATAAATGTATATAACGATCGGCGTTTGCGTTTTTGAATAAATAATTAATCAATTTCAAATTTTTCAAAAATTCTTGGAAGGCGTCAAAGTAAAATTTGGGAGATAAGTGAAAAGTGCAAGCTCTATCGGCTCAGAAAGTTTAACAAAAATCGTGTGGATAGTTTTGAGAAATTTTTTTTTGAAAGTTTTTAAAATTTGGGGTTGCGCCATTGTGTTCCTATTCAGATTTTCGAAATTAATTTTATTTCATCGTATACTACTTAGGAAGGGCTCTAAAACAAGTGATAGCTGATCCTGATCAGACAACTGCTTTTTGAGTAAATGGGCGTTAAAGTCGAGATTTTCAAAAAGCTGGAGCGGCCGCCATTTCGAAGCTAGAGAGTTCGGTAAAAAGTTTTCGATTTGCCTTAAGTTCTTCTCTTAGATTCCGTGCTCAAACTTTAAAAATTTTGTTTTGGAAAAAACACTGCAAAAACATATGTCTAACTTCCGTTTCCAGTTTTGGATTTTTTTGAAAAGCCTAACTAGAAATACAGTTTTCGATATACCTATTGATTTAAAATTTTATCAAAATCGGTCCAGTACTTTTGCCTGTAGAGTTGTCACCCACACACCCACAGACAGACATTTTTTAAAAACCACTTTTTTGGGTTCCTTGAGCCCCAAAATGTGTATTTCCGTTAAAATCTAGATTTCGAAAATTTTCATAAAATTAATACTTCCCTACACCGAAGGTATGGGAAAGTAAAAAGAATGTTTTAGCCTTAATAATTTCCAAAATAGGCCCTTCCAAGAACTTCTTTTTGTTTTAATTTTTAAACCAAAAAAATCATACTTTTCGGGTTTCTTGAAATACAGTTGTCTCTGATGATTATACATGAAAGTGGTTTAGAGATGAAGCTAAAGTAAATTTTCTAAAATCCAAAAAATACAACCATCTAACCCTAATAGGTAACCTCTCAAAGTAGAACATTTTTGAACCTATTTTGTAGGGTTGCAGTTTTTCGAAAATAGCTGCTTTTAAGTGCATCCAATGTAAAAATGAGCTAAACTAAAATGAAAAAGTATAAAATTATGCGTAAAACTAAAAAAGAAAGAATGTTCTAGACCTAATAATTTCTAAAATATGCCCTTCCAAAGAATTTTTATATTTTGGCCCAAAAATCTCACTTTTTGGATTTCTAGATACCATTGTTCTTGATGATCATACGTAAAAGTGGTCCAGAGATGAGTTAAAGTACATTTATTTTCCTGTAAGTCAAAGAAAAAAACAATCTTTTAACCGTAATAGATCACGAGCTATAACCTCTCAAAGTAGAACATTTATGACCATATTTCGAGCTTGTTTCGTAGGGTTGCAGTTTTTCGAAAATAGCTGCTTTTAAGTGCATCCAATGTAACAATGAGCTAAACTAAAATGAAAGAGGATAAAATTCCGCGTAAAACTAAAAAAGAAAGAAAGTTCTAGCTCTAATTTTTATAAATTTTGGTCCAAAAATATTACGAGCCAAAATGTTTGGACGGCCAAATAAAGCGTTTAAGCAAAAAATCCCATTTTTGAACTATTTCCCTACAAACATACAAACTAATTCTCGTGTTATACCAAACACTTTTTGCAGACAGCAGAGTGGAAATCCATGGTCACACAAAACATCCTAAATACGATGCAAAACATAATCATATGTGGTGGTCTCCTTGCCGGGAGCTTACTCTGTGTTCATATGGTTGTGGAAAAGCAAGGCTTAACAGTGGGAGACTATGTCCTCTTTTCTAGTTACATCATTCAACTTTATGTTCCCTTAAACTGGTTCGGAACATATTACAGGTTGGTAAAATTTTGATTTCCATGGTTAATTCTATATTTGCTATATTTTTTTAAGAGCAATACAGAAGAATTTTGTGGACATGGAAAACATGTTCGATCTGCTTCGTGAGGATCAGGAAGTTATTGATGCCCCAGGAGCTGGGCCTATTATTGTTAAAAGGGGCGCTGTGGAATTCAACAATGTTACCTTTGGTTATCTTCCTGAGCGCATTGTTTTAAAGAATGTTACTTTTGATGTTCCAGCAGGCAAAACAGTTGCTTTGGTAAGTTTCTACTAGCAGAAAAGAAATTATATCAGTCGGTTAGTTTAGGCACTGCATTCCAAAAGTAACCCACCCCACTTTACTTTAGGTAATTAAACTACACAGCAATTACTAATTTTTTATAAAAAAAAATGTAATTCACGTTATGGTAGATGCCGTTACGACACCCAACGACTTAAACGTTTTAAATGCCTTGATGAGTTGAGTAATGACTCATTAAAAAAATTTACTGTTAGTAAATCGCAAAATTTAGGCTTCTTTTTTTAAAATCAAAATTGAAAACGTTACCTACAATGCAAGTCTCAAATTTACTACTTTTTAATCTCGACATTTCAAGATTTAAAAGAGAATTTTAACCTTGAGGGTTTGACATTGTTGGTACAGCCAGGAACGCGTCAAGGGTAGTTGCCGGCCGGTACCAGCCTTATTTTGCCGCTCCTATATTATACAGGGTGCATAAAAAGTAAGGAACATCGATGCTACAGCCTTAAATAATAACTTTACGGAAAAAGTTTCTAACAAAAGTTTCCTATCAAGTTTTTTGCCACAATTTGGCGTTTTTCATTTTTTTTTCAATTGTCATATGTTTTAGCTATGACGTCATCGACATTTTTTTTAAATGGCAACCTATACTTTTTATGGCATGACCAGTTAGTGCTTTTTATTCTTTATACAGCCATGGAAAAATATCATACAGTTGCATAATAAAAATTTCAAGCAAAATCACGGTAAACATTTATTTTTGTCACTGGCAACATTTTTCATCAGGTACACTTATTGCAAGATAAACAAACGACAATTGTAGGCAATTGTTTGAAAATGTTTAAAATTGAACAAATGCAAATCTGTAATGTCAATTCGGTGACAGTTAGCATTAATAAGTGATTAAAATTTAGTCTGTGTCCTGTGTTAAATACGAATTTCTAATCATGGTACGTTTAACAGAAACTGAACGTATTGAAATTTTGATGACGATCGGGTACGGTGATAACAAGAGAACTCACGACGATTTGTGCGTTTTTTTTAATACTGTACATCCTGTTACGCGGTCCACTGTAAGCAAAATTAATAGAAAATTTAGAGAAACGGGCCACGTCAAAGATTTGCATAAAATTGGCCGTCCAAAAATAGCAACAGACGATAAAATGTTGGACATTGTGCTTACAGTTTCCGAAAATCCTCATCCTTCAACTCGACAATTAGCCCTGGATAATAATGTTAGTCAAGGAACTCTGCTGAATATTTTACATACTGAAAAATTTCATCCTTATAAGGTTAAACTTGTTCAAGAATTATCAGAAGATGATTTTGATAGGAGAATTCAATTTTGTGAAGAAATGATGGACAGGTGCAATAACGACCCACAGTTTGTGAATTCTATTATCTTCTCCGACGAAGCCACATTTTCTTTAAATGGAGCTGTAAATCGGCACAATTCCCGTTATTAATCCCGACATAACCCACATCGGATGGAAGAATTACACACACAGTATCCACAAAAAGAATGTGTGGGTGGGAATTATAGGAGACAGAATTCTTGGTCCTTTTTTCTTTGATGGCACATTAAATGCTGATCGGTATTTGGATTTTTTGAGGTTGGAACTTATTCCCGCGTTAGTCGTTTTATTTCCAAATGCAGAAAATCCGGACACGCCGAACGATAGAATTTGGTTGCAACAAGATGGTGCTCCACCTCATTATGGCATTCATGTTCGTCAATATTTAGATCGAATTTTTACAAATAAGTGGATAGGAAGAAGAGGACATATTGAGTGGCCAGTGCGATCTCCGGATCTAAACCCGCTTGACTTCTTTTTATGGGACCATCTTAAAAGTACAGTATATACTTTTAAGATGGCCCCATAAAAAGAAGTCAAGCGGGTTTAGATCCGGAGATCGCACTGGCCACTCAATATGTCCTCTTCTTCCTATCCACTTATTTGTAAAAACAGACCAGACAATTTGGAAAGTTTAAAAATTCGTATCCGCGAGCATATACGAGCAATATCACCTGCTACAGTTCAAAATGCAGTTCAAGGATTTTCTTATCGTATTGCCCACTGTCAGGCAGTGAATGGCGAACAGTTTGAACATTTGCTTTCTTAAATTGATGTTAAATATGATTTGAAACTAGTTTACTAATTTGTGGACCTGTTATTGTCGTTTGTTTATCTTGCAATAAGTGTACCTGATGAAAAATGTTGCCAGTGACAAAAATAAATGTTTATCGTGATTTTTCTTGAAATTTTATTATGCAACTGTATGATATTTTTACATGGCTGTATAGAGAATAAAAAGCACTAACTGGTCATGCCATAAAAAGTATAGGTTGCCATTTAAAAAAAATGTTGATGACGTCATAGCTAAAACATATGACAATTGAAAAAAAAATGAAAAACGCCAAATTGTGGCAAAAAACTTGATAGGAAACTTTTGTTAGAAACTTTTTTTCGTAAAGTAATTATTTAAGACTGTAGCATCGATGTTCCTTACTTTTTATTCACCCTGTATATTAAACATAACATTTTAAAGAGAGTATAAATTAAATGAATATATGCATAGGTAACCACCGACAATGACCTCGGACATCGCAGTGCACTTACAACTCTAGCGAGGAATGACCGCACATAATTTTATTTTTATTATTATTATTAATTAAATAATATTCTAATTTTTTATGAGAAAATAAATGAGTTGAGATTTTTTTTGGGAAAAAACTTCCCCGCGATTAAAGAAAACCAAAAAAGAAAGAAAATTTGTCAGCCAAAATATGGGTGGGAGGGAAAAACTTAACTCCCCCCCCCCCCCCCCCAATATAATAATACCTAAAAATTAAGTTGTAAACTTTATTCTACTATCATTCGTAAGCACTTTACCTTAAACAAAAATTTTTTATCGTCCCCCGTTTATTACCTATAAAGATAGGAAAAAAATTTTCTGTTTTCAAAAATTTATGGAAGGTGTCATAGAGAAATTAGCGAACTGGAACACGGTCCAAATTGTAGTTTATGTATTATTTTTTTTTGTTTATAAATTTAAAAAAAACTGTCAATTCTTTTTGCATAATAAGGCGTTAAACTCAAAAATTTACAAAAAATTGTTGTGGCCGCCAGTTTAAAGCTAGAACGTTAGGAAAAAAGCGTTGAATTTGTCCGTTTCTGTTTATAGATTTTGAATATTCCAGTTTTGAAAAAAATTTTACCAAAGAAACATGTTTAACTTCCGCTTTTGGTTTTATATTTTTTAAAAGCTTATTTCCTCAATGATTTTTTTATATACCCCCACATTCTAAAGCTCATCTGCATAAAAATAGGTAGAACCTATTTTTTCAAATTTTTTAAAAACGTTTACTATCACTAATAGGGAGTGAAATTCTGAAAATATTAAAAAGCAGAACGGGATTTTTTTTAAATATAAATGTGCCTACTAAAAATACAATTTTTACTCTTATTAAATTTTGCTTAATCTACTTTTTGTTGCTTATTTTTAGTAGGCACATTTAAATTTAGAAAAAAAGCTTTTACTGTTTTACATTTTACCACACAAAATTACATCCCCCTTATTAGGGGTAGTAATAGTTTTTTTTTAATCTGAAAACAATAGGCTGTGCCTATTTTGATGCATATATTAAAAAAATACAGTCCATCCTTTTTTAAATGTTTAAGTTACCCTTTGCCCCTTAAAGTAGGGCAGTTTTTCAAAACTCACTATTGCCCATATGGCCTCTTCTGTTCCATATTATTAAAAAACAAATGCTGCTCAATATTTTATAGCTTTGGAGATATCAGCTTGTAACACTTTATTGAATAAAGTGTTTTATTACTTATTATATAAACTTAGTTTTAATACAATTTCGTTGCGTAAAGCAACTGTTTGCCCTCGTGTCATTTTCTAATTAAATAAAGATCGCAAAAGATTAGAAACATTTTACTTTCTTCTAAAAAGAATCGATTTTGTGGTTTTCGAAAAAACCAAAGAAGAAGTTCGTCAACCAAAAATTTGCTTGGAGGGGCAAAATTAATCCCCCTAAATATTAGTGTTGTAAATCTTATTCTACTAACACTCATGAGCAATTAAGCTTTAAAGGAACATTATAGTCCTCCTTTCACTTCAGTTTTCGGTTATTTGAACATTCTCGTGCATAGTAACATTGTCTTAGTATAGGGCTATTACAAAACAAATTTGATCCTAATTAAAGTCAAAATTTTCAATTTCAATTTTAAAGCTGGAAGTTTGGGAATTAAACGTTATATTTGTCTCAAGAGCTTCCATCAGATTCCATTTTTAGATTTAGAAAAATTGGTTGCATACCATATTATCAATAGTATTTTCGTATTAACGTTTTGTAACTATTATAGTGCGTTACTCGCTGGCTTGCTTGCTAACTCAAGCCGAAAAGTGTAGCCTAGCTGCTTTCTGGTATGACATAGCTGCAACAACATCAGAAGCGCTCCTACATTACTGTATTTTTTTCTGAGAAAAGGAGTCGATTTTTTGATTTTTGATAAGACCAAAGAAGAAATTCGTCAACAGAAAATTTGGCGAGAAGGGGAAAATTGATCCCCCTGAATATTATTGGTGTAAACCTTATTCTACTATCACTCATGAGCAATTCAGCTTAAACAAAAATTGTGTAGTTCCCTTTCACTTCACAGTTTTTGATATTTTCGAACTTGCGTACACACACACACACCCGATCCGTGGACAGACATTTTTGAACAACCATTTTTATGGGGAGGAAAGCAAAATTAGGTCACTTAACTATTGGTATTAATTAAAAACTAAAATTTTATTTAAGGTTGGACCATCAGGAAGTGGAAAAAGTACAATAATTAGGCTGTTGTTTAGATTTTATGATGTTGAGACTGGTTCCATCGTCATTGATGGACAAAATATTAAAACTGTAACGCAAGAATCGTTAAGAAGAGCCATTGGAGTTGTGCCACAGGACACTGTTCTCTTTAACAATAGTATTAAGTAAGCCACTTCATTTGACGACTTTTTAATGGCGTTAAACTTTTTCATATTTTTAGATATAATATTAATTACGGTCGATTAGAGGCAACCGATGCTGATATAATACAGGCAGCTCGAGGTGCGGACATCCACGAAAGGATCCTAACCTTTCCTGATGGATATGATACTGAGGCAAGTTATTATTATCATGAAGATTTAATAAACAAAATTAAACAAAATTTGCTTGTAGGTAGGGGAACGTGGTTTACGTCTCAGTGGAGGTGAAAAACAAAGAGTTGCTATTGCAAGAACTTTATTAAAAGCTCCGACAATAGTTCTTTTAGATGAAGCCACAAGTGCGTTAGATACTCAAACAGAGCGTAATATACAGGTAAATTTAAAAAATATGTTTTATTTTAATTTCACGTTAAACTGTGCAATTTTTTTGTAGGGGGCACTAAATCAAGTGTGCGCAAATCGAACTACCATCATAGTAGCTCATCGTTTGTCTACAATCGTTCATGCAGATGAAGTACTTGTGTTAAAAGAGGGAGAAATCGTTGAAAGGGGGACGTGAGTAACTTTTAATAATAAAATTTTTGGGGATTAAAAACAATGGAAATGTTTTGTAGTTGTGCGGCAATTGTTTTACATATTGCATGCAAGTATGGTATCAGCTCATAACGGCATCGATAAGGTTTAATTTTTTTTGTACCCAGAATTGATCATGCAGATGTTGTATGGGCAATAATTGTCATTTGTTTTTCAGACACGAACAATTAATTGGTCAGGAGGGAGTATATGCAAACATGTGGAAGCAACAATTAGAAAGCAAAGAAAGCAGTTCTCTTGAAAGTAGTATAGAGAAAAGCGTAGATAGTAAAGCGGCCAGATTATAAAATAATACCCATAGTGTTTATATTAGTTTTTTCTTTTTAAATGGTTTTTGTTGTTATTGAAGGTTTGCATATTTTACTTTCTAGTTATTAATATTTAAATTAATAAATATTCACCTTTTACTTTAAAAAATTATTGACCCACATCCATTCCATAAAAGCCTTCCAGCGCTGTAATCATATATCGGATTAAATATCAGCAAAAACTGTATTGGCATGTTCACTTTTTTTTTAAATATTTTCAAATGTTTTGAGGTTATGGTGCAGGGTATATATCAACGAATAAAGAATACTAGTATTCTTTATTCGTTGGTATATATCTTTTTTCCATTTTGTGCTTTCTCCTCTTTTCAACTGCATATAAAATTTTTTACATCGTTAGATAAAAATTTTTAGCAATAAATGCGAAAAACTTTACCATCCGGGTAACGATGAGTTTTAATAAAGCGAAAAGGAAGCGAAAAGGACGGTGAAAAAAAATTTAAAACATGGAAACAAGCTTCATAGCTGTCAAGTTAATTGGCTTTGTTTCTTTCGCCCCCAATTTTTACTTTACTGTACTTTCAGTATACTTGAGTATAATTAAAATACTATTACTTCAACAATATTTGTTTATTTTAACCTGAAACGTAAATGGACATGTTTACATGCCATTATCAAAGGTTATACAGAGTAGCTAGGAAAACCCCGGCCACTTTTCGTACGGCGGTCAAGAGATGGCGCCTTAGTAAAGAAAAATTAAATTAAAATACTGGCAACAACGCAGAATCCAATAGGTTTTAGTTGTTTTGGTTTAATATGGGGCGTATTTAATAACTAAAACGTCTTGGATTCTGCATTGTTGTCAGTATATTACTTTTCCATACTTTTTACGTTTTAAATATTCTCGTGTCTAGAAGTGATGGAAATTCACATCTAGTCATCTCTAGTTGATACAAGCCCGCTGCAGATTCAAGACATTGGTTACGTACGGGCGGCGCGGGCTCCTACAACGTAAAAGGCGCTAAGATAGTTAATGCCCTCACGAAAATGATTATAACAACTTAATTTATAGAGTTGTTAAAAATATGCAAAAAGTGAAAAATATTTTTTTTTATTAGAGCTAATTGATAGGCGTAGTTAAAATCACGTAACTGCCGGAAAACACGTAGATATTAAAAAGTATCGTTTTTTCTTAATTTTTAAAATAATTAAAAATTTTTGCTGCTCCTAATAAAGTACGTCAAATAGTCTATTAAACTTATAAAAGTTTATAACGATCGGCGTTTGCGTTTATGAATAAATAATTAATCAATTTGAAAATAAGAGTTTGTGTTTTGTTTTCGTAGCACATGTCGTTTTATTAGAAGTTTATTAAAAAATATTTTAAAAACCGAAAAACCAAAGAAATTTGAACATTTGGTATAGAAAATCTTGTATCATATTGGAAGAGAATTTAATTCCACGTTTGATGGTGTTAAAAAATACTGGGTGTTCCGTTTGCAGAACAAAAGTTATTGACATTTTTTGAAGTTTTGCAAAATGGGCATTAAGTTACAAACACCCTATGTAATAATCGGCTGTTATTAACGTACCGGTGAATACTTTATAATGTGTTAATAACCTGTGCAAAATAGCAACGAGTCAATGTTTTAGGTATCTAAAATATTAGTTAATCAATATTAGTCTACAAATGTCTAAAATTTTGAAAAAAGTTAAATATCTTGAAAACTTTTAATTTTAATATAGTAGTACCTTTACATTTTTAGATCGACAATTAAATGTAGAATATAAAAATGCAATAATATACAGGGTGCTTCATTTAAAATAAAGTAATGTGCTGTACAGGCATTATTAAACACTCAGTATAGTTGGTAATAATTTCAGGTTATACCACAGTATACTTATTTACACAGTAGCGAAAGCTCCCATATAACGCCTGGTAAGCTGTAACTAGTGGCGCTCCAAGCGGTCGACAAGTTAAACTATCGTTTAAATTATGCCGGGTTTTAAATTCCAAATCAGTTCGTTGTTGTTACCATATTTTTAATAAGCAAAACAAAAATTACGAGCTACATTATATAATGGTTTTTAAATAATACAAAGATGATGCCAGTAATATGATTTATTAACAAAATAAGTTTTGATTTATACATTACACAGTAAATAATACCTATATTAACAAGGCTTTATTATTCAAAGTGTTTTCTTAGTTTTCTTTTACACAAAAGTGGTTTAGGAGGAAGTTTTTAATTTGAAATATTGTTGGTACTGCGTTGTGAACCAACTTCTTCTCTACATTTATAAACTGCGAGTCTTCAAAATGCAGCGTACACAAAGTGCAGTTTTTATTCAAATATCCCACCTCCTTTTCACGTAAATCTTCACGTCTACAGTTTACAACTCACTGTTTTGGTCTAGAACGGCGAGAAATTCAAACTTTAATGTATTAATATTTATCAGAATTTATTACCTTTTTGGATCTTTGGGAAATGTAATAAAACTAAGGTTAAGATTTTTTCCTGTGTTGTTTTCGCAGTTCACGGCGGAACATGCGCTTCCTTTCGAGACTCTCATAATAGATTGGTATATCACTTATCAAATTTTTATAAAAACACTGGCAAACAACTTGAAAATTATTCTTATTACGTTCAAAAAGCAGAGAAACACTACTACCGTTAGCTGTCAGACTTTAGTGCAACTTGTTCGCCGCTTGGTGCTATAATTACCATAAATGACCTTTGCTTTCCCTACTGTATGAATAAGTATACTGTGGTTATACAGCAGTTAATGATCAACTACTTTTATAAAAAAAATAATTTGGCATTCTCAATAGTTTAGAAAATAATAGTGGGGTGACACTTTGATATGGCTATGTGAACTGCCAAACAAAAGGAATTTCTCATTCTCAATCTTCTTACCTTTCCACTTTTATCTTTTTATAATATTTTTAAAATGTCAAGAAATTTGATTTAACTTGAAAAATTACGAAACTAAATTAGAAATTTAAACGCAATTATGATATAATTTTTGGCAGGATAGAAGAAAAACAATTTTTAGTTCATATGAGTATTTGTAGGTATATTGCTCATTATAAAATATGTTTTTAATCTGTCACTTCCTTATGACGTATGACAAAACTTGTTCTTTAGCCATAAATTCTGCCAGCAGTGAGTAATATGGCTACGTGAACTGCTAAACAAAAGGATTTTTTAGTTCGTTTTATCGTTTATTTGATATAATTTGGAATACCGTTGGGGTTATTTTAGTTTGACAACATTCTTACTTTGGGTAAGTTTTTTAGTGTTTACATAATTAAACTTGGTTTTAGCATAAATATTTGGTTCTAATAATAATATAGCGGCGACTTATTAAGTCCCACACTTAACAACTGCTGTAATTAAAGCGTTTATTAGTATAATTAAGTTGAAGAATGCAACCTCTCTCGTCAATTACAAAGTTACCATTTTTATAGTACTCTTATTAATAAAACATGGAGAACGCATCGGGAAGCCAGAACATGCCTAACAAAAAAACACCCCTGGAACAAACACAGGACCAGGTAAATGAGGTTGTGGGGATAATGCGTGTGAATGTGGAGAAGGTCCTCGAGCGTGATCAGAAACTGTCGGAACTGGATAGTAGGGCCGATGCCTTGCAAGAAGGTGGCAAGAGATTCGAACAGCAAGCGCAAAGGTTGCATAAAAAGTATTGGTGGAAGAATATGAAAATGATGATTATTATGGGTGTCATTGGCGTTGCCATCCTGATTATTATCATAGGTGAGATGCTTTTGTTTTTATTATCTAATCTAATGAATTGAAACTGAAGATAAAAGGGAATTCGTTGTTATTGTACGAGATGACAAACAAAGTTAATGTGTTCGTAAAATCGTGATTTTGTGGAAGTATTTAATTGTGACAATTTTTTGGTTTTAGTTTCTTTCACGAGTGGCGGTTCCAGTTCAAATGAGGATTCAAATAAGAAAGTTGAACCCCAGCCTTAAATTAGAGTCTTGTAAAAATCTTAACTTTTCTTTCCATTTACTTATTGTTTGATGACTAATGGGTTCTTTATTATTATTGTATTATTATTGCAGTATGTGTAGTTATTCAATTTTTTTTAAATTGGAAGTTTTTTCCGTTCGTTTTTTAAAGTTTTTAAGGAAATTACAGATCATATTTTTAAAGCATAAATAAAGTGCCTTAATCACATTTTAAACGATGTACCTTAACATATTTTTGATGAAAATACAACTGTGATAATGAAAGAATTATAATCCTGCAAAAGAAAACGAATGGAAAGTTATTTAAATATTAAACTAAAATTTAAAAAGTTTAAAGTAAAGTTATTCTTGTTTTAGTCAGGCTGTTGTAAGTTGTAACAAATATGCGTGGTTTATGTACCAGTGCCTTTTTTTTTTTGATAATGAAAGTAACATATTTTTATAGTTCTATTATCTATTGTACTATACGAGATTTAATATAGTTTATTAAAGATTATTTGTGGTTTTAATTTTTATTATAGTTCAAAAAAAATATTTATTACGAAATAAAATTAAATAGCCCGACAGCTTCCCGCCACGGGATCTTCCGCATTTAATAAAATTTTTGAAAATTGTTAAAATATTTCGAGAATTTCTTGTATCGAAAAAAAAATTTGATTGTTTTTTTTTATAAATTTTTGAAAAATTACTATGAAATGTTTTGGCTTACTCAGATAGGTAGCTTTTCAAAACGGCGGTCAATCAAAGATGACGCCTGTTTTGATTCATATTCGGCCTCTGATAATCTGATTTCTAAAGAAAGGTTATAAAATTTGCAATGAGCTTTGTGCTTATTAATTTTATAGTATCTTTAACGGTTTTCCTTTAATTCTCATCTTCACTATCTAAAAATTTAGAGTTAACAGCTTTCATAAAAAAACAGAATCACAGCTTATTAAATACTTTCTTTTTTATTTGAAGCGTGTTTCCTTAAAATCTTAAGATATCTTGGTTAATCGAGATGTAACGAATCTTTACAGGTTGGAATATTTTTTTTTTAGAAAGCCGTTAAAGATACGATAAGATCAATAGGGACAGTATGCATTGCAAATTTATTAATCTTCATTTTAAAACATTACTTTTGAAATTAGATCATCAGAGATCGAGATATGCCCGCTTATATGAATCGGGAGCCATCTTTGATGGGTCGCCATTTAAATTTTTAAAAGCTACCTATCTGAGATGACCATCATACTTCTTCGCCATCCTTAGGCACCAATATAACAGGTTTAAAGGAAAACTGCCACCCCAAAACCATAGTCGACCCATCTATGTTGGCACATAGACTATTTTAATCTATTAATATTATTGTTTTAAACTTTGCACACGGCATTGGAATTGGATTTAGAATACTTTTTTTTAAATAGCTTTTTCTGATATTTTCTCAAATTATGCGATTTTCGCCAATTCATTTAATTTTTTTCAATTACCCACCAAACTTACTCACGTGACGTATGTCTAAATCAATTTTTAGGTTATCCGAGATGCAGAAGCGATCCCAAGAAGAATTTGGAAAATTCTGATAAAATTTTTTCCCATATGTTGCAGACATTTTGCCAGTCACTGTATATTTCCACCAAAATCGAACATTTTTATGAAAATAATACTTTCCCACAGTGAAAGTATAAAAATGTTAAAATAATAAAATATAGAGGGGTGTTGTGACATGATTTTAATAAATTAATTTCAAAGTTTTGTAGAATATCAGAAACAATTGCAAACTAAAAATCTTAAGGAATTTTCACAACTTCTTATGCATTTTGAGATATATTTAGAATGTTCAATGTACGATAAACATACAAGCTGGATTGAATTAACTTTATTTTCTCTTACAAAATTAAAATTAGTATGAAACTCATTACAATATTTATGAAATATTATCACATACATTTAATACTGCTCATCAGATCTCCTGTTGTTAGCATAGAACATACACATACTCCTTTCAAATGTTTAACATAATTTTATATTTTTTCTACAATTAGGCTTTACCACAGCCATTTATAATTTTGGTTTTATATTCTCAAATCGGGTTATTACAAACACAACCATAATAAAATATTTTAAAAATTTCTAATACTTTGAAATCTAAACTTGGAAAAATATCTTCTAGTCAGAACTGGAAAACTATTCAAAGTGTTCCAAAATGAGACTGCAATATTTTAATTGCTTGACCATTATTGAAGAATATTCATAGCAACCTCTATGTGATTTCAAATTATCATAATTTTCAGTTACAGGACTTGCAGTGCAATAAAATTAAAATAGAGTAAATAAATGAACGTTTATTTTAGACAAGGTGACCTAAAAGTGACTGAAAGTGAAGATCAAACCAAACGCTATTATTTATTATACATGATACGTAAACCATCATACGGGTTAGTGACGTAAAATTTTAACAAAAAAGTACTAAGGTGTGTTAATTATATCCCATATACCACAGGATATATTATGGACATTCGATTTAGGTCCAAAAAACATCTGTATGTAAATGGACCTAAAATGGATATGAATATTCCACTCACATTGTAACAGCCGATGGCAGCCATTTATTTTCAGGCTCTTGGCTAATAAGACCGTTGTTTTATTTTGCATTTAATTTTATAACAATTTTGTCAATTCCGAATATTGCACAACGAACGTAAAAATTTTAAATATGAATTTAGAGATCTAATGTAGTTGCTGCAAAATAATGCATCAAAATATTGGACTAACGTGACCTTAGTGACCAGTTTTGGTCAGCCATTATTAAAATAAATGAATATCTTATAAATCAAGTGAACAACAGTGAATAAAAGTTTTTGAAGTGATCAAAGTGAATAAGTGAATTGCCTGGAAGCCCTGCAGTTATCAGATGAATCAAGTGTACCGAAAAATGGTTTAAATATTTAAATCTGCGGAAGTATTATAATTTTTCTCCTCTTTTATTGTGCAAAATGCTTTGTCTCTAATCGCTTTCTTCTTCTGAGCAACAGCCATACTTTCACTCATTGCATGCGGTCGTTGTATTAGTTCCCCCTGCAACTGATCAAATAAATCTTCGACCTTTTGAACCACATGTGATTCCGTATGAATTGCTGATGGTTTAAAAGAAGTACTTACTGGAATAAGTTAAAATTAGTGAAATACATAAAAATAAATAAATGAGTTAATCCCAAAATAGACCTTGTATGTAACCAACTTTTTAAATTTATATTATAATTTTCAAGTTCGGTAACGTAGTGGATAAGAATCATTGCAAGGTTTCACATTTTCTGTTGAAAAAAATATAAAGAACACGAAAAATTCAACGTTGATGGTCAAAACGTTAAATAAAAAAGTGCAATAACTAACCCCATGTGTAATTTTGAAATTGAAGCTAAATAATTTTTTTGACCCCTCGAAAGTGCGGTCTATTTTAAGAATGACCCAAATAACTCACCAGCATACTCGGTCATTGCTTCATCATATTCAAGACAGATTTTGTTAAGGTTGATAAGATTGTAAGTATCATCTGCAAACAATATATTTTCCAGCATGATTATTGGACTGGAATCTACAGTACTGAGAAAGATATCATTTTTCATCTTCTTTTCTTGCCAAGTAAACTTAGGCTCGAGTCCTAAACAACGAGCTGTTGACACAAATTGAAACGCTTGGTTGTGTTTTAAATATTTAAAAATATAAGCAAAATCTTCGGCATTACGGATACGGTACATATGTTCTACTAATTTCAGGAGGGATGAATATTCTTCAAGCGTTATACGAATTTGCACGACATCTCTAAAAGAATATTTATTTGTTATAAAAACGCTAAGGATATTAATACGATGTATCAAACTAACTTTGAAAGTTGTTTGGTGTAAATTCCATATAATAAATAGAGAGCACCGACTTGAATATGAACATTCGAGCTAAACATTATAAATTTTTTAATTATGAAAAAACAAGATTCCGCAAACACTGGGAGCTCATCAAAAAATTCTTGGCCCCTAAAAAGATAGTATAATTAATTCTATTATAATAAACAGGGTTCACAACTTACACAAAAACTAAGCTGAAGGATAACTGCTGCCAAACCTCGGCAAAAGTTTTAAAAGTAAGATCCTTGCGGGCTTCAAACGCTAAAAGAAGGTTCTCGCAATCCTGTTTAAAGGCAGCTGCTACCTTTGAGTGATATTCCAAATATTCTGATTTATTCTCACATAGTTTATTAATGTTCCATACATTTTTCGGATTGTGAAGATCAACAGGAACGTTTACTCCGCTGAACATCTTTAAACACCTATAGTTTTTTTTTTAATTTAATAGTTCATATACAGCAACAAAAAATAACACTAATAATAATTACAATAAAGTGTGGTTAGTTACGTTTTTTGTCAAAGCGAACGCTGTAACTACAGGCACGCTACGGGCCTGCAATTTATGCGTTAGAGGTACGTCTGATGCGTCATCAACTTGATAAAACAAAAATAGAAGATGTATGGTGTTTCTTGGACCAAATTTCGTCGTTCTGTGCAAGTGTAAAAACTTGTTGAGAATCTCCGTATTACTCTAGTACAGCACAGTGTTTGTACATATGTCAATTTCAAATGTTATGTAAATGATGTAGAGGTTAGGTGCTTGTAATTTTTTAACAATTAAGTGTTTAAAGTGAGTTTCGTTTACTTTATATACTTTATTTTGGAGTGTTATGTAAAGAATTGTCTCAACTATAATAGCAAGACAAAAAGTAGGTATTAAATTATACATCTAAATTAATTTTTGTTTATTGGACATCATACAGGGTATTCCAATTTTATTGTTAGTAACTTTAGGGGTTTGTTTCACACCGAAAATTCAGAAACTCGTATTTTTTGTTTTCGCCAATTTCGATTTTTATTGGGCTTAATTTATGTTGCTCATCAGTGATAGTAGAATAAACTAAGTTTTTAGATAGAGTACATGATATTTAGTGGGATCTAATTTAACCATCTCCACGCTGTTTAATACTGCATTGTAGGTTCGCACGATTTACATTGTTGTATACTTTCACATATGTGCACTTAAAAAGTGATTGGGGCCAGCTAGTGGTCTAGTGGTTAGAGTCTCAAGATCCAATATAAAGCTAGATTTCTAACGGCAGTAGGTTCGAATTCTCTGCACGCCACAAACTTTTCCGAATAAGTTAAGTACCCGGCGTGTCCATGCCCGTTGTACAATGTACATGGCGTGTATGATAGGTGCATGCTTCTTCGGGGTGGGGTATGTTAGACCAGTAAACAGCGCGAGTACGCTGAGCCCGGGTAAGGGAGTGGAACGGGAGTCATAGAGTTGTGCTCACGCACAGCCCCTAGATGCTTATACCAAATGTAATCCCGATCTTTCAATTTGTTTCTGAGTAAATGGGCGTTAAAGGGGAAAACTTACAAACATCGTAACGACCTAAACAAAAGTGACGTAATTGATGACGCAACAAACGATACTCTAATCATTGAATTGCAAGCCCGTTACCGTACGCATATCCACAGCGTAAAGTGAAAGTCAAAGTGAAGTATAACCTACAAAATAAACGTCAACATTGTATATTTTGGTTTTTTTCAGTTTAAGTTTAATAAGTTATAACGTGTGCCCCGTTTTAAGCCTTTTTAAGCGGCTTTGTTTTGTTACAATAAACTAATTCAATAAATTAAATAATAATTGCAGGTAGGTGTGGTTAATTTTTGTAATACAATTTATCAATATTTCACATCATTTACAGGTGTTACAGTTTCTTATTAACGATAATAATTCTATTATCGCAATATGGAAAGCAATTTGAGTAATACTGATATAGTGATCAAGCAAGAAGTCGAGGTTATTCCCGATCTAAACGTAGAGGATATTGTTAGTGGCACTGTTGATGTTAAAACTGAAGTTGAAGATACTGCTGAAGAATTGTATGAATCAAATAGCCTCAAAGTTATTACAACAAATTTGTGTGAGAATGTGCAAAACCAGAGTGAAAAGACGAAGGAACTTGAACTAGCAACGGGCACGGAAATGTCTACGCAAAAGAAAATAAAAAGACTGGTGTATAAAAAACAAAAGAATGTGAAACACAAGTCTCAAAATACAAAATATGAGGATACTGAAATAGCTAACACGGCGAAGAAAATCTTAGTGGATGAAAAGCCAAATAATGGTAATAATAGCGATCCTGTAAAAAAAGAAGCAAAAGACACCGCCGAAATGATTACAGTGATCAAACAAGATGCAGAAGAATCAAACAGTTTATTGAATCAAATAAGTTGCAGAAGAACACGAAAATCAAATGAAGTTTTAATTAAAAATGAAAATTTGTATCAAAATGAAAATTCAGTGGGTAAGACAAGTAAACGTAGTTTAAAACCTTCAAAAATTACTAAAATAAATAAATCTCGAAGAAGAAGTAGTAAGATTACTGCTGTTGTATCAAATAAAACAAAAATGTCGCAAAAGAATAATTTACGAAAAACACAAAAAATCAAGACGACAGAAGATTCAAATAAAAATACAAATGGTGACTACATTAATTTAAGTGACGGCTCAGATAGTAAAGAATCGGATTTTCAAGAATTTTTTGGCACCGTTGAATCTAAAAAACGAAGATACAGACCTAGACAAAAACCTGAAATAACGGAAAAGGAAAAGGCAGAAAGGGAAAGACAGAAACTTGAAAGACGAACTTGCCAAATCTGCAATGCAGTGTTTGCTCTTCCAGATGGACTTCGAAATCACATACGATCCAAACACACATTTGAAAAACCATATTCATGTAAGTTTTGTGGCGAGCGGTTTTCTACTCGGAGTGCCCATTCGTTGCATCGCCGTCGACATCACGGTTTTCAACCCTTTTTGTGTAATTTGTGTGGTAAAACATTTTTGCAAAAGGCACATATGGAAATTCATATGCGAATACACATACCTTCAAAAGATAAAATTCGGGATGTTAAATGCAGTTTTTGTCCCAATGTGTACACTTCAAAATTAAACTTAAAAAAACATATTTTAACTAAACACACAGATCCGAGTGAGTGGAAGCACGAGTGCAATATTTGCAGTAAAAAGTGTTTTTCAACAACAGATCTTACCCATCACATGCGGCGACATAATGATGAACGTACATACAAATGTGTGATTTGTGGAAGGGGATTTTTTACAAAACAGACCATGAATGTTCATTTTCGTACACATTCTGCCAGTACTGCTTTCAATTGTGAACATTGTTCGAAAGGCTATCGTAGTAATGAGGCTCTCCAGCATCATATGCTGAAGGTACATGGTATTGGAGAGGAAAAACTTGTTTCCGCTCCAAAACATTTCTGTCCTATTTGCAATGAAGGATTTCGTCAACGGGCTCGACTTGAAAAGCATCTTGTTATTCACGAAACTGGTGAAGAAGAATATCCATTCAAATGTGAAAAGTGCAATAAACAATACAAAGCTAGAAATTACTTTACTATACATATGTTGGATAAGCATAAAGAGTTTCTTGACGATACCTATTTTAAGACACATTTTAAACTTAGTACTGATGAAAATTATGCAAACTTTAATGAAGCTCTTGATGTTTAAGATAGAAATTCTCATAACGCACAAGGATTTTTATAATAATAAAATAATATAACCGAGTACACAAAATTAGAACTTAGGGGCCCCTTATGCTTAGTTGATAATGCATGTCTTAACATCAGCTGCCTGTTGCTGCATACAAAGTAGGGTCACTGGTGAGCTGTAGTAGGCTCGTAAGAGCCCATTTATATTTGTTTCAAAATTTGCGGCCCATTGTTGGTAATATTGTTTATTTTACATACATACAGATACAGGGTGAGTCAACAAGGCTGAAGAAAATGTTTTCAAATAAATGTGGAGAACCACATAGTAAATTTATTTACCATTATGATGCAAAAAATTATGGTTTAAAAAAATCGATTAATTTGATTAAATCGGATTTTTTTATTTAAAACGATTTTTTTTAAATAAAGAAAATAAAAATACGTAGTTACTTGCATTACTACTACAAATTGTCTGCAGCGTTTTGTACACCTATTGCCATGATTGCCGCGATTGCGAAGTTATTGCTATGATTTTCTGTTATTCTCTGTTCTCGTTTGACTACACGTTTGGGGAAGGCTTTTCCCCAGTTGGTCGTCACGGTTCCCTCATTCCTAAATGAAGATCTGGGTAACTGCAGTGAAGATGACTGTCTCTAGGGGTCTAATAGTTTTACTTACCGAAACCATTTCTGCTTGGTAATGTTAATAAACAAGCAACTATAGCATTAAACCACATACACATTACAAGCCAAGCAAAGCAAAATATAAACAGAAGGCAATATACGGAAGCAATAAGGGGCAAGCAAAATATGAAAGCGGTATGGTAGCATTACAGTGACATACGTTAGCAGATAAGATACGGCGTCTACGGTAGCAGACAACTAACCAAGTAACAATGTTCTGGTGCAAACCTTAATGCATTTGAAATGTAGGTATAGTGGACAAACAGGATTGTGATGGATATAAGAGAGAGAAAAGTACTGCCTTGTGTTTGAAGTCTGGGACAGCTAGAAACCAAGAGAGAAGAAATCTGCCTTGTGTCAAAATGGCCGCGACAGTCTAGCTTGAAAAAAAGGGAAGGAAGATCTGCCTCATTGCAAACGTCCACGACAGAAATACAGAGAAAGAGAGAGAGAGGGGGGGGTCTGGCTCATGTGAAATGGTCGCATCAGACTAGAAATGACAGAGAGGGGCAGGAGGGAGGGGAGAGAGACGGAATGAAGAGTAACAGGTAGTCAACACAATAATAAAGTAAATGCAAAAGGCTGAAGTGTGGACTTTGAGTGGACTTTCCCATACTAGATATTAATACCCTATAAGAACGGTAACACCGGAACCGCTCGCCCTACTGCTAATTAGATGCGCTTCGGTTTTTGGACTAAAACTCAATAGAAATGGTTTATTTAAAGAGATCAAAAATATGCAAAGATGAAAAATATATTTTGACTAGACCTGACTGATAGACTTAGTTAAAATCACGTAACTGCCGGAAAACGCGTTGTTGATATTAAAAAGTATCGTTTTTTTCTTAATTTTTAAAATAGTTGGAAATTCTAGAGAATCTCAATAAAGTACTTTAAATAGTCTATCGAACTAATAAAAGTGTATAAGGATCGGCGTTTTTATGGCAAGTTTAACGTTACGTTTGAAGAACCCTTGTTATGTATATTAATTTTGTTTTGAATTTTTTTAAGAAAGATAGAGTCATATTTAAGCAACTTATGATCTTTTCACACCCCATTTATCGGATCAGCAAATAACGGGTCAACCCTTTCATCCCAAGTCCAATTCCTAACGGGTTCATAACCTGGACAGCACAGAATTTTTTTAACATTTGTCACCGCCCCAGGATTGAACCCGTTTTCAGCAGTGTGCCAGCACCGTTGTTAACCACTGGTCTTAATCTCCCGCCCCATTAAATTACTGTGCAGAATACATGGGATGGGGGGTTCCATATAAGAGTGCCATACCAAACTTGTATTTTTAATAATAGAACACTTTGTATATTTTCGCTTATTCTTATTTGGCTTTTCGGGGTCTTTCTGAATATGGTTTGTCTTAAAAAAAAAGTTGCAGGGTTGCCAAGTTTTTAAACATTTTTGAATAACTTGAAATTTGCAGTGGCAGACCTTACTAATAAAATCTGCATGAGCCGTATTTTCACAGATTAAGCAAAGTTTTTCTGTTCATGTTTTATCCTCTAGATGTTTTAAAATTGAATTTGGTTGGTGTTGCTTGCAACGTTGCAACAGTGTTAAAAATTCTAACTTTAATGTGTTATAACTCGTTTTCTGCTAGACCCTGTATATTGTTAGATAGTTGGATAGAGCGTTGTGTGCTCCACAAATTAAAATTTTATTTAGCAATGGTTGTACAGAAAATCAACAGTTTTTGAGCAAATTAGGTATCGCAGGCGGCATTGACACATGTTTTTTGATGGCAAAGTAAATGGAGGTATTTACGTATCTAGATTTTTTTATGAAATAGTTTGCCAGATTTGTAGAAAATGTAGTTTTAACCACCATATACAAATTATAAATTTTCAGATGTCATAAGTGAGTTGGTATCGTTGGACCAATTCGTTGGCCACCTAGGTTTCCAGACCATATTAGAATGCTTAATGTGGAATTATCTAAAAGAAACGGTATATTAACTACCGCCAACTACACCGGAACATGTAAAGGAAAGAATTTGAACTGCCTTTCAAGAAACATTAGCTAGTATTTTTTGAGCCGTCTACGATTGTGTGTGCAAGAAAATGATGAATATATTGACCACCCTATAAACTAGCTTCTATTAAAAACATTTATTGTTTTTACCGTTCTATTTTAAATAAATTTCGTACATGTTCGTATTTGTTTCTTACGAAAAGAAAAGGTACCAATTTTTCCTACAGTACCTGAATTTCTATAAATATTGTTTTTACTTAAAATTTTATTTTCTCGAAAAACCTTTGGTTTCCACCATTGTTTAGTGAAATTTATAGAGCACGAAAGGCTCTATCCAACAATGTAAAATATACAGGGTGTACCAAAAAACAATCGAGTTATCACACATTAAAGTTAGAAATTTTTGCACTGTTGCAACAATAGCCTGTATAACCCAATTTAACTTTAACATATATTTGGAGGATAGTCCGTGGTCTTGACTAGAAATTAACAGAAGAAGTATGTGTAATCTGTAGAAATATTCCTCGTGCAGATTATATTAGATGAAGTCTGCCACTGCAAACATCAAATTTTTTGAAAAACGTTTGAAAACTTGGCAACACCAGAACGGAATGTTAAAAACAAAACACATTTAGAAAGGCAATTAAAAGAAGAAGAATAACGCAAGAATGTATAGGATGTTCCATTTAAAAAAAAAACAAGTGTGGTATGACACTCTTACGTGGACCCCCTCCCCTGCTGTATAATTGAACTAATTTTATTATGTAGTTCTCTGGGTCGCCTATAACTTTTATTTGAAATGTTTTTCTTTAGTTTTATTAGTAAATGAGATTGTTTACTCACCCTGTAGTAGTGGTAGTGTTAACACTTTAATTCGTGCCATTTAGATGCACGTATTAAAAAAAACTTTTTCCTGGTCTACTTTCTGTGCCATACTCCCCCCCCCCCCTCTCCACACACACATACACAAACTCCCGGCCTCCTTTTGATACAAAAACCTGCTCTTTTTCGCCCAGGAAATTTTAACAAATAACCCCCTGACGAAATTTAAATTCGCAAAAAATGAGAGCCCATATTTAAAATATTCACAGCTCACCAGTGAGTAGGGTCACTATGCACTTTGTAGTTATAATGCAGATAGTTACCACTAATTTTAAGCCACTACTTGGTCGAAATACTGTATTTTAATTATCTCATCTCTACCGTGACTTTCGTATATTTTTGATATTTGTTCCTGCAACTGCTATTTCTTATGTATCAAATAAATAAATATTAATAGTATTATTATTTTTTACTAAAAAAATTAAAGCTTGTTGTACACTATCAAAGAGCTTTGACAAAGATTGCCATCAAAGTTTTTATAAAATTTAACAGCACGAAGCTACAGTTTATCAACAATACCCAATTCCACTGTAAAATATTTTATAAAAGATCTTTTATCAAAGATTTTTTATAGTGTAATACAGGCCTTACCAACGCCATTGGAAATGTTTAGTATTTTAATACTGAAGGTAGTATAATTGCTACCTATCAACTATCATAGAGAAAAACCCTAAATTGACGCCTGCGCGTGACATGGTAAATCCCCCCCTCCCCTCCCCCAACCATACAAAATATTTTAAGCAGGGTAATTGACAAGAGCAGGTATACTCAAAAAACACATTTAAAAAGCAAAACAGGAAAGTAACTAAGTAACCATAAATGCCTAACCACTATACAGACTCAAATGCGACATGAAACTATACAGGGCGAGTTATTGGTGCATGATTTTCTAAATTGTTTTATTACAGCAGTTAGAAAAAAAAAGTAAAGTGCAAAGTAATTTGTTGGGCTACTGCGCATAATCTAAAACTGTTATTAATTATACTGAGTGTTATGTTATCTAGCAAATTGCCTTAAAAGGGTATAATCCTATGACACACATGAAACATTTTTCCTCGATTTTTAAACTTCGTACACAAAGAAATTGGTGGGTTTAGATTATAATATTTAGATTTTGAATTTGAGTACATCATTGGATTTGTGGTAAAAATCCAAGGACAGTAGACAATTAATTGTCTCGGGATTCTAAAAATGTCAAAATATACAGCGTGTCCTATTTGAAATTCAAAAGTTTGAATCATTCCTGGTGTAACCGGAAATCAAAAAATTTGTCAAATACATCAAAGTATGCTTTTTTGGGTACATATTACCTTTGGTAAGTATCGTTGCCATTTCTCAAAAACTTTAGGAAGTACGAGCTGTCTAATGATTCCGTTGACACCCGGTGTGCAAAGCATGTATATTTACTTCTTGTAGCTACAACATATTTGCTGAGATAGCTTAAACAAATTAGTTACATTTAACAATATTTTTGAAGTGATAGCAAATATGAAACCAAGAAAAGTTATTATCCCTAGCAGCAAATATTTTAACCGAGGCTATTTTAACCAAAACTTTATGCTGTGGGAACTAATTTTTAGTTAACTTGAATTTTTTTTTGCAGTGCATTGTTAATGTTTTACGTTTTTACCTGGCAACACTGAATCAGCAGGTGTGAGCGATACTAAGTAACACATTTACCTTTAGTAGTGATCGCTCCGATCCTTGTCTGCTGGATGCATCATGTTCAGCTGTTTATAATAACATGATCATAATAGGGGAAAGTGCGTTAAGTGGGCCGCTTTTTTCGCACTTTTAATTTCTTACCATTAACACCAAAGTTTTAGCTTAGATAATTAGAGATACCCTTTTCCAAAAAGTTGTGTTTTACCGCATTAAAAGCATTCCAAGCAAAACGTTCTAAATGTATTACAAACAAAATGGTGGTGTTAGTTCACTTTGTTTTGCTGGCTGACTTCCCAGATGTTAATAGTTGCAATAATAATAATGAAGTTATAACAAAGTTCCAGACACAACAACAACTGGATTTTGTTGGCAGTTGCAGTCGCCAGCGAGGTCGCCACTTGCAGTCGTCAGCGAAGCCGCTGTCACTAAAACAGTCGCAGTCGCCGGCGAAGTAGCAGTAATCAATGTATTCGCAGTTGTAGTTGCCAGCGAAGTAGCAGTCACCACAGTAATTGCCAGAGTAGTTGTAGTCGCCAGCAAAGTAGACACCAATGCAGTTGTTGGAGCAGTCGCAGTTGCCAGCAAAGTCGAAGTCGCCAACTCAGTTGCTGTCGCCAGCAAAGTAACAATCACCAATGCAGTTGCCAGCGCAGTCATAGTCACCAATGCAGTTGCCAGAGCAGTCATAGCCGCCAATCGCTGCTACCAATGTTGTTGCCAGCAAAGTCAAAGTCACCAACGTAGTCGTAGTCGCCAGCAAAGTAACAGTCACCAATGCAGTTGCCAGTGCAGTCATAGTTGCCAGTCACAGTCACCAATGCAGTTGCCAGAGCAGTCGCAGTCACCAGCAAAGTTGAAGGTACCAACGCAGTCGCTGTCGCCAGCAAAGCAGCAGTCACCAATCCAGTCACCAACGCAAGAGCAGTCGCCAGCACAATCGCAGTCGCCAGCACAGCTTAATCGTTAATGGAGTCAAAACGAAAACCAGAACAATAGTTGCAAACGCATACAGTATGTTTTTGACTATTCTAATAATTATCAATAAATTTGAAAATGATATTCTAAAATAAATTAACTGCTTTGTATTTATTTAATAATTCTTCGAGTTTACTCACTATTATGTTTGCTTTCAGGCTTGCTGTTACATATACGACTTGACTTAGAAACTGTTGGTGGAAGTTCATAAACATTGGAGGGAGACATTTTTTTGTGCAAAAACACCTGGTTAGTTTTTGACAACTTTTTTGTAATTTAAAGCTAGTTTAATTAATATATTTTTATATTCTTTGAGACTTTTGCGGTTTCTCGAACTGTTAATGTTACAATTTACTTCCGGCTTAGAGTGCTTCGTCATTTGGGAACCGACCTGTAGCTTGTCTGCCTTTACAAGCATTTACAAATATTGCTCAAACTTTTAGAGCAAATGCTTGTAAAGGCGGACAAGCTACAGGTCGGTCCTTACCTGATTAAGCTGGGTGTAATCTCTAAATGACGACGCAGTCTAAGCCGAAAGTAAATTGTAATATTGAGAATATATTTTAATTTACTTTTGTAATTTTTTCATGCCAATTTTGCCATTGAAAATTTTTTTTCACTTTTGAGATAATTTAAATTTTGGCTTTTGTGTAATTACTTAAAAATTTTAATCAAACAAATTTGCAAATGATATTTCTTCTGAATGTTCTACTTCTGTATCACTTACACGACTGTTCTTGTAGATCGCCAATGCAGTTCTTCATCCTTCCTTCATGGATTATCATCAGAAGCAAGAGGGTTGGAAAAAATAGTGTGAAATCTTAGAATATCTGACCTCCAAAACAAATTACAATTTTAAACCATTAGATAGATGCAACCTTTAAACAGTAAAATTTCCTTTATCTTATTTAAATATCTGTGTTCTTTAACACTGATGTAAATGCTTCTTTTTAATAGTATTTGTGTTAATGATGCGAGTTTCAAGAATGCAGATATAGGGTACTGATCTCTATTAAATGATTACCTGTATATAAAATACTTAATTACTTTAACATATTTATTTATTTTAACCTTATACGTATTTCGGCATGTTTACATGCCATTGTCAAAGGTTATATTAGAAAGTAAACAGTTAGTGTTGTTATAGCAATAGAACTTGGTGACTTGATCTCGGTAATTGTCTGCAGATGACTTGATTTCCTATTCCAAAATGTCCAATAGAGAAGAATTTAAGAGATCAATTTGCTCATTCAATAACCGTACAGTTTTTAAATGTTTGTGAATTTCAAAAGCTTCTAGTATGTCTAATTTTTGTTTATCATCACAAAAGTGTGAACATTTTATGGAGTTATTAGATGTCATTGAATGATTGTGTTCTAGTAAGTGTTGAGCGTAACTGGATTTATGGGAGTGTTTGTATTTGTAACAACGTACATGTTCTTTATACCTAATATCAAAATTTCTAATTGTCTGGCCTATATAAACCGAATTACAATGCGAACAATTTAATTTGTAAATGCCTGATTTTAGCAAATCGTCTGTTTTTGATTTTGCATTTTTACTTTTCTATTACATCTGTTAATTTACCTAATTTTGTAAATCTTAACAAGGTACTAGTTCTATAATTATTTATAATGGAAATGGCGGTATGGGTAGGATAATTTTTCTTGTAGCTTGTATCAGGCAGTCATTACCTTCTCTTAATTCTTACTGTTATATAATACTTGTCCATTTTTTCTAATGGGGTTATAATTGTAGCTATTTATTTTTGTATTTATAACCCTTTCAATTCCAAACACTTAGTAAATGTCTGATTTTCTTGATAAGGTTTCATCTTTATTTATAGTAGCATATTACGTGTTTGTCCTTTCCGTTCAAGGGTGCACACAAGCACAGCATCTCATTAATTTTCTTATGAAATGATGCCATTGTCGGCATGAGCCCCCAATTTCCCCAATTTTTTTTTCAACAGTTTTGAATAGCATCACTTGGAAGTGGTTGTTGTCGCAGATCAGGTTGGTGACTCCAGCGGGCGGTAGTTGGCTATACACAAAGTTACTTCGAAGAGCCGAACATACTTGGTATGGAGCTCGTATGGGGTAGCTGGCGGCGATCCAGCTTGTTGGGGAAGTTTACTTGTTCAGCGACCTTGATACTTATAAAGTTTTGCTATTGCAATCGTTTTTCTTCTCTACGATTTGGTATAGTGGGTGGGACAGCATCGAATTAGGTCTTCTTTATGTGCCTATTTCCTGTAATCATTATTACAAGGCACAAAGCTTACTAGTTCGCTTATGAGATTATGCCACGACCGGCATAAGCTCTTCCATTTCAATTTTCGCTCTGAGTTTGAGTTGTTGGTTGTTGTCGCGGGTCAAGGGAGGGACTCCAGCTGACAGCAGTTAGCCATCACATTTGCCCTCCTTGTGAGCGCAGTGTCCCCGGAGAGCCCAATACGTGGTATGAGGCCCATTATGACCACTGTCTCTGTTCTCTGATGGGGCATGTCAACTTTGTGGGCGGCGGACGTCACGTGGCGTGTTGGGAAACTTTCTTGGTTCATCGACCTCGATACCAATAAGTTTTGTCGTTGCACTTGTTTTTTTCTCTCTCCCTACATTCTTTTCTGTGTTTCTGATCTCAAACACCGCAAGTTTTATTACTTTTTTACTACCAAGTGCCATATTACTGGCACGATCTCTCAAACCCAAATTTTGCTGATAGGATTGCTACTAGCTATTTCATCTCTTTATATTTTGTATATGATATTGTATGATATATGTTGTATGAGCCCCCCACAATTTCAAGTTGCAACTCTAGGTTCTTCTAACAGAGTTGCAAACAATTTCGGTTCTTATTACTTAAGGTACAAACCTTTATACCATAGTTAGCTGTCATGATAGTTGCGTTTCCCGTAACTCAATTGCTGGGGGAGGATTTGCCTAAAATAATTGTGAAACTAATGGAAATCAACAGAATGTTATAGAGAGTAACCTGTGTTTTTTTTTGGTAGAAATGGGCCCCCAGTATATCTGCATACTTTTCCTTCACTCTTTTTGGAAGTGTACATGCGGAATTGAATGAATGGGAAACATCCATCCATACATATAAAAAAGCTCAAAGGGTTTTCTTCTCCGGTTCCTCCAGCGGCTACCGCTTCACCAATTTGGACCTTTTTTTTTCAAAGGTCTCTATCCTCAGATAGAACATGAAACATTTTTATATTTTTATTCCACGTCGATTGTTCTATAATAATTATTTTAATTTATAATATATATGAAGGTCGGCTAGACGCGCGTCACTTGGGGCGCCATCTACAAAACTCTTATTATTGGAACTAATGCATCACGCGAGTCTATCGGTGCATTGTGCACCGGGGTCTCACTAGTAATATGTAACAATGTAAAAGGTAAGGAAATTGACACTGAACTAAAACCTTAGAGAATTTTTTAAAGCAATTATAAGTTTCTAGTGGAGAAACAGATTAAGGTAAAGGGTAGGAAGAAAAAGACAATCCACCTCTACTACCAGCAGAGGAGTCAGATCACTGCATTTCTGCATAGAAGATACAGTTAGTGTTTAAGAATACGAAAAAATATTTTATGTTTATTTTTATATTGTAAAGGTAAATTTCTTTGATTTTTGAATTGTAGGTAATAATCAATAATGAGCAGGTTCAAAATTATGTGAATTGTGTTAACAACTGCTTCGGCTGTAGTATGAAGAGCTGCATATTGCAAAAGCCAGATGTATTGTTGCAAATACCATCATTTTTGAATGCTTTTTTGAATCTCGTAATTAGCTTAGGTCAATATCTGTGACCTATATTTCTAACATGTCTTGCGTAATACTGCTTTGTTGTAATAATATGAGTGTTTTATAAAATAAAGAATTGTCGATATATTGTGGTTTTTGTGTGTAGGCACATGTAGGTGTGCAAGAGTATGTGGGTGTGCGTGCGTTTAGGTGCATATGAGTGTGTGGGTGTGCGTGCTTGCGTGCGGTTGGATGTAGAAGTGGGCGCGTGTGTGTGTGTGTGTGTGCATGCGTGCGTGCGGGTGTATGCGCGTGTGTGGGTTTGGATGTGGACGCGTGTGTATAGGGGCATGCGCTGTGTATATATGTGCGTGCGTGCAGTTGAAACGGGGGCGAGTCAATGTGATGTGGATGTGTGTGTAAGTATATGCACGCTCGTGTAGGAGTGCGTGCGCTGGCCGCTGTGTATGAGTGGGTGGCTGTGTGCGTGCCTGTGGTTGGATGTGAGAGAGTGTGTGGTTTGTATGGATAAGCGTGTGTGTTCTCCTGTGAACGGATGCACGAATTTAGTTCCATAAGCAGCGTCGCACCACCCAAGATGAACTCGTACCAGTAAGTAAGGCAAGGTAAAGTTATGGATTATGAAATTTGCGCACAGGAAAATATATAAATTTTGACAGTTTTGACGGGAAAAGTTATAGATTTTAGCAATCGCGGGAAAAAATATGGATTTTGAAGCTTTGCGCGAGCAAAATCAGGGAATTTAACAGTTTCAGCAGAAAAAATTATGGATGTATTGATGTTTGGCGCCGGAAAAATTATGGATTTTGACGTTTTGTGCGCGAACAATTATGGATTTTAGCAGTTTTGGCAGGAAAAACTATGGATTTTAACAGTTTTAGCGGGAAAAGTTATGGATTTTGACGTTTAATGCCGGAGCATCTATGGATTTTAGCAGTTTTGGCGATAAAAATTATGGATTTTAGCAGTTTTGGCGGAAAAAATTATGGATTTTGACGTTTTGCGCTGGAAAAATTATGGATTTTAGCAGTTTTGGCGGGAAAAATTATGGATTTTAGCAGTATTAACGGGAAAAATTATGGATTTTGACGTTTTGCCCGGGAAAAATGATGGATTTTGACGTTTTGTGCGAGAAAAATTATGGATTTTAGCAGTTTTGGCAGCAAAAATTATGGAGTTTGACGTTTTGCGCGGGAACAGTTATGGATTTTAAAATTTTTTCCGGATAATTATGGATTTTGACGTTTTGCGCTGGAACAGTTATGGATTTTAGCAGTTTTGGCTTGAAAAATTATGGATTTTAGCAGTTTTAGCGGGAAAAATTATGGATTTTGCTTTTTGGCGAGACAATATATAGATTTTGACGTTTTTCGCGGGAAAAATTATAGATTTTAGCACTTTAGGCGGGAAAAATTATGGATTTTAACAGTTTTAGCGGGAAAAGTTATGGATTTTGACGTTTTGCGCGGGAAAAATTATGGATTTTGACGTTTTTGTGCGGGAACAATTATGGATTTTAGCAGTTTTGGCGGGAAAAATTATGGATTTTGACATTTTGCGCGGGAAAATTTATGGATTTTAGCAGTTTTGGCAGGAAAAAATATGGATTTTGAAATTTGCGCGGGAAAATTATAGCTTTGACCGTAATCTTACCTATGGAATCGTTTCAAAACGCAATTCATCGGTGAAAAGCCTTCCAAAGTGGTGGACACTAATATTTCTCTAAGCTGCATACTAGTGAAAAGCCACCTGTAGCGGTAAGCACACTAAATTTCTACACAGGTGAAAAGTCATTAGCAATAGCAAAAAGACATATCTTTCTCACATATGCGCAAAGTAGGAGAAATTCCCTGCGCCGCTCTTGCAGGAACGATGACCTTTCATGCACATTGCAGTGTAAGCGTACTGCAGAGACAAAATTGAGTGCAAATAGTAACGACAGGTACGTAGGTGATTATTTTCTATTTTTCTAACAAAAGTTTTATTTTTTTTTAGCTTGGAAAATCTTGAGCAAGACCAGTAATCAAGGAAAAACGATAAATAATTAAAGTATAAACTGAAACTTTTCTTTTTTGTCCAAAAATGATTAGAAATCGACATCAACCTTATTAAAATCATATATAAATAAATATTATTGCCATTTTAAAAAATAGCCTCAATTGTTACTCTGGCTTAATAGCACTATATGCGTTAAATTGCTTAAAATGGCCCAAGAAACTCCTGTAGCAAATTCCATGTTATAATTATAAAAAGGCATAAAACCGTAAAATATATCTTATATAAACCCCCTTTTGCCCCCACGAATCTTTATGGTACGGCGCTGCATAAAATTAATGTATTGTAATTTTTATGGCTTCCTTGTCCAAGATATAGCAGAAATCGATATGAATCTTATAATTGCACCACTACTTACAACTCATTCGCCTATTTGAAACATTTGGCTCCTAAGGGTCTGATAAAAGGTCACAGCGGGTGAAATTGCTCAAAATAACCTTAAGAATATCTGTACCAAATTACTATGCTTTTCCTATTAAATGCAGACTATGTTTGGTTAATGTCCATAAATCGTTTATCAAAAATTACGAATATAAACGGCGAGGAAACACAGAATTCATTAAAAGGGAGCTTCGTATAACTTGAATCAGAAAAAAAAACTTATTTTTAATAATTTATTTTACTTACAATGAACATACTAGTCTTAACATTAACTTTTTAAGTTTGAGACACCGATATACCTTTAAAATCCAGTGAAGTATTTTTTTAAAGTGTGCTGAAACTTCCGTTACATAAGAGAAATCATGCTAAACGAGCGTAACATACGATAAGAAAGAAAATGTTACTTCGTTGTGTATAGAAATTCAAAAAATCTGTTGTATCATCGACAACATCAACTTCTTACATATTTAAGTACCTTTAAAACTACTAATTTTAAATTTTACCCCCTCCACACTTTGAATACTTCCATACAACCGTCTCTTATGGTACAAATTTATAATATACGAATTCACATTTGCTAAAGTATTTACAAATTGACTATCTCTTCCTTAAAGTTAAAACCTTCAGTACGAAATTATCACAGTTTAATGTTTAACGTGTTGAGAAAATAAAATAAAAATTGTAAAAAAAGAATTTACACTCCCACAGGGCGTATTTTTAAAATAAACAACGACACCCTGAATAATACTCGAACTAAATTAGTGTTTTCGGTGGTGGGTGGGTGTTTAACAGATATTTTTGATCAGTTTGTTTGTTGTGGTGCGTGTTTAACTAACTATAGAAAAACGTGGAAAAAACAAAGTGAAACAGAAAAGTGTAGAACAAAATCAATATCTTTTTTATTTTAAGTAAATATGTAACAAAAAAACCGATATTTTCTTATAAATACATACAACATAATTATTACTCTTTCTTTAAGATTCGATCACAAGCATTTTAAACTTAACATTAATGCTTCTTTGTAGTACGTTGTACATTAAAAAAAATAATTCAATGCAACGTAATACGAACAATTGCTATGGTCTGAGTAAACTTAACTTTCAATACAAAATTAAAGCTAGTACAAAACTTATCATAACGTTGCGTGACGTTAACGTAACGTAACAACAAATGCAACATTGCAATGTAAAAGACGTCGCTAAAAACGTTAACAGCAGGACGTATACATCACTATCGAGTGTAGGGAAAACGTATACTCAACGTAGATATGCAACGTAACTTTAACGTAATCGTATGAGCATATTCAGCTTTACACCTATAAATCTCTTATCATTACAAGTATTTTCAAATTTTTTTTAATAATTTGTACCAACTCAAAACAGAAACTTAAAAAAATACAAAAATCTCTATTCTGAAAGACACTGGAAAACTGTACTTAAACCTCTTAGTATTATACTGATACAAAAAAATAAATAAAAATTGAGCTACCCCTAAAAAATTAATATTTTTATAAATCACAAAATTGAGATTTCACATTAAAAACAATTTTTTTTATAAACCAATCTTCGAGATACAAGTAAAATAAATACAATAGTTAATCAAATAAAAAAATTGAGCCTTTGTTACCGGTTTTTGTGGATAAATTTTTTCATTTTAAATTTGCCTTATTGTATAAAATAGAAATATTAAAATTGCAAGTAAAGGAAAGAAAAAAAACAGACAAATTAAGTACAATGTTTTTCGGCATAAAATTAAATTCATCCACAAAAACGAATTGCTTATTCCTTCATCCCTAAACGGTTATTTTTCAAAATGTCTTTTAGTTTGCTTTGAACGTCCTTCTTTCTAACCATTAAGTGTGGCAGAATTGTAAAAATAATGATTTGTTATTATTTTTACACACCTCTGCCAATATAATTGTGTATACAATGCGTGCAAAATAAAAAGATGATTTTACTCACAGAATGGGAAGTTTACAAATAAAATTGAGTACATCAAGAACTGGTAAGCCTTACAGAGTGAACAATAAATATAAAATGTAGAAGTTTTGTTTGATTTAAAAATAAATACATTAGAAAATGTCAAAAGTCTGATAATAATAAAGTCGTGTTAATTAAAAAGGTTGATTCAAATTATTCTTCAGACAGTATTCACTTTGACTCAAGTGATTATAATAAGGGGAGGATGGGGCTCTAGCCTAGGGCCTCAAAAAAGTTTTTTTTAGTTTTTGCTTCTTGTGTACAATACATCTACACAATTTTAAATTTAAATGACAATATCGTTAAATTCCGTGCTCAGATCAGTCATTGTTTTCAGCAATGACGTCATTCAGCGCCACCATCCAGCTCTGATTATAATGTATTATTCCCTTTTATAACTAAAGTCCCAAAAAGGATTAAGTCGCTCTACTGCTAGCTCGCCTTTTTAATTAAAGCATCTTACAGCCCACCCCTCTATTAACTAATTTGTTTACACTTACAAACTAAGTCCGGCATTTGGCTTGCTCTGTAATTAGAATTTTGATTCCCCATTTCTTAAACTCAGAAAACTTTTTGTATTTGTGTTTAACGAGTAGATCATTTCCGTAACGCACACGTTGTATACACAGAATATATGTACACAATTAATACAATAACGAATTATACACATTAATTTATTTATCTTTGAGTCCTCCCAGTATGGAATGTTCCATGAGGCTCGAATTGGGTTGATGCGCATAGTTCCTAATCTGGTGTAAAGAAATCAGTTGATTGGGAAAGCCATTGGAGGGCTGTGATTTGGGCAAATCGAGGCTGTTCTGTTTCTGGAAACTGATAGCGTCATAGAGGTACGGTCGGTTTGGCGCAAGCTGATGATTAAGATGGTTCAAGTGGCCCGACATGGAGCTTATGGGCGTGAACGCCGAATTCGAATTGGCTTTAGTGATAGTTGTATCGTAAGAGTTGGACAGATTCGGGTTGGGCGTACTGGGTGGTGCTGGTGGATTCTGACCCAACTGTTGACGAATTATCACTAAATCTTCATTTTGTTCCAGTATTTGACGGGGAATGTCGTTTGGATAGTCGTGTATGTTTTCTGCACTGTCTGGGCTCACCTTTGGCCAGTAAGGATGGTCTAAGCCTCTATGGTTTAAACCTAAAAAAATTAATAATATTAAAAAAAATTAGCAAGGAAAGTGCCAGGTCTTCTTGAGTTATTCACATACAATACATACAAAACAGGCAAAGTACATTCAATGTTTGTGCATTTCCCGTGAAGGGACAGGCCGCTATAGGGGTCTTTTGATTCCGCACTGATGTCCTAAACCTTTGTTCAGCCGAGAAAGGATGCTAAGGATGGGTTAAAACAAAGAATTTATATAAAGGAGGATTTCCGTGGCTTGTACTGTCCTAATATTCAACTTGTGGCGCAAAAAAACTACGGAAAAACCTGAGCCAGCACAGCCGACCGAACCAGGGGATCGAACTCAGATCTCTCAAATGAAGGGTAGCCACTAAGCAACATGACTATGTATAACCAATTCTCCAACAGTCTAGGACTTTGTTTAACCCCAATCAACAAACGTTGCTACCTGTACAAGCCCGAAAGTGGAAAAAAATTAAACTCAAAGTATATATCGCCATGTGTATTGATCCCAAAAGTAATAAGATAACTGCTTTTGTTACATTTTTATCCTCCTTTCTTTTATTTTTTAGCCTTTTTAAAATTTTCTACCAATTTCACTTGCCATATACCTTGCAGTGACTGCCTTTGTGTAACTTCTACTTTAATGGTGGAGATCGCTGCACCAGAGCCTACTAAAAATTTTATCATTTCCTAATTATTGTGATATACAAAATATTTTCCTAAACGTCTAAAATCTAATAATAATTTTAGTGTATCCTCGACGTAGTGATGGGAACTATCGAATAAAAACAATTCGAATTATTTAATAGTAGAAAACTGTTCAAATAAAAGAATGAATTTAGTAAATTTACTAATAAAAAAAGATATAAGTAAAGCGAAAGCTTTGATGCAAAGCACATAAGACCAATAAATGTTGACAGTGCCCTTTTGTTATCGTTGTAAAACCAAAATATTAGAAAGTATAAGCATCATAAATACATGTAAATTCATTCGATAAGTGAAACCATTCATTCATAACCTATCGATAGTTCATTTCATTCGACAGTGCCCATCAGCGGTATCCTGCCATCTATGGGTAGGCCAGCATCCAAACGTAAAGTTTACTATAATAGTTAGCAACCCTAGCTGTAGGGGAATACCCATTTTTGTTTGTTGTCTCAGTTGAGTGAAGCCTAGGGATCTGATGGTCAATGACCTAGTACTGTAGATAGATTGATTTTGAAGACATTTGCATTAATATACTGTGTATCGTGTCCGAATTCCGTGTTGATCATTGTTATAAACAAAAGGCGAGTACAAATGTAGGTAACAAATAGAAGTTAACCTCAAAATATTTTACTTTGTATAATAATTAGGAAACTTCGTTGTTGATGTTTTTTTCATAATAATTTAAGCGTTACGGCTTGCAAATCAATTTGTTTAAAGATTGTTTCTAATTTTTGTTATTATTATTACCGATTTATTTTAGTTTAAGCAATTGAAAATTAATAATTTTTTCGTAAAGATTTATTATTGTAGGTTCAACTTGAAAAAATTGCCACATGCCTTCTAATTGAGATATGGAGTTGATTTATTTTTATTTAAAAAAGCATGAATGGCAAGAAATGTTTCTAAATCTTAGAGTCGCGTCGCCAAGAAGTTAATTCAAAGCGTACCCTTTCTTGCACCTAAATGTTTGAATTTTATGTTTCTACCAGTGGCGTATGTAGCCTACTGATAGAATTTTGATCAGTAAGATGTTCTATATATGTGCTCTATAAATTTAGTAAAGATCGGAGACGAAAATAAATGATTAAAATTTGTTTTTAAAGTGACTGTCTAATCCCGGTACTGCCCTGTAGAAAAATTTTCACTGTATGTTATAGAAACGTCTTTCCTGAATGTCCGTTTAAAGTTTGGTGAAGATCGGAGCAGTTCCTGGTGTTATAAAGATGCGTGCGTGCCAGAATTAACGATTTTCACAATGTCACCGCTGAAATTATGTTTAAACGCTGCACCTTAATTCTGGTGATGACATGTCGTTCATTGTGTTGCTCTAAATGTGCGATAAAAATTTGGTAAAGATCGGAGACGAGGCGGCTAAGCTATCTCGAAATTTTGAAAAACTGAAAATATTCGAAATGGATTTTTTTTGAAAATTGGACCGTCCCGGTTTATTGCAAAAATTGTTGCGTTATGTTAAACAGATTAAGATTTCCAGGTCAAAAGCGGTGGGGGGGGGCAACCTTAGTTTGTGCAAACAAATTTTAAAATTGAGAACATGCAACAGATTTTTAGAAAATTTCAAATTGTAATAAAAATTGTATAAAAAAATTCCCAGTACGGTCCTGGCAAAAAATCCGGTTGTAGAAACGTACTTTCTGAGCGTCCGCTTAAATTTAGAAATTTTAAAGCACCGCCTGGAAATTGAATTAAACTTTTGCATCTTATTTTTCGCTTTGTAAGTTTGCACCAGTGGCGTTTGTTGACTAGTGTCAGCATCGAACCGGGCATCCAATATGTTATATCCTGACGTAGCCTTAAGCTGCTTGCAAAAGCAGAACAACACCATTTTCATAGAGCCGAAACGTATAATTTTTAAGTCCGACCAATAATCTTTTTTTTCTTTCAAGTTCAACTTTAAAAATTCACACGAAATGTCCTAATAGAGATATCGATTTGGGGTTTGTTCTGTTTAAAAAAACATGAATGGCTTTAAAACAGTTTAAGAACGTTTTCGAAATTTTTAGCGCCGCCTAGAACCTAATTTAAAGCTTACCCACGTTTTGTACTTTTACCAGTGGCGGGGTAACAGGATCGAAGCGCGCACCCAATATGTTTTTTATTATAATTAAAAAAACATGCTTCCATTATTGATTGTTGTTGAAATAATTTTAAAATTTCAGGGTTCCCATTAAAACCCGAAAGAAAAATTCCTTGACTTTTCCAGGTTTTCTCTGACAAAATACAGAGTGGCTAGGAAAACCCCGGCCACTTTTCTCTTTTCTTGCGGCGGTCAAGAGATGGCGCTTTAGTAAAGAAAAATTAAATTAAATTACTGGCAGAATCCAAGACGTTTTAGTTATTAAATGCGCCCCATATTAAATCAAAACAACCAAAACGTCTTGGATTCTGCGTTGTTGCCAGTATTTTAATTTAATTTTTCTTTACTAAAGCGCCATCTCTTGACCGCCGCAAGAAAAGTGGCCGGGGTCTTCCTAGCCACTCTGTATATTAAAATTTCCTGACCTATAGAAAAAAAAACCGCCAAAGGAAATAAACGTTTGTTCTAAATAAAATTTAAAAAAATAACAATATAAATACTGTACGCTTATAACAAAATATATATTATGAGCAAAATAGAGCACAATTTTTTTCCCTGCCCGTTTAATAATTTTCCCTGACTTTTGTCAAACTTAACAAAATTCCCTGACATTTCTCGGACTTTTAGAACAATTTTTAAATTCTCTGATTTTTTGGGGTTTCCCAGTTTTCCAGTAAAGTGGGAACCATGAATTTAATGCCCCCTCCCGTCTCAAGCAATGGCCCCCCCCGAATTTTTAAGAGTTGGCAACCCTACTTCCGGGTTGGCGGGGTTGCTGACGTTTCTCCATCGGGTCAGATGCGGGATACATTCTGAAAACGCAACTGTTGCTTCAGATTGGAAAAACAGCCCTAAAGACGTATCGTGAATGCGGAAAACGTAGGCAACCCAATTCGCAATTAAAGTACCGCCTCAACCATGGCCACGGAAACATAAGGCCTAAGGTAACTTAAGTTTTTAGAGAAAACGTCAATTGTTATTTGGCTTCAAAGGTTTAATTTCAGGAGTTCCAGTACTGATAATGTCTTTACAGTTAAGGAAATAACCTACCAAGCGTATGTCCTATTGGAGGTCGTTTATCGGTCCTTTCAGCATGCTTTTGCATATGTTTTTGTAGGTACGTTTCTTGCGTATAACTCTTTCCACAGTATTGGCAAATATGTGTCTTCAGGTGTTTGCTTTCTTTGTGCTTTGGAATGTGTTCGAGCAACGAAGGTTCGTCACTGAAACATTTGTAGCACGAGTTGCATTTGTATGGCTTGTCTGTTTGATGGCAACGTGAGTGTGATTGCAGGTTACTTAGCTGGGAGAATGCTTTTTGGCAGCCTGGATGTCTGCACCTGAAAATTAAGACAATGTTAATACGAGTTTGCTTGCAACAAGTCAAAAAGTCGTGAGTAACAAAATGGTAAGAAGCGCCTACTTGTAAGGTTTATCGCCTGTATGGGTCCGTATATGTTGTTGAAGATGAGAAAGCTGTGTGAACTTCCTCTGGCATATTTCACAGCGGTAAGGTTTGATTCCTAAATGAATCCTAGTATGCTGGGATAGATAGGAACTGTTGGCAAAAGCCTTACAACACTGGGAACACTTGTACGGTTTGGCTTCGCGCATATGCGCTTGAGTATGAAGTTGAAGTTCTGCTTTTGAGCCGAACACCTGAAACAAAAGATGCGTATGGTTATGCAAGGTTTAAGTCTACTATTAAACGCGCACACAAACACACACACACACACACACACACACACACACACACACACACACACACACACACACACACACACATACAAATTTAGTTTTGAAAAATGAAGATAATTTATGGCTTTATACGCCAAGACAATAAAAATATTGTTTGAAGTAAAAAAATTGAACTGTGGAACAACAACACTTGAAAAATACAGCACCCTTCCACACAAGTAACCAGATACAGCAAAGCTATCATCATCAGTGGTAAACTGACACAGTTTACCACTGATGATGATAGCTTTGCTGTATCTGATATTTAGTTACTTGTGTGGAAGCGTGCCGTATTTTTCAAAATATTGTGAAGTATTTATAAATATATTTAATTACATTTATAACCGAAACAAATGTGTTATCATTACGTGGTAGGACTCGGAATGATATGCAATAATAACTTATGCGTGTCGGATTACTTCCTATAAACCATATTTTTAAACATGTTGGTAGTTCTATGGTGTTGATAATTACCTCATTTAAAATGCTTAAAAAAATATGATAAGCAAAGATAAAACGCACCCGGAAGCTTCAACATTTTACCTTTTATTACAATACAAGCTTTAACACCAACTTCATTTAATTTTTATAGTTTTGCTTCATTATCGTGTCATAATTAGTCATGAGAACCTAATGATTATGCTGCAATTATTATTAAGTGTTCAAGAAGGTTGATAATCATAAGCACTTATAGTTATTTGAAATGATGTATGGACTTTGTTTCACTTTGTGGAAAGATAGATAAATTTCCTTTTAAAATGTGTAAGTGTGGGTAATACCTTTTTTTGAGAAACAATTAAACAAAAAATTAATTTTCATTATTTTCATATTCAAACATCAATATTTTGCAGTATTGACTGAATTTAAAAATAAGCTAACCTATTGTATTGTTTACTGCATAAAATTCTTTTTATTAGATATTTTTCACAAAATTATGTCAGGGATGTTTTTACCGAATTTTGCTCAAATACTTGATGCAGCCAAAGTCGTTTGATTTTTTATATATGGCTCAAACATGTTCATAGTCTCTCTTCTGATAATACTTCCTTTTTGATTTTTCAACAACAAACTTGTACAGTAGGGCAATGTGGGGTGGGGTGGGGGGGAATTTTCTCATGCCAAGATAGGCTATTATAGCTACAGAGCTTTCGTTAATTACTGATAGCCCCTGACCTTTAGTCCGCAGTGACTTAGGGAGTTTTAGATTTATTTAGATGTTGGAGTCAGTTCAGGATTGGTACTCGCGGTAACTAAAAATTCCCTGTAAGTGTCACTGTCAACACTCAAAGTGAGGTTATGTATGTAACAAGCAAGCCTTGATAAGTTAACAAACGGCTTGCGAATTTTTAGATAAAAGACTTACCAACCGTGTAAGTTGGGTTGCCTATATTTTGTGGTCACGTGGGTATAGTAATTAATGAAGGCTCTGTAGTTGATAGGAAAATAGATCCCTATCAGGTTGCATGTTGTAACGAATTTTGCGTAAACAATAAAAATTCTTAAATTTATAATTTTTTTTATTATCTAACAGTATGGTCCTTCGAGCCGATATTTTTTACCACTGTTGTATACCGGGTGACCACGAGAACATGTAACAACCGGCCATTTTCTCAATTTTTAAATTATTAATTTCATTTTTTTTTTTTTGATAATATACACATAAAAATGCATATTACGACGTAAAACGGTGTTAATTTAAAATTTTGGTTTAACTGGAAGTGATAGCATTTTCTTAATTTTTAATAGAACACCCTGTATATTTTTGGATATTTGGATAGATCTTTAAAGTTCCTTTACAGTCATGTATAATACTTACCCACTAACTTTTTATTTTGGCCACCAGAAGGCGTCTAGCTATTTTTAATACCCGTTATTAATACAATAATTTTATTTTTTCTTGTTCGTTTAAAAATAATAAGGTATGTTATTAGTATTCAATTAAAGCAAATAAAATGGCAAGTGGGGGAATTTAACAAAAATAAGTTATGACCGTGTAGAGCATTTTTGTTTAATGTTTTTGATATATTCTAGACAAAATAAAATGTTGAAACAAATTAATAAAAAAAAAACACTGGAAGTTCATTATTCTTTTGTTCGAAATGGCAATTTAAAAAAAAAGTAATTATGAATATCATTATTCGGAATTTAATTTTTTTTAAAGCTGGTGGCGGCCAAAATTAGAACTTAATGGGTAAGTATCATACATGACCCTAAAGGAAATTTAGAGATCTATCCAAATATGCAAAAATATACAGGGTGTCCAATTAAAATTAAAAAAATTGTTATCACTTCCGGTTAAACCGCTGTACGTCATAATATGCATTTTTGTGGTTACATTATCCAAAAACAATTTGAAACTAATATATTTAAAATTGCGAAAATAGCCGGTTCTTATATGTTGTCGTAGTCACCCAATATACAGTGTGCCCGAAAAGTATGAAATATACTATATATCTCAGTTAATATCAATTTTATGTAAAAATATTTCAAATTAATGTTGTTTAGAATTTAGTTTTACTTGACAGGGTAATACTTAATTATTATTGTTTTGAAAAATAAAAGTGCAACGAATAAGAATTCAGTTTTATTAGTGACAAGGTACCCCTACATTCCACTCATTTAATAGAGATTTTCTTCTTTTTTTAAACCCTTACATAACAAAATTTTCGAAAAAACGCGAAAACCTTCTTTACATTAGCAGGCCTTGAATTCATACAAAAGCATTTCACAATCGCAATAGTGTGCCTAGAAATTCATTTGTTTGTCTTAGCAATCAAAAAGAATTGAATGCAGAACATGCGATTGTGATAGGTTTTTGTTCAAATTCAGGGTCTGCTAATATGAAGAAGTTTTTGCGAAAATTTTCGAATCAATATTTCTATTAAAAAATAGTATTTTTTGATTGATTAATTAAATAATTATACATAGATTCAAATTTGTTCTTTGTGCAGTAAATGTCCTTGAAATTTTTCTAAATAATTTTCAGTTAATGAATTGGTATTTTTAATTAATTGTAATTGCGTCACTCCACATAAAAATGTTTAAGCAGTTATTACGTTATTTGTTTTGCAGTCCAGTTAACAATCTGTTTTAAAAAAGACCTGCTGTTTTCGAGGTCGTCTGGGAAAAAGTTTTCAAGTCATACTTACGCCTTCTGGCTAAAAAGTACTCAGAACTTCGCAAGTCTCACACTTCACGGTTCTGCAATAATTTTAGTGAATTGAACAAAAGCGTAAGTAAATTATCCAGCATTCCAAATAAACTGCTGCGTTAATACTTCCTATTAAATTAATTTCGTATGATAAATAGATTCTTAAGCAAGCAAGGACTCGGTTACAACACACCTCTCTCTGCTGGTAAATAAATATACGTTTTCTGGATTTTTTTGGCGGCACAGCTCGTGTTGCTTTGCAAAAATTACTACGTCAAAATGTATAATGGCTTCTCTTGATTATTAATGATAGCTCAACTAATTACGTAATCTAAACTTGTCTTGATAATATAATTAGTTTTTGAATTCAAAACGTGCATGGTTTCCGTCCGACGCGACGCTGCTGTATTGTGCGTTTTGCGTAATTTTTTACGCTCCGTGTACCACACATTGCAGTTGCATTATCTGCAGTTGTTGTGCTGCTCACAATGACTGTTTTACAATCATGTTTCCTATAGGTAATTATTATGAGAGGTGTTATTCATAATATTATTATTCGACCTCGCTATTGAATTTTCGAAGGACAGTCAGTACAAGTTCTGTGGCAACAAAAGAAATGATCTTGTTACATCGATTACATGTTTTTTCTTCTAGCTACGTTCAATAGACGCGCTTCCACCGTTTTATTAAATACAGTTTTTCCAATTGCGAATTTATTACGTAGGTTTGAATATCAAGTATGAATTCGAACTGGAAATCCCACATAAGAGGAAAAATTTAGGAAAGACCTTGAGGAGACTTTTGTTAAGAAAATTACTACCGTAACATATATTGCATATGATTTCGGTATAAGGTTAAAAGCAACGATAATATCACAAAAGTTGTGGGAATGGTATAATTAGGGAAGATTGTGTTCAAAATATATTCGCACTGAAGATGAGGAAAATAAATGCTTGCTGTTTTCAATAATTTAACATTTTTAAGCGAAATGGTACAACTAAAAACGGTCAAAATTCAAAAAGAAATGTCATGTACAAAAAAGCAGAATCATTTTGACAAAATGGCCTTCCGATGCAGCTTGTAAAGGTACGATTGTAAATAAAAAATCAATAGAACCACCAAGTCTTTTTCATGTATTTCCCAGGAGGTCTCACACTACCCCAAAAATGTAGGAGTATCGCTTACATTATAGTTACTGCCGATTTATTGCTGCGTAATTTTCTCTAAATATTGCTAGATTTTTTCGACTATAGCCGGTTATTGCAGAGTATTGAATATTGCCTAGTATTGCACAAGTATTGCCGACAGTTGTAGGAGATCCCTTGGGAATTTAATTTTTGGAAAAAGTAAACCAAAATTTTTGGTACAACCAAATCTGAAAAACCATAATAATAATACTATAAAAATTATAATCTTTACCAAGAGTGCAAAAAAAGAAAAGCTGGACACAATGGCCACTTGATACAGCCGTCACCTGGACACAACGGCCACTGGACGCAACGGCTACCGAGACACAACAGCCTCTTGGTCTATTAGACACAACGACTGCACCTTCACATGGAGGAAAGGAACGTCTTGGACGCAATACCCATAACTTCAGGTGAACACAATGGCCACCGTAGATACAGTGGCAATACCTTCAGGTGGACATAACGGCTACCTTGGACGCATTGCGGGATATTTCCGAGTATAGCCGATTATTGCAAAGTACTAAATATTTCCTACTATTGTAGAGATTCCATACAAGTATTGCTGACGGTTGTAGGAGACCCCCTGAGAATTGCATTTTTAGAACAAATTGGAAAACAGGGTCAAAATTTTTGAAACAACCAAATTTCAAAAACCTTACTACAATCCATATTAATTATACCATATAAAAATTATAATCTTTAACAAAATTGAAAAAAAAATGAGAACTGGACACAATAACCATTTGACATAACGGTTACCTAGACACAACGGCCACTGAACACGACGGCTACCTAGACCCAACGGTCACTATAATAACAATACCATATGAAAATTATAATCTTCAACAAGAATCGAAAAACATGAGAGAAAAACACAAAGGCCACTTGACACAGCGGTTATTTGGACACAACGGCATTCTGGACACAACGGCCACTTGGTCTATTGGACACAGCTGCCGCACCTTTAGGTGGACAAAATCGTTGTCTTGGACACATTTGTCACCATAGACACAGTGGTAATACCTTCAGATGAACACAACGGCTACCTTGGACGCATTGCTGGGTATTTCCGGGTACAGCCGGTTATTGAAAACTACTAAATATTGCCCAGTGTTGCAGAGATTCTTTACAAGTATTGCCGACAGATGTAGGAGACCCCTCGGGAATTTCATTTTTGAAAAAAGGTGAATATCCGGGCCTAAAGTTTTGGAGCAACTATATCTAAAAACCCTACTAAAAATCCATAATAATAATACCATAAAAATTATAATTTGTAACAAGATTTTTAAAAAATAAGAACTGCACACAATGGCCACTTGACACAGCGGCCACCTTAACACAATGTCCATCTAAACACAACGGCCACTTGGTCTAATGGGCACAAAGGCCACACCTTCAGGTAGACAAAACGGCTGCCTTGGTCACAATGGCCGTACCTTCAGGTTGTCACATTGGCCAACATAGACACAATGGCAATACTTTTAGCTGGACACAACGGCCAGTTTGGGCGCATTGCTGGTTATTTCGAAGTATAGGCGGTTATTGCAGAGAATGTGTACAAGTGTTTCCGACAGTAGGAAAACCACGAGAATTTTATTAAAAAAAATTGAAAACCTAGGCCATATTTTTTGAAATACCCAAATCTCAAAAATCCTACTAAAATCTACAAGACCATAAAAATTATAATCTTTTATGACAAAATTTAAAAAACCGAGAACTCGACACAACGGCCACTGAACACAGTCACAGTAAGGCGGCCATTACAGCCCACCTCGTTTTGTTTAACTTAACGGCACCTAGCGTGAGCCTTAATCCGCCACGTTCCTTTTAGGGTCGGATTGAGTTACGCCCAACTGAACACAGCGGCCACCTGGACATAACGGGCATTGGACACACGGCCACTTGGTGTAGTGGACGTGTATCCAACCGCCACACCTCCAGATGGACAAAATGGCCAACTTAGACACAATGGTAATACCTTTAGGTGGACACAAGGGCCGCTTGAGAAAACGGCCACCTGGACGCAACGGTCACTGGACACAACGGCCACTAGACGTAGCGGCTATCTGGACACAACGGTCACTTGGTCTATTGGACATAAAGACCACACCTTCGGGTGGACAAAACGGCCGCTTTGGACACAACGGCCAACGAAACCTAGTGTGGATGTGTCCACTGGAAGTCTTTGGCCGTTGTGTCTAAGGTGGCGGCTTTGTCCACCTGAAAGTGTAGCCGTTGTGTCCAGTGTCCGTTGTGTCTAGTGACCGTTGTGTCTGGTGGCCGTTCTAGACTCGAATAATATATACAGCGTTTCCCAAAAAGTATGCAACAAATGCGAAACTTTTATTATTGATTTCTCAAAATAATTTATAGTTTATACAAGTTTGTGCATCACTTTAAACAGTTTTTGCCACTATAATATTTGTCAATTGATTTGCGGTTTGGCGGGAATTTCAATTAATTTAAAATTGTGACAAAAGTAAACTACCTTTATTTCTCTAAATTTTGTAACAAATTGTGAGGACACGAGGATTGCATTTTAAAAAGTATGTGCAAATATGAAGTTTCAATAAAAACTGTCAATTTTTATTTTTATTTCTATTGTTAAGTATAAATCACAAAATTGATTATTTTCTCCACTAAACTTTTAATAAATACTAGGTTTTTTCGTTTTTAAATACAGTTGTTTTTTAGTTGTAAAATGCTTTTATTAAATTGTTCGAGCTTTGAGTATTTAAGGCACATAACCTGTTGCATTTAATTATTTCAAAATCTTAAATGCAACAATGCAACAATGCAACAATATGCCTTAAATACTTAAAGATTTGATAATTTCTTACAAGCTGTATGCAAATGGATAACTGTATTTAAAAACAAAAGAGCATAGAATTTATTGAAAGTTTAGTAAAAAAAGTCAATTCTTGTGATGCAACCACATTTTTAATTAAAAATCGGAGAAAAATAAATATTGTTATTTCTTATTCAAACTTCATATTTGGGCTTATTTCTTAAATACAACAATTATTTTCCTACATGCTTCATCAAAATTTGAGAAATAATGGTAGTTTACTCGTTTTCAATTTCAAATTATTTGAATTGCGCGCCAAACCGTCAATTAATTGAAAAATGTTATAACTTAAAAAATAAATTTAAATCATGCATGACCTTTTATAAGGACTGAAATTGTTTGAGAAATCAATATTAAAAAATTAACATTTGTATACACAGAGCCTTCTTTAATTAGTGATACCCACGTGACCACAAAATATAGGCAACCCAACTTTCACTGTTGGTAAGCCTTGTATCCAAAAATTCCCAAGCAGTTTGTTAACTTATTAAGGCTTGCTTGTTTACATACATAACCTCACTTTGAGTGTTGACAGTGACACTTATAGGGAATTTTTAGTTACCACGAGTACCAATCTTGAACTGACTTCAACATCTAAATCTAAAACTCCCTAAGTCACTGCGGACCGAAGGTCACGTGTGTATCAGTAATTAACGGAGGCTCTGTATAATATATGTATACTGAGCCAGAATACCATAACCTTTCGTCCTTTCAAAATTAAAATGCATAAACACAAATAAAGTTTTTTTGTAGAAAGGTTTTTTACCCAATCCAGCCCTCTATGTCAGTTTATGTGAATCCCCGCCACCACCAATAAAGGTTTCAAAGCTCAGAATGGTACAAAAATGATTAAAATAATAAGAAGAAATAAAATAAAAATCCTTTGCAAATTTTAAAGTAGGTACAGAGGAACTGAGCCCTGGGGGAAAATGAATTTTCAAGAAAGGAGATTTCCCTCTATTTGTAGTAATTCTACATTTTGAAACGAATGATGCAAAACTAATCAAACGGCGGATGAAAAGGTTTAGCACAGTGGCGTGCATCACAAAGTCTAGTCAATATTTAATTTTTCCCTCATTAAACCAACACAAAAATCTTTTCAAACCACGAAGGCACGCAATTTAACTTGAAAGAAATAAACGAATCAAGGATGTTATCCCTTCGTGAACACAAAAATCGTCATCGAAAATATGTAGCGTGTATAGAACAAGTAATAAGTCGATATGTGGAAATTTCGTGTAACTAATTATGGCCAGCAATGTGGGTATATACAAGTTAAGTATGTAGTAAATGATAGACAGCTTCGAATTGCTAAATTTCGCCTGGGGTGGTATATTTAAGGTTGCCTCTTAGTTGGTTTCAGGCTCTTTAACAAGCGGCCCCGACAACTATTGATAGTTTTACATGTTCAACAAATTAAAATCAACTTCTAGCTAGAATTCTCCCGGAAGTACGCGGGTTTAATTTTAACAGTTGGAGGTTAGTGCTCCAAAATTTTTTAAACGAATTTAAAGCCCAAGATTTTGTAGTATAAGGGAAAATGGTGTTACTTGATGTCTATAGTTGAAATTAGATAAAGGAATTATATATTTATATATTCAATACGAGAAGCTGTTGAAGCAATATATATATTTTCATATTTTGTTAACTAATTAACGGTTTGAGAATTTTATTTACAACATCATTTATTAAGCATCCGTATAATTAATACTGACAGAATTTATGGCCCAGATAAATATTTTAAATGTTTTAGTGTGTCCGAAGTAGATGCCAACTGAATTTTATTCAACAGTAAAATTGTCTGCGTTCGCTAAGTTTCGTATTAATCCAGCTTTCGTTCTCCATTGTAAAAGAATTTCATTAAAATTCCAGAAGTTTGTTTTTAGAAGGAAAACTTAAGTAAAACATTCAAAAGCCCCTCATTTACCAAAAAAACTACTAACTTTATCATTAACTTATATTACTATTAGTAATTAACATTGCCACCATATATAAAAATATTTGTTGTGTTGTGAACTGCCATGGATTTAACCATTATTTATTTATCTTTGCCTTATTCCCTGACAATTGTACGGTTCATATGGCATAAGCAATAAAAGTAATTTAAAAACCACTTTGTATTTTGAAAACCCAACAATTTGGTCCTTCGAGCCGATCTCTTTCGCCTAGCCAGATCACTGTGCTTTTAAACATTAGAAAAAATATGGCTATGCAGTCCATTCACTAGTGGCTTATGCAAATACAGTTATGATTTAAACATTAAAACCTTTGATTATTACGGTGTATATGAGTAATAATTTTCTGAAACGTCTGCCAATCAATAGCGTGATGATTCGATTGACAAAAGTTGTAATTATCCTTATACTACAACTGAGATAAAAAGAGCGTCATTAAACTGCGTTTCAAATATTTATTTCAATATTACTTTACCATAAATTGCTTTCTAACATATTTAATACCTGTCCTATAATCATCCAGCAATATCATCCCCATCTGATACGTTTCAACTATCATCATCAGATATTTTTGGTTATTATCTCTTTTATCATCATCTGATACGTTTGTTCTTTATCATCTGACACACTTTCATCGCATCTTAAATACCACATCGTTGTTACATCATCATACAATCAATAGTACATTAACATGTTTTTTTTTGTTTTTCATCACCATTACGAAACTGTATCAATTAATTCTGGCGGAATCAACGCATCTAGTCCGTTAGTTTATTTGACATTTCCAGTTTATCCGAATAATATAAAATACTATTTTGTTTGAGTATGGAATTGGGATATGTTGTACTTATTAGTCCTAGGGGTTGTTTTCATTATGTTCGTCGTCAGAAATTTTCCAAAAAGCATTATCGTTATTTATTATACCAAGTAGTAATAGTTATGACACACAATGGAGTCGTTTAAAAATGGTGGGGGTTACTCCCCCACTGACCCAGCGTGGGTGAGAAACATTGGGTGTTGCAAGACTTTCTGTTCTATTTCAAGGAGCACATTTCTGAAGTCATTTTAAGTACGGCAGCACGGGTCTGGAAACGCGTCCTTATGGAGTTACAGCCTCCCCAAAATGAAATAGTCTAATCACGCTTTAATTAATATCTCCGCCATAAACTGTCATATGAGATTCAAATTTTGTATGGATATTGTATCAATGATGATTTACATTTTTGCTTGTTTTAATTTAAATCCCTTAACCAGGGGCGTACGCGACATATCTCTTAACGTAATGTGAGAATCCGCCCCAAGTCGCCTTTATTTTTAAACAGTTCCAGTTCATACAAATTATTTAATTCAGAGATTTTAATCATTAAATTATATTGTATTGCGAATATTATTTAAATTTCCTCTATTTTTTAAAATTTCTTCCAGTAAAACGTATGTTTGTCGTACGCGAGATGTTTTGCATTGTGACTGTCAAAAGATCCAGTGTCAAACCGTCAAACGTGCTTTCAGCAGGTACTCTGATCGCACTCCTTCTGTAAATATTTGGTTTGTCTAACAAATAATTAACTAGAGGAGTATATGCAGCTAACTTGAGTTCACCATTTTACTGAATTGAACGCCGGCAATCTAGTGGTATGCAATTTAGGCTGGCAGAGGGAACTGCGTTGGGCACCTGACACCTTCTTAATGTACCATCTTTTGAAACAGATGTAAAATAGTGATGGGCATTATCGAATGATTTCAATAATCGAATGATTTTAATAATCGATTTATTCGTTCAAAAGAATCGTTCGCATTAAATGCGCGCGCATCTCTGCAATATACCTATACAAAACTCGTTGATTTTACTGTAACCGAATACGAATTTAAATTTTCAAACCTCCTACATACACATAATTCATTGAAATATTCACAAGATTCTCCTACTTTACAGTTTTTTATGCAAGTGTAAATCATTCAAACGCTTGATTCCAATTTTCAAATCAAATCATTTTTGTATTCTTGTCCTTCCTCGGGTTTGTTCGATGAAGAACGCCACCATTCTGTCTGCATTGTGCATTTGCTATCGCTTAAAGGCTCGCCTTCGGAGCAGACAAATCAAAAAATTTAAAATCATTCGAATGATTTTTCGTAACCTCTCGATATGGCTCGAAATATTTCAATAATCGAAAAATCGGTTAATTTCGTTCGAAATATCCCATCAATAGTAAAACTGCCGTAGATGTTTCCCTATTCCGTATAAAACTGCACCTCCCAAACGCTACAGTCAGCTGCGAATTACTTATTGGTCTTACGAGAAAATATTTTTGTACAAAAATTGTCGTTTTCTTTTTTCTTTAATAATTTTTAAAGTCCTAAAAATTCATGGCAAAGAGCAATCGACTTTTCGTATAAATAATCTTGGGGAACCCCCTCGAATTCTGTCCACATGTTTTCCTTTTAATAAGCAAATGAAGTAACGTCAAGTAAAAAAATCAGTACGCCCCTGTTCTAAAGCAAAAGTTTGTGGTGCTGTATTGTAGTAATTGTAATTGCCACAAAATCATTACCGAGGTGATCTATTAATTAAAAAGATGTTACCACGTCATAAATACAACAAAGTAGTAATTTTGCTTATTTTATTAATTACATAGTGAAATGCAAATTCCTATTAAAGCAGTAGAAAATGTGTGTTAATTAATGTTTATATTTAAGTTCAGTGTATATTTCCACAATTTTATTTAATTATCAAACAGCTCTTCAGTTTTTATTAATTCTAAATCATTGTCAAGTACGGCCCTGACCATTTAAGGGTTGCAATTGCGTACTAGCGCAGTTGCATGAAAGCGCGCAATAAACGTTACGCGTAATTATCAGCGAGAAATTTAAAACCCGGCAATAATCGGCAATAAAAATATGGCCGGAATTGCGAAATTCGAGTAATTGTGTTCCATAAAGCTTATAAATAATATAATAAAAACGTAGGTAAGCTAACCACTGGCAATCATTAAAGGGAAGGTCGATCGAGAAATTTTACACTTGGCTACCCAAAAATCCGCTCACATTAAATGCAGACAAAAACTAGCGCGGTATAAAAATTGCCGTTTCAACTTTTGACATAAGGACGAGATTTCCATCCTCGGTTATCCAGAACCGTATCTATTCGGCGTCGTAGAACCGGACCGAATGAAAAGCGACTCTAGGTCTTACGGTGCGCGCGTTTTATGCAATTTTTACATTCTGATTGCAATATTTTGTTTGATTTTTTTGGGCATGGCTGACCTTGTGGTAAAAAGAAGTCTGACAGGTGACCTAGGCGCGCGAATCGAGCAGTTCCTAGTTTAGTTTATAGATACCTAGAGAATATTTAAGATTATATACTCATTATTATCTAGTTTTGACTCCGGCGGTTGTGGCACGTGAATTACAACCTTGGATTTTTTCCGTTACACTTTTCTTCGGAAAAAATTGTTAATTATAAAAGCTAGTTGGGAAATTTTGCGAACTTGGAAAAACAACCTTGCAACACTAAGGGGGCTGGCATGAGTGAGCCGAACGGGGCCCTCAAAGTTCAGGGGCCCCAAAGGCCAGGGACACACACGACCAACTAAGAAAGCAAGTGAATCAAGTTCCTAGTGCGCATTTATGGAAATTTAAATAAAGTAATCCTGATGTTATCACCAATCTTTTTAGATACTATCTAAAATCTAATCTCTGCATCAGTATTAATTGTTTATCATACAGGGTGTATCAAAATTTGCGGCACACCATTTCTAATTTAATAAGGAACATTTTCGAAATTAGTTCGTTTCGTAAAATATGTTTCTTTCATGAATTATAAATGGGATTTACCTCCCTCATCAAAAACTACTGGAACACATGCGCGCAAGGTGTGGGTAAACAATTTTTCTATACGCTTCGTTTCGAAAAATCTGTAATACGGTCCTAATCTGAGGGTGTCGCAACCTCCGCCCTCTTATATGCTTATACTAGACTCCACTAAAAACTGTTTAATTTAAACAATAGGAAATTGCTGGCTTTTCCCGCCACGAGGAGACGATTAAAAAACAGCCATCTTAGGATCGCATTAAATTATTGCGGGCATTATTTTGGGTCGCATTAAAACACTGACAATTTTACAGTCAAGTAAATCCCAAAACATCAAACATCAAAAGTAAGCAAGAATCAAGCAAAACGGACAATCTACAAGAATTACTATTTATACTAACTGCTATGCCTACTATTATCAGCCTTCTATTATAAGCATGACCTGGTCGAATACGACAATTGAGAGAAAGGGTTGATAATTCATGGCGTTTTCTTTCCGTGAAAAGTGTGACATAAATTAACATTGTGACAAGAAGAATTCAAACATGTGTTAGCAGTTAACTATTTAGGGCAATCCTTAAATTCAAGGATATGTTCAGAAAGACTTTTTTCAAGAATTTGCGTAACAAAACTCCTTACATTTTTACCTCTGCCTTTTGTAATTTAATGTAATTTTAGTGTACTGTAAAGATTTTTCAGGGGGGGGGGGGTTACAGCTCCATTGGCTGCCTGAGAAAAGGGATTGATTGCATACAATTTATCTATATCTAAATATCGATGCAAACACTAATTTTGGGCATTATACCTATGTCCCAGACCAATAAACCAATTTTGATCAAATTTGTGATGTCAAAAACCCATAGAAGAAAAATAAACTGTAAAAAAATGGAAATGGGAAGCTGAAGCTACAATTTTTTGAAAACTGCGAAACGACTTGAGATATCGGCACAACCTTACTGTATAAAAGATCTTTTGGAAAAAAAAACTTTTTGCTGCGAAATATTTTTAAAATTTTTGAATGTTTCAAAAAAATATTTATCAAAAACTGGCGAATGTATTTTTTTAAATGTAAAGCTCGTAGAGGTAGGTATGGAGTATACTTTGGCTGGTATTATTTCTCTGCGACCCCCCCTTCTATGAAGTTTAAAAAAAACGCAAATTCCTGCTTTTTTTAAATAAATGACGAACGGCAAAACATTTTTGTTTTTTAGATGCAGCATTATTTACGGGACTAATTTGCCCCTTCTCACCTAGTTTTTGGTTGATGAATTTTCTTTTCTGGCCTCTGGTTTTATTTAATTCCAACAAAGATTTTTGCCAAAACTACAAAAATGTAATGTTTTCTATTTTTAACTACAATATGACATGTAGGTGCGCATCCGTTGTAGTTGTAACTGTCCTATATGGAAGCGGAAAGCAGCGAATGTATTTCTCACAAAACAACATAGACAAAATTTTAGTTTCTAACTACAGTACGACATGCAGGTGCGGTTCCGCTTTAGTAGTAGGGAGGCGTCCGGATTGATTTAACGCGGACTAGAAACGTATTATCATAGTCACTGTTGGTGCGTTGTAAAATATGGATACAAAAATACTTTTGAAAATATGATAACCAACATATTTTACATTATTGTTTGTATTAAGTTTTTTTAACATACGATACCCCCCGCCACCCCTTGAACGTATTAATTGCCAATTTTAGGTTCTTACGTATTTCGAGCATTTAAAACAATTACTTCCTATATGATTAACTTCAATTTGATTGCGTGAAGCTAGCCTTGACATTTTTGAAGGTCACAATTTTATAAATAGCTTATTAATTAGATAAATATTTTGATGTACCATTAATTAGGATGTAATCTGCGAAGTTTAAAACGTACTTAAGTTAAGACACCAAACTATCTTTAAAAATTCGCAAGAAACCTAACGCCAACCTCAAGCATATCTGAATATTTTTTTTGTTTTTTAATACAAAATTCTTCAACAATATATTTTTGATATTTTGTTACGATTTTTGTGCTTAATACTTCGTGCAGCAATTTTTAATATTTGCAAATTTGTGATGTATTTTAATTACTAACCACTTGTGGCCAGTTGTAGTCATGTGAACGGCTCGATTCCGAAGAGAAGCCTCGAGCGGTGTGAGGTAGTGAAATGCAGCCTTGTCCAGATGACTGCAACAAGTAGAAGATTTAAAGCGTGCCAGAACGAGACTTTTCTTCGCAATCGGATTCTAGTTATTAAAACTTTAATGATGCATTTTAAAACTGCATTAGTGAACGTATTTCGTACAAAAAAAATATGAAAATGATTTTAATGAAAATTCAAAATTTATACACAGTTCATGGAAAAAAGGTCACATACGAACTCGCAATTATTTTAAACCTTGAATAGAACAAGGCCCCTAGAAAAAGTGCTACAACCGAATCTGCTGAACAATATTAGGGAATAATGACGAGCTTTTTCTGGAAACCCTGTTGGAATGATTTCTTTTTTAAAAGGTTGCTGCTTTCATTTTTAAAAGGTTGCTGCTTAACTATGGTTGCATACAGGGCGTTGCAAAATTATACCAACAAACTTCGGGAAGCGATTTCTTAGAAAACCAAAAGTTTCCATGAATGTATGTCTTAAACTGCTTCCTTACGGAGTTATAGCCTTCCGAAAATGAAACAGTTTAATCTCGTTTTAATTAATATCCCCTTCATAGATTACGGTGTTAGATTCAAATTTTGTTATGATTTACAATTTCACTTGTTTACCGTCAAATTCGTCAGTCAGGGATCTACATTTATGGATGGTGTTCAACGTATTCCTGAACTTATTTTTTACTGAAAAAATATTTTCTAACATTCTACTTGAAAATCTTATTCGCCATACAAAAGTATGCAAAAAGGTACTCTTGTTAAAAGTCGCTATATCCGACGGTTTTCGAGATAATTCAATGTTTGTAAAAAATCGAGTTGCCATGAAGGTCTGATCGTATCCTTAAAATGCGGACACAGTTTGTACAAAGTTTGCGGGTAAGTTCTACACATCACAGTAATAAAAAACAATGTTATAATAAACGAGCGCCTGGCAACGCTTGTTTAGGATATGCAGCCGCTGGAAGAGGGAACAGTTCCTGTTCCAAACTGTTCTCTCTTCTTGAGGCTGTAACATTCACGGCCAATGTTTATAGGATTTCTTCTATTGCTTTGATGTGTAGGTAAATTGGTAATTGTTCGATTCGCCGAATATCTGGGAGAAAATTAAGAAGTTACCGCCGGTAATTTACGGGTAATTTATTTTGTAATTTACGGTAATACAATATGGTAATTTATCGTAATTTACCATACAAAAAGTTTTAATTAATATAATGTTATATATCTGGCTCTGGCTGAATATCTGGGGGAAGTTAATAAATTAGTGCCGGTAATTTACGGGTAATTTATGCCGTAATTTACGGTATTGAATATGTTAATTTATCGTAACTTGCCATACAAAATGCTTTATTTATTTAGGTAAATTACTATGTTATATAACTGGTTCTGACTGAATATCTGGGGGAAATTAAGTATTATATCGCTAGCAATTTAGGGTAATTTATCTCGTAATTAACGGTAATAAAATATGGTAATTTATCGCAATTTAAAATTTTAAAATGTGGTAGGTAATTCGGTAAATTTTCATTTTACATCCCTGGTTGTGGCTGCATATCTAGAGGAAATTAATAAATTACCGCAACCGGTAATTTACGGGTAATTTCTGCCGTAATTTATGGTAATTAATAGTAATGTACCATACAAAGTGCGGTAATTAATTCGCCAAATTAAGAATTAGCGCCGGTAATTTACGGCTAATTTATCTCGTAATTTTAGGTAATTAAATATGGTAATTCATAGTTTTTGTTAGAACTTATGGGGTTTTCTTCATTACTGTAATTTACCATACAAAATGCGGTAATTAATTCGGTAAATTACCATTTCAATTTTGGTTCTGGCTAAACATCTGGGGGAAATTAATAAACTACCGCCGGTAATTTAAGGGTAATTTATCTCGTAATTTACGGTAATGAAAAATGGTCATTTACCGTAATTTTCAATATAAATTACGGTGATTAATTGGGTAAAGTACCGTTTTACATTCCTGATTCTGCGATATTTAGTAATTGTCAAATTTGCGGAATATCTGCACGAAAATTAATAAATTACCGCTGGTAATTTACAGGTAATTCTTATTCACCCTATAAAAGTATGCAGAAAATATACTCTTGTTGAAAGTCGCTATATCCGACGGTTTTTGATACAATTACGGTAATAAAATATTGTAATTTATCGTAATTTACCATACAAAACGCGGTAATTTATCTCGTAATTTATAGCAATAAAATATGGCATGTTATCGCGTAAAATAAGACTATTAATTCGGTAAATTTTATATCCCTGGTTCATGTTTAGTATCAAAGAAATGTTAATAAATTACCGCCGGTAATTTACCGTAATTTCCCATATGAAATAACTTGGTAAATTACTATTTCACATTCCTGATTCTGTGTCAATTGGTAATAGCCCAATGCGCTTAGTATCTGGAGGGAAATTAATAAATTACCGTCGGTAATTTACGGGCAATTCTTATTCTCCATATCAAAAAATGCAAAAAAGATACTCTTGTTGAAAGTCGCTATATCCGACGGTTTTCGGTACGATTACGGTAATAAAGAATTGTAATTTATCGTAGTTTACCATATAAAATAGGTAATTTATCTCGTAATTTATAATAATAAAATATGGTATGTTATCGTAAATTATCACTTAAAATGTGACAATTAATTTGGTAAATTTTATATTCCTGGTTCTGGTTGAGTACCAAGGGAATATTAATAAATTACCGCCGGTAATTTACTGTAATTTCCCATATGAAATATGGTGATTAACTTGGTTAATTACTATTTCACATTCCTGATTCTGTGTCAATTGGTAATAGCCCAATGCGCTTAGTATCTGGAGGAAAATTAATAAATTGCAGTCGGTAATTTACGGGTAATTCTTATTCTCCATATCAAAAAATGCAGAAAAGATACTCTTGTTGAAAGTCGTTATATCCGACGGTTTTCGATACGATTACGGTATTAAAGTATTGTAATTTATCGTAGTTTACCATATAAAATAGGTAATTATTCTCGTAATTTATAATAATAAAATATGGTATGTTATCGTAAAGTATCACTTAAAATGTGACAATTAATTTGGTAAATTTTATATTCCTGGTTCTGGTTGAGTATCAAGGGAATATTAATAAATTACCGCCGGTAATTTACGGGTAATTCTTATTCTCCGTATAAAAGAATGCAAAAAAATACTTTTGTTGAAAGTCGCTATATCCGACGGTTTTCGATACGATTACGGTAATAAAGTATTGTAATGTATCGTAGTTTACCATATAAAATAGGTAATATATCTCGTAATTTATAATAATAAAATATGGTATGTTATCGTAAAGTATCACTTAAAATGTGACAATTAATTTGGTAAATTTTATATTTCTGGTTCTGGTTGAGTATCAAGGGAATATTAAGAAATTACCGCCGGTAATTCACCGTAATTTGCCATATAAAATATGGTGATTAATTTGGTAAATTACCATCTCACATTGCTAATTCTGTGTCAATTGGTAACTGCCCAATTCGCTTAATATCTCTACCTCCCAAAGTTTGTCGATGAAGCTTTGCAACATCCTGTATAATATTAATTATATCAGAGTTTTTCATGACTTTTCGATGTGGATTGTTCTTTCTATAGAATTTTCCAATATATTTCTTTCTGAAGTTTTTCTCTTAAATGTTGGAAGAAATAACATTTCCAGACAGTATTTTTTCTAAACAATCTTTTCCAATTTTCCAAATCAACGTTTTCCAAGCAATTTTCCACAAAATATTCTAGAGCACCTTTTTTCTGAAATATTTTGTAAAATTACTAAGATGTCTGGAAAACATAACTTCGAAGAGTTGTCTTAGTCTCTATTTATGGAATTGTTTTAGAAAGTATGTTTTTGTAGAAAAAATTTCCAAAATTTAAAAAAAAAATTGTTTTTGTGACATTTCCGTCCAAGTCATTTTTTTTAAATTTTCATCATTGGGGTGCTTTTTCTAAAGCATTGATTCCTGTGGGCTTTGACCATGAATTTTCAAGAGTTTTTTTGTGGGACTTTCTTCTTCAACAGTTTTCCCTGTATTGCTTTGTAGAAGACTTTTTCATGAATTTTTCCGTTGTAAATTATGTTTCTTCAACAAATATAAATTTACTCTGGCTGTAAATAATAATGGCGATCGTTTACATGTTCGTAAGCAAATTTTTGTCGTCGGTAAAGAAAATTATAACAAGAAACATTACGAAATATTTTAAAACGTTTCAAAAATACGGTAGTGCAATTAAGCTGGCCTTGCGTGCAGAAGGTTGGGGGTTCAAATCCGAGAGGTTTTTAATACTGAGGTGTATTTAATTATGAACCAGCGCAGCGCGTAAAACACATAATCGTTTGTAGATCTCTTAGAGATTCCAAAAGGGCTTTTCTTCAATAACAATTTTCCCCGACTTTTTTGTTATTTAATTTGTTTTAGATACTCCGTCTAAACCATAATCAATTGGGTTCATTTAAGCCGCCTAAATTATGTCCTCTAGTTGCACGTAATTAACTCTCACTTTTCAATTTGCTCCATTAAAAATCGTTATCATAATTAATAGATCGTAATGGTACGAACCGAAAATTAGGCGGTAATTACATAAAGAACAAATAAAATTGGTAAATTCATATCTAAATAGCCTCGAGATGACGGAATAAATAAAGCTTGAAATCCGAATTAAAAAGCAGAAAAAAACAACAAAAGTCTAAAATAAAACGAAATAATTATAGGCTTCCTGTTCGTGCTGCTGAGAAAATCGAGTGGCAAAAGAAACTCTTTCCGATTTCATTCATCGAAAAGCGGTTCGAGTGTGGCGAGCCCGGGGCCGCTCGCGCGCCATGGGGGCCCCGGTTTTGTATTTATAACATCGACCGGCAAATGTGCCTAAGTGGTCCCTTCACTCGACAAGTGTGACAGAGATGCCTACAGAAAACAAAATGTAAAAATGTAGACAGGAAATTGTCAGGGATTGAAAACGTGGTGCTTTAACTATAGCTCCCGTTTGCCTAAGACACTTGCTCTAGAATGTTTGGATTTTAGAACGCGCTTTTAAGGTTGTGTAAAAGTTTTCTGACACAAGCGGCGCTTATTATCATTATAATTATGTTTTATGTGTAAGTCGCGTGGCAACTCTTTTTAGTTTCGGGGTATTTTGTTAACACGGCGTAAATTATGGAATAACAATAAGAAAAAAATATAGCTACGCTGAAAACATAAATTCTATTCTGAAGCATTAGGTATAATCTGATGCAAAAATAAAATATTATTATCATTCTGATTTTTTTAAATCCTAAACCGAAAGAGGAAGAAAAATTGACATGGTAATAGCTGTAGAAGGGCAAAATATAACAAAAAAAATTATTTGCAAAATTTCAAAATTGCAAAAATTTTCAAAATAATATTTCTCAAAATCGAATAACATAATGTTTTTTAAACTTTGTCAGCTAATAGAGGTAGGAATAGATTTTGATTTAGTTCTGATTACAATCCTATAATTTTTCCGTGACGGCTCCTATGCATTTTTGAAAGTTTCAAAATAATGATCTTTAGATTAAGGTCCCATACCACCGCTGGTTGACAGAAAAAGTCAATTTCTGCCATATCTACCACACCTTTTACGTTCATAGTTTATAAAAAAAATGTAAAAAGCCCTGTTTTAGCCCGCCATTATGATTTAATTTTTTGTTTCGAATACTTACAAACACAAAAATTGAGTTTTTACCTTTTCTAGTTAATTGTACCTACACTAATACCTATCAGCGTTTAAAACTTTAAACTTCTAGCACCTACAAACATACATACACATACCTTCTGCTTTATAAGTATAGAGAAACAAGAATCAATTATCATAGCAGCTCCCCCCCCCACAATCTCCCAACAATAAATAAACCTAGTTTCTAATGATATCAATTACTTTTAGGTTCGTAAGGTTTTAGAGTACTTCCTACTTCAATGGAAATCGAACAGCACCTAATTTCAAATACACAACTCAATTATTATACAGGATAAATCAGAATTATGGTGCTACATTTATATGATGCATGCCAGGCACCAAAATAAGTAAAAAGAGTTCTAACAAATATGAGCCCGTAAACGCTTTGACAGGGAGTTACAGCCAGGGATATAAACATTACCGTAATTTATTCTTATGGTAAATTACTTAATAATTTACGGTTATTTATATTTATTACTCGTAATAATTATTATCTATAATAATTAAATGGTAATTTACCATAATTGACCATATGGTAATTTTACAACCTGGTAAATTGAAAACTGCCCAATTCGCTGAATACCTGGGGATAAATTAATAAATTACCGCCAGTAACTTATGGATAATTATTCTCGTAATTTATGGTAATAAAAAATGGCAATTTACCATATAATATACCGTAATTCATTTACTAAATTACCATTTCGAATCTCTGGTTCTGGCTGAATGTGGGGGGAGGGGATGAATTACATCCGGTAATTTACGGGTGATATATCTCGTAATTTACGATAATAAAATTGGTAATTTACCATATACAATACGGTAATTAATATAGTAATTTACCATGTTACATCCCTAATTCTGCGCAAATGGGTAATTCTCCGATTCAATATCTCGAACGAAATTATCTAATTACCACGAGTAATTTATCTCGTGGTATGCGATAATAAAAAAAATTGCAATTTACAGTAATTCACAATATAAAATACGGTAACTAATTCGGTAAAATACCCTGGTTCTGCATAAATGGGTAATTCTCCGATTCGCTGAATATCTGGAGGGTAATTAATAAATTAACATCGGTAATTTATCTTTTACTTTCACACAAAAAATCGGGTTTTTTACACTTTCTGGTTAATTGTACCTAAACTGATACCTATCAGTGTCCAAAATTTTAAATTTCTAGGTCATCTGAAAGTAGGTTAGAATTTCCGCACATACCAACTCACACACACACACACACATAACTTCTGCTTTATAGAAAAAATTGAGATGCATGTATCATAGCATACCCCCCCTCCCATCACTACAATAAATAAATCTTCAGGTGGTTTCTAATGAATTCAATAACTTTTAGGTTCCTAAGGTTTTAGAGTACTTCCCACTTCAATGAAAATTTGACAGCGCCTAATTTCAAATACAGAACTCAATTATTATACAGGTTGATTCATAATTATGGTGCTAAATTTATATGATGCATTCTAAGCACCAAAATAAGTTAAAAATTCCAAAAAAGTGAGTCCGTAAACGCTTCGCTACGGAGTTAGAGCCAGGGATGTAAAATTACCGTATTTTTTGGTAAATTACTTAGTAATTTAAAAAACAAATTTCTAATTTAGGAAAAACTGTTATTTAAGATCTATGGTAAATCACCAGATAATTCACAATAAACCGGTAATTTACGATGATTTCTATTTAATAATAACATAGTAATTTACTACAGAAAATATGGTAAATAATATAGCAAATTACCATTTTACGTCCCCTGATCTGCGTAAATTGGTAATTGTCCAATTCTATGAATATTTAGACAGAAATTAATAAATTACCGCGCGTAATTTATCTCGTAGTTTACGGTAATAAAAGATGGTAATTAACCATATAAATAGGATAATTAGTTCGGTAAATTACCATTTTATACATGTGTTTCAGCGTAAATTGGTAATTGTCCTATTCGCTGAATTGTTACATGGAAATTATTAAATCGCCGCGGGTAATGCTTTTCGTAATTTACCATATAAAATACGCCAAATATTTCGGTAAATTACCATTTTACGCCCCCTGGTTCTGCGTAAATGCGTAATTGTTCGATTCGCTGAATATTTAGACAGAAATTAATAAATTACCGCGCGTAATTTAACTCGCAGTTTACGGTAATAAAAGATGGTAATTAACCATATAAATAGGTTAATTAGTTCGGTAAATTACCATTTTATACATGTGTTTCAGCGTAAATTGGTAATTGTCCTATTCGCTGAATTGTTACATGGAAATTATTAAATCGCCGCGGGTAATGTTTTTCGTAATTTTCCATATAAAATACGGTAATTATTTTGGTAAATTACCATTTTACGCCCTCGATTCTGCGTAAATGGGTAATTGTCCGATTCGCTGAATATTTAGACAGAAATTAATAAATTACCACGGGTAATTTATCTCATAATTCACCGTAATAAAAATTGATAATTTACCGTAATTTACCGTATAAAATACGGTAATTATTTCGGTAAATTACTATGTTACACCCCCTGGTTCTCTCGTAATTTACGGTAATAAAAAAATGGTAATTTACCGTAATTTACCATAAAAAATATTAATTCGGTAAATTAACATTTTACATCTCAGGTTCTGCGTAAATGGGTAATTCTCTGATTCGCTGAATAGCCGGAGAGAAATTATTAAATTACTGCCAGTAATTTACGGGTTAGTTATCTCGTAATTTACGGTAATTTAAAGCGTGGGGAGTAGGCCACGGGTTCAGATGTATAGACGGAACTTTAAAACTTGTAAAGATCTATAATATTAAAAAAATATATTATGTGTGCTCCCATGTGAGACACTTCTGGCGTGCCTGTTTAAACAAAAAATGGTAAAATACTATGCTCAGATACAGTTAAAATTTTAATACAACTACTGCGTAAGTTATCGACAAAAACGCGAAGACTGGAGTTTCGTTAGTTACTAAGCATTTTTGGACTCGTGTTGATAGGCAACTTTTTATACCTGCTTTCATGCCTAGAATGCGTCATACAAATATTGCACCATACTTACGAATCACCTTGTATAGTTATGATTTTTAAAACACAATTTTAGGACTGGAAGATTATCATGACTTTTACATTTCTGCAATACAGGGTAAGGCAAATCTTAGAACACTACCGTTTGTTTTAAAATTAAAAAAATGTTAGAACAAAAGCGGTTGTTTTTTTGTTTTACTTTTTAGAGACAGCGATGCTATAGTGAATCTTTTTAATTACACTATACGTGTTATACCTGTGGATTAGTAGAAAATGTTGCGCGTTTCAACGGTATTAACCTTTTATACTCTTACATAAATCATTTTTGAAAGAAAAAATATTTTTTTTTGGGAGGTACTTTCTGTGTATTGTGAAATACTCAAAAGAAATTCAAATGTTTTATTTTGTTTTATCTTTTTATAATTGAGGGCCACAATGTATTGTAAACAAACAACTGCTAAAGCGAGTGGTCTTACTTAATTTTATTTATGGTTTATCCTTTTTTTATGAAAGAGATAAAAATATTACGTTGCTGAGGGTAAAAAATATTTTGTATTAAACCACAAAAAAGCGTGTGTAGCGTATTTAAAAAAAATAAAATGGGACCATTACTTCTAAAAAACTGAAGCAAATAAAATGGGTTAACCCAAATTGTGAGACATAACATCCGAAATAACTGTTATTAAAACATTTTTTATAATCTTCATCAATTGGAAAATAAACAATCTCGAAAAGATTTACGAATATGCATAAAGGAATAGTTGAGTTTATGACCAGGAACGTGCACCGAAACGTAATCGAAAACAGAAAAAACGGCTAAATTTTCTGCGTTGTAATCAAAACAAAAACAGAAATTAACAGTTTTCCTAACCGGAACCGTTATTTTCAGTATTTATCGGTCTATTTTATTTCGGCAAATATCACAGCAATAAATACCAGCTTTTGTTTTCCACAAAATTTACTTGTCTTGAGCGAGTGTGTCAGAACCAGCGACAGTAATTCGTGCTAATTTGAATTACGCCAAATGGGAAGAAATTAGTGAATCTGCATACACAAGTCAAAATAATCTAGATTGTAAACGGAAGGTGTTTTTTTTTATTTAAAAACTTAAGTTAATTGCGTGGAGTAAATTGGTGCGAATGCGATTACACAAAGAAGTTCCATCGTCTAGACAAAAATTGACTCGGAGTTTGAGTTGATTTTCAGGGTGAAAAAATTTGAATGAATTTAGTTTAATTTCAGTTGGCATTGTCCAAATATTAAAAAATTTATCTCCATTTCAGGTACACTATGGGACAAATTAAATGATCGTGTGAGATTTGTAGATTTATTGGAGCTGAACTATTTTATTGTGGTATAAGCACAATTTTATTGCATATACAATGAATGTGTTGGAGTAAGAGAAACACGCCTATGATGCTGTATTGGTTGCATACACGCCCGAACGTCCAAATCTACGCAATACTAAGAACACGGTGCCAAAACGTCAACGCGCATGCGTAATTAAAAGAAATAATTTATCAGTGAGCGAATATAACTTCATTCTGATGAAAATGGTAAATGCCCTTAGGGTACACAATGTAACAAACTACGAGAATTGTTGGAACTACTAAAACTACGAAGTCAAAAAATTTCTAAATGTAGAAATTTTCAAAAAAATATTACCTAAAAAACTGGTTACAATATATTTTCAAACTAGGTAAGCTTATAGAACTACAGAAAAGCTACAATTTGATTCGTGTCCCAGTCCGCCAATTTCTCTGTGACGCCTTCTATGAATTTTTCAATATCGAAAATTCAAGTTTCTTTATTCAATAAACGAGACGTTAAACAATTTCTGTTTAAGGTAAAGTGTTCATGAGTAATAGTAGAACAACATTTAGTGCTTAGTATTTAAGTGGGTTTTTCTCCTCCTACCCCCATTTTTGGTGGACGAATTTGTCCTTCAGTTTTTTAATCCCACGGAACATTCATTTCATATGATTTAAAGTTATTATAAGCATTGCAAATCAGCTTTAGGTACTCTTAAACCATTAAACTGATTTAAAATGTTCTTTAATGTGAATTTGTTTTGAGCGATTGTGTCAGAATCAGCGACAGTAATTTATGCTAGTTTGAATTATGCCAAATGGGAATGAAAAGAGTGAAACGCCACACATAAATTATTTACAAATGAAAATAATCGTTTAGACAAAAATTGACCTCATAGTTCGAGTCGGTTGTCATGGCTATGAAGATTTTGGTTGCGCTGTAACGTCAGCCGACAACTGAAATGTTATAAAGCTGAATTTCCTAATCGGGGTATACACGTTTTATTGTAATTCTTTTCGTGTGTAGATGATAGAATGCTACTGGTTATGTCCTCTAGCACGTTTTTAATGAAAATGCCGTGTCTGGAGTGTGGCTTCACGCGCGAGTTTTGATTGGGGCTCTTGGGCCATTCAAATTAATCTGTTAAAAAGTTTTTATATTGATTTCAGTTGATTTCGCTCAATCTAATTTACATTATATTTAATGAACTGATTTAAAATGTTCTTTATTGTGAATTTGTTTTGAGCGATTGTGTCAGAATCAGCGACAGTAATTTATTTACAAATGAAACTAATCTAGATAGTAAATGACAGTTGTCTGCTTGCGTATGCGATTATAGTAAGAAGTTTCAGAGTTTAGACAAAAATTAACCTCATAGTTTGAGTTGGTTGTCATGGCGAGGATGGGTTCGGTTGCGCTGTGAAGTCAGCCGACAACTGCAATATAATGGGAGCTAAATTTGCTATTAGTAGTGTACAGTTGCACATGTTTCTTTCTTGAAAATGTGTGATATAATGCTACTCTATAGGATGTTTTCAATGGAATGGCCGTGACTGAAGTGTCGCAGCACGCGCAAGTTATAGTTGGGGCTCTTGAACCATTCAAATTAATTAGTTAACAGTTTTTATATTGATTTCAGGTGATGTCGTTCAATCTAATCTGCATTATATTTAATGAATTGAAATTAATATAAAAGCAATAATAATAATAATAAAGTATTTATAAGAATTTTAGGGCTCCTTTCAAAAAAGTTCATATTCGTTAGTAGAAAATTGGATCAAATTACTTAAATAGATTAAATTTCTGACATGCGATATTCAACTTTCTGTTGAATATTTATATCGTTAGACAATCTAGTTTATTTTTCTGTCACAAGAACCAATGGGTGTTAAAAATGTTTTAAGAAAATAATAATTCACAAAGCCATAAAATGTATAACATTGTCCAATTTTTGCGCATGAAAATTATTTACAAAATTTACAAAAAAAGTTTTATAACATTACTTAATTGTTGAAAGAGTACGTGAGGTATTTTTTTAACTTTTATCAACATTTTGAATTTTCCTTATTTTAACTACGCCAATGATTAGATGCACGTTCGATGATAATTGTGTACAATCACAGACCATATTAAAAGATATCCTATCTTATCTTTTCGCCATGATGCAATTTTTACTAGTTTGCTTATAATTGCTTTTCATGAGTTTCCTATGCGTGCCAATTTCATCATTTATATAAAGGGTGAACGGATTATAAAACGAGGAGATAAGAAGCAGTTGATATCACACAAGTCTGGCTAGAACATTTTGATAACAGATAAGCCCGTGTAAATTTTGGCGGTATCAAAAAGATAACAAAAAAAGCACGCTGGTTTACGTTGATCGAGACACTCAGACTGCGTCTTAAATTATTACTTTCGAGATTAGTGTAATGAATCATAAAAAAATGATGATTTGGAAAATATTCAAAATGATAATCAGTTACCAGTACAAAATGATTTTTTTCAACAAGACGGAGCTCCCCCATAGCTAAGAACTTATTAATTAAGCGTAACCAATCTAGAGCAATTGTAGTACAAATTTATATTAAAAGTTTTTGTTTAGTTTCAACAAGACGGAGCACAATTTAGAACAATTTTAGTACAAATTTGAATGAAAACCTTAATGTTTCTTTTTTATTATTATTGTACGAAAGAAAAAACCAAATTGTGTTAGTTAATATAACAAATCGACATTTTAGTAAAATTAGAAATAAATGATAATTAAACCTTTTTGGGACATATTGTACGTAATTATAGTATTGCTACATGTAATAGTTGTAATTTAGTAAACTCTTCATGCTTTGTAATTCCTAAATAGCGTGATTATTATACAAGCTAAAGTTCATTTTTAGTGTGAGCCATGAACGTTTAATCGTAATAGTTCTAATTGCGTCCTAGTTCTAATTAGATTAAGATAAATTAATTTATTACATACCTAACATATAAAAATTTGTATCTTATTCTTATTGATTTTTGTTTGCAACTGGAAAAGCTTCTAAGTTTGCCAAATTGGCTAAATTTTAGTATTAGATTTTACCGAGGGGTTCCGCTATAACGTGCCGTGTGTCCGTTCTAATATTATTTATTACATGAAACTTTTTTCCATAACACAATTTTTCCAGCGGAAAAAGAGAAAAATTCCAATAAGAAAATGGTTTAGAGAAATATTTTTATTTCTTTCTTGAAGAAAGTTCTTATATAAACATATTACTCTTATAAAAATATTTCTCTCCTGAAAAATGTCCTCCAAACAAAAATTTCTCTCCTTAAAAATGTCCTGCAAAAAAATATGTTATCTCAGAAAAATAAAGGGTGGTGGAGATGCCGTTTGTCCTAATATTATTTGTTATATAAAACCTAATTGCAAAACAGAATTTTTTCAACGTAAAAAGAATAATATTTTAATAAGAAAATTGCTTAGAGAAATACAATTATTTTTGTTTGAAGAAAGTTCTCATATAAACATATTTCTTCTACAAAAATATTTCTCGCTTGAAAAAACTTCTCACAAAAAATATTTCTCTCTTGAAAAATGTTCTCAGAAAAAAATTTTCTTCTTAAAAGTTCTCTTCAAAACAATGTTATCTCTTAAAAACAAAAGGTGGTGGAGGTGCCGTGTGTCATAATATTAGTTATACATGAAACTTAAATGCAAAACAATTCTTTCAACGAAAAAAGAAAAATATTTCAATAAGAAAATTGTTTACAAAAATATTTTTATTTCTTTGTTAAAGAAAGTACTCATATACACATATTTCTCTTATAAAAATATTCGTCGCTTAAAAAACAATCAAAAAATATTTCCCCGAAAAAAATTTCTCTCCTTAAAAATGTTCTGCATAAAAATTATGTTCTCTCATAAAAATCAAGGGTGGTGGAGATGCCGCGTGTGCTACTATTATTTATTGCATGAAATTAAAGTTAATTGCAAAACAGACTTTTTTCAACGTAATAAGGAAGATGTATTAATAAAAAAAATGTTTGGAGAACTATATTATTTCTTTCTTGAAGAAAGTTCTCATATAAACGTGTTTCTCCTATAAAACATTTCGCTTTAAAAAGTTCTCTCAAAAAATATAACTATCTTGAAAAATGTTCTCCGAACGAAAATTTCTCTCCTTAAAAATGTCCAGGAAAAAAATTATGTTCTCTCATAAGAATATTTCTCTCTGGACAAAATGTTCTCAGAAATATACTTCTCTTTAAAAAAAGTTCTGTAATAAAAATATTTCTCCCGTTACTCCCGTCTCTCAGAATCACGGTTTGCCTATGATACAAAGAGATGGCGCTACTAGGTACATTCTTTGCAAATTGAATCAGCAGAATATTGAATTCAATGTAAAGCTGGAACGTCCACCTAGCCAGGGAAAGGCGGACACGGTATAGGTGTAAACATTGCTTTATACACAAAACAACAAACTTTGTCTCATTAAAAAAAATCAAACTTGTACCGACTCTAAAGCATTGGCTGCACGTTACTGTTTTACAATTGTTCCGCTGTTCGGTAGCGCCATCTCTTTGTATCATACGCAAGCCGTGATTCTGAGAGAAATACGTTTATAGGAAAACTCGTTATAAGAGACAAATATTTTTATGAGACAACTTTTCCAGGGGGAAATATTTTTATGAGAATATGACAACACTTTTATCAAAAGAGAAATTTTTTACAAGAGAGAAATATTCTTTTAAGAGAGTTTGTTTCAAACAAAAAATATTTTGATAAGCCAACTTTTTTCACGAAAGAAATATTTCTTACTGAAACATTTTTCTTTTTTCCGTTGAAAACAATTCTTTTTCAAAAAAAGTTTTCATTTAATAAATAACATTGAGACATTACTACGCTACCCCAAAAAATGCACGAATATTGCCGATTTATTGCTGCGTAATTTTGTAGTAACAATGCCGAGTTCTGCAGAGTAAGTATTGTCGAGGTTGCAGTGCAGATATGGATTTTGGTTCGGTAAATCCCGGAAATCTTAAATTTTGTCTTGAGTCCCGGGAATAAATTTATCAGGCCGAACAATTGATTTAATTTTCTTTATATCTCGCGCGTTTAAAGCGATTTGTTGTGACTTGTGGTGATAATTTACGAATTGAGGTGACAGGAGGCCGCGGGACAAGCATGTAAGGCCCTGGATAGTACCCCCACAGTTGGGGTTCCAACCGCCTTGTTAAAGCTACGACAGTGTGCACTTTTCTGCGCCTTTCAATATCGCTGACAACATCCCAGGGAGCATAAGCAGTAGCATACAACCATGTACACAAAAAAATGTTTGCCAATTTATCAAAAAATCAATTTAACGAATAAGTTCGATTTGGAAATGCCTACATGCATTTTCCAACTGAGCTTCCGGGTTGCTTATAGCAAACACTAAAAATTTTTTTTACGTTTTCCGTACAGAAACCTTCCTCATAACATCTATTTAAATTTAAAATAAAATCCCAAAATTGTTCTTAAGAAAACAAAAAAATGTAAATATTGTAGTTTTAAAATGGCACAAAAACATTTTTTAATTATTTCTCCTCTTTTTTTAAGCGAACGATTCATTTCGCTCACGGTTTAAACACGTCAATCGAGGGTAAATCAAAAGAACTTCCTACAAGTTTTCCTCAGACAGAAGAAAATAGTTTACGTTCACCGTTTTTGTGTAATTTTACTATTATGAAAGTCGTGCTGTTTTAAATTTTGAACTTGCACGTTTGTACCTTGATAATCAAGGAATAATACCTTGAACGATGTTAATATTTGTCGACTTAACCGTCATTTGCTGTAGTAATCGAAAATCATTTCAAACTAGAAAATTGTATTTTCAAAATATTTTAAACAAAATTTCATATTGAGCTTTTTTTTAAACTTAAGTAGTTATTAATTTTTTTTTCATCTTTACGGACAGAGGTAATATTAAAATCGCAATATAGTCATGTTATAAGAAGAAAATTCTGAAGTGAAAAATGTCGTGAAAAATTTTAATATGAATTTTCATGTATTCCAATAAACGAGCGAGAGCTCCTTTGAAAGCAGACACACAAAATGCCAGCTCGAAAGAAGGATTGTGATTACATAAAATGCGTCTAGCACGCTGTCTGGTCGTGCAGGTGAAAATTGAATGAAAATAGTCGAAAATACCTTTTCCTCGGGAAACCCTTCCCCCACCGAGAGCGGCGTAGAAGGAGAAGAGGGCGTGCCCCGCTCCTCGTCGTTTTTCCCCTCAATCGACCTTGAACTTTCCATGTTTCGCAAACTATCCAAGTGAGCTTTGTAATCGCGAAACTTCATCTCATTCATGTTCTGCCGCACGTCGCTGTTCATATCCCGCATATCCAGTCCGCTCCGCAGCCGCTCCGCTCCGTTTCGATCCGCTGTCGCGTTCATTCCGCCGTTGTTTAAATTGTTCCGATCGGACAAGGCCCGGTTTGCATTTTGGGCGATTAGCGACCGCTCCAGGCTTAAGCGTTCAGCGCTCACACTTCGATCGAAGTTCATTCGCTCATTGATACTGCGATGGTCGCTCAAATTGCGATCGCCCAAATTGCGTTCGCCCATTAGTCGCTCAAAACTGAGGTTACGATCTTGATGAGGCCGATTTTGTAAAAAATCGCGATCGCCGAACGTTCTATTCAGGTTTAAATTATTGGGCGAATTGAGCCTCTCCTGTCCGATGCCATTCCTGTCGCCCCTCAGATCGTTGTGGTGCAAATTGAGTCGCAAATCCACATTGCGTTCGCCCAAACGGTCGCCTAGCGAACGCAAACTATCGATGGAGCGCTGCAAGTGCGAATAGTTCGCGTTTTCCAGATGCATCGGAGTGGACTGGAAGTCCAGCCCCCCGGAGCGATACTCCACGCGTCCCTCCAGCTTAACGTTTGATGATCACTGATGACAGTCAACAAAACTTTTGCTGGTCACTGATATTTACATTTGAGCACTTATTTTTATTTTTCAGAGCTCGCTTAAATTAAAAATTGTTTTTCACTTATAAATATTTAAGCTACGCGGCGTAATTTTTTTAGTGATTCAATTAAAATTAAAATTAATTTAAATATTAATAATAAACGGCGGTAACAACAATAACAACAAATGAGTCCTGAGCTTCCGACGATGTAACAACGGTCACTATCGCGAGGGTCGGAACGTATAAAAATAATAAGCGAAAACAAAAAGTGCACTGAAAAGAAATACGCAAAAAAGTAGTGCTCGTGTAGCTAGCAAAAACTATACTAGCTCCATGAGATTATTAGAAAAACTCGAAACACAGCATCCATCCTAGTGTGCCTTGGCGGCGAGTGGGGGAAGTCCTGGTAGTGGGGTAAAATTACATAACAACATAATATAGACACTTTAAACGGCTCTCGTCGAGCGGCCGCTGCTCAGACGACGATCAAAAGCTTTTACTAGTCCCTCTGCATTTATTTACTGGCCTATTCTACGTAATTGGATTCGTTTTGCGGGGATTAAACACTTTTTTGTTGTAGTTTTCGCACAGAAAACAAAACGCGATTAAAGAATGACTTCAGGACAACGCAATATTAGCTGTTTTTGAACTTGACTAGAACCAAACTTAAACTTAATAATTTAAGTTGTTAAGTTACAAAAGAAAACGCAGCTATAAGTTGGATTATTTGTTAATAGTTTTAGAAAATTGTTCTCTTAATTGAGATTATTTATAATTTGTTTTTTGTTATCGAATAATAGATTTGTCTATAAAGTGATAAGATTTTTGTGGCAAATTGATAGTAGGTTTCTTTATAAGTATCGTATTATTTCAATTATTTAATTAGTTAATATTAATTATTATCTGGTATTAAGATTAAACAAATTTTTCAGTCATCTCAGAAAAAATTGTGTTACCGCTTGCATTTATACTACAGGGTGTATCAAATTATTTCGGCACTATTGCTAAGTTAGTCAAATTAGGGAAAAAGTGCAATTTTTGATGCTGATTAAGACCCCGCGTACAAAAAACTGAACGTAGCATTTTCGTGTTACTTCATAAAATAAATAACATTTTTCTTTTATATAGAATACCCTGTATATTTTTGAATATTCTGAAAAAAAAATAAGTTCTGCATATAAATGTTCCAGTACAGCAATAACCTTAAAGTGGATAATAAACAGATTGATTTAATTTGTGATTTAAATCATTGATTTAAATCAATTGATTTTTGAATGGGGTGTTGTTTTCATTTAAAACTTTCCAATTATAACAATAATGAGCATAATTTGGCAGTAAGTTTAGAATATAATATAGAATTACATAAAAATGTTAAACAATTATATACTTTATATTAACATCATACCATATGTTCAACTAAAAAAAATACATAAGGGTTGGCCATAAAAAATAATTATATTGTTTTTGCATGCTTAACGATTTATTAACTGTCATCACTCTGTCAATGTCACTACAAATGACAAACTTAACCTAACCTACAAAATATACTAGCATTCAATGGGTACGCTCAGTATTCTGGTTTGGAGTTGTTTCTCTATGGAGTACTCCAGATCAGAATACCGAACTTAACCTAATATTTTTAGATGACATTATTTTGTTTTGTTTGCCTAAATTCTAAAGCATGCAAAAACAGTATTTTAATTTTTCATAGCGAATCCGCATGTATTTTTTATTTTAACACATGGTACATTATAAAGTAATTTTTGAATATACACAAATCCATACATAAAATAAAAATTTAATTCTGTACAATAATTTAAAGAGCCAGGAGCATATTACCATTGCTTCAATTGTAACTAATACTGCTCTGTTATTGGTTTACACTTTTAACTCTAAACCATGTGCACATCGCTGCGCCTACGCATGCCATTATCGTTAAAAACGTTCCAGCAAGCATAAACAGTAGCATTCCCATGTACACAATACACAAAATTCACGGTAATTTTTTAACGACTGCTTCGTATTTATACTATTTTATTGTATACATAGAATGTTACTATTTATTCTCCCTGGGATGTTTTTAGTGATAATAGCATCGCCGTAGCAGTCCTGCAAGAGACATATTCATATGGTACAATGGAAAAAAGAAACGTCTGCGCATGTTCATAGAAGAGGGGCAAAATGTGCCACTATTCGACGGTACGAACGCGCAGCTTGTCCTTGTTAGCTTGAAAATTCGACAAAATTTAGTTAAAAATTTGTAATATTTGACTATTATAGTTTTAACAATAAACGTAAAATTAAAATTTGCTAAGAGCAAGAAAGGCAGTCGGACAAGTTTTCCCAGAAAAATTTTTAAACACAATTTGGGGGTAAAATTGATATGATCGGAACGAGAACCCAAAAATTGCATTTTAATGTTTGTAACAATAGGTACATCCTTCGTGTAAAATAAAAATCAATTTGTTCAGTTTCTTACAGTGCCGGAACTAGGTATACTTGCGCCTGGGGTACAAATAATAATTACGCTCCAGGGATGGTACAATAGGAAATAGCAAAAATCAGCTACTTTGTTCTGCGCATGCACATCGTAGAGATTGAGACGTGCAACTATTCGACGGTACGAACGCGCAGCTTTTCCTTTGCGTGAAAAGCTCGACAAACAAAATTAGTAAAAAAAAATTGTAATTTTTAATTATTACAGTGCAAACCAAGAATGTAAAATTAAAAGTTGTAAAAAAATCATACTCGATCAACAAAAAAGGTTTTTACAGAAAATTTTACAAAAATAATCCGGGAAAAAATGTTGTTGTTTAAAAAAATTAAAAATATTGTCTTAAGTAATTTTTGCTCCCCCACCGTATGTACACCCTTGGTGTAAAATAAGTTTAATTTTGTTCAGTTTCTTACAGTGTCGGAATTAGGTATTTTTGAGTCCGAGGTGTAGATAATAATTGCACCAACAAGTGATATGTAGTACGATTGAAAAAAAACTATTCGGTTCTTAGTATACACATCATCAGGTCGTGAGATGTGCGACTGTTCGACGATGCGAACGCGCAGCCTTTACTTAGATGTTTACTTCAAAAGCTCAACAGAATTTGGGTAAAAATTTGTAAAGAGATTAGCAAAAAAGGTTTTTACAGAAAATGTTCAAGCACAATGCGGTAAAAAATTGATAGTGTCTAAAGAAAACCCCAAAATTCGGTTTTAAGTAGTTTTTACTCCCCCACCGTGTAAAATACGATTAGTTTTCTTCAGTTTCTTACAGTGCCGGAACTAGGTATTTTTGAGTTCGGGTCGTAAATAATAATTGCGTCCTCAAAAGATATATAGTACGATTGGAAAAAGAATGAAATTGCGTACTCCGTTCTGCGCGTATATATCGTAGGGCTTTGAGACGTGCGACTGTTCGACGGTACGAACGCGCAGCTTTTTCTCCATTTAAACGTACTGCACCGTTAAAAATTGATTATGTTCGCAACAAGGATCGAATTATCGCCTCCAGAAAAATTTATACAATAAAATTGTGCCCTATAACTCATTACGCCCGGGGCGGCATCCCCGCTCGCCCCACCCTAGTTTCCGCACTGAACCGTAGGCGCAGCAAAGCGTACACGGTTTATAGGTGTGAACCAATAACAGAGTAGTATTAGTTATGATCGCCCTAGGTTGTAAATTAAAACATTAATTCTGTAGTTAAATTTTATTAAATTTAAGAAATGAGTTTAATCAAAAAATCGATTTAAACCAGAAAAAATCAATTTAAATCAAATAAATTGACTTATTTTATATAAAATGCTAGCCATACAAGTGTTTCTATAATAACTTTTTTATTTTCCACTTTTGCTTACCATTGAATTTTTATTTAGAAATATTTTTTAGAATAAGCAATAATATACAGGGTGTTCCCCTTTATGCAGAACTGTTTTGTGGATTAACTGAAATTTACCTCAAAAATAAAGAAATTTTTTTTTATTATTTCGCTTATTACATATCGACCGATCACTACGTTATTTGCCATTTTAGCAGTCAATAGAGCTAGTATAACCCTGCTATTATTAGTTAATAAAAAATCCACTTAATTTGATATTTCATATATTATTCGAGAAATAATCCACCCATAAATCACTCGTGAATATGAAAAAGCAATCGGGGTAAGTTTCTCAAACTATTACAGCAAAGCAAATCGTGTTTGTTTCGCTCAAAACATTTTTTGATGTGCAAAATTTTATATCAAATAAAATCACTAACTAAGAAAATTAATTTGACAGTAATATTTTCTTGTACATACTTATATACTTAGATATTTACATTTTCTGAATATTTGGTTATAAAATCTTATTCTCCATCCAAAAAAACACGAAAAGGTACTATTGTTCAAAAGGTCGCTGCATCTACACCTTAGAACTTGTTACTCATGATATTTTCGAAAGTATTTTTGCATCAACGTTGAGGTACTATAATTTCACAAGGGTAATTTAGATTGATTTACATTCACAAAATATTCTTTCTCTAGCTATTTAAATGAAATTGCTTTATCTTTAGCAGCGGCGCCTAGAGAAGGGTTTTGTAATCGACACGAATGTACTCACCTGCTATTAAAAACTGATTTTATTAAGCTTTTTATGACAAAAAAATTGGACTTTTATGGTTGGAAAAGAAAGAGACCAAAGTCAGCAAAAAGTTGGATGGGAAGAGGAAAATTAATCCTCTAAATATTGCTGCACCCAAACAATCAGTTGTGAATCTTATTTTACTATTACTCATGAGCAATTGAGTTTAAAAATATGTTTTATTGTTTCCCGTTTTTAAATAAAGAGACATGAATTAACAATTTTCAAATTACCGTGACTTGAAGCTAGTGCTCGATTTGGTGATGGTGCGCCAGAGCTCGATCTGGAGGTAGTGCTAGTGAACGGAGGCTGAAACTCGATTTAAATAGTAGAAGCTAAAGCTCGATTGTTTTGAAGCGTTTATTTGGCGACTGCTCTAATCGACCCTAAAGATAAACTGATTTATTTTACGTTCTTGGTTTTGTTTCGTTGCCGTGGGCGCGTCAACATTATTTTGCGGCAAAATGGCGGCTGATCGCTATTTAAAAAAAATTAAATAGCAAAGGGGGTCCAGTGAAACCTCATTTAAAAGGTCTTTCAATTCTGTGTCTAATTCTAGAATTTCAAAAATAATTATTAATCCAGAACACAGTGGCGCCTTTTAAACTAACGGAATTTCTCAACTCAAAACCATTTTGGTTTTTAATCCAGTAGGCTATTTTTTCATTTACTTGCTTGCTGTTTGCTGTCATGAAGAAGCTAGTATTAATTCAGGTAGCTGTAAACACGTTTGAGAACGTTATGTTCCAACAGGACCGCCTCATTTTTATAGGCCTGTTATCGACCTTACTCAATGGTAGGAAAGGTCCCGTGGAATGGCCGGCACACTCCCCGGATTTAAACCCCCTAGATTTTTTCTTTTGGGGGTATCTAAAATCTAAAATCTCTACAGAATCCCCTCAGAAACAATTGAAGAACTGGAACAGCGCATAACACAAGTTTGCAGAAATATCACTCCAGAAACGTGTGGAAAAGTAAAAGAGGAGTTACGTGCGGCTGCTTTTTAAAATTTAATCCGTGGCGTTTAGTTTTGGTTTTGTTTATAAGGGCTAATTTCGGTTTACAGAACAAATTCGCTGGAAAAAGCACCCACCGACGGCTTAAAAAAGTTCGGGTAAAAAAACATCGTCAATTAAAAAATATTTCCCCTAAAAGATAACCTCGGTAAAATTATTTTGCGAAAATTAAACCATCGAAAAAACATCCCCTAAACAGAAGCACGCGTATTTTCCTGCAGGTCGGTTTTTTAAATTTGTATTTATTGGTTTCAAAAACATTTAAAAATCTCTGTTTTTTTTAAGTATATTTCTGGGATTTTTACAGGAATTATTTCTGCGTATTATTTTCCTAGATTTTTTTTACTGGGATGTTTCTTTGTTAATTTTTTTTCAGTTCTTTTCACGTGTTTTTTTTCCAGGAGCAACCCTCATTCCCGAGACCGACTCAGCTGAGGAAACAATCGGAGCTCGTCGGCGTAGCCCACCGGTTCTGCTAGTTATACCTAATTAGATCGATTAATTCAAACTTCCTGGCAATTTAACAGAACTAATTTTTTCGCAATTTTGCTTTATCAGTAGCGGATAAAAATTTTTTCTTACAGGGCATTTTTTCGTTATTTTACCAACTAAGTGGTGTTTTTGTGAAAATTTTAAGCCGTTTTGGTAAAACTAGAGACAGAAAAATCGCCCAGTTTTAAATTTTAGATATTTTAGAATATTTAAAATTTCTCACCCTTGCCAGACACAATTAATCCCTCACTAAGCGTTCTGGGAAAAAGTTTTAAAACTTAAAAGTGTCATTTTTAAATTTATGCCGTACAGTTGTCATCTCGAGCCCGTTATGTTTCAAATAAAGCAGAACCCAGAAATATGACGTCGCTAACGTAAATAGAGCGAGATCTCGAAGGACCTCAGAAATTAAACCATGCATTTTTGGGACACTTTAGAAAGATTACGTGACAACCTTCTAAATTTTATACATGCATTAAGTAACGCAACGGGGAAAGTATTTTATAATAGAGAAAAGGAAGTAGTAAGTAAGGCGGGCAACGGTGAAAGAAAATTGTTGATTGACAGCCGAGCTAATAATTCATAATTGATTAGTTTACCGATACGATTGGATTTTTGAGAAACCGCAAATAAATCAGTGGCGTACATACTTGCACGGTAGCTAATTCCACATTGTTTTTGCATAAAATTGACATTTTTTCCCATACCAGTGGCGTAACAACATGAAGGGTCACAAATATGGTTAATTTTCCTTCAATTGCTAGCCCAATTAGATTTAAAAAAAATAATTTCCATGAGGTAATAAAAATCCCCATCTTATTAGCGCAACAATAAGCAACCCGCACGTCCACGAGTGGGACACGCGAAAATATTTAACTTAAATTCATTGTTAGAAAACCGATACAATGCCATTATGTTGGAACATATAGATCGAATCTCCTGCCACGAATATATTGCAGTAAGATGCAAGCGTACCACCCCTTTATGTTCTGAACGGGAGAGACTAGTGAGGGATGCAATTTCAAAATGAAACCCTTTCCACATTCGCTATTGTATCGAAAATAATCGAATTGTTAAAAGGCCGCACTTTCAACCCTTTTGCTTTCGTTGTGTTGACAGAATTATTAGTATTATGTTACACATGTGGTTGTAATAAATTCACGAGTAATCCGCAAATTCGTGGTCGAAGGGTTAACAATTTTTATAATTTATTTTGACATTACACTGCGGCTAAATTTCTGAATTCTGAACAAATTTTCAATGGAAGAATTTATTTAAACCATTGTGTCTGCGGTTTTTATAAATTACTTTTGTAAAATTCAATCTTAATAAATTCACGAGTAAACCGTAAATTCCTGGTCGTAAGGGTTATAATTTATTTTGACATTAAACTGCGACTAAATTTCTGAATTTTGTGCAAATTTCCAATGGAAGAATTTATTTAAATGATTGTGGCTGCTGTTTTTTTTAAATATTTTTGTAAAATTCAATCTTAACAAACACCCGAGTAATCCGCAAGTTCGTCGTCCCAAGGGTTGAAAATGTTTATAATTTATTTTGAGATTAAACTGCGGCTAAATTTCTGAATTCTGAACAAATTTCTTATGGAAGTATTTATTTAAATAATTGTGTCAGCTGCTTTTTTTAATATTGTAGTAAAATGCAATCTTAATAACTTCACGAGTAATCTGCAAATTCGTCCTCGTATGGGTTGAAAATAATTATAATTTATTTAGAGATTAAACTGCCACTAAATTTCTGAATTCTGATCAAATTTCAAATGGAAGAATTTTGTTTAAATAATTGTCTGCTGTTTTATTTTAATAATTTTGTAAAATTTAACCTTAATAAATTCACGAGTAATACACAAATACGTGATCCTAAGGGTTGACAATTTGATAATTTATTTTCAGATTAAACTGCGACTAAATTTCTGAATTCTGAACAAATTTCAAATGGAAGAATTTATTTAAATTATTGTGTGTGCTGTTTTATTTTTAAATATTTTTGTTAAAAACAATCTTAATAAATTCTCGAGTAATCCGCAAATTCGTCGTCCAAAGGGTTGAAAATGTTTATAATTTATTTTGAAATTAAACTGCGACTAAATTTCTGAGTGCTGAACAAATTTTCAATGGAAAAATTTATTTAAACAATTGTGTCTGCCGTTTTTTTAAAATACTTTTGTAAAATTTAATCTTAATAAATTCACGAGTAAACCGTAAATTCCTGGTCGTAAGGGTTGAAAATTTATTTTGAGATTAATCTGCGACTAAACTTTTAAATTCTGAACAAATTTTCAACAGAATAACTTATTTAAATAATTGTGTTTGTTGTTTTTTTCAAATATTTTTGTAAAATTCAATCTTAATAAATTCACGAGTAATTCGCAAATTCGCTATCGTAAGGGTTGAAAATTTGATAATTTATTTTGAGATTAAACTGCGACTAAATTTCTCAATTCTAAACAAATTTCCAATGGAAGAATTTGTTTAAATAATTGTGTCTGTTTTTTTAAATTGTTTTCGAAAATTTAATATTAATAAATTCACGAGTAATCCGCAAATTCGTGCTCTTAAAACTTAAATATTTTTATAATTTATTTTGAGATTAAACTGCGACTAAATTTCTAAATTCTGAACAAATTTCCAACGGAAGAATTTATTCAAAGAATTGTGTCTCTTGTTTTTTTTTGTTAAATATTTTTGTAAAATTCAATCTTTAAGTTTTATTTGTTTTTGTAGATCTGTTGGTTGTAACACAGATCAAAGTTTTTATCATTTGCAATAAATATTAAATAATGAATATAAAAACAAGTCCATTAAAGCATGTATTTTCCAAAATGTTATTTGTAAATAATTTGATAATTAGAAATAGTCGATTAAAGAACAAAACTACTCAGTTACGACGGACTTAAAAGTTGTAATTAATTCAAAAATTTAACCTTGAATTAATTGACAAGGCTGACGTATTTAAATTAGACAGTTTTAATCAATCCCCAACTCAATTTATTTAAACTAAATCACTACAATTAATTATAAAAATGTAAGTATTTGATTTTTAAACAAAACAAAATTTATTAAAAACAGTAAATAAATATTTCTTGATTTTAGGTTTGTTCTATTAAAATTTTTTAACTTAAATATGCTAGCAGGAAAATCTATGGCCGGAATTACACTTTTTTCTCATTTTATTGTCATCTTTTAGTTTCTTGAATAATACTAGATACAAACGATAATTATTGATTAGAAAATTCCACTATCAAGTATTTAAATATTGTGGAAATGGAATATGAATAAATAAAAAACTGGTTATTGAAGCACATTATTTAAAAATTATCTAAACCTGCAAAATTAGGTTATTTTGCATAAGGTGTGCTCGATTTAAAGCTCGAATGAAAGGTCTAATTTTGATATTTATTTGTCAGGACGAATTAGTTAATTCCTGAATTTAGATGGGATGATAGACGTTGAGTAATTAATTAGATTACTCTGAATAATAAACTGTGATGGAAGGGGGCAATGAAATAGCCTTATATTTCCTGCTATTTTCGTTTTTAAAGAAGCAGTAGTCAACATTTTGCATAAATACATTTTGAAAACGCATCGGTGACTTAAAGAACACACTTTTATATTTTGAATATTTCAGTTTTGTGAATTACGTTACATTGACATCGGTTGTTAGTGCAAAGGGCCGTATTAAATTTAAATAACGCCAAAATTTTTGATTCGCTTACAATATGTGAACGACTCCTAGATTTATGTCGCCATAATTTTTTTTATCATTACGTTTTATGCCCTAAAGCTTTACGTATAAGATCAGAATACTGCTAGCAAGTAGCATTCATTGCACTCGAGATTTGCAACCTATAAGAATACCAGTGCAGTTAAAAATTGTCAAAATAAATTTGTGATTTTTCCCGAAAATTATTGTTTGGGGGGAGGAACGGGGACAAAAAACACCACAAAGTGCGACTGTCTATAAATTAGGAGAAGGCAGGATAGCATTCCTACATCTTTGGGGTACAACTTCACCGTTATTGACGAGAAATTCGGCTAAAATGCGGAATTTTTATCATGTCCCATTAAAAATATATAAATAATTTTTTTGATCTTTACCGAAAACTGTTGCTTAGGGAAGGAGAGGGGTCAAAGAACACCACAAATTGGGACTTGCGACAAAAATGGGAGAAGGGGAAATAGCATTCCTACAATTTTGGGGTATTACTTCACCGTTATTCACGAGAAATTTGGCTAAAATGCGGAATTTTTACACCTACCGTTAAGTATTTGGGGGTTGCTGAATATTCGGCATTTTGTTTGGTACATAAAAGGAATACTAAATTGCAATTTTTTTGAACATTTTAAAGGTATAATTAAGATTAAAATACATCAAAAGAAAATTAATAATAATGTCGGCAGCCAAACTGGACGCTATCCGCTTATGCAATTAACCAACACATTTTGGCAGTATTCGGCATATAAGTATTCGGCACATGGCCGAATAATTGACGCGGGTTAGGTAATACTCGTTACTTAGCCGAATAGCCGGCCTAACATTTAGTACTTGGCTGAATATTTATCAGAGTAATTGGTTTAATATTAGGTACGGGGACGAGTACTAAACCGAATATTTGGTACTTTTGCGAATATTTATACGAATAATTGGTTTAATATTCGATACGTAGCCGAGTATTAAGCTGAATATAATCCGAGTAATTGGTTTAATATTATGTACGCGGCGGAGTATTAAGCCGAATATTTGGCACTTTGCCGAATTGTTAACTGAGTAATTGGTTTTATATTTGGTACGCGGCCGAGTATTTGGCCGAATATTTCGTACTTCTGCGATCATTTGTTCGATTATATGGTTCAATATTCGGTAGGCCGCCGAGTATTAAGACGAATACTTAGCCAAATATTTATCCGAGTATTTGGTTTAATATTAGGTACGCGGCGGAGTATTAAGGCGAATATTTGGCACTTTGCCGAATTGTTAACTGACTAATTGGTTTTATATTCGGTACGCGACAGAATATTTGGCCGAATATTTGGTACTTTTACGAATATTCATCCGAGTAATTGCCTTAATATTCAGTAGGCGGCCGAGTATTAAACCGAATATTTTGCACTTTGCCGAATTGTTAACTGAGTAATTGGTTTTATATTTGGTACGCGGCCGAGTATTTGGCCGAATATTTCGTACTTTTGCAATCATTTATTCGAGTAATTGGTTCAATATTCGTTAGGCCGCCGAATATTAAGACGAATACTTGGCCAATTATTTATCCGAGTAATGGGTTTAATATTAGGTACGCGGCGGAGTATTAAGCCGAATATTTGGCACTTTGCCGAATTGTTAACTGACTAATTGGTTTTATATTCGGTACGCGACAGAATATTTGGCCGAATATTTGGTACTTTTGCGAATATTCATCCGAGTAATTGCCTTAATATTCAGTAGGCGGCCGAGTATTAAACCGAATATTTTACACTTTGCCGAATTGTTAACTGAGTAATTGGTTTTATATTTGGTACGCGGCCGAGTATTTGGCCGAATATTTCCTACTTTTGCAATCATTTATTCGAGTAATTGGTTCAATATTCGTTAGGCCGCCGAATATTAAGACGAATACTTGGCCAATTATTTATCCGAGTAATGGGTTTAATATTAGGTACGCGGCGGAGTATTAAGCCGAATATTTGGCACTTTGCCGAATTGTTAACTGAGTAATTGGTTTTATATTTGGTACGCGGCGGAGTATTTGGCCGAATATTTCGTACTTTTGCAGTCATTTATTCGAGTAATTGGTTCAATATTCGTTAGGCCGCCGAATATTAAGACGAATACTTGGCCAATTATTTATCCGAGTAATGGGTTTAATATTAGGTACGCGGCGGAGTATTAAGCCGAATATTTGGCATTTTGCCGAATTGTTAACTGACTAATTGGTTTTATATTCGGTACGCGGCAGAATATTTGGTACTTTTGCGAATATTCATCCGAGTAATTGCCTTAATATTCAGTAGGCGGCCGAGTATTAAGACAAATATTTGGCACTTGGCCGAATATTTATCCGAGTAATTGGTTTAATAGTCAGTACGCAGCCGAGTATTAAGCGGAATATTTATCCGAGTAATTGGTTTAATATTCGGTATGCGGCCGAGTTTTAGGCCGAATATTTGGTACTTGGCCAAATATTCATCCGAGTAATTGATTTAATATTTGGTACGCGGCCGAGTATTAAAACGAATATTTATCTGAGTAATTGGTTTAATCTTCAGTACTTGGCCGAATACTCGGTTTTTCGGCCGAATGCTTGGTTGAATAGTTTTCCGAATATTCGCCGAATTGTTGACCGAATATTCGACATTCAGCCAGCGCCCAAAATCACTATTTGGTGCATCCCTACAAATTGTTAAGTAATTCAACTGCTTTTATTTAATTTTTTACGAATTTTAAAAGTACCTAAAATTTATGGTTTTGCATTTTTAAATTAAAAAAAAATGTTTTTTTTCCAAAATTGTGCTTTTTAAGAATAGAAATGTTCTTAGACTTTCTAACACAAAATTTCTTAATTTTCAGAATATTATTTTATTATAATTAATTGCTCCTTATAATCATTTTTAACAATTTAATTTTAACCACTTCATTAAAACAAAGCTAGTAATAAAGTTATAATGGCGATAATATGAGTCTTTGTGGAAATGTGTACAAATACCTGACTAGGTTTTCCGCAGTTTTTAAAAATCTTCATAAATAAAATTGTATAAAGTAAATTGTTGAACAGAACATCAGCCAACACATGAGAATAAAAAACAGATATTTAATCTGAGTGTGATGCTAACTTAGAAACTTGTGTTTGAACTAGCATTAATTTTTTGTAATATAGCACGAAGACATCACGTCGGGTTAAAAATTACCATTGCCTAATCAATCTGCGACCTTTTACCCTGCAATTTCAAAATAATTCAGATTGAAACGGCTTCCAATACGGCATGATAAATTTAGACAAATTACAGCGGGCTTCTAAAAAATTACTCTTACTGTCACGTAATCGATTTTTTATTTTAATAAACGCTCCGGCAATATTAAATAGAGGCCTCAAACTTAAACTAATCGCTATTTTAGCATACACTGCTAACGATCGTACGTGTGTTAAACCCAAGTGAATATTAAGTAGGCTTTGGAAGAAAAACCTGGCAACCTGGCGACTTTTTTCTCACGAAGGTATGCAAATCGTACACTTTTCTATGGTGTCATAATTATTTTGCAATGACCTACCCTAGTAGGGCCATTTTCACTGCACAAAACGCACTGTGATCTATTCATGGTACGGTCTTCCCCTATTTAAATACGACCGACCCATGCAACTTTTGCACGAGTTTCCAGTCAGGCAGGACGAGAAATTCGCAGGACCTTTATAAACAGTGGCCAGAACTGTGAATAGGCCTAAATTTGAATGCGAAAAAATTATCGGGGGCTTAGAATGCGTTTTTAAGAGGGTTTTATCGAAGAAAAAAGTTACATTCTAAGGTGTGTTGACCAGGGGTCACGAAGGGATCTTTTTGAGGTATTTTTTCTGGACTTGTCTCTTTTAACAGATTGGGATTCGTTTTTTCCGTTAGGTTTTTGTCAGACCGACATAGAATTTTAACGTATTTTTTTGCTTTGTATTTTTCCGGTTTTTGTGCATGTTTGGCTCGTGCTATATTTTTATGGATTTGTGAATAAGAATAGATTGCGTATGAAGAAAGGAAAAAATCGTTTTATCGTTTGTATCGGAATTTCCGGGAATCCTTAAATGACTGGTTCATTATTCGAAAACGTCCTTTGATTATTATATTGAAACTTTGTACGCCCCCGGGTTTTTTAATCTCTTAGTCGGTCCACAACAATGTTGTGTCCCTAATGCATCATTAATGGTAAGTCAAAACTTGGCGTAGGTTTTTTATTTGTAATATAGCGTGTCGAAATGTATTTGTCCGTAACTCGCTTGTTTTTTTCACCAAACTATAATTACGATGTAGAATTTGTTCCTAGAAAATTCAATTTTGGGTTCAACACGCCAAGTCGATATTAAATTTTGTGTTATTAACGTTTGTACGTTTGCTAGTGGTATTCTCCTGTCTGCAAGTGCTTTTTTTCTTAGGCAACTTTCGTATAAAATGATATGGCAACGTTAAAAATGTACCGCTAGCTGCAATTTTAAAATTACCTTTTTTTTACCTTCGGTTCTGGTTTAATATTAAGATTCTATATTCTTGGTTGACGTGTTTGATTTTTATGTAAAATTGTGTCTAACATAAAAAATTCTTGACGATTTAATTAAATATTTAGTCGTCGAGTGATGTATATTGTATAATATTCCGGTAAATTATTTTCTAAAATTGAGCCACTTTATTAGTGCGAGAAATATTTATTTATAGCAACAAACGTTGTTGCGTTATATATACATACTTATAAATAATAAATTAATTATTGGGCATTTAGTGTTTATTATTAGGGTATGATTTTACTGTTTTTAGCAGGCACGTGCACCTAAATAAAATAACCTTTCTGTTTTCGGTTACAGTTCAACTCGAAATATTTCTGGGTTGCGTTTTCGGTTACGTTTTAATACTTCAAATTTCGGCGTCGATTACGGTTACCGATGTTTACCGGTATTTATTTAATGTTTAATAACAATACATTAACAACAATAAGAAAACTGATAGATAATGCACTTCTTTGAAAGTGTAAATTTTTCGTATAGGTCGAGCTTTTTAATTTATTATACAGAAACATATCTAGAGCCTGATAATTGCACATTTCTGAATTTATGAGCTAAATAGTGCGTTATATTTGCACATTTCTAACTATATGATTGCACAATTCCGACCCTAAAATCCAAATAATGCGTCACAATTGCACAATGCTGACTTTTTAATCCGAATAGAGCATCATAATTGCACATTTTTGACTTTATGATTCTAATAGCGCGTCATAATTGCACATTTCCGACTTAATGATACTAACAGTGCATTATAATTGCACATTTCTGAGTTTATAATCTTAGCAGTGCGTCATAATTGCACATTTATGACTGTATAATTCGAATAGTGCGTAATAATTGCATATTTCTGACTGTATGACCCCCATAATGTTTTCATAATTGCATAATTCCGACTCTAAGATCCAAATAATGCGTCACAATTGCACAATGCTGACTTTTTAATCCGTATAGAGCGTCATAATTGCACATTTTTGACTTTATGATTCTAATAGCGCGTCATAATTGCACATTTGACTAATAATTCCTAATAGTGCGTCATATTTGCACATTTCCGACTTAATGATACTAACAGTGCATTATAATTGCACATTTCTGAGTTTATAATCTTAGCAGTGCGTCATAATTGCACATTTATGACTGTATAATTCGAATAGTGCGTAATAATTGCATATTTCTGACTGTATGACCCCCATAATGTTTTCATAATTGCATAATTCCGACTCTAAGATCCAAATAATGCGTCACAATTGCACAATGCTGACTTTTTAATCCGAATAGAGCGTCATAATTGCACATTTTTGACTTTAGGATTCTAATAACGCGTCATAATTGCACATTTGACTAAAAATTCGTAATAGTGCGTCATACTTGCACATTTCCGACTTAATGATACTAACAGTGCATTATAATTGCACATTTCTGAGTTTATAATCTTAATAGTGCGTCATAATTGCACATTTATGACTGTATAATTCGAATAGTGCGTAATAATGGCATATTTCTGACTGTATGACCCCCATAATGTTTTCATATTTGCACAATTCCGACTCTTAAGATCCAAATAATGCGTCACAATTGTACAATGCTGACTTTTTAATCCGTATAGAGCGTCATAATTGCACATTTTTGACTTTATGATTCTAATAGCGCGTCATAATTGCACATTTGACTAATAATTCCTAATAGTGCGTCATATTTGCACATTTCCGACTTAATGATACTAACAGTGCATTATAATTGCACATTTCTGAGTTTATAATCTTAGCAGTGCGTCATAATTGCACATTTATGACTGTATAATTCGAATAGTGCGTAATAATTGCATATTTCTGACTGTATGACCCCCATAATGTTTTCATAATTGCATAATTCCGACTCTAAGATCCAAATAATGCGTCACAATTGCACAATGCTGACTTTTTAATCCGAATAGAGCGTCATAATTGCACATTTTTGACTTTAGGATTCTAATAACGCGTCATAATTGCACATTTGACTAAAAATTCGTAATAGTGCGTCATACTTGCACATTTCCGACTTAATGATACTAACAGTGCATTATAATTGCACATTTCTGAGTTTATAATCTTAATAGTGCGTCATAATTGCACATTTATGACTGTATAATTCGAATAGTGCGTAATAATGGCATATTTCTGACTGTATGACCCCCATAATGTTTTCATATTTGCACAATTCCGACTCTTAAGATCCAAATAATGCGTCACAATTGTACAATGCTGACTTTTTAATCCGTATAGAGCGTCATAATTGCACATTTTTGACTTTATGATTCTAATAGCGCGCCATAATTGCTCATTTGACTAAAAATTCTTAATAGTGCGTCATATTTGCACATTTCCGACTTAATGATACTAACAGTGCATTATAATTGCACATTTCTGAGTTTATAATCTTAATAGTGCGTCATAATTGCACATTTATGACTGTATAATTTGTATAGTGCGTAATAATTGCATATTTCTGACTGTACGGCCCAAATAGTACATCATAATTGCAATTTCTCACTTTATAATCCCAATAGCGCAACATATTTGCACATTTCTGAGTTTATAAGCCTAATGGTGCGCCATAATTGCACATTTCTGACTTTATGATCCGAATGGTGCGTCATAATCGCACATTTTTAGTTGTATAAACCACTTTATGCCTCATAATTACAAAGTTCTGACTGTATAATACAGATAGTGCGTCGTAATTCTAGCTTTTCTGTCTTATGATTTGCATAGTGCGTCATAATTTCATATTTTTGACTGTTTGACCCAAATAGTGCGTTATAGTTGCAACTGTTCTTAACTTTATTATCAGAAAAGTGTATCATAATTGTAGCTTTTCTGACGTGCGATCCACAAAGTACGTCATAGTTGCAACTGTTTTCACTTTATGATACGAATAGTGTCTCATAATTGCACATTTCTGTTTTATGATGTCAATAGTGTGTCACAATTGCGCGTTACTGACTTTATGATTCAAATAGTGCACATTTCTGGCTGTATGATCCAAACAGTGCGTCAAAATTGCAACTTTTTTCACGTTATGATCCAAATAGTGGGTCATAATTGCAAATTTTTGACTTTATGATCCGAAAAATGCATCATAATTGCACATTTATGACTGTATGATCCAAATAGTGCGTCACAATTGACATTTATGACTTTATGATCTGAATAGTGCGTCATAATTACACATTTCTGACTTTATGATCCAAATTGTGCGTCACAATTGACATTTATGACTTTATGATCTGAATAGTGCGTCATAATTGCACATTTCTGGCTGCATGGTCTACATAATGCGCCCTAATTGCACGATTCTGACTGTATGATCCAAATTGGTCATAATTGCACATTTCTGTTTTATGATGCCTATGGTGCGCCATAATTGCGCGTTATTGACTTTATGACCCAAACAGTCCATCATTATTGCACATTTTTGGTCGTATGATCCAAATACTGCGACATAATTGCACATTTCTGAATAACTGTCGCTGATTCTGACACACTCGCCCAAGATAACTTTGCAGTAGAGAACAGAACATATTTCGTTCTTTCTAATGTCTACGCAGTTTGCATAGTTGCATTACTGAGCCAACATAAATTAATTTTTTGGCTACAAACCTCTCGTCAACTCAAAGGGCTAACCGCGAGAAATATAAAAGTTAAGTTGTTATTGTTATTTGCTACAGTAAATAAATCCGAGTTCGAAATTTGGCGAAACAGAGAAATGCCGGTATTTATCTAAAATAATTACGGTTACGATTTTCGGTTAAGGTTTTCGTTTCGATTACAATGCAGAAAATTTCGCGGCTGTTTTCGGTTACATATGGGTGCACATCCCTTTTCAAAACTTAATGAAGTCGTCCGTCTAACGGATTTTTGTAAAAACTCGAAAAATGGTAAATTTTGGTGCATAAGCATTTTTTGTGGTTACAAATATTAAGAAAAATTTGGCTTGTTTCAATTAATTTTACTAAGCAGTCTAGTGCTTGCTCTTGTTAATAAAACACTTTGTACAAACGCATTATATTTTCAAAATCCATGGCTAAGTTCTAGAATATTTTAAAAAACTTAATTGATTACATTTTAAAATGTGTTACTTTTGGAGTAAGTGTGTATGTTGCCTTAAATGTGCGAGTTTTAAGTTTTTTAAATTAATACTTAAAAAAATTAATTTCTAAGTAATTTAGAAATTTATGTAGAAACACTCTGTATATTTCCCAAAGCAGAAGTAAAATATGGGATAATAATATCAATTTAGTCTATAGGTACATGATAAAATGTTAATCCTCCAGATATATTTTTCAGCATTAGTAAGGTCTATTTTGTTACAATACCCTGTACATTTTTAATTGTAAGGATTGATTTGGGTTTTTCGTCGTTATTGCAGTTGTAGAGCAACGGTGGTTTTCAAATGAATGCTATTTATTATAAGTTTATTATATTCTTCTTTACATTTCATTTTAGATTTCATTTTTTAATAGAAAACACCCTGTATATTCATAAAAATTAAACAAAAAAATAATTTTAGAGAAGTATTGGAGTACGTATGAATTCAAAAATTGATTAACTAATTTGTTATTCAATTTTAAATAAGTGCACAAATTTAAAATTATTATAATGCTTATTTTAAACACCCTGTATGTGTTTAGAAATTAGCAGTAATGTTATTTTTCATTTTGAAGTTTGTAAAAAAATTTATTTTTGTTTTTTTCAAGTGGATTATTTTATTACTATTCGTTTTTTAGAACTTTAGTTTTTTTGAACATCCTGTATATTTTTACATCTGCAATGGCATAATTCGTTAATTTAATTGACTTCAATTTAATGCGCATTCAGTTAGTTGCCTCATATTTCTTACTTGTAAAATTAATATTATGGTAAGTTACGGGACCGATTTTTTTTCAAACAATAAATTTAATAACCGAAATAAAATTCAAAGTGCAGGAATTCACTTATCCTTCATACCCTCTTAAAATAAACATAATTGCCCCAAAGTTGCCCAACAATTTCGTAAATATTTATATTATAAGTTTACGACATTTAGACGCGGAAGTTTTTTTCCAAAAGGGTTTTGCCCTAAAAAGGGACGGCTCCCGATTGCTTCGAAGGCTAATAAACCCATAAAAGTGCAACAAAAAAGGCCCCGTCGGCTTTGACAAATGCACTGCCCGAACATTACATTGCAATACGCAATAGTCGAGCATGCACCAAGATAAATTCATGTTACACTTAACAGCCGGACCTAATAACCCTTTTGTGTATTCGAAGTAAATTTACGATTCCAAACTGTACATTTCTACATTTTACAACGTCTTACGGACCGGAGCTTTTAGGTTATTGGGCAAAAAATGGTGGGCTACAAAAAATGTGCCAATGAACTCGAGATGGGTTTATGAAGTGTCATCGTTGCAGAATGCAGAATGTTCGGCTAGAAAAATGCAATGATGTTCAAAACCGACTCGTAAGGAAATAAAATGATTATATAATAGGTGCTGTACTTATTTGTGATGTTTGTCTTTGATTTTATAGCTGGGTGTCTTTTATTAATTACTAAATTCTGACATTAATATTTACTATTCATATTATTTTAATGCAGAAAATTGTATTAAATGTGTTATACGAGAAAAAAAAACATTAAAATCAAATAAATACACAAATTTTCGAAGTAATATTTAATATTTGAAGTAGTATAAATAAAACAAAATAATAAAAAGCAATAAATTGGTTTTTCACAACAGACCGATAGTTAATTGTCAATCGGTTAAGTAATAAGTGTCCATATGCGATTATATAATATGCACAATTGTACATCCAACATCCGCTTAGTGCGAAGTAATTTATTGAAAGTAATAAGTATTAATTCCATTAAGAATTATACAAATAATATTTATTCGAATGCGTTTTATTCAAACAAATAAGTAGGTATCTATTCAAATGAATTTATTCGAATACGTTCTTTTTCAGATATTCGATTATTCGAGTAACTATTTATTCGATAGTTCGAAAAACTTAAATTATAATATGGTTAATCGATATATCGAATTATTCGATATATTGTTCGAACTATCGATACAAATGAACAGCGCTGCTCGTAAAACTATAACGCACCAGCCATAGTTTTGCCCAGAGCAGGCCCGTCGTCAAGCCTAAGCTAAGAAAGCAAGGTAGCCTAAGTAACTCCAATAATTACAAAAATATTTAATATTATATAGTAATAGCAAACTAGCTTTAATAGTCATTGCAAGATTAAAAAATATTCATAAGCTATGGTCATCATAATATCAGCTAGGCCAAAAAAGGATGTTTTCATACATAGATGCTCAACTACCGGCCTTACGTGCTCATAAACAGACGGGGCCCTTGCCAGGCCTAAAAGAGGAAGGCAGATTACAAGATTTAAGAACTGTTATAAACTTACGCTGGTTATACAATGAAATAAACCAAAATTTAAAAAAAATTGTTTTGATACATAGATGCTCCACTACCAGCCTTATGTGCTCATAAACAGACCCGGCCGATGTCGGGTCTAAGAGAAGAAAACGGATTAAAAGATGTTAGAATATTCATAAACTTATGCTTATCATACCTTGAGCTAGGTCAAAAATTAAAAAAAAATTATTTTCATGTACAGATGCTCAACTACCAGCTTAACGTGCTCATAATCAGACTGGGCCGTTGCCAGGTCTAAGAGAGGAAGGCAGATTACAAGATTCAAGAACTGTCATAAACTTCTGCTGATTATACAATGAGATAAACCAAAATTACAAAAAAATTGTTTTTGTACATACATGCTCAAGTATCAGCCTTACGTGCTCATAAACAGAGTGACTCGCGGTCAGGTCTAAGAGAGGAATAGAAGTTAGACGATTCAAAAATATTCATAAACTTTTGCTCATCATACTATTAATACGACCAAAATTTAAAAAAACAATGTTCTGCTACATGGATGCTCCACTACCAGCCTTCCGTGCTCATAAACAGACCGGGCCGTTGTCGAGTCTAAGAGAGGAATGCAGATTAAAAGATGTTAGAATATTTATAAACTTATGCTTATCACACTATGAGCTAAGTTAAAATAAAAAAAATTGTTATCATACATAGATGCTCCACTACCAGCTTTACGTGCTCATAAACAGACCGGGCCGTTGTCAGGTATAAGAGAAGAATAGAGATTAGAAGGTTTAAGAATATTCATAAACTTATACTCATCATACTATGAGCTAGTTCAAAAAAGAAAAAAATGTTTTCATACATAGATGCTGAACTACCAGCCTTATGTGCTCATAAACAGACTGGGCCGTTGCCAGGTCTAGGAGAGGAAGGCAGATTACAAGATTCAAAAACTGTTATAAACTTATGCTGATTATACAATGAAATAAACCAAAATTAAAAAAAATTGTTTTTGTACATAGATGCTCAAGTACCAGCCTGACGTGCTCATAAAAAGCTGACTCGCGGTCAGGTCTAAGAGAGGAATAGAAGTTAGAAGATTCAAAAATATTCATAAACTTATGCTCATTATACTATTAATACGACCAAAAATTTAAAAAAATTTTTTGATACATGGATGCTCCACTGCCAGCCTTACGTGCTCATAAACAGACGGGGCCGTTGTCGAGTCTGAGAGAAGAATGCAGATTAGAAGATGTTAGAATATTCATAAACTAATGCTTATCATACTATGAGCTAGGTTAAAATAAAAAACAATGTTATCATACATACATGCTCCACTACCAGCTTTACGTGCTCATAAACAGACCGGGCCGTTGTCAGGTTTAAGAGAGGAACATAGATTAGAAGACTAAAGAATATCGTAAACTTATGGTCATCATACTATGAATAGGGCGAAAATAAAAAAAAAAGTTTTAATACATAGATGCTCCACTACCAGCATTACGTGCTCATAAACAGGTTTAAGAGAGGAATATAGATTAGAAGATTTAAGAATATTCATAAACGTATGCTGATCATACTATGAGCTAGATCAAAATAAAAAAATCCGTTCATACATTGATGTTCAACTACCCGTCTTACGTGCTCATAAACAGATTGGGCCGTTGCCAGGCCTAAAAGAGGAATAGAAATTATAAATAAAAAAATATTTTGTTTTTATACATAGGGACAGTAAAGAGCGAAAAATGAGCTCAGTTAGTTAAATATGCGTAGAGGAAAAAGATTTATACTCTGCTGTTATTAATATTCACGAAGTATGAGCACAGACTCCCCCCCCCCCCCGTTTACTGAATAAGACGCAATTACATTTAATACCTTAGAAAGTTGGTTTTAACGCAAATTCATAGCTAATGAAATACGAAAGAACGAAAAATGAGGTCGGTCCGTCAAAAAGTAAGTAAGCGGGCTAAGAATTATATTCTACTTCTTATAATATAGTCGCTTGAGCCAAGTATAGAAACTATATTTTCCCAGCCGTTTATTGAGTAAGAATGTATTAAATTAAAAACTTCAAGAGTTCCCAGAGGGCGTTACAACTGAGGTAGAAAAAACAAGTTCTGTAGTTGCATCAGAATTTTATAAAAAATTTAACCACCATTTTCAGTTATGGTTTTTAATGAAAAGTGTTTTTCGTATCAACAGATAAGTTTACTGAATATATACAGGATAATTGCCACTAAATGGGCGTTTTAGTATTAAAGTCGAAAATTAAAATTTTTATCTAAAGAAAACAATTAAAATAAATAAGGTTTCAAGTTTTTGTGGTTATTTTGAAATTTTAAACAGGGTTTCTTTTGCTGGGATCAACAATTGTAAACCGTTGAATATATTTTTTTTGTGTAATTACATACACCGAGTGTTAATATTTCAGTTCCAAACATGAAATTTTATTCCATTCAAATTAAAATTAAGAACACGAGTCTCATAACAATATAAAACCCTTTTATTGGAAAATGAGTAAACATACGACCTCTAGACCTATGCCAAATAAAAAAGTTATTAAATCATAGAAGTTTTCGACGAAGACAGTTTTTGTTCAAGAACGCGGACAGCTTCCTCTGCAGCCGCGCTACCATAGCAATCCGAGGCTTTCATTAAGGTGTAGCGGAGTGTATATTTTGTCTTGGATTTTTTTGTGGCCCTAGGGCATTTCTATCCACCTGGCTCAAACCCAGGCCGCTGGTTGGACTTCTCTCATAACTACAAGCTCCACTACTACCTGTAGATAATGTACTCGTTCGTTCTCCGCTTGTACATTCATTCTGCATAAAAAGTTTATAAAATCTTAACGTATTGATTTTTTTTAGAAAAACAACGCTGAAGACATGTCCAGCAGAAAAAAAAATTGAACTAGATTTCGAGATATTAAAGATAAAAATAAATAGCGTTTGAAAATTGCAAAGAAAAATGTAGTTTTGTTTATGTGAAAAATCAATAAACACATTTTGATATTTTGTGGTATTTGAGCGGGTGTTCAAATGTTGAAATTATCCCGACCTAGACAAAATCAGCTCGATTTCTAAAATTAACTGAAAGGTTGGTTTTAGTGCGTTTAGTTCGTTTAGTAACCGTTACGAACAGCGTAAATAATCAAAATCGACCACAAATCGCTTATTTCGATAAAAAATTCCAATACCGTGACCTTATACGTGGCTCATTACAAACTCGGCCGGTAAAAAACGAACCTGATCCAAAGAGAAAACAGTGGCAGCCATTATACATAATAACGAACAATCGAACAGTCTACAAAAAAGTGTTAATAGCCTATAAATATTGTAGAATGACTTTTTGTGCGTAAACCACTTACAAGCCCACAAAAAAATGTTTACTACACACAAAAAATTTGGCACGCGTGTTTGGGATTCATTCACAACTACGACTGTTCCCGTTGTTATCTTTAGATAGACGATTTGGCCATGCAAAAAAATCGTTTACTAGTTTCGACCCTAAAATTAAAAACGTAACCGCTAAGAAACAAATAAATATTAAAATCGACCACTTTTACTTTCAATGGAATTTTTTGGCCCTCGCACATGTTCCTGGTATCCCACCCTCAATCTCAGATATGTTTACATTTATTTTTTATCCGGAATATACCGGCCACATGGGGTACAGTGGTCCAAATAAGTGCAGGCCCAAACTAACTAAAGAATAAACCCTTAGTTTTATCAGTCTGAGAGGGGTTGGCAAACTCGCATTTAAAAATCGCAAGATGGAAGAGTTAGGTTATGTGCAATCGAGCCGCCATTTTGGAAAACAATTGCGCAAACAATGCAGACGTAAAACAAAAGAATGTTTGGACGACCACGCTCTCTAGACCGTGTGAACTTGTCTAGCTGAGCTAGGCTAGGTTAGGTCATGTGTTCGGCGAGTAAGGGTGGATTTTAGAAAACAGTTTTGATCACTAACACTCGTAAATCAGCGTAGAAAGTGAAATTATTTACATATTTTTTGTTTTAGAACAAACACAGGTGGTGGATGAAAAAGCCCGGATTTTTTGTGAGATGCTTAGGTCCATTATTATTCGAAGAAAACTTTAATTGTAATCTTAGACCTTTTATTTAATGCAGGTAAAAATACATTTTGTTTTAATTAATTACTTTTTTTGAGAGCAAAATTTAAACTAGGTTTTTTAAATTAAAATTAATTTATAAATTGTCTTTTTTTCAGAACCAAAACCGTCATCAAAACTTTCCTCGACATTCAAGATCAAAACACGAGATTTAATTTAGGGTCCAAAAAATTCAAGGGCACTTAAATTACCCCATTTTCTGTCCTTTTTCAGCCTCCCACATCTGCAGGTCGGCGATTTCATAAATTACTCTGATTTCGATTTTTTTTTTGTTTCATGAACCTGACTTTGTATTTAAATAAGTTAGTTATCCGTGGAATTCTACGATACTTCCTCATCGTTCGTGCAGTTTAATTAATTTCTATTGTGGACAACAAAAATAAAATTTGAAAAATTAGAATATTAGACATCTCTGACAAGGTTCAACATAGTTTTTCTAATCTGTATACGTAAATGTAGAGTTAGACTAACTATCTTCATACAGTCAAACAAGATTTGTAACAGTTTTAAGATCAATAAACTAAAATGTACAATATAAATAAATTAAGAAAATGTTGAAGTAGTCTGTAATTAATGTTCGGCGTAGGTAATTTAACTTTTAAACTTACAAATACAGAATATATTTAAGAAGTTTGTCCAAAACTTTTTATTTAGTCTAGACGATTTAATGAAAAAAAAACACTTTCAAAGTACCTAAAAATAAAAATAAACGCAAAATGAGTTTGCGGTAAATCTAGCGTATGAAAAGATTTTTTTTTCTAGTATTTTACTGAATTTTCAAGGTTTGCTTATTGGTAGTTTTTCATATTTTCCCCGGGATTTATTATTTATTATTTTTGTTTATTTTTTAAATTTGCAGCGTTCTTTCAGTTTTGAGAGGTGGGCACATAATTTTGTGGGTGAGCGCGATATACATAAGAAAAAAATTATTTTCTAGTGTAACTATAACATCCCCCCCCCTTTCGGTGCTAAAAATTGTAGTAACAATATTCTCGAGTATAGCTTGAAGGGGTACCGGACACAACCCCCCACCTAACACAACCTCCACAGCGTATTTTCCCCATTTCTTTATGGTCATCACTTCCAAACTTTTTTATTGTCACAAGGTCCACATTGGACACAACCTTTAAATAACGTTTTGGACACAATCCCCACTTGGTCGCAACCCCCAATTATCATTTTGGACACTACGGTCACCTTGGTCACAAGTTCCACTTTTCCTTTTAGTCTCAACTTCTCAAGTATTTTTTTGGACACATCGCCCACTTTTCGTTTAGGTCACAACCCCCAATTTCTTCCGTGGTAGCATTTCCAACATGCATCCAATTTTAAAAATCCACAGGGGGCGTTACAGAGAAATTAAGATGATTTGAGAAAACAACTAATGGTTTAGAACCTATAGCAAATTGTTAAAGAAAAGAAAAGAAAATCTTCAAAAAAGCCTTTTCGAGAAGAAAATCTTCAAAAAAAGTCTTTCCAAGAAAAAAAACGTTGAAAAAAGTCTTCAGAATTCAGAATCGGAGTAGCCGCTCCGGAGATAGTAGGAAACATCTGAACGCACTTGTCGTGCTTAAGATGGTACCTAGACACGATGGCTACCTGGACACAACGGCCACTTGGTATTTCGCGTGCCCACATCTTTCACATTGATCCCGTGGACGCAACCTTGGACACGATGGCTACAGCTTCAAATGAACACAACAGTCATACCTTTAGCTGAACACTACAGCGATCTTGGACACATCGGCCACATCTTTAGCTGGATACAACGACTAGATTGGTCTAGTGGACATATCACTCACCGTGGATACAGCGGGTACATCTTCAGCTTGGCACAATGGCCATACTAGTCTAATGGACATATTTGCCAGCTTAGACACAACGGTCAACGACGTCTAGTGAATAAAACGACCCGACCCGACCTGACACTAGGCTCCGTTAGTCGTTGTATCCAAGGCAAGGTGGCCGCTAAGTCGACTAGATAAAATTGGCAGTTGTATCCAATGTAGCCTGTGTGTTGAGCTGCAGATGTGTCTGTTCTGTCCAGCTAAGGGTTTGGCTAGTGTGTCCAGATAGAGGTGTGGCCGTTGTGTCGAGATACAAAAAGTGTGGCAGTTTTGTTCAAGATAACCGTTGTGTCCAGCTGAAGGTGTGGCCGTTGTGTCCAGATAAAGGTGTAGCAGCTATGTTTAAGATGGCCGTTGTATTCAGCTAAACGTGTGGCCGTTCTGTCCAATTAAACGTATGGACGTTGTGTCCAGTTATAGGTGTCGCCATGGTCGTTGTACCCAGTTAAAAAAGTGGCCGTTGTGTCCAGTTAAAAGTGTGGCCATTGTCCCAGCTATAGGTGTGGCTATTGTGTCTAAGATGGCCATTGTGTCTAGGACGGCCGTTGTATACAGCTAAAGGTGTGGCCGTTGTGTCCAGGTAAGGTGTGGGAGTTGTATTCAAGGTGGAGGTTGAGTTCACGATTGCCGTTGTGTGCAAGATAGCAGTTGTGTCCAGCTGAAGGTGTGGCCATTGTGTCCAGATAAAGTTGTAGCAGTTGTGTTCAAGGTTTTGTTCAGCTAAAGGTGTGGCTATTATGTCCAGCTAAGGCTGTTGCTATTGTGTACAGCTATAGGTGTGGCCAGTGTCTAAAATGGCCGTTGTGTCCAGATAAAGGTGTGGCAGTTGTGTTGAAGATGGCCGTTGTGTCCAATTAATGATATGGTGCCGTTGAGTCAAGCTAAAGGTGTCTAAGACGGCCGTTGTGTTCAACTAAACATGCCATTTTGTCCGGATAAAGGTGTGGCCGTTGTGTACTAGACCAATGCAGCTGAAATGTACACGCGAAATACCAAGAAACCATTGTATCGAAGGTTACTGCTAGGTCCAATACGTAAACTACCAAATTGCCGTTGAGTCCAGGTGGCCGTTGTGTTCAGTGGCCGTTGTGTGTTGGGCCCTTTTACAGAACATCTTTTTTATATACCCCCATTTTTTACGTAATTGTGTTCAAGATGGCTCTTGTGTCCAGCTAAAGATGTGGCTGTTGTTTCCCGATAAAGGTGCGAACGTGGCGTTCAGCTAAAGGTGTGGCCATTGTGTACAGCTAAACGTGCGACCGTTGTGTCCAGATAAAGGTGTGGCCGCTGTGTTTACTGGACCAATGTAGCTGAAATGTGTACGCGTAATACCAAGTAGCCATTGTATCCAAGGTTACTGTTAGGTTCAGTACATCGCAATAGCCGCTGTGGTCAGCTAAAAGTGTGGCCATTGTGTTCACTAGACCAATTTGGCCGATACTTGCACGCAAAATACCAAATGGACGTTGTGTCCAAGTGGCTGTTGTATCGTGACTTACAGAAAAAAAAAATTATTTACCTCCATTTTTTACATAATTCATTTAGGTGCAATTACTTTATCATTCTTTTTAAAACCAGTACGAATAATTTAAATAATTATTATATATTATTAATAACTTTTTTCTAGGCTGATCATAGTGGAAGGCTATAAAATTGCCGAAATCAAGACATTTAAAAAGACCTACCTACATGTTTGTGAAATTTAACAAGTTTACAAAAGTATTTATTTATCAAATCATAATTTATATTCCAAAGTAATTTAATTAAGGCAAAATAATTGAACGATATAAGAACGAGCAGAGGATGAAACGGCACGTTTTTATAGCGCAAAACTTCCAGGTATTACAACATCCACATTAACTGGATGTAAATATCTTATCACATCATATGCCCAAGGAGATGTCGCATTATTGTAAATTGATAAATCCTTCTTGATTATTCCCACTTGAGATTAGATAAAATACTTCTCGTATTTTACGGCAGAATAAATTCAGTATAATAGAAATATTCAAATTTTTCCAATGTAATTTTTTAATGGACAAAATCACCCCCTTAATGAGCCGAATCTCATCACACCTGCTACCCCATAAATGTCACCCGGCAAAATATTTATACAAAATAAAATTAGGGTATCTTTTCACTCCCTTCAGCTGAGATTTTGGCAAGTCGTACAATGCAGATCGGCCGATACATCTCAATTGCTACCCTTTCCTATTGTGTTTGGAAATCTCACCTGATATAAAGACGTTATTTCACAATCTAAGTATCGATAAGTGGTCGGATCCCTTTTTACATTGAACGACTAACCTATATTTGAATTGATTCCAACCTCAATCGGGCACACGACTTTGGGGGTAATTTTTGAAATGTAAATGGCTCACCCCTAAAAATCCTCGCCCTTTTTTTGCCCGTATTTACATCGGGATTTAAAAATGAACGTTCTAAATTTTAAATCCATCAATCGATCATTTGCCTACGAGTTTAAATTTTTTTCCCAATTTAAAACATCTTAGGAACGCCGTGCAGTGTCCACAAAGGAACTACTTTCTTCAATCTTCAATCACCGCAACAAATATAAAGGAATCTATCAGCCCCCGCGTAATAAACTCACGACATTCGGCCATCCTTGTCTAGCACTTTGCGGGTAAACGTTCGCACGAAGGACAGACTATTAAATCCGACCTAAACAAGCATTTTATTGAACTCGAGATCTGATTATTAGGTAAGATCAGGTAGAAGGTGTTTTTTAAGGTCCCAAAAAAGTCGCAGGTAAAAAATCGTAGACAAGCGCTTGACCTCTGCTTTGAGAAAAAAATCAGAGACGACTGGAAGAAAGTGAAACGCTCGTTCTCGGCATATTTATGAGTCGGGATGAAATTGCGTTAATGAATAAGAAAAGGAATACGAAATGAGACATATATTGTGAAGGAAGATGGAGAAAACATCTGTTGAACTTTTTTCCAGAACGAAAGCTTGAATCGAAAGCTCCGAGTTTGTATTTAAATTACAAACGAATGGTTTGTTCGCTAAATATTTACTTGGTTGAGAATTATGTACCTGAAAAACTATTTGAACCGAACTGAAGGTAAATACCTACGTAAATACTTTGACGTTCTAATACAGAAAATAAGAAAAATATAATTTGAAAGCTTAAATGACGTACTAAAGCAAAATTTGAAATAATAAGCGCGAGTCTAGTGCGTTCACTTGTTTGCCGCGTAATATTTTTAAATTTTTCAAAATATCGGTCCAACCACGAAACTTGACAGTTTTTAACATTCCTGCAATTCGAAATTTTCACGACAAAGTAGGATACACCGAGTGCAAACGAAACAAGGCTTAATTTAAACAAATGAGATTTGAACTGATTAACATACACGTAAATTCCGACTATTTAATGTTAATTTTAAATTTTCCACACTTCCGGTTTCGCCGGAAATGATTCGAGATTCACTATTTTTAATGGAGAACCCTGTATATTTTGACATTTTTGGAATCGGTCTAGACATAAATACTTTTGTAGAATCCAAACATTTTTTGGTCAAAATAGTGATTCACGCCAACACTTATATTTACGTTAGTATTTTACTTCATAGAAATCATTTTATGTGAGGCTTGTTTCATAACATAATTTTGGCCCAAACAAAAATTAGATCTTAAAAAATTACTTAAAGGGTACTATCACACGTAAAAGTTTATTCTGATTACAAAATATCAAAATATGTAGGATGTTCCTTTTAAAACATGAAATCGGGGACCATTTCCCGTGAAATCGGTGATCATTTCAGGTGAAATCAGGGATCGTTTCCGGTGAAATCGAGGACCATTTCAGGTGAAATCGAGGATCATTTCAGATGAAATCGGGGGTCATTTCCGGTGAAATCGGGGATCATTTTCAGTGAAATCTAAGATCATTTCTGGTGAAATCGGAAATCATTAACGGTGAAATCGGAGATCATTTCCGGTGAAATCGAAGATCATTTCCGGTTAAATCGGGGATCATTTCCGATGGCATCGGGGATCATTTCCGGTAAAATCGGATATCATTTCCGGTAAATCGGGTATCATTTCCTGTCAAAGCGGCGATCATTTCCGGTGAAATCAGGGATCGTTTCCGGTGAAATCGGGAGTCATTTCCGGTGAAATTAGGGATCGTTTCCGGTGAAATCGGGAGTCATTTCCGGTGAAATCAGGGATCGTTTCAGGTGAAATCGGGGGTCATTTCCGGTGAAATCGGGGATCATTTTCAGTGAAATCGAAGATCATTTCTGGTGAAATCGGAGATCATTTCCGGTGAAATCGGGGATTATTTCCGATTAAATCGGGGATCATTTCCGGTAAAATCGGATATCATTTCCGGTAAATCGGGTATCATTTCCTGTCAAAGCGGCGATCATTTCCGGTGAAATCAGGCATCGTTTCCGGTGAAATCGGGAATCATTTCCGGTGAAATCAAGGATCATTTCAGATGAAACTGGGGGTCATATCCGGTGAAATCGGGAATCATTTCCGGCGAAATCGGGGATCATTTTCGGTGAAATCGGAGATCATTTCTGGTGAAATCGGGAATCATTTCCAATGAAATCGGGGAATATTTCCGGTAAAATCGGGTATCATTTCGGGTGAAATCGGGGATCATTTTCGGTAAAATTGGAAATCACTTCTGATTAAATTGAGGATCATTTCTGGTGAAATCGGCGATCAATTCCGTGAAACCGGAAGTACAACAAATTTAAATTTACATCAGATGGATAGGAATTGATGTCTAAATTATTCACTCCAAATTTCACTTGCTTTAATTAATAAATAATGAAAAAATGAAGTCAGGTATATCAACTGTCATAAAAATAATTTTGTTTAATGGCGGCAAACCAACTGACGTAACGACATATTTGCAATTTCACATAATGCTAATGTTCACATACGAATATTCTACACTGCCTGTTAATGGCGTTAGCTTGTTGCTTAATACTAAACTAGCTGACCGGTGGGCTACGCCCAAGGGTCTATCAAAACCCTGCCGTTCTTTGATAGCTCTGTTAGTATTAAAAAAGAAAGTTTGAATATAAAAGTTGTTGATAATTAATTGCTGCATATCTTAAAATTGTTATAAATTATACTGGGTGTTTAGTTAGGCCCTTACAGCATTTTAGTTTGTTATTTTCAAATACAACACCCTGTATATTATTACATTTTTAGATTCTAAATTTAATTACAGGTTTTAAGGCTCAATAATGTTCAAAGTAACGGTTTTGAGTTATTAGCATTTTTGTAAAAATTTATCTACTATATCCCAAATCCGTATCGCTTCCAGCTGTCTCAACTCTACACGCGTACATTTCGGCACAGCTTATTTATTATTTTGTCAGCGGTATTGGGCACGAATGTTCGTCAGCTCCGACGTTTATGTAAAAGACACGTAGGGTGAGTTCATCGCGGTCATGAATACACAAGTCTATTAATTATAATATATCCCTTTTAATAAATTTGCTAATCATTTTATAAAAAACAAAGCGTGGGATGGAGCTGCTGGATTCAATTAGTATCTATTTAAAATGAAAATGAAAGAAATATTCTGAACATGTGTTTCACATTTATTTAAAATAACTCATTAAATATTGACTTATACATTAAAACGAAATTTCATGGGAATTGAACCCGGGCTTCTTGCGTAAGCGAGCTAGTGCTTTACCTCAAGATCTCACCAAATAATTGATGTGCTCTTATTTAATGGATATTAGGATAACGCGATAAAATTATGTACGCAAACTAACCAAATTACAACATGGTTTAAATGCTATGCGGTGAAACATCATGTATTACGCATTACGTCACCAAAACAAGTAGTTATAAGTTCCCATAAGAGTGGACCCGAAAACGCTTCGTTATGAAGCTACACCCATCCGTATAGGGAGGACTACGGCGGCGGGGTGGCAAGCGGGGGCACATGGCACAATTAGGTGTAGTGGTCTAGGTGCTAGGCTCTCATTCAGTCGCCCAGGATTCGATTCTCGGGCCCAGAAACTTAATTTTAAAAACCGACGAGCTTTGTTGGAAGGCCTTGGATAATCACCAACGTACATTGAGGTGTGTTGCCTATAGCTCCCACAATTCTCTTTAAGAGTTAACGGACTTTAGTGTCACTTCCCACATCGAAAATTGCCGCAGTAAAATCTTCTTTTCGATTAAGTTCATGCACTTCCGTGGTTCGGAGCCCACCAAAAGTTGTATGTCCCCACTGTCTCTGCCACTTTTTAAATATTACACTGTACAGCAGGTGAGAAGACATGGCAAAAGGTACGCAACCGCAAGAAGAATTACTACGTTTAAATTATGTAATCGTATACGAGAATAAACATTTACAGTGTGTAAAAAGCGTATTTGATTTATAATTGTTTTTATCATAAAATACTAGAAATTATCTTTTTAATTAAGTTTGAAAATTTGTTATTGCAATTTATATATTAAATCCGGAACAGTCTTACCTTTGCGGGATAAAAAAGCAGTTGCCGCTCTCACGGATCTTTTTCGTTGCAGTGATCTGTACTATAAACATTCCTAGGGCTGCAGATACGAGGGACGTGGCTCACGGGTTCTGCTAGTATGGTCTATTCTTTCAGATTAATTTATAGATATATTTAAAAAAAAAATCTTTTGGTCAATAATCATGTTTATTATAAAAATACATCAAAAATGTGGTTTTCAAGATAAATCCATTTTTTCAGTTGTTTTTTTTTGTTACTAACGTGTTTAAATCATAATAGTGAATTTATATCGAAAACTTTTAAGTCTAGCGACTTTAAAAGCTATTCAGCTATGATGTCCCCGATGTTCAGCATGCAAGGTGCGTAGATCAATCTTTGTTGTAATAGTTGGTTTAAAATAATTTGTAATTGCCTAAGAGGAGTGTCTGGTAATGCCTGATTAAAGCCAAGGAAAATGTTAAAGGCAGATAAAATAGAAGTTTCATTTTAAAAAGGCATTTTAGGTTTTAAATAACTTATAACTCATGCAATCTAACCTTTAAGAGCATTTGTTTTTTATTAATCACTGCTACTAAATCTGGTACAAACAGTCCGTATTTTTTAACCGATTTGCGCAGATTGTAAAAAAAATGTTCTGCAATAATCTTTTTTAATCGAATACTCTTAACGACTACTATACAATAACAGTGTGAAGTATTGACGGGTAAAACGTTCATTAAAAAAATACTATTGAAAATATGCAAAGTAAAATTGTCTAAGGTATTGGAAAGTATAGTTTTTAGTAGATAAGTGCGTTCTGAATATCTTGTACAAAAGAATTTTGTAAATAAAGGAAGAATAATCCAAATTTGCTTTTAATTTTATATTCAAAAACATAATAAAACTTAATAATCGTAAAGCTTTAATTATGTATTCATATCCTATGCGTTGTTGTGAATCATGTTTATCGAACGCAATTTTACAGTAACTTAGACAATGACAAACCGAAACGCCTTTGTTTAAAAAATTACTTGATAAAAGTAAAATTGAGGTTATTCTTCGTACTAAAATCGGACTAAGCTCTTAGAGCCGTTCGCGCAATATCTACTTGTGACGTCAGTACAGCGCATACCTAGTAGACTCTATTCACTTTAAACACACCCACTTGTTTGACCTTATGGAGCTTGTTTAGATATGTATTATTCATATGGCCAACAGGTTTATTATCTCGAGTTGTTTAAGGACGGAGTTGATAACCGTAGAATGTGCATGGTCGAGGGTTTAAAAAGTAATACATGAAACAATTTTATGAAACTTTGCAAAAATATTTTTGAGTGCAGAACCGCTGGCTTAACTCAACAAAAAGGTGTATCTCAAATATTGCAGTTGTAGTTGTAAAACCTTGCAAAATCGTGCAACATGTTTCACGTATAACTATAAATGGATTTGAGTACGCCCATTTTTTTTTTCATTTCTTTTTTTGCTGTTCTGGCACTACAAGTCCGGTCTTGAGACATTACTTTTGTCGCTTACTGTGCATATTTACTTCATGGGGTCACCATGTTCGAATTCAAAATAAGTGTAATTTGCCGAATTTTATAATATACATATTTAAGCAAGTTTTGTTAATAAACTGAAACTTCTACTAATTAGGCAAAATTATTTATGTTGACCCACGTTGGAGGCCAATTTATATTTTACATTTTATTGAAATATTTTTGAATTTATGCCTGTACGAAGTCATATCACAAATTTTCAATTTAATGAAGCGCTTTTTTTAAACCATTCAAAAGATTAATAGAAAATCGTTAATTACTAAATTATGAAAAAAATTATTTTTGCTCATGTTTTCCTGTAACTGAAGTACTGCAAAAACCTATTATTATTATTATTATTATTATTATTAAAGTGTAATCAAAAATTTATTTTGATTTTCAATACAAAAGTGCTAATAATAGAAACGAATTGTTTATTAAGCTTTGTGTGTTTGTGACGTAAAATTTAAAGGAAAAACTATTTTAGAAAAAGTGATTGTTCGCATATCGAGTTTATATGCAAATAAGTATTTCTACAATTTATGAGTGTTTATAAATACGCGCGTTTTTTAAGGCTATCGTTTAATATTTCATCTAAATTTAGTTATTATTTAACATTGCGTTGTGCACAAATTAAAAGTTAGTAGACGTACATTAACAAGCTTCTGGTATATTTAGAAATCTATTAATTTTTCTGAGTTATAGAGTGAAGGCCAAGACCGCCAGTTTATGTGACAGGAGAATTAAGAAGTTCGTTTCAAAGCCAAAATTGGTTTCTGGACTGAAAGATATTCATCAAGTCGCGTTTCTCCTAATATCTCAAGTACTAATATACGTCGACTAGAGAGAATGAAATGTAAAAATCGTTTCCATCAAAGTTCAAGGTGAATTTCGAACAGGTGTGGGTCGTATCTATAACAATAATGAATTGTACCTGAAGCCGAAGGGTGTCCCGTCCAGATTTTCCCATGGCGTGTGCATTCCCGATTCAACGTGGGTGCGGGAGTAGATTTTAAAAATATCTCGTTTCACAAAAAAACTAATTTCGCACCCTCTTTTTAAACAGGAAGCGCTGCATTTGGCGGAAGCTGCTCTAAATGATCCCAGAGAATTCGGAACAAGAGATTGTACCTTTTTAGCCGTGTATTTTAAGGAAACGATTCGTTACATGCTTTACACACCCCATTTAAACATTCTAAGACTAAAGCTGAATACGGTTTCTACAGCAAATTCCTACACAAAGAACGGAAATTTAATTTTTCAAAATTACGCCTAAATGCCGATATTTTCCTCGGGGTTCCACAAGGTCGAAATCTCGGGCCTATGTTATTTTTGATGATATTTTTAATATTAAACGCTTGCTATAACTTCAAGTATATTTTTTTATTACTTTTAACGTTCTAATGATGCTGAAACTATGAGAAAATAAAAAAAAACTTACTTGTGGACACATTTTGCACTGGTATTTTCTAGGTTGTGGTCCTCCGTTTTGCATACCTCCCATTTTGGTGGCATTAATAGGTTGTGGAACAACCAATAGGGCCGGACTAGAGCCGGCCACCCCTGGACTAGAACTGCTGGATGTGGAGCGGCCACTCGTGTACAGGCCTGGTGTGCCCATGTGGTGGTCTTCCATGCCTAAAATTTAATATTTGTTTTTTAAATAATTTGCATTTGCGGCAATACATTTCCGCTGGTAATTGTTATTTTTTTCTGTGTTGGGTATGAGAAATTGTATGAGTGCGTATAAATTTTCATGAGCTGTTGTGACCTATGAGACGCGCGAAGATGAAAACATGCAGTTTAGGCATGATCCACGCGTTTAGTTTACTGCGCAACAGCCCACGAGATCTGGAGTTGCTTTCTTTAGTGATGGGCATAATCGAATAATTTTAATAATCGATATATTTATTCAAAATAATCATTCTTATCCGAAATGCTCGCGCAACAGAGTATAATATCAAAGTTCGGCAATTTTACTTTTACCGAATGTAAATTTGCGATTGTCCTTCTCGTCGTCTTTTCTCGGCCTCGACAAAAACAGATATACGATTCATTTGAAATACTCGCAAGATTCTGCTACTTTAAATTTACTATGCTAGTGTAAATCATTCAAACGCTCGATAGACGATGCAAACTTTTGTCTCGCTGATCTTCGGGTTGCTAGGATTAAAGGCCCGCAAAATCATTCGAATGATTTTTCATAATATTTCGAGATATCTCGAGATATTTCAATAATCGAAAGTTTTAATTATATCAATCGAAATATCCCATCATTATTGTCTATACCTCACGCAATGGTTTATATATAAATAATATTTTATGGCAATTAATTAAGCTACAAGATATTTCTTCGTATAATATATACTTTGAAGGTACCACCCTCGCTTGTTTGCTGTTTTGTCCGAGTTTGAGTACCAAATTTTTTGAGTCTAGCCGAATAATCGGATATGCCGAGTAATTTTGCGAGTTAGCCTAATAGTCGCCGAATATGCGCAATTTTTTGCATTAAACAAAATAAAATAATAATACTAGAAATAGCAAATTTTTCGTAACATGTGATGGTAAATTTACGAATAAAATACATTAAACAAAATTATAATTTAGTTAATATCCGGCATTGCGGTTTATAGAAATATTACTCACAAAACAGGCTAGAATCATCGATGAAATCAAATTTAAAATAGGTACTTTAGGAAATGAATATTTTGTTTTAAAGGAAAATTCGGAAGTTTAACTTCGAATTTCGAACTTTCGAAGCCGAAGATTTACGCTGTTATTGCTGAGCGGCCCGAAGAAAAACGATGAGAATAAAAATTCATTCATAAGATCATTTGAGAAGCAACCGGGGAGGAGCGTTTTAACTACTTTTTACCAATCCGAATGATTTTAACCGAATGAACCATTCGATTATTATCTGTTCGAATAGTTATCGTTCGAGAGGTAGACCTCCGCTTAGCGTGGAAGCGGTCCCGATTTGATACTGGGCATTGGTTTTATATTGGCTTTAATTATTTCAATCAGAGTTGTGTTCTTTCGGATGTTTTTCTGCGATCGCATTAGCGCGGAACCATATGCACACGTTCGGCACACTGATAGTCAGTAAAAAAAATTGCGTTACCTAAATATAACACATTTAATCATATTGCACGTTTCCGACACTTGCGAATAGTGTTAAATATAACACGCTAGCGTGCGAGTAGACATAGCCATTAATTAAAGCCAATTGATGTTCTGAAGCGTAATCGTATATTATAAAATTGCGTACATAAGCAAAATAAGATAGTTAAGCTACCGACACATAAAACCTGAGAGAACGATAGCGACTACTACGACTAGCGGTGCAGTGCATCCAAGCATTCGAATTTCGAACTATTCGAAACCGAAGGTTTAGCCGAGCGGCCCAATGAAAGACGACGAGAATGAGGATTCATTCGTAAGAGCCTTGTAGAAGCAACCAGGAAGGGGCGTTTTTACTATTTTTTACCGCAGAAGTATATCCGATAGATTTTATCCGAATGAATCATTCGAGTATTAAATCAATTCGAATAGCTGTCCTTCGAGAGGATGACTTCTGTTTAGCGTGGAAGCGATCCTGGTTCAATACTTGATATTGTTTTTTTAAGTTTTATATTCAAGTCAAATAGTTTATTTCTGTGTGCTATTGCTTGTGTTCTTTCGGGTGTTTTTAATGGAATGGCTGCTATCGCATTAGCGCGCAACCATGCGCACACTTCTCAGAAAATGGAATTATCTAAATATATTACGTTAAATCAACATATGTACGTTTCCGACATATGTAAACAGCGTGCGAGTAGACACATTCATTTATTAAAGTCAATCGATGTCCTGAAGCATATTCGTGTATTATAAAAATTGCGTACATAAGCAAACAAAATAAAGTGGCGAAGCTACCGAAACATAAAACCTAAGGGGACGGTAGCGACTACTATGACTAACGGTGCTGTGCATCAAAGCATCGAAGGTTTGGGCGAGCGGCCCGAGGAAAGACGATGCGAACGAGAATTCATTCTTAGAGAATTTGAGAATCAACCGGGTAAGAACGTTTTTACACTTTTTACTACATTGGTACATTCGAATGGTATTAACCAAACGAATAATTTGATTAGAAATCCGTTCGAATGGCAATCAATCGATTATGAAACGTATTCGATCGTGCATATCACTGATACATTCCTATTTCAAACTTATTTGTGCAACGAGTCGCAGTGCTTTAGAGAGGTGAACCTCCGCTTAACGTGAAAGCGGTCAGATAGTTAATGTTTTTGTACTATTGCTTGTGTTCTCGCGGATGTTTTAATGGAATGGCCGCGATTGTATGAGCGCGCAACCATGTGCACACGACATTGCTGGCCGATAAAAAAAATTGAGTTATCTAACTATAACAAATTAAATCAGAATCTACGTTTTCGACATGTGTAAATAGTGGTATATTATTCACACGCTAGCGTGCGAATAGACACAGCCATTTATTAAAGCCAATGTTTTGAAGCGTATATTTTAAAAATTAGATATTGAAAATATATGTATTGCGTCGTTGTTGTTTAATTTTCTTCAAGCACTAATTCTTAGTGTCAGTGATCTCTTAACTGAAGTCTAACACCGGCAACATTTTCCTTTAGGGGGAATCATAATAGAAGCTTTTTTATCGTGCCAGTGAAAAATAATAACACATTTCATATTAACAAAATAATAAACCTTATCATATAACAATTAAACTACTGAAATTAACACAAAAGAACTGCCTTTGAACTTCGAATTTAACGCTTTAGCATAAAAGTAGGTATTTGTTGAACAGTCAAATATAATATTTGAGGGTTCCAGACGCGCTCTCTCAAAACACAAACATTTATAAACAGCATGTTAGGTTAAGCCAATAAAAAAATTAAAATGTAATTAAAAATGACGTAACTTCAACGCATTTTATATGAACTTCGCATCGTCATGTAGGTACAGACAGCTAAAAATGCGCACATCCTTGTTCTAAGTCCAAGCTATTTGGAAGTCTGGTTTTTACGCCGAATGTACCTGAATTAGAATGTTTTTTAGATTAATTATTACAGTTACAAGTTATGTTCGGTTCATGTACGAGGTAATCAAAAGTTGTACAAGAAATAAACAGCACTAAACTGCAAGTTGAAGACAAAAAGTCCCAAAAAGTATATTTTTTGGGAAAATCAATAGTAACAATAGATTTTTGAACAAAATTGTTTTGGTTAAGATCAGGAAAAACGTTGCAATAGTTCTAAAAAGTTTTGAACTTGAAAATCGATAGTTAAAACAATATAAACATTATAACAAAAACCAGAAATAATCGGAAATCAAACTTTGCACCTCTCCAATCCTAGTTTTCACGGCCAACTTCAAAACCTGTCTAACCTCATCTATAAAATATTTTACAGCATGCAATTCACTAATTTATGGAGTTAAGAGACTGCTGTGTATTTTTATATTCGTCGGTATTTAATTAGTAATTCGTAGATTTTTATATTTTGCTTATTTAATTACAAACTTGTTTTTCTTTATTTTTATTTGCATGCACGAGAGCGAATTATTTCAAACATTCATTGTTTTTGCGGCCAAAATTTAGCTGAAACAAGAAGGAAGCGTTACGTAATAAGTTAATCATGTATTTGATATGTAAGTTGATCAGAAAAAAAAATAAAACACAAAAATGAAATACGGCGTGCTTCCGTGGACTCGCAGCATACGTGAATGCACAAGTGTCTGCTGGTTAAACCTACACACGCATGGTTTAGATATCTAAGACACCTGTGGATCGGGCAGACAAGTACTTAAAATTAAAAATTGCAGACTTTTGGCAATGACGTCATCCTTATATAATGATAATTTTTGCCAGGATAACGTAGGTGCGGCACAAGCAAATCAATTCGAGTATTTGGGGGAGTGCCACACAATGGAGTTCCTGTAAACAACCATATTCACCATTGTTGTGGGAACTAACTCCCACTGCTTAAAAAAATTATGAAAATTCAAAAGCAGAACCAACCCAAAGTTTGCCGTAACAATAACTTCTGGAAATACAACTTTTACAACAATGGAATTTTTTTATTGATGGTAACTAACATACAAACGTTCCAAACTGCTAAATTCCATTAATTGAAAAGTGAATAACATTCCAAGTTCTGCAAGGAAATAATCAAAAAAAAATAATTTGCCAGAATATTAAAATCCTATTAATTAAAAAGTGTGGAACGCCGTTTTACTTTCTATTGATCCCGATTTTTGTAAAATAACAGAAAAAAATTACACAATTTAAAAATCTCATAGATATTTGTATTTAATTAAAAATATCTTAGATATTGCTAATTGTTCCAAACTATCTTCGGTATTTATAAACATTTAAAAATATTTCTGAAATGTATTTATATTATATTGCCTATTATATAAAAATACCCTAGAGATAATTTAAAATCATTTTTAAAAATCCTCGTATTATAATTTCATAGCCAACGTGTTCATTATTGTACCTAAATTTAAAATATTTCTACGATACTTTTTTTTGTTCAAAACTTTCATTCGGAATTTTGTAAATAAACATATTAGCAATATCTTAGATGTTTTTTTTTATTTTCACAATGGTTTAGTTATTTTTAATAAAATAATAATATGTATTAGATATTTGTAATTTAATTAGTTAAAATTTTCTTGAAATGTCTTCGTTGTCAATCAAATTAGTAAAAAATCTTAGTCCTAAGTCGTTAAAAATGTGGTAAATGTTTACAACTAATCTGTTTCTGTCGATTGTATTAGAAATATCTTAGATTACAATAATTTAATTGAAACAATCTGAACCTCTGTAATTTTTTAATGTTTTAAAAATATCTATATGATAAAATAATAAATAAATCAAAATGTACTTTAAATATATCTAATTTAACTATTTAGGACCATCCCCAAAGATAAGTTTAAGGAATTTTATTCATCTAATCAATATTAAAAAAAAAAATTATAAATAAACTTGTAGCTATTTCAACACAATTTCAATTTAAAATATCTTAAATATTTGAAAAAATATAAATTGTTATATTTTAGATATTTGAATATTTGTCTATTTCAAAATATCTTAGCAATTTTAAAATATAAAGAAATAATTGTTGAATATCTAAGACATTTTTAAATCAGCACCCTATATATGGTTTTACGTCTGCTAAGTTTCAACCTTAAATTTGGCAGCAGTGAACAGCCGCGGACTTGAACGCCGACGCCGCGCGCTGGTGTAAAATAGAATGTTTGTTTAAGTTTACACATCATTAGGGCACATTACCTGTATGTAAAACAAGATCGTTGTAAATCACAGAATTCTATTTATATATTCTATTCTTTTCTCTATTACTTAGCAGCCCAGCTTGAACGGGTGATACATAAATAAATGCACTATCAAATAAAGTATCACCACGCAAACCGCAACGTTGCCAGATTTAGTTTGACTTAACTGTAGCACAAATTTTATAGATGGCGGTAATTTTCAAATATCTTAGATATTCGACAATTCTTTTATTTTAAAATAGATATTTTATATTAAATTGTATAATTAAATTTAAAATTCCCAATATCTTAAATATTTAAAAATTATCCTTTTTGTGGAATATCTTAGATATTTTAAATTAAATTTATTGTGTAATTAAATTTAAAATATCTAAGATATTCCAAAAAAAGAAAATTTTTAAATGTTTAAGATATTGGAAAACTAAATTTAATTAAAAATATGTAAGATATTTTAAATTCAAATTGTGTTATATAATTACAATATTTATAAGATACTTTAAAATATCTCAGATATTTTAAAATAATTAAAAATATCTTAGATATTTCAAAATAATTGAAAATATCTCTCTACTTCTAATATGTTAACAGCACAGACGTATAATTCTTTAAGATATTTATAATAAATTAACAATATCTCTAAAATATTTTTAAAACACGTCAATATTTAATTCTATTTTGTTAAAATTCGCTTCCACTAAAAAGTAAAACGGCGTTCCATAAGAAAGTGCTTAACGTTCTAAAATTCTACTGAGAATCAAGGCTTAGTTTAGTTGTAAAATAAAGAGTAGCAGTTACAATTACCACATGATTACTTATAATAGAAATTGCCAACGTATCTAAATTACGATAATTAAAACGTGTCAAAAAATTTCAGTTAACACAATACTAACAGCTAAAAACCAAGGCATTAATCTTTGCTACAGTCAAATGCTACCGTCGCATAAGTTTAAATTTAAATTTCCATAAGATCCAAATTTGGTTAATAAAAAAAGTAGAGCTGCTACACAACCTAAACTACTACAAATCAAAACAGACATTTAGTTTAATAAAAAATCATCATAATACCATAGAAGAATAACCATAGCACTTAATATCTAAATTGTCAATAGATCTAAATCTCATTAATTAAACTTAAACTTTCGAAGATCTACCAAGAATTAAGTGCAATTACATCTTTTTTAAAGATTTAGTTAAAAATGTAGAGCAAAATCTGAATTTACCGCAGATATATTGATTTTAGAACTTGGCAAATTGTCAAGATATCTAAATCCCATTAATGAAAAGGTGTCGAAAAATTTCAGTTGCTACATAATGCAAACTGCTGAAACCGTTGCAAATATGGAAGAATTACCGCGGCTTAATTAAAAGTATAAATTGCCATGAGATCTAAATTGTATTGGTTAAATAAATTATGAAAATATAGAGCTGCTACAAAGCCCAAACTACAACTAGAGATTTAGAAAATATTAGTCTTAATAAAAAAAAGAATTACTGTAGCACCTTATTTATAAATTGCCAATATCTCTAAATGCCATTAAGCAAAATCTGTCGAAAAACTTACAATAAAAACTGTTGAAATGTCTGCAAATATCTATGTGTAAAACTGAAAAGAACTACCGTAACATATTTAAACTATAAGTTGTCATTAGAACTAAATTGCCATAAGATCTAAACTGCAGTGTTAAAAAAATAATGAAAATATGGAGCTGTTACAAAGCCTAAATTACGAGAAGGCTACCGGGAAACCTTTGTCTTAATAAGAAAAACTAGTAACGAATTACTTACTTAATATGTAAATTGTCAAAAGATCTAAATTTTATTTATTACAAAGTAAGATAGTTTAATTAGATATTCTTTACAGGTCTAAATAAAATTAACAGAAATTTGGAGCTATGGCAAATTTTAAATACTAAAATCTCTGCTTTGATTACAGCATTGTCTACTAAGTAAATAAGGCAGTGGTTGAAGCCTTGCATTAGTACAAAATGCAATTATTAAAACATCTAAATCCCATCGATTAAATAAGTTAAATGAAATTCAATTACTGGTTAGTTAGTTTCGAGAATAGGAAGCCGTTGGAAGTTTTTAACAAACGTAATTCAAAAAGGCAATACTAATTGTAACATTATCAAGGTTTCGGCTTAAATTATCAATGGATTAATTAAAAATTTATTTACTACTGTCCTAAATACAATTATTGATCTAAAACCAACCAAACTAACTTTTTGGAATTTATATGTGTCAAACTATTTTTTTAATATATACACAAGGTCGTTTAACAATAGGGAAAACTGGTTACAAACAATAGCCTAACGTAATCACAGTAGTGCGCTTTGAAATTCTTTATTTTGCTTGAAAATATTAACGCTGTCAAGAAAATATAAATATGATATTAGTACGCCTACCTAGAATAATATCGAGTAACAGAACGATTTGGCTTGCCGCATCAGGTATTTTCCAACAAATTGTGCAGTGCTGCATAGGCTAATAACCACTGCATAAATTTTTTTACATCTCAGGTTAAAAATGTTAAAAATTGGTTGGCCCGAATACGGAAAAACAAAAAATGTCTTTCTATTTTATTTACATTTCTCATAAAATCCACAATTTTCCAATTGATACAATCTTCATGTATTACAAAATTGTTTTGTTTTCCAGTTATATTGGTCGAGGTAAAATTAATATTATCGTAAAAATTAAACGTCAAAGTATATTTTAACAGTGGGAAAGCGATAACGATATACAGTGTTAAAATTTTCAATTAAAAATTATCAGTAGATCTAAATAAGAGGAATGACGACGGATACCTGGGTAGTACCCTATAATATTCTACCCGTGTAGAATACCGTTACCCGACTAGAACCCGTTACCTTATTATAACCCGTTACCCGATTATAACCCGTTACCCGATAATTACCTGTTACCCGATTATAACACGTTGTCCGATTATAATCCGTAGCCCGGTAATTACCCGTTACCCGATAATAACCCTTGCCCGATAATAGCCCGATTATAGACCGTTACTCTATAATTACCCGTAAAACTATTATAACCCGTTGCCCGATAATAGCATGTTACCCGATTATAACCCGTTTCCCGATAACTACTTGTTACCCGATCATAACTCGTCATACAAAAACCACCCAAAAACTACCGTTTACTTTATAAATACCCGTTACTTAATAATGTAAATACTGTATGCCCCCTTCCCTGCATCTAACATGCACAAGACAATACAAACATTCGTTTCTTATAAATTGCAATACAGAACACGTGCAACAGATTGACTACTAAAACACGTTTAATAAACAGTTTTAGATTCAGCTCTTATAGAATCGTTTGTAGCAATTTGTCAATTAATACAATTTTCATAGGTTACGTGGAAATTGTCTGGTTTTCAGTTATATTGGTGGAGGTTAAATGAAGATTATTGTAAAAATAAATGGTTCAAATATACTTTAACAGTGGGAAAGCGCTAAGGGTATAAAGTCTTACGATTCCAATTAAAAATTATCAGTAGGCCTAAATACTAGAAATGACCTTGGATACCCGGTAGTACGCAATAATATTCTACCCGAGTAGAATAATCAATTGCCCGTTACCTGATTATAACCCGTTACCCGATTATAACCGGTTACCCGATAATAACCCGTTACACGAATATCCCATTATGCAAAAATTACCCGAAAATAAACGGATACTTCATAAATACCCGTTACCTAATAATTTTACTAAATAATTAACACGACTTCATACTCGTTAGACCCGTTTAAAAACTGTGAATTGATATTTAAATTCAATTAGTGGGACCATTATTGTTAATTCATAATTGATGTAGTCTGCTTTACTATGCTTTAAAACAGAAGTCGGCAACCATCTTTCCTCCAAAACCGCAACACGTAATGTAAAAAATACTAAAGGCGCATATACATCTTGACAGAAACACACTTGCCTTTAAAATCAATAAAGTAAGTGTTCTTCCCAAACTTCATTAAAATAATGTGTTCTTTGCCGTTAAACTTGTTGTATTATCGAGTAACGGCTAATTATCAGTTAATGAGTAATTATCGGTAAAACGGGTAACTGTCAAGTAATGGGCAACGGCTGGGTATCGGGTAAGTGTTTTGATAGGGTAACGGGTAAATGTCGAGTTACGGCTAACTATCGGGTAACGGCTGACTATCGAGTAACGGTTGACTATCGGGTAACGGCTAACTATAAGGTAACGGCTGACTATCAGGTAAAGGGTAACTATCGGGTAACGGCTAACTATCGGGTAACGGGTAACTATCGGGCAACGGGCAACTGGCGGGTAACGGATAATTATTAGGCAAGGGGTTATAATCGGGTATCGTGTATTTATCATGTAACGGGTAACTACTGAGTAACGAAAACTATCGAGTCACGTGTAGTTATCGGATAACGGGTAACAATTGGGCAACGGGTAATTATCGGGTGACGGGAAATTATCAGGCAATGGGTTGCAATCGGACAAGAAGTAACTATCGGGTAACGGGCAATATTGAGGTTATAATTATCAGGCAATATGTTATAATTGAGTAACAAAACAAGTAATTATCGGGTAACGGGTAACTATCGAGTAATATCCGGGTCTTAAAAGAGGGTATCCGGGTATTAAAAATTTCGGGTATTGTCATCCCTAGAATCGAACAAAGATGAAATGAGAATTTATTTTTAAAAATTATGTTTTAAGTGGCTTAAAAGTGTAAAATTTGTACACCTGTAAATCCCATGGATTAAATTAGTAATTTTGATTTTTTCCTTTCATAATTTTGAATATATTCAGAAATTAGACTTTACTCAAAATTTTCCTAAATTAAAATAAATAAAACGCTTAAATCTTATTGATAAAATATTTTACAAATAAAAGTGTGCATGCTGTTGGGCAATTGTTACTTAATTACAAACACTAATAATTGTCAATAGGCCTAAATCTCATCAGTTAAACATTGCCAGGAGACCTGTGTGCAAAGATATAACAACAACGATAATTGAAAAAATAATTTGAAAGCAAAATAAAAATTTCTTTTACTATTTTTTAACAAACCAGTTAAAATGTAATTCAAATTTAAAAGCCACGAAAGTTTGAAATTCCGAAAGATATAAATTAATTTTAAATTGTGAACATTTTTAAGGTATAGTAATAAGTCCGGTAAATTTTCAATATTTCAAATTAGCAGAAGTTGTTGTTGAACGTTAACAAATTATATGTAGCAACTGTATGTCAAAACAATAAAAAAACCTGTGAATATAAATACATAATTTATAGCTACAATATTGATATAAACTAATAACTGTGCCGCACACCGCACATCGTGGTTGGAATAAATCACCTTTTAATTGATCCTACAGCAATATTTAAAAATTTAGAGGAAAACAGTTTCGATAATAAAAAGTCTAAGCACCGGCCCGGCAAAGTTGTCGAGCAGGAAATCGACTTGCAAATTTTTTATGTTGCTTTTTTAAACTGGCCAAAACACTGCATATGTTTTGCCTTTTGTAACGACGTTTGAATTCCGCCCGGGGCTCTTTCGAATTTACTCGCGCTCCTCCATCAAGGACAAGCTGATCTGTTTCTTAATTTGGTTGTTTTGTATCGTATGATTTTACTATTTCTTTGAATCTTGCGATAGATAATTAATGATGCTTTTGTAGTTAACCGCATACGTTAACGTTACTTAATTTAAAAGCGGTTGTAGTAGGTACGTACAACAAGGAAACTCGACGAACAAAACGTGCGATTCTTTAAGTAGGTGCATGGGTATTCAAATTTATGCATTCGGCTGCCTTTAATTTTTTTCGGTTGGCAGGAAAAACCAGAATGGATGCCAATAAAGTTATGGTCGTTTAACACAGAATAATCACAAAGTCACTGCAGCATTCAACGCGCCCACGACTCGTGAATTACTTAAGACATAAAGAGGGAAAATATAACAACTTCCTTAACGCGCAATTAAAATTTCGTAATTTTAATGCATAAAAATAATATAATCTGCAATTTCATACAACTACTCACCGTTAAATTTTATTTATGGGCATCCGTTACCCTCAAAGTTACATCACGAATAAACTATCTCGCCATGTTGCATTAAATTCGCAAATTTGAATAAATTTACAGAAAATTTTCTAAACATTACGCGTAACCTAAACGAGGATGGAATTTAATGGGCGTGACTTTAGGATCACCCTGTATGTGCAAAAATGATGGCGATGAATTTTCAATGCATTTTTACCTTTTCTATATATTTGATTGGAATAATTCGCGCATTGGACCCTATTCGGAGCCCCTATGGAGCTGCCTAGTTTGCCTAGATGGTAATTCGAGCCTGCAAATGAAAATTAACAAAAATAAAAAGCATGTATGGATCGACATCGAAGCTTTCAGAAACTGAAGAATAAGCGAAGAAAACAAACCGATAAGAAGTAATGTAGAAAAACATTTTATTATTTATCATGTAAGTAGGAAATACAGGGTGTCCCAGGAGAGATTCAAGGCTCGGCGCTAAAGGGGAATATTCAAAGAGAATATTGTTTATGTTTTACTTTGTAAACAATTTTAAAGTGCTCGCTGAGAAAATCACAGAAATGTACTAAAACGGTATTTAAATTTCGGAGAAAATTAAGTTTATTTTTTACTATTTAAATATTTTTGCGAAAAGAAAAACTTAGTTTCATGTCAATTTAATAATTTTTAGAAAATACTTTAATAACTATGTTTTATATTTGCTACAATATTTTACATCATAACGTTTTAGCCTCAACAGTTGCTGTACGATCAGACTATTCCTAGCAATATTAGGTTGCGATGCATCATTTTTAAACGTCCGAGAAACTCGAGTCGTAAAATTTTAAGCGTTTTCGCTGAAGCAGGTAGATTAAAATCAGAAAACATAAAATAAACTCATTGAAAAAAATGGGGGAAGGGGGAAAATTATTTCTTGTAAATATTACTCGATCCAGAAATCTCGTTGTAATTCTGTTCTATTGCCAGTGATGAGCAATTAAGATTACACTTCGTTTACTAAGGAGTAAAATTTTAAATATGTATACAGGGTGTCCCAGAAAAATTAAAATTAAATTGTTAAAAGTAAAAAATCTTTTTTTAAAGAAATAATTTTTTTTTAATTTCCAGAATTTCTAAAGATTTTTTATTTTAGTCAAATATCTATGTGTCATAAAATTGCTTCTACGTAAAGCTATTCCGATACCAATCTTATGCCGATCTGGTAACACATTTTTGAGTATCAATATGTGAAAAATATGAGAGTGAAAAATTTTTAAATTCCTTGTAGGTACGAAAAATTCTTTTACAAAATTCATTTTGTAAGTATTTGTTAAAATGTTCTATAGAAAAAGTTTCCATAAATAATTTTCTTGAAATTCAAAGCAAAGCATTAAAAAAATAATTTTTTGAAAATAAATCTGTTCGGAGAGTTTTCAAAATCATTCGTAATATTAGAAAAAAATTTCTTTCAAAATGTGGCTAGTGGCCATCAAAATCTAGACTACAGATTTGTCTAAAAAACTCTGAATTTAATTTTTATTTAATTTTTTGCAAATATTTTATTTGAAAATTTTCTCGCCAAGGCCAGTTTTTGCAATTTTCCATCCCTTTTTAATTCAAGAAATCAGAACAAATTTTCGGGCATTTCTTTGTCCGTTATATTATTTTTTTCCGTACAAAACATTTTGACAAAACGTTCTTAAAGAAATAAATAAAAAAATCTGGTAAGGTTCTAACAAAAACGTTCTTGGAAACGATTTTCGCAGCAGCTCTGGAAAAAATATTTTTCAGCGGCGTTAAGAAATCGTGTTTTGGAAAAAAACCGAAAAAAGTAAGTATTTAAATTGCTTCCAAAAAGTATTTTTTATAGTTTTCCGAACCCTTTCAACCTAGGAAATAAAAGCAAATGTTTGGGCATTTTTTATCTTCAATATTTCATTTTTAACATTTTTCAAAATTATAGCTGAATTTAGTATTTGAAAAAAAAACTCTACACAAAGCTATAAAAAAAAATAAATAAAACAATTCCAGACTTTTGTACTGGAAGAGGATTTTCTCAGAAAGCTTTGGAAAAATTGTGTATCAAGGGGCGTAAAGACATCGTTTTTTGAAAATTTCCCACGAAAAAGACGTTTTGAAAGTAATTTTGTATAAAATGTTTACGGGAAAATTGGAAAGCGAAAAAAATACTTAAATCGCTTAATAAAATTCCCAAAAAGATGTTTGGGAAAACTATTTCTAAAAAATGAACACCGAAAAAAAAAAAGAAAAATAACTTACCTAAATAGATTCAGTAAAGATTTGTCAGGGAAACTCTTTTAATTTTATTTTATTTTCTCCAAATATTTAATGTCAAAATTTACTTTCAAAAAATATTTTTTGCAATTTTCCCCCTTTTATTATTTCAAGAAATTACAACAATTTTTTGGAACAAATTCTTTGTCTGTAATATTCTTTTTTACCTTTTTTCAAAATTTGCTGCCCAATTAACAAATATTGAATCATTTTTAAACAAATAAATAAAACTGAAAATGTGTTCAAAAAAACGTTCTTAGAAACGAGTTTCTCAGCAGCTCTGGAAAAAATTAATTTTCAAGTGGCGTTAAGAGATTTTGTTTTGGAAAACCGATGGAAAAGACGTGTAGAAAGTAATTTCACGTATACTGTTTCCAGGAAAATTCGAAAAAAATGACTCACAAAATCGTCTTTTTTCAGAATTTTTCAGCCCTTTTTTATCGAAGAAATCAAAATTATTTTCGAGCATTTCTTTGTCCGTAAAAATATTTTTTTACATTTTTCAGAATTTATAGCTAGAAAAGATTCCGTAGATACAGAGCATTTTGAAAATACGTTCTTATGAAAATAAATTTAAAAACCTGAATGTTTCTAGGAAAATTCGAAAAAAGTGACTGTAATATTGGTTCAAAAAATTCTCAATTTTCTTGGAAATTATTTGTGAAACTCATAACAGGATATAAAATTCGTTGGAAAACAATCTAAGAAAAAATTCTCAAATAACAAATATTCTTTGAATTTTATTTTTATTTTATTATTTCCAAGTATTTAAATTGCTTCAAAAAAGTAGTTTTCATAATTTTCCGGACCTTTTCAACCTAGAAAATAAAAACTAATTTTGGAACATTTTTTTTGTCCTCAATACGTTTTTAAACATTTTTCAAATATTATATCTTAATTTAGTATTTGCAAAAACGTATTTAAAAATAAATAAAACAATTCGAAACTCTTTTCACAAAAATGTTCTTGTAATGGATTTTGCCTGGAAGCTTTGGAAAATTTTTTTTGAAAGACACACGAAAAAGACGTTTCGAAAGCAATTTTGTATAAAATGTTTAAAGGAAAGTTAGAAAAAAAATTTCTTCTTAAACCACCTGCTAAAATTTCCAAAAAAGATGTTTTGGAAAAGTATATGTAGGAACATTAAAAACAAAAAAAATAGTTTCTTGAAAAACAAAGACAATCTTAAATAGAATTCACTTAAAGGTTTGTCAAGGAAACTGTTTAATTTGAAAATTTGCTGCCAAAAAGTATTTATTTGAAATTTTCCAGCCCCTTTTAATTCAAGAAATCAAAACAAATTTTTGAGCATTTTTTTTTCAAAAATTATGGCCTTATTTAGTGTTTGGAAATAAATTTTAAACAAAGCATTTTGAAAAGCGCCTCCAAAAAAAATAAAACAATTCGAGACACTTTTCTCAAAAATGTTTTTGGAAAGGATTTTCTCATTAAGCTTTTGAAAAAATTATTTTTTCAGATGCGTGAAGCAATAATTTTTTGGGAAATTCACATGAAAAAAACGTTTCGAAAGTACTTTTGTACAAAAGGTTTACAGGAAAATTTGAAAAAAAAAGACTTCTTAAATCGCCTGATGAAAATTAACCAAAAAAAAAAAAATTTGGGAATAGTATATGAAAAAAATGAAAAATAAAAAAAACAGTTTTATGGAAAACAAAAACATTCTTATACAGAATTCACTTAAAGATTTGTCAAGGAAACGAAAAATTTTATTTTTATTTTATTTTTTTCAAAATATTTAATATGAAAATTTGTTCCCAAAAAGTGTTTTTCGGAATTTTCCAGCCCCTTTTAATCCCAGAAATCAGAACAAAATTTCGGGCATTTTTTTGTCTGCAATATTTTTTTTTAAATTTTTTAAAAAATTTATTGCTCGAGTATTTAGAAAACAAATCTCCACAAAACATTATAAACAAAATTTCCTTAAAAAAATAAAATAATAATAAGAAGGTTACCACAGAAAGGTTCTTTGAGCTCTTTCGAAAAACCTTTTTAGATTAAAAAAAATGTACCACGAAAATGACATTTAGAAAGTAATTTCGTATAAAACGTTTTCAGGAAAATTCGACAAAAGTAGAAATTGTTTCAAAAAACTCTCAAATTGTTTTAGGTATATGTCTCTGAAAAAAACATAGAAAAACGAATAAAAAGAAAAAAAAATTGTTGAAATTGAGCAATAAAAATGTTTAACTATAATTTTTGGAACAAAAGATTTTCCAAGTAATTTTTATTTGCTCCAAAAGGTATTTTTTGAAAATTTTTTAGGCTCCTTTAAACACGGGAATTCAGAACAAATTTTCGGGAATCCATTTTGTTTTAATATTTTGCCAAAACTTATATTTAAATTATAGTAGGCTAAATTTGACAAAAAGTCTCTCAAACGAACTATTTTGATATACTTAACACATAATATAGCAGTAAAATACTGCAGTCAAATTTATTATAATTTTATTTTAGCCACAAATTTCGAACTTAAAACATTCTTTGCCAAAGTTAACATTTCGTAAATACAAAAGAATTGTGAGCGTAACTAGGAAAACATGGCTTCCTTTGTTGCTACCTGGGTGTATTTTAATAAGGTTTCGCCAAGTGAAACCTCCCTAAACAAGGAAATTATCGTATACAGAGTGTTTTTATAATTACTGAAAAGTTGTTATACTAATGGTGAAAATTTGCATTTAAAAAACTGGCTATATACAGTATGAAACAGCAACTTTGCATCAAGCTACTTTTTCATTTTAAATATTCAACGCAAACTCGCTTTAATAATTATAATTTAATAACAAAAATAAGACTTATTTGTGTTATTTAGGTGGCACCTTATTTGTTTTATTACAGTTCTGTTTTTCGTCCTTTATTTAAAGGAAAATTTGTTACTTTTGCTGTGAATTTGGGGAGACCCTGTATATCGATCGAATAACCAACCGGTTACAAGTGATTTATTCATTGTAGGTATTCTATCTTGAGTGTGTTCCAGTATTATTTACAATTTTATTTATGAGTTTGAAATTAGCTTTCGTTTTTAATACAAGATCAATAGTTACCTTTCTGCATTTGATGTTGGTTCTCATTCATTTTTGATTCGTAACCTTGCTTATTCATGCCCATCGAGCTCCTGGTCCAGTTTGGATAATCGTCTTTACCGTGTTGACCGCATTGCTGTAAAAAGACAAAACAAATTGAATATGAAACGTATTCATTAATCAGAATTTTCTTTATTAAATTATGTACAAGCAAAACATCAATGTTAGCTGAGCTTAGATTAAAGGAGCAAGATGAAAATTTAAAAGCGACCCTGGATGTTTTCAAATTCCTTTTTAAAGTGTATCAGATTCTGTAAATAATGGAATTTCAATATATCAGTAAAAAATTCTCTACATATTTTTCCCAGGTTAAAGAAAAGAGGGGGTAAGCGTTGTCTGGTTTTCATGGCAACGGCAAGGTCGTGGCCTCACCCCTACAACTACCCCTAGACGGGGGCTCAGCTGTCTTAGTTATTATTGATAACGTTCATTTTTTCCCAGAGAATTTAAATTTTATTTGCCGATTAAGAATGTTTGAATTGCTGCGACTGGATCGATTCGCGTCAATGAGGTCCCCGTTGGGAAAACAGTTTCAACCCTTGAATGCTCAGAAATACTCATTTTAGTTTTTGTTTGATGCTTTTACTTCAACTAGAAAATAAATAAAAATGTTCAAATAACAACAGGCCATGTAGATTCTGAAAAATAGCCGAAGGGAGCACGAAATTATTCAGGAGAGGGTGGTTTAGCTTTAGTAGGTCATGCTTTCTCTTGTCGTTTACGATTTAACGCTGTTTTAATTTGATACCAGATATTATATTGGTTTACATTGCTGAGCTGATGATTCCGAACCGTTTTTCTATTTCTATTCTTGCTGGCTGTCTTGTTTGCTTGATAAAATACGTTTTGTTTGGGAGTTGTGATGCAAAAGCCATGTAAGGGTGAGATTTTAAGAAGAGATTGCATCCTTTGTTCGTTGTTTACCATTTTCACGTAAAAGAACTTCATAATTTTTTTTGTATCCATCTGTGGGCGTTTTAGAATCGTACCCAACATTATTCTTCTGGTCTTATTTTATATCTAAAAATCTACGTCTGTAGAATCCAGGCAAGTTAAATAATGATATAATTTAGGTCAAAATTATTGTGATTTTTTATAATTATTTGCTTGTGGTGCCTACAGAATATGTATACCATTTTCAAATAATGACCTACAACGGATGAAATTGTACGAAGACGCTCAAGGGTCACACTATTTTTTTTATATTGAGAAGAAAACCAAAACATTAAGAAAAAAACTCAATATATTGAAAAAAAACTAAAACATTGAGAGAAAAACTCAATATATCAAGAAAGAACTCGATATATTGAGAAAAACTCATTTATTAATAAAAAACTCAATATTTTTGGGAAAACACACACTCCGTAGGAAAAAAACTGACAATATTGGGAAAAAACTCAAAAAAATTCAATATGTTTAAAAAAACTCAATATATTGTGAAAAACACTTAATATATTAGAAAAAAACTTACTATATAAAAATGTATAATAATAATTAAATTATTATTTATATTTTTATAGAAACACACTATATTGAGAAAAAACTCAACATATTAAGAAAAAACTCGATATATTGAGAATAAAACTCAATATATAGAGAAAAACACTCACTATGTGGACAAAAAACACAACATATTCAGAAAAAAACTCAATATATTAAGAAAGAACTCAATATATTGAGAAAAACACTCAATGTATTAAGAAAAAACTGAAAACATTGCGAAAAACTCAGTATATTGAGAAAAACTCAATATATTGAGAAAAAACTCAATATATTGTGAAAAACACTTAATTTATTATGAAAAAACTTAATATATTGAGAAAAACACTCAATTTATATTTTTATAAAAACAATATATTGAGAAAAAACTCAATATATTCAGAATAAAACTCAATATATAAAGAAATGCACTCATTATATTAAGAAAAAACACAATATATTCAGAAAAAAAAACTCAATATATTAAGAAAGAACTCAATATATAGAGAAAAACACTCAATGTATAAAGAAAAAACTGAAAACATTGCGAAAAACTCAGTATATTGAGAAAAACTCAATATATTGAGAAAAAACTCAATATATTGTGAAAAACACTTAATTTATTATGAAAAAACTTAATATATTGAGAAAAAACACTCAATTCATTGAAACAAACTGACTATAAAAAAATTTATAATAATAATTAAATTATTATTTATATTTTTATAAAAACACAATATATTGAGAAAAAACTCAATATATTGAGAATAAAACTCAATATATAAAGAAATACACCCATTATACTTATTGAGAAAAAACACAACATATTCAGAAAAAACTCAATATATAAAGGAAAAACTCAATATATTGAGAAGAACTCAATATATTGAGAAAAAATTAATATATTTAGAAACAACTTAATATATTGTGAAAAATACCTAATATATTTAGAGAAAGCTCAATATATTAAGAAAAACACTCAATGCATTAAAAAAACTGAATATATTGAGAAAAACTTCAATATATTAAGAATAAAACTTAATATATTGAGAAAACACATTTTATTAAGAAAAACTCAATATATTAAGATAAAACTAAGTATATTGTAAAAAATACTCAATATATTGAGATAAAACTTAATATACTGCGAAAAACTCAATATATTGAGAATAAAACTCAATATATTAAGAAAAAACTCAACATAGTAAAAAAAACTCAATATGCTGTGAAAAACACTCAATATATTGTGAAAAACACTTAATATTTTGCGAAAAAACTTTATTATATATTAGGAAAAAGCCTTAATATATTCAAACAAAACTTTATATTAAAAAAAACGGCTCAATATATTGAGCTAAAACTCAATATATTGAGAAAAGAACTCAATATATTAAGAAAAGACTCAATATATTGCTTGAGAAAAAACTCAATATATTGAGACGAAACTTAATATATTGCGAAAAACTCAATATATCAAGAAAAAAATTTAATATACACTGTGTCCATAAAGTAACCCCCCCCCCCCCCAACTAACTTTTGAACGACTTGATATTTTTCTACAAAATTTGGTGTGCTGTAATGGGAAATTAATACTATTTTTCAGACCATATCAAATTTTGTATCATCCAAAATGGCGACTGGGAGCCATTTTGAATTTTTTTTAATGGAAAGGGGGGTCGAGTAACAGCTCATTTGAAAGGTCTTTTAGTTATGCGTCCGATTCTAGAATTTCGAAGAAAAATATTGAGCCATAACAAAATGGCGGATTGTAAACCAATGGACACACTCAGTTCAAAATTGTTTTGATTTTCTTATCCAGTAGTCCGCTTTTTCATTTGCAGGACAAATTTTCCCAGAAATTTCTCAGGTGGCTTGAAATAATATTGAATACGTTATGTTCCAACAAGACGGTGCGCCACCTCATTATTATAGGCCTGTTTCTGACTTTCTCAACGGACATTTTCTTGGAAGATGGATTGGTAGGCAGGGGCCTGTAGAATAGCCGGCTCACTCCCCAGATTTAACTTCCTTAGATTTTTTTCTATGGGACTATCTGAAATCGCAAGTGTACAGAACCCGTCCAGTAACAATTGAAGAACTGGAGCAACGCATTACAGAAATATCACTCCAGAGACTTATGAAAATGTAAGGCAGGAATTTCATAACCGACTTTTTATGTGCCAAAAAGTGAATGGGTAAACATTTCGAACACTTACTTTAATTTCTTTTTGCTCTAATTCGTAGTTTTTTTTAAATAGACTTCTTTATCTTCAAACATTGTCATTTTGTTACGGCTGAATATTTTTCTTTGAAACTCTAGGATCAGACGCAGAACTAAAAGACCTTTCCAATGAGGTGTTACTCAACCCCCCTTTCCATTTAGAAACAGAAATTCAAAATGGCGCCCTGTCGCCATTTTGGATGATACAAAATTTGAATATGGTCTGAAAAATAGTATTTAATTTCCCATTACAGCACACCAAATTTTGTAGAACAATATGAAGTCGTTCATAAGTTAGTTGGGGGGGGGGGGGGGGGGGGGTACTTTATGGACACAGTGTATTGTTTCCTATGCAAGAATGTTCAGATCATGATTTTGGTGATCTTCACATACTGAATTGTTTATAATGTTTTGGTTTTTATATGAAAAATTGACTTGTGTAAAACTGTTTCAGCTATTAACATAAAAAAAAGGAATTGCATTTACTTTCGTTCACGTTAAAATATCGATCTTTGCTTTCAGCGGATAAACGTTGTTTACAATTTGAAAATACCAAATATCATAAAATAGAATAACTCTTTTAAAAAATAAGAGGGGGAGGGGTACTCTGCTTCAATATAAACACATTCAAAAACGAACTAAGATGCATATTCTACGCATGTCAAATATCTGCTCTGCGCAAGCGCAATCTTATATCACCTCCGCCACTTTTCAAAAAAAAAACATTGCTTAAAAACTGGCAATAAGTTATTTCTATTAATTGTGTAGGCTCATAGAGCTAGAGATAAGCTTTAATTTGGTTTGTGTTCCAGCCCACTAATTTTTTTTGCGACGCCTTCTATTTTTGAAATTCAAAAATTTATGCCCTCATATTAAAAAATGCGGGACCATAAAAATTACTGTTTAAGGTAAATTGCTCATGAAAGCTTAAATTTAGGTGCACTAAAAATTCGAGTTAATTGTACCCTTCCCAACCAAATTATACAAGTTTGTCAAAAAGAATTGTTTTCAAAAAATGAGACGAGAATTTTCAAAATTTCCAAAAAATTTCAAAAATTTTCCCTTATTTTTAAATTTTTAAATATTTTTTGTCGCAAGGTGGGTGTTGCCATTTGAAATTGTTTTGTTGGGGCAGCTAGAGCCTCAGGGGTCGAATAGGGAAGGTTACATTATGAGTCATGATGATTCTTCCTCCATGTTGTAGGTACTGTTTCTAGAAATTTTCAATACCTTTTTACGTCCAGAGATATCACATTGGACGTTTAAATCGACACCCTGTAAGTACTAATGCAGATTGCTTGCTCTTACATTTGCACAATCCTAATTTTGAAAAACAGACACTTTGTGCATACTTTTCTCTTTTACATCGTTACTAACGCTCATCAATTGCCAGTTGCAACTTTCTAAAGAACTTTAGTTTTCAATAGACTTAATTCGACTTCTACTTCTTTATAGTAGAAGAAATTATAGACGTCTTCTTACTGGCAATCTGTACATCAACAAACATAAGATGTAAATTATGTCAGTCTTATTAGAGCTCATCACCTTTCTTTAAAAATTTACCCCACATCTCTCTTTATCAAAATCAGGTTGATTTTTGTAGATATAAATGTCAACTTTAATGCGCAGTTCTTTGGAAGTTTACGTGATATGAAACAAGCCAAATAACAGAGACGCAATGTGATTTAGATCAAGAATATGCTCCTGGTTTTGCTCTATCCACCATTTGACATAGATTTTAGCAATTCTCGTTGTTTCCAATTCTACTCTTAAAATTATTCAATAATTTCTTCTTTTCCATACTTACAGTATGGAAAGTTATTAATTATATAAAAACATGAAATCTTAACAAAAACAAAATGCTTATTTGAGTGGTATACATAGAATGCAAAAAAGGTGTTGTTTTATGGAAAATGCCTAAATATGGATGGATACTACATAGGTGCGTTTGTTTATAATTTTTATATCTTCATAATTATTTGGAAAGATTTAAAAAACATCGAGAAATAAGCTTTTAATAATTCAGCTAGGTAGGGATGGGCTATCATGTTTATTTAGCATTTCCCCAGTCCTCTAATTTTACTGTGACGCCCTCTATGAATGTTTGCAATTTGAAAATGAATACCATTTTATTCTCTCGCACAGAAATCATAAAAATTTCGCTCACTTGCTTCAAAACAATTTCGGGTTAACGCTAAACCCGCTTCATAAAAATGTCGCGTTAACACTCACTTGCTCCATAAAAATTTTGCGTTTACGCTAACCCGCTCGATAAAAATTTCGCGTTTACGCTTAATAGTTTTATAAAAATTTCGCGTTTATGCTAACTTCGCCATACAAATTTCGCGTTTTCTTCTACTTCAAAAAATTTCGGGTTTACGCTAACTCGCAACATAAAAATTTCGCGTTTACGCTAAGTTGCTATAGAAAGATTCCACGTTTACGCTCACTTGCTTCATACTAATATCGAGTTTACGCTAACCCGCTTCATAAAAATGTTGCGTTAACACTCACTTACTCCATAATAATTTGCGTTTACTCAAACCTAGTTCATTAAAAATTCGCGTTAACGGTCACTTGCTTCATAAAAATTTCGGTTAACGCAAACCTGCTTCATAAAAATGTCGCGTTAACACTCACTTGTTCTATAAAAATTTAGAGTTTATGCTAACTCGCTTCACAAAAATTTCACGTTTACGCTAAGTTGGTTTAGACAAATTTAGTGTTGACGCTCACTTGTTTTTTACAAATTTCGGGTTTGCGCTAACCAGCTTTATAAAATTTTGGGTTTACGCTCACTTTCTCCACACAAATTTTGCGTTTACGCAAACCCAGTTAACGCTCTCTTGCTAACACTAACCCGCTTCATAAAAATATTGCATTAACACTCACTTGCTCCGTAAAAATTTTGGGTTTACGCTAACCTGCTCCATGAAAATTAAGCGTTTACGCTCAATGGTTTTATATAAATTTCTCGTTTATGCTAACTTCGCTAAAAAAATTTCGCGTTTACGCTAACCTGCTTCTTAAAAATTTTGTGTTTACGGTAATTTCATTCATAAAAATTTTGCGTTTACGCTAACTTGCTCTATATAAATTTTGCGTTTACGCTAACCCGCTCCATACAAATTTCGCGTTTACGCTGCCTCTCTGCAGAAAATATTCCTGTTTCCGCTAACTTGTTCAATACAAATTTCGGGTTTACGCTAACCCGCTTCATAAAAATTACGCGTCGACGCTCATTTGCTTCATAACGCTTCCCTGTTTACGTTAACTTGCTCTATATTAATTTCGAGTTGACGATAACTTGCCCCAGCAACATTTCGCGTTTACGCTAAGTTGCTTTATAAAAGTTTCGCGTTTGCGCTACCTTGCTCCATAAAAATTTTGGGTTTACGCTTATAAAGATTTCGCGTTATTGCTCACTCGCTTCATAACGCTTTCGCTTTTACGTTAACTTGCTCTATAATAATTTCGCGTTGACGCTAACTTGCTTCAACAAAATTTCGCATCTACGCTAAGTTGCTCCATAAAAACTTAGCGATTACGCTAATTTGTGCTTCATAAAATGTCGCGTTTACGCTACCTTGCCCCATAAAAATGTCGGGTTTACGCTTATAAAGATTTCGCGTTATTGCTCACTTGCTTCATAAGGCTTTCGGTTTTACGTTAACTTGCTCTATAATAATTTCGCGTTGACGCTAACTTGCTTCAACAAAATTTTGCGTCTACGCTAAGTTGCTCCATAAAAACTTAGCGTTTACGCTAATTTGTATATTATAAAATGTCGCGTTTACGCTACCTTGCTTAGTAAAGACTTCGGGTTTACGCTAACCCGCTTCATAAAAATTACGCGTCGACGCTCATTTGCTTCATAACGCTTCCCTGTTTACGTTAACTTGCTCTATATTAATTTCGAGTTGACGATAACTTGCCCCAGCAACATTTCGCGTTTACGCTAAGTTGCTTTATAAAAGTTTCGCGTTTGCGCTACCTTGCTCCATAAAAATTTTGGGTTTACGCTTATAAAGATTTCGCGTTATTGCTCACTCGCTTCATAACGCTTTCGCTTTTACGTTAACTTGCTCTATAATAATTTCGCGTTGACGCTAACTTGCTTCAACAAAATTTCGCATCTACGCTAAGTTGCTCCATAAAAACTTAGCGATTACGCTAATTTGTGCTTCATAAAATGTCGCGTTTACGCTACCTTGCCCCATAAAAATGTCGGGTTTACGCTTATAAAGATTTCGCGTTATTGCTCACTTGCTTCATAAGGCTTTCGGTTTTACGTTAACTTGCTCTATAATAATTTCGCGTTGACGCTAACTTGCTTCAACAAAATTTTGCGTCTACGCTAAGTTGCTCCATAAAAACTTAGCGTTTACGCTAATTTGTATATTATAAAATGTCGCGTTTACGCTACCTTGCTTAGTAAAGACTTCGGGTTTACGCTAACCCGCTTCATAAAAATTTCGCGTAAACACTCACTTGCTTCTAATTTGCTTTCATAAATGTTACGCAGTTACGCTGACTTGCTGCGTAAAAATCATGCTTTTACGTGAACCAGTTTTATAAAAATTTCGTTTACGCGTGCTTATCACTAACAATACAAGACGAGTGTAAGCTTATATTTTGGTACAGTAATTGGACTTGTATTAGGTATATAAAAATTAGAGATTTTGACGGAAATGCAAACTTTGGACTTCTGGAAACAAAAAAAAATTTCGCTAAAAAAAAGATATGCCAAAATTAACGTTTTCATGCTAGGTTTTTCCCTGTCCGGGTTTAAGTATCTACAATGCGTGTCTCTGTCTTGCTAATAAGCATTAGCAAGGAATGAGGACCAGAAGAGCAAATATCAAAAAAATGAAACGTTTTTTGCGATGACGATTTCAACTCACATTTGCTACTACATTGCGCTACAATTACAATTCTGCAAAGAGAACTTGATTGCAAAAACACGATTAGCTCTAATTATGTTGACACAAGGCGCTATTTAATATCACTTTTTAATAGATTATGTCGAAGGCGCCCGCAGACTTGCATTATAACAGTGGTTGTTATTTAATATACTGTCGAAAGCAAGTATTAAAAGGTAATCATGAGAGACAAAGAATAAAAATTGCAAACTGCAAATTCTAGATCAACAGACCACCAAGATTTTATCTCAATACCATGGTTTATTTTTCTATAAAAAAGAAGAAATACAGAACATCTGGAAGTAAATTTGAGAGGTTCTGTAAAAAAATGCCAAAAATTTCAGAATTTGACGAAATTGTTACCAAGGGAAAACGTTTAATATTTTTTTAGTTTGGGTATTACAAAAATACTCATTATAAAGTGGAACGGACAAGTACAGTCACTTGATGCGGTGAAGCTTTTAATGTTTTAAAATGCAATTGAATTAAACGAGTAGCAGCGGTTTTTGTGCTCTTGTTAAATCCTTAATCTAATGTGTGTGTACAAGACTGTTCACACTCAGCCTCTTAATTCGTAGAAAAAACACATGTGGCATTGGTGAGTTGCCCAATTAAGTTTTCATGATCAAGATCTGCTGGCAGAAAGCTTACGGATTTAAAATTTTGAAATCCAAAAATTTTTGGTGAGTTAAAATTCGTTCAGGATTTAATCATAAAAATTTTTAAGACAAATAAAATTGTTTTAAATATTTTTTTTCGAACGAAAACTATAAAACCAGCACATAAATTGACACGTAAGCCACTGTTGTCAACGGGTAAGAATTACAAAATCAGCAGCAATAAAAGTAAATGCTTAAAAAGCGAAACGATATTTTGCTGTAAATCTTTCAAATCCCCTAAAGTGGTCAAAAATTCTTCTGGTCGCCAGCGTCTGCTGACACTTTATAAAATCCACATGTGCTCACATGTTAATGACGAGATACGCCAGAAAAAGAAACTAAAAAAGTCGAGTCTATTTCGAGTGCTTAATGATCTCGGAGGGTGTAACGCTACACCAGAAATTTTAGAGCGGCCTTTTTTTATGAGAAGTCTCATGGATGTGTTTCCTGAATTTCACACTTCTGTCTGCCATGTTTGCATACATAATGTTTCATACAGCTTGGTGTTATGAAATGGTACAGAAAAACTTGACCCATTTTCAACTCAACGTTTTTTTGATTAAAACATTCATTAAAAAAAAATAAATGATGGATAATAAATTAGATGTTATCGATTTTTTTCAATAAACTCTTCTGATTTTCTATTTTCACATTTTTCTTATTATATCAAACGAAAACTTCAAAGCGTTTGTGTGATGAATACAAAAGAATGGAAAGCCTTTTCGACATTTTCAGTTATAGAACATAACGTACTGATATATAAGCAATTGAAGTAGAATTTTCCACTCAACTTGCTACTTCAAGTTCTAAATAACAGCTTAATCCGACTTTCTATTTTTTGCTCGACAATATTATGTTATATAGCCCAATATCAAATTTTGAATAGAAACATTTTATTGCGGATAATGAAAGGCTGTAAAAATAGTTCGAATTTGATGCAAAAAAATCAAAGCAGTTTCAACGATTCAGTAATTCTTTTAAAAATTGTAAAATATTATAAAGGGCAACGAAAAAAATGCTGCCAAAATTAAAGTAAAGACATTTGCAAAAATTAATTGGTTGTCCACGAATATCCAAAGAGACATTTACGGATTTTTGAAAGCAACATTCATAACTCATATCTCCCTCTGTTTCCTTTCCTGTTTCTTTCCATCTCTCCCCCTCCTCTCTTCTCTTTTTCTTCGTATCTCGCCTCATCTCTCTCCTTCTGTTTTTCTCTCAATCTCTCATAATTTCTCTCCATTTCTCACATTCCATCTTCCGCTTTCTCTATCTTGCTCCCTCTTCTTCATTTATTCCCCCTTTTCACCCTCTCCCTCCCGTTCACAGCATCCCGCTCCCTTTCACTCCCTTTCGTTTACCAAAAATCCTAATAGCTTTTAGAAGCGAAATGTTATGATACACAATTATGTGCTACTCATCAGTTGCCATTTCAAATTTTTGAAATATTCTATATTTGCTTAAAATTGGTAAAATTTGTTTTAATTGTTAAGTTAATAGAGCTAGGGATGGACTATCATGTTCATTTAGCATTTTCCCAATCCTCTAATTTTACTGTGACGCACTCTATGAATGTTGAAAATTTGAAAATCAACACCGTTTTATTCTCTCACAGAGAAATCATAAAAATTTCGCGTATACGCTAACTTGTTCCATAAAAATTTCGCGTTTACGCTAACTTGCTCTGTAAAATTACTCGTTTACGCTAACTTGCTTCATAGAAATTTCGCGTTTACGCTAATTTGCTCCGCAAATATTTTATAGCTTACGATAACATGCTCTGCACAAATTTCGCGTTTACGGTAACTTGATTCATAAAAATTTCCCGTCTACGCTTACTTGTTCCATAAAAATACATTTTCGCGTTTATTCTAAGTTTCCCCATAAAATTTGTTCCATATAAATTTCCCATTTAAGCTTACTTTCTCCCAAAAAAAATTTGTGTTTACGCTAACTTGATCCATAAAAATTACGCGTCTACGCTAACTTGCTCCTAACAATTACGTGTTTACACTAACTTGCTCCATAAAAATTATGCGTTTACGCTAACTTGTTCCATATAAATTTTACGTTTAGTCTTAGTTGCCCTCAAAAACTTCACGTTTACGCTAACTTGCTGCATAAAAATTTCACGTTGATGCTCACTTGCTCCTTAAAAATTTCGCGTTTACGCTAACTTGCTTCATAAAAATTACGCGTCTACGATAACTTGCTCCTAACAATTACGTTAACTTGCTCCATAAAAGTCTTGCGATTACGCTAACTTGCTTCATAAATATTCTGCAATTATGCTAACTTGCTCCATAACAATTTCACGTTGACAGTAACTTGCTCCATAAAAACCTAGCGATTACGCTAACTTGCTCCACAAAAACTTTGCGTGTACGCTAACATGCTTCATTAAAATTTCGCGTTTCCGCTAACTTGCTCCAAAATATTTTCGCGTTTACGCTTACTTGCTCCATATAATTTCCGCGTTTACGCTAACATGCTACATATAAATTTCGCGGTTACGCTAACTTGCTCCAAAAGAAATTTTGCAAATTACTCTAACTTGCTCCATAAAAATTTTCCTTTTACTCTAACTTGCTCCATAAAAATTTCGAGTTGATAACTTATTCCATAACAATTTCGCGTTTACGCTAACTTGCTTCATAAAAATTACGCGTCTACGATAACTTGCTCCTAACAATTACGTTAACTTGCTCCATAAAAGTCTTGCGATTACGCTAACTTGCTTCATAAATATTCTGCAATTATGCTAACTTGCTCCATAACAATTTCACGTTGACAGTAACTTGCTCCATAAAAACCTAGCGATTACGCTAACTTGCTCCACAAAAGCTTTGCGTGTACGCTAACATGCTTCATTAAAATTTCGCGTTTCCGCTAACTTGCTCCAAAATATTTTCGCGTTTACGCTTACTTGCTCCATATAATTTCCGCGTTTACGCTAACATGCTACATATAAATTTCGCGGTTACGCTAACTTGCTCCAAAAGAAATTTTGCAAATTACTCTAACTTGCTCCATAAAAATTTTCCTTTTACTCTAACTTGCTCCATAAAAATTTCGGGTTGATAACTTATTCCATAACAATTTCGCGTTTACGCTAACTTGGTCATGAAAGACATTCATAACGTTCACCTCTTCTTCCCTTTCCGTCTCTTTCCATCCCTCTCCCCTTCTCACTTTTTTTTTTCGTATTTAACCCCAACTCTCTACTTCTCTTTCCCTCAAAATCTCTCACCATTTCTCTCCTTCTCTCACCTTCTTTCTTCCGCTTTCTCTATCTTCTCCCAATCTCTCACCGTTTAATTCCTTATCTCACCCTCTCCCTCACGTTCACACTATCTCGCTCCCTCACCCTTACAAAAAATGTGCGATAGTGCACACGCACGTGGTACCTAATACAATTTGAATTCGGGTTCAGGTATATCTATGAGCGCCCGGTGGGGGGGGGGGGGCAGTTGCCTCCCGTTGAAATTTGAATTTAAAAAAATAATTTGTGCAGAAACTTCTGGTACACACAAGTCTACGTTACACGGCTTTAGGTAATTTTGTTTTGTAACTTGTAGCTACCTACATCACTTAAGAACAGTAGAAAAGTTTGCTACAATTATTAAAATCGTTTGTGCAACTGGAAAAACCGGGAGAAAGTGACAGTTGACGTAATATAGTCAATTTCTTCTAACTCTAAAATTGCTTTTTTATTTATTTAAACTTTTTTTTTTTAATTTTAAGAAGGGTCGGTGGCAGTTCCAGGATTTGACAAGTGGGGGAGCTATATTTATCAGAAGCGAGTAAGAAATAGCGCTGCATGCAAAATTTTTGTTCAAAGTAGGAGTGGCCAACTTAAACGCGTCTTAAGGCTTCTGACAATTAACGGTCAAATGAGAAAAAAACTTTAAAATATCAAACTTGATGTTGTAAATAACGAATTACAAAAACTCACATTAAAAACAACAAAAAAATCAATTAAATTCTTACTGCTATCCCTACTCTTATCGGCTTTATCTGTTATGAGCATAAAATACTCGAAAATCGGGAGGAGTAAATAACCATTGTCTCTACGTTTCGAAGAAAGAATAGATTCGAACATGTGTTATTAGTATCAGTAGGTACTTAGGTAGATGTGTTTAGCAAAACGGTTTACCTCAAAAAGCCGTGACTATTTTGCCTCGGTTGTTGTATAGTTTAGAAATATTTTTAACCCCGCGCTTAAGGGGGAGTCTTTTTCCGTAGGCGGGGGTGGGGGGTGAATAAGCACATTGCCCCTCCCCCCCAGAAAGTCCTATAGGCGTCCATGGGTATTTCCATAAACATTAACAATTTTATTTAAATTATACGGATGGTTACGAACTTTTTAAAACCTTTTTTTTTATTCCTTTATACAGGGCGTTTGCAAATTGTTGTTGAACCTGCATATCAATTTTCATCGATTTATTTTAATAGGTTCCTGAGATCTATGATATAAAACAAATTTTGGACATCCTCTTCTGGGGGTTGTAGCTTACTTAAGAAGTTTTTTCGGAACTATGATTGCAGGAACCTTTCTTTTTATTTAACGTTGCTAAATAATATGTGTCCATGATTGCTCTGTCGATTTACCGAAACAAAACAATAGAAATGTTTATCGACTTGAAGCTGTCTGGGATAATGTGTACATACTTAATAGAAAGCTTGAATAAACACTAATTTTCCGGCAATTCTAATATAAGCAAACAAGAAACATTAAAATTGTAGTGTCCATAGGTTGGCATTATTAATTAACTTTCCTACTGGTAAACTCTGAAAAAATTGAAATAGAAGCACCCGTAAAAAGTAACCCTTAACAAGGAACGCCTTATACTGCATGTAAATACAGAAAAAAGATGTAAGAAGAAAAATCGATGTCCTGGCGAACAAAATTTGACGTATCGGAGGTCAGGACTAAAGCTGAACAAAGAAGGACGATATGAAAATCAATATGGTTAGACAGAGAGGTGTAGCGGGACAGGGGAAATTCTTAGCACGCAAGCGCTTTTTATGCAGCAAAAAAAACGTATTTTTTATGTGCTTTTTTTAGACACTTTTTGTGATGTAACTCGTTGTCTTCTGAAGTATAAACGCTGACTCGGATTTTTATTAAATTTCTAATTGCGGGATACTTTGTTACTACTGTCTTTCCATGTCACGTAAACTACATTTTTAAAAATCTGAATATTTAATAAAATTAATTTATTTATTAAAACTGACTCAAAAGAAAAACATTGCACTAACGATTTTATAATTTAAAAATCTGGACTGGGAATGAACTTTTAAGTTTATTCCAGAACTTTATAAATAATTGTAGTTGACATGTTGAGCAAAATAATAGTTAACAGTTAATATTCGGGTAAGTAAAAAGCAACGAAACGGTTTTGTTTCTAGACATTGTTATGAAAAAAATAATCTTGGGGTGCAACCAATTGCTATTTTTCTCCTAGCAGCGAAAATGGCGTAACCTCGTGATATACGTCTTTATATTTTTTAAATGGCAATATGTGTTTTGTCCTGTTTTGGTAGATGCAATTTATTTCTCTTTTTTTTAACTATAGAAAGGCCTTTAAAACTTCTCAGTGAATTCAGAATTGTGTGTGTATTTAACTTCTTTAAGACTATTGAGTCTCAGTCGGTAAATACCTTGTTTTTTCAGCGACCTCTTAAGAAAACATCCAATTTGTTTTATCTACCGTTCCCACATAGCACTGGATATCCTATGGACATCCATTTTAGCTCCAATATACGATGAAGCATAAGATATCAAGAATTGTATGTCCATAAGACATCCTGCAAAGACGTCCGTTTTACGTCCGTGCTGGACATGTATTATGTAATGACACTCCATTTATTTTAGCATTCATTGTATTGAAACAAATTGAATTTGATTTCGACCGAGGTAGCAGTTCACTTTTACTCGGGACCTCGGACCATCCGCCGTCAAACAGAGCGAAAGGCCCGCTGGTAAATTTACATGCAATATAATGTTGTATTAGTTGTTCTACTATTTATTTCGCTGATACATGTTTTGTTTTTGAATGGATTTAACCGCAGCATTTAAGTTAATAATGTGTTACTTATTCTAGGATTTATTTTATTGAAATGTATGATATTTTAGCATTGAAATTAGTTTTACCGGCGCCGACAATTCAGTTTTACGCGTGACCTTGAAAATCTTAAAAGACCCTCGCTCTAAACTGAGTTTAAACCGCGCAATTATTTAAAATAGGTTTATACCGTGGCAAGACAGGTCATCTTCTCCAAGTCTCTCCCTACCTCTCTTCAAGTCTACACCAGTACCACCAGCCGAGGTAACCGAGGAGGTATACCGAGTGAGTAATATTTGATTCATTTTGGTGATTTTTGTATTCACTTTATTGCATTAATTACCTGTTATTCCGTTCTATCTCTCTCTCTCTCTCTCATTTCAAGTATGTCGCAGTTGTATGTCACGAGGCAGACTTTATCTCTCTTTCTCTTCTTTCTGATCTATTGCGGTTGTTTGTCGCGAGACAGATCGTTCTTCTCTCTTTTTCACGCTAGTGTGTTGCGGCCACTTGTCACAGAACAGATTATTCTCTCTTGGTTTCTGACTGTCGCGGACGTTTGCCACGAGACAGTAATATTCTCTCTCTTAAATTCGTCACAATCTAGTTTGCCCGCTATACCTATCTTAGAGCCCCAGAAGTAAATTTCAAGGATTAAGATTACAATCACCAAATCACCCAATTAGATTTCTAAGAGAAGTAGTTCTAGATTAAATGCAATGTTAAAATTATAAAAATAATAACAAATCAAACTAAGTGTAATTTGCAGAAAATAGTTATCTAAGGTATACACAAAGAAAACATAGTGTTAATCATTTTTTCAACTGGCACTTTTTTCCGCGACGCTTTATTCCGGCGGCACTTTTTTCCGCGGCAGTTTTTTTCTGGCAAGTTTTTCCGCGGCACTTTTTCGGGCGGCACAATTTTCCACCACACTTTTTTCCAGAGGCACTTTTTCTGTGGCGCTATTTTCCGCGGCACTTTTTCCCGTTGGCACTTTTTTCCGCGGCACTTTTTCCGGACACTTTTTCCGGAAACCCTATTTTACGTATTACAAATTGATCGGTTGGTTGTGTAGTTTAGCGGTATTTCTTTCATAAAAACGATGATTTTGGCCATTTTTATAAATTTTCAAACTTGCAGGGTTGAGGATGCATTTAAAATTTAAGGGTGATTAGGAAAAGTTACTTAAATATTTTAGAAAATCATATTTTAGAGGTTGGTAGCACTTAAAAGTGGTTTGGAGTGCTGCTTTACAAAAGAGGGTGATCTTTCTCGTTGTTTTAAAAAATGTTTATACTTAAGGAGTTACGGTTTCACTTGGGGGCGGGTGCAGCGTGTTTTTAGGAATATCGCCTTTACGCAGATCAGCTGTACAGGGTGTTTCAGCCAAAACTCCCCAGCATTATAATTTCTTTTAATTAAAATACGGTTTTAAAGATTATTACAAAATATTTTATGGTTGATTTTGATTAAGCGTTGAACCTTTAAAATATTTTGTAATAACCCTTAAAACAGCATCTCTTCAAATAAAGAAGTTATAAGGTTGGAGAGGTTTGCTTGGAACATCCTGTATAGCTTTTATTTCCAGTTTTATGTTTTGGACATCAGTTTGAAAAATACAGCACCCTTTCACACAAGTAACTAAATACCAGATAGGTATTACGACAGCAAAGCTATCATCATCAGTGGTATACTGACACTCAAACGTTGTTATTCCACATTTCCGAGTGTTTCTTCTTTAGGCATCAGGTAAATATGTACATAATATGCTTTAGGGTACAAGAAAACCAAGGAATTTCTTGGGAAATCCAAATAAATCCCCAGAAAATCCAAGGAAATTCAAAGAAATCTTTATAAAGGGAAATATGGTGTACACAATTTATGGCCGTGATTGACCCCTCGTGCAAAATCCCGATGGTTATAAAATCAACATTTATTTGACGTGAAAATAGGACCGTACAAGTAAAATACTAAACTTTTGTTTAATTTAATTTAATTCAATTTAAATATTAATTTTATACTAACTTTATTAAATGTGTTTTTGTAAATTTTAATAATATTAAAACAAATATGTATCCTGTACAATGTTTTTATGTACTAAAGTCACCCTTAAATTTTAAATTTCTAAAGCTTTATTATAATTTTGGTTACGGCCCTGAGTTGTAAGTTGTAACTTAAACCGAGATAGAAATTTCCACTAACCAAGTCCACCAACTGTTCCATTGTGTATCACTGCTGGCTTTGATACGCTAATAAATAATAATTACACACCGAATAATACACATACTGTTGGCTTTCAATGAAAATAGGCAGACCCTGACTTGCCAAACTCATTCTACGTGCACGAATCAAAAAGAATCTACGATACAATCAACAGAGGGTTAAAATAATTTGTCATTCGGTTTGAAAAATTAATTAAATTGTCAAACCGTTCGGTCTTGATGGTAAATAGTGTATCGGAGTTTAGATTATGGTTTATAAAAATATTTAGTTGCTACCTACTTCTCAAAAAAAACAATGTTTTAGGCGAGTAAAAGTAAGAACTGTATTAAAAAAAGTTCACACATGCGATATGCATACACTAATCCCCAGGACAATCAGCCCACGGCCAAATTTATGAACATTTCATGAAGATTCCTGGTTTAATTCTTCATTCAGCAAAGCCCCAATAACACAATAAGACAAAAACTCACACTCGAGTGCCTTCGAATGCCAGAAAATGGTTGTAAGAACATTGTAAAAACCAAAACACGTTTCAAATATGATAATAGCCCGATTATGTAAATGCAACCCTTTACTTGCACTTCCTAGCGCCCCCCGCTGATGGGGTGCCGACCCGACCCATTCCCGATTAAATGCCCCGGGCATTACCGTACCTACTTCAGCTAATCTCTTCTTTTGCATAAGATGCGAATTTTTTAAGTAGATGAGGACAAACCAACTTTTAAGGTGCATATATTAGTCAGATGGATTTTTACACTGCGCTGTGATAAATGATTTTATATGGACCAGTTCCCACTTTCCCAGCAGATTTAGTTGCCCCTATTCTAAACAGAATGTTTGCGGAAATCTAATGGCTGAGCGTCATTTGCAAAATCTTAAGTTTCCCCTCCCCCGAGGTCGGGGCTAGCCGCCGTGATGCAGAAAAGTTACAATAAATAGGTCTCTTGCTAATAACTCGTTTTCTCTTTGTCGTACGGCAAAAATACCTTAATACAAAATTGAAGCATATCAAATTCTCTTCCAAAAAGTTTTAAACATTATTTTTGTAGGACTCATACTTTGGAAGCAGTAGCCGCGCGAAGTTGATCAAGCGCAAATAATATAGTTTATCAAACGGAACTTGATTGAATGTTTACGCCCCGCCCAACTAACCGCTTAAGCAACAATTAATTATTATAAACAATAAAACACGGTTATTATATCGTCCTCGTGCATTTACAGGAAACTTATTGATTCGCAGTTTTTACATGATGAACAGTTACCGCAACGAGTAAAAAGTGGAATTTGGTAAGTGATAACCGATATTTTCTGCGCTTCAACTTCGCGTGGCTATTGCTCCAAAAGTATAGGTTCTACAAACCAGATGTATTAAACCTTTTTTCTAAAGAATTTTATCAGATTTAATTTTATATAGAACTATTTTTGCCGCACGACAAAGAGAAAACAAGTTATAAGCGAAAAACCAATTTTTTGTACCAGTGGCTCCAAGCGCCGACCTCGGGGGAGGTGGAAAACTTAAGATTTCTTAAAATCATTACATCTTCGCTTAATTTTTCACGGCCAACCTTACCTACCGCCTTCCATTTCAATTTTAAATAGAATAACAAACAAATGTATCATTTAACATATGTAAGGCAAACAAAGTATTGCTTAAAAATTAAGTAACATTTTGTACCTGTTCCATATTTTGTACTTGCATAAATTTTGTACTTGCACAATTTCTGTTTAAACGTGGTTAAATGTAATGAATTTCGTATCTAATTTCTAACGATAAGTCGACCACCCACATATTAACGCGTCCATTATATAAGGCGCATAGTCCTTTGTACAGCAGCCCGCTACAGTTTTCGATATAGATAAGCAAATTTGACACTCTACTATTTGTTTGCATTATTGAAACATAATCTGCTAATAGCGATAGTGTCATTTCCGAAAACATACGACCGGCAAGACTTCACTGCCTTGCATATTTATCTTCTATTGAACACATTGGCCTATTGGCATTATATGTGTTTTTACTATACAAAACAAATTACTTTTAACTTAAGTTGTTTTCAATTTCGACCCCAATGCAGCTGCATTGCGAATTTACGTTGAAATTTATTACGTTGTGCAGCGAAGGACGCTAATCTACAGAGCGAATTCGGAAATATGTGCCAATGAAAGTAGTAATTGGACAAATATTAAATAATTATTGAATAGCTACATTATTATTTATAAATTTGTAAAATAAATAGCGGGCCCCCGCTAGGAGAACTTACACATTTTGCTAGTCCATTATACATATAATTCATTTGTACAGCAGACCGCTACCGTTTTCGATACAAATAAGCTAATTTCAGACTTTAGTAGTTATTTGTATTAGTAGAACATAATCTGCTGACAGCGATAGCGTCATTACGAAAACAAAGTCCGAAAACATTGCAATGGCGCTGCGAGATTTACAAATTTTTCTTCTATTGAATACTTTTGCCTATTTCTGTTATATATGTTTTTATTATACAAAACCAATTACTTTTAACCCCACCTCTTTTCAATCTCGGACCCCAATGCAACTGCCTTACCAATCACTTTGAATTTTGTTAAGTGGTGCTGCGAAGAAGGCTAATCTATAACGCAAATCTAGAAATATGTACAAATAAAAGCAGTAATTGGACAAATATTAAAGAGATATTGAATAATTACCTTAAAGCGGTCATTAATCATAAATTTGTAAAATCAGTAGACATATAATAAATCCGAATCCTTTCTATTTGTCTCAATTTTTAGTGGTGAGGGGCCCCCGCTACAAGAACCTACATATTTACGCGTCTATTACATAAGACGCAATTTCGTTTGTACAGCAGCCTGCTACATTTTTCAATACGGCATACATTTATATTTTTAATATTTATAATTCAAATTTCATCCCGAACTGCCAACTCGTTTTTGAGTAATAACGCGTTAGACTAAATATTTTCAAAAAATTTTCCCAAAGCTCTCCTATAAGATTCCGATTAAGTATTCACAAAATTCGGGTTCTGAAAAAACACTAACAAAACAACATGTCTCTAACTTCCGTTTCCGGTTCCAGATTGTAAACAAACTTTTTGACTTGCTGCATTTTAATTGTATTTAGATATAACATATTTCACTAAAATTGCTGTAGTTGTCGAGATTTAGCGTTACGTACAATCACAGACACACACAGCCTACAGACCGACCTTTTTTAAACATCACTTTTATGGGTTCCTGGTTTCCGGAGCTCCACAACATGTATTTCCGTCAAAATCATAAATTTTCAGGATAACAATATAATTTACATACTGGAAGTATAAGAAAATAGTTGATTATTTCACTCACAGTATACCTCCCAAAACTGGATTCTAGGCCAAAAAAATTGTCTTGAAATTTCTGATTCTTTAAGCTCCGCCCTTATCTTTGTTCTGCGTCATATTGCGGCGGCAACTTCAAATTCAGGCACAATTCTACAATTTATGAAGTGTATGTCGCATTAGCCGCTTTCGAAGTCAATACAAAACTTTTACCCGATTATTTTTGACGTAGTAAGTTGTCCTGGGATAAAATTTAAACAAACTACTCTTTTGTTTTATTAGGTAGTCTTAAAAATAAAGTTAACGCGACTGTTCGATATATTATTCGTAGAACTATATGCCATTCGTGAATTGAAAAATAATCTGGTTAAATTACGAAAACATTCTGTTAACCAACTAGCTTGAAATTTCTTCTTGGTGCATTGCAACCATGAAAAAAACGACTACTGACAAGAGCGACATGTTAGGATCAACGCAATACGCTAAAAAATGACGATTATTTCCGATAAAATTCACCTAAATTCAAAATAATCAGAATACATTGTAAGAAATGGTGCGACAGTACAAATGTAACACATGACAGCGATTTTCTTATAATAAATCGGAAAATCTGGATCACTGCGTACATTACTTATGATAAAGCGACTGACTTTTGGTATTAATCAAAACTTTAGTTAATTTAAACTCATTAGCTCTCATCAATGTTCGTGGTTATGAGCTGCCATTACGCAATTGATTTATAACATTTCAACCAGTACAAACTAACATTTTGTATATGGGCAAAAGCAAACATAAACAATTAATTCAGTGTAAAATCAACAATCAACCAATCAAATATAATGTGTGGAATAACGTATTAATTATCTCTACGTTTAATAATTAGTCGTTGTTTAATATGTCTAATGTAAAATCAAACATAAATGAATGCCCAAAAGCATTTTAGTCGGAACAAAAAAAACCCAACGTACGTACCGGAAACTAGACGAAAAAAAAATCGTAAACAAAAATGCAAACGAACCTCCTAATTTTTTTACATAATCTCATATAAAAAACAACAAAAAGGGTAGGGTTGAAACCGCAGCAAGAAAAACTCCTAACGTACACGAATTTTTTATGTCCCTACTAGTCTTTTGGAGGTGATTTTTTCACACACGTCTTTTGCATACGTTAGTGTGCATCCCATATATTTAAAGGCTTAATGAATATACTCCATAATCCGTCCTTTATTTCTGGCGCGCTCAAAAGGAAGGGTTGAGAGTCCGGTAATTACCTATGCGATGCTTCTTCCCTTACCCTTGTACTTAGCTACGGTCCTTAATGCACCTCTTTTTTTACACATTTAACGAGCCAAGATTTAGATAATGGATGGTTTATAATACACATTAAAAGAAAAAGATTTTTTTTTATAAATAAATTCTTGATAAAAAAATTTTAAGAACTTAAATATTAATTTATTTTTCATGTGATATACAGGGTGAATTAACAGTATAGAATATCGACGCCACAGCCTTCAATAATAATTTTACGAAAATAATTTAAACGCAAAGGTTGTTTGGTAGACCGTTTCGCATCCTTGCACATTAATTTAACTTATACATGGTGTTTACTTTTCAAGGTACGATAAGCAACTTTGTTATTTTAAGCGGAACACCCTGTATATTATAACATTTTTGAATGCGAAATTCAATTTTCTATAAGATAGTATAGGGTATTCCAATAGCCCGATATTCCTCCATCCCCACCCCCAGTGCCCCCTCGCCAATGATTTTACGATATTTTAAAACTGTACGAGTTTCGGCTTAAAAATTGGTATGAACATGTTAAATTACAATAGGAGCAATTTTTCATTCAGAACGCATATCTGGTCGGTTTCCTTTTGGTCGTTTATTCGAACAGTTCTCAAAATGTATTTAATACTTCATAAAATATCTCTACATATTCAAATTTTTTTTAAATTTTTATATTTTTCATTATTAAATTTTCCAAAATTGTTATAATTTTAAGTTTTTCAAAATTTTCAATAATTTTCATAAATGTTCTTCAAAATAAAAGCATTATAAAAATTTTTTAAATAATAATAAATTTTTCAAAATTATTAAACTTTTCAAAATTTTAATAATTTTTAATAAAACGTTTCTAATTTGCAAAATCTTTTTCGATTTATTAAATTTCATTAAAATGTTTCAAAAAATTCAAAATTTAAAAAAATATTTAAAATGTATTTAATATTTTATAAAATGTCCCTAAATTTTCAAAATTTTCAAAAATTTTTCTTTCTATTTTTAAAAATTTTTAATAATTCAAAATTTTCTAAAATTTCCAAAATTTTTAAAATTCTAACAAATTTCAAAAATTTTCTGAATTTTTGAAACCTTGAAAATAAAAGAGTCTTAATTATTTTCCATCATTTTCAAAATTTTGATAATAAAAGTGTATTTTCGAAATAGGCAACCACTTTCACAATGTTGAATGTTTGAAACTTAAAAATATTTAAATTGTTGCAAAACCTTTTAGTTATTTCAAAAATGTATGTATGTATATTTCATAGTAGTAAAAAATAGTGTTAAACGTGGTATAAAGCATATTTGAAATATTTCGAGAAAATCAGAATTAGATTTCCATAAAATTGTCAAAAGTTTTGAAACGTTGTCCGACAGCTTATTTACGGTGTGTATGCAATGCAAATAAATGCACCGTTGAAAAGATTTTTGAATTATACAGAGTGTTTAATTTTTACAGTTATTTTGCACAAACTTCAAACAATATTGCGTTTTTTAATACAACACCCTGTATTTTGTGACATCATCTTACGAAGAATATAATTCTTTTCCGATTTGATAAACCATGTTTTACAGCTAAAACTAGTAGTTTTGGAGATACCTGTTTTTTAAGATTTTAATAGTTTTGGTGAAAAACAGGAAAATTAAATTTCACGTAAGATGATGTCATATTATACAATGTGTTGTGTTAAAAAAAATTGCGATATTGTTGTTTGAAGTTCATGCAAAATTACACTTGAAACCAAACCACCCTGTATAATTTCAAAACCTTTTCAACGGTGCATTTATTACAGTGGCTCATTCTGTAAAAAATAGAATTTATAAAAAATTTCGTTAGTTATTACTATCTTAAACTTGGCCGCCAACGTCAATTAAAAACAAAATTGCGAATAACTTAACAACCGTAGAATGTAGCTATAGGATTTCTCATTCAAAAATGTAATAATATACACAGTGTTCCATTTAAAATTACAAAGTTGCTTATTGTGTCTTAGAAAGTAAACACCCTGTATAAGTAAAATTAATTTACAGTGATGCGTATCTGTCTCCTAAACAACTTTTATAATTAACTTATTTTTGTAAAGTTATTATGTAGGGCTGTAGCATTGATGTTGCATATTTTTTATTCACCGTGTATATGTTCTAGCCTACACAATTGGGGGTGGATTACTGCGCTTCTGTTTTGGGTTGAACAAAAATGTTTCCCCTATGAATTTGTACTACAACACCACAAAATTTCATTACAATCGAGCAAACCATTTTAGAGATATGACCGAAAAAATGTACCCCCACTCTTATAATCACAAAAATACCGATGTCTGTTAAAATTTAAAAAAAAATTTAACAGTACAGGTTTAAGTTGTAAATTTTTTAAGTTTAAAAAAATGGCCAAGGGGCTACGAAACCGTTTTCTTAAAAAAAATAGATGCGCTTGTACTTGAGCGTGCATACATAAATAAAATTAAAACAACCCGGTAGTAAAAGGATTCGAATAAAGGCAGTCCGTGAGATAAAGGTAAAAACTAAAGAGGCATCTGCATACATAAGGCAAGGGTTGGAGCATCCACTGGCCTGCGTATGCAAATATCAACGTGACAAAAATGCCTATTAACAAATAGACAAATGGAAGATAGATGATTCGGATTCATTTGAATCGTCGTGAGAACCGCTGCGGGTACAGAGCTAGAGATAAAAAAAAATTAGGGGGTCGCTTTTTGTCTACGCGCTTAATGTGATGTGAAAAAATGCAACCGAGGTGTATGCAAATTAAGCACGATTTTTTACGTAAGTAGGTGACGGTTGAATCTTTACTTGTTTTTTTAACGTCTTTAACACTTAATTTTTTAAGGCAGTATTAATTTTACTTCGCTAACTTCTAGATGGAATTTATTTATCAAAAAATATTTTTTTTGAATCTGGTTAAATTACGAAAACTTGTTGTTAAGCAACAAGCGTTTGTTGTGTTTGAAATTTCTTCTCGGTGCATTGCAACCAGGAAAAAAAACGACTACTGACAAGGGCGACATGTTAAGACCGCAGCAATACGCTAAAAATGACGATTATTTCCGATTACATTCGCCGTAATTAACAAATCATCATAATACATCGTAATAAATTGTGCGTCAATCATTACAAATGTAACACGTGACCGCGATTTTCCTATATAAATAGGTAAATTTGGATCACTAGTTATATTACTTGTGATTTTTTACGTAAGTAGGTAACGGTTGAATCTTGATTTTATAACGTCTTCAACACTTAATTTTTTAAGACAGGATTTATTTTACGTTGCTAACCTCTAGATGGAATTTTTTTTTAACTAAAAATGATTTCTTGACCGATGTTGTCAGCGCTGTGACGCAATCCTATTTTTTTTAATAAAAAGCACCATAGCCATTTTTTTGCATTCATTTAATTTTTTCGCATTTTAACTATAGAATTCTTGTATACCCTTACAAAACAAAATTTTCAAGGAAAACACAAAAAAAATTTCCTCATATTAGCAAGCAACGAATTCAAACATGGGCCATACTTTTGAAGGACCCTGTATACATCGTATAAATGCCAAGCACTTGCAAAATTACGCTGTCAGTTCAAAGAAACATCTGTCACTTGCACGATAAACGAAGCAAAGATTAAAAAATGTAATTTTCAACCTATTAACAATATTGGCGTTTTCCAAAAAAAAAATATTTTAGTGATATTTTTCCAATCTTGAATCTTTTGATGAAAGTTACTTATTTCTGCTTCGTTAATATTTCTACCAATTAATGAAAAGAAATAATAAGCAAACTCCAGAAACTTCAATTAATCCAAAAATCTTTTACTTTGACTTCCGCGGCAAAAAAATTTGTTAGAAGTTACACAGTTTGAACCATAAGCGTCGAATGGGAGTGGCTCAGGGTCTGGTAATTTGATAATTCGGCGCCACTGGTGTCAACAGATAAAAATCATAAGGTAAAAAAGCCACGTCACTAATTATTGCGTCGGTGTAAACCAAACATAGGTTTCACATCTCCTTTGTTTATACAGGGTGTCATTTTTATTGTCTAACGCCTAAACTCTTCAGTGTAGACAACACACGTTGCGTGTCATAGGTTGCTTTATTATAAAAATAATACGTTATCAATGAGGATAAAATTTGCTGGGGGTATATAGCGTGTACATCTTTTAATAATAATTCTTATTCACAGTAAAATACTGTTCTTTTTTTATTAAATTATACTTCAATAGTAAAACAACATGCATCGAGGGTTGCCTGTACTGAAGAGCAAGGAGTCACACATTAAAATAGGCACCCTGTATATTAATTTAAACAGGTCTAAATTAGAGTGATTAATACACAATACTACAAGTTTTCAAATTTATTAAAAGTTCAAAATTAATGTAACCTAAAAATTCTGTTTCCAAAAATTTTCAAAAATCCAAAAATTTTGTGTGTTAAATTTTCAAAATTTCCAAAATGATCTTTTACATTTTCAGTAATTTCGAAACATTTAAGATTCACAAAAAACCTTTTTAAAGAGCGAAATGTAATGTAAATTTGTCATGCAATTATCAAAAATGTACACAATTTTCAAAACTTTTAAACTTTTTTACGATACAATAGGCATCCAAATATTAATTTAAACAAGTCAAATTTCGAGTGATTAATATACAAATCTAAAAAATTTCAAAGTTATCAAAATTTTCAAACTGTCTAAAAATGTAATAATTTTTAAAATTTTCAAATATTTTAACGTTAAACCAGGCACCCACCCTGTATATTAGTCTATTAGTCTAAACAACTCAAATTTGAAGATTAATATAAGAATCTAAAAAGTTTCAAAGTGATGATAATTTTCAAAATTTCTTAAAATAAAAATTTTCAAAATTTTCAAAAACCAACTTTTACAAAACATTTTAATGTTCAATTTTCAAATTTTAAAACATTGCTCAAAATATTCAAAAGTTCCAAATCTTTAAATTATTTTCAACAATTATAGTTTGTAAATGTTGCAAACTTATAAAATTTCAAAATTTAGAAAAATTTCAAAAAATTGTAAATTTTCAAAATGTTTAAGAGTGTCCAAAAATTTTCAACATTTTCAAAACTTTTGAAAACAGTAAAATGTTTAAATTTTTCAAAACATTCTATCTAATTCTAAGTTTTTATAAAATTTTAAAAGTCAAAGACTTTAAAAAACTGTTAATTTGTCCGAAATATTTTGAAAATTTTTAAAAATATCAATAAGTACGTGGGTTATGATGTACGATTTTGTAAATCATTTTAAGGAAAAATAAAAAGCGTACTTTATTATTACAAAACACTAGTCGATTTTCAAAATGCAAAAAATGTTTCAAATTTATTTAGGCACGCCTCCGGTTGAAGGAAGCATTTACTTTAATTTTTATCTTTGTTTCATTTAAAAGGCGTTTTTAATTTAATTTACAAATTTGACACAAACCCCTGTGGAATAATAGCTGCGCCACAGAATAATAAATACTTCCAAAAGCGTGACTTGGGTCGGTTCTTTTGATGTTTTAAGCATCAATTTGGATGTCCCTCGCCACATTGAAAATATTTTTAACCTCAAAATGCAATGGCAACAATTTTTAATATAACTTGTAAACTACATCCATCTACAACTAAACAATATTGCTAAAGGAAATTATAAGAAAACGCCGTACACAAAACCATTTACAATATGGCCGACTAATAAATAAAAAAAAAATTCAAGTGACGCTTCTGGAAGTATTAGATACTGTGTGGCTGTCTGTACCAAACATTGTCATTTATACATTAAAATTGTTTTTCATTATGCCTCCTTTTCAAACAAACAAAAAGAAAAAAAAATAATATTAAACATGGGACAAAATAAATGAATACAGTAAGAAAAGTCAAAAAATAAATTAAAATAAATAAATAAAAAAGGTATGCGACGGAATTTGAACTGTGGCCGTCGGATTACAAAACACCATTTAAAATTATTTCCATTATGTGAGTTAAATATGTAAAGTTTCCCAGCTACCATTGTATTAGCGGGTTTGTAAGATAAAAATAATAAAGTATTAGAAATAATTAATAAGGCTCACTTATTAATTATCTAAATATTTTAAATTTGAGCAATTACGGTAAATAATAAACCTCGCACTTATAATAATAACTCCACGATTTGCAAACTAATCAATTAATCATCGACATGCCGTTCTTATTTCATAGGCGACTGCGGTTAATTATTTTTTTATCGCTTTGTAAAACAATCGCCTATTAATTCACGTGTTCTATAAATTTCAGATGTTTGAAAGGTAAACTTCAGACCACCATGTATATGTAAAAACACAGTGAACTGCATGACGTTTAAATTACGATTTTTATTTTTAAATATTAATTAATATTTTACATCATATGAACCATTTTATGCGAGTCATGACACTCTTGGAAAAAACGTTATTTTCCAAATTCTTTTACATAGTGTTCTATACAGAGTGCGGCAACTAAAGAGCTACAAGCTGTTAGGTATCTCTAAAACTAAAAAAAATGAGCAACAAATTTTTTATGGTTTAGAATTAAAATAACCGAACAATTAGCGAAATATTTCGAGATATCGCGAGAGGTTACAAAAAACCATTCGAAAGATTTTACGAATTAAAAAATTTCGGGTTCGTTTATTTCAAAAAGGGTCGTTGGAGCAATACTCCCTAGAGTGGGCAACTGCAAATTTCCAATGCAGATACATGATACGATGATACCACCAGTCGCGGTATTATGATGCGAGTACACAAACCAAAACAGAATTTCTGGACTGCGATTGCATAAAGACGTCGATTTCCGACGCAAGCACGCAATAGCAATGTTTTGGCTTGAACATTACTATTTACTAGAAATAGCTAACACAGCAGTTTCCACTGCACTGTTTTGTTTCTCGTGGTCGTTTCAACGCAGAGTCGTATTTGTATATTTTAGTATTGCCCTAAAACGTATAAATAATAAAAAAATATAAAAATACACAGATATTTATTAATATTTAGAATAATACTGCGTTACCATTGATAAAAACAAGGAGTACACTGTACAGAAAGAATAAAAATTGATTATTTGTATAATAATTAATACTCGGATATCGTTTTTGTCCGTGGTCTTATTTAAAAAAAAATATGTGATTTATGAAACAGAAAAATGTATCCACTTTCGCGGTTCATAGAAACATTACTGAAATTATATTATTACAAATTATTTGGGGTTTTATAATTTGTGACTGAGTCTAAAGTTTTATTTAAGCTTGGTGTTTTAGTTTATTTTTTTTATATGTAAGCTTTAAATTGTTGTATCGTCGTCATAGATACTCGGTAAATACTAAATTATAGTCCGAGTTTGCTTTATTAACTGGCAAAAAGAAAAAAAAAACCTATAACAAGTTTTTAAAACAAAATTCAAAATTAAATAACAGTTGCTATGATAAAAATGTTCCATAACAATCGGTTTCCGAACAAACTACTCCTAAAAACATGAGCTTCCTGTTTCCGATTTTTCGATTATACTCATGCAATGCAAAGCGCATCAAAATCGGTCCGTCCGTTTGGGAAACAAGAGCCGCACATGCCCACCCATAGACAGACATTTTTTAAAAACCTCTGTTTGGGGTCAAAATCTCAAAATTTTCATGAAATCGATACAAGTAAAAATGTCGGGTCTAGGGTGATTGTATGGAATTACAAGAGCGACATCGTACGATGGAATAGATGTAAAATTGTGGGTTACCTCTAATATGAGACGTGATTGGGCGTTCGATTCGGCAAAATATTCAAGTGTAATTAGCTTATTGTCGGTGTGGCCGTTAAGGAGAAATACACCGACGTTAAATAAATATTTATAAAATAAATTTAAAAAAATTAGACAAAGAAAATATTGTGGCAGAATCTGTATGAGCCTCTGAATTTGCACTGTGTTAGTCTTAGGACACAACGGTCACCTTCGACACAACGCCCACACCTTAACTTGAACAAAACGACCACTTTGGACACAATGGCCGCTTGAAATTTCGCGTGTCCATATTGGTGGCATTGGTATAGTGTACACAACAGTCATCTTGTCCGCAACTGTTACACCTTAACTTGGACGCAACGGCCACTTTGGACACAACGGTCACATTGGTCTAGTGAAGACAACGAGCACTTGGACAAAACCGCCACATTAGTCTACAAATTAGTGGACACAACGGCTATCTTGGAAAAAATTAGGCTTCGTTGGCCGTAGTGTTCACTGACTACAACGGCTACTTTGGACACAACGACCAATAGGTGTTTGTCGTTTCCATACAAACCACATTGGTCTAGTGGACACAACGGCCACCTTGTAGGTCCCTCCTTCACTTGGACCAAACGACCATTTTCGATGCAACGACCACATTGGTCGAGTGGACACAACGGACACCTTGGACAAAATTATAAGCCGCGTAGTGGACACAACGGCCACCTTAGGCACAACGGCAACATTGATCTACCAAACACAACGAACAACTTGGACACAACGGCCCCCTTCGAGAAAATTACGCGTCGTAGGTCGCCGTGTCCACCAGACCAATTTGACCGTTGTGTTAATACAAAAGTGTGACTGTTCTGCCCGATGTGGCCGCTGTCCATTAAGCCAATGTGGCCGTTGTGTACTAGGTGGCCGTTGTGTTCATGTCTTCCTTGTTTCTGACAAAAAATGTAGTTTTTAAATTTTTTAACTAGCAAAAAGCACGTAAATGTATAAAAACTAGTATATATTTTTTTAAAGAATTATGATTACGTCCCTTATCCGGGCTCAGCGCTCTTAGCGCTATTTACCAGTTTAACATGACCCACACCGAAAAGACATGCAACCCAACAAACACACCACACACAACGTCAACGGGCACGCCGCCGGAAAAAATTTCCGACGTGCAGTCGGACCTACTGCTGTTGAGAATCTAGCTCTAGAGCCTGAGACTCTAATCACTAGACCACCCGCCCTGCCCTTTAGTATACTTTAGAGTTTGAAAATTCTACAGTTTTTCATATTTATCAATTAATATGTCAGAAAACGTAAGTTTATTACATAAAGTTTCAATAGTTTTAATATTCTTCCCAAACTAAATTAGTAATTACAAGTTCAGGTTCCGCAAAACAACAGCTACTTTCCAAAGAAAAAAATTATTTGTTGAGCATATTTAGCTACAAAAAAATATTCAACCACCAAGCAGATTTTGGCAATTTCTCTACAAAAAAGGTTAATCCGATACCTCGACAATACAAATATAATACCATCAGGCAAATATAATCAAACAAAAATTTCATGAACAATACTTACATCTTGATTCCACGACATGTAGTGCGATACCGCGGGGTCCATGTGTTCTGCCATAACGCTCATCCAGTGCACCAGGCCCTGGGCGCCTTGACCCCCTACACCCCCAGATTGGGGGCCCGCAGGGCTCCCCCCTGATTGGGTGCCGTCCCAACCAAAAGCTTTCTATAACAAACAAATTAACAGATAAATACAAAATTTATACTTGCTAAAAACAATTTAAAAGATATTTATTTAGAATTTAATTAGTTTGTGAATTATTTGTTTTTAATTCGTGCAGATATTTGTAACGATAAGGTTCGAATTTTGAACAAGCTGTGACCATATGTTTTTTTTAAGTAATTTCTTCATTAATTCCCAAAACCGTGAACGTTTTCCCGGTTAATCTTCAATATAATTGAAATTTAAGTAAAAGGTTCGTTAGTTTTGATTCTCCAACAACTAGGAGTATTCCTGGGAGCAGTTACCTGTTCAAAATCCCTGTCCTTGTGGAATAACATATTCTTATAAATGTTGGTCTTATCGTCGCCATTAGACGACGAAAGCACAGCTTTGGCGAGCAAAGTTTTATAAAATTGCGCGGGTAGCAGCAACTGATTGTTGTTATACGTGTCCAGTTTGTTAGCGAAACTGCTACACTTCAGGGGGTCGGTTTTGTACACAGTTAAATTGTTGACGATGGTGTTGGCAACACTATCATGATGGTTTGTGAATGAGGAGGAATCGCTCGAATCCGAGCTGTCGGAGATATTGTCCTGTATTGATCTCATGGCGGTCATTTTTTTTTAAATCACTAACAGTTTGCAAGGTTGAATTCACAAGATGTGTAAACTTATGAGCAGCTTAGGAACTTTAGGTTGCAGACCGAAACTTCAAATTAATTTCCGGTTATTTTCGTGTTGAAAATGGCTAAAAAAATTATGGTTATGAAATTTCATAATAATTCAGTAGTCGCAAAATATTACGTTAAGTTATATAGCGGCATAATAATAATTATTAATAGAAAAAATTAATTTATCCACGTTTGCATAAGAGGTAACATACGACTTTATAAAAGTTAGAAAGCTCATCTTGAATTATTGTGAAAATATTTCCTGAAACCTGAAAGTATTTACACCTGCAAGTGGCAAACTATGTGTGCAGCATAAGAATTTCTTATCCGGATCAAAGTCTCGAGGGATTTGTTCTGTTTTGCTTTTTTATTATTTTACGCTACGGATATTTCTACAAATATTTAATTTTAAATTATTTCACTTCGAAAAAAAAAATTAAATGAATGAAACATTGAAACCTTTCAGTGTTTGGAAGTTTATAAAAGCGGTCTAATTTTTTTGAAGGTACTGAAACATTACTGAAAACCAAGAGAAAGAAATCATATTTTATAAAATACGTTACATTGAAGGTCTGACCCCAGACGTTTGGTTTCGAGTAAAAATGTTTGTTTTTATTAAAAATTAAAAATTAAAGTGTTTTTCTACTTGAAGTCACGTAGTTGCTTCAATTCTATACTGTTAAAAAGTCATAAAGTCAATAAGAAGCTCACAGGGCTAGTTCTTATTCTCATTTTGTACTTAAAAATTTAACACAATTTTCAAAACTTTCAACCGCTATAAATATTGCTTCATTTTTTCTCTGTTTTTAAGCTTATTTGAAAAATAAAGCAGGTACGTCCGCAAACGGTAAACTTATCAACGAAATTCAAAAACAGAAAAACTGGGCGCCTGGAATTTCCCATATTCCAATTCCACCACCAATATAGCCAGAATAAGATGAGAAAACTAACATTTAGTCATTCGCATAGCTATGACAAATTGACTCGCTTACAGCTGAAATGCCAAACACTAATGCAATTAGAATTTTTTTCCGTCTCCCTCTCTCTATTAATTAATAGGTAAAATATGATTTCTAAATTTTTTTCTGATAAAAATAGATTTGGACCGTAGAACTCTAATGTTCAAAAAAGTAAAGTTCGTCCCCCAATGAATATCTGTTGAAGTTATTAATTATTGTTTTATTTGTGTTACATAACATGTAACCAGAGTCGGAGTTGTTATATTGGCGTCCCTAAGCAACTATTTTCTGGGCCCCCTTATAGAACATCGTTTTACTTTTCCGTTGTTTTACGTAAAAAAAATTATTAACGTCACAGTACGTTATTGACGTAAAAAATAATTTTCTTGCGTCACTAATTGGTTTTTACACCCCAAACAATTTTTACACCTAAACATTTTATATTTTGAAGTGAAAAATTTATTTTTTGACGTTTGAAAATTCTTTATTTGATGTAGGAATTAAAAAAATAATTCATTTTTGATACATTAATCGGTTTTTGACCTTAATAATTATCAACATAAAAATTATTTTTTATTCACGTCAAATTAATTCTGACGTCAAAAATTTATCAAAAAAATATCATTCACGAATGTCAAAAAATGCTGCCATCTAACGGTGCAGCTGGAGTAGTAGCGTAAGTCGGTACGCCAAATAAGTTGCCACAAGAGTGCGCTTTATGCTGGATTTATACAAGGTTTATTGCCAAAGAATGTTTATACGTCCAATCACAAAAATTATTTTAGATCGCAGATTATGAATATTGCACGTACAATAGTATTATTAATTATTGTCCAGTATGTTTTACCAACCTGATGCGGATGGCAGGTAGCCTCCTATTAGTCAACATTTGCAATATGCGTCAAAAATTAATTTATTGGCGTCAAAAAATCAATTATTGACGTCAAAACATATTTTATTCACGTCAAATTCATTTTTCAACCTCAAAAATTCATTTACTTACGTCTCAAAATAATTTATTTGTAGAATACGAACTATAATGGTTTCATTCTTTAATGCTTTAGTTTAGATTACTTGAGGTCAAAAAATGATGTTTTCACGTCAAAAATGGATTTATGACGTCAATAAACGAAATTCTGGCGTCAAAAATTCGATTATGGAGTTAAATAGAAAAATAATTTTATTCGAAATTCGATTATTTTTTAAACGTCAAAAATATCGATTTCCGACGTCTGGAATTAAATGTGTGACGTCTAAAATTCAATTTTTGACGTCAGAAGTTATTTAACAACTTGATAAAAATGTAATTTTGTTTTCCATATATCAGGATGCAAAGTAAAACAGACCGTACCCCAAAAAATAAAAAATTGTGTAAAAAGCGTTAATTGTGACTAGGAGAAGATTTATATAAAACGGTGTATTTAAAATATTATAAATAATATGTTTTTATTTCTTCTAGTTGGTGTACTGAAGGCGGATGTCAAAAAATTTAACAATATGAAATACTGCAACTTTTATATTTAATTTAGCGGTTTTCGTTAAGATTTCGTTAAGAAATTGTATCTGGCAGTGCCGGAACGAGGGTGGGGTGAGGCTTTTCTACCAGGGCGTAATCATTTATAGGGCGCAATTTTATTATATATTTTTTTATGGAGGCGTTAATTCGATCCTTGTTGCGAACATTCACAATTTGTAGCAATGCAATGCGTTTGAATACAAAAAAGGCTGCGCGTTCGTACCGTCGAATAGTCACATGTCTCACCCCTTAGGAGTACCTAACTTTATTTTTAAAAACGTACCATATATCTCTTGGGAGCGCAATTATATTTATGCCCTGGGCTCAAAAATAGCTTGTTTCGGCACTGTAAGAAATTGAACAAATAAACCTTACTTAACCAAGGGTGCACATACCGTAGGGCAGTGTTAAAAACCGGTTAACTTTTCCAACTGCATTTTCTTGATTTCTATACAAATTTTAATTTTACATTCTTGGTCTAAACTATAATAATTAAAAAGTACACACTTGACCAAATTTTGCCTATTTTTTCAAACAAATCTCTAAGGAAAAGCTGCGCGATCGTACCGTCCAATAGTGGCATGTCTCGCCCCCAGGCGCAAGAATAATTCCGGCACTGGTATCTGAACGTCCACCTCGGGAATACAAACATACACGGTGTATACCGATGCAAAATCAGACGGTTTAAAGATAAATTAACATGTGTAAAACTAAACAAGTGCCTCCCCCTACACCTAAGTAAAATAAATAATACTAACAGAACCAGTGAGCTACGCCCCAGGCTTTTATTCATGACTTATTTTAAAATACGCAAACTTTTGAAATCAAGTGCACCGCCGCGACATATTGTAAGGACCTTGTGAATCTGGAGAACTAGAAAACAATGGGCCAAAAAATTCTCCGAAAGAAAATCCCGTAAATAGCTGAATAAACCCCCGGCAAAACGGCATCGGAAAAAAAATTAAAAAAGACAAAATCGCGTAAAAACTTAGCGCTTTTTCTTATTCCCAGGAGACTGCCTTAACAGATATATTCAAAATGATTTTGGAACTAATAAATAGACACTTAACAAATCGAGCTACCGATAAGCCGAACATCTTCTGTGAACCTGAACTTTGCTTATCTGCATTGAAACGTTTAGCGGTCCAATGTACAAACGAATCTGCGCCTGCACCGTTTATAAACACGCGTAAATATGTAGCTTTTAGTAGCAAAGACCCCTCCGCACTAAATGTTGAGACAGGTGAAACGAATCCCGATTTAATATACAGATTATTAAATTAAAATTTAAAATAGTAAAAAACTAAAAACCAAACATAACTGCAATCAATGCCGGAGTTAGGGTGGGGCGAGAGGGGCTTCCGCCTTAGACGTAACGATTTAAGGGGCGCAATTTTATTGTATAATTTTTATGAAGCCCGATTTCTTTGTCGTTTGATAGCTGCCAAAAACTGTGCAGTGCGGTACGTTTGAAGAGAAAATCGAAAAGGCAGCGCGTTCGTATCGTTGGATAGCATGCATACATGCTATTTTTTTTAATTTATCGCACAGATTTTACATATTATTCTACATATTCTACACACTTTTCTACGCGTAATGTAGAAAATAATATCCTACATGTAAAGTTACACCCTTGGTTTTTAACCATCACCTCGCGTATACCGCCTAGACCAGCAGCACTGTTTTTTTAAACTTTGTGTTTGCTTCCTGTTTTGACAAAAAAATAATTCTTCCTAACTTAAACTTGTACGAATAATTTTTTTTTTGTATGACAGTAATTATTTGGTGCGTTTCAACATTATCGCAAAGATCAATTTTTTCCTCAAATCAACCTTTGGTTGTATAAAATCACTTTATTGTATGATATAAATTTATCAGAATCTGCCCTCAAATTTATAAAACACCAAAAGAGATCTCTCGAGCTTGCGTTACTCGATGAGTTTTCGTAATATTTCAATTTTATGAGCTACTAGAATACCAAAACGAGTATTACGGCTAAAATAGATTTTTTTTAACTACTAGTGTGCCAAGAAAAGCTTGAGTATAATAAAAAGATCTCGAGGCGAAATTCGCTTATTATTCGAAAATGAAACCTTTTTTGTAATTGCATAATATTATATTTTAATGGAAAAATAACTAAATTTTCCATAATTAAAAATTTTTAAAAATTTGGAAAAGTTTAAATTCTTAAAAAAACACATTTTTTTGTCGTTTTTCGGAATGTTCAAAAAATGTCTATTTTGAACAACAAAATTCTTAAAAAAATTAAACAAAAAAAAAAGTACAAATTATAAACAAACTTTGCCACAATTTAAGACCGTTTTATCATGAAATTTTTGATTTTCTATTAAAATATGAAAATGTTCTCTTTGTAGTAAAAATTTTTCGCAGGGGATTTTTTTCTCGCGAAGGTTGTTGGTAAAAACATTTCCCTAGGCAAATTTGTGCTTTTTCACGCTCAGCAAAATTAAAATGTTGTAATTATGTAAACGTCAAGATTTTAACGACATTTCATGCTGCAAATATAAAAATTTCAAACTTTTTTTTTAGTTACGAAAAAGGAATTTCGATATTTAAATGGGAAAAACTCCAGGTTACGATTTTAATTTACTTGTCAAAAATCGTGTTTGAAAAGCTTCAAAGCATAGAAACATAAGGTAAGCGTCATCACCACAATCTACGGGGGTAGCTTATAAAACTAAAACCCCGTTACACGTATCGGGTCGAAAACGTCTCGAAAATTCGTCGCATACACGTACAGACGGACGCGGTTGCACTTAACCGCACAAATGCAGGTGCAATGGAATCGGCTGGGTCCATTGGAAATCGTCCCGGGACAATCAGAGCGGGAAATGGGAGAAAAGCTGAGTAAGTTCCCCCACTCTTCACGGAGCTTCACTTAATTTAGTCGCATGTATGAGCGGGTTAATTAGCGCGTTCGTCAAGAATGAGCGAGCGAATCGCGCATATCAGGAAAGTCAGCCGGAAGACTCGACGGACGAAGAGCTAAGAAGCGCATAGATGCACTTAGTACACGGGTTTCCCGCAGACTGAGAAGACGGCGCCACCAGAACTGGGTTACTGAAATAAGAAAAAGAAGTGCACCGAGGAAAAAATGCTAAAAAAATGTATGTACATACACGCGGAAGACAGTATAGAGCGCAAGAAGTTTAATATTGATTGGGTATTTCGTCATGGTGCAAGTGCAGCGGAACTTCCGGTCTCAAGACGCGCAGCAAGAAACCACAATGACGCACCCTGCTTTGCATCTTGTGCCACTTCTTTTTCCCTCTGGGCACGGTTTCGGTGCTTATTTACTGCATTTTCCAGTTATAGTATCCGTTCTTAATTTATTTATAGTTGCTTTTATATTAAAATCGAATATTTGACATTCCCGAACAAATTTAATAAACGAAAAGCTCATTTTTAACTGCAGGTTCGAGAAAACCGCAGGAATTTAATCAATTATAGCTTATTAACTTAGCTTTTATTTATTTCTTATTCGACGAGTTTAATTAACAACATAGGCTAAGAACCATTTATTATTGCAGGACAGGTAAACAGTTACTGCGGCGAGATGATGAAATTAGGGAAATGGGCAAAAAAATTAGAAAAATCGCCTTGCAATTGGCAAAGCCGGTTAAATTAGTAAATCAAATTAATTTGTCAAATTCTTTAAAATCTCAATTTCCAAGTTAAAAATTCTTTTAAAATAACCAAATCTGTTTGTTAGTTAGCAAAAACATCTATTTGTTGTAATTAGTTTCATAAATATGCATACTTTAATGCCAGGTTACTCCTAAACGCTGTAATTACTTAGAAAAGTATAGCGAAATTAAAGTAATTACTTAAGGCCCTTAAGGGCCATTGCAATTATTAAAATTACTTTTCAAGTTGCTAATACTACTGTAATTTCTGACCAAAATCTGAATTATAAACGAGAAAATCGTTCGGAACAAGTCGATAATTAATTAATAACACCGATTTTAATTTATTATAATAAGCTAAAGTATATTTGTCAATATTGCAATTTACTTTCGGCATAGACCGCGTAGTCATTTGGGAATTATACACCCAGCATGATCAGATAAGAACCGACCTGTAGCTTGTTTGTCTTTACAAGCATTTGCTCTAAAAGTTTGAGCCATAGTTGTTCGTAGGCCCTGCCTGTCTAAACAGTGCCGTGGTACCTCTCACTCTGAAGATGCAAGCTGCAATGTCTTGCGAAACGTTAGTTTGTATGGATTCACTAACAGCTTCTCCGCCCCAATGTTAAAGCACGCGGCCCTGTTTAGGCAGGCAGGGCCTACGAACAAATATTGCTCAAACTTTTAGAGCAAATGCTTGTAAAGGCAGACAAGCTGCAGGTCGGTCCTTACCTGATTATGCTGGGTGTAATCCCCAAATAACGACGCGGTCTAAGCCGAAAATGAATTGTAATACTGACAGTTCGAGAAACCGCGAAAGCCTCAAAGAATATATATATTAAACGCATATTTCTATGAACGCACCTTTATTTCAAGCTAATCCTTTTAAAAACTGAAATATAGAATTAATGTGTTTGTTAAATAATGAGGTATTATATGAAAATTTTCAAAAATTCAGAGAGGGCGGGAAAAAACTAAATATTTTACTAATTTATAATATTAAAAAAAAATTCTTGCTAAGTTTTTAGGGAACATAAATTGTGGAAAATTCTGTAATTCTTGTACAAGTTTTTTTTGAGAATATTTTTCCATAACAACATTGTGTGTGTATGTCCTTTGAGGCTTCCACGATACCCATCTTTTTACCGATATGGTAAACAGTGCGGTTATTCCATAGGAGCTGCGGTGCTGCAGAACCGCCACTTTTTTTATGGTAATTGTGCCCTATTAAACTTTAAACAACGCGTTAATTTCAACAAGGTGTCCGGAAAAATTGAAATTTACAAAATATAACGCTAAACGGATAGACGCCTTCGGCCTATAATAGGCCGAAGGCGTCGTCCTAAGCAAGAAGACCTTAACTGCATTTTTCGGCATTTTAAGTTTTTGGTTTCATTATGAAGCTCGCGTTGTCGGCTATGTTATTACGAGGCTAACCTACCTTAAAAGTAATATTAAACGGTTTAAAATGGAGTTTGTTTTTTAAAACTTTCCTTTGTGGCAGACATTAAAAACTAAAAACTCAGTTTTCTAAAAAAGTGCATAAAATGGTTTAAGGTCTTCTTGCTTAGGGAGGAATTATAACACCACGTGACCGTTGAATTTTAACTTACAGTCGGCTCTGCATCCTGCATTAGCAATTAATTGATACCGAATGTGTTACGTAAATGTTTCGCAACTTTAGCCTACAAGCGGGGCTGCACGAAATCAATGGATTTGTGGGGGTAGCATTAAAAACAGTTTCTTCTGCTTGCTATGTTTTTTTTCGTGTGCGATAAAAAAATAAAATTATTGTTTTAATTATTATTGTTTGATTAATTATTCAGGTATGAGAAAATAGCGTTTAGATTGTATTAAACATATTTTTAAGGGCCAGCGGGTGGTCTAGTGGTTAGAGTTCCAACCTCTAGAACTAGACTCCCAACGGCAGTAGGTTCGAGTCCTCTGCCTGCCGGAAATTTTTCTGAATAAGTTAAATCCGGTGTGTCCATGGACGTTGTGTGTGGTGTGTATGTTGGGTTGCATGTTTTTTCGGGGTGGGGCATGTTAGACCGGTGTATAGCGCAAGTCCGCTGAGCCCGTGTAAGGGGGTGGGATGGGAATCATGCAGTTGTGCGCACGCACGGCCTCATGATTCTTGAAAAAAAAACCATTTTTATTTAAGTTTTTTTTTTAATATCTGGATTATTAATATTTTTTATTAATGTTTTAATGTTAACCGCTTTGTTAAAGCTAGGACAATCAGAAAGTGTGCACTATGCTGCGCCTAGGGCGCTGCTGTTATCGCTAAAAACATCCCCAAGAGCATAAGCAGTTGAATTCCACCACGTACACAATAGAAAATAATTAATAATTAATTTAAAACAGTTGATCCTTCTGGATTTCAATCTGGCGGCTACCGACGCCGTACGCGCATTTTCCAACTGAGCTACTGGGCTTCTTACAACATGTAACATAAACACGCGACTTTGTACCTTTCACAAAAAGGCGATTACTACCCTAGTGTCGGTAGTAGTTTTTCTATAAAATTAAAGTTATCGCTGAATCCTTAAAACTTCCACAGTTTAAGAAAAAATAATTAATTTAATTCGTAGGTATATTTACCATAAATTTCTATGACGACAAATAAAATTATCAGAATTGATTCGAAATAAGTGAACAAATTATCAGGAAAATAGCTTTCTAATTAACGTTATTTCCATGCACGAACCTTTATTTTGAGCTAACAATCTTTAAAGGGAATAATTAATATAAGACTAATTAGGAGTTTGTGAAAATCAGCAGATGCTGTTCTGGATGTATTTCCTTTCGCATTCTGTCTCCAAGTTATCTAAAATGTGTTGAATATATAAATTTATACAAATTATTTTAAAATGAATCAATACGGGTTAGGATCAATAAAATCTATGTTAAATTCACTAAAAATGGCCTTAAAATTAAAATGGTGTTTCATAACAACTGACAACAATCGCTATAATTTCAGACAGTTAAATGAATTGTGAAATGAGCAAAATTAATTATGAAGTTAATGCAACTAGCTCAATTGAGCGCAGAATCTTTTGAAAATTAGCGGAAGTGAATTGGTGAATTTCAGTGCTTTTAACGAAATCAATTTTCCAGTACAATGGAGTTTTTTTCTTAAATTCGACTTTTCATTACACATCACACGTTCTAATAGGTATTTCCAAGTTTTCAGAATTTTTTATTTAATTAATCGTAGTAGTAGTACAGAAAGATTGACAGTTCTAAATCGCCCTCCCTAATGACCTTGACTTTAACAAGAGGAGTGGCTTTAACGTCATGGTCAGTGGTGAAGGGTAACCTTGAAGCAGTGACCTTAAAATCAAGGTGGTGAGGCGTAAATTTAGAAATGTTCATCTTTCCCTACTACTTATTGGCCCAATTAAATAAAAATGTAACATACCTATTAGAACGTGTAATGTGTAACGAAAAGATGAACACTTCTAAATTCACCCCTACCAACGGTCTTGATTTCAAGGCCGCTTTTTTAACGCTTAGTGGGAGGTAGGAGGAGCAGCCAAGGTCAGCGGTAGGGCTGGATTTAGAACTGTCCATATTTTCTTTTAATTTTACACAACATTACACATTACACGTTCTAATAGGTGTGTTATGATTTTTTATTTAATTAAGCCAATTAGTAGTCGGCAAAGATAGACAGTTCTAAATCCACTACCCATCACTGACTTTGACTTCTAGGCCACTCCTTCAAGGTACCTCCAAACACTGACCCTGACGTTAAAGCCACTCCTCTTACCTCCTAGCACCAACGCCATTGTTTACAGAGCCACTCCTTACCAACGACCTTGATTTATAGGCCGCTTCTTTTAGCGCTTCGATTCCATTTAAAAAAAAGCAAATAGTAGTAGGGAAAGAGAAACAGTTCCAAAGCCACCTCCACACCACTGACCTTAACTATAAAGCCACTCTTTCAAGGTTATACTAACCTTGACGTTGAAGACACTCCTCCCAACCTCTACCAACTACCTTTACTTTAAGACCACACCCATCACCGCCCTTGATTTCAGGACTCCAACCAACGACCTTGATTCCATTTAATAGAAACAATTAGCAGTAGGGAAAGAAGAACAATTTCCAAGCCACCTCCACACAACTGACCTTGACTTCAAAGCCACTCTTTCAAGGTTACACTTATCACCAGCTTTGACATTGAAGACACTGCTCTCAACCTCTACCAACTACCTTTACTTTAAGACCACACCCACCACCGCCCTTGATTTCAGGGCGACCACTACCAACGACCTTGATATCACGGCCGCTCTTTTAACCGCTTAGTAAGAAGTAAAAAAATAGTGACCTTGAGGTCAAGGTCAGTGGTGGGGGAGGGATACGCTTGAAAAGTGGCATTGAAGTCAAGGTCGGTGGTGGAGAGTAAATTTAAAACTGTCCATCTTCTCTTTTGACTTTTCATAACAGGTTACATTTTTAAACTTAATTGAGCCACTTAGTAATAGGGAAAGATGGACAGCTTTAAAATCCCTCTCTGCACCACCGACCCTGACGTTCAAGCCACTCTTCTTACCTACTAAGTGCCTTGATTTTTAAACAACACCCATCACCGCATTAGATTTCAGGGCCACTCCCTACCAACAACTTCAATTTCAAGGCCGCTTTTTTATCACTGTAAGTAGTGGCCTTGAAGTCAAGGTCGGTGGTGAAGGGTGAGAGGCGTGGTCTTGACGTCAAGGTCAGTGGTGGAGGTGGGAGTGACTTTGAAAAATTGGTCTTGAAATCAAGGTCGGTGGTTGGGGTTGAATTTAGAAGTGTTCATCTTTTCTTTTTTACTTTTTATTACACATTACACGTTCTAATAGGTACGTTACATTTTTTATTTAATTGAACCAATTAGTAGTGGGGAAAGATGGATAGTTCTAAATCCATGCCCCACCACCTTGACTTCAAGACTCCTTCAAGATTATCCCCCCTTACCGCCCAGGACGTTAAAGCCACTCGACTTAATTCCTAGTAACTACTTTGAATTTAAGAATGGTCTTAAATTACTTACTCTTACTCACCACCGCTTTTGATTTCAGGGCACTCCCTACGAGCGATATTGCAGCCCTTTCAACCGCTTGGTAGGGGATAAGAGGAGTGGAGAGTCAGTGGTGGGGGAGTGATCGATGTCAAAGTAAGTTGGGGGGAGGAGTAACCTTGAAAAAGTGGTGCAGAATTTAGAACTGTCCATCTTTTATTTTTAAATTCACATTACACATTATGGTATGTTTCTGTTTTGTTATTTAATTGAGTCGATTAGTAGTAGAAAAAGATGGAGAGTTCTAAATTCACCCCCGCTGACCTTGACTTTAAGGCCACTCCTTCAAGGTTATCCCTCACTACTGATCCTGACGTTAAAACCACTCCTCTTGCTCCCTACTAACTACCTAAACTATAAGACCACACCCACAGCTGCTCTTGATTTCATGGAAATTTCCTACCACAGATCTTGATTTCAAGCGCTTAATACGGGGTGAGGGGAGCGGCCTTGAAGTCAAGGTCAGTGGTGGGAGTGGATTTAGAACTGTCCATCATTCCGTAATCCAATTACTTCGAAATTAGCTATACTACATTTAAGTTACTGTCATGAGTCTGAATTAATAAGCATCAGTATTTTTATGTAAATTAATTAATAATTTTTTCTTTACGTGATTATGGAAGTTACTTTGCTAGTAATGGAATTAATTGGGAATTGTATTATACAAAAGAAGTTTTCCCACAATTGGTGTGATTACTCAAATTTTAATAGGTACTGATTGAGTTAGCGAATATAATTTCCCAAGTTGTTAGTACACATCTGATTTTATTTAAATTTGATTAAATTACCTAAAAATTAGCGGAGTTACTTTGTTTTTAATGATATTAATTTCAATGCATATAATTTATTTTATAAACATCAAGATTACAAGAAAATCTGCATAATTTATGAGCTTACTCGGCCAGAATTATTAAACTTGTTCGACGCCGAAAATATTTTAACATTACCAAAATTACCTTATTAGTAAGTATTACGCGTTATAACGTTCTTCATTACACGCTTGGTTTCGAGTGAAATTGCTTTCTAATTAGTAAAGCTAAAATCAGCAAACTTATATTATACAATTAACGGATTTAATTAGAAAGTAGCTTGAAATTTATGTTTTTTCCCTCCCTCTTTTAATGATTCCTGTATGAATATGAAGCTTAGCTCTAATTAGACAACTATTGCTGTACAAACGGAGCTTTTCATCAAAATTCCTATTTTTGTTGATTCTTTTGGCTGTTACAGCTCAAACAGTTAAACCGAAAAGGACTAAGCTAATATACAAATTTCAAGAATTTTCTACTGAAATGCAAAACAACCCTTTCTGAAACACGACCCCATATAACACCTTTTGTGCCCATTTTGCTGCTACACAGTAAAGTGCCTTTATAAAACATAAATAGATTCAATATATTCAAACTACAGTCTACCACATTGTGCCTTTTTTTTCAACCCTTTGTTATCGAACACCACAAATAAGATACACAAACCAGCAAATTTCTAATTATCATTGCAAAGTGAAAGCAAATAGTTCCGAATTTATTGTAGTGTTTGTTTTGGGGCGTGCATTTTTATTTCAAATTGGCCGTGTGAAGATCTATTTTGAATATATACCTTTGTGCCCCTTTCGTCGTCAGCTCTAATTCTTGGAGGTTGGGAACAATTCGGTACATAACGAAACTGCTTCGTACAGTAAAATCCGGCGCAAATAAAATGCATCGGATGTTATATATTTTTATGTGTTTTCCTTGAAATAAAGTTTTTGTGCTTTTTTGAACGAGTCTTGCGCGTTGCATTTTATAACGCTCACTTCCAGCCCCCGCCCTACCAATAAATACACCTTCTTATATTTTTCTAGACTTCCTGTCGCGAGATCGGTTTACATTGGGTTAAAAGAAGTTTTGATCGCTTCCTAGTTTTTCTAATTTTTTGTTCCACTTGGAAACTGTCTGTAAATATTCAAGATGCTTGTTTGGTAAAATATTAATTGGATATGTACAACGAAATTTTAAAATTGAAAAAGTTGAAATTTCAGTTGTATTTTATTGGCATGTATAAATATTGCAAAATTCCTTAACGTAAACGTAGACGAGAATCGGTGAAGTACCTACTCGCCTGCTTTTATTCATACGTAAAAAATCTAGCTTTCCATATTAAAACAAATATATAGTTACAACACTCGCAGTACTCATTTAGACGCGGAACGTCTAAACAAATTCACTATACATGACTGCAAGAACATCGCGATCTTGATTTTCGTGGAAACATCAACACCAGCAACAAAACTCAGCTAAAAAAATGTGGAAGAAAAGCACTAGTTGCCCTATCTGTTGCTACATAAAATAAAAAATAAGTTCAGACTTTTATTCTACTGTCACTGATGAACAATAAAGCTTGATTTGCAAATTTTGCTAAAAATCCCAGAAAACTATTCAATTTCAATATATTCCAAAATTCATAGATAAATGCACAGAAAAATTTATGGTTTAAAAAATCAAAATTATAGCTTATCTACAACCGTAACTAGATGAAAAAAAAATTAGAAAAAGTCGTGTGGCTAGTTTAAAAAAATTAATTTTTTAACATTTCTAAAATTTCGTTGTCTGCAGTGCAAAAATAGTGTTTTATTATAAAACTTCACCCTCTGGTCACAATACCAAATTCTATATCTATCTATCTGTTTCAAGTGAACAGAGAAATTAGAAGTTATCAAAAATAGGGGCGGCGACACTCGTACGCACGCATGCACGCATACACACCCCTGCGTTTCACGCGCGAACGCTTGTACATGCACTGCCCGCACACCTACATGTAACAGCACACACAGGTATGCACAAAATGAGAGAAATAAAGCGAAAGAGAACAAAAAAAGGAGAGCGAATAAAAATATACAGGAGAGAACGCGTGGAAAGAGATAATAGAATAGGAGTAAGAGGAGAGACAGAAAGGAAATATAATTGAAAAAAGGGCACAGTTAGAGAAGTGAGCGGAAAGAGGAAGTATGAGAGAAGAGAATGTCATGAGAAGAGACAAGGGTAAGAAGAAGAGGAACGAGGAAATAAGAGAAATAAAGAAAAAGAGAGGGAGGAAGTGAGAAAGATAGGAAGGGCGGAACGGGGATGGAAATGAAAAGGCAGATCAATAAGGATAGAGCAAGGGTGGGGTAAATGTAGTACACACAAAGAAGAAGAGAGAGTGGGAGAAGGGGAAGGAATGGGAAAATGAGGAGAGAGAGGAAGATGCAGGAGGAAAGGGAAACGGAGGGGGCAAATTAGATGGAAAGAAGAGATTGAAGGAAAGAACAAGGGAGGAAACAAGAGAATGAGTGGGAGAAAAAGAGGGGTAGTAGCAGAGGTGGAGATAGAAATGGAAGAGAGGATAACACGGAGAGAAAGAGAGAGATTTTTTAAAACGACGTTTTTGAGTTCCTTAACTCTTAAAAGAGTTTAAAAAATGTTTAAAAATTGTTTAACTTTTTTAATCGATTCTTCATATTTTAACTGAAAATTATTGTTAACTAAAACCATTTTCTTGCACTTTAATTATTTCAAACTTGAGATATTACCATGAATCTTTTGCGTATCATCGATTTTAGCTTCGCATTTGATGCCATTGCCGTACTGTATGTTTTATATACTCGCTCCGTGCCTTGCCTATAGTTTTATATTCACGAAATACCGCCCGTTACTTAAATGCAGTGTAGGCTTGCATTATTTCCCAATAAAAAAATGCTTTGAACACTAAACCTTTACAACATGTAAGTAAATCACAAGAGTTAATATTTGATTTCCGATTTAAGGTGATTTTAACTAACTCTTGTGAAATGCGCGGTTCTACCGCTCATAGCCGTTTTTTTATAATCATGTATTGGAAGCGAATTTGTATAATCAATTATTACAATCGATTTTTAGTATCGATTAATGGAATCGATTAGATGATGATCTTTAATCTAAAATCAATATTCACCTATTACAGAATATCGATTTGAAAATTTTAAAAAGTCACAGCCCTAGTTAGGACATCGAATGTATAAGCAGAAGCTAAAAACCTTTTTTTTATATTGCTTGCATGATAGTTTGATAATAAACAACGCCACAATAAAAAAAATAATTAAAATAAAATGACGAAGTTCGGCAGCAAATTGCTCTGCATGTGAAGTTAGCTACTAAATTTGTTTCTTGTAATCTCTCCTTAAATCATCCATTTAAAACGATTTTAGGTTGAATAATTTTAAACTCAAAAAATATAGGTAACAACGTAAAATACCTAACAGTGATTGTAGCGCCCCCAACGTGCAAGTCCCCCACTACTCGCGCCGAACATAGCAAATTTGCGATACTACAGAGTGGCTAGGAAAACCCCGGCCACTTTTCTTGCGGCGGAAAAGAGATGGCGCTTTATTAAAGGAAAAATTAAATCAAAATACTGGCAACAACGCAGAATCCAAGACGTTTTGGTTGTTTTGATTTAATATGGGGCGCATTTAATAACTAAAACGTCTTGGATTCTGCGTTGTTGCCAGTATTTTAATTTAATTTTTCTTTACTAAAGCGCCATCTCTTGACCGCTGCAAGAAAAGTGGCCAGGGTTTTCCTAGCCACTCTGTATTTCACACAGCGTTGCCGTTTTGACATATTTTGCGGTCCATTTAGTTGTTTGTTAGCTTACATCTAGCTTAAATCGGTGCCATAACGATTTGATCAAAGCTTTTTTTTTAATTTCTCTCAGCAAAGGCTCTGCCCAGCTCGGGGAGAGCGGGGGTCTAGCACCTAAGCCCTCCGTACTCGGCACCTATGAGTTTTCATCCTCCTAGGGCTAGCCTCTTTCTAGCTTCCGACTCATTTTCGCTTTCCTATATTTTCGGTATAGCGAAGTATTGACTTCATCAAAATATTCGAAATTGAGGTTTTGAAGGAAATACACGTTTTAGACCGCCAGGTACCCAAAAATAGTAGTTTCCGTCTGTGGGTGGTTGGGTATGTATGGGGGTAGGTGTGTGGTACATTATAAGTATCGAACGGATGGTCGGATTTCGATGGGTTTTAAAATTTGGTGGTATATCAAAAATTCACCAATAGAATAAGCGTTTATAAAACATTTGAAACCGGAACCGAAAATTAGACGTTTTCTTGGTAGAATTATTTTTCTAAACCAAATTTTAGAAGATTCAAAATGGAATCTGAAAGAAGACTTCAGGAAAAATCCGAACTTTATTATTATTACATTAAAAAGGCGGCCGCTGTGGATTTAAAAAAATTTTGAATTTTAGCGCCTTATTACTCAAAACCAGGTTGACAGATCGAGTTCAAATAATGTATAGTAATAGTCCTATAGAAACACAATGTTACTATGCACAAAAATTTTCGGAAAGTTAAAAGTTATGAAGTGAAAAAAATTTCCAAAATTTCAAAAATTTTCAAAGAAATACTACTCAAAAACTGGCCAAACGATTTTTTGTTAATTTAGTGAGCTCATAGAGCTGAAAATGAGCTACAATATAGTGCGTGTCCCAATCCGCTAACTTCTTTGCGACACCTTCTATTAATTTTTGAAAATCAAACATTTCCACCCTCTTATTTAATAAACGGGGGCCGATAAATAATTTCTGTTTAAAATAAGTTGCTCGTGAGTGATAGTAGAATAAAGTTCTCAACTTAATCGGCAATATTTAGGGGGAGGGGGATAATTTTACCCCTCCCACTCAATTTTTGGTGGATAAATTTGTCTTCGCTTTTTTTGAAAAATCAAAAAATTGATTATTTTCACAAAAAACTCAGTTTACAATATCACTCACTCTCTCTCTAACTGACTCCCATGCGTTGACCGGTCTTTCGGCGCATGACCGATCACCATCTCTCTTTATAGACAGTAGAAAACGTCAAAGACGAATTTACAAAAGAACATTTTGGTACCACGTCACTATGTACTTTTAAAAATATTATTTGAAACATTGTTTTCTGGAACTCGACGTAAATTCAATTTTTTTGTTAATTCGTTTAAAATTTATATGGCTTCTTAAGTGTTTTTGATTCTAATAAATAATACTGAACATCTAAAATCCGCTTTTGACGTCAAATAATTATTTTCGAAAGTCTAAAATTAATGACGTCAATATTTAATGAAGTCATAAAATGTTGTTTTGACGTCAAAAACTAATATTGAATGGTTAATAATGTTTACACACAAACATTGTGACGTTAATAAATAATATCAACTATTATTGTGATACGTCAAAATATAATGTTTTGACGTCAATATTTGATTTTATGGCGTCAAAAATTGACCAGTTTTTGTTTACACTAATGCAGTCCTTACACAAATGCAGCCCTTACACAACGATTTTCTTGTCTGAATATTAAGTACTGTCAGCGTCGCAAGTTTCTTTGACGTCATAAAATATTGTTTTGGCGTCAAAAACTAATTTATCATCGCTAAAAACGTTTATTAAAAAAAAATTGTGACGTTAATAAATAATGCTGGACATCTATAATAGGTTTTTGACGTCAAACAATTATTTTTAAACGTCAAAAATTAATGATTTGACATCAAAATTTAACTTTCTGGCGCCAAAAATTGACGAGTCTTTATTGACAATACTAGCGTCAAAAATTGACTAATCCTTTTTAGCAATAAAGCATCCACAACGATTTTGCTCTTTTGACGTCAAAATTTTCTGTAATAAAAAATTGATTTTTTGACGTCCGAAAACTGTTTTTGACGCAGGATATACACTATTTAATTAGTAATCAATTAAACGGATTTTTTTGCTTCAATTTATATTGTTTTCACGACAAAACTACATTTCATGACGTCAGAAAATAAACATTTGTCAGCGTCTACAAATTGCTTACACCATTTAGAATTAAAAACTTAATTCGCATAAACCGCAATTAATTACTTTCAAAGGTTGATTCATGATTTTTGTTGGTCGAAAACATATTTATTGACGTAAAAATATTATTAAAATTAATAGATAAGCTTTTGACATCAAAAACGTATTTATTGATGTTAAAATATCATTTATTGATGTCGGATAATCATTTATATGTACAGTGTACCAACAATTTTTTCGTACTATTTTTATTTCAAATGATTAGAAATCATTTTTGGCATCATAAACTATTTAACGGATTGAGGAAAAATTATTATATATTAAATCCTTAACTGTCTCACCATAACACGACGACAGAATCTTATATTTCGACAAAGCGTATATATTTTTTTGAGGAAATGTTTATCGTAGGGCGTCGGAGTCGCGCCGAAGTGTTTTATATCTGGACGTTATCCCAACAGCGTGGGGCGAAAAGCATGGGTTCAGCTAGATAATTTTTATTTCCCATAATGTAGAAAAAACTGCTTTGTCCTAAAATTTATTTTCTGGGTAAACAAACTATAAACTGGCAGTTTTGCAACAAAATTCACAGTTCACGTAATTAACAGCATAAGCGCTGCTACTTTTATAACGATAAAACGGTATTTACAGTACTAGATTTGATAAAATAACGAAAAAATACAAAAATTATGAAGATTCCAAATTTAAGACAAGTTCTAGTAGTAACAACAATACTAACAAAAAATAAGTTAGCTCCAAATTAAAAAAAAAGATCTACCTAAGCTGGCTTAAAATTGTAAGGCAACTTCAACTGCCCAATCAAATTTTAATGTTTTATTAGTAGTAAAACTCAAGCTAACCAAACACGTAGCGTGTTACCAAGTGTGCAGTATTTCAAATTTTCGATAAAAGTGACAACGAACGGAGATAACAACAAAATTATTTGCTCAATAGTTTACTAGCAACCTGTGGCTTGCGGCTGCTGTAATCTGGTTAGTAATCGCACCCTTTCCGACCCTTTGGTTTTCATTTACTTAGTAACTTTGTCGCGAACATTTTGACTATGAATAAATGAGTGGGTTCAAAATAAAAAAAAAGCACGTTCTTACTTTTGAAAGACTAAAATTAGAAACATGAGACTGAAGACACTTAAGTCACACCCAAAAATAATATTTCTTGAGAAAACGAAAAAATCGAAGCGCGTTACAACTCGAACCACCTTGAAATGAACGTTTCTCTATTTATTATTTTCATTCGCCGATAAATCAAAATTGAAACAGAAAGTACTAATGAAGCAAGACGGATTTGTAGTTGGGCATAACAAATCAAAGAAAAAAGAATGACCTTCATTTCAAACAAACAGTGATGATCATATCAAAAATTCAACATACGGCTAATCGTGTACTTTTGTAGTCGGTACGTGTACGAACGAATTTTAGTCTGACGAATGAAGAAGCGAACAAAATAGAAAGTTCAAGTGGCTTTCTTGCAAGCTCCTTCGCCATAAATTAGGTCACAAATAATGATACCCGGTTGCGGTAATTAAATTAAATTTTTCCCCAACAGATATTTTTTCATCTTGATCTAATATAAGGATATTGCTTTTGAGCCACCAAAAGTATTCCGATAATTAGAAAAAAAAACTGATAATAAAAATTCTTGAAGGTTGCAATATCCACAAACATGTACATAATGATCAGAATGTACGAAACGATTTAGAAATTTGCAATAAATGTAGACGCAAAGCATGAAAAAATTATGCCTACGCAAACTACAGTATGCGTGTAATTGGGAGTTATAAAGCGCAGGAAAAAGATAGAAGGAAAATCGATAATCTTGGCTAGACTTTCGGTAGACGGGTATCAAAAGAGGGAGAGGTTTGGATGCGCAGTTCGAAGACCAGAATAAGATAAAAGCATTTTATGCTCCTAATACCCTGCCGTTATTATTATTACCTTCGCATTATTTTACAGTCAAGTTTCATTCTATTTTTTTATATTCGTTGATTAATTTCGTATTAATTCATACAATTCCACCAAGGTCGAGGTATCGATTTTTCACATGTATTAATAATATAACGGTCGGAAAATGAAAATTTAAGCAGGCGTCTGCCAGACAGCGAAAGAGACGAATTTTCCAGAAAAAACAGCTAATACCAGTTATTTGAAATACCCTCGCCGAGAAAAAATAAAGAGCTGTTATTTTAACAAATAGAAAAACAGAATTTTTCATAATGCAGCGGTCCAGTCGCGTGGCCAACGTTTCGGCGCCGTTTTTACCAATTCGGCATCAAAAACACAGTTGGGCCATATTCTCGTTGGAGCGTTGTTGTTTTTTCATTTTTTAGTATGTTTTCTTTGAAAACACGAATAGATGGCACTAGAGGTCTATACTGTTCACATGGGCGCGCAATTTTAGGGCAGAAATGGCGAAAAGCGCCCTTACGATCTCATAGGCGTTGTTAAATCGAAAACAGCTGCCTACGACAACTTTACATTTTCGCTTGTTACACAACTAATTATTTTGTTAAACGAATTCTAAATGGATAATTTAATACGTTTTTATTTAAAAATCTAAAAATATGTGACAGAAGAAAGTGGAAACATTGAAAGAAAGCACGAAAAATAATGTGATTTTAAAGGAGGCTTTTAACAAACTGTAGCCTAACGCAAATTCAAGAGAATTTAATATGGCAAAAGTCAGATAGATCACAAGTCCAAAGGCAATGTATTCTTTTTGAAAAGTGTATAAGTAATCCAAAAGTAGATCCATTATGTTCTTCCATTACATGCTACTTCAGATTTCTCTATAATATTTCAGCATTAAATTTGTACTAGATTTCTCTGACAAGGTTGGCGGTGCTCCTATTTTATTTAAAGCGCGCCTATTAAACAAAATTCTAATAAATCAAGACTCCATATGCGTGTAAATATAGCAGCAATAAGTTTTTACTAGATTTCTCTAGCAACGTCGATGGTGTTAGTGTTACGTGTAAAGCATGTATTTAAAAAAAATTAAAATATAATACACTCTGTGGAGATCATTAATAAAAATTGAATTAAAAAGAATGCCTTGTATAATAATAGAAAACATAAAAAAATAAAGAACTGCGCATTTTTGATTTGAAATGTATTAACCATGACATATTTTAGTTTCTCTGTTTGTAAACAAATTACATTTCCTTCTTTGGTGAAACATTCCAATTTGTTTTCGTATCTAACCTGATATTTGTCCTTAAGAAAATGCCACATTTATAACTAGTTTAAAAGCCTTTTAATATTTTTGAACAGAAACAGTTCATGTATATAAAATTAACACATTCTATTTAGTGTCTTTGGCACATTTCTGTTTCATTTACTTTTTCCGTCCTTTTTTCGTGTGTCAGGTTTTTCCTTGGGTTTTCAATCACGTATAAAACCCTCAATATAAACTGGAAAATTAAACAAATACCTAAAATGAACCTTTAAAATATTTTTATTTGCTTTTAATTCTTTCGTAATTTATCATATGGTTAAATGAAGAATACTATGTAATAGTACTGCAAATACGAAAAATTTGTAGCGATATTTCGCGGTATTGACAACCATCACCGTGTTAATCATCGATATGCCGATACTTTTCAGGATATTAAGCGTATCGATGTATCGACCCAAGTCTATGCAGAAACTAAACCTTGTATCGCAACTAAGGCCATTGAAAACGGTACTTCCCCTGATTATTCTGATAACTTCCATATTAACAGCCTGTGCTTTATACGGTGGAATATAGGTACGCATCTATATATCGATACTGAGGGTATGCAAAGTATCGATACTAACTCAAAGTATCGATACTTTGGCTGGTATCGAGCATCAATACCAGTATCCAAAAGTATCGAGGTATCGAAAGTATCAAAAGTATCGAAAGTATCAAAAGTATCGGAAGTATCAAAAGTATCAAGAGTATCAAAAGCATCAAACGTACCGAAATAAAAAAATATCAAAAGTGTTAAAGTATCTAAGTATCAAAAGAATGAAAGTATCGAAAGTATCTATACTATTGAAAGTATCGAAATTATCAAAAGTATTAAAAGCATCAAAAGTATCAAAAGGATCAAAAGTGTTAAAGTATCTAAGCATCAAAAGTATCGAAAGTCACAAAAATCTGACAATATTTATACTATCGAAAGTATCTATATTATCGCAAGTATCTATACTATCGAAAGTATCAAAAGCATTGACAGTATCGAAAGCATCGAAAGTATCCAAAGTATGAAAATATCAGAAGTATCGAAAGTATCAAAAGTATCAGAAGTATCAAAAGTATCAAAAGTATCGGAAGTATCAAAAGTATCAAGAGTATCAAAAGCATCAAACGTACCGAAATAAAAAAATATCAAAAGTGTTAAAGTATCTAAGTATCACAAGAATGAAAGTATCGAAAGTATCTATACTATTAAAAGTATCGAAATTATCAAAAATATTAAAAGCATCAAAAGGATCAAAAGTGTCAAAGTATCTAAGCATCGAAAGTCACAAAAATCTGACAATATTTATACTATCGAAAGTATCTATATTATCGCAAGTATCTATATTATCGCAAGTATCTATACTATCAAAAGTATCAAAAGCATCGACTGTATCGAAAGCATCGAAAGTATCCAAAGTATCAAAATATCAAAAGTATCAAAAGTATTAGAAGTATCAAAAGTATCAAAAGTATCAAAAGTATCAACAGATTCAAAAGTATCAACATTATCAAAAGCATCAAAAGTATCAATAGTATCAAAAGTATCAAACGTATCAAAAGTATTAAGAGTTTCAAAAGTATCAAAAGTATCGACAGTATTGAAAGTATTGAAAGTATTAAAAGTGTTGAATTATCGAATGTATCGAAGTATTTAAAGTACCTACTACATATGTCCTATTTTTGCAATAGGAAAAACTAGTCAATTTCAAATATTCTTCGGTACTTTTGATATTTCGATACTTTGGTATAGTATCGATACCAATATGGTATCGGTACTTGGTTCTCATTCTGCGCTATCGTCAGCCTCAATCGATGCATTGGCTCAAGTCTACGGAGAAGCAGTTGCAACTAAGGCCACTGAAAACGGGACTTTCCCTGATTGTTCTGCCGTATTAATAATATGTGCCTTATCACCGTATCGGTGTCACTACGTATCGCAGGGTCGACACGTCTCACTGTATCAATATGGTGTAATATCGTTGCGTTTATTTTCGCCCTATCGATGCGCTTCTGTGCAAATTATCTATACTGTATTAAAGTATCGATACTTTGGCTGGTATCGAGCACCGATACTCGTATCCAAAAGTATAGAAAGTTCAAAAGTATTAAAAGTATGAAAAGTATAGACGCATCGAATTATAGAGTGTATCGAAGCAGCGAAAGTACTACTTGTGTTCCATATTTGCAACAAGGAAACCTGGCCAATTTCAAATACCCTTCGATACTTTCGTATGGTATCGATACTCGATGCTCATTTTGCGGTATCGCCCAGCCCTCATCGATATATTGGCCAAAGTCTATGCAGACGCAGTTGCAACTAAGGCTACTGAAACGAGACTTCCCCTAATTATTCTGGGAAACATTACGTATTCCGATCGATAAGTCCCGCCGTATTTATATGGTGATCGATACGGATGCTGGAATATCGATACGTATTGATATATCGATACGATACATTGACCCAAGTCTAGGCAATGAAAATCGCTGAAAACAGAACTTCCCCTATCATTCTGCAAATTTACATATTAATAATATGTGCCTTATCGCTACATATTACCGTATCAATACGTCTCGCTGTACCGATACAGTGAAATATCGATACGGATCGATATATAGATATTTTTTTTTGGCGTATTGAGTGTAGTGATACGCGTATCGATACACTGTGAGGCGTATTTGCAAACTTCCATATTATTAATGTGTCCCTTATCACCGTATCGATACGGTGCAATATCGATCGATACATCGACACAAGTCTACTATAGACATCGTAATAAATTTATACATTTGTTCCTAAAAGCTACAAGTGAGATGCACTGTAAATGAACTACGCATTCAATTTCTCATCAAAGCATAGAGCCTTGACACTTTAATTAGTGCATCGGATAAATTTAGCACCGAGTGAGATAAATTGCATCCGAATTAGCTTCAATGTCGAATAATAAGTACCTACTATTGGTTGGTTTATAAACGTCGTCTTGTGTTTTTAATCAATGTGTAAAAATGTTAGAAAATTACCGAAATAAATTACATTTTTTACGTCCCTTACACTGTACAAAGAACCTTTTAAAAAGCGATTTAGATATTAAAACGCAACCTAGGTTAATGTAGGTTCCTGACATGGTATTTTGATGAAGATTATCGATTTCAATCAGATGTAGACGGTTGGGTCCCTGCCCTCTCATTACACATCGAATAAAGTGAAATGTTAACGACCTATTGCCGGATTTTTGTTGTCCTACCCTTTAATATTTAAAACGCTAATTTTTCAAACCGCCCCTATATAAACGCATATCTTAGTATATTCATAATAAATAATGAGTTGCTGCAACCTGTTGTATTAGCAAACTGTCGATAATTATTTAACGCCTTAATTTAGCTCACTTTCCAATACTATCGATCGCAATCGATCACCGCAAATGCTTATCTTAATAAAAGGTGCAATGGAAAAATGCGCGCAGATATGTCACAGAAAAACTGGAATCGTCACGTCATTGCTTACCCAAGCTTAATGAGCTCATTACTAAGTAATTATTAAAAGTTCACCAATTAACTCGCAGAAAGGAAATACTATTTTTTTATATCATTTTATTGTTTGTTTTATGCAATTCGTTTCCACGTTTACTGTAAACCTAAGACGGAAATGTTTCATATTAATGCAGAAGGTTTTGCACTTTTGGTCTTGAAATACGGAGTGTAAAGTACCTTTTTTTTGTTGATATGTTAATAGTTGTGGCGTAATCACTTCGACGTACAACTAGCATAAGCTGTTTCAACAATAAATTGAAAGCAGCAGTTAAAAGAAAATGTTAGCCCTCAAAGTACCCAGACTTGACTCTTCTATAATTGTTTTTTAAATTTACTTTTACATACATACAATGCTGTATATGTAACTACCATTAGTTGAATTAGTTTTTTTATTGTTGAATTAAACCAAAATCCTTGATAATAACACGTCACAAGGCCTTTCATATTCGTGCAAGAGAAGTAGCACCTAACAATAATAATAATATAAACTAAACAGAAAGGTTCGGAGATAATCGCCGTCTGAAGGTCAATATTTAAAATCCCCTATTAAGTATTCATTTTGAACTTGTCTACTTTGCGTCTATCCTCGTCCAGCTCGAAGCGATTGCTCGCAACACGCCAGCAAGTAAAAGGCAATGTACATAATTGTCGAGATATTTTTTAAGTGTAAAAAAATGCGGACAGAAAAAATTATAAACAAGTTTTTTGCCTTGTTCGATAATTATCGGAAATTATCACATATCTGCATAAAATATTAATCTGCATTTTTAAATCCAGAATTGTTAACATTAATCGTTCGTTATTGTGCCACACAACGGGCACTTGGCAACAAATAAAATCAATATCCAACATAAAAAAAACTTTATATAGATACTCTTGAATTCAGGTGTCCAAAGATAAATAATTTAGTCAATCGAGTAAATTGTTTAAGATCTGCCATTACCAAAAGAAAATCCTATTAACAACATTAAACAAATAATACGAACGTTTGTTTAAAAAAAATAATTACGTGCCTTTAAAGTAATACCAAAAATTACCAAACAACGATTTAATAAAATTTATTTAAATAATGTGACATCACCAGTATTCGGCTATATTTTAATCTATTCCAGGTAGGTACAGATTTAAGAACGATAATTACATATGCTAAGATTGGACGAAAAAGGGGATATATTAAAGCATAGCCCGGAGCATGAGGAAACACTTCGAGGACAACCTGTTTATCAAATTACCTCGCGAGCCTGAGATCGGCAGCTAGCGGCTTACTCGATCTACTACTAAATATTATATGAGTACACTAACTTATTTTATTATGTCTGACTCGCGTTGTGGTGCGTTCACACCGGTGGCGGCTAAAATAAGAAACGCACCAGCCGCACCGTTCAAACGGCGGGAAATGCTCCGCGAATCAGGAAATTAATGGTGTTCTCCTAAAGACTGACCAATCAGGAAAATTTAACATGGCCCCACACAACATTTATACACTGTGTCTATGAAGTAACCCCCCCCCCCTAAACTAACTTTTGAACGTGTTGATATTTTACCACAACATTTAATGTGCTTTAATGGGAAATTAAATACTATTTTTAACCAATAATTAAATCTCGTATCATTCAAAATGGCGAGTGGGCGCCATTTTGGATTTTTTTTAAAAGGGAAGGCGGGTCGAGCGACACCTTATTTGAAAGGTCTTTTAGTTCTGCGCCTGACCCTAGAGTTTCACAGAAAAATATTTAGCCATAACAAAATGATAAATGTTTGAAGATAAAGAAGTCTATTTAAAAAGCTAAGAATTAAAACAAAAAGAAATTAAATTAAGTGTTCGAAATGTTCACCATTCACTTCTTGGCACATAAAAAGTCGGTTATGAAATTCCCGCCTTACATTTTCATAAGTTTCTGGAGTGATATTTCTGCAAACTTCTGTAATGCGTTGCTTCAGTTCTTCAATTGTTTCTGGACGGGTTCTATACACTTTCGATTTCAAATATCCCCATAGAAAAAAATCTAAGGAGGTTAAATCTGGGGAGCAAGCCGGCCCCCGCCTACCAATCCTGAATCCATCTTCCATCTTCTTTGAGAAAGTCAGAAACAGGCCTATAATAATGAGGCGGCGCACCGTCTTGTTGGAACATAACGTTTTCAATATTATTTCCAACCACCGGAGATATTTCTAGGAAAATTTTGTCCTGTAAATGAAAAAGTGGACTACTGGATAACAAAATCAAAACAATTTTGAATTGAGTGAGTCCATTTGTTTACAATCCGCCATTTTGTTATGGCTGAATACTTTTCTTTGAAACTCTAGGATCAGATGCAGAACTAAAAGACCTTTCAAATGAGGTGTCACTCGACCCCCCTTTCTATTTAAAAAAAATTCAAAATGGCGCTAACGAAAATGAGAGTGGGACGTATTACAATTGAAGGAGCGTGATGTAAGTGTCGACATGACCCCGTCACCTCTGACAATGATAGGTATTAAAGGGAGCGATTATGGAGATGAAGACGATAATAGTTCACCAGTTGAAAAAGGATACGCGTTAGAATATAACAAATCTTGTCTTCGTCATTGATTTCATCGACAAGCGTCAACATCATGACGAGAATATTGCCAACATCACCAATGTTATGACACTAGAAAGTAATCTGGGACATCCTTACCATTCACAACATCTACATTACAACCGCCACCATTACCAGAACTGCCATTCACATTGTTATTATTATTATTGCTTTTTGTTTTGTACCTTTTTGCATTTTGGGACCACGGTGTTATCCCTAACAATACGCAGCAAGCATGGGCACTAACAGCTAAAACCATACATAAGATGCAGGTCACCCAAAGAAATATGGAAAGAGCTATATTAAACATAACAAAAAAAGAGAGAAAAAGAATAGAATGGATAAGAGGAAAAACAAAGATGGAAGACATATGCATAACTACCATGAAAGCAAAATGGAGATGGGCAGGCACATACCCCGAATGAATGAAGATAGATGGACCCGAAACACAACAGAGTGGAAGCCATAGAATCAAAAAAGGAGTCAAGGCCGACCTATGACGAGATGGTACGACGACATAAGAAGAGTGGCAGACCAAAGATGGATGAGACGGCAGCACAGGACAAGGAGGCGTGGAAGGGCTTGGAGGAGGCCTACAACCGTAATGGGATGAAAAAACCCAAGAAAAATTAATTAACGTTTAAATATTAACACGCTCATGAAAATATAATCAAATTTAATAATATATGGCTGAAAATTATTACAGGTTACTTTATAACCAATATTAACGCCAAACAACAAATAAAATTCATCGAGAGACATCGTCCCGCATGGGATAACCTAGAGATGATTTTTATTTAAAAAAAATTTGAAATAAGTCGAATTAAAACTAACCTCCGGAAGAAAAATCCCCTGGAAAAACATTCCTGGCAAAAACAGCCTCTTCGCAGTTTTCATTGGTACAACTCTCTTAGATAGTACCATTGTGTTCCTCTATTTTAATACCAAATACCTCATCTCGATCTGTGAACTCGTTTTTGAGTAATATTGCGTTAAGTGGAAATTTTCAAAAATTCGTATCAACCGTCATTTTTGAGCTATAAAGTTAGAAAAAAGAGTTGGTCCTCTACTCGTATCAAATTCTGTTTCCAGTTTCAGAAAATTTGTTTTCCCGTATAAATGCTACCACAAAAACATTTTTACTTTCGCTTCCGATTTTGAATTTTTTTAAAAGCTTGTTTTGTCGTTGAATTTTTTATTTTGAATGTTTTGACATTCCGAAGTTCATCGAAATCAGACCATCCGTTCGGGAGTTATAACGCGTAACCCACACACCCATACACCAGATAGACATTTTTTTAAACCACTTATTTGAGTTCCCGGAAGTCCAAAACGTGTCCCTTTTTTTGTTTATCAAGAATTTATTTCGGGGCTTTTTTTCCGGGCTTTTTCTTCGGGGTCTTTTTCTATATTGGATCTTTGTTTTTGGGCTTTTTCCTGGTTTTGTTTTCTGGGGCATAGTTTTCCTGAGGATTTTGTAACATGGTTTTTCTTTCGCGGATATTTTTACGGGGATTTTTTTTCCGCGGCTTTTTTTTCAGAGATGTTTCATCCTAGATTCGAATGTTATCTCTGCTGTTAGGGCGCTACAAACTCATAGCCCAGGGGATCCAAATTTCTTAGGACAACGCTGCCATCACCATCAGTGTCAGAAACATCGCTTTGACTGTATACTGATCAAGGCCCTTTATAAGTCAGCTATCTTCAGATATGTTGAAAAGTTTCAGGTTACTAAGCCAGTCAGGGAATTAAGTATTGGAACGATTGTTATTGTTATTTTCATTTACAACAAAATTTATTTTAAACCTTATACGTATTCCGAGAAACATGTCAAAGTACTTATAAGGTAAACAAATATTGTAGAAGTAATATAGTATTTTATTCATCTATCAATATGAACTTCAGCGAAGTAAAACTAGAACTTAATAAAATTATTTATTATTTGCATTCTCAGTAATACCTTTACCAGACGAAATAGACAGAGAAAGACACAGCTCAGCCTATAGATAAAAATTTCCTGGTACTGTGACAGGGTTGGCCTAACGCTGCTTTCTGCGTAAGGTAAGTACGCCTTTAGACATTTCAGCTTTTTTCATGTAACTGGAAATTTTTTACGACGAACTCTTCAACTGCAATGACTACCGGAGCAATACAGATGGTGGAGGAGAAGCGGGACAGCAACATAACGATGAGACCCGTTTTATTAGTTTTATCAATGAGGACTAGATCTGGTCTATTGTATTCAACAGTTCTATCATTGATTAACGGCTCAGTATAGGTTTTTATAGTACATTTATAGTATCAGTAATAGTACCATCGTCACCATCAACACCATCAACACCCTTGCCACGGTTACCATCACGGAAGGTTTGTCTTATTACTATCACTATCATTTTGTTGGTTCCCATCTTAGTGACGTTGTTTTTCACACTAGAACGGACACATTATTGTCAAGTTCTAGGATGATTCATTATCAGAATTTAGGAATCTTCTTACAATATGACATGGGCCAGCGGGTGGTCTAGTGGTTAGAGTCCCAACCTCTAAAACTAGACTCCCAACGGCAGTAGGTTCGAATCCTCTGCCCGCCGGAAAATTTTCTGAATGAGTAACATCCGGCGTGTCCATGGACGGTGTGTGTGGTGTGTATGTTGGGTTGCATGTCTTTCAGGGGTGGGGCATTTTAGACCGGTATATAGCGCAAGTCCGCTGAGCCCGGGTAAGGGGGTGGGATGGGAATCATGGAGTCGTACTCACGCATGGCCTCATGTATCTTAAAAAAACAACATTATGACATGTGTCCAGTATAACAGACTTTTGTAGCAGAAGACGAACATGTTCTACTTGGAATGCCTTCAGTTGATTATTATTGTAATTATTTTTGTGTCCGCAGGTTTTCCTGGCTTTGCATTGACGTGTCGAATTGTAAATCAAGACAAGCTAATGATACTGTTTAGGAACATTCTAACAATGTGGGTTATTTGGAATATAACAGTTTTCATGTTTGCCCAGCTATCGCTGGTTTCTTCTTCCGACTCGGCTTGCAGAAAAAGATCGGCGATTGTTTACGACTATATATTGAGGAATCTTCTGCAGATACTGCACATTTTAATAACTACTGTGATCAGTTTTGGTTCCAGCCTTAAGGTGGCTAGGTCTTGTGCTATGTGTTTGGTATTTCACCAATGGTTTCAATAATAATTGGTATTGCAGTAACTCGATCTTGTTGTCACATTTCCTTGATCTCTTGTGCTGATTTTTTCGGCTTATCATTATTATGATTGTACATCCTTTTCACGGTCTTCGATGTTCACCGAATCTGCTACCTCCGCGAGGCTGTAACCTTAAGGGCATTATGAGTGTTTACGGATTATATGCAACGTTGCCGATATGGTAGTTGGTTATAGGTCCTGTAAGAGGTATTTGTTATCGTTTTCGAGCATACTGTTCAAGATATTATTCAGGTATCCATGGACTGTGCCAGCAGATCCTATTATTACAGGTACTGTGTATGTTCTCAAGTTACATATTCGTTGGATTTCCGTTTAGAGACCTTGGTATTTGAGGCTCTTCTCCGTTTCTTTTTTAGATACTTTTATTAAGTAATATTATTGTTATAGACACAATAATCAACAGCACAATTTTCAACAGCATCACCGTCTAAACGGCCAACAAAATAATATTATTAGTATCAACGTATCAACAGCACCATCTCCGTTTTATCATCATCACCAACATATATACTACCATGCCATCTTTCTTCATCGCCCTAACTGACAATAACCTTATCACCACCATTATCATCATCATCTGTATGACCAGACCATTGCCACCAACATTAACTTTCCCCATTTACAGACCGGTTACTTCGCTACCATTACCATTTTCATCATTGTCATAACCAACACCATTAATACCGTAACATTACATATACACTATTTTCCAGCATGGTCGTTATCCGCAACGTATATATTATCATGCCTACATTACCGTATCAGTTCATCCTCGCAATAGTTACTATTAACATATCCATATCGCCATTATCAGCAAAATAAAACAGTGCTTTGGTTATGAGCTCTCACTGTGAATATTCATGACCTTTCACTTTAATAAGTTAAAATGTATGGCTAAACCAAATTGTCAATTTAACTAAAGTAGTTTTCATGTCTACTTCAATTTAAACTAATAAATTTCCTTACTGTGGATCGACTTGGGGTGTAAATATATCTACAATACAATATTTAGGTCATAGGTAAAAAGCTTCGTTAACGTAAGTATTAAATCGATATGTGCTTAACGACTTAGTGCCATCAATTTGACATCATTCTACACTGCTCATTCTCAAAAAAAGCAACGCAACTAATAAACAATCTCTTAATAAACAAAATCAAAAAAGAACAATGAAAACATCGCATCAAATTTAATAAAGACAAAAGTATAGGCTTGTTCTATTTAAGTTAATTGGCATGAAGAAGAACGGGAAACTCAAAACCCCCAATTCGTGTAAACATTTGTTCAGGGTTAAAACAATATGAATTTTGTTAAAATTTATGAGCAAAGATGATTTTGACTAATTTAATTGAATAAATTGAGATAGCAAACACCCAAAAATTAGTTGAAGAAGACTAATTGAAGTAATCGTGTACACGTGAGCTGAATTGTAATTGCCAGTATGGTGTGGTAAGAAAATTTAATCCACTTTGGTCATCAGTTAGGAGAATCACATTAGTGAGAAATAAATTAGAAAAAATGACGAAAGAAAATCGAAATAATGATTCTAAGTTGAGCTGAAGAAATAGAGGAACCATAAAAACGGATATTTTAGGTATCTGGTATAATGACACCAATTTAGCTAATTTTAATGAGCTGGGAGTACAGAAGAACTGAGTAGTGTTGTTGGATAAGAAAGAATGGTTTGATTTTGAGGTCAGAAACATATCGAAATTGAGCAGCGTTGCAGCACCTAACTTTCGGCTTAATCACCACTGAGATTGGAATAAAGTTTGCTCAAGACAAAGCAAGAGCAAGATACCAGTACGACATCAGGCTGCGAACTTTAGACCCCACTGGTGATAGAAGTGAATCTAATTCTCTACCAATTCTGCAGATCAGTAGCTCATACACCAAGACGATCGTTGCTTAATGGTATTTTCCAATGTTTAAAGCGGAATCGTGCTCTAGTAGAACTAGCCTGTCCACCGTTGTGCCGTTGAATTTTTCCGTAATGGCAAAAGCTAAACCTTCCAGTATAGGTTACATACAATCCCAGTACTACTGGTCTACTATCCCAGATAGGTTAGTAGCTTATCATATAAGTCGGTACCTAAACAACGCCGAGACTTTAAGGCATCTAGATCAAAACTTTGATTATGGACGTGTTTAAGCGAAGCCAAACCACACTTCTAGGGTCCTTTCAGAACCTTCGCCTGCCTATCGGTGGCTTTCAACCTCCCACTATATAGCCTAGACAAATTTATGACCCGTGTCTAAATAGAAGAGACCTACAGCTTTAGAAGTATTTCAAAACCCCAAAAATTCTGGCCTGCAGCGTTTTCAATTCTAGAGACCATTTGGGAGTGAGCAGGCTAATCTAAACCACACTCCTAGGGTCCAAGTTCCTAATGCCAGCAGACACGCCTACCCTTCCTGGACGTCGCTTTAACCTGCCCATTGGTGGCTTCCAGCTATCCACAATATTGCCTAGGACGTTTGTATATAGAGAAGACCTACAGCTTTAAGAGTATTTTAAAAATCCAACAAAATCTATTGTGGCCTGTGGCGCTTTTAATTCTAGAGACCATTTGGGCGTGAGCCGGCGGATCAAAACCCCACTCCTAGGGTCAAGGTTACTAATACCAGCAGACACGCTTACCCTTCCTAAACGTCACTTTTATTTGCCTATCGATGGCTTTCAACCACCTACTATATCGCCTAGGCAAAATAATAATCCGTACTTAAATACTACAATAGAGAAAACCTTCAGTTTAAGGGGTATTTCAAAACTCTAAAAATTCTATTGTGGCCTGTAGCGCTTTCAATGCTAGAGACAATTTGGGCGTGAGCAGGCGGAGCCAAACCACACTCCTAGAGTCCAGGACCCTAATGCCAGCAGACACGCCTACTCTTCCTGGACGTCACTTTTTCCAGCCACCCAATATATCGCCGAGGCAAATTTATAATCCGTATCTAAATGGAGGGGACCTACAGCTTTAGGAATTAGGAGTATTTCAAACCCCCCAAAAAAACTATTGTGGCCTGTAGCGCTTTCAATTCTAGAGAACATGTAGGCGTCAGCCGCGGAGCCAAACCACACGCCTAGGGCCCAGGTCCGTAATGCCAACAGACACGCCTAATCTTCCTGGACGTCATATTTTGCAGCTGCTCAATGTATCGTCTAGGCAAATTTATAATCCGTATCTAAATAGAGAGGACCTACAACTTTAGGAGTATTTTAAACCCCCAAACATTCTATTGTACCATGTAGCGCTTTTATTTCTAGAGAACGTTTGGGCCGTGAAGTAAACTCTTGGACAACAACAAAGGCAGTATCTCAATTTTGTGTATTCCGTAAAAATCATCAAAGATCACAGTGATTTTGAAGATGTAATGAGCATTGTTTCATTATTCTTAAGTTTAAATATAGGTACACCCAGATGATATAAACATTAAAAAAATTGTTCTCTTTTGTTTTTGTCATTGTTTAATTTTATTAATAGAACAAAGTAACATTCTAAGAAAAATTTTAAATTATTAATACGAGACCAAAAAGTTTTATTACAAGCAATGCTCTGTGAAATGGAAGTGGATTGATATAGGGGCAGGAATTAATCGACAGTGTTGTAAAAATACTCGCCTACATATGGACTAGTCTCAATTTAAATAACGAGCTCTCGCAAAACTTTTCCACTATTACAATTTGTATACGGACGGGCGTATCTGATCATGGAATTTATCAATAAAAGTTCGTGCTAGCCCGGAGTATTTGCTGTGATACGTTTGTTTAAAATAACTGCGGTAGTGTTACTTACAGACAATTAGTAAATCGATTTGGAACTAATTTTGAGTAATTTAAAATGCCATTGCCGCAGATAATGTAGCAACAATTATATAAAATAACACAACATATGAACGGCCTTCAGTGTATACACAGTCACCGGCTGGAAACCTCTCATTCATGAATAAAACAAACAGACAGCTATGTTTATCCTACACTAGCTCACGGGAGGATTCGTTTTAATCCAGTATGCTGTGGACGAAAATCAACAAAGACCATATCGCATTATACGTGCTTATTAATTTTATTATTTATCAAATGTTAATAGTTTACTTTATCATTCAATATACATTTACTTGAACTTGATTTATATCTTTTAGTCTACTGCTAGCAAAACTGGTTTGTATTTTAATTAAAGTTCATTATTTTCTTATTTAAATAAAACGGAAATTAAAGTTTACCTATTTTCCTTTCTTTGGTGTATGAAACAACGTGCGTACTAATAAAACGAAAATTTGTTATTACGTTAACGGATTAATAAAATCCTGAATTAAAACATCGTATCTGATTGAGAAAACGCTCCAGAAATCAATATATTGAGCGCGGCTAGCTTATTTTTTAAACAAAAATAAAATTATTTCCAAATTCAATAATAACCCAACTAGTCCTATTATTTACTGGTACAATTAGATACACGTAAGAAGAAAAAGAAAATAACAAAATTGTACTAATTCTTTAAAATTTGTGGGTAAGTCTTAATTGGGAAGGGTTAAGTATGATAAAAACAGTTACACGTGTTCTTTCATCAAGTTCATATTTAGTTAATGTGGGAAATCAACAAGTACTCGAAACCAACTAAGAAGGAATTACAGATTGTCTTTAAATTAAGTACATGTAACGTGCATCAATTTGCAATTAGGATAAATTGTCAAAAAAAACTTGTACCATGTTATCGCTTGCTGGTAAGTCACAATGTAGGGATGGTAAACCCATTCACTAACACCGATTTTTTATGGTAATTACTAATAATGTGGATTAAAGCAATCGGTCGCAATTACTCTAAAACTTATCTGAATTAATATTGACAACACTGTCTGTCGCGTCACGAAATATTTTGTTTCCGTAAAAGCTTCAAGTATTAAGCACAGAATAGGGCGTCATCTAGCGGTTTGTAGTGAAAGCAGGTAGCTGTACTTATCAGTCCACGCAAAAAGTCGTTTCTTTGCTCAAAACAACTGGAATGGGAGGTGAAATGCAATGCAGTTTTTGTTTTTTTTAGCAATTTGTTGAAAAGTATCAGAAGCGGCAGGCCGCAAAAAGACGTTAGTCGATATTCATCCAGATGGCCGTACTAATAAATCCAATGAATTTCAAAGCACACTATTATTGTAGCCAGCAGCGGTTACAAGATTTGATAACGGCGGTAGTGGTGGTGGTGGGGAGGGCTGTAGTTTACAAAAGTGAATAAAAAATAGCGCTGCAGACAAAATGCTTTTTTTCGAAATGGTTGTGACCAATTTAAAGACGTTTAAAGACATCTGACAGAGAAACCCTGTCACTGTATTCTGCATTTAGAAAAAATTCAAGCATATGTTAGCAGTTAACTATTTAGGGCAACCCTTAAACCTTAGAATTTGTTTAGAAAGATTGTTTCCAAGAATTGATTTAAAAGTCCTTGCATTTTTACATCTGTACTTGCAGATATAATTTAGGGATATACATACATAGATGTTATTCTGATCGTTTACATATTTAATGAAAACTAGCTAAGCCCGTGACCTTCGTCTCACCCTGTTTTGATAACGTCGAAATGTGAGATACGCGTGATTACCTTCTATGTGCCGCGCCGTCCTACGTGTCTAATACATAAACATTTGCTTAAAATAATAAACACGCTGTATCGAGAGATAAGAGTCTGTCGTCGTGTTATAGTGAAACAGTTAGGAATTTACTGTAAATACCTACCTAACTGAAATATACGTTTATTGCTTTTTCTCAAAGACAAAAAGCGGGGGGAAGCTACAACCCTACAACCTTACACTACAAGTAACTACCATTGTTTCATAATTTTGAAGGATCCTGTATACGAGTTTTGTTAAGTGACGTGCTCCAATTGTTGCAACTTTTTGAAGTCTTTTATTATCGCTCGCAAAGTTTTATAATAATTAAGCAAAACCTCGTTATGACGACACAAAGCAGAGAAAAAATTCAGATAACGTTAATTTTACTCAGGCTCTTACAGTTTCTTTTATTTTAAAATAATTGACATAAGATGTAGTATAAATTATACAGATGTAGAAGCAGAGCCAGATTTGCAGACAAGCAAACCTAAGCATTTGCCTAGGGGCGTCAAACAAAAAGGGGCGCTTAAAATTACCCAAATCATAGAAATTATTATAATTTTTTATTTATTTGTGGCTTAGTTTTAGTTAATTTTAAGCAGGTGGTCACACAAATACACAATGACAGAAAACAATATGTTGAGGAGTTATCAATTGCTACTTATTTGTGTGGATTGGGGTTGTCTATCTGAATTTTCGTGCCCTAAGCTTTCAATGTTTAGGGATTAGGGTAAATATTGGGTTTTAGTTAATCACATAAGTAGAGAGACTTGGAATTTTGAATTAGCACAAGAACAAAGCTTTAGAGCGTGTAAAATAAGAAAGGCGTAGATTCTTACTCTTAACAGTGTGCTTTCTCAGACGTATTAAACGTGGCGTTATTGACCTTCGAAAATTGGGCGTAACCTTAAGGCTAGCGAAAACAAATCTGGGATTTTGGTTCCCAAACTCCTGGGATCCTGGCTAGTTTTTGAACCCAAAAATTTCAGGATTTCAAGAGCTGCAATCCCGAGATTTTTCACTGCAGACAATGATTTTTATAAATATGTCATAGTATGAGTTGAATCATTTTTAATGACAATTAAGCCGACAAGTGCGTAGTCAGAAAAGGCGTTTTCAGCTGGAACATTTTCTACCAGCGTCGATCACGACTTATTGACAAACTATTATATCTGTGTCGTTATTTTCAAAATTCTTAAAATCTAACTTTCATAGTTTGTTTACTTAGTTTTATACCAAAAAAGTGTTTTTATTAAAAACATTACGCATATAATTGCGTTTTCTCTTAGTTCCGGAATCTATCCCGGAATTCGGGATTATCTATATCCGATCCCACAACGCCAGAATTGAAATATCCTCTTGGGATTGTATTGCCTGGTTGAGGCGCTTTTACAAGGCAACCCACTTTGGTTACGACAAGATGTTCTTTTCAAAGTTATTATGCACTTGTGCGTAATCGATATCTGTTACTGGGTTAATTTCTCAGGCGTATCAGTACGCGGCTCTATTGTCCTTCGAGAATTAGGCGTAACGTTTGAGACGTTGTTAGGAAGAGATCTAATGTGACCGAGGGAGGTGATCAGTATTTCTAATTTTAAGGATTATTGAGATCTATGGGATCTGATTGTCAGTTTTGAAGCACCGTTCCTGAAATTCTGTCAAAGTATTACTTCTGGAACATAGAAACTCAATTAAATATATCGTCACTGAAAATTTTCATCTACTAGGAGCATTCTAGCGAAATCAGCTTAGATGTAGATTTGTACTCTTAATAGCGTACTTTCGCCGGCGTATCAACACGCGGCGCTATTGTCTTTCAAAAATTAGGCGTAACATTTGAGGCGTTGTTAGGAAGAGACTGAGACTGAGAGTAAAGGGAGGTGATTAATATTTCTGATTACAAATATCATTAAGATCGCTGGGATCTGATTGTTAGTTTTGAAGCGCTACTACTAAAATTCTGTCAAATTATTGCAAGTCTGAAATAAAAAAAATCATCACTGTGAATTTACTTCTTTAAGCAGCACTTCAGCCAAATCCGCGAAGCTTAGGCGTAGATTTATTTCTCTTAGCAGTGTACTTTCTGAAGCGTATCAACATGCGGCGCTATTGTCTTTCGAGAATTAGGCGTAATGTTTGAGGCGCTGTTAGGCAGAGACCTTATCAGACCTAGAGTAAGGGGAGGTGATCAGTATTTCAGATTTATTCATTTAAAGATCGTTGAGATTGTTGGGATCTAAATGTTAGTTTTAAAGCACTACTACTAAAATTCTGCCAAATTGCAAGTCTGAAACTTATAACTTCAATAAAAAGAAATCATCAATGCAAATTTTCTTCTACCAGTAGCACTTTAGCAAAATCAGAGAGGTTTAAGCGTAGATTTTAATTCTTAACAATGTATTTTCTCAAGCGTATCAACATTGTTCTTTGAGAATTAGGCGTAACGTTAAAGCGCTGTTGCAAAGGAACGGGATTAAAGAATTAGACGGCGCCATTTCCACTTTGTTTGCGACAAGATTCTTTTTACGAAACTACTATCCACTTTTGCGTAATCGATCTCTATTACGGGGTTGATTTCTTGGGTGTATCAAACGCGGCGCTAATGTCCTTCGGGAATTAGGCGTAACATTTAAGGCGCTGCTGTTAAGAAAAGACTGGGAGTATTAATTACGAAGAGTTCTTAGACTTAAATAGGTAACCTGTCAAACACTTACTACTCATTAGCAGTCCCAAATAGTATAAATATCATTACGAGAAAAACTGTGGTAAAAATTCAGATTGACAGTTTGAATCCCTACAACTAACGTACAAATTCCAGCTACAAACTTCACATCTCAAAAATAAATAAATATTTTAAAAAGTGTGCGTTTGTTTAAATAATATAAACTTCTTATCCTCGCCAATACGTGTGCTATCGAGGGTATAAACGCTTGATTAGTTTTAGTCAATACTTCTATTAAAATTTATAAACAAAAATATCTAAAAAATTGCAGGGTCAGAAGGGGGGCGTAGAAGTATAAATTACCCAGGGGTGCCAATAATGCAAATCCGGATCTATGTAGAAGCTTACCTTCTCAGGTGGTAAGTTAGTCATGGAAAAGTGTATATGCGATCAAAATTAGTATCATGTTCCCAATTAATTGTTTACATAATAATCCTGCCATAAAAACTTACCTTCTTAAATGGTAGGGTAGTCATCTAAAGGTAAATTCGATATAGAAGCAGTGTTTGTATGAGAAAAATGTTGTAAATAAATTTATGTAGTAATGAAACGGCACATTAGCTGTCTTTCATTACATAAAGACAAATACAATCAAACAAACAACTTAACTAAGCAATGGTAATTCAGACTTTATAAGTTGCTTGTAAGGGCGACTACGCACACCTATACGCATAAGTTAGTTTGTTAGGTTTGAACGCGAGATTACTCGTATAATATATTTCTTTTTGTAGTGAAACAGTTAGTAATTAAATTTTGCGATTACAATTAAATAATTACATACCTACATTTATTGACATTAATTTCATTTGAAATTTCATTTTTGCTTTTTTATTGATACAAATATTTTAAATTTGTCATCACACCATATATTTTTGTAGCATAATCAGGCTATACTTTGAGGATGGTAAATGCCATAATTAGAAGGGGGTAAAATATTCAGCGATCCCACTATTAAACCAAGCAGATTGGTTAAAACATAAGGGCGGAAAGGAGGGGGAAAGGCGTTTTCATTTTTTGGAGAGCAAGCCCCCTTCCAAAAAAACTCTGTATGCCACTTGTAATGGAATGGTCAGCCTTAGTTAAAAATGTATACACTTTGTAAGGTGTTTAATTCATATTTTATAATTAGAGCAGGGGTAAGGTTGGTATAAGATGGTAAGTGGTAAGTTTTTGTCAGAGATCAATACCTTTTGACGTAGCTTTCGGAAAATGTTTTTTTTTATATTTATTTCCCAATAGAGTTATTTTTTCGTCATCGATTTTAATTACGCTGATTAAGCCGTAAATAATTTGGCAATAGGCCAAGAAATTGATTTATCGTTTTGATGAATAAGAAAATAGAAAGAATCAGAAATAGCAAGTTAGAGCCGCATTGGAAACGGAATATACCAGGACAACATAAATTTGAAAAACTAAAACGCCGAACTAATCGCAGCACCGCTTTCAGTTTACGACATCGATAGAGTAAAGTGATTTTACCTTAATCTGCTCAAAGAATCCTTAAGCTGAAAGGGACGAAACTGTAAGAAAACTAACATGCGCATGGTAGTCACGTGTTCATCCACATAACATAACCTCTCACACATAATAAGTCTAGAATTTTTAGAAAAGTCCAGTCACTTTTAATAATTTTCTTTTTTTGTGCAATTTCGAATCGATCCGTTTTAATTTGAATTTAAATGTCTTGTAAATCGGTTAGGCTGTAAACGCTTTTCTGCATATTTCTTTTAATTGGTACCAATTTTTTCACTTTTTTAATTCAAATTTTACTAAGATAAATATGATAAGAGCTGCGAAAAATAATCTGGATTAAGCTAAGAGTTCTAAAGAAATCACCAAGACGTCACAGAAAAAAAAATAACAAATAACGAAATCAAACACCCAATACCTTGTAAGGAACCAAAGAGTTAAATAAGTGCATTTTGGTCCCAAAAACCCCCAAAATCGCGAGACGAACAGACTTGACAAGCACAGCCACAAAATTCTAAATCACAGCACATCCCGGAGCTTCAGGCGCGGATCGGAGTTTGCCTCATGTGGAATTAGATGGGAAATTTCCTTAACATTGGCGTTAATTAAACGCCGGCAATAATTTTTTATGGCCTGATGACATCATCTTCATAAAAGCCACGGAGAAGGCGACCGAACCGCGCGAAACACTGAAGTTTTTGCTCGATTTCGGTTCACGTGCAAACAGGAGGCGCGCGCACTACGGAGCGGAGCAGAAGGTACCAGATTTTCTAGGTAGGGGCATGAAAATTTTGCTCTAATAACTGTGTAATTACAGAAATTACTGTTGACTTCCTAAACCAATTCATGAAGGTGTTCAGAAGACACAGAGGTTTAACCAATTCGGTTGCCACCAAATGTACCCTGCACTTAGGTACATAAAATAAAGAAGTGCGTGCTTGTGCTTGTAGTATGAAAAGTTAAGACAACGTTAAAAAATATGTTTCTTTTTGGCTTTCTTTTATTCCAAGTAAAATCGAGTGTATATTTCACAAAAAAAATACACCAACTAATAAATTTTCACATTATTTTCATACTACTTTTGCTAAAACATTCAACTAACTGAAAATATTAGCAAAGCATTTTGCCCCGACTTACTATTACGTTTTATATTTGCAAAAACATTTCATTTAAAGCTCGATCCCCAATAACTACCACATGCGATCAGAATACCCGGCGTTAGGTTCGCACTCGTTAAGACGAAAATATTTCTTTGGTGGAAATTCAGAAAAAAAATTATTTTGATGTTTAAAGGAAAAACTGCTTTGAAAACAAGAGAAAAATCGCCAGCAAAACAGTGAAAATATTACTGCATAACAAAAAAATTAAGTTCGAAATCTTAAAATCCGAAACAGGATAAAGAAGCAGTTGCCGCGCTCATGAGTTCCTCCGTTGCAGTGGTCTGTACTACAGAAACTTCAGCGGGATGCGCGGGACGTCACGCACGGGTTCTGCTAGTATTGTTTATTATTTCATTATGATTTACAAATATATAAAAAAATCCCCCCTTCTAGGAATTGCTAAATTTTTAATTACGTCACTGACAGGAAAGCCCCGACGGCTTGAAACATGATTTTTTGAATAAATAAATTCTAGTATTAATTTTTAATGATATTTTAACGTCAAAAACATATTCGTTGACGTCAAAAATTAATAATAATGTTTTGAAGTCAAAAACGTATTTATTGACGTCAAAAATTTAAAATCGAGGTCGTATTATTATCTATTTATAATTTTCTATTTTCTTTTTATTTAATTTAAATTTTTAACGTCAGAAAATCGTTCATTATCCTCTGGCAATAATTCATTGTGGTCGTAAAATAGCAGTTACGTCCATTTATTAGTTAATTCTAAGTTGTGTAAACGATTAGCAGACGTCAGCAAATGATTTTTTGACATTGTAGAATTTACTTTTGGCCTATATAACTATTTGTTGACGTCAAAAAATTTGTTTATTTATTATTGATTAGATATAGCTTTCATATTCCTACATTAAAAAGCTATTTTTGAACTTAAAAAATTCATTTTTAAATTGAGAAAGTTCAATTTTAAAGTCAAAATATTATTTGTAGACGCCCGAAAATAATTATTTGACGTCAAAACCAATTATAGACGTCAAATAATAATTACTGACGTCATAAAATATTTATTTTTAATTGTTAACGCTAAACATGTTTTTGACGCCAATAACTGTTTCTTTGTCGTCAAAAACGTTTTATGACGTCAAAAAACATATCGAAAAAATAATGTTTTGACGTCAAAAACTCATTTGTCGACGTCGGATAATAATCTATTTATAATTCACGAATAACTTTTTCATTTTTTTATTAACTTATTTTTAATATTTGACGTCAATAAATATGCTTTTGACGTCAAAAACCGTTCATTGACTTTTGGCAATAATTAGTTTTGCTTATAGAATAGCATTTACGTCGATTTATTATTTAATTCTAAAAAATCAATTGTTGGCAAAAAAATTAATTTTCACGTCAAAATACTATTGGTAGACACCTGGAAAAAAATTTTTGACTTTAAAAACAATTATAGACGTCAAATATCGTTCATTGACGTCACAAAATGTTATTTTAGTTCTTAACGTCAAACATGTGTTTAACGCCAATAAATGGTTTTTTGTCGGCAAAAAGCGTGTAATGACGTCAAAAAACATGACAATTTTGCAAGTAATTCAGAGACTAAATTTTATATTTTCTATATTAATCCGGAACTGTCGCAGCTTTGTGGGATAAAGAAGCAGTTGCCGCTCTTGCAAATTTCTCCGTTGCAGTAGTCCCCTAAATCTTCTGTTAGCCCCAACTGCTTGATATATATGTCAACACATGATATTTTGACATCAATAAATAGGTTCTAGGATTTATTTTAAATGTATTGTTTACGTCAAAAACATTCCGTCAAAATATTATTAAAATAAAAAATATTATTAAAAATAAATAATAATGTTTTGACGTCAAAAACGTATTTGTTAAACCTCAAGAAATCATTTATCGACGTCAGATAATAATCTATTTATAATTCATGTATATTTTTTCAATCTTTTATTATTTTATTTTAAATTTTTGCCGTCAACAAATATGATTTTGACTTCAAAAAAAACATGATTTTTGACAATAATTAATTATGCATATAGAAAAGCATTTATGTCGATTTATTGTTTAATTCTAGAAAAATCAATGTCATTAGAAAATTTAGTTTTAACGTAACAATATTACTTGTAGACGCCTGAAAACGATTTTATGGCGTCAAAAACCAATTATAGACGTCAAGGATTTTATTGACGTCACAAAATGTTTTTTTAGTTTTTAACGACAACCAAATGTTTTTGGCGCCGATAAGTTGCTTGTCGTAAAAAAAAACGTTTTCTGGCGTCAAAGAAACGCGACGCTGGTTATACTCCATATTGAGTATGAAGAAGCAAAATCTTTATATATGTACTGTATTAATGACAATTTTGGAAATAATTCAAAAAGAAGATTTTTATATATCAAATCCGAAACTGTCTCACGTTGACCGAATAAAGAAGCCTTGCCGCTTTCGCGAATTTTTCCGTTACAGTGGTCTGTACTACAGAACCTCCGCGAGCTGCAGATGCGAGGAGCGTGGCCCACGGGTTCTGCTATTTTAGCTTAAATACGATTATCTTATTGTACTCGGTTTATCAAATGAAAAACATCATTTTGAAAATTTCAAAAATTTATGGAAGGCGTTACAGAGAAAATAACGCATTGGGATAAAAACCAAATTGTAGCCTATATTTAGCTTTTTGAGACTGCAGAATTAGATAAAAAGCTAACATTTTGCCTTTCTCGAACTATTACAACATCTGCCGACTTATTTGTGAGCAAACCTATGTTAAAGGAAAATATAAAAAAAAATTAAACCAGCTAGCCGCCGCGCCGATTTGATGATCGCATAAAAGCATTCTGATATTTTCTCTTTCGACTAACCTTTCCAAATTGATACAATTCCAACAATTTTTCCTTAGTAATACGTTTTTAATGGTTACCAATCAAAATCACCAAAACGTCGCCCATGACGTCGTACTAATTCCTATACCAATCAGCAGCCTGTTACCATGGAAGTTTGGCTGAAGTACGGTAATTTAGAATTTATGAAACGCACATGAGACGGTAGCGGGTAAAAGAATTTTTGGAGGAAATGTGTTGTCGTATCGACCTAAATTTACTTGTATCAAATCAAAATTTTAGTGTAAATGTTAAATCATTATCTCTGTACTAGTAAAAAAATTAATCAATTTCCACTTGAATATGAAAAGTTATGGCAAGATAAAGCTGAAATAAAAGACAGAAAGAAAGCTGTAAAAATGATCAAGTGCAAGTTAACTACGATCATAAAGACATCAAAGACAAATTAAAATCAATATGTTTTAGTCATTAAAAATGCTAAAAAAATTAAATTATACTTTCAACTAAATTTTATGAAAAATGTATTTTTACATACTCGTGACCTTCGACAGATTCTTTAAAAACTCTTTGTGTTTTACATGAACAACATCTATGAAAAGCTTCTAAGACTTTTGAGTTTGGAAATCAGGAGAACATGCAGGAGTAAAAGGAAAATAAATAGTAGGTTTTATCTCAGTGTTGTGAAATTGAAATTTGAAAATGAATATTACAAATTGTTTTTGCAACTCCGAGGCTGCGGCTTGTGGTCCTGAAAATAGGTGAAATGGTACAGAAAAAACAAATTAAACAATTTACATATTTTTTGTATATCAAGTCGATCTTTCTGTCCGTTAGGGCTGCAAACTTGTCCGTGATGTTCTCATAAAAGGGCGTTCTTAACACTCTTTTTTGTACAGAAAATAAGCAATTTTCTCTCGCGCGACTAGCGGAACTGAAGTAGTTGCCGGTGAATCGTCACAGCTCTTCACATAGTTTAGTAAAGATGGATGTGGCGGCGTGACGTTAAATCATCTTGTAACTGCAGTAGGTTGCGTCACGCCAGCTGGACTCTTCAGTTCGGCACGAAAAACTGTTATAGGTATAACCACAATGAAGATACGCGTTCTTTGTAAATTACGTTCTCAAGCTGTGCCTGCATTCAGTTTAATACTAAACTGTGGGTGTACAAACATGTTATTAATTTCATGAATCAAATATAATTCTGTTTTTCTTTTATTAGGTGAAGACACTCCACTTGAATACCCGCCACTGTAATTGCAAGAACGGGAGAATGTGGGGAAAGAAACATTGGGGTCAAGCCCGCGCCTAGAGGTTTAGGCACCCCTGCGCAATTCTTTTATTTTGTAGGCTCCATCGTCGTAAGTAACCACTGTTGTGAGAAGGTGTATAAAACTCTATGAATTACCAGTAGAAAGCAATCTTAAAGAAGTATTCCACGTCAGCCCATACGACTTTAAAATAAACATACGTGCGCCCTCTCGCTTTTGCGCTTCATTGTCAGAGTTTGTTTGCGTAATGATAGCAACAGCCATCAGCAGATTGTGTTCCAACAATACAAACAGTGTAAACCCAAACTTGCTTATTTGTACCAAAAACGGTAGCGGGCTGCTGTACAAAGCAATATGCGCCTTATATAGCGGACGCGTAAATATTATTGTTTAAGTTCCTCAATACAGAAAAACGATACAGGTGGAAGGGAACCGGATTTAATATATAATTTACCCAAAAAAAACCGAATTTACTGTTTTGTTAGAATATTTCAGACTTTAGACACATTTATTCAGATATCCTTAAATACAATGAATTTACCATTTTTTTATACAACCAATTTTCTTGCATCTTTGATCGTTTCTAAAATCTCAATGATGTGCAAAAGTATAGTGTGATCACGTTGTATAATATAGTGACAACCGGAAAACTCCAGTAACCAAACGTCGGAGAAAGGTTCAGCAAAAAGGTGAACTAGCGAAGAATATTCTAAAAATTGGAACATTTTTTTACAAGCGTAGCGGGAGAAAGCAAGGCATACAAAAACTAAATGAAATTCAATTATTTTAATAATTAAAACAAGAAACCTCAAAATGTAGCAGAAATAATGTATGTTAAGTTAAACCAAATAGACTAAGAAGGCAAACATTTTTTTTCCTGAAATAAAACAATTGTAGCGACGAAAAAAGGAACAACAAGCGTAAAGCTCCAATCCGATCAATTTCTGAAGCCAAATAGCTTCGAAACCAATCAAATGAAAAGGTCAAAAATGATAATAACTTTCAAGAAGGTTTAAGTTTGTACTAAGTCACAACAATAATTAGGGTTTTAGAAACACTAAGCAGTACAAAAAGGAATCTATTTACATAATATGTTAATCATGGATGTAAGAAAAACAGTCGCTAAAATGACAAAGTTGAAAGGTGACGGGCTGGTTTTCCAACAAAAATGTATAATGAAATCAATAAATACAGCAAATTGAAAAGTAATGTATTAACAATAAATTTACATGCCATGACAAGGATGCAAAACAACAGGTGTAGCAGAAACAAATTAAAATAAAATTAAGAAATAAAATGATTGAAAAGTGAAGAGCCCATAAAAACGGCACAAAAGTTGGTACGCAAAAAGGAGATCGGGAGAAAGGGGAGGGACAAGACGTGTGGAAAGAGTAAGCTAGAAACGGCGTGGGAAACATGAGAAACCAAATGTAAGATAAAGAAAAAAGAAAGAAAACGGGGAATAGAAGGGGGTATCATAAAAACAGATACAGTTCTGCCTTGAGTAAATATTTTACGGATATATACAGGCGGAGTCAACAGATACGTATGACGTTTTTGTTATCGAAACATTAGCGTAATGGTAGAAATAATTAGGGGTTCTCGTAGTCTGGTGACGTCATCATTTTTATTGAACGCAAAACGTCAATATCCAACGTAATTTTGTTTTATACAAATCAAGTTACTTGCTTCCAAATCAAAAACCCTTTTTCTCGTGAATTCTACATGTTATTTGAAGGTTCCATTAATTAACACTTTTAATTATACAGAAAGATCAAATAAAATTAAACGCAGTCGCCTATGAAATAAGCGCGGCATCTCGATGATTAGTTTGCAAATCGTTGTTTTCGTTATTAATCTTGTTTGATTTATTTTTTCACATTTTTTACTGGTATCTTTAACCTATGCCTAAAACTTAAGTTAATTTTTATTTGGTTCATATATTAAAGTAACTTAAGATACGCGTTTATTTAATTTAATTCTAAAACACTAAAAAAGGCAAATAGAAGTCACAATAAATGGTGAAAATGCCGTCCATTCGTTTCTAAGCATAAACGAACACGTTTACTTGGGTTTTAACGCCCCTTATACTAAAAAAGATTAAGGAAAAAAAACAGGCCTGCCACGGGAACTAGGAACTAGGGCCGCCAGATTACAAAGCCCACGTCTTTACCGCTAAACCAACATATAGTTTAAAATTATTATCGATTGTGTGAGTTAAATGGTTGCTAACTGACATTTATCATGAACTTTCGTAAAATAAAAATAATAAAAATTAAAGTAATATACAGTGTTTAAACAGCAATTACTATGAAATAATTAACCGCATAACTATAATAATAGCTACACAATTTGTAAATTAATCATCGACATGCCGCGCTTGTTTCATAGGCGAATGCGATTAAGTTTTGTTTGATCGCTTTCTATAATGAGTTTATTTTATACGAGTAAATTGATTTGCCACTTGGTTTTGGAAGAGCAAATGCAAATTTACCTGTTTTACACCCAAATTTTTTTATTGTTTAGCCACCTAGATCGACAGACATAACCCTGGTATTTTTGAAATTAAATATGCTTGCGTGTTGGAATAGTATAACAGAAATTGGCAAAGCACGAAAATTAAATAGTTATTACTTTGTTTTCAAAGTCAAAAGAACGTCAATTTAAAAATTAAATTATACCGCATAATTGACGTCTGCTCAAAAATACATTCCGATTTCAAAAAGGTCTTGTAGTTTCGTTAAATCAGTCTGTTTATGCCAGGTAAATATGAGCAATTACGGTAAAATACTAAACTGCGCAGCTACGGTAATAGCTCCACAAACTAATCGTCGACATGCCGCGCTTGTTTCATAGGCGACTACGATTACGTTCTATTTGATTGTTCTGTATTTTGTGTTAATTTTTTACGAATTAATTGATTTGCTACTTGGTTTTGAAAGAGCAAATGAAAATTCATATAAACTGTTTTTATTCGCAAAAATTTTAGTGTTTAGCCACCTAGTTCGCCTGATTTAATCCTACAATTTTGAAAATTAAATATGAACGCGTGTTGGGATAGTATAAAATGGATTAGCAAACAAGTCAATTTGAAGAAACATAATACTGCCATATTAACGTCAGCTCAAAAACACGTACATTGTTTAGCCACCTAGTTCGCCTGACTTAACTTTACAATTTGGAAAATTAAATACGAGCACGTGCTGGAATAGAATAAAAGCGATTGTCAGTGAAAGAAAATAAAGTACTTATCGCTTTGTTTTCCAAGTTAACATAAATTTAATTTAAAAAAATACTACTGCCATATTGACGTCAGCTCAAAAATACATTCAGATTTCAATAAAATCGTCTACATTCGTTGACTCAGCCTGTATATGCCAGGTAAATATGAGGAGTTACGGTAAAATAATAAACTGCGCAACCACGATAATAGCTCCACGATTTGAAAACTAATCATCGACATGCCGCGCTTGTTTCATAGGCGACTGAGAATAAGTTTTATTTGATCGCTTTGTATTTTATGTCATTTTATACGAGTTAGTTGATTTGCTTGTTGGTTTTGAAAGAGCAAATAAAAATTTATATAAAGCTGATTTAAGCCCAAAATGTTTTATTGTTTAGCCACCTATTTTACCTGACTTAAGCATGCAATTTTGAAAATTAAATATGAGTGCGTGTTGGAATGGTATGAAGTGGATTAGTAAACAAGTCAATTTGAAAAATAATAATATTACCATATTTACGTCAGCTCAAAAATAATATTGTTTAGCCACTTAATTCGTCTGACTTAATTCTACAATTTTGAAAATTAAAAAAGGAGTGCGTGCTGGAATAGTAGAAAAGAGATTGGCAAAGAAGTCAATTTGAAAAAACTCATACTGACATATTTACGTCAGCTCAAAAATGCATACATTGTTTAGCCACCTAGTTCTCAAGACTTTACTCTATAATTTTGAAAATTAAAAAAGGAGTGCGTGCTGGAATAGTAGAAAAGAGATTGGCAAAGAAGTCAATTTGAAAAAAACACATACTGACATATTTACGTCAGCTCAAAAATGCATACATTGGTTAGCCACCTAGTTCTCCAGACTTTACTCTACAATTTTGAAAATTAAAAAGGAGTGCGTGCTGCAATAGTAGAAAATAGATTGGCAAATTAGTCAATTTGAAAAAACGAATACTGCCACGTTGACGTTAGCTCGCCTACATTCGTTGACTCAGCGTGTATATGTCATAACTTATGCAATTTTGTACAACATGATATAAGTTCCGACATTAGAAACCCAATGTAACTGTTGCAATCTGATGTGAAATCTTTTCATATAAAATGTATTAAAGTGCGCAATATTTAATAAAACTCCAGACATGTTGCCTTGGCAGCCGAATTATATCCGTCTATTTAGTCCTACATTACAGTTCAAAACTTTCGATCCAAAAGAACCAAGCTACGATCAAACAGCCTAAAAATACCCGCAGAAGACTAGAGACGTGTACTTTCATATCGACTGGTTCGACCGCAAACAAGTAGAGCAACCAGCACAGGACAATAATTTCATATTATTAGAACTTCCAAAGCTGCAGTCGATTTCGTGTGATTGATTCGGTTTTTTACCGAAACGCACAAATTTGCTCCTAATTTCTCGTAATATTTGGGTGTTCGTGTTTCCACGGCCTCCTACTCATTGCTAGACATATATACATCGTCTCGCCTTAAAGCCGATATTTCAGAAACTTTTTTTAAAGCAGGCCTGCCGAAAAACAGAACGCAACGCGCTGCCAACGAAAACAAACATCAATTAGGGCAGGACGATTTTAAAAGTCCGAGCTCTTTGGTTCATTTGAGTGGCGCTTAAACCAACTGCGTTTCGAATAGGTAGGTACTTTTTGTGTTAAAGTTCGCTTTGAAAATATGTTCCTTTGACGGTTTCGTTTTTCATGGTTGAAAATATTGTTGACCTTTCCAATGCTTACAATCGCGTTTAATAATTTTAATTTGCTGTTTAGAACTGAGGACATGTACAAAATTTATGTACACAGACATGTGAGCTATAAACGTTTATACAGAAAACAACCCTCAGCAGGTTTTAAAACGAACTTTGCTTTTGTTTACTTTCGATCAGCGTCAATAATTTTTTTTAGCTTTTATTAACTTGCAAAACAAGATGTTTTAAGTAAAATATAAAAATAAAAAATTTAAGGAATGATGAAGCTGTGCCTGAGCACAAAACTCCATGACATTCGTCGCGCCCCCTTACCTGGGCTCAGCGCACTTAGCGCTATTCACCGGTCTAACATGCCCCACCCCGAAAAGACATGCAACCCAACATACACACCTCATACAACGTCCATGGGCACGCCGCCGGATTCAACTTATTCAGAACAATTTCCAACGGGCAGAGGATTCGAACCTACTACCGTTGGCAATCTAGCTCTAGAGCCTGAGTCTCTAACCACTAGACCACCCGCTGGCTCGAAAGCAATTTTAACGCAATAAATTTTAAAACAACATTCACACTATTGTAGGGACAGAGTCGTATCTACGAGCAGGCAAAACTAGGCAATTGCCTAGGGGCGCCAAATAAAATGGGGCGCTTACACATTCCCTAAAACATCAAAATGTTTAACTTTCTATATCTCAAAATCTTAATGGACCATTGCCAGATTAAATGAAAGCATTTATTTTTTACTTATATTGAAATTTACTACGAGTAAGTAATTTAAAAAATAGCATTTATCTGATTTTCTTAAAATTTTTGAAATGCGACTTCAGTACAATAACTGGAAGATGCTAAATAATAATAAATATATTAGTTGCATTACTTAAAGTTTTTAAAAAGTTGCTAAATGATTTTGTAATAAAAGCCAGTGGCGTAGATAATGGGTAACCGGTTCGGTATTTTACAAAAAAATAGTACGCCCCTGTTTTATTTAATTTTGAACCTTGAGATTAAATCATCTATTCAACCTACCCAAAATTGACCTCTTGCATTTAATGCGTAGGATAAGCCCCTTTCCAGAAAAATACAGAAAAACATCAAACAGACACAAGTCATTTTGTACCCATTTTTTATATTTAATAAATAAAACACAAAACTGAAAATAAAGTATTTTATTTTACAGAACAGGCGAGAAAAACTTAATAAAATAAGTGCCGTAACTGAAGATATTTTGTTAAATTATTTAAAAATGTATTGTCAAAAATAGAATGATTATTAAAAAACATATTTATTGAGCAGTGAAAAAAGGTGATAAATACTTAGGTCTTTTAAACGGGTTTTTGTAATTTATTAAAAATGGTTCACGCCACGCAAAACGGCAAGTAACCAACTTCGTGTCATTTAGACAAACTACTTAATGTTAATTTTACGTTTTATTTATCAAATAGTCAAAACGGGTAAAAATTACTTGCGTCTTTGTGATAGTGTTTTGTATTTTTCTCGAAAATGGTTTATTGTACGCATAAAATGCAAGAAATCAATTTTGTGTAGCTTAAATGCATGATTTAATCTCATGAATCAAAGTTTAAAAAAAACAGTGCCGTACCATTTCTTTTAGTAAAATACCGAACCGGTTACCCGTATCTACACCACTGTTTCTAGAAATATTTTTGGGCCGGCGCGGGTGGTCTAGTGGTTAAATCCCCAGGCTTTGAAACTAGACTCCCAACGGCAGTAGGTTCGAGTCCACTGCTCGTCGGTAATTTTTCTGAACAAGTTAAATCCGACGGGTCCATGGATGGTGTATGTAGGTGTGTATGTTGGGTTGTATGTCTTCAGGGGTGGGGTGCATGTTAGACCGGTGTATAGCACTGAGTGTGCTGAGCCCGGGTAAGGGGGTGGGATGGGAATCATGGGGTCGTGCTCACGCACGGCTTCATGATTCTTTTAAAAAATATATACATATTTTTGTATAAGTACAGTATAAAAGTTACTCCCTATGAGATATATAAGTTCTCCAAATATGGTTAAAATATTTGAAACGGTATTGGAAATTTTTTGAAACTAAGCTGACGTAAATATTTGACATAAAAAAATCATTTTATGGCATCTTCCGACGTCAAAAAGTTATTTCATAATGAAAAAAATATTTTGACGTCTTCAAATGTTTAATAAAAAACAAAACAACGTTCTATAGGACGGCGCTGATATATAAATTTCCTGTAGCAGCAGTGAAAATGCTTTCTTAGTCTGTGTTTATTTTATTGTTTGGTGTGCTCGGGCATCGTCGTGCTAAAAATATTAATTAAAGCTAATTATAGCTAGATTAAATGCGTATAATATTTTGTCATATTATCAGTAGATCTGCACTATAGAAAGTTGTAAGCGATGCTACACTTTAGTTTTAAAATATTTTACTCTGCATCGTACTACTAGCGCTCTAGCGGAAGCGAACGGCATTCACATTGGAGACATATTATACCCGCGAACGTGGTCAGCTGCATACCATGCTACAGCTAATAGAATGTTTGTTTGGAGATAAAAATTACTTATTTTTAATTTAAAAGAACAGACACCAAAGAAGAAGTTCGTCAGACAAGAATTAGATGGAAAGGAAACAATTAATTTTTTTCACAAATTCATAGAAGGCATCACATGCAAATTTAACGGGTTGTCACGCCGCATTAGTAACTAATCCCTTGCTCTATGAGATCCCAAATGAACAAAAATGGTCTTTGCTATTTTTTTTACTGCTTGAAAAGTTTCTATCAGTTCGTTTTTTTTAGAAATATGTCGCTACAGTCAAAATTGTCAAAAAATCGTAGCAGCCGTAATTTTGAAGCTAAAAAGTTCGGAAAAGAAGCGTTGTATTTGCCCCATGGTTTTTCTACCAGAATCCGATTTTTTGAGAAAGAAAAATTCCCGTTTAGAAAACTTTCGTTTCCGATTTCAAATTTTTTTGAGCTTATTTTGTCGGTTAAGTTTTGCATCTCAAAGCGCAACGAAATCAACCATTCGGTTAAGAGTTACGAGGTGCATGCACACACCCACCTACGAACATTTAATTAAAAACAGCTTTTTTTTTTATCCGTGGAGGGCCAAAAACATGTATTTCCATCAAAACATAAAAATTGAGAATTTTTATGAGTTCAATACTTTCCTATCAGCTACGGCTGTTGAAAGTATATAAAAGTAAAACATCTGCTCCGAATAGTTGAATATATCTAAATTTCAAATTTTATTAGGTTTGTCAGTTCTCCAATTTCTTTTCAAATAAATGTATTTTTATAGCTGTAGTAGCAAGAGGTTTTATTACTTTATTTATTCTGCTTTTTTTGGTGTCTTTGATGCAACTTCCTTCAACTTTTTCGCGCTTTTCAATTTTATTCTTATTCCACAAAAAAGTTTAAAGGTTTAAAGTCTGGTGATCTTGCAGGCCAGTGTACTGACGTAAAGTATATAACTGCTTTTGTTTTTAGAAATCTAGAAGTAAAAACAGAGACGCTGCAGTGTCCATTTAGCAATATACCGCCGTTGGGTTCAAATCCCGCGTGTTTGTCTTTACATGTTAGGTGGGGACTAATAATGTCAGTAGTTCACGTCCCCGTGGTATATGTCTAATAGTAATTCAAAAAAAATCAAAACATATTTTTAATAAGTTAAACGCCTGCCCAGACAAGATTTCGGTATCCAAAGTTGTATCATAGAAATATTCAAACTGAGAGTCCCCCCTCTCTCATACAAATGTTCAACAACGTTTTAACGTTATGGCGTTGATAGACGACAAATTGATATATTCAAAAATTGATACAGATATTCGAACTAATAATAGTTTAGCCCAAGTAGAATTCAGTGGGGCCATTAATTGTTTAATAGACATTTAAGAATTTTTAATTAAAAAATAACAAAAATTTTGTTTGAGAACTACTGAGATTGATAATTTGTAATTATAATCCAAACTTTTTGCACACCAACATTTCTTACGCTTTTTTTCAGTTTTGGGGTTTCTACCGATAACGTGTGCTCGAACTCAAAATTTTGTTATTATCGTGCAGTACTCAAACAATTTTGGGGTAAATTTTCAATAATTATTTTCTCGTACCCTAACGGTTCCTTTAAGAAACATTTTTTTCTGGTTTGCATAAACTGTAACCTGCTGAGAGTTTTAATATTTGTACCCATTTTTGATACTCCCTGCCTAACAAAAATCTACCGCTTATTCATATGATATTAAATATCGCTTATGGTAATGAAATAAATTGGCATTCAACGGCCTTCGAAGATAAAAAAAACTTCACCGTGGCTTGTTGTAACCCGAACAATATGAAGTACCAAATTTTCGACCTTGCTAATTTTGCATACCCATATATTAATAACCTTTTAGCGTTGGTATTATACAGGGTGTGGCAACTAAAGTGTATGTATCTAAAACTATCAAAGATTGAGCTTATGTTTTCAATTTTATGGGACTGAAGGGGCTGTAAATTAGGTTAATGGTAAGTTATAAAAAGGCCCTTCCATTTTAAGAAATGAAGGTAACAAAATTTTTAACTGGATTGATATACAGGGCGATTCAAAAATAACCGGCATCTTTTTAAGAGCGCGTTTCTCTCATAAAAATGGAAGAAAAAGTTATTATTAACATGAGTTCGCAAATGCGTCGTTATTGAGACAGAGAGCGCGTTGAAAATTGAAAAAAAATAATGATTTTTTCAATTATTTGGAAATGAATTAATAAATTAAATTTCAAAAATGGCACAATGCGTATGTATGTTCATGCGGCATAAGTGGACCATAGCAGTCAGTTTTTTTTCCAGTGGCGTGGGAACAGGTGTGTACATGAAGATATTTATAAAAAAAATTGTACGCCAATGTTTTTTTTAGATTTTGACACAATTTTCAAAATGCCGAACTAATTTATGATTGAAAATGTCTTTTGAGATTTTTCCTATTAATAACCGTTTTCGTGTAAAACGCACTTCTAAGACGAAAAACAAACATATTTCCAAATGGTCAACTAATATATGATCGAAAATACTTTTTACGTTTGTTTTTTTTCTATAATAAGCTGTTTGAATTTAAACATACTTGAAAACATAAAAACATTACTTGATTGTTTTGACTTTTTGGTCATGTTTTTCATCTTCGAAGTGTGTTTTACACGAAAACGGTTATTGATAGGGCCTTTTAAATCATAATTTAGTAGGACATTTTGAAAATTGTATCAAAATCTTAAAAAATCAGTGGCGTACCATTGTTTTCTTCTTAAATATCCAGATGCGTACCTGTAGCTACGCCACTGGAAAAGGAATAAACTGACTGCTATGGTCCACTTCTGCCACATGAACATACATACGTATTGCGTAACTTAAAAAAACTAATTCGCAATCATTTCCGAATAACTGAAACAAATAATTATTTTACTACAATTTTCAATTGCGGACCCATGTTAATCTTGACTTTTCCTCCTATTTTCATGAGAAAATTACAAATATGCAAAATCAACAAAGTTTCATAAAGTAGAGCCAAGCGTATTACACATTCCTGCAAGTTTGCACTTTTGGCTAGTAATTATTAGTAACAATTTCAGAAAAAGATTCAAGTTTAGATAACGCAATTTAATTATTATTGTATTTATTTACTATAATCAAAACTTTTTGCCATTGACTATAAACAGTCGAGCATTGGGAATTGAACGGTAGTTAAGTTTGAAATTAATTTACTTGCACCTTAAGCAAGCTGAATATTAGGTAATCAAGTTCTAGTTGTAGTACAATAACGATCATAGTATTCAAGATGTAAACTCGATTCAAGTTGTCCTCTTTAAGAGCAGGACTGTAGCTGTTGTCAAAGTACTTAAAAATTTTAAAGTACATATAGGGAGATATGATTAAATTATTATTATACATTCATCGTAACAGCTGATTTACTAAAAATTACTGACCACTACAGTACATAAGTGCAAACTTGCAAAAATGTGTAATGCATTTTGCTTTACTTCAAATTTTGTTGTTTTCGTATAGTTGTAATTGTCTTGTCAAACATGTCGTGAATAATTAATATTAAAATAATAAATTTAATTTCTCTTTTCAAATAACAGCTTTTGAATTTGGGAATTTAATCTTTTGGTTACACCGCATCAGAAAAAATACAGCCTATTATTGTCCGATGTTTTGAAAAGTGTTTACTACCCCTAGCGAGGGAATAAAATTCTGTAAATATTAAATTTTTAAGGGTTCTAAAATACGCTGGACTAATTTTGATGCGGCAATAAAATAAAATATATTAAAAATATTATAAACAGTAATGAGAAATGTCGCAACCTTATGGGTCAACGGCAAAGCAAATATGAAAAATATCTTCCTCGGTTGGGATTCGAACCCAAAATCGCTAGGTATTTAGCCTAATGATCTACCAACTGAGATATCGAGGACGGTAGTAACAGCGATAAAATGTCACGTTTTCTAATCCTAAACGATTGGATATTTTTCAGATAAATATATAGAAGAAACCTCCTAGTGTATATAATGGTTAGGAATAAAATAATTTAATATTTTATACACTGGCCGAAGTAGGGATGTGTAGTGGGAAATACTCTATACATATATATTTAACTCAAAAAATATCCAATCCTTCGGGATTAGAGGACGTGACATTCTACCGCTGCTTCTATCGTACCCGATGCCTCAGTTAGTAAAGCATCAGGCGAGATACCTAGAGGTCTCGGGTTCGAATCCCAATCGAGGAATATAACTTCATATTTGCCTTTTCTTTGACCGATAAGGCCACGAAATTTCCCATCAATATTTATATATTAATAACGGTAAAAAATCAATTGATTTAATTTAAAAATTATACATCATCCCATTAAATATTGTAGATCGCCCCCCCCCATGAAAAAAAGGGGGTGTTTAAAACTAACTATTAGCCTAATATACGCCCCCCTCCCGTTTCATAAAATAAAAAAAAAGTGTTAGGCAATCTGTTACAGTTTTGGAGGTATCAGCTTGTAACACTTTAGTTGCCGCACCCGGTATAAGGCACTAACACTTCAATCAACGCTTAGTGATAGATAGCTGTTTATTAATTTTATTATAATTATATAACTGCAGGCATGCGCCTTATTAGTTTGTTAATAAAGCCGCTGATTTAGTAAGTCGTGATGGGCCCCCGGTTCAATTCTGGCAATAGTCTGAAATAGCCAGAAAAGAAATTGCCAAATAACTGTAGCTGTTGAGTCAGTTATAAATTCTAATAATTTATGTAATTATTTAAACTAAGTATCGCATCTCTACACATACGTAGTTTTCAAAACCATTATTGAAAACTATTTTACGACTAGGAAATCATCCAGAGCTAGCCGACAAAAACGAAAAACGCAAGAAACACGACCATTAAAAAAATACAAAAATGCAACGATTAAAAAACAAATGCTAGTTTCAAATAACTGTCTGGCGGGCTCTAAGTATTTCTAAAATTCAGATCCGAAATATAAATTGTAGAATTATAAGCCCAAAAATATTTAAGCGTGCAAAACGAGAGGGACAAAAGGCGGCTTTGGCAAGACAAAAGAATTGCTGCATTTCTGACGAACTTCTGACATTGACGTACGATTGTCAAGTCTAGTAAAAAGTGGTTTTAGAATTCCACGGCCTACTGTTTATACGCGCTGCCTGCGCGACTTTTCGTTAATAACGTTCAGGATGGCCTGTTCAAAAATTAAACGGCACTAATTAATGGCTCTTTTCACTGTTAATATTTTTGATTGCGCTTGTAAGAATTTCTTTTATATCAAACTGAAATTAATAAAATAATTGCTAGAAATCACACCGTTTTGGGAAATTCTTAATTTTATTCCATTAGTGAAAATTTATTTACGAAAACAAATATAATCAAAAATTCAAGACGCTTTACATACACAAAGAAATATATGCTTGTACCTAGTGACGTTCTGTATAAAAAGAGAAAAAAATAAAATGTGGGAAGAGTTGCGGTCTTCGATCGAAGCGCGAGCAACCCCCGAAAATAAAATCATCTCGCACTGGCATCTGTCGGAGGGTAGAGAAACTAAATTTGGGGCTGATAATTTTCGGAGGCCCAAGCTCTGCTGTTTGCGGATCGATCCGCACCCTTTATTCTTTTTCTAAGGGAGCTTGTTGTGTGCAGTTCATGAGGGCGCGCTAATTCTTGGTTTGAAAATAAAAATGGGGTTTGCTAAAATTTTCTTTACGTCGCTCATTTACAAAAAATTGACGCAATATAGATTTAAATGTGAAAAATAATTTCATGTGAAGTAGTAGATAAAAATTAAGATGGAATCCTATCAGTATCGAGTGTACTTTGGATGTCGCATTTCTGCACACTGAATCTTATGCTATACTGGGTGGAATCGGCGAAACAGTGGCACCCAAGGCATACATGTTTTTTTTGAACGCACTATATTATAAGCATAATAATGTAAAGTGTAATAAAAAAAATAAAGCAACAAATCAACATCTTACGAAAAAATAAATTAAAAAGCACTGTAAAAAACGAGACAAAACAACAATAAATGTACCAAAATAAAAATTAAAAAATATGTAAAACACATTTTATACAAACGCAACAAGGAATGTTGTTTACAACGAAGGAAATGCGAAGTCTAACAGTAAAATTATGCACAGACAGTTCAACAATTGTAATTACAAGCAAATAATTACACCTGTTAGGAAAAATTGCGACATACACAATGACACGGTTGCTAAATTTAGCTTGTGACTATTATTAATACATATGTCAACGACTTTTTGATGAAAAATTAATTAAAGGGTTTTTTAAGATTACTTGAAACAACTGAAATTTTTAAGTTGTTTTGGTGTAGATATATGATCATAATTAGAAAAGGCTATACAGACAGAATAAGTATTAAGCTATAAGGACAATTTGCCCCTAAAAAATAAATTGTTAAGATTAGCTGGTATATGCAAAATTTCGATTTCAAAATTTACGAAAAAACACATTTAGGGTAATTTATGCAAAATTTCAAAATTTTGAAAAATTTTCATAACGACGTGTCGAACTGACCCTTAGTTCAGCCCTGGTCCAGCCAATACAAAGTTATTACAAGACCTAGACCCTTGTGAATTAGGCCTACAAGGGACACTACATGGTTCCATAAATATGAGTGTTGCAGTTCTAAAAATAATTTTGCATTTGCAACGCGCAGAGTAGTTAAATTCAGATAGGAGAAACAGAAATACATAAATGAAAAATGATTAATAAAGGTTTTTAGTGTTCAAAATTGTATGATATTTTACAGCAATAGCGGTTAATTGAAAGTGATAATTGAGGAATTACCAAGAAAAAAGAAGCATTTCAGCAAGTGGGAAAAGTATGCTTTATTTTACTCAACCAAAACTATTAATTGTACAAAAAAAACATTAAACATAAGTTGTTGAGAATTTAAATCTCATTCAGTTTGATAAGAACTATTTTTGCTGTATCAGGCACTGCAAACGTGATATTGCAGAAAACAGTTTTCTGGCCTCTGTTCACTGGACTACGTCGTTTACAAAAAAAGAGAGTTTTAGCAAGTAGGAAAAATATGCTTAAATTTACTTAGTTGCTACATCGAAACTATTTTTTTTAGAAAAAAAAAATATCTGACAGAAGTTGTACAGAATTTAATTATTCTTCAGTTTGTTAAGAACTATTTTTGCTGTATGAGGCACTGCAAACGAGATATTGCGGAAACACTGTTGTTTGGCCTCTGTGCACTGGACTACGTCGTTTACTTACAAAAAAAGGCGAGTTTTAGCAAGTGGGAAAAATATGCTTAACTTTACTCAGCTGCTACATCGAAACTATTTTTTTTATAAAACAAATTATCAGACAAAAGTTGTAGAGAATTTAATTCTCTTTCAGTTTGTTTAAAACTATTTTTGCTGTATGAGGCACTGCAAACGAGATATGGGGGAAAGACCGTTGTTTGGCGTCTGTCCACTGGGCTACGTCGTTTACATAAAAAAGCGAGTTTTAGTAAGTGGGAAGAAAAATATGCTTAACTTTACTCAGCTGCTACATCGAAACTATTTTTTTTTTAGAAAAAAAAATTATCAGACAAAAGTTGTAGAGAATTTAATTCTCCTTCAGTTTGTTAAAAACTATTTTTGCTGTATGAGGCACTGCAAACGAGATATTGCGGAAACACCGTTGTTTGTGCACTGGACTACGTCGTTTACAAAAAAAGGCGAGTTTTAGCAAGTGGGAAAATAGGCTTAACTTTACTCAGCTGCTACATCGAAACTATTTTTTTTAGAAAACAAATTATCAGACAAAAGTTGTAGAGAATTTAATTCTCTTTCAGTTTGTTTAAAACTATTTTTGCTGTATGAGGCACTGCAAACGAGATATGGGGGAAAGACCGTTGTTTGGCGTCTGTCCACTGGGCTACGTCGTTTACATAAAAAAGCGAGTTTTAGTAAGTGGGAAGAAAAATATGCTTAACTTTACTCAGCTGCTACATCGAAATTAATAATTAAAAAAGAAATTAGACAAATGTTGTAGAGAATTTAATTCTCACTCAGTTTGATAAGTATTTTTGCTGTATGAGACACTGCAAACGAGATATTGCGCAAACCCGTTTTATGGCCTCTGTTCATATTGTACTACGTCGTCTACAAAAAAGGCGAGTTTTAGCAAGTGGGAAAAATATGCTTAACTTTACTCAGCTACTACACCGAAACTATTAGTTTTACAAACAAAAATAGTCAAACATAAGTCGTAAAAAATTTAATTCTCCTTCAGTTTGATAAAACTATTTTTGCTGCATGAGGCACCGCAAACGAGGCATTGCGTAAAACTCGTTTTTTGGGGTTTGTCCAGAGGACTACGTCGTTTACAGAAAAGAAGAGTTTTAGCAAGTGGGAAAATATGCTTAATTTTACTCAGCTGCTACATCGAAACTATTGAGTTTAAAAAGAAATGTATCAGACATAACTTGTAGCGAATTTAATCCTCTTTCATTTTGATACGAACTAATTTTGCTGTAGGAAGCATCGAAAATGAGATATTGCGTTTAATGAAGTAATTTGAAGTATACGAAAGTCCAGGCGAAGTGTTTCGCTTACTTTCTGTATTGATACGAGCCTACACACCAATAGCTTTGTTGTGTGAAAAGCAGAGCTGTTTAAAACACTGACCTGAAGGGCTTGAAGCACCAAGCACAAAGCACCCAACCGTTGTGCTTAAATAATTGAAGCATCGAGTTCTTCTACTTTCCAAATTAATTGCAATTTTTAAGCTCTTAAGAAAGTCATTTAAACTTCCAATTACCAAGCACTAAGCACCAATTTGGGTACTTCAAACACAAACATGTAAACGGCTTGAAGCTTTTTCAAGTGTTTTAAGGCTCTCAAAAATTCTCAAGGAACTTAAACATTCGAAAGTGCGAAAAACACTATAAAATGCTTCGAAGTCTCCAAGGTGCTTCAAATTCAAGCACTAAAGTGTTATAATAAGGAACGGGGTAGATATTAGAAAGTGCTTTTAATAATTCTGAAAGTGCTCACGAACACTTTCAGGCGGCTTTAAAGTACTTTGAAAAGGTTTCGAAACACTATACGAAAGGGCTTCAAAGCATTTTGACCTGCGTTTAAGTGCTCTAAGCCATTTCAGAGCATTCCGAACACTCATAAAATGTTCGAAATCTGAGTTTTCAATTAACAATTACTTTGCTGAATACGTGTGTTGCAAAGCACGAAGTTCTCAAGTTGAAAAAAACTTCAAAAACAGTGATCTAAGCACTTAGAGTGCCCGCAGCACTTTTCCAAGCACTTTAATTATAAACATTGTCCAGCTCTGCTGAAGAGTTATCAAAAAAGCGATTCTTCAAGGAACATTCAAAAAGGGAAAGGGAAAATTGATAAATACAGAAAAATGAAGAAAAAGAGGGGTGAGAAATAAAGGAATGGGAAGAAAAAAGAGGTAACAGGGTGGGGGAAGGTAAGGAAGGAAAAGAAAAAAAAAGGAGAGAGAAAGGGGGGCGAAATGATGAAGAGAGAGGGGAAAAAAGCGAGAGAAATAGACAAAGAGAGAAAAACAATTAGATAAAACAAATTAAAAACAAAAAGTTTGGATTGCAAGAGAGAAGGTCGGGGTTATTATTATTATTATTGTTAATATTATTATTATTATTAAATTAATGGTAAGAGTTGAAAGTAGAACCCTTTAAACTCAATAAAGACAATTTTTTTTTAATCTAGGAGCAAAAGATGTTTGTGACCAACGAGATTGGTCAATTTCAATGAGTCCGTACACCTATTGGCTATTAATGCCTAAAAGAAAAAAAATTACAAGTATATTACGATTTTCCCTGCATCGACACTGAGAAACTTTTTGTTTAAATAGTTTTCATCTATATCCAATTTAACAGTATAGGCATCATAAATTAAAATATTCATTCTGTGCGTTCTCGATGTATAATGGTTGCAGAATTGCGCACATACAGCAAGTGCCATTTAACCTTGCAAAAAAAATGACGATAAGTTTAAAAGGCGAGAAGCCCTTACACTCTCAAGCAAAAGCAAGGTTTTTTATTACATTTCTAGTTTCTTTGCTGTATTTTTTATACGTAACCTAAATTATCGTTAATCCCTTCTCAAAGCAAACTGTTTCTAACCTTATGGCGCACGGCCTTTTAATTTGTCAAAAAATCCACAATTTTTCGTAAACCATAAATAAATTGACTTTCACTTTTTAGTAGAGTGTACCACACTGTCCAACGGCCAATTAGAGCTAGTTTAAGTTACGACTACCGACGAAACAAAGCGGAAGTAGCCGAATCAAAGGCCACTAAAATTTGCAAGGTTAGGTGGCACTTGCTGTACTTAGGTAATAACAATAACAACACATAGTATGCAATTTCACATATCCAATACCTAATTACAGTTATATAACGTCGTAATTGCTTGGCATACAATGGGACCATTACTTTCTACATCATCTCCGGTGTCATCTAGTGTTAGTTATGCAAATTAGTGTCACCATGTCACGGGTGTACAATATATACGGGTATTTATAGCTAAGTGTGGTGTTTGATGCCTCTACCTAATAACAATAATGATAGGTAATGTTATTACGGATGGTGTGAGGACAAAAGGACGGCATGTTGTTACATTATGCATCGAACCTAATGCACTGAAGTGTAATTATGTATGGGTTTCTGTGGAGTACAGGAACAGAAACACCAAACTAAAACGTAATCGTCAGTAAATTTTACCAAAGGAAAATGCAAACTTTGGATTTATTGTAGCAATTTCGACTTTTATTATTACTTGCTTTAGTGGTATTTTGCTACTTTTACTCCTGAACATTGGCGGTTGTAGGATTTGATAATGGTACATTTCATAAAAAGTCAACAAAACAAGTACCGATTACTACTATCCCTACTCTTATCAGTCTTACCTGTTAAGTTGAGAAGAGATTATGGAAAGAGTCAACATTCTGAACAATAAAATGTATCGAATAATGCTTGTAACGCTCTCTTCCTGCGCACATTTATAATATAAAAGAGACCAATTTTTTTGAAAAGTAAATTTATGAAAAATCAATCTAAATTGCAGAAAGGGTCAAAAATTCATTTATGGTTGTAATTATTACTGCTATGTTTTCAGTGTATGCTAGTGTTGTCAGATCCGTTACAATTTGTTATCCGAATTTCGGATTTTACATTATCCGTTATCCCAATAGCTTGAAATCGTTAGCTTTTACTATGCAGATAAAAACAACAATGCAAATTCGCTATTAGCTAAGTATGCTACACGAAAAATTTTATATACGGATTTATCCGAAATATTCAAAAGCCGGAGCTATTCGTAAAATCTGCAATGCAAATCCGCTATCCGTTTAATATGCTATCAAAAAATCCGATATCCGAATTTATCCGAGAAGTTCGATACGCGGATTTATCCGAAACATTCAATGTCTGGATTCATCAGAAAAATACAATACCTGGTTTTATCAGTAAAATACGATATCCGGATTTATCCGAAAGTTTTGATATTCGGATTTATCAATGAATTCGATATTCGGATTTACCCGAAAAATTTAATATCCGAAGCTATCCGTAAAATCCGCTGTGCAAATCAGCTATTCGTAAAATTAGAACTTCGGATTTAACCGAAAAATTTGATATCCATTTCGACATCCGAAACATTCAATATCTGAACTTATTCAAAAATATTGATATCCGGATTTATCAGTAGAATTCGATATCCAGAGTTATCTGAAAATATCTGCCATCCGCTAAATATGCTATTCGAAAAATTCGATATCCGAAAAATTGTAATCTGAATTTATCCAAAGAAATTTGATATCCGGAGCTATCCGTAAAATCCGCTATCCGCTAATTATGCTATCCGAAAATTCCGATATCCGAATTTATCCAAAAAGTTCGATATCCGAATTTACCCGAAAAATTTGATATCCGAATTTATCCGAAAAATCTGTTCTCTAGATTTATCCAAAAAACTGGATCTACACATTAATCCGAAAAATCCGTTATAAACCTACTGTCTAGATAAATTTAATATTTAATTTCGAAACATGTACATATGGATACCTGTGGTATGACTTCCCAGAAATTTGGCTGTATTGACACAAAAAAAAATGTAATTAGGGGAAAGGTCACAGCTCCAACTGATATGCGACTACTGCAAAACTCAAATTCATAAATTTTAAATTCGAATTTGAAAATTCTAATCCGTGGAATTAAGTCACCTTTAAAATATGAAATGAAATATTCTTTAGATAATCTCAAATCTGGGTTGAAAGGAAAAATCCGAAATCTGGATCGACATAAAAAATTTGAAATCTAGGTCGCCACGCGAAATTCGAATTGACAGAAAATCCAGACAATCCTAATACGGTTTTTTTTTCTTATATCATATTTGGATATCCGACTGCAAAATATCCGAAAACCTAAATCCGATTACCAGCCTTATGTTTTACTATATCCGCTATGCCAATCTGTTATCCGAAATGCGCAAAGAAGCTACAGTCTATGTTCATTTGGCATTTAGATAAATATATGTAGTTAACTCAAATAATTATTGGAGTAAATTCCAAGTTCACCATCCAATAAGAAAATTCGCAATCTGAACCCGCATATAGAAATTGCGAAATCTGGATTGAAATAAAAGATCCGAAATCTGGATGGACATAAAAATCTGAAATCCGGATCGATTAAAAAAAACTAATCCGGTTTGATATAGAAAATTCGATATGCCATATCCGGATATACTTAGCCTACAAAAATCCGGACTTCCGAAAATCCGAATCCTGTTGTCAGTCAGCCTTAATGTAGCTTTCAATGTTCAACTTAATTACGAAAGGAAACTCCTAGAAAACAACTCCAAAATCGTGCTGAAAAAGAAGTAAAAGTGATATTGTGTAGGCGTAATTACCCCATCATTCGCATTAAATACCGATTCATTATGGTGTCGTATGCCTATAAGAATACACGTTGAATAATTGAATGCCTCGCTTTTGACTTTTTCATAAAATATAGTTTTGTGAATATACCGTCTGAAATTATAAATTTATAATAATGAAAATTAAATCAGAATTTTCCGAATTTTCATAATAATTACAGCAAAAGAAATTTAAAAAAAATAAATAACTTCTTCATCACTTATTGGACAGTTGGTGTACAAAAATAAGTGCCAGTTGGAACAAGCCCTGTTCATCATAGATAACGTCAAGCGCACTCGAGCGATAGGCAAGTTGAAGTGCAGCATTTTATTATCAGGCCTATAAAAACTTGTCGCAGTCGCATTGCAGGTAAACATGCACCTGTGTGACGTCAAGGGACGTGCAGAGGAAGTAGGCGGAGAGCAAGCCTTCCTTCCATTGGCTGTGTGGGTGGAATGAAACAATAGGGCCGCCTACGCCAACTCAGTTTTAGATGGTTTTAGTTTATTGTATTACATTGTTGTTCGGGGCTGGTGGTTGGCAGACGAGCGCTCCGTTCCACCGGGTCTCATTAATAATCGGGCCTCGCTGCGATGGCCATTCTGCTACGTCATAATGATTAAATGTGACTTTGGGAATAATTTCAGTACTTTTTTACTTTTTATTTTTTATTTCCTTCAAAACAAGTCAATTTTTATGTTTCAAAAAAATACCTACACGCTTTTAAATTACATTCTGGCTAGGTGTTTCCAAAAATTCTATTTTAAGATGGTTTCAGTACCTTAACTTTTATGTCAACTCCAAAATGCGGATTCGAACACGTTGTGGTTTTACTATAACGTTTAGAACCTCAATGGCGTTCCTGGCTGATTTCATTTCGGTTTAGTGGTTTTAAATAATTTAATGTGTATCTTGATCACAATAAAACGAAAAGTAGTCGAGTAATACAGGGCCACATGTATAACCTTAAGGAACCCCACACCATATTTTACGGCGTGTTAGAAATTTAACCTTCTCTTTCTAAACTTAGGGCGATTTGATAATGCGTGATTATTAAAATAATCATGTAAAAGCTTGTAATAATATATAATAAATATTTAAGTCATTGGCGTAACTGTGAAGCTGTTAGGCAATAAAATATTAAAGTTTGGGAATATCGAGCATGTTGGTTGTGCTTGTTTACTTATAAGTTAATTCAGAAATACAAATGGTGGTATTAACATCTGATTACCTATATAAATTATTTAGAAATGATCAGAAAAACAATATTATAAATTGTAACCTTCTACAGAAATTACCTAACAGTGCCCTGACAATGAACGTTGATTACCTATATACTGCTACTGTATTAAACCTTCAATGTTTTTCTTTTTTTTTTGTTGTCAACGGTGCAAGGTCATTACTCATACTTTTATATAGTAATCATGTAAATAGCATTGCTCTTACCTATATTATTGGATTAAAGTTGTCAGTTGACATTTTGTAGGCTAATGTTTATAAATTATAAAACATGTTTTGCGGTTTTTCTATTAGTTACCCATTGGAAGTGAAAGGATCATTACATCGAACAAATTTTTTTTTTTACTTGATTTGAGTATAGATTTTTGAAACAAAGCAATTATGTATTATAGGCCGCAAAAATCAAAAAATTATGTATCTTATCTCATAGCCTATAAATGTATAAACATCGGTCTTTAAATAATAATAAATATAGCAAACAAGTATGATCAAAAGGTCGCCTTTTTTATTGTTTATTAATATATTAAACCAGAATAAATTTGTTTTATCGATCAAAGGAACGAGTAACCAATGTTAAAACACCACCTATAATTCACAAAATAGGGAGGGATTATTCCACAGGCAGAAAAACTTAAGTTTTCTTTAAAATAATTAACACGCTTTACGTAGTTAAGCTACAAAATAATGCATGAAAACTGTAATTTAAATATCATCACGGGCGGCTCCAGGGCGGGGCAGTTGCCCCAGGAGGCGGCACTTTCAAGGGGCTGTAATTAATTTATCATTGATGCTACTTTTTCATAACAAAAATTTTGTTTATCAAACATTCAGCTAAACAAAATAGAACAATATATTTTTTCAATTTCATAGCTAAACATAAAACAATCTCTGGTATTGAGTCGTTCGAATTTGACGTTAAAATGTAGGTCCCCCGTACTACACCTTAGTGCTAAGGCGAGTACGTGGCAGAGCGGGGTGCCGGAGTCCAGCAGTGGGACGTTATAAGGCTGATTGCGTTTATAATATGACTAACTGTATAACGGTGTCCGGAAAAAACATTCCTGGAAAAACAGCTCCGGAACAAATCCCGGCGTTGAAAAATCCCCAGAGGAAAAATCCCCGGAAAAAATCCTCTGGTACAAAAAACTTACCAGCAAAACAGCCTCTTTAGTTTCTATTTGCACAAATATTCTTAGAAAGTGACATTGTGTTTCTCTAGGTCTATTTTATTCTAGATTTCCTGTTAATCTGTGAACTCATTTTTGAGTAATAAGTTATTTTGAAATTAGCAAGTTAGGTAAAAGAAAGTTGGATATGCTCTAAAATCTTCTATCAAATTCCGTTTTTAGGTTTAGGAAACTTTTTTTCCGGTAAAAATGCTACCAAAAAACATAATTTCTAAGCTTATTGAAATCGAACCATCCGTTCGGGAGTTATGAGGCGTATTCCACACCTACAGAGTGACATATTTTAATAATCACCTTTTTTTGAGTTCTTGCAAGTGCAAAACATGCATCCTTTTTATCGAGAATTTTGTTTAGGGAGAATTTTCCGGGCTTTTTCTGGAGCATTTTTTCTTGTGTTTTCATTTCCAGGGGTCTTTTTTTCCGGGTATATTTTTCGGTTTCTTCGGGACTGTTTTTTTAAGGGATTTTTTATTCTAGACTCCTATAAAACAGGTGTTAAAAATAAAAAAACAAGGGTCAAGTAAGCTTTAGATAGATTAGTTTTGCCGGTCCTACCCAGTATGTCATATTACGCGTTCTTCATTTTAAGATTAACTGTATTGACAAACGTATTATATTTTTTATCTATGGTATTGACAGTCCGCGAAACGGGTGACGCCATCTAGCGAATACTGTACCATTCTCTTTATTGTATCATGGCCCCCCTTACGGCTACATTTTACGTAAACAGTGGAAATGTTTATTTGCTTAGTGCTGGTCATTCATCTCTAAAGGCTTTAAGTGTAAAAAACTGTTATATTTTTACGTAAATTCTACTTCTGTTATTCTGTAACCTTGTAATAAACTTTTAGAATTAAAAAAAATTGAAGTAAAATGAAATGGGCATGGAAGAGACCCTCAATCTGTGCCTGCATTTGGGTTTATTTTCTGAAATTACGCCACTGCTTGTTTATCTACAGTAAATAAATAAAAAAATTACGATATTTTAGTTAAAAATTAAGTAGAGATAAGTTATTATTATGCGGGGCCTGGTACGTTTTACAAGTGCCAGAATATAGACTAAGGTGTCTTAAAACACGCTCTAAGCATTGTTTTAAAGAACAGTGATTGTCTCTACAGCTCAATTGTAAAACAATTTCAGAACGGTCGGTCGAGTCGGTTTTTGGTTTCAAATAAAACACATTAAACTGTTTCACAGGTTCTCTAGAAATATCACAAACAAACTTTGATTTCTCCAATATTACCATTTGCAATAAGACCAGGTCAGGTGGGTTAGTTGCAATAAACTGCCCGTTAAAAGGGACGGATTAATTGGATTTTTAACAAGCGACGCTTCTGCTTTTGGGTTCAGCATAATATTTTTTTACCGAAGCGTATGCAAATTCGTCACGATTGACATAATCGTCAAGTTAAGGCGCGGATTCTGGACTTTTCAATGGTGGCTGGGGAGGGGGTTTATAAGCATTCCTCCATATTGAGAAGTTCAGGGGCAGGTTCATTTTACCGAAGAATACTGTCGGAAAGAAGAGGGGGTACTTAGAACTTTCGTGCCATGTTTGAGTCACCGCCATATACTTGGCCTTTTTGCACAAAATATCACCACTACAAGAATACCAAATGATCAAAGCAGTTCTTGTGGACTTTCCTATATTTTAGGAATTGTCTTATGTTTTAAAAGTATGCCAGCAAAAATGTCGGCCGGCATAAATGTCGTCGGTCAAAAATGTTGCCATCGAAAGTAGCGTTGGTCAAAAATGTCGCTGGTAAAAGTAGTGTTGTCAAAAATAGCGGCAAAAGCAGCGCCTTCTAAAATGTCGCCGGAGAAAACAACGCCGTCAAAAATAGCGCTTCAAAAATATCGATGGTGAAACATGTCACCGGTCAAAATAGGGCCTCAACGCCTCAAGAAACGTCGCCGTACTAATACTTTGCATTTTGATAGAAGTTGGATTTAATTTGTGTAACTTTAAATTAAACGTTCATCAAAATGCATAGTATTTGTATGGCGATGTTTCTTATGGCGTCTATTTTAAGGCGCTATTTTGGCCGACGACATATTTGACTGCGCTATTTTAGCCAGCGAGATTTTTAACCGGCGTTATTTTTGACGGCAACATTTTTGACCACCGCTATTTTTCCAGCGACATCTTTGACCGCACTATTTTCGCCAGCGCTGTTTTTGACGGCGCTACTTTTTCCGGCGATATTTTCGATCGGCGCTATTTTTGTCGGCGACATTTTTGACTGCGCTATTTTTGCCGCGGCCATTTTTGACGGCGTTATTTTTGCCGGTGTTATTTTTGCCGGTGTTATTTTTGCCGGCGCCATTCTTGACGATGAAGTTTTGTGGCGCTATTTTTGACTGCGACATTTTTAATCAGCGCCATTCTTGACGGGAACATTTTTGGAAGGATATTGCTGGCGCATATTTTGATGGCGTTACTTTTGCTGGCGCTATTCTTGCTGGCGCTATTTTTCACGGCGACATTGTTGACCGGTGCTATTTTTGCTAGCGACATTTGTGACCGATGCTATTTTTAACGGCGACATTATTAATGGCGCTTATTTTGACGACCTAGTTTAGATAGCGACATTTTTGCCGGCACTATTTTTGGCGGCGTTATTTTTGACGGAGCAATTTTGCAGCGTTATTTTTCCCGGCGCTATTTTTGCCGGGCGGTGCTATTTTTGACGGCAACTTTTTTGACCACCGCTATTTATCCGGCGACATCTTTGACCGCATTATTTTCACCAGCGCTGTTTTTGACGGCGCTACTTTTTCCGGCGATATCTTCGATCGGCGCTATTTTTGTCGGCGACATTTGTGACTGCGCTATTTTTGCCGCGGCTATTTTTGACGGCGTTATTTTTGCCGGTGTTATTTTCGCCGGTGTTATTTTTGCCGGTGTTATTTTTGCCGGTGTTATTTTTGCCGGCGCCATTCTTGACGGCGAAGTTTTGTGGCGCTATTTTTAACTGCAACATTTTTAATCAGCGCTATTCTTGACGGGAACATTTTTGGAAGGAAATTGCTGGCGCATATTTTGATGGCGTTACTTTTGCTGGCGCTATTCTTGTTGGCGCTATTTTTCACGGCGACATTTGTGACCGATGCTATTTTTAACAGCGACATTTTTTATGGCGCTATTTTTGACGACCTATTTTAGATAGCGACATTTTTGCCGGCACTATTTTTGGCGACGTTATTTTTGCGAGCGATTTTCGCTGGCGTTATTTTGGCTGGCGCTATTTTTGCCGGTGCTATTTTTGATGGCAACTTCTTTGACCGGTGCTATTTTTAACGGCGGCATATTTGACCTTCGCTATTTTGAAACAATTAATCATGATTTTCGCTCAAGAATTCACACCTTCCGTTTTTTATATAGTAAACAGACACTTATAGTGACCAGCCAGTGCTTTAATACGATGAATCGATTTGAAAGGGGAATTCCCATGAATTAACGTATACTTAGTGTAAAGTACACCCTTAGCCGACAGGCAGAATGAGGGTAGAATGGAAATTCCTTATGATTATGTTGCAAACGACACCTAAAATAAAGGCTACGCAGTAGAGAAGATGCGCATTCATAAACATATTTGTCTCGTTCGCTACTGAATTGAGCGGTTTCTGCATAATTTTGATAAGTCTGCGTTTCGACCACGGTTGCGCGAGACATCTTCAGGGCCACAACTTATATCAGTCTGGATATTATTTATCGCCGATCTATTTCTGCTGCTAAGGCTTATCACCGACGTCATGAAGCCTAAAAATTATCTAATACAGTCCCTCTTAAGATGCCGCATATTACATACTGCTACTTTGAACAATTTGTGGACGACATGCGTTAACCGTTTTCTTGTACATAATAATACATCAAAACAATTTAGTACTTTACGTTGAAAAGCGCTGCAATTAAATTTGAAAGAAAAATTTTGACAACCGCAGCAATAGTGAAAAAGGGCGGCCAACAGCATCAGCAGCAGACAACGTTACTACGCCAGCGATAAGCAGCGTCTCCACGTAGTGCTGATGCACGGGCAGAAAAGATTGCTAATGACTGATGACTGCCTGTCGGGGCACACCCACCGGCCCACCACCCACACGCCCGGGGCTAACGATAATGGTGAGACCACCCCCGATCATTTGTACACGTCCGGACAACATATCAGAACTGGGATCCGATATAAATGCATTAGAGACCACAATCTACGGATTATCGCCGCGGCGCGCCCCGACAAAAAATGTTTGCTAAACTAATCGACGGATTCTAAATCGAGACGCCCATGAACAGGACCTTCGACTAGCCGATGTTGTATTATAAAGCTGACGAAGTGAATTCAATGAAGGAAGGAAACTCCCGACAAAAATTCGGAAATTAAGTCGAGAACTACCGCAGAAAACGATAATAAAAGCAAAGAATAAATTTTAAGTTTTCGGCAGACTAAGATAATTTGGGAATAGAAAATAAAAGAATTTCTGTTGATGAAAAAAATAGATGGGGTGGGGGCGGAAGTACTGTTAGGATTTTTATTCTTCCGTTCTTGAAGTGCTAATTAGTTTATAAGAGGAATTTTTCATTGTTATCAACCAAAACAGAATTTAAAAAATGCATAGAGGGCGTCACAGAGTAATTAAAACTAAAGTTAGTAGATCTAATAAAGTACCGACACGAATATGCAAAGGTAACAATAACGATCGTTCGTCCACCAGGTGGCGCTAATCTGCCACACCTTACTATATTGTTCTTATTCTCAAGTTTTATAATCTTCTGCGAAATGTTTCTAAAATTGAATCTTGAATGGATATTCTCTATATGCAAAATGCGTGCTAAATATATTTTTCCAGATTTTATATCCCCAGGATACTCTGGCTACAATTTTGAACTGTATTATCGTTATCAACTGTCATTAGTACAGTTTAGTCAAGAAGAAAATACTTTTTAAAATTAAACAAATATGTAAATCTAAATATCAGAGTCGTGTACTTTTAATACCACAGTAACAACAACGTTTTGTAATGTTTCTGAGGCAAAGTGAGATGGGATGCTGTCTTGTAAGTAGAAGTCTCTGTATACATATTTGATAAAGCAGCGTATGTCCTGCTGAATTTACTGTTCGACAATATCGAAAAACCAGGTTTCGTCATACTGTTTGTATGCGTCTGTACGTCTGTCGTCTGTATGTGTGTCTGTAAACACTTTAATGTTTTCAAAATTTTTTAAAATTTTATAAATTTTTCAATAATTTTAAATTTTTTTTTAAATTTCCAAACGTTCAGAATTATAAAAATCTTCAAAAGTTTCGTTTCGTTCCTTAACTGTAGTAAGATTCTAATCGACTGATGTTTTTGAATAAACGGCAGTAAAATAAGTTTTCAAAAAAAATGTACAATCTTAGTTAACACCCTCTTATCACAACATGCTTTCGTATTATAAAATTCTATTTAGAAAAAGAAATACACCAATATAACATTAATAATTAGCATTAATAAAGATAAACCGTAATTGATTATTCCCGAGTGTACAAAAAGTGTTTGTGTACCCCTCTTGTCCAGTCAATATCGGAGGACCCTGTACATAAATCATGCATTTTTTATGTATGAAAAAGATCGGTTTTTCGCTCATCTTGTTTTATAAAAATATCAATAATAGAGAAGTTTAAAGTAATTTCTGAACGTCCCCCGTATTAGGAAAGGTGAAACTCCTACTGCCAAATTAAATATGATACGACAGCTGTAACTTGAAGGAGTTTTGAGTATAAATGAGACTGGAAAGGAAGGATTAAAATAACGCTATAGGTATTTATAACAAGCTTCAGGTGCAGGAAATCTAATTATTAGTCATTTAAATAAATAATTGAGTATAATTAAAGGTGGTCAGTATTCATAGCTGGAAACACACGTACTTACCTACCTACAGTAACTTTTACTACGTTAGTCAATATTTATTGATTACGCTTGCATAAAACGTAGCTTTAATAAATAAGGATAACTGTTAATGATAAAAGCTAACGAAGATAAAAGGAAAAACATGTGAATAATATAAACTAGTACAGGAAACTCAAAAATTTGTTTAACCTGATTTTTGTAAATAGGTTTTCCTACTTGGTAAATTTAATGCAATAGCAATTGCATTTTAATTAACATCATGATTTATGAAAACCCGTTCCAAGGGAAATGACAGCTGTCTTTCCGTTTTCGTGTTTTTACTGCATTTTATGTAGCATTACACACACATACGCCAACTACGCGTATAACAAAAATTTAACCTTTACAGCATTGCATTAGATAATTACAACTGCGACACTTAAATAATTAAAAATCACTAAATTGAAATGTAACACAAAAAAAATAAGAAATTGGTTCAGAAATTATCTAACATTCGCTTGCGATAAGAAAACGTGGGAGAACGTTCTAAAAAAAGCAATAAAAACTCGTTTGTGTTCCACAAAAAATAAATCAAATATTTACGACATATTTTTTTGGGTTATCGCCAAATTTTTGTGTATAAAAAAGATAAAAGCTGACCCCAAGTTTGTTTGACGACAATTGATAAAGACGTTCTTATTTATAAAAGGAAATAATGCTAAACTCTTTTTTACTAATAAACGATCATCATTAAAATAATCGGTTTGGTTTAATTATTTTTCAGATAAAAATTGCGGTCAAAATCACTAACGAGCTTAAAATTTAGGAACTATTTTAAATCATTTTTGCATTTAAGGGTTACCATAAGCGTGCAAAAATAATTTTTATGATGATAATGTTTAAAAGCACAATTTTTTTTAATTTAGTGATCGACACGTACATTCTTAGTAAAGCAACACTACTAGTTTCGGGATAAACTCATCATCAGGTTTATTCTACAGAAAATAATTAAAAACAAACTTTATTATTTTTTTAAAGAAATTCACTGTTGCCCGTCAACAATGACTATAATAAAACCCCAAGACAGTGGACGTTTCGTCTCCGTTACAACTTACGTCCCGAATGATAAGAACAGGAACAAGCTTTTTTCAAAAGTATTTCAGTATTAACGTTTTACGCGTCAACAATGACTTTAAGAAAATCTCAGGGCAGTAGACGTTTCGTCTCCGTTGCAACTTACGTCCCGAATGATAAGAACAGGAACAAGCTTTTTTCAAAAGTATTTCAGTATTAAGGTCTTACGCGTCAACAATGACTACACGAAAATCTCAGGGAAGGGGACGTTTCGTCTCTGTTACAACTGTCGTCCCCAACGATAAGAACAGGAACAAGCTTTTTTCGAAAGTATTTTGGTATTAAAGTCTTACGCGTCAACAATGACTATACGAAAATCTCAGGGCAGTAGACGTTTCGTCTCCGTTACAAGTTACGTCCCGAATGATAAGAACAGGAACAAGCTTTTTTCTAAAGTATTTTAGTATTAAAGCCTTACGCGTCAACAATGACTATACGAAAATCTCAGGGCAGTAGACGTTTCGTCTCCGTTACAAGTTACGTCCCGAATGATAAGAACAGGAACAAGCTTTTTTCTAAAGTATTTTAGTATTAAAGCCTTACGCGTCAACAATGACTATACGAAAATCTCAGGGCAGTAGACGTTTCGTCTCCGTTACAACTTACGTCCCGAATGATAAGAACAGGAACAAGCTTTTTTCAAAATTATTTCAGTATTAAGGTTTTACGCGTCAACAATGACTATAATAAAATGACAGAGCAGTGTGCATTTCGTCTCCGTTATAATTTTCGTCCCGAATAATAAGAACAGGATCACTGAATTACAATGGACGTGTATGCAGGTCTACATATTCCCAATTTGAACCTTTTTAAGTTATTATAAATAGTGACAGACTGAAACAAACATTTTATTTTTGACAGGAAGTTATGAAAATAATAGCGTGTGAAATTTTTCTGGTCCGATAAATTATGAGAGAGTTGTAGGAAAAACCAATTAATCTGCAATTTCAAAGGCCACATGAATAGGAATTCTGATATTTTTAAACCTAAATTTAGGTTTGGATAAAAAATGCGGAAATTCATTCATTTATCTGCAATATTTAACTTGTAATAAATAATTATAATTAATTATAATAACATAACAAACTTTCTAGGTTTTATATCGTATAATTTATGGTTCCTGTGTCTAAAAATTCCAGACTAAAGCATGTTTAGAGCCCTCTCGTGGGCAATCCCTTAAGTATAAGATTTGTAAAAATACAAAATCAGTTTGACCGTAGTATTTTCAAAAATCATTGTCAACCGGATAAAAGGCTTTAGGGCAAATCCAACGCGTTTTCGAACTTTCTAGCTTTCAAAATGGGCGCCGCTATGATGTTTAAAAAATGTAGAAAATTTTGACTTTAACGCCTTATTACTCAAAAACGAGTTACCCAACTAAAAGCAAATTTAGTGTTATGCTAGCTCTAGGGGGGGGGGGGGGGTAATATGACTATGTACGAGAATTTTTTTGAGGTAGAAATTAAAACTGAAGTGTTTACATTTTTTTCAAAACAATATTGCTTGAAAAGTAAATATGTAATTTTTAAAAATTCTATAAGCTAATACACCTCAGTATGAGCTACAATTTAGTTCGTGTCTCAGTCCGCTAATTTCTATGTGACGTCGTCTATGAATTTTTGAAAATCGAAAATGCATGTACCTCTATTTATCAAACGAGCGACAAAATATAATTACTGTTTAAACTATAACACTCATGAGTGATAGTAGAATAAGGTTGACAAGTTTTTAGATGCGGCAAAAATTAAGAAACGGGTTAATTCCCTCCCTTCACCCACCAACATTTTTGCAGAAAAATTTGTCCTACCATTTTTGGTTTTCTTTAATACCAAGGAATCTTTTGCCTACAAATAAAAAATAGATTTTTTATCTTATAAAGTCCTAAATAATTTCGGTTTATAAATACACTAAGACATGCCCGCAGGCACAGTGACGTTGAGTAAGTCAGTATGCTTGGCGTCATATAGTGATGTTTAGGCCGCTTAGGATATGTACGGGATTTACGGGATTATGTGCTCCCCTCCAACGTGCAGGGCTTCCGTTCGCTTGTAGATATACTTAGTTATAGACTTACTTAGACTTAGTTTTTTAATTGTTACTTCTATTTTTAAAAAAGTGGGAAGAATATACTGCGTTCCCAGTTGCGCACGCACATATTATGTTTTTTTACAATTTAAAAATACTTCATATTGCGATATTGCCTGGGTTTATGGTTTAAGTTAGTTGTGGCGACATGAATACGATCTTACAAGTCACGGGTCTCGGGCAAACCCATATGAAAATAAATTTCAAAAGTATAGTTCGAAATTTTTCTATACAAAACACGACAGTAAGTAGACACATAACAGTTCATTATTTGACTACTCTGGAATACTACGACATACTTTATTATTTAAAATAATTATTTGTTGCAAAGTTTCAACTTCAACTGCTTCGCCGTATGCTAAATAGTATATTAATAATATAAAGTTGATTTAAAAAATAAATTACATCAATTTTTATAATCTCGGTATCTAATTAGTAGGCTTAAGATAGTGCTGCATTTGCATACTTGCATAGGCAACTGAATATTTTAGACATTTTTGATAATAAACGCATATTTTAGCTATCTTGCACCTAAATTCATATTTTATGTATTATGCGGTTTTAATTTGCAAAAACATTCGATTTTTTTTATTACGAAGGGTCTCGCATCTATTGAAACTATTACATATTTTAAAAGTTTGAAAATTTTAAAAAATTTTGAAAATTTTAGAAAATATCGTGTCTTGAAAAGTCTGAAATTAGAAAAAAAATAAATATAGAAAATTTTGGGACATTTTGCGTATTTCTAAGAATTCCGAAAATTTCGATACTGAAAATTTTTGGTAATTCTATAGAATTTTGAAATTTTTTTAATTATTTGAAAATTTTTGAAAATTTTAAAAAATTTTGAAGTATTTAAAATTTATAAAATTTAAAATTTTTTCGAAAATATAAGAAATTGCATAGGGGGATAAGCAGATAAATTAGTGGTCGACTACTTTGAGGACATATGGCTGGAGGTCGCAAGCGGCGAAGGCCTGGAAATCACAAGAGGGGTGCCATAGGGTTCGGTGCTGGGGCCTCTATTATGGAATGTATATCATGACGAAATATTAAAAATACCTATGCTGCAGGGCACGACCATTATCGGATATGCGGATGATATTGCACTAGTCGTACAAGGGAGAGACGCCGATATGCTACGAACCAAAACAGATTACGCCTTAGACAGCATAGAGGAATGGACGCACAACAAAAAGTTTTAATTTTGAACAAAAATTTCTATTTTTTAGACCAATTTTTATTTTTCAATGTAATTTTATTGGTATTTTTTATTTCCAACAGAAATTTGTATTTGATGTATAAAAAATGTTATTTACTTATCATACAAGAAATTGTTTCATCATGAAAATTTTTATTTATCGTAATATTTTTTGGTTCTTTTTTGCCTTCCTCGCTGTATACGAAGTATAGCTAGCTATAGGGGATGTTAGGTAGTGTGATCGTCGTATAGGACTATGAGCAAATGTGATCATCCAGCGCCCCCCCCCCCCCCACCCTACTGCCCCACCGTCGATTTTTGTTTTTTTTAAATTTAGCTATTTCGGCTTCAAAATCAGTATAAGAATGTTAAATGACAATAGGAACAACGCTCCATTAAGAAAACTTCACAAGGAGGTTTCTTTCTGGTCGTTTACCTGAACCGTAATTGTCAAAATTTTTAAAAATAATAATAACAACAATTAAAAAGAAATAAAAATCAAAAATATTCAAAATAATTAAAATCTCAAAAATTTTTGAAATTTTAAAAATTATCTTCAAACACATTTTGGAAATTTCAAAACTATACAAAACTTTTCAAAACTTTTTAAAATTTCTCATAAATTTCAAAATATCTTCAGAATTTCAAACCTAAACCTTTTCATTTTCGAAGATCAGATTTTACCGGAAAACACGTTTTGAAGTTGGAAACCCAAAAAAAAAGTCTTTGACCCCCGTCTGTGGGTAGATGCGGTCGTTCCACCAAAAATTTTGAAAACCTTTTCAAATATTCAAAATTTTTCTTACATGCCAAAAAAATTTTACTTTTTCTAATACTTTTGCAGTTTTCGATATTTAATATCATTACTTTTTCAATTTCAAAAACCTACAATATTTTCAAAAATTCAAAATTTTTAGAAATTTTTATAATTTCAAACATTTTTAAATTTTCAAATATCTTAAAAATTTCACAAATTTTCCCAAACTTCATTTCCTTGATTACAAAAATTTTTGAAAATTTCAAAATATAATATAAATGCGAGGAAAGTCACGTGGCGGTTGCCCGACAGATTCTTTTACTTTTATGCTTAACACAACTCATAAAAATCTTGGTTTTAAATAAAAGATCAGAAATTTCAAAAATTCATAAGGGCTGGCACAGAAGCATTAGAACAATTAAAAACTATTTTGTAACTGAACACCAACTTTGACAAAGAAAAATCTTATGGCTAAATTTCATGAAACAATTTTCTCTAAACTTATAAAATCGAAATAATGCACATCTCTTATACTTATAAAGTTTTATCAACACTTAGAAGTTAAATTAAGTTACCTTATATGCGTATTAGATGCAAATATTGTCGCATTGCATAATCATGCTTCTATTAATAAATTAATGAGACATTAAATTTGTAGTCACACCTTAAAATGGCTTAATGAAAGGTGTTTATTATCAACCTTCCCACTTATTTATTTATTTATATAAAATACGTCACTTCAATAATAAACAAATAAAAAAATGAATTTTGGTTACGGCAAATATTTATTTATTTTATTATTTTTGAATTTTAATATTTTCGGTTATACCAACGAAAAAATTAAAACTTTTATAATTTTAATCTCGAAAAAATATAAATCAAGTGCTACTAAAGCCAAACCCAAGTAATTGCATACAAAATCAGGCGTAAAAATTTATTCCATCACCTATGTTCGTTTACCTCCTGGTCTTAAGATAAAATTGTCGGCCACAAATGACCACAATTAATTTGGAAGCAATGGAATTTAAACAAGTGACTGAAGATTTAAATTTCAATTAGCAGAGACTTGTTTTGGCCACATTTACGTTGATAACAGATAACTCTATTAGAGTTTACTTTTAAATAATTAAGCTCGATAAGCTTCGGTCGATTTTATTTATCTTCGGTGAATTTGAATATTTTGGAACTCCCTGGGAGCGCCTACCCGCACCCTACACATATTTAAATTTGGTTACCCCACAGCGATCCTATTGACATTATTTCGTATGCATGAAAGATGGGGGAATAACCGGAAATAAAATAACTCGGGGGAAAAAAGAGAAACAGAAAAGTTAAACAATTACAAAATTATTGTCTGAAAATGTGAACGAATGATGTATTTCATTTGAAAATAAGGATTAGAGCAGTGAAAATAATAATAATTTGATTTTATTACTAAAAAAAATGTGAGCAATTCTTTCGACGTAGCAACAACATTAAGAAGGTCCCAAACAAATATCCTAAACGAGATGCACATTAGCAATAGATGATGTTACAGATAGTTAGTCCCCGGCGACTGGGATAGGGGGCGACGTTGTTCCGGAAGTGACAGCGTGACGTCATGACAAATGGACCGGCGCCAGCGTCTTTGTGCAAATGCCAGAGTTTTGCTTTCTGTTTACTTTTATTCCACAAACTCTAGAATCTCTCCAAAATAATTTCGGTTCCATGGGGGAAAAACCTTCCAAATGCAAAAACCTTAAGAGCGGCACGTTTGCCGTTTACAATTTAACTTCTTCCTCGAAGCGGGCCGCTTTTTTGACGAACAAATGAATCACGATGTGCGTTGATGCATAACTGCGTTCGCGGAGATCTAGTAGCCTGCGCTTTCTTTGCTACTGAAATCGATTGTAAGTGAATTATCGGCCAATATCCGTTTGGGTAATTGTTGGCAGTTGTACAACAATGCCCCGGGATAATTGCTTAAAATTGTGATTTGCTGAGCGATTGTTGGCCGATAAAAAATTACTTTTGAATTTCACGGCACCGTTTGTTCACTCACTGGTAATTAAGTGAAGATAAATTGAATAGAAATTACCATGACGATGTCTGCTTTTGATACAAAAATAATCTATTTTTGGTACTATACTGTCTGGCCTATTTATGCACACTTACAGTTGTTACACTCGTGTCAGTAAAAACTGCAACCAAATACCAACACATGAACAAAAAAAATTAAGAGTTAAATGTCCCCCCCCCCTACATATACATAATTTCAGTTGTAACATCAAATATAACAAACGCCCTAAACTTATGTTTATATTCAATTTTGAAGAGACGCCAACGTTAAATATTGCTGCATGTAAAAATTAGGATTAAAATCTTATGCTTTCTTTTTCTTATGCTTAAGTTGGAATTTTTTATCATTTCCGTTTAATGAAAATAAAGGCATAAGTAATTCCAAATTTTTTTAATTAGTAGGTGTAACAAAAAAATTTCAAATTGGGGCTAAGCTATAATTAAATTATTATCGTAAAATAATTGTTTGACGTCAATAATAATGATTTTGACGTCAAAAACTCATTTATTAATTTTCATGGTTTTTGACATCAATAAATGATTTTTTCACGTCATTAATAATGTTTTTGTCGTCAAAAACTCATTTACACTGTTTTTTTCAAGTAAATTAAAATGCATTTAATGTAAGAAAATCATTTATTAATTTTAACGTTTTTTGACACAATAAAAGATTTTTGGACGTCAAAATATTATTTATAGCTTTTTGTAGTGTCTTCTAATAAACAAAAACGTTTATAACGTAACAAAATCATGGATTAATTTAAATGATGTTTAAATAAGTACGTGTTTGACGTCAATATGTAATTTATTGTTTGGAATGGTTTGTGGACGTCAATAAATTCGTTGACATCAAAAAAAAATTTTTTACATAATTTTAATGGTTTTTGACGTCAATAAATGATTTTTTGACAACAATAACGATTTTGACCTCCAAAGAACATTTATTAATGTTCATGGTTTTTAACGCCAATATATAATTTTTAAGTCAATAATAACGTTTTTAACAACAAAAACCCATTTATAGATTTCAATGGTTTCTTGAAGTAAATTAAAATGTTTTTGATATGACAAAATCATTTATTAATTTTAGTGATTTTAAAATAAATACGTTTTTAAAGTCAAATTATAGTTTATTGATTTTAGTGGTTTCTTGACGTCAATAAATACGTTTCGATCAAAAACTATTTACAACATTTTAATGAATTTTGACGTCAATAAATGATTTTTTTACGTCGATAAAAGATTTTTTGTTTGTCGGCGATATTAACGTTTTTTTACGCCAAATGCTTATTTATAAATTTTAGTGGTGTCTTGAAGTAAATAAAAACAAAACCATTTATTAAATTTAATCTCGAAATAAATATATACGTTTAGATATCAAAAAAATATTTTTTAATTGTAATGATTTTTGACATCAATAAACACTTTTCGACGCCAATAAATGATTTTTTGACGCTAATAATAACGTTTTTGGCATCAAAAAATCATTTATACACATTTGGTGGTTTCTGAAGTAAATAAAAATGTTTTTGACGCACAAATACTTTTATTAATTTTATGATTTTACAATAAATGTTTTTGACGTCAAAATACAATTCATTGATTTTGGTGGTTTCTCGAATTCAATACATACGTTTTGACTACATAAAGTCATTTTTGAATTTTAATGATTTTTGACGTCAATAATAACGATTTTGGCATCAAAAAATCATTTGCAGATTTTAGTGTTGTCTGGTAAATAAAAACGCTTATAGCATAACAAAATCATTTAATAATGTACCGATTTTGTAAATGAGACCACTATTTTTACCATGCCCTTCCACTTTTTACTGTCTTGCATTCAGAGCCGGATTTTTTGTATTATTAGCGCACCTATGAGATTTATATTTCTTCGCCAACCTATCACACCCCATTCTGCTTCTATCGACGTCAAAAATTGGATTTGTAATGTAAGCAAATAATTTTTTGATGTATATAAACTATTTGTTTAATGTAGAAATTTCATTAGATCATTTAATCTAAATAAATAATTATTGACACAAAATTCCAACGTCAAAAACTGAATTTACGAAGTCAAAAAAGTGTTTATAGATATCTGAAAATGCTGCCATGTGTGTAGTAGATAAGTTTTCCGCAAAATAAATTTTTGACGTTATAAATGAGTTTTTTGATGGCAGGATTTATTAGGTAAATAATGTTATTCGAAATCCGATGATTTTTCGACGGAAATAAATTGATTTATAACATCAAAAAGTCAATTTATGATATCTCAAATTTAATTTTTTTGAATAATAATTAATTTTTGACGTCAAACGTTGTTTAGCGATTTAAAAAAAAATTTAAGTACCCCTCTTACCGCAAAAATATAAAATTATGTAAAAATTATTAACTGAGACTAGAAACAAAGATTTATATAGAAGAAATTTATTCAAATTATTATAAATTATATATTTAGTAATTTATTTGTTTCACTTAGGACAGATGTCAAATATTTTAACAAAATGAGATAGTGGTATTTTTTAAATATATTTACACGTAGTATTTCAGTGGTACACAAAGAATGGACGTCCCAAAATTGTTAATTTTTGGTTTTGAGAGTAGTAGAACTGACTTGTACTCTACTGTGAGTAGTACTGCGTAGGAGAACTAACTTTTATATTTACTGGGTTTTAAATTTGCTGCACAATAAAAAAATAATATGTCAGAAAGACGTGTCTTTCTGACATATTACTAATGTCTCTTTTGGCTTTGACTATGGTTAGGATTGTGGCCGCCTGAACAGTTCTACTAAGAAAGAAACTTAATTTCCATTTCCGGTTCTAGCTCTTCCCATCCGCGCGCACACACTCATACAGACAAACATTTAAAAGGTTACTCCCTTGAGTCTCTAGCAGTCCAAAACATGTATTTTCCTCAAAATCTTAGAATCGATTTTTTTCACGAACACAATACTGCAAGTATGGAAAGTAAAAATACGAGAATTACACCACAATATTCTATCTTTGAGAATTATTGTACGGCTTTTACTTTTCAATTTAGCTTGCAAATGTAATCTCACATAAAACGTAAACAAGGTGCTGCTTGCTCATTAACAACAAAATATTAAAATAACTCAAATATTTTCTAATTGAATGTATTTTATTTTATTATTCATATTATTACAAATAATTGCGAGCGTAATTGCATAGCTAATTAATATTAATATTTAATGTTCATTACAGCTGATAGTGATATTAATTATTTACTAGAAGGTATGGAAACTGTAATTCTTTTTCTTTACAACAACCATGGAAATATAGCAATTAGAATAAACATATCGTTTTACGATACATTGTTAGATCAATAATTGCATACTATTTATTACATAGACTATTACGGAAAACCAAAATTAAATTATTTGACCAACTATGGCCCTATAAAGCGCAACACTACGTGATATAATATAATAATTTATAAATTATTGTAATGAGAAAAACATTCCGATATAATTAGAGCGGGAGTGAGATAATTAATGAGAAAAGAATTATTGCAGCTTTATTAATTTTTTCGATAAAATAATGCAAAAAAAATAAAAATAATCTACTTATATGCAGTGGCGTAGTAGAATTGCAACGTGGAAGTTTCTAGATTATTTTGTACAATTTTGTTTTTTCAATTTAATATTCTAAGTTAGTATTGAGCGTGTAAAAGTATCACATTTTTTATGTTTCAGCTATGAAATTTAGGTTCAAACTGTAATCGTGTTAATATAAAGATACCAACCAATAGATTTTTTGGCTGCTGCCCCTGACCCACTGGCTGATAGTTTTCAAGGTTTGGAAAAAAGATGCCTCGAAATTAAACAATAACGAAAAACTTCAATAAAACTTCGTTTTCCAAAATTAGGGAGGGGAGAAAAATTAAACCCCCTAAAAATTGCTGCACCTAAAAATTAAGTTCTGAACCCGATTCTACTATCACTCACGAGCAACTTGGTTTAAACACAAATTTTTTTGTCCGCCGTATATTAAAGAGAGAGGCATGCATTTTCTGTTTTCAAAAATTCATAGAAGGTCAGATAGAAATTAGTGAACTGGCACATAAACCAAATTGTAACTCATTTTTAGCTCTATTCGCCAATAAAATTTAAAAAATCGTGTGCCCAGTTTTTGAGCTTTTGAAAAAGTCAAAATTTGGATATTTTATTCATTTCGCAGTTTTAGTAGTTCCAAAAGTTCTAGTAGCTTCTAACATTGTGTACCCTTATGGTATCTCCAGTATCAAATTTCTTCCCGATCTGATAATTCGTTTTTGATTAAGGCGTTAAAACTCGAATTTTAAAAATTCATAGATGGCGTCAGAGAGAAATTTACAAGCTGGGACAAAAACCAAATTGTAGCTCATTTTTCGCTCTATGAACCCACAAAATAAAAAAAAAACGTGCCCGTTTTCAAGTAACATTTTTTGAAAATTTCCGAAATTTTGGAAATATTTCTCACTTTATAACTTTTCGAAAAAATTATGTGCGCAGTAATACTGTATCTCTATAGGGCTATTATTGCAAAAGATTTGAAGCCAATCTGTAAATCTGTTTTTGAGCAATAAAGCGCTTTAGTCAAAATGTTCAAAAAATTGTAACGACCGCTATTTTAAAACTAGAAAGTTCAGAAACAAAGCGTTAGATTTGCCCTAAAGCCTTCCATCAGATTTCGTTTACGAATTAATAAAATTAGTTTCGAAAATCAATACTACTAATTACGGCTTCAAATTGTTTTACAAGTTTATTTTGTCGGTTAATTTTCGATATAATCTGTCATGCCAAAGCTCAAATTTAATTTATTTTATTTTAAATTTATGAGCTTTTATTTTTGAAAGACGAGTCGGGGTCCGTTGAGCTTTTACTGTTGAAAGGCAAGCCGGGGGCCTCTGAGCTTTTACTGTTGTAAATTATTCTTAAAAGACAAGTCGGGAACCTCTGAGCTTTCATTGTTAACAGATAAGTCGGAGACCTCTGAGCTGTTACTATTAAACGACAGTCGGGGACTTCTGAGCTTTTACCGTTGAAAGTGTCTTCTTAAAAGAGAAGTAGGAAATCTCTGAGCTTTTATTTTTAAAGGACGAGTCGGGGACCGCTGAGCTTTTACTGTTGTAAATTATTCTTAAAATACAAGTTGGGAACCTCTGAGCTTTTATTGTTAACAGATAAGTCCAGGACCTCTCAGCTTTTAATGTTTAAAATGTATTGTTGAAAGACAAGTCGGGAAACTCTGAGCTGTTACTGTTAAAGGACAGCCGGGGACTTCTGAGCTTTTACCGTTGAAAATGTCTTCTTAGAAGAGAAGTAGTAAATCTCTGAGCTTTTATTGTTAAAGGACGAGTCGGGGACCGCTGAGCTTTTACCGTTGAAACTGTCTTCTTAAAAGAGAAGTAGGAAATCTCTGAGCTTTTATTTTTAAAGGACGAGTCGGAGACCGCTGAGCTTTTACTGTTGTAAATTATTCTTAAAATACAAGTCGGGAACCTCTGAGCTTTTATTGTTAACAGATAAGTCCAGGACCTCTCAGTTTTTAATGTTTAAAATGTATTGTTGAAAGACAAGTCGGAAAACTCTGAGCTGTTACTGTTAAAGGACAGCCGGGAACTTCTGAGCTTTTACCGTTGAAAATATCTTCTTAAAAGAGAAGTAGGAAATCTCTGAGCTTTTATTGTTAAAGGACGAGTCGGGCACGCTGAGCTTTTACCGTTGAAAATGTCTTCTTAAAAGAGAAGTAGGAAATCTCTGAGCTTTTATTTTTAAAGGACGAGTCGGGGACCGCTGCGCTTTTACTGTTGTAAATTAGTCTTAAAAGACAAGTCGTGAACCTCTGAGCTTTTATTGTTAACAGATAAATCCAGGACCTCCTTTTACTGTTGAAAATGTATTATTCAAGACAAGTCGGGAACCTCTGAGCTGTTACTGTTAAACGACAAGTCGGGGACTTCTAAGCTTTTACCGTTGAAAATGTCTTCTTAAAAGAGAAGTAGGAAATCTCTGAGCTTTTATTGTTAAAGGACGAGTCGGGGACCGCTGAGCTTTTACCGTTGAAAATGTCTTCTTAAACGAGAAGTAGGAAATCTCTGAGCTTTTATTTTTAAAGGACGAGTCGAGGACCGCTGAGCTTTTACTGTTGTAAATTATTCTTAAAATACAAGTCGGGAACCTCTGAGCTTTTATTGTTAACAGATAAGTCCAGGACCTCTCAGCTTTTAATGTTTAAAATGTATTGTTGAAAGACAAGTCGGGAACCTCTGAGCTGCTACTGTTAAAGGACAGCCGGGGACTTCTGAGCTTTTACCGTTGAAAATGTCTTCTTAAAAGAGAAGTAGGAAATCTTTGAGCTTTTATTTTTAAAGGAGGAGTCGGGGACCGCTGAGCTTTTACTGTTGTAAATTATTCTTAAAATACAAGTCGGGAACCTCTGAGCTTTTATTGTTAACAGATAAGTCCGGGACTTCTAGCTTTTAATGTTTAAAATGTATTGTTGAAAGACAAGTCGGGAACCTCTGAGCTGTTACTGTTAAAGGAAAGTCGGGGACTTCTGAGCTTTTACCGTTGAAAATGTCTTCTTAAAAGAGAAGTAGGAAATGTCTGAGCTTTTATTGTTAAAGGACGAGTCGGGGACCGCTGCGCTTTTACTGTTGTAAATTAGTCTTAAAAGACAAGTCGTGAACCTCTGAGCTTTTATTGTTAACAGATAAATCCAGGACCTCCTTTTACTGTTGAAAATATATTATTCAAGACAAGTCAGGAACCTCTGAGCTGTTACTGTTAAACGACAAGTCGGGGACTTCTGGGCTTTTACCGTTGTAAATGTACTCTTAAAAGAGAAGTAAGAAACCTTTGAGCTTTTATTGTTAAAAGACAAGTCGGTGACCTCTGAGCTTGTACTGTAAAAACAATACATCGGCACTGTATGTATTCGGTATAAGAGGAAATGATTAAGTTTAATAGGTATGGAATATGTATGTGCCTTAACATCCGGTTCCTAATTATTAAAAAAAGAACGGTTTTAATCAATTTTAATCAAAACAAAACTGAAAGTTATTGAACACAAACAAAAAAAACTTACACGTTACTGTTTGTTTATAAATACCGCACGTGTAAAGTATTTCTTGATTACAAAATTTATGATAGCCTAATCTCTACACTGCTACTACTTACGGAAACAGATTAGTTTTTATATCGAGAAGCGGGTCACTTACAAAAAATAAAACAGGCGGCTGCATTAAACCAGAAATTGATTGTGCGGAAAGACAACTTACGGTCATCTTTAAATAATTTTAAATAATTCGAAAATATGAATATTTGTGTATTTTTTGCGTTTTCAACAATATTTACTTTTCCATGCTTTTCCACTATAGGAAAGTGTTAAATGTTGAAAAATTTTAAGGGTTTTACTTTAAAAAGTTTTAAGGAATAGTTTTGTAAAACGCATTGCAAGAAAATTAGAAACTTTCCAAAAATATTTTTTTAAGGCCAGACACGATTCGTTTTACAATATTGAGAATTAATTTAAAATGAGCTACAATTGTGTTTATACCTCATTGCACTAACTTCTCTGTGACGCCTTCTATGAATTTGTGAATATCTAAAGTCACTTTATTTAATAAACGGAGGACGATAAACAATTGCTATAGAAACTTACTTGCCCATGAGTAGTAGTAGAATTAAAACTTAAGAAGCCAAAAAAATTGAATATTGTGATTTTTCACTACACTGCATTATGAAAAGCACCATAACGTAGGCGAGAAATGAGCTACAATTTGTCATACCGTTGCGAATAACAACGTGTTAGGAGTACACTGTTGCTGTTAGAACATTGCTATAAAAGTACAGATTTTTGAAGTCCAAGAAAGTTCCAGTTCTAGTTTTTACAAATTCCGGAATATTTGACAACTTACTTGTTGGTAAAGCGTGTACCCTTAATGCGAGTTGTCGCTCATAGGCAATATATATTTTTGCAAACCCCTATCAAAAGTGGTTTTTCTTTTATTTAAACGTTAATTGACGTCAAAAATATTTTGTGACATCACACAATACATTTTTGACGTCAAAACATTCTGGCGTCATGAAATGTTTTAAACATTTATTGACGTGAAGATAGTTTTAAAGTTGAAAATTCATTTTTTTACGTCAGTAATTAGTTTTTTGGAGCCATAAATAATTTTTAGACGTCTGAAATTAAGTTTTTGCCGCCAAAAATTGAATATTTTCATGTCTGAAAATTATTTGTTTAATGTAGGAATTTAAAAAACTATTTATTATTAATACATAAAATGGAATTATTGGTGTTAATGAACAATTGTTGACACAAAAGTGTGTTTATTAACTTAATTTTTTTTTAAATTCTAAAGCTACATTTGTGACGTCAAAACAATAGTTACTGACGTCTCTAAATGCTGCCACCTAACTGTGATACTAACGACGTAGAAAAGTCTTCAGTTTTTTGCCGGCAAAAATAGATTTCTTTGTGTCTGAAAATTATTTGTTTAATGTAGGAATTTAAACCACTATTTTTTCATTAACACATAAAATGGAATTTTTGGCGTTAATGAATAATTGTTGTCACAAAACTGTATTTATTCACATAAACAAAACTTTAACGTCAAAAGCTAAAGCTGAAGCTTTTTGACGTCAAAAAATTATTTATTTACGTTTGTAAATGCTGGCGTCGTAAAAGTCTTAATTGGTAGATATTTTTGACGCCAATCATTTATTATTTTACGTCAGCAAATATAGACTTTTTGAGGTCCTGTAACGTTTTCAACGCTTTAAGACGTTTTCCGTGTAACGTTCTCGTCTTTACTACGTTCGAATCACGTTAAATTATTTATATTTGTTTCGAGTAGCTTCAGGGAGTTGTCCAGGGTTCACCTGGGTTACCAGAACCTTTCAATAATGTACAAATCGGAAACGGGTTAAATTAATATCAGTATAATATATATAACTATGTACAATTTAACTAAATGTATATATTCACTGGAAAATAAAATTAAGTACTTCAATCTGTTATAAATAAATAAAATATTAATTTCGGAAACGCTGTTTTAATGCGTCTGGTGGCATCTAAATTTCGGCCGCACTCTGTATGGTACGGTTTTTCCGAATTCACTCTGGACGTCTGGATACGCTGGCGCGTCAACGGCCTTGTTGGTTTAAAACGCCAGTCTCTGCGCTTCTTAGCGGGCGACCGGCTGGTATTCGAAACCTAAGCAAAATTAGTACGTTTTCGTCGTGCATTCTGTATCAATACAGGACGAATAAATTCGGGAACAGTTCATAAGTGTCATTAAACGTTTTAACGGTAGTTTCTGACTTTAAAAACAACGGTTACCAATATAGTACAAAGTAGTGACCTTGCCTGCAATTACCAAAATGTAAGTGAAACAAACAATGCTAGTTTAAAATACTTTCCACTAAAATCACACCTGTTGATTACGCTTGAAACAACCAGGCTGCGTTTGGGTATCAACTATTCGTTGTTTTATCTGTTGCAGGGAGTATTATACTAATTGGTTTAATGAATGTTAACTTCTTTCGCCATGCGATGAAGTACATTTACGGAGGGGTTAAATTAACCACAAACTACTGACAGTTTCGCCTAGTACGTTTGGAAATTCCCCCGGATAACACACCTCAAGATTCTTTAGGATATTGCACCCCGTAATCTGAGATTAACATCGCTTTCCCCTATGATTTTTCACCCAGGAAAAAGTCAACAGTTATTTAGCAAGATAGTGAACTGACAATACTTGAAGGTCCTACGCCTCCAACCTTATCGACAATTCCCTACGGAAGAAACAGTTGGCCTCTGAAGCATTGAACACCACGCTCCAAGAGTTGACTGTTAATAATTACTGTCCTCTGACATAAACAGGTTCGTACATCGACAGTGATCCCAAATCGCAACTGATAAGTTTTAACGCAACTTTTATTTTCAGGTAATAAATGATTTGTGAAATGCACCCTAATACTTGCCAATATTCGGAACATGAATGCAAACAGGCTGGATCTCTCGGATGTCGGTATACTGGTAACTGGAACAGTAATAAAATAATTACAGCAATTATAATTCAATTGACTGCGTGCACGGCTGAACGGTTCGGTTTGTTTTCAGTAAAACAATTCGGAAACGGCTGGATTTTCTGGTATGAATTCTTTAACTACTTTTAAACTGTATTTATTTAAATGTGAACTCAAATACACAGGCTAAGTTCAAACTGTATATTCGCCAGCCAAGCTAGCGAATTGTTTGACCGGACGGTTTGACCCCACGGGTCTGAGTCTCTGGAGGATTCGGATTCCTCTCTCGGAGTCGGAGTCGGAGACTGTGTCCGACTCTCTGTGGGAGTCGGATTCGAAGACTGAGTCCGACTCTCTGTGGGAGTCGGATTCGAAGACTGATCCTTTTTCGGCAGCTCCTTTCGTTTTTATAGCTAACCCAGCTCAGCTTGCGGTTCGACTGTCGCGCATTTCCCTCTCTGTTTGTAGTGGGAGATGTCATCGCTCAGTCATCTGAGATGGGTCGGTACTAGAAGCGCCATCCGCGCCTTTTCCGTGAACTAAGGGCGGTGTTCGTCTAATTAAAATTGTAAAACTACAAATACGCGAATTCTGCGCGCTCTAAACTTTGAATACAATTTTACCCTGTCACACATGCCCCTCCCTTCGGTTGAAGGTGATGATGCGGGTGTAGGCTGATTTCATGTGTTGCGGAAAATTTCGGTTCTGGCGGATCGGGTTTATTTGGTTGCTTTGACAGGATCCCCTCTGGTGTTAACCATGCCATGTAACATTTTCGTCGGGAATCGAATTTGTGCTGTCGGTGGCGGTGTACCAGGGGTTAACGGCAGGATCCCCTCTGGTGTTTTCGGTGGCGGTGTCAAACACAGCATCTGGTCGGCAGTGTAGGTCGGTGTCTTCGGCGACGGGTCAATCAAATTTGTGCTGACCACTCCCCAAGGACCTTATATCCTCGACCAACACATCTTTCCACCTGGAGGCTGTTGCGACATTTTGAACGGCTGGACGGTTTGACAGGAACGGACGTATCGAGCGGTATCTCGACACATACCTGGCTAGGAATAATGCTTCACCATCCGGTTGACGGTTTGACAGGAACGGACGTATCGAGCGGTATCTCGACACATGCCTGACCAGGAATACTGCTTCACCATCCGGTTGACGGTTTGACAGGAACGGGTGTATCGAGCGGTATCTCGACACATACCTGGCCAGGAATACTGCTTCACCATCCGGTTGACGGTTTGACAGCTGCGGTTCCGTGTTGTCCTGGCATTCTTCCAGAGCGGCTGTCCTCTGGGATTTCGGTACTCAAAGTTTCCATAGCGGATGAAAACCTTCAGTGATGGCTGTACTGGTATTGGGAAAACAACGGTATAACTTGCCTTCTTAGATCTTATATGAAGAGAATACGTCCGGCTCTGTTTCGACCTTCCTCTTCATACGCTGATACCATGTACACGCTTCTTCAGGGATTACGGCGGCTAGAGCTTCTGGGGCAGGAGATGCTAATTCAGTGTTCTCCCGTGCTCTCGACAACGCATCGGCGACCTGATGCCCTCTCTCTTCCGGTTGAAGAGTCGGATTTCGGTTTTAACGGTTCTCTGGCTGTTTTAATCTGGATTTGCGGGTATCGCTTCCGCACGGCTGGTCTCTGGTTTCTCCCCAAGCTCACGTCTCTGCTACGGGCGCCATGTAACGTTTTCAACGCTTTAAGACGTTTTCCGTGTAACGTTCTCGTCTTTACTACGTTCGAATCACGTTAAATTATTTATATTTGTTTCGAGTAGCTTCAGGGAGTTGTCCAGGGTTCACCTGGGTTACCAGAACCTTTCAATAATGTACAAATCGGAAACGGGTTAAATTAATGTAACGTTTCTCAACGGGAATCGAATTTGTGCTGTCGGTGGCGGTGTACCAGGGGTTAACGGCAGGATCCCCTCTGGTGTTTTCGGTGGCGGTGTCAAACACAGCATCTGGTCGGCAGTGTAGGTCGGTGTCTTCGGCGACGGGTCAATCAAATTTGTGCTGACCACTCCCCAAGGACCTTATATCCTCGACCAACACATCTTTCCACCTGGAGGCTGTTGCGACATTTTGAACGGCTGGACGGTTTGACAGGAACGGACGTATCGAGCGGTATCTCGACACATACCTGGCTAGGAATAATGCTTCACCATCCGGTTGACGGTTTGACAGGAACGGACGTATCGAGCGGTATCTCGACACATGCCTGACCAGGAATACTGCTTCACCATCCGGTTGACGGTTTGACAGGAACGGGTGTATCGAGCGGTATCTCGACACATACCTGGCCAGGAATACTGCTTCACCATCCGGTTGACGGTTTGACAGCTGCGGTTCCGTGTTGTCCTGGCATTCTTCCAGAGCGGCTGTCCTCTGGGATTTCGGTACTCAAAGTTTCCATAGCGGATGAAAACCTTCAGTGATGGCTGTACTGGTATTGGGAAAACAACGGTATAACTTGCCTTCTTAGATCTTATATGAAGAGAATACGTCCGGCTCTGTTTCGACCTTCCTCTTCATACGCTGATACCATGTACACGCTTCTTCAGGGATTACGGCGGCTAGAGCTTCTGGGGCAGGAGATGCTAATTCAGTGTTCTCCCGTGCTCTCGACAACGCATCGGCGACCTGATGCCCTCTCTCTTCCGGTTGAAGAGTCGGATTTCGGTTTTAACGGTTCTCTGGCTGTTCATAATCTGGATTTGCGGGTATCGCTTCCGCACGGCTGGTCTCTGGTTTCTCCCCAAGCTCACGTCCCTGCTCGGGCGCCATGTAACGTTTTCAACGCTTTAAGACGTTTTCCGTGTAACGTTCTCGTCTTTACTACGTTCGAATCACGTTAAATTATTTATATTTGTTTCGAGTAGCTTCAGGGAGTTGTCCAGGGTTCACCTGGGTTACCAGAACCTTTCAATAATGTACAAATCGGAAACGGGTTAAATTAATATCAGTATAATATATATAACTATGTACAATTTAACTAAATGTATATATTCACTGGAAAATAAAATTAAGTACTTCAATCTGTTATAAATAAATAAAATATTAATTTCGGAAACGCTGTTTTAATGCGTCTGGTGGCATCTAAATTTCGGCCGCACTCTGTATGGTACGGTTTTTCCGAATTCACTCTGGACGTCTGGATACGCTGGCGCGTCAACGGCCTTGTTGGTTTAAAACGCCAGTCTCTGCGCTTCTTAGCGGGCGACCGGCTGGTATTCGAAACCTAAGCAAAATTAGTACGTTTTCGTCGTGCATTCTGTATCAATACAGGACGAATAAATTCGGGAACAGTTCATAAGTGTCATTAAACGTTTTAACGGTAGTTTCTGACTTTAAAAACAACGGTTACCAATATAGTACAAAGTAGTGACCTTGCCTGCAATTACCAAAATGTAAGTGAAACAAACAATGCTAGTTTAAAATACTTTCCACTAAAATCACACCTGTTGATTACGCTTGAAACAACCAGGCTGCGTTTGGGTATCAACTATTCGTTGTTTTATCTGTTGCAGGGAGTATTATACTAATTGGTTTAATGAATGTTAACTTCTTTCGCCATGCGATGAAGTACATTTACGGAGGGGTTAAATTAACCACAAACTACTGACAGTTTCGCCTAGTACGTTTGGAAATTCCCCCGGATAACACACCTCAAGATTCTTTAGGATATTGCACCCCGTAATCTGAGATTAACATCGCTTTCCCCTATGATTTTTCACCCAGGAAAAAGTCAACAGTTATTTAGCAAGATAGTGAACTGACAATACTTGAAGGTCCTACGCCTCCAACCTTATCGACAATTCCCTACGGAAGAAACAGTTGGCCTCTGAAGCATTGAACACCACGCTCCAAGAGTTGACTGTTAATAATTACTGTCCTCTGACATAAACAGGTTCGTACATCGACAGTGATCCCAAATCGCAACTGATAAGTTTTAACGCAACTTTTATTTTCAGGTAATAAATGATTTGTGAAATGCACCCTAATACTTGCCAATATTCGGAACATGAATGCAAACAGGCTGGATCTCTCGGATGTCGGTATACTGGTAACTGGAACAGTAATAAAATAATTACAGCAATTATAATTCAATTGACTGCGTGCACGGCTGAACGGTTCGGTTTGTTTTCAGTAAAACAATTCGGAAACGGCTGGATTTTCTGGTATGAATTCTTTAACTACTTTTAAACTGTATTTATTTAAATGTGAACTCAAATACACAGGCTAAGTTCAAACTGTATATTCGCCAGCCAAGCTAGCGAATTGTTTGACCGGACGGTTTGACCCCACGGGTCTGAGTCTCTGGAGGATTCGGATTCCTCTCTCGGAGTCGGAGTCGGAGACTGTGTCCGACTCTCTGTGGGAGTCGGATTCGAAGACTGAGTCCGACTCTCTGTGGGAGTCGGATTCGAAGACTGATCCTTTTTCGGCAGCTCCTTTCGTTTTTATAGCTAACCCAGCTCAGCTTGCGGTTCGACTGTCGCGCATTTCCCTCTCTGTTTGTAGTGGGAGATGTCATCGCTCAGTCATCTGAGATGGGTCGGTACTAGAAGCGCCATCCGCGCCTTTTCCGTGAACTAAGGGCGGTGTTCGTCTAATTAAAATTGTAAAACTACAAATACGCGAATTCTGCGCGCTCTAAACTTTGAATACAATTTTACCCTGTCACAGTCCATGTATAATCATTGACCCAAAACTATATTTGTTCGTGTGAAGAAAATTTATTGGCGTCTTTAAATGCTGCCATTTAACGGTGCTGTTGGCATCGTAGAAAAGTCTTCATTGATGGATTTTTTGACATCAAACATTTATTATCTCACGTTAGCAAAAATGAATTTCTTGAAGTCCAAGAAAATTTTTGACGTCAAAAGCTGAATCTTTGACGTCAAAAAATTATTTATTGGCGTCTGTAAATGCTGTAATTCAACGTTGCTTCTGGCGTCGTAGAAAAGTCTTTGCTGGTAGATATTTATTAAGTGGTATTTTTGAAATCCATGAATAATTAGTGACATAAAATATACCTATACACTTTAGCTTCAAAAGCTGAACTTTTGACCCCATAGAAAATATTTATTGACGTTTTTAAATGCTGCCATCTAACGGTGCTGCTGGCGCCTTAGTAAAGCCTTCGTTAGTCGCCACACCAAATTAGTTGGTCATATTTGATTTAGCTGCCACAAAAGTGCGGTTTATGTTGGATTTATACAACGTTTATGATAAAGAATGTTCCAGTCCACACTACTACCAAACCCCATTACATGAAATTTATTAACGAATTGAAATAGTTTATTCATAGCTTACAAATAACTTTTTATCCTTCTAATGTTAATATATTTGAATTACTTAAACAAAAAGAAATATTTTTTTCACGCCAAAAAATAAATTTATGCAATTATTTGGCAACTTGAGAAATATAATTTTGTTTTCCAAAATTCAGGATAAAAAGTAAACCGGCAAAAAATAATAAATTTTGTAAAAATTATTAACTGTAGCTAGGAAGCACGCTTCATTTATATAGAGGAAATGTAGTTAAAGTAATACAAATAATATATTTTTTATTTAATATCTTCCACTTGGTGGATGTCAAAACTGTTAACAAAATGAGGTATAGTGTTCTTTTTTAAATGTATTTACTCGTAGTGGTAGTCATATTTCAATGGTACAACCAAGATAGACGGTAAAAAATTGAAAATTTGTTTATTTAATCTGGCGGTGGTGCATTAAGATTTAGTTATACAAATATACACAGTGTACAGTGTATAGGGGCCAGTAGTAGAACTACTATACTGTAAATAGAAGTAGGTAGGAATATAAATAGAAGTGATTTTTATATGTAGTGCATTTCGAATATGATAATGAAAATAATACAAATTAAAAAATATTTTAATTTAGGAAATTTTTGGCGCCCCATTTTGTTTGGCGCCTCTAGACAATTGCCTTATTTTGCTCATTGGCAGATACGGTTCTGCTGGTAATCAAAGTAAATTAGCTAAGAAGTTTAAGCATCAAAATTTATTAAGAGCGATTAACATGGGATTTTGGTTTCTGAGATTAAGGACCATAAAGAACTGATTAGACAAAAATCTTAAAAAAACTCGAGTGATAATAATCGAATTAATTGCACAACTTACACAACATCGTTAGATTAAAACAGTATTTATTTGCTGATGTATTTAAAAAAATTAAATTTAAAAACATGTTTTCGAATTATTCAAATTCGATAAAATGTTGAAAAACCACACACTTCCTTTAATCTAAAAATATTGTAATTTAGAGCGAAATTCATTAGTCTGGATGTCAAAGTGAGAAACATAAATACCATAAAGTCAAAACTGGATTCGGAACAGAACGAAATTATTTAAATTTGAAAAATGTTTCTTTTAAAATCCCACTTCTGATTTTTTTAAATTAAAATTTAAACCAAAGTTTGGGGTTTTAATAATTCTTCAAAATAGAATTTAACACAGTTCAGTGCCTGTCAGGTAAGTAGCGTAGAATTTGCCCGTTCCAGCTAGGAAGATTGCCTGCTATTTTATGAATCTTGTCAGCGCAAGAATTTGTAACGGTTTCTAGAAGCTGGGACGTAACCTGCCATCAGTACAACTTTTTTCAAGATCCTTTCCATGTTTAACAAATTACTGAGCACAGAAATTTGTGTGCAGAAATAGTACGTTCTGTTCTGCTCTGTTTATATTTTTTTCTTCAGAGTTTAATGTATCTACACTAAAAGTGATAATAGGAGCGGGTAATAACTCCTTGGAGATAACTCAGATTTTTTTTAACAAGTACAACGTAATTACTTAATTTTAGTTGTCGAACTTATCTAATGTTTTATGTAAATAAATTATAACTAGGTCGTTAACCATTGAGGAGCAACCAATGTCATTTGCAAACAACCAAGACGTCGTCTGTCCGTCTTTCGGCCAGGTCCTGCCTGCATGACAAATTTGAAAGTTTGTTGTCATGAATTTAGCAGTAAAAGAGAAGCGCGGCATCGACATTAACCTCGAACGGATAGGGTAATCAAGAAACAATCTCAGTTGGATTCTTGGACCCAATCTCGAAGTATAATCATCATTACTGCTCGAAATTCGTCTGCAGTAAGTTGGCAGCACAGTTCGTATTTAGCCCTAATGACATAAAATAAAAGCACCGCGAGTACAAAACAACTATACGCGCTTCAAATAAGACGAGTCCACCTTACGTGAGCAACGAGATAGAATAAAATAACACGTTATGATGTATGTTTACGTTTTATTTGCTCCTGCAGGAATAGGTGAATATTGCTGCTACTGCAGACGGATACAGTTACGAATTACATACATAGTATACCATTGCCAAGAGACATCGCGTGAGGGTATTTACTTGAACTTTCCACATACTTTCAGAGAAGAGCGAATTCACCCAGCAATTATTTGAACAAAAACATAATTTTTTTAAAAATAGAACAAAAATGGAGTTGGAACCATTTTTTAACTTCCACTCTTTTTTTTGTTTAAATATGTTAGAAAATTTGATGTATAACTTGGAAAGTACTTTCTAGAGCTTTAAATACTTAATTGAGAGTAGTTAATAAACAGGGTGTGCCATTTTTTGTTATTGTTGGTAACTTTGGGGTTAATACAAACAAATGGCGTAATCCCGAATTTACTTATCTGTAGCGAAAACTGTAGTGGTCTGCTGTACAAAGCAATATGCGCCTTGTAAAATAGGAGCGTAAATATGTGGGTTCTAGTAGAAGGGGCCCCTCACGAATAAAAATTAAGGCAGGTGGAAGAGATGCGAATTTAAAATATAGATAGATTGCAACGCACCAAAAATTAAGAGACCTCTAAAAGGTGGCCTTTAAAAGAGTGGCAGCTAAAAATCGTTTTTTGTGAATACCTAAGACGACCCTAGACCAATTTGGATGAAATTTGGCACGCTTACTAACCAAGTGAATTTACATGTATGCCAAACGATAGTTTTTTAAAATTCGCTGGAAGGCACCAGTTGCGGGCAGAAAGAAGCCTTCAGTTTTTCTACAGTAACTTTTTTGTGTAAAATTATTTAAAACTTTGTATAGTAGAAGTAAATGCGGAATTTGATTCTCTATAAAAAAAGTTATTTTTTTATTTTTTTGGTTTTTAGTACGAAGCGCATCGTTTACGAGATATTTAAACTTGTCAGTTTATAGAAAGTTTTCACCTTATTTTTTAGTAAGGCATCTGTCTCTGAACGGGAGTCCATGTTTTTCAATACATCTTGTATAGCTTATGAGTAGCCATAACATAGCAGATAACGATTCACGAATTCCAATTCAAAAATTCGCCATTCGCGGTTTTTATGAGTATAAAAATAATCAGGGGTTCGCAATCGTCAAAATTATTGGTAGCTTAACACAATGGCGATACTTTTAAAATAACTTAAATTTTTAAATTTGAAACCATTTAATCATAGAAAAAGTAGTTAATTTTTTAGTAATTATTGAAAAATCACCAGATTTACGCGATTTTTTAAAAGTGTTCACCAATCACCATACATTATTAAAAATCACCAGATCTGGTAATTTTTCACTAGACCTGGCAACACTGCCGGTCACGGGAAGTCGGTAAAAGGCGCGCCTATTCAGTGATTACTGCACCTTGATATCCCCACTATTTTTTTTGCAGCTGTTCATTGTACTTTTTGCCAATGTGCATGCAGAACTATTAAGAATAACAGATTGGTTGATTGTTTCGTAGCTAGCAGCGTTAAGGCTAGCCTTCGTGTATGCAAAACAGTGTTTAACGGCAGCGGTCTTCTATTTATTTGGCGTCCAATTTCTAATGTTACACGGTGTTGTTAAAAAATAAACACTCCCTTTTTTTAAAATTTAAACTTAGAAATTGAGTTTTTTTTTATTCTCAAAATTATGGGTAGGCACTGCCCACACTGCCTAATAGGGCGGATCGCCACTGCTGTGAGATTACATCTCAGGATGAACTCAACACAAAAAAAAAGTTTATACGAACATGTATCCCGAAACGCGTCTTTACAGAGTTACAGCTTCTTTTATGAAATATTTATGATTTAATACAATGGCGGACGCAAATAGCTTACAACTACGTGTTATTTAATTTTGGGTGGGAAACGTACTCCCAAAGTTACCAACTATACAATTGAAGCACCCTGTATAACGTGTTTGTCATTTATCTTATACAGGGTGTCCGCGCGAAAAGTTCGAAAAGTATGCTTCCGGTTTCAGCAAAAATAATCCCAGATTTACTACTTTAAATACGTAATTTTCTTTTCTAAATATTTTAGATCTTTACAATTTTTGAAGTTTTGCTTAGAAAATTTTATTCTCCATAGAAAAATGCACAAAAATGGTAGTTGAAAGTCACAATATCTAACAATTTTCGAAACAATTCAAGTTTTCTGAAAAATCAAGTCGCCATGAAAGGGCCAAGTGTTTCCCTAAGATGCAAAAATAGTCGTACAAACTTTGAGAGTAAATTATACACATCGAAACCGATCGTACTAAAATTTGAAGCCGAAAGTATGTGTAGAATACAAATCTACGGTTCTTTTTCAAATGCGTCTATATTGAAGTTAAGCACCCCTCCCTCCCCCCTATTTTCTGAAGCAGTCTTCTGGTTTTATATAATTATAATATAAACAAAAATTCGATAGCAGGGGTAACCGGAAGGTGATAGAAAGATCGCGCTTGCGCAGATCGTATATTCGACATGCGTAGAATACGAATCTTTCGACCACTCTTTTTTTTTGGGTAGATCAATCTCGTTACTTTGCGGTTTAATTACAGTGTAATCTGATATTTTAAACCTAAATTGGGTTTCCTAGGGTAACGCGTCTGGGCTGTAAAGTGTATGCAGACCCACACACAAACAGACACTATAGCGCAACTTGGTTTTCTGGTATTCAAGAACCCTAAAACGTGCATTCCCATCAACATCTCAAGGTCTGACACGACGATAGCAAGACTTTCTGTAGCGAGGGGGGTAAGAAAACAGTCGGGCAATCGCAGCTGAAAATTTAAAATATGTTTTAAAAATTATGACAATTTTAAAAAAATTTAGAATATTTTTAAAATTGTCGAAAAAATGTCAAATATTTTTACACCGGATGCTTTTTAAAGGTTTAAAGTTTTAACAATTTTGCTTTTCTTTTTTCAACATTTTTGAAAAATTTTGATTACTATGAATTTTAATTATAAATTTTGAAAATTATTGCATATTTCAAAAATTTTCAATATTTTACAATTTTCGAAATTTTACAGATTTTAAGAAATATTAAAATTTTTTCGAAATGTAACATATTTTGTTTTGAAAATGTTTGAAAATTGCGACGATTTCAGATATACTAAAAAAAGTTTAACAATTTTTAAATTTTGAAAATTATTAAAAATTTTGAAGTTTCCTAAATTTTGGAAAATTAAAAAAAATAAATTGTGAAAATTTTATATAATTTTAAAACATTTTGATATTTTGAAAAATTTCAAAATATTGAAAATTGCACGGAGTATTTGTAGCGACAAAAAATAAGTACTTGTTTTTCAATTCATACTTTTTTGTGGTATGCTCATAAAAGGGTTTCGGTTGATTTGATCGAAGAAATTTGTTAAATTACTTCTAGGAGCAACGTTACGTGGTATCTCAATTTTTAGCCAACCAAAGAAAATTAATTAAGGACTGCCATACAAATAAAATCAAAATTTAATCCGAACAAATCATAGAAAACATTTATATTTTTGCCGTAGTACCGTTATTATATCCGTAGTCGGGGGGTGGGGGGTGGGGTGGAAGTAGAGAGGACTCCCGATTACCTTATATATTTTCCTGCTACGAGCACCCGAATTTCCTTAAAATTGTCTATCAATTATCCTTCTTGACCACATTTACCTAATGCAATTTCCATTCACTGACCCTCATTTAGAATAATAAGATAACTCTTCGTATTTAGAAATTTTTTTTCTCGAGGAAAAGAATATTGATTAGATCATTGACTTTTCGTGGTTAAGTTTTGTTTAAACAATTCAAACAATCGATTATACAATTATAATGAAAACCCCTTTTAGTTCTCACAGGGATATTATTTATACGTTCAGATGTACATTTCTAAAATCGCCTTTAGTTTAGTGAAGATGGCTGCGTAGCAGCCGAAAAATACATCTGAACGTGCAAGCAATAGTTCTTGTTACAACAAAAGGCGCTTTTTCCTCATAATATTATTATTTTATCGCGTTTTTTTAAACAATAAACATTAAAACAATCGATAAATCCAATACGTAATTATTGATTATAGGTACATAAAATACTTTATGCACGGATGTATCATAAATTGACAATTATACACGAATTTCTTTGTCATAAACGTCTTTTTATAGCCCATGGACTTCTTTATTGCCCATGGGCTATAATGAAACGTCAAACAACGATATCATACCTAATAGAAACAGTTTAAACACTTGCAAAATGAAAAGTTTTAGGCAATATGGCTATACCGTTGTTTACCCGCTACCATAGTTACGCTTCAAATCTTAAATTTAATCAAAGCAACGCTAGATGTGGGTGGAAAATTCAATTTATTTTATAAATATTTTCAATTTATTTTACAATTTTTTTTTAATTAAAAAACATTCATCCGTGCATAAAGTTGTGTATGTACCACGGGCGTAACTTGCTTTTATGGCCTTCGACGTATTCTTAGCCCTCGGCTGCCGCCCCGGGTTCAAAATTACGTCTTACGCCATAAAAGCCTCTCTACGCCCTTAATACATAAATAACTATTATTACTTCAACAATATTTATGTATTTTAACCTCACATAATAACCGATTAATCGATTTATGAATTATTTTGCACAGCCCTGTATATAAATATTTTTTTATCTAAATGTTTCAAAATAATTTACCTCTAGTTTGAGGGTGCTCTTCGTCTTTAAACAAGTCGCCAAAGAAAACTGTAGCAAATATCGATACACGCTACACGCAGTTTTTACGCCTTAGTCGTTTTATTTACGTTTTTTCTGTATAATCCTGCGTACTACGATAAGATAATTTTAATATTATTTCATTAATGAACTGTGTAAATACAACCAACAGAAACTATAAACTTATTCCTAAAAAACTATTAAAATTATCTTCGTCACTATATCAGCAGAATATTTCTATTAACATTTTATTATAACAGTATTAGAGGACAAGTTTCATTTATTTATAATAAATAGAACTCGTAGAAAAAAAAGGTCAAATTGTGTTTAAGGTTTCATAATTGTTTAATAAAATTTCAATGTAAAAAGCAAGTTTGCATAACTGAACCAATACAATTAATATTTAAGTATCCAATTTCAAATTAATTCACACTAATTTAGAAGTAAATCATTAATTGTTATAAAATTAAATTTTATTATTACACAATACGCAACCAACATTTTTTTTATCATAAAAGTTATGAACATAACATAATTTCTATGCCACCGATGAAATTAATATAAAGGCGGATGTTGTGTAGCATCATCTAGGAGGCAGTAGCGGAACTGCCAAAATTATAAACTCATTCGCACTTTCTTGAACCTGTCTTTCCCCAAATAAATCCCAAATTTTCAAATTTCTTATTTAAAAAATTATAAATGTAATTGTGATTTTCTCCTTAACTTAATATTTAAAACAATTCGCCAGAAATGTTTTTATAATGTAATAATAAATCACACTACAGAAATTCAACACATAATGGCAATGATGGATTAAGTAATGTGAGCTAGGTTATGCCAATAAATTAGACCTTGTCGTTTGTACGAGCGCGGTTTCATTCTATTATTAATTTCCACAATAAAATAAACGTCACAATTATTTTCCTATCACAATGTAATATAAAATATGTCATACTTTTATGGTCGGAAAGCATTGTTTTGCTGTGCGCTGGGGAAAAGACAATTAAAAAATTCTTTTTTGGTGCATAACAAGCCTGAAAAATTGGTGAATCCTACGTTGAAAAATAACTTTCATACAAGAAGTTAAAATCTAATCAGTTGTTTACTTTATTTACGCTTTCGCCCTCATAAAACCTTCCAAAATCACATGCTTTTGAGAGAAAATTGCAAACTAGTTTGTAACGAAACATCAATGAAATCTCCATTTTTATGAAGTTTCTGGAATAACGGAAAAAACAGTGGCGTAAATATCAGGGGTTAAGTGGGTACTGAGAACGCAGCTCAACTAGGAAATACGAAAGGGTATTAAACCTACATCTAAAAATAAAAGACTTAAAAAGAATTTAAAAAAATAATTTCATGAGTTATCGAATAACAATAAAAAACTGGCAAAACCAGCGAGCAATTTTCGAGCAGCAACACCATTAGATGTGATAACTGCGCAACTGAAATAAAGATTTGACGGATTGAGAATAGAAACTTTTACACCCATTTTCCAGTCAACCTTAAGAGATTCATCTAACAAGTTGGTAAATCTAGTAGAGGGTCTTTCATGAATACCTACCCAGAAAACAGGTTAGAATTTAGGATAAAACATCTCCGGCAAAAATAATCCCTGAAAAATATCAGCGGAAGAAAAAAACCTTGAAATAAAAACTCCAGGAAAAAAAACTCGAAAAAAAACCGAAAGAAGCCTGGAAAAATACTCCGAAAAAAATACGCGATAAAAAAATCCGCTGGAAATTAAAGCCCCTTAAAAAAGACCCTAAGAAAAGTCAATAGAAATAAAAGCTCCAGAACTAAAATCTTCGAAAAAGTTCCGTAAATAAATCCTCGGAAAAAAAACGCGAAATAAAAGACGTAGAAAAACTCCGCGAGAAAAAAATTAGAAAAAGCCTCGGGAAAAAATACCCAGGTTATAACAGCCCCAGTAAAATAAAACTGTAAGAAAAAGCTCTTGGAAATAAAAGTGCAGAATAAGGTCCCCAGAGAAAAGCTCTAGTAAAAAAAAGCCCGGTTAAAAACTCGTGAAAGAAACCCCTGTAAATGAAAAGCCCAGAAAAAAAAATATCAAGAAAAATATTGTAAAAAAATCCCCTGGAAATAAAAGCTTTTAAAAAAAAGCTCATATATTTAAAAGCCCCAAGAAAAAACAAAAAAAAACCTTTAGAAATAAAAGCTTTAGAAAGAAAAGCTCCACGATATAGAGCCAGTAAAACAAGCTCTGAAAAAAATTCTCGGAAAAAAGGCGCTGGAAATAACCGACCCAGGAAAAAAGCCTAAGCTTAGTCTAAGAACAGAAGAAAAAAACTTGAAGGAAAAGCCCGTGGAAGTAAAAAACGGAGAAAAAAAACTCCCGAACAAACAGTAAAAAAAAGGGAGAAAAAACTTCGAAACAAAGACCTGGAAAATAACTGCCCCAGAAAGAAAAACCCGGAAAGATCCCTAAAAAACAAGCCTCTGCATGTAAAAGCCCTAGAAAAAGAAGCCCTGAAAAAAGCCTCTGGAAATAAAAGCCTCAGAAAGAAAAACTTCGGAAAAGCCCCAGTAAAAAAAAACTTCAAAAAAAAAAGGTTTCCGAAAAAAATTCTCGCAAGAAAAGCAGCTGGAAGTAAACGACCCAGAATAAAGTCCCAGTAAAAAAAGCCTTAATAAATGAAAGCTCCAGAACAAAAAGCCCGGACGAAAAAGCCCCTGGAAATAAGAAAAGCCTCAGAAAAAGTTCCCCCAAAAAAACAGTTAAAAAAGCCGCGAAAAAAAAAACTGTTGGAAATAAGGGCCATCAAAGAAGCCCGGAAAAAATACTTTGGAAATGAAAGCGTCTGGAAATAAAAGCCCCTGAATATGAAAGCCCCAGAAATTATTCCTTGATAAGAAAAAGGTTCATGTTTTGGAATTCCAAGGAATTAAAAAAGTGAGTTTATAAATTTTCTGGCGGTGAATGACTGGGTGGGCTTCTATGTGTGAGTGTGGGTTGCGCCTCATAACTCCGAACGGATGGTCCGTTTTCGATAATTGTCGAAATGGCAAAACATTCAAAATCATAAATTCACCGTCAAAATAAGCTTTGACAAAATCCGATATCAGAAGCGAAAGTTCAACATGTTTTTTGGTAGCATTTTTCCGTAAAAAAAGTTTATCTGAAACCTTAGGACAAATCCATTATTTTCTAGCTTCAAATAGCGGCCGCTACAATTTTTTTTAAATTTTTACTTTAACGTCTTATTACTCAAAAACGAATTCACAGTATTTGGTATTAAAATAGACCTAGGGGGAGACGGGAAGATAATGTCGATAATGACACTATCTATGAGAGAATCGCCTTTCTATAAAAAAAAAATTGCGAAGAGACTGTTTTTTCAGGGGATGTTTTTACCTGGGGATGTTCTTACCGGGGCTTCCTTTTTACTCGTTTTTTTCGGGATTTTTACCTGGGTCTGTTTTTTCCAATGTCTTTTCCGGGCACCATCAGATTCGTTTGCAAAAGAGATCCTTAGAGCTGCTTAAACATGATCTTTACAGCAACATTTTAGATTTGGCCAAATTAGCTATTGTAGATTATAAGTTTATCATCATATACGCAGGTGTTTACAACTTTTACAATGATTTTGATGATACCTGTATCAGTTGCCAGTGTAGAGAACTCTTTCTCCAATTTATTATCAAAAATTTTGAGAGACTTGATACTTGAACGACGCTTCACGCTGATCAAATTTAGCAATGTTGTTAAATGAAAATAAACCGACCAGCAACCTTGATTTGGTAAAAATTATTAAACAATTTGTTAGTACCAAAACGAGAAAAATTATATTGAAAGCCAAGAAACACCCCCTGATGTATGTATTTAAAAAAACCTGCGTATAACAATAGCATTTTAGACAGAGAAGACCTACAACTTTAAGCAGGGTCCGAACCGTCGGATGCTCTACTTTTTTCAGTACCAGCTTAATTTCCAGAGAACTTTTAAGCCGCACAATATAACCGACAAATTTGGGCAGAATTTGGCGAGTTGCTCAGCCGCATATAAACCTAAAAAGAATCATTCTAGGAATCGGAACCGGGGTCATCCAACTCAGAGGCACATACTCGACTAACTAAGCTATAGCCGAACAATATTTTATCAGATAAACATAATCGACATAAATAAAATCCTCACTGTACGCCAATGGCTATATGATAAATTAAAAAAAAATAAGTAAGCAGTACACAAACTTATTCTATTTCAATTAATTTGGATTATTTTTGTAACACCGGCAGCTGCTTCAAAGCACTTTTCTCGAAAACGGGGCATCCTACGTTAAGTACCCATTTATACCTTTTTTGTGTAAAATTAAGTTCTACATATAAATCTTGTATGAAAAATTACAAGTTCCAAACCATAAAAAAGTTAGAAGCAAAAAAAGGAAGGTGAGTGCTATCACCAATAGTAGTAGTGGAGAAGAGCTCAGGCATTACTGTGAAAATGATTCAAGCACAATATTCAAATTTATTGTTTGGGCCTCTATGCCATATTTAAAGAAATTGAACCGAGCGTTTCAGACATATTACCAGTAAACAAATTTTTCTGGGCCCCATTTTGGAGTCATTTTATAAATTGGCATGGAAGAGGATAAAAAATAGTGTTATGCACATTATTAAAATTTTCACCATTATTCTGAATCACCCTGTATAATTCATATGTTAACAGGGGGCGGAACTACAATTAGTGGGCCCCCCGCATCGATATCGTTGTACCCCCCTTAGGAAAATTAAAAATAAACAAAAAACTATGTGGAAGTTTGGTGCACCCAAAACGCCTTAGAATGCTCGGGTCCTACGCGCGGTTGCGGGCCCTAAGTTACGCCACTGGTAATCAACTACCCCCTGGGCCGTGTATTTGTCACAATTACCTTCACCTAGAAACCGTTCTCAGTTTGTTTCAATTTTTTCTGGAAAATTAGACATTTTCTATGGAACATTTCTATGCCTACTTAAATGGAGCATGTCTCTACTTCTCCAGAGTCAGTCGTACCAGAACCCAACACACAGTATTAAGTATTAAGTCACTCACCCCTCTCTAGCTCCCTCTCTCTTAGTTTTAAATAAATAGACCTAAATTTTAGTTCAAAACACGAGGAGAAGTACCCAATCATGTATTTCTTCAAAACATCAAAAATTGCAAACGAAACAATTTTATTCTCACCAAAACTGACCGTTACCTTCATGCCACAGCAAGTGGCATTCATTATTGGTACATCTTGAAATAAGTAAAGTATAAAGAAGCAGAAAGTGCACATGCCAGCAGCGCTATAAATTTATCACCGTATGCCAGTGCAGGCGGTTTTTGTCCTCCGGTTCTTGTTGCTCGTTGCAGAAGTGCTGCGCAAAAACGGTCAGCAATGGCGACTTGGATATTTGAAATTCAAGCGTGCAATTCATGAAATGCCTTAACTGTCAGACTTGTCAATTGCATAACCAATCCGGGTAGGCTCAAACCACGCCTACGACCAAATACACAACAATTGCATTTAAGTGGACAACTTTTTTCCCTGATGCAGTTTCGCTTTTTAACGGGTCATCTTGCGCGAGCATTAAATGTTTGAAATAGTTCTAAATAGTAGCTGCAAATTTGGATTTTTAAACCAATAATCGAAGTTCCAGGAATTTGCTATGCCAATAAAGAAGGAAAATATTTAATTTCAATTTCTTATCGTTTTAGTTCAAAATATGTGAGCTAAATCTAATCTAAATCTCTGTACCAATTTTTAAAACTATGCCCTTGTCTAATTTTTATTATAACAGTTTATTCAAAAAACGTGGCTTCTTAAACGGTTTATTCACAGAACATACAGTGATAAAACCTTTTGTTTATACATTGGCAATAACTGACGTTATCAACAAAACTTTAAAAAAATTGAAAATGCGATAGATTGCTTTATCTAAATCTAAATTAATCTGTTTTGATAAACCTAAAATGAAAAAATCTTAAAGGTTTAGGTACGGCGATCAAGGTGGCTATTCTGTTAGTTAAGTTACGTCTATGATAGTATTGGTTTCATAATTTGGGTATATATTCTACAAAAAGAAGCGTCTGTCCAGTGTTCTTAATGGAATGGTAAGTGTATTTCGAGCCTTCTCTATCCTCTAATTAATACATGTCTCTGAATTTATTTTTAAACACCTTAGGGTTTAAATTAAACCAAGTCTAACTGTATTTTGCGTTTATTTTCCCGGAATAGTAATTTTAATACAATATCAGCATTGCTTCTTAAATAAAAAGCAATAATTTTACAACATTCGAATACTTATAAAGAGAATTATCTAAAAATTAGCGCAATAGAAAAAAACCAAATTGCAGTTTTATTTTTCTTCAATTACAAAATTTAAAGAAAATTTTCATAATTCTGAAAAGCCGCTAACTTTGCTAATATTTCCAAATACTTTCTGAGAAATGTGTAAAAATACTGTTTTAATGTGTTTATAATCAAGCTGCATAAAACCCATGAAAATTTTGGTGGAATGGCTAGGAGCTATAGCTTATACAGTGACCAGCAAAATTTTTATAATTAGAATTTTCCAAAAACTTTTTTTTGGGATCGCTTCTGTATCTCAGGTAAGCTTTAAATTGATTAAGACATAGGTCACGTGACTTCAGGTTTGGCGGGAAATTCAAAACGATTAAATGAATTGGAGAAAAATCGCCGTATTTGAGAAAATATCAGAACAATTTGTTCCAAATTTTGCACGTGCCATTAGAATTGGATTCTGAACCCTTTCTTCCTCTAACTTTTTTTAATATTTTCTCAGATTTTATGCTAATTTATTTAATTTTTTGAACTGCCCGCTTAACATGTAGTCACGCGACCTATTTCTAAATCAATTTTTAAGTTATCTGAGACGCAAAAGCGATCCTGAAAATAATTTTCTGTAAAATTCTAGTAATAATAATTATCTCCACATCTTGGGAACATTTTGCCGGTCACTGTATAAATAAATAGACGAATTTTGTTGCGGAAATAAATTATCAAACAATTTTCCCACCCTGTACAATTGATTGCGCTATACCACCTAGCGCTTTCCGCTACGCTCCAGGCACGGCCAATCAATTGAAAACATCCTAGGAAGCATAACCAATAGCATTTTACCATGTACAAAGAAAAAATTATAAAAACTCATGCAAATGACTAATGGGAAAAATCAATTTTATTATATTTTAATTGTCTGCTGACGTCACAGCCCGCCAACGCTAATTATTGTAGACATCAACACGAACGCTGCAGTCAAGATCTTTGTACTTTTATTCGGAATTTGGGGGGTGTATAGGGGAATCAGGGCACCGCCACTACACAAAGCTCAATGTGCTCATAACGCCCAATTAATCGAGAGAACCACAACGCCAAAACTGCTACAGGCATATAAAGCCCGACATGTCCACAACGCCCAGTCGTTTTATATGACCGAAAAAAACGACCATTATGCCCACTTGCGCTCGTATAATATCGGTCTTGTTAATCAGAACTCAGAGGCACACAACGCTCAACATTCCCGCGTTGCATTATTGGTTTATTTTAAAAACTATTTCTTCCTGAAAAATTACCAACAAAAGTGAACAAGCTATTAAATTGTCGTAAAAATGACTTTTAGTCACAGTTAGAAGTTTAAAAAATTTTAAATACTTTCAGTTTTTTTAATTTTTAAAAATTTCGAAATTATCTAAAATTCTGAAATTCTTAATGTCGAAATATTTCAAAATTTTCAAACTCTAAATGTTATACATTTTCAAAAGGTTTCATAATTTTGGACTATCTTTGAAATTTCATAATTTTTTAAATATTTACTACTTTAAATTGTTTAAAAATATTTCTAAGTAATTAAAATTTTCCAAAAATTTTGATGAAACAACATTTTTTAATTTTTAAAGAACATCCGGTATAAAATAATTTCAAATATTTTTCGAAAATTTTAATAATAATCTTACTTTAAAAAAAAACTGTTTGTATCTAATGCGCGTGTTTATGCGACAGATATTTTGAAACATTAAAAAAGAAAAAAATTCACGTTGGCAACGTCACTGACGAATTTGACGCGGTCCACACAAACCGCGGGATAATTTTGTACCAAGGTAAGTTTCGTTATTATTGACAGTAATGGTAAGGTAAACCGGGCCCACCTACTTTTTCTTTGGCTCACCCTTCCAAAATATTCTAGTTACGTGCCTGCTAATCCGTCCCTGTTCGTGGCCTTACTTCAGTTGCGAGTTCTTCGTCTATTCCATAAAAAAAGGAAATAATTTCCTGCCTCCAAACCGTATTATTTCCAAAGTTCTAACTTTTAAATTGTTTAAAGTACGTAATCCCGTCATTTCCTGGCATGAGATAAAGCTTTTGCTTTATTTAAAGCGATTAAATTTTGATGTCTAACATTTCCGCAGTTGTTAATTATGATAGCGTCCTCTGAAGCTACTAGAGCATAACCAAGGACGAAGACATGTGGCAACTTAATGGTTTAAATAAAAGCAAAATGGTTGTTAAAGCTCTTTATGAATGTAGCTATTTAAATCTAGACAGGACATACATTTTAACAGAAAGTCAACATTTTAATTGTTTTTAAATACTTCGTTAACAATCAATTTTAATAATTTAACCAAATATTGTATCAATAAAAGTAAACGAAATAAATAAAGAACCCCAAATTTGTTCCGAATATTTTCAAAAACATTGTTATTATACATAGCGGTGGACAAATCACCTCCGCGTTGTGTGGGGGGGGGGGGGGAGCCAGCTAGGGGGCCCCGACGTCTAAGAAACTCATAAGCAAAAAACAAGAATAAATTTTCACATTTCTCAACTTGAAAAAATATTATGTTAGACGATTTAGTTTTTTATGATTCATTTGCTAGTAAGAGAGTAAACTGACGCCGACACCAATCTTTGTCTACTCTACGGTGTGAAATGCTGGCAGACTTCCTTGGAAGGTACAAACAAAGCGTAAATCAGTGCCTAAACAAAATAAATTCTGAATCTGATGCTAGGGTGTGTGTTTTGAGTTTGATAATGATATTTTGTCCATTGACCAGAACTAGAGGCTCATTCGCTTCATCACTTCTGATTATTTTATACGATTTTACACGTTAGTTTCATTCGAGCGCTTTAAGGGTTATAACACTGCACTGCAGGCAAACAAAATATGAATGGTGATTAGTATTGCATATTAAACGTGGATCGGAACGGTATTAATTATATTATCAGTAATTTACTGAATCCAAAGTATAATTACTGACCGAGTGCGAGTAGTGCGTAAAAATAGAAATTAAATAAAAACAACTCTCGAAAAACGGCGCGTTTTTATAATAATTTTTTGGGGGCCCATAAAAGTTTCTTGCCAGGAGGGCCTGCCACTTTTCGTTCCGCCACTGATTATAAACAAAACAAGCGAAAACCTTGTTCGTTACTAATCCAATCAAATACAGTAACTTTCAAAAGCTCGATATTTAATTCCCCAAAGAATACAGATAAAGATCGTGTTGATCACGTATCGGGCTTAATTAATTGCTCGGCCTGAACAAGAGGCTACTGTTAATTACTCGTAAAACGTCCTCTCCATGTGTGGTGCACTCCAAAACCGTTTTACAATTCGTAGCGCTGCTCCTTTAAGGTCTTGTACCGACCGCGACGTCCGCGGATTCGCGATGTTTATACAAAGGGCGCCAGTTGACAGCCGAAACGAGTCACTTCTGAATTTCATCAATTAGGCTTTTAGTATCTTTAACATTTTACCCTGTGCGCGGTAAACTTCAGCTTATAAAACTGGCAAGTTCAAGTTGAATGTTGCGTTTTTCACCTAAGACTGGTATTGCGACCACGTATGGAATAACAAGGCGACATTCTTGATCGTTTTGTAAGCTTCAGTTCGTACAGAAATATTATCTATTTTTAAACTATGCGAGGTGTGGCAGTTTTATTGATTAGAATAGACTTCACATTTCAGAATGTACTGCTAACTTATAAGCAGAAACTAGGAAATAAGCTCGGTCAAAACATGGGAGAAAGATGAGAACCAACACCTCCTAAACATTACTGCAAGCACAGAATAAAAATCTCGGTGTAAACAATTCATAATTGCTGAAATTAGAGAAGAAACTGTGGCCACCTAGCTCGCCGGACCATATTCCATAAAAATTTTAAATTGTGACATTCAAAATGTCAATAACGATACGGTCTGGCAAGCTAGGTGGCTACGGTTTACGCAGACAGGCCGCGGCTGGTTTAAAACATGTTTGCCAACTTTTATTTATATAACCCTATAGGGGCAAGATAAAAACCAGCAACTCCTAAACACTACAACAGGCACAGAATAAGAATCTAAATCTTACTAGATTTCGTGAAAACAAGTCATAATTATTGTTCAAAATAGACGGAAACCAGCAGCTCCCAAACATTACAGCAGGTACAGAATAGGAATTTAAATCTGACTGAACTCCGTGAAAACAAGCAATAATTGTTGAAGTTATAGGAGAAACTGTGGCCATTTAGCTCGCCGGACCGTATTCCCATAGATATATTAAATTGTGACATCCAAAATGTCAATAAAGATAATAAAGGCAAGCTAGGTGGCTTGAGTTTACTACGCCTCTGGTTTAAAGCATGTTTGCTAGTTTTTTATTTGGGGGAAATAATATGGGAACCAGCAGCTCCTAAACATTACAGCAGACACAGAATAAGAATTTAAATCTTACTAGACTCCGTTCATAAATGGAAATTTCAAGCTTTTTTAAATTTCTTTCGTACAAACAAGTTTTTTTGGGCGGGGCAAATTTCGAATTTATTTTGCCGATTGGACAACCCTACTCGGACGTCTAGCCCGGCTTAAAAAATTTAAAAAAAATCTGAAGATGGTCGAATTCGAAATGGGTGCTCCTTCTAGAGCCAAACTTTGTCCCATGAGGAACTGTTATTGGAATCCGATATAAAATTTGGGCATAAGTGTGGCAATAGAGGTTTAGAATTACAAAAAGAGCGCCCAAAACAACACTTTAGCGGTCCATGGCCAACCGGTTATTCGGATTTACGCCAATAATTATAAAATTGTGTTTACATTTGCTTTAAGAAGACGTTTACTTCATAATATCACCATAATAAACACACGTGTCCCAACTGCCCTCACATAGGAAAATATAACAACTTACACAATAAAAAGCAATGGTAATCGAATACGGTCCGAAACAAAGGACAGAAGCATTGCGTTCCAACAATACAAACACACAGTTTAAACTCAATTTTCTTATTTGCATCAAAAACTGTACAGTTCCGATGCATACCAGTACATACGAATCTGCGTCTTATATAATAGACGCGTAAATATCTGGCTTCTAGTAGCGAGGGTTCGTTGCCACTAAAAGTAGAGACAGATAGATGGAAGGCATCCGGAATTAGTATATAGTTTATTTTATTATTCAAATAACATCAGTTTTCTTCTTTCAATTTTGTAGAAGAATAAGCAACAAAACAACAATTAAGTGTTTATTTCTTGCTGCTTTCACACCTTAACTGATATAGAACCTACAAATGGTCTGAAACGACCAACTTTTAATATAATAGATTTAAATTGATGGCGCAGCCTATTCTAAAAACATAAAATACGAATAATACAACAACATTAGAATCTCGAGTAAAAAGTAAAGGGCGAGAAATACTTGAGCCTTTGAAATAAAATACAATTTTGTACCAGAAATACTACTCTATAGATTGTCAAAAGTAAAACCAAAAGGTATTAATTACCAAAACTATTTTTATAAAAGTGGCCTTCAAGGTCGCCAGATTTTATTCTTAATGAATTTTGCATTGTTTTGCATCTAACACAAAAAGTCAACATGCATTAGATCTGGGAGAGCTAGGTGGCTAAAATAAGAGCAATCGTTTATTTTTATTATTTTCTAAGGTATTTAAATTAATTTTGAAAAAACTAAGCGTATCATAGCAAAAAAGGGGGGAAATAGTACTACAGCTTAAATTTATTACCAAAAATAATGTTCCCACTAGACTATGTAAAAACAGGAAGTAATAATTGTTAATAATCAAATATTTCATTGTGTCGCACGAAAAACACTAAATTTCGATAGGGATAACGTCTGGCGAGCTAGGTGGCTACGATTTACTCTAACATGGCGAGCTCTGGATTACAACATTTGCACTAATTTTAGCTTTTATTTACACCAGTTTATCTTATTATCTAACGAAAAAATCATCAACTATTTATTTTTTAGAAATATTCGCTGACTGTTCTATTTTTAAATATTTTTTATTGTTTGTGAACACATTTTCTTGCATGAAATCTACAAATGGTCTGGAAAGTTCAATTTAAATGTGTTTTGGAACATCAAATAAGGAGAGAGATAGAAATGTATTAGTTAATAACTGTCACGATTTTAAACCTGTATGTGTATTAATGAATTAGTTAAGGTATAAGTTATAAGTTTGATTCTTAACCAGGAAGAATCCAATTACAAAATTAGAATATCGAGATCCTAACATAAGAGTGGATAAGCAGACCGGAGCCGTAGCTCAAGATTGCAGTCCGAGAGAGCAGAAGATGCTACAAGATAAGGCCATAAATTTGCGGCGACAAGTAGAGCTGTGTTGCTGATTTCAGCCACCAGATAGCGCCATAGACATGCTTTATATTATAATCGTCTAACCGACGTCCCCTTTTGAAATCCGCCGTTCGTGCTCGCCTTACATTGTCGTGCTAATATTGTCAACTTCTAAAAGAAACCGATGAATCTCTTCCCGATCAGCTTCGGTAAGGAGATTTCCACGTTCGAATCAAGTTTTAGAAAGTGTTCTGAAGTTCGACTTATAGTATCAGGTTATTCTGTAATAATAGTAATAATAATAACTTCAATAAATCAAGCAATTTGGTAGGATACACTGCACGCGTCAATTAGAACAAATATATCATCTAGGAATTTACCAAAAATGATATGCAATAGTAATTGTTGCTTCAGTGGATTTTTGCAATATCAATTTGGTTTGGTTGCACTGACTGAATATTAAATTTTCTGTTTTCGTTCTAGATTTTTCTACAATCTTTCCACAAAAAAATATATTATTACGTTTATTTTCAACTGTTTTCCACAGAAGCATGAGAAAGTCCAATATTTATTGACCCGTTTCACCATTTCTCTTAAACAACAACAAACCAATGAAAGCGAGGGCGCATTACAATGTACTTGCAATTCTTATGATCATTTTTTCACACTTTACTAAACATAAGTAGATAGTTAGTTGCCTCGCCGACTTCTCTTCATAGGCCACTGGATAAGAACTTATGTGTACCAAAGTATAGTAAGCAATGAAGTTTTCTCTCGTTTTCCACTGATTTTTACTTTCCTGTACCCCTACTGAAATATCGAAACTTACGATTTCATGCAAATTTTCGAATTTGAGATTTTAATGGAAATACGTATTTACAATGTATCTGTCTGTGGGTGGGTGCATGGGTGGGTGGGTGCGTTCGTTCCCCTATATATCCGGAACCCCTTGACCAATTTTTTATTAGGTTTGTTATGTGAAAGTTCTTTAGTTGCAGGTAGTTCTTTGTAAGGTCTTCAACCAGAACCAGAACCGAAATCACTTTTTAGAATTTTGAAACCATAGTGTTGTGGTGAATTGGAAGACAAATCAAATGGTTTTTTTTCCGAATGCTGCATCTTCAAAACTAAGGCCGCTACGAATTTTTGTTAATTTTGACTTAAATGTCCTATCTGAATGCTCAAAAACCAAATATCCAATCAGTACAAATTATCATTTTATTTGTCAGGTTTAAAACCCCAGTTTTGTGACTTTTTGGAGGTAGTCCGAACGCTACTTTTTCTATATAGTTTTGTGCCCTGAGTACAGCCACTGGAGAAGGGGGGGGGGTACAAAGTCTTGGTCGTCGCCGGCTCCAATATTTTTTTTTATTCGAAAACTAGTCGTGTTTGGTATCACACGAAAGGCCAAAATGTCTTCTTTCGATTTTTTTTAAATTTTTTATTTTAATGTTTATTTTGAAAACCAGGGCCATATTGGTTTGATTTGCAACGCATGCAATCCAATCAGCCTTTACGTCCCACTGCTAAGCTCCGGCACTCTTTTCTGCTAGGTGCTTTTCTTAGCGCTAAGGTGGAGTACCTACAGTTTAATGTCGAATCCGAACGACTAAATACCTGAGAAGGTTTCAGGCATTAAGACCCTACTGCTGGCTACACCGGATTGGGGAATATGAGTGGCGGGTTGCGGCATAGATTTTTATTGCTGCATGACTGCGGCGGGGAATCGAACCCCGGACCTTTAGCGTTAGAGGCTAAGCGTTCAACCTCTAAGCTATTCAAATTTCAGAAACCCTATATTAATACTACAGCAAAGCCAACAAAAAGAATTTATTTTATTATTATTCAACTCCAGGGGCGGTTCGTTAGTAAACCAAAAACCCCAAAATCTTAAAATTAGCCCAATCCATTCAAGTTTGACGTTATTTTAAAGATCTTAAAGTCTATTTTCAAAATATGTATCATTTTTATGTTTTGGTGAAATTTGAAGGCACAGAACCGCAATAAGGTAATTTTGAATTTTTAGTTTTTTCGAATATTTGTTCTCGGCAACATTAATTACGTTCAAGTTAAAGAGCGTAATTTTTTGAGTCAGATACATATATGCTTTCATATTGATTTAGGTTCAGAGGTCCCACAGAAATTTCCCGTTTACTAGAGTCTGTTAGATAATTTACAACATTAAATGTTCTCACAGGCACAAATGCTCTCAGATGCGCAAATGTTCACCATTTTTACAAACCTTTGATACCGTAGGCTTAAAAAATTCATCACGTTTTTCAATAAAACAGTTTTCCTAAAGCAGAACCGTATTAAGGTAAATTTAAAATTTGTCTTTTTCCACTATATTTTCATTTGTAATGTCGAAACCGCATACATTAACGCTGTATTATTAATATTTTTATACTGAGTAGGATGTACTTTCTCGTCACATTTTACTTTTTTTTCTAATTTTTGGAAAATTTTAATTTAAGTTTTTAGGAAATTATAAAAATTATGTAGCCTACTTATAATATTTGGGTTTTGAAATTTTTGAAAATTTTGATAAATTTAAGACATTCAAAAGTATCAATAATTAGAAAATTTTAAAAATTTTAAAAATTCTGAATATTCTTGAAAATGCTGAAAAATTTTGAAATTAAAAAAAAAGAAATTTCCAAATTGCGAGATAATTCAGATACTTGAAAATTGTAAAACTTTTTAAAAGTATTGGAAATTGTGAAAAACTATGACTTTTGAAAAATTATGAAATTTTCAAAAATTTTGACTGACAACTTCTGAAAATTTTAACAACTTTTGGAAAGTTTATCTATTTTGAGTTTTTAAAGAATGTTTGAAAATTTAGAAAATTTGTGAAAAAAATGTTTAATAAAATTGCTGCGAGTGGTCAAGTAAAAAAAATTTGAAAATCTTGAAAATTGCCAAGCTTTCAAAATTTCAAAAATTCAAAACAAATTTTGAGTTGAAATTTCTTTTTGATTGTAAATAATGTTTATTCGATGAAATCTAAAATCGATTTTATTATTTAGTTATAGTCTGTATTTTGACGATTATCAAACTAAACCGTTTAGCTAAACGAACAGAAGGACACCTAGAGGTGCTTTCTAAATGAAAAATTGGTTCTATTGTCATTTATCGAAAATTCGTTGGGGGGGGGGGGGCACTGGGGGTCGCAGGAAGATTGGGGCTTGCGCAGATCGGCTACTCGACATGTGTAAAATACAAATCTATGGTTCTTTTCCAAGCATCTATTTTGAAGTGCCCCCCCCCCCTGTTTTAAGGCAGTCGAGTGGTTTTATGATATTTTTTGTTTTCTAGTTGCAGCAAATGTTTACCACTTGAAATCTCAACATCGGTTTCATAATTAGGCGACAGCAGTTTTTTTTAGCAAAAACTCATTTAATCTGTTCAGGTAAACGACCAAAAGAAAACCTCCCAGTGGTGTTTTCCTAATGGAAAATTGTTCCTATTGTCATTTAACATACCGATTTTGAATTCGAAATTCGTACATTATTGAAAAAACAAAAAATCGATGGAGGGGAGCGTTTGCGCAAATTATCTAAAATTCTTTTCCGAGCGCGTCTATATATCCTCTTCCCCCGCAGTCGCCCGCTTTTATAATATTTTGACTTTTCTAGTTGCAACCAATATTTATCCATTAAAATTTTAAAATTGAATTTCACGTTCTATAGACCTTTGTCTGGTGGCCGTATTTCTGCAATCACTCAATTAACTTGTTTAGGTAAACGACCAAAAGGAAACCTTCACAGTAGTGTTTTCTCAATGAAAAGTTGTTCCTATTGTCATTTAAGATGCTCATATCGATTTTTAAGTCGAAAATCGTAAGGTTTTAAAAAAACAAGAAATCAATAGTGGGGGGGGGCACTGGGGGGTAATGAGATCGCGTTAGCGCAGATCGGCTATTTGACATGCGTAGAATACGAATTTAAGGTTCTTTTTCGAGTGCGTCTATATTGACATAGAGCACTCCTCTCCTCACCCCTTTTTTTGCGGCGGACCAACCTCATTTTCTGGCGGTGTTTCTATTGCGATTACCAATCTTTGAGCCAAATTAGGGTTTTCTGCGTTAAGGCTTCTGGACTGTAAAGTGTACACAGTACAGACAGACAGACATCCTACAATGACTATGACAATACGTACAAAGGTAAGTGGTTAAGTAGGGTTCAAGGTTCATAATGTAAATGCTTACCTACATTATCCGAACCTTAAAGAAGGCAATGTACTATTTTTTTTAATAAAAACTTTTAATAGGATGTAAGCATTATACATATTATGTTTCCATATATTCAAAACTGAGGGAGTACTGAGAACTGCAACGTAAAATTCTAGCAATTAAAAATTCCAAAAATACAACTTAAAATAAACTATCAGTTCTAAGTACGTCTCGTATTTAAATTATAAATTATAATAACAATTCGTAAGACGATTTATTTTTAAAATTACGTTATCTTTAAATGAATCACGCGAGTAGTTAGTTACGCAAACTAATAACAGAGAAAGGCAAGACGGTCGTTAAAATTTTTGTTCTTAAGATTTTACATGATTATCTTAATTGAGACAGAATTATCTAGAACCGCTAATAATAAGAAACGATTAAAACAACTTGACTTCGTGTAACACAAGCACTTGCGCCAAAATTTATGGTTTAAAAGGTGTTGGATTTTTTAAATACTGAACTACTTTTACAAATATGCATTATTTCTAATCTAATCATTTTTTAACACATGTAAAAGATGATGCAAAGCTAAGTTAACGACCGAGTTGAAGAACGATGAGATTTCTGTTGAAGAAGTGGCAACGTGGCAAGAGTTAGTCGAGCAATTTTTATTGCAATAATTAACTATTTTATCTCATTGACAAATAATTACAATTAAACCAATTTAAAAAACAGGAACTAAATGAGATCAAATTGAAGACCATGCACTGCGTGAATTTATATTTGAACATTTCTATTTTCATGAATTTTTTGTGCAAAATGAACATGAGAAAATGGCCGAAACACGTCGCTCTGGTACTTTCCCATACTTTTTTCCGTTTTCAATATTCTCGCATAAATAAATTAATTTTAAACCGTTTTAAAAAAATTAAAAATAAATAAATAAAAGGTTATAAAGGTGGGGATTTAAAGTTGCGATAGCCTGTGCAATACAATGCAGTATCACCGCTCCCCAACACTGTACTACTACGACTTCTAACAGCAAATGCTAAAATATGGAACGTAAACATGGTAAGCCGCGATAACTTCGACCAAATCGCGGGGAGCTAAGGCAACCCTGTTACCGTTGAGGTTTGATTAGATATTGGGCTTCGTACAAAAAATCGCTATAAGTAGTTTATTTGAAGAGTTAACAAAAATATGCAAAAAATAAAAAATATATTTTTAACTAGAGATGAATGATAAGCGCAGTTAAAATCACGTAACTTCCGTTGCTGATATTAAAAGTATGAAATTTTGTTCGAACTGTCTGTCTTGCGGACCCATTGGGTTGTTTTCAAAATTTTGACTTAGCTGCCTAAAATAAGTTTCTAAATCGGCATAAAGTTTGGTGCCTTAATACAAATCCGCAAAATTATAAATATTCGATTTCAAAACATTATTTATTAATAAACTGGCCGCCCAATATTTTTAAATATACCACCCTTCCCGCATGGGGAACTATTGTGAACGGGGAAACAGATTCTAAGGTTTTGACAGAAATATAGGTTTTGGGACTGTAAGAACTGAAAAAATGTCCGTCTGAGTATGTGTGTGCATGTGCGTGCATACGCAGATTTGCTAGTCTAAGCGCATGTGCGGGTTAAGTGTGCAAAGCGCATATGTATGTGTCTGTGAGTCATTGCTATTACTTTTATCATAATTATACAGTTTTCCAAAAGAAAATAATTTTCGACATTTAAATTTAAGGAAAAATCTAAACAAATATTCATAAACTCAAGGCGTGCCGTTTTAATAACAGAGTAACAACAACGTTTACTAATGTTTCTGTGGCAAAGTGGGTAGGGTTGCTGTCTTGTAACCAGAAGTCCCGGGTTCCAATCCCCAGTGGGACAAACATTTTTTCTATTTTTTTTGTTATTTATATAATTTATTCTTTTTCAACTGTTTTCATTCTTTCATAACTGAAGTTTTAATAATATCAATTTATTCTTCAGGCAGAAATACATAAAAAAAGTACTCTTGTTGAAAGTAGCTAAATACACCCTTTTTCTGAATATTTCAATTTTTGTGAACAATCCATGAGTGTTTCCTCAAAATGCTCGAATAGGTTTTACAATATTTTAGGGTACGTTCTAGACATGAAAGCAATAAAAAAGGCTCAGAGAAACGTAGCTCGGAAAACCTTTACTATAAAGTTACAGCCTTTGTGATTAGTCCCAATAGGGAGCGTTTCCTATACTTTCTCCCAGAGGCTGTAACTGTAACTCCGTAAGAAAGCGTTTTCAACCCCATGTTTAGCAATACAATTTTTTGGTTAGATTTGTAGAAATAATCCTCAATATCTATACAAAATTATTTGCACATCTTAAGGAACAGTCAAGCATTCATGGTAACTCCAGTTCTTACAAATAGTAAATTTACATCGAAAACCGTTGCATTGAACGACGTACCTTTTTTGTGTATTTTTGTACAAATATTTTTTAGTCAAAAGTTAATTGAAGCGTGATTATAGACTGTTCCATCGTCGGGAGGCTGTAACTCCGCATAAAAGCGTGTGCGGATCCATGCTTTTTTGAAATTTCCCTATGTTTTTTCATCAGCTATCTACCTTCAAAGTATGCACAATGACTATGTAATTTTATATAAAACTTGTTCATCTGAAAAATTTAAATTTAAATTCATAAAATTTTATTGGGGTACTTCACAAAATGCTAGAAAAATAAGGGTGTTTTATGGCAAAAGTTTGAGAAACACTGGATAGCTAATTAAGTTTAAAAAAAGGCTTTGGTTTGATGTTTCCCCTAAAGCCCCAATTTTTCTACGGCGCCCTGTTTAAAATTTTAAAATGTATAATTTACTAATTTTTCGTTTAATTTAACCAGTTTTTGAGCAACATTCTTTTGAAACTCTCACAATTTTGCTTGTAAGCTTGTGTACCTCAGGAGCATTTACAATACCAATACAGTTTCTGGGTTTGATAACTGATGTTTCAGTAACTGGCTTTAATACTTAAATTTCACAGATAAATCAGCGGGATGAGACACGAACCAAATACAGCTCATTCTTAGCTTGATGCCCATATAGCACAGGATATTTCGAGGACGTCCGATTTAGATCCAAAAAACGTCCGTAGGTCCATGGACCTAAAGTGGAAATCCATACAATATTTTAAAACGAATATTTTATAGACGTCCTACAAGTGATGTACAGTGGACGTCCCTATAGCTCTGTGACTATACATAATAAAAAAAACGTCTAATCAGTTATTGACCAATATTCGTTTACAAATTTTAAAATTTTGCTATGTTGCTTACTTCGCAGTTTTTAGACATTCCAAAAATTCTTGTTTGTTTGTAAGTTTATGTACCCCAAGGGCGTTTACAATACCAATTCAATACGTTTGGTTTGGATCTAGTAATCAATTTTTTAGTTAATAGGCGTTAATACGAAAATTTCACAGAGAAATTAGCGGGTTGGAACACGAACCAAATACAGCTCATCCCTAGCTCGATTGCCATATACCACAGGATATCTTAAAGACTTCCGATTTATATCCAAAAAACCTCCATGCGTCCATGGACCTAAAGTGGACATCCATAGGATATTTTAAAACGAAATATTTAGACGTTCTACATATGTTGTACAGTGGACGTCCATATATGGACGTCATCATATTTTTGCAATAATAATTTTTACACAAACCCAATATTTTACTGCAAATTTTAAAATTACAGTAAAAAGGAAAAATTTATATTTATTGATATAAAATATTTGTTTTCACTTTATTAGTATGAAAACACAACATTTACAAAAATTGAAATATTATTTTAAATTAGGCAATAAAGTTAGTAGTAATGGTAATCTATTAATTAATATTAATAATTTCACAAATTTGTTGGTTAGAATCATTACGCAAGCGTCATATTTGTGTGTCGTGCTTAAGCATCAGCTGCTTGCACCATGGCTTCCTGTCTTTGTTATTCCTGCAGGGCGCCGAAGCAGAAGCCAGTTGAAAGCATATGTGGCACATGTTTGGATTGGTGTTTATCATAGTTTTTTTATATTTTGTCGCGAATCCACGGTTGCAAAACGTTTACGAATTGAATAAAATTGAGCCTATATACCTAATGTATTACTGACTGTAAAAGTGACTTAAAAGTGTGCGTTAATGCAGGTTCAGAGGCAAGTACAGCAACAGAAGTGGAAGAGGCTATTAAAAGTTGGCGAAAACGACCACATGAATCAAGTGATTGCATATATGCATTACTTTTTTATTTACGTCGTAACCTGATACACTGAATAAATTGACTGCTTTTAAATTTATATATTTCCTAATTTATTTTAAATTATTTTTTTATCATGATTTTCCATAAAACGTTTTTGTCGGATGTCCATACAACATCCTGCAATAGCTATCCTTTAAATGTACAAACTTGTGACAAATGGACCTGTTATGGACATCCATATGACGTCCACTGTACTCACTATGAATGTCTTATGGATATCACCATATCCACAGCGAAAATTTTGCGGATATTTTATGGATATTCTATGGTTAGCCTACGAAATTTAAAAAAAATTGTTTAGTCAGTTTTTGAGTTATATTTTTTTTAAAAACTCCATTATTTAGGATAGTAACGTTGTGTTTCTATAGCGCTATTACAATACAAAATTCGATTGTGATAATGAAAAGTGTAAACTGTCAAAAAACCGCCATTTTCAAGCTAGAAAATTGGAGAAAAAAGGGTAGATTTGTTCTAAGATCTTCTATTAAATTCAGTTCTTGAATTTAAAAATTTAGCTTTCTGTCGTTGTATTCGGCGTAAAACAAAAGCTTTAAAACAAGGGGTGTATCTTGCTTTTTGAAATTTTACAGTTGGGGTTGTTAGGGCTTAGAGGGTTAAGGGTAGGGGGTTAAAAATAACCCTTACGGGTGTTTATTTGAAAATAAAAATTAAAGTGTCCAAGATTTAAAAAAAAATAGGTAATTTTATTCCAAACTTTAGGAACAGACTGTATATTTTTTACCCTACCTAAGTTTAACTGTTTAAAAGCAAAAAAATCTATAACTACAGCGCATAAAATTTAATAAAAACTTAAAGTTTGTAGTTTTAGGTAACATTTAATTTAACAAGAGCAAAATTTCAAATTAATCAACTGATAGAGATCAAATTCGAGCGCCCCATTTGCATAACATGTTATTTTTAGGAAAAGCAGGTGGATGAAAGTATACATAGTACCTCGGGGTTTCATAGCGCAGATAGTCGTAGTTAATAAAAAAAACGAACTGCAAAATCTTCTGAAAATTTATCTCGATAACGACCAAAAAAATTAGACTAAAATAACAAATTTTTCTCATTAATTTTTGATGCAGGTGAATCAAACTTGATATAGCGTCGTGTTTCAGCTTTCAACAGTGGCGGCTCGTTATTTTCTTTAACTTTTAACATTTTGCTCTCCCCGATTCTTGTTTTAACTATTGAAAATGCAAATATTCCGCCAAATTGCTTAAAATATTCGCGGCGCGTTTAGACGTCGGACTGAGATTTCAGCCGGGGCCGTGTAGGTATGTAAACACGGCCACCTAGATCTGAAATGCTAATTGAGACATTTGTCCGGTAGAAGGTTTGAAAGGATGCGAAGTACACGAACAAGCCCATGTTTTAAATCAGTTGTGCAAACATGGAAACAATCTGACCCCGTGTTTGTTTAATCCGACCGCGAGTAATGAGCTACTCCTGGAATATTAAAGATTTTCGCCAGTTTTCCGGCTAATGAGACGTTTCGTTTCTGTGGAGAAATATGACGTGAACTTGTACTTGTATCGAAAATAGTTAGGAGAATTTTTTTAATTACGAATATTTGGAATTTAATACATTTTTTACAGTAGTCAACCAAATTCTAAATTCGTCAGCTAAAAAATTAGAGAGGGGGGACGTGTAGTAGCCCCACCAAACATGAAATTTACTAACAACTAACATTAGTTTTTGGTTATAACAGTCAAGCTGAGTAATTTTTCTTGAGCAGAAGATACTTATAGTTCGCCGTTTAATAAATAAAACGGTGCCAATTTTTGATTTTCAAAAATTCATAGCGGGTGTCACACTGGAATGATGGTATTCAGCAAAAGACCAAATTGTAGCCCATGTTCTGCTGTATGAGACTACAAAGTTTTAACAACAAAGTACGGCTAGTGTTTGAGAATTATTATTTATTGAAAACTTCATACATTTGAAATTTTCAATTTTCTATAGTAGCTCCACCAAGCTTTCAGTAGAAAAAAAACTTGTAGACAATCTTCGATTCTAGCAGTTTTCAAAATTCTGGAGAAGCATCATTACGATTCTTTTCAGATTTGCGAAATTATTTTGTTTCATCGTATACTGCCCATAGAGGGCTCTCAAAGTGGCCGCTAAAGTCGAGATTTTTGAAAAAATCGGAGAGGCCGCCATTTTAGAGCTACAGAGTTTGGGAAAAAAATTTTCGATTTTTCTGAAGTTCGTCTCTCAGATTCTGTGCTTAAATTTAAAAAATTGAATTTGGAACTAAAAACGCTGCCAAAAAACATGTATAACTGCCGCTTGCAGTTTCGGATTTTTTTCAAAAGCTTAACTACGACTACAATTTTCGATATAACTCTTGATTTAAAATTTCATCAACACCTGCCCAACATTTTCGCCTTTATAGGCCTACAGGCCCACACACCCACCCACTCACTCGCAAAGAGTCAATTAAAAAAAATCTTTCTGTTTAAAAACAACTTTTTTCGGATTTCATGAGCCCCAAAACGTGTAAATTTCCGTTAAAATTTTGGCTTTAAAAATTTTCATGAAAGCGATTCCCTATACCGAAGGTATGGGAAAGTAAAAAGTCTACTATGCACTGTGTACGAGGTCTGTTCAAAATGTTTCGGAACTTTTGAAATAGCGCGCCAATGCGATGTCGTAGCAATGTCCGGTAAGTGGCACTGCCTAGTGGTGACTTTTCTTAGTAACCTCCCGCCCGGGGTGTCATCCTACTTTGCCTAGTTATTGCTCTGTTTGTTTACGTGCGCAAAAAGTGTGTTTTACAATTTTTGAAACGGCTGAATATCACGAGCAGCGCGTTAACATCAACCTTTTTTTAAGCTGGGGATCCGATACCCAGCCACTCTACTCACCTGATTTAGCCCCAGTGGAAATTTTACTATTTTATTAATTAAAATCCACTTTGAACGGACGACGATTTCAGACGATTGATGACATCAAGAAAAATTGGCAGACGAACTTACGCGCGGTCCCGAAAAACGCCTACCAGGACTGCTTCCAAATGTTTAGCGGCGCGCGTTGGGAGCGGTGTATCAGTAGAGGGGGGGGAGTACTTTGGAGGAGACAAGGCTAACTAGGTTGTAAATATGGCCAACTTTTGAACAGACCTCGTATATACCAAAATGATTTCAAAATTTCCGACTTTTCTAGGTTTTCCAGGACAAACACAAAGAGCGTGAGGGATGAGCACACGCTCAGCGAATGACGACCATAATCAATTCGGATGGCGACAAACCATAAAACTTTTCGGCATAAATTGGCACGGAAAATTAAAAAAAATAAAAATTTAATTTTTTTCCCAAGATTTACATCAGATTATTTAAATTTGTATATGTATATTATATGTAATGCTATTACATTTTTTAGAAGTTGTACAAAATTACCTGATAAATGCAGATTCAAAAATTCCCTAATGTTTCCAGGTTTGGTATATACCCTATATAAGCAAAAGTTACTGCATCCTTGCAAGTTTGCATGTGTAGGCCATGGCGAGTGATATGTTTACGTTTGCGCTGACAGCAAATTTAATAGCGTAAAATGCACCTGTATTTTGAGCTAGAGACGCACAAATTACAGGGTAATATTAACGCGTTTTAGCGAAACTTTCAAATACGTTTCAGAGCCTGCGATATCGAATTTTATGCCGATCTGTCAACTAATTTTTGAGTAAACCAATATTAAAATTTTCAAAAAATTGTAGCGGCCGGTTGTTCGAATCTTAGTTGTTCTATTTGTTTTAAAGTTTTTTGTCAGATTATTTTTTCAATTTGTAAAACTACAATACTACAAAAATACCAACAAACCGTTTGCAGTTTCGAATTTTTTTAAGCTGTAAAAATGTTTGTATTTATTTAATAAAAAAAACTATAAGCATGACGTCATGTGAAATAACCATAGTAAACATATCCCACTGCAAACAATTTTTTACAAACATTTTATAATTGTTAGATGCGTTTTGCATATCTGGTTTGTACGAATGAAATAAACCAAACACACAAACGCTTCGGTCACAACAACGTTACCGCGGACGCTTCCATCAACAACCAATCGTAACGCGGCTTGCATCAACACAAATACATGTTTCTGTTTTATTTCAAAGATAGAGAAGGCTACTTCTTAAAAGCGAAAGGAAATGCATAACTCCTCGAAAGTCGGAAGTACTTACTGTAAGCAGGCGCAGTAACTAAGTTGGGAAAAGCGCTTAAGGTTAAGGTAGTTGCAGGATCAAACCCCGAAAAGGGAAACAACTTATGTAATTTAAATACAATATAGATTAATTACAAATTTACATTTCCAACAGTCGTAAATTTAACAAAATAGTTAAGTCGCTTACTTTCGGGGAGCTCGCAAATGCCATTGTAAAAGTATAGAAATGCAAAAATGTGGATAACCTTATACAAAGCTCACTCATGTTAATTAATAAAAAATATAATTTATTTAGGTGTAGATTATTAATTTTACTTCAAATATCCGCTTAGTGTATAAAGTCCGCTAAAGGCGAGTGGGTTCGGTTCCCACTTACTGCAGTTTCCAGCGTGTGCGAAAGCGTTTCCAAAAATATGTTAGATAAAGACCGTGTATAACCTCACTAGTTGGAGCTCTCACAAATAGTCGCAAAAATATACAGCGTGTATCAAAAATAATTACAAATTTTAAAAACGTGCAGTAGATTACAAAATGGTTGTTAATGAAACATGGCGTCCCGTTGTTTCCTTTATTTATGAAGATAAACAAATGAATCGATTTGGGTGGGTCAAAGCACTCTTAATGATAAACAAAAATTACCAAAAAACTATGTTTGGGATGTTAAAACATTACTTAAACGGTATAGACAAACTCGACATTTCATCCTAATTCCGAGTATGCAAAAATATACAGGGTGTTACATTAAAAATAATAAAGTTGATGTCACATCCGGTGAAACCGGAAGTGAAAGTAGTTGAATTTTTAGCCCATATAATGCGTTTTTATGGTCTATAAAACATACTAAAGTTTTGTTTTCTTTATCTTAACACCAGGTACATAGAAACCAGAAAAACATTTGTTCTTTTAAAGAGGCCTTTAGGTTGCGAGAAAATAATTATTAAAATTTTGCCACAAAATTCTTCGAGTACTGTAGGATAATAATGGTAGAAAAAACTGAAATTGAAAAGGAGAGTAAGAAATGTTGATGTACTAAACGTTTCTTATCACCTGCACCGTAAGTTTTTACGTTTTTAAAGTAATGCATATTTTATCAATTTCAGCAGTTGTCAAACAAAATTGTATATACTTCTTTTTATTAAAACAAAAGTGATATAATTCCTGAAAACAGAACGGATTAGACTTGAGCTAATCTACTGTTGCTTTGAATATTTGTACCTATTATTGATACACCCTGTAGATTTAATAACAGTTTCTTGACGAAACAACCCGAAGCACCGTTTATAAACACTTCATTTGATAATGTAGAAAAACAGAACTGAATAGGACTTACTTTGCTTTGAGTTGCATAATCGAGCGCCAACATGCAGTCATTGTAGCCGTTTTCACTCTTAATCGTGGTGGCCATGGGGCCGCACAGCTGGCCCAGCTGGCCACCCATCGAATCGCGATACCAGGGATACATCTTGGATCTGCAACAAAATAATCATCAAAAAAAGAAAACACGGATATGAGTTTAGTTGAAGGGTAATTTGCATAATTTAACCGAACGAAAGTTTCAAACTATTACACGGCACTAATGCTGGTATTGTTGTAAGTGAAGTAATTTGTCAATTTCGTCACCTCTGTTTTTACCTTTTGTTGGTACCTGTTTAAATCAGCGGTGCGAGGTAGAAAAATAACTTGGGAACAATAGTTTTTTTTTATTAAGCACGTGTGGTTAAATTATAAATAACAAAATTGGCATTTATTATATAACAAAGTTTATATTACTTTTGGTGTAAAATATTCGCGTTGGTCCTGGTGAATAGGAATAAAATAAGCGTTATAACTTTAAGCAAGTATCAATATGTAACAACATTTTGCAGTAAAAGCTCAGTTCTGTCTAACTTCCTTTTAAAACATCTAATTTCTAAAAAATAAAACAGAAGTGGTCTCAACTAGGTCCCTTGTGATACACCGTATTTGGTAGTTCTTAACCCGTCAACATTAGTTAGCAACATGCGTGCTTTTGCTAGATAACACAAGTGCTACAGGAAAGCGATGTATTTATAAAAGATTGCAAGATGGCAAAAGTTCAGATATGTACGGCCCAGAATGGCACCGTTGTTTTTAAAACAAGACAGCGGCTATCTAAACAAGCGAGATAACAGAGAAGACTTACAACACTGTTGTGCCAGAATAATTATTTGTTGGAAATGACTCTAATTGCGACGCCCACACAGAAATTCACATACAAATACCTAAATCGCGTCTGAGTTGCAAAGTAAAAACGCGCTTGAAATATTCATACACTGCATGCGTATTAGTCTAACAGACAAGACATAATCAAGACAAGAGGTGAGCAAATGAGGAATTTTTTGGCCCGGCCAGGCGCGGCCCGAAAGTTTCAACAAATGGGCTAGCCCGGCCCGACCTGTTCTCTAGGTACAATTTGAGGCCCGGCCCGGCAAAAATCGGGTTGACCCGGCTCGGCTCGTTTTATAATTATGCAAATTGTCCAGGCAAATTCAGCCAGAAACAATTGTTCCGGTAAATTTAGGCCGACAAACTTGGCACGTCAACAGAGATTTCAAATGCCTTTGCCCTTGCTTACGCTGTCCGTGGCGTAAGTATCCAGTGAGTGATCTGTGTTGGTCTTTATAAGTAGGTACTTTCATAGTTTGTGTTACATTATTTGACATTTTAGTCACGCCGCTGCCGGCTGTGTTCAGCCCTGCTGGCTCGGCGAGGCCTTGTTAGGCCTAGCTGGCCCAGTGAGGCTATGCTACGCAAAACTTGCTGACAAAGGCCTTACTGGGCCCGGTTAGGCTTTAAATAAGCCCGGCCCGGCGCGTATTATATAAAATTTGTTATTTTAGGCCCGACTCGGCACGTCGGCCGGGCTGGGATTATCTGGAAAACCTGTAATTTGTGTTGGGCCAAGCATTATTTTTGCCTCGGGAATGACATAGTCAATATGTCTATAAAGATTAACTGTGAGGTTGTTGCCATTAAAATAAAGAATAAAAATGTAATAATCGTAAATATTTAAGATATCCATCAGTATGCAAGAAAACACACGTATCAGACAAGGCATAATCAAGACTAAAGGTGAGAAAATGACGACATTTTTACGCCGGCCCGGCGCAACCCAAGAGCTTCAGGAAATGCACTAGCCCGGCCGACCTGTTCATTAGGTACATAATTTGAGGCCCGACTCGGTCGAGAAAATTAAAAATGAATTGACCCGCCTCGGCCCGTTTTTAATTATAAGAATAGCCCCAATTGCCGGCAATTTTGGCACGTCAACTCAGATTTTAATTGCCACTACCTTCGCTTACGCTGCCCGTGGCGTAAGTATTCAGTGAGTAATCTGTGTTTGACTTTATAATTAGGTACTTTCGTAGTTTTAATGTAACATTATTTGACAAATACGCCGCCGTCTGTGTTTAGCCCTGCCAAGCAGGTTAAGCCTTGCTGGCCCGGCGAAGCCCTGTTAGGTCTAGCTGACCCGGCGAGGCCATATCAGGCAAAGCTTGCCCAGCAAAGGCTTTAGTGGGCGCGGTTTGGGCTTTAAATGAGTCTGGCTCCGCACGATTTAAATAAAATTTTTGGGCCTTGCTTGGTACGCCGGCCGCGCTGGTTCATTCTAGAGGGGCTGTAATAGGTGTTTGGCCACGCATTTTTTGTGTCCCCGAGATCACAGTCAATCTATCTTTAATGATTCACTGCGAGGTTGCTGCTATTTAAATAAAGAATAATAATGTCATAATCGTAAATATTTATAGATCTTCATCATTATACCCAAGCAAACAATGCATACGTATCAGAAAATAAAACAATCGACTAGAGAGGGCGGGCAAGTAAAAAAATTTTAGGCCCGGCTCCGCCTGGCAACTTCCAAAAATGGGCTAGCCCAGCCGACCTGTTTTTTAGGTACATGATTTGAGGCCCGGCCCAGCTCGAAAAATACAACAACGGGCTGGCCCAGCCGCTTTATAATTATGTGATTCCCCCAGCACATTTGGCCCTTCAACTCAGATTTTGAATGCTTCGGCCCTTGCTGACACGCCTGTGGCGTATATATTCGGTGAGTGATCTATTTGTGTCTTTATAAGTAGGTACTTATAAACGGGCCCTATCGGACCCGTCGAGGCCATATTGGGCACTGCCTGCCTGGCAAAAGCACTCCTGAGGGCTAATTATGGATTCACATAAGCCCGGTCTGGCTCGATATTAAATTTTTTTGCCCAATCCGGCCCGTTGGCTGGACCGGACCAAGCCGGGCCAGATCAGGACACGCCGGGCTTGGGCTCGGGCCGGGATAGCCACCTCATGAACCTCCAAGAACGCAAAAAATTGTTTTTTTAGAAATGTCCGTCTGTATCTTATAGAAGATTTTAAAATAATTCCAAAGTTCTCTTTTCCTTTCTAGCTTTAAATTGGTGGTCGCTACAATTTTTCCAAAATTTTGACTTCAGCGCCTTATTGCTCAAACAAGTTGGCGGGTCCAGTTAAATTTTCTATCGCAATAACCCTATAGAGATGCAATGTTACCGTGCACAAAAACATCCGCTAAAGCTTAGAGCTATAAAGTGAAAAATATTTTCAAAACTTAAAAAAGTTTTCAAAAATAATATTGATACATAGGATGAAGAGTGTGGGTCCGTGCATTTCATAACTTCCAAACAGATAGTCTGATTTCTATAAGCTTCGAAATGTGGAGGTAAGCTTTTAAAAACATTCGAAACCGGAAGAGAAAATTAAATTTTCTAAATCTAAACGGAATCTGATAAAAGACCTCAGGACAAATCTAACTCTTTTTCCTGAACTTTCTAGCACCCGCTATGATTTTTTTTAAATTCATTTTACCGCCTTATTACTGAAAAAGGATTTCGGAAATGTTCATAACAATTTGGATCCAAAACTGCCCACACGATTTATTTTAAATTTTGTTGCCTCATAAAGCTGAGGATGAGCTATAATTCAGTTCGTTTTTCAGCTGGAAATTTGTTTTATACCACGCCTTCTATGAATTATTCAAAATTTTGATTTCAACGCCTATTTACTTAAAAACAATCGGGATTGTTGAATTTTGTACTTTTTGCTCAATAAATCAAAAGTAGTTACAAATAGCCATAAGGATGTACATACAAAAAATGTTCGCTATTTAATTCTACATAACATCGTTAAAAATATGCAGGGTGTTCCATTTGAAAAAGTTGAGAAGAATAATTTTAACGTTCTCAAAATTTGAAAATTAATTTTGAACACCCTGTACATAGGGTGGCTCTACGATATTTAAACAAGAGCACCCTACAACCTCCTACAGTAAGGTCCTTACCTAATTTAGTTTTCAAAGCTGCGGCCGCGGAAGTGGTGAATTGCTAAGTGGAGTAATGTAAAAATCAATTTTATTGATAAAAATATTATTACTTCTAAACCGGACATTAGATGGCGCTAATATTTTAGATATGAATAAACATTCCAAGAGCAGTGTTAAATATGCAAAAATATTCAAAGCATTCCATTAAAAAAAAATTACCTTAAGCGTGCCACACTTTTTTGTAACACCCTGTATATTTGAAAATAATTTCTATGTATGCGCATTAACCCACAGTAAACATCTGCATTAGAAATATTTTTTTATCTGTTACGGTGTACGAGCTATCGAACTCCCACGCACTATTGCCCCACCCTGTATATGTATATTTATTTTTGACGTTGTAAAATGCATTTTGTATGCATAAATTGCAATAAAAGTAGGTAAGAAACAAACACAGTTATTATATATATTTTAATCCTCTGATTATGCTAGGCTAGTAAGTATATTTCTAAATTTAATAGTTTGAGCTGCAGAAATTTAACAAAAGTGCTTTTGAAACGTTACGTTCGCCGTGATTACAGGATCTGCTTCTGCGCACCGGTTAATTAATAATTAGATAAAAATGTCTTAAAGTTTTTAAAAATTTCTAAACTAATTACATATTACAGATTATAAAGAAAACGTTTAACACTTTTGAACGAATCTTTACTATTTTTTTTAATATATTTGTAAAAAATCAAAAACTTAAAGGGTTGCAACAAATTTTTCGTTGAAACATCGAATTCAAACTTGTTTATAAAACCACCGGTTTCTTTTACTGGAAAAACGGAAAAGTAAAAATGGATGAATGAAAATTCGTGTAAACAAATGAGCGGGTGCCATGAATGGATTTCTGAAGCGGCGATGAATGGAATTTGTTGTACTACAAATCGGCGGGTATGAACTGACGGATGGCCGGTCATTACCAGGCAAAAACGCAGCCCAAAATAATGAGATACGGTGGCGTGCAACCGCAATAATAACCCGTAATCATCCCACTTGTTACAATTGGATTCCAACAGAATTGGATTGCCGGTCGTCAAATCAAATCATATTTGTTCGGGAACAAACTCGAACATATAGTTCTTCATTGCCACTAGCAAAATATTATTTAAATACGAGGCGGATATAGTTTGTCGTTTTAACTATTTATATTGAAATGGTTACTAGCAGAACCCGCGAACTACGCTGCACGTTCTTCTTTAAAAAAAATGTTAACAAATTTGGAACAAAATAACAAAAACAATCATAACCACTATTTAATAAAACGATGCCTATCGTAAACGTTTTGAAATATTTCAGTTTTTCACATGTTTATACTATAATCAATATAGCAATATGTAGTTTTTTTATACAAATCTTATACATAAATATAACAAATAACTATTTAGTTTAGTAAAATTTATACTGTAATCATCATAGCATTTTCCTGTAAGTTTAATAATTACTTTTTCATTGATTAAAAAACGCGCTTTGTTGGTTGGGCACAATATTGTCAGATGCGCATAGATTAGCATCTGTACAATACAAATTATTATAAAATATTAACGGAATGTACGCCACAAAATAATAAAATAACGGTGGCTCGCCTTGTCCGCGATGAGGTCAGCGTATATCAGCTAACATTGGGCGCCACCGGTGCACATTTTTCTGGGATATATATTTCGGAATGACAACAAGCACCAGATTTATGTAGCAATTCTACAACCAAATATTTTTAACAAATTTTTCCTAATGTAATAATTAATAGTACTGTAAAGACCGTTTAGTAGTATTAAAAACAAACAAACATTTTATTTGAAATGAATAATTAATGTTCAGTTCCCGTAGAAAGTGTTGAAATTTGTTGGTTTCAAAGATTTAGTTGAATTTGTGCTTTTCTGTCATCGTTAAGTTTATTCGATTTATGACCATAACATGGCTGATGAATATTTAAGTCCAGCTCATTTTACTGATTATGTGTTGACGTTCCGATTAGCATGATCCTATTAAGATGCTATAAACCGAATGTTTGCCACGTGCTTCGTCAGGAAGCAAATGTAATTATTTATTTTTATTCATTGTTATCGCCGTGTATTGTTAAGCTCTTGCTGCAGAACTATTGTCACTTTGTTTTTGTTTTTACTGTAATTATGTTGTGGCGCCTGTTTATTCTGCCCGCATGAGTAATTATGCGTTTGTCCAATTATTGCTTTTACTTGCCATATAGTTTCAGTTATATTGATATTTGAATTAGACAACTCTTGAAAAGCAAATTATTAAGCCACTACTGAGAAACACTCCGAGATCTGTTTGTTTTGCTTTGTGCCGCGCCGCCCTAAGCGACTGATACATAAACATTCGCTTAAAATAATAAACAAACTGTTTTGAGATGTGAGAACCCGTCTCCGCGTTATGGCGAGTTAGCTACAGATTTATTATACTATAGATATTTAAGTGATCACAATATTCTATAGCTCTAACGAAAAAATTCCACTGACAAACGAGAGCTACTTGTTCGCGCCGGAGATTTGTATCTAGTCGTTTTAACCGCTCACCTGTACATCCGTATCCGGGCTTCGCCTTTATTGGTCGAGGGGAGGCTTATGTCGCAAGGTAGTAATAGGGGTGACACAAGCGCGGACATACCTGCTACCACTACTCCTCCTACCGCGTGACGTAAGCCCCCCCCCTCCTCGACCAATAAAATCGTAGCGCGGGACATTTAAATCTAGTCGGTTTTATTTGACTTTAGTTGCTTTTACTCGGTTTCTCTTTAACCGGTCACCCATTTATCTGTATCGTCTCACCTGTATCTTAGTTGGTTTTAGTCGGTTTTACGCTGTTTAGCTTGAACAGTTCAGCTTGTTTGTTTAAATTTTCCGCGCTTCACTCTTATTGGCCAAGGAGGTCTTACGTCACATGGTAGGAGTAGAGGGGCGATAACACAGGCGCGGCCAGGCCTACTACAGAGCGAGCAAAAAAGGTGAAAACCCACGTGACCACGTAACATAGGCAACCCACTGCACATAAGTGGCTACCCTGATTCAGGAAACTAAATCTGACAGTTGTAGCAATTACCATTGACGTAGCGCTTACAAATTAGGGCAAAAAAGTGAATTTGGCACGTCACACAATTTAAAAACTCTGTAAAAACATTTAATGTAGTAAATGATAGGATTTATTTAATAATCTTATTGTAGAAAAACATATTTGATTTATAAATTACAATAGCTGCTCAAAATAAGTGCACGAACGCCGATGAAACACAATGACATTGCAAAAGGAAATCAGCACGGCAGGCAACATTAGAAAATAAAATTCACTACATTTAAATTAGTCGATGGTTCTTCACGGTTTTTGCTCGCTCTGTACTATCACTCTTACCATGTGACGTAACGCCCCCCCCCCTCTTCACGGCCAATAAAAGCGTAGCTCGGGAGATTTAGATCTAGTCGTTTTAATTTGCTGTTAATCTTTTCTTTAACCGCTCACCTATTTATCTGTATGTGGTCACCTGTTGATTAATCGGTTTTAGTTTTATTTTACACTTTTTATCTTCAAATCTTCCGCGCTTGGATTTTATTGGTCGAAGAAAGGCTTATGTCACATGGCAGGATGAGTGATAGGGGGTGACACAAGCGTGGTTATAATACAAACCTAGAAAGAGCAAACCTAGAGTAAGACCGGCATGTAAATAAACAGTTTTATCCGAGATATTATTTATTTTTTATATACTTTCAGTATAGGGAAGTATTGGTTTCATGAAAATTTTCGAACTCGAGATTTTGACGGAAATACATGTTTTGGACCTCCAGGAACCCAAAAAAGTAGATTTTGAAACATGTGTGTCTGGGGGTAAGTGGGTGGGTCGAAATGTGTGTGGTGCATCATAACTATTGAACGGATGGTTAAATTACTATGAACTTTGGAATCTGAGGGTATATCAAAACTCACCGATCAAATAAGTTTTTGAGAAAAGCCGAAACCAGAAGCGAAAGTTAGACATGTTTTTTATATTATAAATTTGAAAACAGAATCTGATAGCAGACTTTAGGGCACATTCAACGCTTTTTAGCTTAGAACCGTATTACTCAAAAACAAGTTAACAGATCGCGTTCAAGTGTTAGATCATAACAGTCCTACTGTGCACAAAAATTTTTAAAAAGTTAAAAGCTGTAAAGTAAAAGTTTCCAAAATTTCGGAAATTTTCAAAAAAGCATTATTTAAAAACTGACAATACAATCTTTTTTACATTTTATAAGCTCATAGAGCAGCTCGCAAATTTTTCACTGACGCCTATAAATTTTTGAATACTAGAGTTTTAACTCCTATTTACTCAAAAACGAGTTACCCGACCGGCATAGCCCTAAGGGTACACAATGTTACACGATACTACAATTTTTGGAACTACTAAGACTGTGAAATGAAAAAAATTACAAACTTATTAAGTTTTTCAAAAAAATACTGCCTTAAAGCTATTAAGTTTTTCAAAAAAAATACTGCCTTAAAACTCACAATACATTTTTTAAATTCTGGTAGTACAGAGCTATAGATCAGCTACAATTTGGTTCGTATCCTAGTCTTCTAATTTCTTTGTGACACCTTCTATGAATTTTTGAGAATCGAAAATGTCAACCCCTTTATTTAATCAACCGGGGCCAATAAAAAATTTCTGTTTGAGCTAAATTGCTCATGAGTGATACTAGAATAATGTTCTCAACTTAATTTTTACATACGGCAATATTTAGGGGGTAGTTTTTCTCCTCCCACCCAACTTTTGGTAGGAGAATTTGTTCTTCAATTTTGAGTTTCTTTAATTCCATGGAATCTTTTTACAAAAAATCAAAAAATCGATTTTCTTTACAAAACACTTGTTAATAATGCCGCGTGTTACCAGTTTACTTTAAAATACCACTCGCTTTCTCTCTCTATCTGACTCCCATGCTTTAGTATCATGTAGTATGTTTTTATATTATTACTATTATGCAGCTAAGCTCTCGGCACAGTGGTAATAGTAGAGGGATGTTATTAATAGTAGAGGGATGTTATTGTAGTCAATGTTGGAGCGCAACCCTTTAATAATAAGTTGCTTTTGAATATATGATAAGTAAAGATATCTAAATATATTTGTAAAATAATTTTAATTTTCAAAATAACCTTTTCATAAATATTCACCCGCTCATCCACTCGTTCAATAAATAATTTTCCTCTGCATAACTCTTCGGCTATTTTAAATAATTGTTCCATAGTTCGCTAACACTGTTTGCATCAGATTGACGTACAAAAACAACAGCAGTTTATGTGCGCATTGAATTCGACAGCAATCGACACTGCAAATGATGCATAGCATAAAAAATTTTTTTTTCAAATCCCATCTACATTTCAGCACTTTTCAACATTATGGTGTCGAACTGGGCACTACGTTCTTATTGGTTGGATAATTTCAAAATAACCAATCATATTATGGCATGTGCCGAGACATATACCAGAATGTTTAAACGCCTCTCGCTACAGCGCCACGAGTGGTGCAATCTTATAGTCACTGTTGGAGCGTAAAACGTTTTTACAATAATATTTTTAAATAAACAATAAATATTATTTTAAAGTTTAGGAAAGTCCAAACGAGGTGCTTACATTTTATAGGCAGCGTTTAACCTATGCTTGAAGATGGTCAATGAATTAATCGAAACTACATATTTAAAAAAATAAAATTAATATTTCCTAAAATAATTAATTAAAGCAAAACAAATAGATTAATTAATTTGATTTCTGAAAAACAGTTTTGTTTGGATTTGAAATTTGTTATAATTTATTCTTAGTTAATTTTAATTTACTGAACACACTACCGTATTTGTTTTACTTAACTTTGAACTTGAAAATAAACATAAGGTAATGCATAATACGCATTAGGAATAACAGTCAAGTTCAATGTAAAGATTACATAAATTAACAATTTATATTCAATCGACTTCCAATGTTGCATACCGTATACGTACACTTACTTAAGTTTAGAAACTGCAAGATTTATTACTAACGTAATCGATTTCTTCTAATCGAATCGAATTAATTACATTTCTAAAACGTTTTACTCCAAAAGCTAATTTTTTAAATTTTACATTACACATGTTGCTGAATTCTTAGTAGAAATATTCCAATAAAGTATTTGACCTGGTAAACAATCAAATAAAAGGTAAATAACTTGCATGCTGCTAGAATTTTAATAAATGAAAAAAAAAATTATAAACGAGGAAGAAAGGTGAGGTAGGACCTACAATTAAGTTAAACTGGCTACTTTTTCTGTATCAGGTAGTTTAATTTTATAACCTGTTTCATTTAATTACAGTGTATAAGTTCTCACTTTTTTATATAATGTTTGTATAATTTTTTGTTTTGTTTACTGAATTCCTACGATTCAAATGTTTACATTTTACTACTTGGAAGAATATTCATTCTACTAGCGCGATACACTGCAATAATAGACAACAATCACATCAAAAAAGAAGTAACTAAAATTATGCCTCCCATTCTAAACTAAAGAAAAACAAATTTTCTCCAATTGCCTTTGTAGCAAATTAGAAAAAGCCCTGGAAAAAATGGGATAATTAATTAATAAATAATACTCTAACTAAAAAAATCATGAAAAGAAAAATTCTTAGAAGAAAATTACTTAAACCTGATTCCTGAATAGTTTCTTAGTAGAAAACACTAACAGATATCTTCAAAAGAATTTTTTTTATAATTGTTTGAGACCCACATTGTCCCTACTGTTATGTTGTGTTTTGGAAATTAATATTTATTGAAAAAACCTTATTCCAAGTAAGAATTATAATAATAAGCGATGAGATGCTAACATTTACAAATAGGAATAACCTAAGACGCGTTCCGTCCTTATTAGGACTCCTCAGTTGGGTATTGTTCTTGTTTGCAAATACAAGCTTCAAAAGCACTTAAGTCGTGCCAAAAAAACAATAACGGTGATAGATGTCCCTAGAGACATCAGTATAATGTACGGCTAGGTATGAAGAAGCAAAGCTACAATCCACGCAAAAATGGCTGGACTTGGCTAAGCCGGTATCAAAACGCCAGGTGGCCTCTGAGCACAAAAATGCAAACAGTATCGTAATAAATCAAAATTATAAGCGATGAGATGCTAACATTTACAAATAGGAATAACCTAAGACGCGTTCCGTCCTTATTAGGACTCCTCAGTTGGGTATTGTTCTTGTTTGCAAATGCAAGCTTCAAAAGCACTTAAGTCGTGCCAAAAAAACAATAACGGTGATAGATGTCCCTAGAGACATCAGTATAATGTACGGCTAGGTATGAAGAAGCAAAGCTACAATCCACGCAAAAATGGCTGGACTTGGCTAAGCCGGTATCAAAACGCCAGGTGGCCTCTGAGCACAAAAATGCAAACAGTATCGTAATAAATCAAAATTATAAGCGATGAGATGCTAACATTTTCCAATAGGAACAACCTAAGACGCGTTCCGTCCTTATTAGGACTCCTCAGTTGGGTATTGTTCTTGTTTGCAAATACAAGCTTCAAAAGCACTTAAGTCGTGCCAAAAAAACAATAACGGTGATAGATGTCCCTAGAGACATCAGTATAATGTACGGCTAGGTATGAAGAAGCAAAGCTACAATCCACGCAAAAATGGCTGGACTTGGCTAAGCCGGTATCAAAACGCCAGGTGGCCTCTGAGCACAAAAATGCAAACAGTATCGTAATAAATCAAAATTATAAGCGATGAGATGCTAACATTTACAAATAGGAATAACCTAAGACGCGTTCCGTCCTTATTAGGACTCCTCAGTTGGGTATTGTTCTTGTTTGCAAATGCAAGCTTCAAAAGCACTTAAGTCGTGCCAAAAAAACAATAACGGTGATAGATGTCCCTAGAGACATCAGTATAATGTACGGCTAGGTATGAAGAAGCAAAGCTACAATCCACGCAAAAATGGCTGGACTTGGCTAAGCCGGTATCAAAACGCCAGGTGGCCTCTGAGCACAAAAATGCAAACAGTATCGTAATAAATCAAAATTATAAGCGATGAGATGCTAACATTTTCCAATAGGAACAACCTAAGACGCGTTCCGTCCTTATTAGGACTCCTCAGTTGGGTATTGTTCTTGTTTGCAAATGCAAGCTTCAAAAGCACTTAAGTCGTGCCAAAAAAACAATAACGGTGATAGATGTCCCTAGAGACATCAGTATAATGTACGGCTAGGTATGAAGAAGCAAAGCTACAATCCACGCAAAAATGGCTGGACTTGGCTAAGCCGGTATCAAAACGCCAGGTGGCCTCTGAGCACAAAAATGCAAACAGTATCGTAATAAATCAAAATTATAAGCGATGAGATGCTAACATTTTCAAATAGGAACAACCTAAGACGCGTTCCGTCCTTATTAGGACTCCTCAGTTGGGTATTGTTCTTGTTTGCAAATGCAAGCTTCAAAAGCACTTAAGTCGTGCCAAAAAAAAACAAAAACGGTGATAGATGTCCGTAGAGACATTTATATAAAGTACGGCAAAGTATGAAGTAGCAACGCTACAATCCCGGCCGACTGTAGCTTTGCTACTTCATACCCGGCCGTACATTATATAGATGTCTCTAGGGACATCTATCACCGTTATTGTTATTGTTGGCAAGACGTAAGTGCTTTTGATGCTCGCATTTGCAAATAGCAACTATACCTAACTGAGCAGTCTTTAATAAGGACGAAACGCGTCTTAGGTTGTTCCTATTTGAAAATGTTAGCATCTCATCGCTTATAATTTTGATTTATGATACTGTTTGCATTTTTGTACTCAGTGGGCCACCTGGCGTTTTGATACCGGCTTAGCCATGTCCAGCCATTTTTGCGTGGATTGTAGCTTTGCTTCTTCATACCTAGCCGTACATTATAAAGATGTCTCTAGGGACATCTATTACCGTTAAGAATTTTAATAGTTAAAAGACATTTTTTGATTGAACTGCTTTCTATGATTCTTTGCTCGATTTTCCCTTGAAATAATGCTACTCAATTTGTATATCATAATGTCTTGTCCCTAACGTAGAGGATCAGAATACTAACTATTATAATAGTCAGCGTTAATCGTATTCCAAACACAAAAAGCCTATAAGAATACAAGTACAATAATAAATAACCCGAACTAAAACTTCAATGAAAAAAATAGATTCGTATTTACAGATTAAAGAAAAACAGTGGCGTAACTAACTACTATGCTTTCAGGAACCGCCCGCCTGCCTCGTCTAGCGAGGAGAAAAATTAGGGAGGCTGGACGCCCAATTATTTTTTTCAACTAATTTACAAATTAGGATATATAATTAAAACTAGCGAAACCAGTGAGCTACGCCCCTCGCATCTGCAACCCCCTGAGTTTTTGTAGTACAGACCACTGCAACGGAGAAATTCGTGAGAGCACAACGCTTCTTTATCCCGTAAAGGTGAGATCGTTTCTGATTTAATACATAAATAGTTAAGATAAATGAAACACAAAATATTTAGGTCTTATATTTGATGGCTCGGGGTCGTTTCTTATAGAGCATTCCAGACAAGAATATACTCGATAATTTGATGTTAGAGTTGCGTAAAATAACAATAACGAATTTCTCCATTGCAAGTTCTGTTCGTATCTTGCTCTGGAGCGTGCTACGGCGGGAATTTCAAACTCGCACACCGTTCTACAAATTATCCAGTTTAGATTTTGTGTAAAATTTCGGTTCTTGTAAAATGGTTACAGTGTTGCGTTGACACTCGGAATTTTCCGAACCAATATCTCCCTGGATTTTGGAAAAATATGATTTATACAAATAAACCGCCATTTTGAAACCGTTTTGGAATGATGCTTTTTCAATAACATAGTGGGCTCAGGATGTCCCATATACCAACATTTTTTTATCAACTTGTTAATTTGATTTGAAGATACATTTCAAAAATTTATAGAAATTGTCACAAAGAAATGGGGTTTTTAAGAAAACCCCCGAATTCTAACGCACTGTCAAGCTGACAAAAATTAAAACATGATATTTTAATAATTTTTTTAATTTTAAAACGTCTTAGTTATGGCAGTTGCTATGTTTTAAAAACTTATTACAGCTAGGAATGCACCAAGTACTAGGTGGGTCGAAACATGCGGCGCCCCGGCTCAGGGTACTAAAATATTTTCTTACAAAATTTCATAGGTGCATAGTTTTTTTCAAAATTAGTAGAAAGGCAAAAACTAATTATTTATTTATCACAATAAAACATAATAAAATAAAAATCTTGTTTGAAAATTCTTCCTATAGCAATAGCGTGAGAAAAAAATTTCTTAGGCAAAACAGATACATGTTGCTATGCAGAAAGTTTAAGTGATTTTCCCTGGTTATTTTTCAATTCACGAGTGGTAGGTATATGATTATCGACTGTCAAACTAACTTTGTTTTTTAAATTAACAAATAAAACAAGTTAGTAGTTTGCTTAACTTTAATCGAGAAATAATTTTTCTTACGCAAAATATACGCGATTTACGATGCAGGAACCTTGAGCACCACAATTAAAGTCGCCGCCGCCGCCGCCAAAACCTTGAGGTGATTTGCCACAGTCCAAAATACGTAATAGGCACGTAGTAGGAACGTGTCCGGCAGTAAAGTGGGGTAGAATTTTGACGTACTAGCGACGTCGCGATTACTAAGACGTTTACGTCGCCGCCACGTAAAAATTACGATCCAGACACGTCTTCTGAACGTCGGCGGGACGTATTTGGAACTTTGAAACATACAACAGCAACTTTATTTGTATAGTTATTACAAAAATAACTAAGTATTTATTATTACACGACTAATGCGTAAGACGAATGATAAGTATAAAAGAAAACGACTAGGACTGTGTTTGTCTATATAATAATGGTGATGCTACGATAATATTATGAATTTTTTATATGTGATATTCTGAACTTCCATAGTCATTAATTTTTAAACAATGAAAATTTTATTGATAGGAGTTATGCCTTTATTTTAGCCCTTTAGGCAATATTAAAAAAAAGATATCCTAGTTTTATTGTATTTGTCATGGCGGTATGATTTTTTGCTAAACCATATGACGATTGTTAAAAATTTCACCGTAAAGTTATATTTATTCCTTTTTTTATTTTTAGAGTATATATATTTTAATTTGTTCAAAGTAGTTAGAACAACTAAAACTGACTTTGCAGTAATTAAGACCAAAGTTGGTACACTTTAAGGTAATTGCTACTAACTACGGAACTTTAAAGTTCCCGCTACTTTAATTAGGTAACTAGAACCAGTAAAGGTGCGACAAAAACCATCGACAAACGCGTGATTCACAGCTCAACGCAATTTTTGTTGGTTTAAGATATGTCGGTTTGAAATATTGTATTGTATTGTAAAAGAAAGAAAACGGGATGTACTTTACGGCGGTGACACAAAGTGGGTTCCTATAAATTAATTTAAAAATACACTTTCGCTACTATTTTTAATAACTAGCTCATCATTTTCCATGGTTGTCGAGGCCAAATGTTTTGCATTAAATAAAAGTTCCCTTACATAATTGCCGTTTTGTTCTTCGATAAAATGTGGAGGAGGTCCAATACTTTAATTTATTTTTTCGTTTCATTTCAAACTTATAAAATTAGTACTGCTTATGTATCCAACCACAACAAACGCCTTCAATATAAGCGGAATTTTTTAGTCCATTTTACGTAACGGGATCTTCAAAGTAGTTTTCTATTTAATTAAAAAAGTAAATATCACTTTGAGGTAATTTTTCTAGATATTTATCACTTCCTTTATTTTATTTTCATTCATCAAAATGACATTGAAGGAATATTTAAAAGTAAGGAGCACGTAATTATCACTTGAGTATTATTTAAATTTAACTGTCACTTTGAAGTAGCAATCCTAAAAGTTTCGGGAACGTATAGTAGAACTTTGTACAACCAACGCCTTTGAGGGAAATTTTGAAGTAGGACGTAATGGTGACTACAAATATTACTTAAAAGTTTACTACTATGTAGTAATATTTTGTGGTCTCAACCACGTTGCGGTACCTTTGAATACCACTTCAAAGTTATAAAAATGTAAAGTAAAATGTTAAGTAACAATAACTTTTTGCTACCGTTATTAAGGTAACACCTACCTCAAAGTCATACTTCAATATTACGTGGCAAAGTTCCGGTACACCTAATCAGCCCAAATCCAAGTACCGGCGACTATAAGATTGCTAGATGGTTAACTCACCCCGATTACTTTTTCCTGTACACGGACGGTATATGAGTAAATTATTTCACGGATAATGGTAGCGCATTGTCAAATTATTGGTATTTTTAACACTTACAAATAAAACAAATAAGCAGTTTCCTTAAGTTTGTGTATTGTCGGCTTCTTAATTTAGAAAATCAAAAATATGGTGATTCTGAATAATTATATAGATTTCAAAGATATTTAAGTTTGATTTAATCGCCGTTTTCCTCAGGGGTGCTCAGCACACCTAATACAAGTATCAGGGGTGCTTAAGCACCCGAGTCAAAATGACTATTCGGTAAATCCCTAATTTTAACAATTTTTGAATAGCTAAAAGCGTAGCGTTAAAAAGGATGTTAAAAATCGCGGTGGCCGCCGTTTTGAATGTAAAAAGTATTTATTGTATGATCACATCCACAAGATTTTGACTCATTTTGCAAAAAATATGCACGAAACACTATTCGTCTGGGCTATCTAATAGTGATACTGATCACCTAAAGTGTAGAATTTTGATGACGGAATGTACCCAACTTTTTTTTAGAATAATTAACGTGCCCTTAACAACAGTAGAGAAATTAGAAGAAGTTTAGATCACTTAAAAAGCACTTTGTTCAAAAACAATTTACATTGGTAATTGTTGGTTTGGATAGTGCTAGAAATGGATACTATTACAAATATGGATTGGAAATAAAGTGCACCGCTTATTAGTTTTATAACTACCTAATTAATAAGGGGGTTTTAGTTCCGCTAATTAATTATATTAGTGCAATAGTGTTCGCCACCATGTTCTGAAAACTTTGTCGTGGCAATATTATGGAAATTGTAAATACTTTTTAAAAATATATTTTCATAAAAACGCAAATTATTAGTTTTGGGCACATATTTAATTTTAAATATAGCTCTCTTTGATAAATGTTGCTTATTACTGAACTAATAAAACTATCCAGGTTGCGGTTACCGGCGTTACCGCCGGCAAGTGATTTTGTACAAAGTTTCAGAAAATTTAACAAATATTAAACATGTGGTTCTTAAAAATTAATGTTACTATTGAATTTCTTTTGCGATTTTGATTTCACTGCTTAAGAGTTAATATATTTTTTTTCTGTATACTCGTATTAATCATGAAAGCAGCTTATTTATGTTTAGTATAAAAGACATAGAACTAACATGAAAAATAAAAAAAAAAACAATTTTTTATGAAAATTAATAAAAATAACAATACATGTGCATCACAAACTTTCGTATTTTCCTCTGAGCCATTGAAAAAAGGTACACAATAGTTTTAAAATAACTTTAGATAATAACTTGAAATTTTATCAGCTTTCGTGAAAATCGGAAATAAGTAATAAATTTGCAACGTCAGCTAAAAGTCGTGTGATTATTAGAGTAACACTACAGTTTATGACTAAAATTCGACTGATTTTAAGCTTAATCAGTAAGTTTAGTTAAAACCAAGTCAAATATTTTAAAACAGTTATTTAATTTTAAAATTAAACGAAACACTTTCACGAAAATCGGCTCTCTAAAATGTGTCATAACATTTTTATATGTTTGGTCCAAAATTCTGTAATTAAGAGGGAAAACCATTTACAATTTGCGATTAATTTATTAATTATCTTACAATTTCTGTTTTTTTACTAACAAAATCCGGAACACACTACAAAGCAACCCACGCGGAGTGGGGATATTTTTTTCAAACCTATACAAGTTACCTGCTGTAGGGATTTTGGTTTCGCAGATTTCGACGGGCAGTTAGTTATTTTTGCTGAACTGCGAGTTAATGATTGAAATTCGACTGATTTTAAGAGTAATCGGTAAGTTCAGTTAAAACCAAGTCAGATATTTTAAAATTGTTATTTAATTTCAAAATGAAACGAAACGCTTTCACGAAAATTGGCGCTCTAAAATGTGTTATAAAAATGTTATATCTTGGATTCAAAATTCTGTAATTGAGAGGAAAAAACATTTCCAATTTCCTAATAATTTATTAATTATTTTACAATTTACATTTTTACGGCCAAATGCAGGGACATGCCACAAACCAACATATACGGAGTGGGGGGAGGGAAGGAATATTTTTTTCAACCCTATACAAGTTTACTGCTGTACGAATAGCAGTTATTTATTTTTGTTGAACTGCGAGTTAATGATTGAAATTCGACTGATTTTAAGATTAATCGGTATATACGTAGTTAAAACCAAGTCAGATATTTTAAAATTTAGTTTAATATTTAATATCAAAATTAACCAAATAGCTTTCATTAAAACCGAGGCGCTAAAAAGTGATAAAAAAAGTTTGTATCTTAATTGGGTACAAAATTTTGTACCTAATTGAGAGAAAAAATAATTTCCAATTTGCTATTTAATTATTTTACAATTTTCTTACTGACAAAATCAGGGATACGCCACACACCAAACCACGAAAAGGGTATAAGGAGTGCACAGCACCATGGCGGTTGCAATGCCTAGAATAAAAAATATTGGAGAAAATTATTTTTTTACCCTGTAGAAGTGAATATTCCGCTGTTTCGAAAGTTAATATTTTTTAACACATCTGGTTGTCATGACTAAAACGGAAGTAAACAATAATTTCCATAAAAAAAGGTCATAATAAAAAATTAAAATTATTTAATTTTATATCTTGGGTCAAAAACCGTGGAATTGAGAGGAAAACCATTTCCAATTTGCTATTGAATTATTTTACAAATTTTTACTGCCAAAATCAGAGGCATGCCGTACACTAAACCACGGTGGTGGAAGGGGCGGGAGGGAGAGGGGAGGAGTGCACAGCACCCAGGCGACTGCAATTTCCAGAATAAAAAATATTAAAAAGAAATATTTTTTCAGCCCTAAAAAAATGATTATTCTGCTATTTTGGGAGCTAATAAATTTGAACTCATATCTGGTTTTCATGACTAAAACGGAGGTAGACAACAATTAATAAAATTTAGCCTAAAGCTCAATAAAAATTTTAAAGTTTTTAAATTTATATCTTGGGTCCAAAACTTAATAATTGAGTGGAAAAACCATTTCCAATGTGCTATTAATTTATTGATTGTTTTCCAATTTCGATTTTTAACTGCCAAAATCAAGAACGCACCAAGCTGGGGAGGGGGAGCAAGGTCCAGAAATACTAGAGAAAAATATTTTTTTCAACTCTATAAATGTGATTGTTCTGTTGTTTCCAAAGCTAGCAATTTGCACACATCTGGTTTTCACAACTAAAACGGAAGGAAACGATACATTTACAAAAATTTGGCCTATAGCTTAGCTCTTAATAGAAATATTTCCAAAGTTTTGGCTTTGTATCGTAGATTCCGACCGACTTTAAGCTTAACCGGTAAAGTTATTTAAAATCCAGTCAGTTATTTTAAAATTAAGTTTATTATTTAATATCAAAATTAACCAAAACACTTTCAACAAAATCGGCGCTGTAAAACGTGAAACAATTTTTTTTTATATCTTAGTTATTTCCAAATTTTGTAATTGAGAGGGAAAACCATTTCCAGTTAATACCTATTTAATTATTTTACAAATTTTTTACTTACAAAATCAGGACAACGCGACACACCAAGCCACACGGAGTAGACGGGTGGAGAAGGGAGTAAGAAAGTGCACAGCACCCATAATTAGGAATGCACCACACACCAACCCACGGAGGGGGGAGGGTAAAGAGTGCACAGCAAAAATTTTTAAATTTATATTTTTGGCCAAAAACTTTGTAATTGAGAGGAAACCCATTTCCAATTTGCTATATTTAATTGTTTATCAATTTTTTACTGTCAAAATCGGGAACACACCAACCCACGAAGGGGAAAGGGTAAGGGGTGCACAGCAAAAATTTTAAAATGATTGTTTGGGTCCAAAACTTTGTAATTGAGAGAAACCCCATTTCCAATTTGCTATATTTGATTGTTTATCAATTTTTTACTGTCAAAATCGGAAACACACCAACCCACGAGGGGAAAGGGTAAGGGGTGCACAGCAAAAATTTTAAAATTTATGTTTTGGGTCCAAAACTTTGTAATTGAGAGGAAAACCATTTCCAATTTGCTATATTTAATTGTTTATCAATTTTTTACTGTCAAAATCGGGAACACACCAACCCACGAGGGGAAAGGGTAAGGGGTGCACAGCAAAAATTTTAAAATTTATGTTTTGGGTCCAAAACTTTGTAATTGAGAGGAAAACCATTTCCAATTTGCTATATTTGATTGTTTATCAATTTTTGACTGTCAAAATCGGGAACACACCAACCCACGAAGGGAAAAGGGTAAGGAGTGCACAGCAAAAATTTTAAAATTTATGTTTTGAGTCCAAAACTTTGTAATTGAGAGAAAACCCATTTCTAATTTGCTATTTGATTATACATTCAATGTTTTACTGCCAAAATCAGGAACCCACCAATTACTATCCCACGTATGGGGAGGGGGGCAGAAATGCACGAAATCGGCGCTCTTAAAGTATTAATAAATGTTTTTGTCTTGGGTCAAAAATTTTGTAATTGAAAGGAAGAATCATTTCGAATTTGCTATTAATTTATTAATTATTTTTCAATTTTGCTTTTATACGCCAAAATCAAAGACGCGCCAACCCGGAGGAGGGGGTACAAAACGCGGCCCCAAAATACAGGAACATTACAGAAAAATATTTTTTTAACTTTTATACAAGTGATTATTGTGCTGTTTCGGGAGCTAATAAATTTTCACACATGTGGTTTTCATAACCAAAACTGAAGTAAGCAATAATTTAAACTTAGCCTGTAGCTTAGCTCTGGATAAAAACCTTTTTAATTTTTTTTTTGAGAACGACAGAAAATGACAGAAACAATTAAATCGTAAATAATGAATTTCAGCTAGAAAAATCATACAATTTGATTAAAATCAAAAAAATAAATTAAAATCAAAAATTTGTTACTTATTTTTTTTAAGTAGATACTTAATTGATTTTTTTCATAACATGGTCTTTACAGTATACGTTCAATAGTTCATTTCAACAATTTTTAAATAGCGATAGTCTCGCCGAGAAATTCTCGTCTCGTTTCCTTTCTCGTAATACGTCTCGTCTCGATAATGCGACACGAGAAATACTCTCGTCTCGAAAATTCGAGACGAGAGCAGAAATTTCTCGTTCTCGCCAGCTTAATAAAGATCAGTTCAACGTTTTTGTAAGTTTGTCTTTTTTGGATTTTGGTTTCGTTGGTTTCGACGGACAGTTAGTTATTTTTGTTAGACTGCGAGGAGAGGAAGCGAATGAATTTTTGCAAAAATTTTACATTGACATTTACGAGGTAGTTTGTTGTTTTTTGCAAGAAGTTTCATAAAACATAATAAGAGGAATTAAAAATGTATTATTTTCATGAAAGAGCGGCGCATATTCGGACTGGTATTGGACGGAAAAACCCTTAGTGCGTCCCTGGCTAACATTACGCAACAATAACAAAATCAATTTTTTTAAAATAACAATACGTTTAATGTTTCTACTTCAATCTTGCGTTTTAGGCTGTAAATTAGAACTCTTTAACTGAAGTTGTTCTTGAAACAGAGAAAAAAATTTAGCCCAGAGAACTGAATCTATCAGCAAAATTTTGGCAAGAAAATTTAAACCGTTTTAAAAAAAGCCAAAACGTGGGCAATAAAAGTTTAGAAAAAAAATATAAACCTGGAAGAAACAGGAACCGCAATGGTAGTTTTAAAAAAAAACGTTGCGAATATATTTTTTAACTCAATTTTCCGGAAAATCAAATAATTTTTCATAAACATTTTTTACAATTTTTCTCAGATTTTGTAATATTCAACCGTATTTTCCTGTGTAATATAAGTTTGTACGGCAAAGACACTTGGTCTGCAAAAGACAGAGGTTCGACTTAATTTCAAGATGTAGTTAGTGGTCTTTCGGCTGCAGTCGGTGATTAGCCTTAGCAATAAAAACAAATCCACGATAAATTAATATAAAACAATAATAAAGTGCTTCTTTGGCCTGTTTCGGGGACCTTTCTTTTATATTATTTTTTTAAAAACTTGTTCCGGTAATTGTTTACGCGAGTTCTAGGCCCAAACGCTAACGCAGTATTTGTTCAATATTTCTGCTTATATAAAAAATTTTAAAATGGTAGTTTAAGGTGTAAGAATTATATGGTTTCTTCGATAACCTACAATTATGCCTATCCCCTTATAATCAAAACCTTTAGTGTCAATTTACGAAATTATACGTTATACAAACGGTGCCTATAATAAAAGGAAAATACAGTACGGGCAATCTCATGAATTTAATTCCTTATTCTCGTTTGCAAACGTTGTCGTTTCTAATTCTTAGCCAATCAAGCAATAATACAAGAAGAAAACTATTCCGCAATTCATCACGTAACGGAAAAGAAAAACTTTAGCAAAACTTATTTTGGGGCTTTTCCCTGACCAGCACAATAAAGTTTTTCCGCTTTTCTGTTTACAAATAAAATTAAACTTCTTGAAATAATTGAAATAAAATAGTGCAAGGCCCTGAAAAGCGTCCGCGATATTTTAAAATAATTTGTAAAAAAAAAGTTTTTTTTAATCATTAAAAAAACAGAAAATTTTGTAAAAATTTGGTTGCAATTTTACTTAGATTCGAATAAATTCGAAAACAAATTAAAATTCTATTTCAGGACGGCTTGAAAGATCAAAAACGCAAATTTTACCGTTTTATTGCGCGTCTATAAACTTAAAACCCTCAAAAAACCATCTGCTTGGTTATCACAACTTCCAATTCCGTATGTTTTCAATATCTTAAAAAGCAGGTATGTACTTACAAGTTCCGACAGGCTTAAGATGATTAGAAAAAGGTCTTTCCTTTCACTTATCAGCACTGTTTGATGGCAACGCAGATGGATTTTCGGACACAGATCCAATACACGTGTAAAGTCCGCGACGCACGTCCAAACTAGCGACAAATATTCGCACTCCAAATTAAAGATAAGTTTTTATTTTAATTCTTCGCACTTGAAATAATTCTTGTACACGCCTTTAATAACTCTTATCGCCACTTTTAAATTAAACACTCCAGACTGGGGAAAGCCTTTAGTACGAGTTTATAATTATTATTTAACAGCGGGCCCTGAAAAGTTTTGAAAATGTTATACGAGTAATAGCGCGCACTTGAACCAATCCTAATTTTTATTTATTATAAATTATTATCACTAATTTAAATTAATATTTATACCTTACACGCAATGTACTTTATTTTACACCTTGTAGGTGGTCGCAAGCACTAAAATTTAAATATTTGCAGCACTTTTAAAGCTTCAAAAATAGTTTTTTGCGGTTATCGCAGGCAATAACCGAAACATTTTTTTAAATTTCCCAGGTAAAGTCTAACAGTTGAAATTTAAATCGTTCCTGTACGCACTCAAGTGTCATTGGAACCGCGTTGCGGGTGCATAAAAACGGTTGGCAACATTTGCGGGTCAAAAAACGCGCCGTTTTTTGCTAGTGACGTACGCGTGTTTTTCAGCGCACAGAGATGCGCCCTCTGCTTTCGTAGCTAGAACCGAACGTATACTACAAGTTGCGGCACTGCCACGCTACAAATTCTACTCGGTTACATTCGAACTATCTCGTGCTGGTAGCTCCGCCCGACGACTCAAAACAAGAGCGCGAAAGAGAACAAACACAGTTTGCAAAGGGGGCGGAAAAGGATGGAAGAGTAGTGGGAATGAGATGATAGAAACCTGCCTGATAAGAGTGTGAAGGAGATGAATGATGCGTGCAGAAATAATTAATGGTTTAATTAGATAAAAATTATTATAATTGTGGATTGAGAAGCAGATAAGTACATTGTTCTGCCTTTAATTGCATTTAAAATAGTTGCATTTTAATTGCAAAGTTTAAGTGTTGAATATTCCATGATTTATATTTATTATTGTTGTTTATTTATTTATTGCTTATGTTTTCCATGAACCGTTACTTATTTAAATCATGAATTTTTGCCACTAATATTTACGAATTATAGTTTCCAGATTAGTTATATTTTCATAATTAATAATTTTAAGTCGCATTTTGCGTTTCTAATTTGCTCTTAATTTAAAATCAGAAGCAAAACTCAAATTTGTTGCAATTTTTAAATTTCATCTTGCATTTGTGTTATTTTTAAATATTAAAACAATTACATTGATGGTCCGGATTAAGTAAAATTTGGGTTTTTTGCAGTAATTTTATTTCAAATTGTATTACTTTTGCAAACGCTTCGCCGCAATTGCTTTCCTACATTTTTATATTTTTTATTATTAGGATTTATTTCATATATACATGTTAAACTTAAATAATATAAATATCTATAATTTAATATTTATGGATACATTCTTGTGCTACTTCAGAAATTTTCTAACAAGTTTAAAAAAACGTAATCCTGAACTTATACAAAATATTTGGTAAGTCGTAACTGCAATAGTATATTAGAAAAACGACACCATCTCAAGTAATAAAATAATTCTACAGAATAAGGTGGCATAAAATCGTGATTTTCATTTTGAAATAATCAAAAAAACGATTTATTTGATTTAAATCAATTTTTTTTAATTTAAAATTGTTTTGTTACATAAAATTGATTTTTGTATTCAAAAAAAAAATTGAAGTACAAATAAGCCTTATTTTGTTTAATAATATACAGTGTTTCCTAAGTAGCTACGTACAGACAGTTCAGAACTATATGTTCGAAAATGTTTCCTAATGGAGCAGGGATGTGAATCGAAAGAAAACAACATTTCGGTTTTCCGTTAAGGTTTAATTTCTTTTTAATTTTGAGTACGTTTCGGTTACGGTTTACTGCTACTAAAAATTTCGATTTCGATTACGGTCAGGGCGGATTTACCACTAGGCTGAGTAGGCTGGAGCCTAGGGCGGCAAAATTTTTGCGGGCGGAAAATTTGTCGTGAGAGAGTGCCTTCTGTTCCGAGTATTGGATTTAGCATTCAATGGAAATTAGTTTTGCAATCACTTATTGTTTAATAAATTTTTAATATGATTCTATAATCGACTCTTTTGCCAAGCTGAAGGCCGCAGTCCTGTATCCAGTAAACCTGTAAGGATAGAAATCTGTGCATAGAGTAATTTACTTTCCAAGACTTTTTTTTAAACAGTGTTGTCATATTTCCTGGGTTTCTAGGTTTTTAACAATAAATTAATTCAAAAAAATTATTTATTTTATGATTTGTCTGGGCATTTCACCAAAAAACTACGACGTACGCCGGTCTGTTCTGTGAAAAGAGCCAAAGACCGTAGCTCTACTTTATTTGTGGTTTACCCCTCACCACCAGGTTTTTCTACAGTTTGACAAAAACGAAAATTTGTTTAGTGCTGCCATTTTTTCGTGATAACTATAATTTTTTTAAATTATGCAGGGCATAATTTTTCCACATTTTGTCAAGAAAATTTTTTTGCTTTTTATAAAGGAAAACATAAAAAATTACGGTAACCGTAATCAGGGGCGGATTTATCACATTAGCCGCCCTAGGCTTGGAAAAAATTGCCGCCCCCACCGTACATGTAAAATAGTAAATAGTAAGTGTATTTTTACCTTTACACTACCACCCGCCTGCAGACTAGCATGCTATGCAAACAATGAAGCCAGACGCCATTTTGTAAGAGGTCATTCGTGATATTTTACAAATTCAAACATTGTTTTGCATTGCAAAGTTAATATAAATCAACATAAGTAATTAAATTTAATTTTGTAATTGTGAAACCTAATTCTATAGGCATGCTGCAATCGTGTTGTGCGGTAGGGTTTAAAAATCTTCGGCAAATGAGACAAAATTTAAGTTTTTTAAGTAGGTGTTTATGTTACTTGTTAACACATATTTCCCCCATCAAACAAAAAACGTTAAATAAATTGATAGAAGCTGTAAGCAGAAATTATTTTAAATCTACAAAATATACGGTTATTTGCGGCAATCCTATTACATTCAACAATTATTTACAACAACCTGGAACTAGTATTCCACGTCTTAGAAATGAAGCAGTTCCACGTGTATATATTCATATGCTTCGCAAGAATTTTACAGATTGCAAGACACATTACCGATAGAACCTCCAGAACCTATTCCGATATAAATTCTATAATAGGTTCTTCACGTACCAAAGAAAGTCTATGCAAAAAGTTAAAATATTGCAAGAGATAGTTAGCAGACATTACCAGTTAACTAAAGTGATCTTAGTTAGTATTATTCAAATGAAATCATATGTTAAATGTAGTACTTTTTCTTGTAGCTGTATTGCTGTATGCGCGCTATATTGCATTTCAAGTTGACCTTTTGGCCTTCTACAAAATGGCCGCATGGCTTCACTTAGCTGATTGTTCAGAAGCTGGAGTCGTGTAGCTAGTAAACCTATACAAAATTTGTGACTTTATGTGACTGAAACCGTTCCAGGGCTTTTCATGAAATGCTTCCTACGACATAACACAGTGACTCGCTGGCCAGTGCCGGTCGGCAACATTTTGCCGGTATACATCGCATACCATCATCGGATAACATGCAGTGTAGTTTACCGACAATTTAAATTTGACCGGCATACGACGTCTTGTTTATGTATATCTTCTATGTTTCAACGTCTGCTATCAAGAGAAAGTCCGAATCCAGTACGAGCTATTTTTTTTTAAATTTGATTTTCGCTACTTATTGAAAATAGGGTGCATAGGTTATTATTATCGTTTGTTGTTGTGTACATGATGACAAGCTACTGTTTATGTTCCCTGAAATCTTTAGCGAGAGTGGCAGCGCCGTAGGCGCAACAGGGTGCACACTCTCCGGTCACTGACTGCTAGTAACACAAAAATTAAGTAGTTAAGTAGACGCCATTCCGACAAAAACTTTATAATCGCGTTTGAGAAACATTAACAACTAATTTATTATATAATTAATTGTTTCGGATACAACCTTAAGGGCGAACCAAAAGGGCTGAACATACAGAATGCGAAGATTAAATAGTAAATACTAGTGTCTGTTCTACAGCTGTAGGAACGAAAAAATACCAGTATATGTTTTAAATAATTACGGTTTCGCGTTTTTTTTTCGGTTTTCGTATTGGGTACGGTGCACGTCCCTGTTACGGAGTACAACTGAAGAGAAAACAGTCAAATCACTTTTTTGTTCATAATGTTCGCAGTAATTGCACTAATCTTATAAAATTGTATGTGGTAACACTACTGATTTAGCTTAGTATTTTTACCAATTTTTGTTTGAATACGTGCAGCAGAGGTGTCTCATATTAGGTATTACGTAATAATGGCTTCAAATATACTAGATTTTTACATTTTTTGAAGTTTTGTCTAGAAAATCTTATGATCTATTACAAATACTCAAAAAACACACTTGTTAAATGTAACAGTTTTCGAGATAATTCTAGTTATATAAAGTTGCCATGGAGGTAGGTCAAAGCGTTTCCCTAAGATGCGAAAATAGTTAGTACAAACTTTAAGGATAAGTTCTACACTTCGATACAATACAATAAGTTCGCATAAACATGGGTCCGGAAATGCTTCCTTACGGAAGTACAGCCTCCCGAACAGGTAATAGTTTGAATTGAAATACCCTTCTTCCGGAGACAGTACCTCTGCAACAAAGCGTTTCCGAACAAATGTTTATAGTAACTTTTTCCTGGTTTTTATGTGTAGTACTCACTCTCAAAGTTTGTGGAAATATTTGAGGATTTTGAGAAAACACTTAGACCTTCATGGCAACTCGGTTTTATAAAAACGTTGAATTGTACTGTTAGATATAGCGGCTTTCAACAAGAGTACCTTTTTTCTATATTTTTGAATAAAGAATAAGATTTTCTAGACAAAACTTATGATATTACGTGACTCTTCCATATGAGACACCTCTGGTGCCCTTATTCAAACAAAAATCCTGAGATAAATTCAGGTACGTGAAATGAAAAAAAATGACGTTTCGGTTTTGGGTTACGGCTCAAATTTTTTTAAAATTTTTGTTTCCATTTCGATTACGGTTTACTGCTACTAAAACTTTCGGTTTCGGTTACGGTTACCGGTATTTTTTGGCTATTCTTAATGAAAAGCAAAGAAAATTTTCGGCTAGATTATATGGAAACAATTATGCTCTAGCTGCAATTTAAAAAAATGTTGAAGTTATCACGAAAAATTGGCGGCAACAAGAAAATTTTTGTTTTTGTAAAATTTTAGAAAACCTGATGCGTTGGCACAGCATAGGTATGTAGCTCCATATCCTGAGACTTTGACCACTATTCTAGCGCTTGCCCTTAGATGTCATTAAATGATTGTGTTCTAGTAAGTGTTTTGCATAATTGGATTTATGTGGGTGTTTGTATTTGTAACAATGTACGTGTTCTTTATACCCAATATCAAAATTTCTAATTGTCTGGCCTATATAAACCGAATTACAATGCGAACAATTTAATTTGTAAATGCCTGATTTTAGCAAATCGTCTGTTTTTGATTTTGCATTAAACAAAGTGTTTAAGATGTTTCTAGTTGTTTTAAAGCTTACTTTATATTTCTTTGTTTTGTTTATAGTGTTACCAATTTTTTCCGATTTGTCACGAAAATATGGGATCGTAGCATATTTAATTGTATCGAATGAAGTTAGGGTATTCGGATAAATTTTTTGAACGGCTAATTTATAATCTATTTTTTTAATTAATGTATTAATAAGTTTAGTATTATAACCATTACTGTATGCAATTTGTTTAATAATTGAAATGTCTCTATTATAATTAATTTCATCTAAAAGGACTGTCAAAGCGCTATGTATCATGGACCTGTATGCTGCTAATTTATGTGTTTTATGATGGCAAGAATCGTGTGGTATTGTAATGTCTGTTTGTGTAGGTTTCCTATAAACTGAGTACTCAATTTAGTTGTTGAATTAATTTTTATGTTTAAATCTAAAAAGTTAATGGACTTACTTTGTTCAGTTTCTAGTGTAAATTTGATGTTTGGGTGCAAGCTGTTAATAAAAATTAAAAATTCATTAATTAAATCAAAAGCATTCTGGGGACATTAAATGTGGAAAGATATAATTTCCCATGCATTTTGCATTGTAGTTCACCAAATTATGCACGTTATTGTACTAGGTACCAGTGGCGTAGTTAGAGTTTTCATAGCTCATCATAAAAGCAATAAAACGATTTAATTAAAAAACAAAAACAGTGGATCTGAAACATTTTTGTTTAATTTATCAATGAAACAACGTCTAAATATATTTTTTGTCAACAAAAACACAAAAAAGGGAGATAATGAAATAATATTTGACGTAATAATCGGGGTTTTGACTTCAAAAAATCGTGTTCAGACGTCTAAAATTAGATTTTTGCTTTCCTGGCTGTAATTAATCATTTTCAGATGTCCACCAATGATTTTTGACGTTAAGAATCATTTATTGGCGTTGAAAAGTAATTTATAATTTACAAATACTTCTTTATTTTATTATTTGGTTTTAAATTACCCGAACGATTTTCAGACACCACATTATGATTTTTTTGACGTCATAATTTCGGTTCAATTAATTTTTGGGGGCAATAAGTCGATTAAAAAAATTTAATATTATGTATTATTAATATAAAAATGTTTATGTGAAATTCAATGATTTTAAGAGATCCAAATTGATTTTTGACGTTAAAGAATCAATTTTCGGCAGCCGAAATTTAATTTGTGACGTTTAAAATAAGATTTTGGACAAATTGCGATTTTGATCAATGGCCGAATACCCGAATAATCAGCCAACTATTCGGCGAGTATTCGGTCCAATAATGGGTGAAGTATACTGCATATTCCAGCAAATATTTGACAACGTACAGAATATTACGTTGAGTATTAATATTCGCGGAATATTAATTATTCGGCGAAATACTTGTACTCAAGATTTTAGTCTAAGCATAACATTATCCAACTGCAGCCAAACACTTGGCAATTTTATTTAATGTACAATGCGCAATATTAGGCTAACTCGAAAAAACTTTGACTTATTCGAATAACAAATATTCGATAAGCTCTAAAAGGTGGCCGAATATTCGGCGAATTATTTAATCCACCAAATATTCGTTTCATTCGTATTAAGGAAACCACTTCTCTCCATGTCTCCTACTTGTAGGCTGATAGTTGATATTTTCTGGTAAGTGGCGTTTTTTAAACTAAAATTCTTTTTCAAAAAAATTTTAAAAAAATTGTAAACAAATTAATTTTTACTTTTATTTTGTGAGCGGAAACTTGTAATTTGGAACTGCTGCTAAAAACAGGGGCGTAACGCAGACCGTAATGCCCTCCCCGCACGCAAAGTTTTCTAATAAGTCTCCCATCTATAGTTTTTTACAGGCAAATTAAAAAAAAACATATCTACCTTTAACAGTCACATAACAGAATTATTATTAAAAATTGTAAACATTACTAAAATTATTTCACAGTATAGCTTACCTTATTTTTGTTGGTGACAATCTTATGCCGTAAAAACACAATTTTTTCCATTAACAACCTTAGTTTATAAAAAAACGACGTACACTTCGGGTGATATTTAATATTTTTTACATATGTTTTAATTTATTGCAAGTTTTTGCAGTAAATTTGTAGTATATGAAGCCGAACACGATATTTCTTAAAATTATTCTCCCTTTGCAAAGGCCTATTTTTATATTTAAAATGTTTTGTATAAGTTTACTTTTCCTTGCTCAAGTTTCTCATTGAGTGTTATTTGTGGCTTAGCTAGATTCATATTTAATGATATATAGTAGCAGAATCCGTGGGCTACGCTCCCCGAAGTTTTTTGGTACCTTCATAGTTCATACCCGGCGCTTGCCGCTCCGAATGTTACCTCCGCTAAGCCGATCTAAACAAAAGTCGCTCCCTGAACAAAAAATAATGCTCCGAAAACAAAAGCCCCGGAAAAAAACAGAAAAAAAGCCCGAAAACAGTCTCGTAGAAAAATGTTAAGAAAGCAAAACCCCCATTAAATCTTCATATAAATCAGAGTTCTAATGATACAGTTAATATACATTCCCCCGATATCAAAACCCGCGAACATAATGATAATGAATGCGTCGTCAGTAACAGTGTAGTTCCTACAGATGCATCTAGAATTTGTAATAAATAGTTTTGTAGTAAACACTTTGTAATAGTAAGCGAAACCTAATTCAGATTCCAGTTCGAAGCTAATCAATGGTGAAATTCTTCCGCTATACAGTTGCTTGTTGTCAGCGCGATAAATATACATTTCAGAGCAGCTAGAATTGAAGTACCCATAAATAACCAAATTATACCAACAGAAGTGAAAATAATCACTAAACCGAACCGACATATAAGGGAGCTGTATTATAGTGAGAAATATTTCGGAAATGCAATATTTAGTCGTGTCGTTATGGTGAGACAGTTACGGATTTAATATACAATTACTTTAAAATTAACCCAACCTTATATTTTGCATTATTTAATTTACATACACGTTCAGGATTGAAGCCGAAACTGAACTAATCATTTTATACCTATACCTACTCGCCATGAATTTTTAATTTTTAAAGTACAATGGCAGTTTTTTCTTTATTTTTTCTTTTTTAGTTTCTGACGGCCCTTGATCGCTTTGGGCCCTAAAAAACTTGGGCCCCTCGGTGGCGCAGGGTTTGCGGGGGTGTTTGTTATGCAACTGGCCAGAGGTGTGCAGATTGCAAGGGATGACGATTTGTCATAACCTACTTAGCTACCTGGCGAAGCTCCTTACGATAGTTTCGATTTTATGGCTATGGCGGTTAAATCACAGTGATAGAAAATAGGTTTGAAAATATGTATAAATTAAAATTTTTAAAGTATGGCAATGCTCAAGTGGATTTGGTTGCAGTTTTGTAAAATTTTCTATATTTAAATAACACTGAATGCGTTTTTTTTACATTTTAATGGCTTTTCTTTATTAAGTCGTGGTCCTATTTGAAATTGTTAAAGGCATTTATAAACGTAATATTGAGTAGTTCTATATTGTATATTATTTTAATTACGCTAGGGCTGAAAACATGTTTAAATAATATTTTTGCTGCTTTAACGTGCACACTAGTTTGTCAAACCAATTTTTTTTAAATTTTTGATAGACAAACGTCAAAATGAAGAGTTTTAGTGAAATAGTTATATTGGTAATGATATATCACGTTGAATAAAAGCGGCGCGGCGTGGAAATTTAAAGTGATGTCACTTCGTTCATACAATCATACCTATTAATTAAAGCAGAACACGAACGGCACTGTTCACACTCATCGGTACCAACGGTGACGTCATCTTTTACCGTAAAACGCCCATAATCCGTATAGACGCATCTTTTACTTTGATTACGTCACTGATCTGTGCTTACGATTTAACGATGACTGAGTGATAATAATTCAAAGCCCACATTTTTTTGAAATTAACTTTTTAACAGTTTTAAAGTGCTTGACAGATCATAATCTATAGATCAATGAAAATGCTTTGTTTTAAAGTATTTTCAAATCTGTGGAAAGATTTTTAGTACCTCTTGAAGGTTATGCGACAACCAAAGTCGTTGCTGTAAATTGTACAGATTAAAACCATAAATATGCCGTTATAAACAGAGCAAGAAATAAACTGTAATTTAGTTCGTGCCCCTCTCCGCTATATTTTCTGTGGCGCCTTCTATGAATTTTTGAAAATCTAAGGTTCGTGCACCTTTCTTTGATTAATAGGGTATGATACAAATTTTCTGTTGCTCATGAGTGATTGTAGAGTAAGAGTCACAACTTAATTTTTAGTTTTATCAATATTTAAGGGAATAAATTTCCCCCTCATACTAATTTTTTGGGAGACAAATTATTTGAACGAAATATTTGTGTGCTGATTCTACACGAGAAAATAAAAATAAAATTTTCTACAATCTTACCCAATCATAATTTCGAAAATATTTTCTACGAAAGCTACAATCTCCAAAAGAAGCTGTAAAAGTTTGAATATCTCATTAACCCATTAGGATAATTTTATGAAACTTGTGCTGCTTTTTTTCATCCTTATTTTCCAGTTTCTTCATAATGCAGTACCGGAACATGATTCTACGAAAAAAAAGGCACAAAACTGGTAATTATAATTTTTAATTATTAATGGTCGGTGTTTTGTGGTCTATTCGGAAAAACAGTTTGGGGAGAACGAAGGCAAAAATAAAAAATAATATACATACATTACAATATACGTTACAGTGTCCCAAAAATAACAAACAAATTTTAAAACATTTTCTCCGAAGCTTTCGTATTCACACAGAACACAATATAGTATATTATGGAACGAATCTATAATGATAGCTATTAATACACGAGTGAGATTACGACACGAGCGGCAGCGAATGTCGTAATTCAAACAAGTGTATTAACAGGCATTATATAAGAGTATAAGTAGTTAAAGTAAAAAAATACTCATTAAAACAATTATTTGAACGTTATACTTAAAAAAAACTCGAACTGTTTTGCGATGTTAACTGTAGGTAAATTAAAGTTGCCGTAATTTTTTTACTTTTAAATCTTAATGTTAAATAATTTTTGCCATTGCCTACCCAAATGTTAAACCCACGGAACGCCACTGCTTATTACAAATAATTTTTCACCTAACCGCAAGTAGAAACACCTTCACTTTAATTTTTTTCACTTTTGGAATATTGCCGCTTGAAGCAGCTGCTTACTCTGCTTAATGGCAAATCCGGCCCTGAACAGCCTATAAAAATTCTCCTTACTTTAAGTTTACACAGGTAATAACAAAACTTACAATCAAGAATTTATAGTCGACTCGAATGCTGTAATAAAATGGACCAATCTGATGCACACTGCTCACAAATTAGCACAAAGTGTTTCCAAAAATAGCACAAAAATAACACAAGCATATTAAAATCAGAACAATAATGAATTAACCAAAATGTTTGATCACCATGAAGCGCGCAAGAAATAATTTGAATCGAGTTATTTTTTAAGGTTATGTTGCAATTAGGTTCTCCAGAAAAGTAGATCTCTACCTTATCAGTTGAAAGATAAGTATATACAGTTAGCGTTATAACACGTAGGTGTAAATGTATATGCTCTTTAGCTTCTCTACATCAGTTCATAGCTTATTTATGTGGTACATTTATAAAATGAGTCATGTTTTTTTGTACAGTAGTATCCAAAATTTTTACCGCGGATAAATTTAATGTATGATGGTTATCGAATACAGTTTCGCTAACTGTATATAATTCTCTTTCAACTGATTAGGTAGGGATCTATCTTTTTTGGTGGTCACATAACCTTAAAAAATAACACAATTCAAATTATTTTTTTCGCGCCTCGTGGTAATTCAAACATTTTAATACATTGATTTACTGTTCTAATCACTGTTTTGATTTTATTGTGTTTGTGCTTATCTGTGCTATCTTTTGAAATGCTTTGTGTTAATTTGTTTGCATTAGAATGGTCCAGTATAAACTCTTGATTGTAAGTTTTGTTATTAATTGTGTAAACTGAAAGTAAAAAGTGCTTGTCCAGGGCCGGATTAGCCGTTAAGAAGAGTAAGTCGGCAAATTTCTAGAAACCGCAAGAAAATTAAAATTGAAGGTAGTATTTGTACTTTCGTTGTTATCATCATTTGTAATAAGCACGACGTGCAATATCCCTTGTGATTAATAATGTTGTATAACATCCACACATAAATTTAGACATGGTTGAATGGCACCCCGATAAAAAATATATCCAATTCTTTTTTACGGTTTTTCTAGCGAGCGCGGCGATATGAGTTTTAATATTATCTATTAAATGGGAAGTTTTGTTACAAGAGAGATTTTTTTTCAACAAAAAAAAAAGTAATTTTAACGAAATTTTTCTTCTTAATAAAAGTTTTCTTAGAAAAATCGTTCTTGCTTGACAAAAGTTTCGCCAAAAAAAATATCTCTCTGGAAAAAAGTTCTCTCACAACAATATTGCTCTCTTGCAAATTGTTTTTATCCTAAAAATGCTTCTCGCTACTAAAAATTTCTCTCAGAATCACGGTTTTCGTATGATGCAAAGAGATGGCGCTACTAAATTCCGATCGGTGGGTGTTTGGAACTGATGGCTGTGGAACAACAAATTCATTGTAAAGCTGGAACGCGCAGCCAATGCTTTAGAGCCGGTACAAGTTTGATTTTGTTTCACTTCGAGTAATATAGCCTAGAATGAGACAAAGATTGAGTACTTTTTACTAATATACTTTGTTGTCTGATGCATAAACCATGTTTGCCTTTACTGTTTCTGCCTTTCTCTGTCTAGGTGCCGGACGTTCCAGCTTTACATTAAATTCATTATTCCCTTGTTCCAAGCACTGGCCGGAACGTAGTAGCGCCACTTCTTTGTATCATACATAAGCCGTGATTCTGAGAGAAATATTGTTATGAGAGAACTTTTTTCAAGAGAGAAATTTTTTTGGAAGATTGTTTTCTAAGATAAATGATTTTTGGAAAAACTGTGAATATATTTCTCTAACAGAATTTTCTTCAAAAAATAAAAACACTTTTTTAACAAACTTTCTCATCGAATTTTTTTTTGTTTATAAATAGTTCTCAATTAATAAATAATATTGAGACACGCGGCGCCTCATACTGCGGCACTTTTCTGTAGCGCCGCACTTTGTAACAAGTAACACTTGCAACACTCTTGACGCCATATTTTGCAGAAGATTTCGCGTCAAGTGTACAAATTATTAGAAACTGAAAAATAAATAAGTTCATGTTAAATTTGACGAATTTTCTTCCAATTTGAGTACGCAATGATACTTACTAAATTTTACTCAATATGAAATTTTGTATTAAGTTGAAGTTAACATTGGCAGTCGCGGTAGGTCTGTGGAGCAAGAGCACGCAGTCTTATTCGATCGGCCCGAGTTCGGACCTAGCTGTACCGGTTTTTTATAAATTCGGAGTGGCGAAGACGGGCTCGGTAGTTCAGTTCGTGTCCACAACTCCTGGAGTTTCTTTAAAAGAAATTTAACATCGTGCCTACTTTTTTGAAGAGCGGTCGGTGTGCATACATCGATATTTTTTCATTGTATCTGAAAATTTCATTTATAATATAAATTTCGGCGCGTAGTGTGCAATTGGTTTTTTGACATAAATGCATGTATTTCAGTTAAGGCGGCAAAAAAACGTTGCTTATATTGGCAGATGAGCCTAATCTGGCACTGAGCTTGTTCTTGATGAAGGTGTACAATGAAGGCACCGAGTTTTATTCTGTCCCGACTCCTAGCCGATACCCAATAAGCTCCTAATTTATATTTACTATAGTGTTCGGTCAATACTCCTGCCTTTAAATTCATTTTTAAAGTTAATTTGGCTTTCTAGATATTTTCTACAGTTCGTTTTAATACCGCGTCATTGGGTATGTTTGTGAAGAAACTCGTTTTGTCTGTATTTTATGGAAAATGGATTACGAAATATACACATTTTTAAAATTCATGGGGAGCGAGGGGGACAATTCCCCCTTATCCCCCCTTGCGTGCGCTACTGGATATTTTGAACACTTTATTTGGTTTCGTTTTGTTTAGGCCATTTTCAACTAAAGCTCAAAACTAAAATTGCTTAGTAGATGCTGTTTATTGTTTAGTATTGAATTATTGAAGAAAATAAGGATTAGAAATGAAAGCCCCCTCCAGTTTTTTACACCGGTAGTTAAAATAATCGTGAGCCAATAATATACTTTATAATACTAAATCCCATACCAACTTTTATAAATTTTGTTAAATAAAAGCTAACTTTTGGTCACCTTCCTGAAGGGATTGTAACTTCCTCAGAAAGGATTTTCGGAGCTATGATTAAAGTAAATTTTCTATTTAGTTTTTTGTGTATAATCAGCACACCCATTTTTCGATAACAATTAGAAAAAACACGCTGTATAAATTTATATAATTTAATATATCTCACAGATATTTGTATTTCATTAAAAATATCTTAGATATTTGTAATTATTTCAAACTATCTACGACATTCATACATATTTAAAAACATTTCTTAAATATTTTCAAATCGCCTATTTGAAAATATCTTAGAGATAATTTTAAATCATTTTAAATCACCATCGACGTGTATTTATTAAGGTACGTAAATTGAAAATGTTATTTTTTTTAATAGGTCTTAAACATTTACAATTTATTTGTTTCTATGTTATATTACAAATATCATAGATATTAATTTGCACTTAGAACCCCCTGTGTTTTTAATGTTTTAAAAATATCTATAGCATATTAATAAACAATTAAAAATGTGTTTAGAGTTTTCGAATTTACCCATTTAGAACTATCTCAAAGATACTTTTAAGGAATTTTATTTATCTTATAGTATCATTGTAAAAAGTTTTATAATTAAATATTATGTAGGCATCTTAAAACAATTTTAATTTTAAATATTTTAAACATTTCAATATCAGCCTATTTTAAAATATCTTAGATATTTTAAAACAAATAAATAATTGTTGCATATCTAAGATATATGAAAATTACCGCCATCTATGAAGTTTGTACGTCCGCTAAATTCCAATCTTCTGGCAACAGTGAACAGCTGCAGTCTTGAACGCGGACGCTGCGCCCTGATGAAAATATAATGTTTGTTTAAGTTTACACATAGCTAGTACACATAACCTGCAAAACGTAGTACGACTTAGCGTTGTAGATGGCGGAAATTTCCGAATATCTTATATATTCGACACTTCTTTTATTTTAAAATATCTAAGATATTTTAAATTACATTCATTGTATAATTTACGCCTACACCGAAAGGTACAACAGGCGTCTGGATTAAGGAAATAAGTAAGTATAATTTAAATTTAAATTATATAATATATTTTTTAAATACGTAAGATATTGAGAAAATAAATAAATTTAATTTAAAATATCTAAGCTATTTGAAATTCAAATTGAAACATGCATTGAATATTTGTAGATAGATAATTAAAAATATTTTACATATTTTTAATTAAAATATATTTAAAGTACAACCCTATAACTCTTTAAGATATTTATAATAAATTATGAATATCTCTAATATTTAAATAATTAAAAATATCTCGGGAGATATTTATAAATAATTAAAAATAATTTATATATTTTGTTGAAAATCGCTTCCACTATTAAGTAAACCATTTAGAGTTAGAACATTACAGTATAAATAAATTAAGACGTGGCGAAGTTCACCCAGGTAGCAATAATGTTTTTTTTAATAAAAAAAAAGCTGTTTTTATATTTACTTAATCATTCTGTTACGATATAACTGGAAATAATTTACCGATACGTGATGCTATTTCATTTCTTCCAACGGAAATTTTGTCTGGCCATAATTTACAATTTAAAAAGTAAATTTTTTTGCACATACATATATATGGAAATCCGATCATAAGGAGCAGAGAGTGAGCAAAGGACAAAAAGCTCTCGTAGGTTGCAGTGAACTTGACCTACCCAAAGCAGTAGCAGTAGCGCACAAGAAATGATCGTAAATAGCAGTAAGGAAGTGGCTTACAAAAACGTTCTATTTTGGTTTCTTATGTCTCGTCGGTTTATGTTGCAGCAATCTGAAAAAGTAACTGAAAAACGGCCTCACTTATAAAAAGGGACATATTTTAGTCGGGGTACCTTTTTGCGTCGGCGTTAGGATAGGTTAGGCATGGAAATGGCAAAAACACTCCCCATTTTCTTACTTATGCGTCTAGAGCCTGTAATTCTGACGTATTCCCTCTGATCTAATTTCTTATCGGACTAATTCTATGCAACGATTTTTAATACAATTTTAGGCGCTGGAAAATACTCACACATTTTACGTTAGTAATAATTTGAAATCGAATTTACTTAATTCAGAAAAGAACAACATTATGGAACAAAGTCGAGATATTTTTAAATTCTGTTATTAATTTTAATTATTCGCAACAGTCCAGAACATTTTATGAAGACTTAGGAATACGCTTAGATTTTCACCTGAGAATCGTACGCTTGGGTATTCATATTTGGCAATTTGTACTTTTGACGGAAATACACGCTTTGAACCTAGCTGTAGGAACGCAATCATGGCGGTTTTCTTACAGATATTTCATTTTCTGTATACTAACGTGTTTCGGTGTGAGGTTTCAAATTTTGGAAAATTCTGAAATTGCTGGTGTTCATAAAATTTGAAATAACCAAATATAAAAATAAAGAAAAAATGATCCCGAACCGTAAACAGACGTTAAAACCAATTTTTATGGCTATTATTTTGTTTTCAAAAACATAATCTTGCAAAACAGATTTGGACAGAACGCGCTATAACACAAATTGAATGGTTTTTTCCCCGAACTCTCTAGCTAAATACTGAAAGCTACTAAGATTTTTCGAAACGTTTTGCTTTAACGCCTGTTGCTTAGTAAGGTTTTAGAATCGATAGAAAGTTTGGTATCCTAACATGTCTCGGAAAAGACAATGTTATTATCTAAAGATATTTCAAAAACTCGTAGAACTCCCGATACATAAAAAAAATTAAAAACGTTGTAAATTACGGAGTTACAACCTCCTGCTACTGAAATAACAGTTTCATAACGTTGTAATTAATAACTCCGTTATAAATTACTATATTAGATTGTAATTTTGAGCGAATATCTAGCTATTGATTGTTTACATTTTCACGTGTTTTCGCTTAAATTTATTAAACAGTGGCGTAGATGCAAAGGGTACTAGACGTAATCTTAACTTATTTGTAACAAACTTAAGATTTTTTATTCTGAATATTAAATTCAGAACTGTCCCGACTTTACGCAAGGGCAGATTTTTACCCGCTACACTTCTCAACTCCACACTGTAAACTGAAAAGGTTGATAACTCTACCTTTAAAGGTATTACCTATATCCAACCTTAAGGTATAATATAAATACCTTGTAGTAAGGTATAATGCAGCCATTTTACCTTAACCGATATTATTGTACCTTAGTTAAAGGTATAAAGTTATACCTCAAAAGGTATATCCTTCTACCTGGAGGTCAAATTGATGTTTAATGCGGAGGTATAAGAAAATACCATGGGGTACATTTTTAAACCTCAACCCACTTTAATATACCTCATGTTGAGGTAAATAATTCCATCTCTAGGTATAAATTTATACCTTAACGCCTAAACCGTTACTAATCCAGAGGTAGAAGAAAAAAACCTTGGGGCGTTTTTTTACACCTCTAGCGATTTTAATATACCTCATTTTAAGGAATAAAATTCTACCTCCTTAGTATAACATTATTCGTTAAAGCCAAAACCCTGACTAATACGAAGATAGAATAAAACACGTTAAGATATTTTGTAACACCTTTACTGATTTTAATGTACGTTATTTTAAAGAATAATGTTCCTCCTGGAAGGTATAACTTCAAACCTGGAAGCATTTTTCTTAATTATACAAATTTTACATTAATTGTTTAGGAACTAAAATTCAACCTTGATGCTAAAAAGTGTGGCCAATATAGTGCAAAAATAAATTTAATTATTTATTGAATTTTAATCTTACAAAACTTTTAAATTCCATACATTTTCTACTGTATTTTCATTTTTATTAGCAGTATGAAGATCTTTCAACAGATTAATTTATTTTCGCTTAAGAAAGACAATGAAATAAATCAGATGTAACAGTTTATACATAATTATATTTATTTATTTAATTTAGTCAAAATATAATACTTAACATATAAAAAATAAAATTAAGCAAAAAGAAAACGATATACCAAAATAAGTATAAATAAACATTACATGAAATAATTACAGCATTTTATTAAGGACCCACGCAATCTGTGCCTTGTATCGACGTAGCGGCTCTTCCAGCACACAAACATTGGCCGACAAAGAACTTAATGTTTTTGCTGTACTTTTTGGGTACTGTATGTTAAATAAAAAATAATGGCTAGAGTAGCTTCCAGTGCTTCTCTGAAGGACTTCACCTCACATACTTTTGTATGATCCGCACACACATAGCATAGTATGTGAAATTATTTGTGCCGGACCACGATGCTTCCTCTGCCGCTACCGGCACAATAGAACGTAGTATTCCAGGCTTCTGCAATTGAAAGAAAATGTGAATTTAGAATAAACTCCTTTTTTGCATAATATTTTTATAAACTACCTTTTTTAATTAGCTGAAGAGGATTTTCCCTGAATAAGAGTGGCAATAGTATTAGAAATGATTCCCCTTCGGTATCTGAAAGTACACACAATAATAATTAGTTCTACACTTGTACTGTCGATATTGCGTATGCTTACCAAATAAATTTAAATTACAGCTTTTGTGGATGGTCTTAATTTTCATCATAGTTCGGGTGTTTTTCCTCGTTGAAAAACAATTCCATTCTATTGCAAATACTCTCTTTGAAAAACAGCTGGCAACTGTAATTTAAACATTAAGATTTGTTTTACAAACTCCTTTGCAAAATTGTAGTTTATTTCATCTCCAACAATCTGATGAGAATAATCGAAACTATCAATATTTCCATGTGAAGGATTCTCATAGATAGGTACTAATGAGGACTTCTGATTTAAATTTTTTATTTATAACACAGTCACGTTTTCGGTAGCATTTAATAACATACTTGTGGTTCTTCTTACAGTGGACAATATAAGAAGATACACGCTGGTATGCTTTTAAACAGCTACCAACGTAACATACTATATTGGACTGCGTTAAATAATAATGGGCAAACTTCATATGTTGCAACATCAATTGCAAACGAAAAAAAGTTTTACCACAGGTATAACAAACGTACATATTTAGTTTGTGAAATAATTACAAATAAGAAATTTAACTTACCACTGCAGGAAACAACGTCGATTTATGTTTATCACTTTTAACGTTCTAAACACTTTGACTCGACTCGTCAGCTTTGATGCCAGTGCATAAATACAATCCGAAGTGCAATTGTTACCTACCCTCTTGCTATTTTAGCCCACTTCCACTACCCTCAAACAATGGCAGGTAAACCCAACATTCCAAAGTACATACTTATCTATGCGTCATGCTTTCGTCATATAGCTATGACGAAAGTCCAGTTGCCAAACAAAAAGCCTTTAGAAAACGATGGCAACTTTTACTGTTAAGATAATAATTAATAAATAAATATTCTTGCTTAACATATAAAAAATAAAATTCTGATTGGGTATGTTTGGTATGGTCTTTTTTAATACCCGATTGTTTTCCGCATAACGAAAAAAAAGTTCAAATAATAGCCGCCACGTCAATATACAAGGCACAGATTGCGTTGGTCCTTAATAAAATGTTGTATACTTATTTTACTTAATGTTTATTTATAATTCTTTTTGTATCTCTTTTTGTCTTTGTTCTATTTTATTGTTTATATTTTAAGTATTATATTTTGACTAAATTAAATAAATAAAAATAATTATGTATAAACTTTTACATCTGATTTATTTTATTGGCTTTCTTAAGCGAAAATAAAATGTGTTGGAAGATCTTCACACTGCTAATAAAAATTGAAATACGGTAGAAACTATCAGGATTTTAAAAGATTTAGAAGATTAAAATTCAAGTAAAAATTATACATTATTTATACACTATATTGGCCACACTTTTTAGCATCAAGGTTGAATTTTATTTTGTAAACAATTAATGTAAAAACTTGTAGAATTAAAAAAAATGCTTCCAGGTTTAAAGTTGTACGCTAGAGGAAGAACATTATTCTTAAAAATAACGTGTATAAAAATCAGTAGAAGTGTTATAAAATATCTTAACGTGTTTTTTTTCTAGGTAGAATGATATCCACCTCTTGAGGTGGAATTTTATATACCTTTCAGTTTACAGTGTATATATGTACTGTATACAGTTCGGCTGGTGACGATGGAAAATTTCTCCTTAAAAGGTATTTTTTTATTCCACAAAGGTAGAAAGTGCTAAGTATCGGTTAAGGTATTTTATTATTGTTGAAGACGTTTATTTTTCTACGTTTATTGGGATATTTGAGGTAGAATAAAACACCTTAAGTTGTAAGGTTTAAATAAATCTCTTGGGGTATTTCTTTCATCCTTTAATTCCGGATTATACCTTTAAAGGTAGATACAAATACCTCAATGTTTGGATTATACCTTTTTTCAACCTTAAAAAATAACAGTGCAGGAGCTACAGATGCGTGGGGCGTAGTCAGTTCGGCTAGTTGGAACTCTTATTGGGAGTCGCTAAATCCAACCGTTTTCTCAATAATTCAACTTTTGTGAAAAATTGAGTTGTCATGAAGTCTGAATGTTTTCTTAAAATGCGAAAATAGAGTTTCTACGAACATAGAGAATGTTTTTCTACAAAGTTGTAGCGTTTATCGTTCCGTCTGTAGTTCCGGACCCATCTTTATATATGAACGTTTCCTAATTGTGTTTGATTTTTGGAAACACCCCGTATACAAAAATAATTCTACTAAAATATTTAACCGTATTTTAGTAGTGTATTAGTTTTGCATAAGTTCATGAAATTTTTTTGGTGCTTCAAAAAATGTTGACAAATGAAAAGTACTACTTTTTGAAAACAAATTAGAGAAACACAGAGAGAGTGGTATTTATGGCTGCAGCTCGGTTGGTACTGAAATTCCTGAATTTCTGTGTGATGTCTTACATGAGCTTTTTGCAATTAGAAAATTAGTGCGTTCATATAACAAACAGTAGGCAATAATAACTGGCGTTTTAGCAAAATTGCTCGTCTGTGATAGTAGAACAATATTTAAATAGAAACAAGAAAGTGCTTCCTTCAACCGCAGTGCCTTCAACCAATAAATGTTAATTAACACTGTACGTACAAACAAAATAAATATTAAAATTTCTACAAATACAAACATCTTGACGCTTTAATTAAAATCGGCGAACAATTTTCTTTAAAAAAAAAGCTACTCTAAAACGTATTTTTAATAAACGCTTGGAGAAAAAGCTCCTAAAGATATTCTTTTTGAATAATTTCTTGATAAGAAACTGCAAACCAAAACTTTAAACTAGAAATTTTTACTTCTAAACTAGAAATTTCTACTTTAAGCCTAAAAATTTCTACTTGAATGTTAGAAATTTCTACTTCTAAGCTGGAAGTGTCCACTTAAAACCTAAACATTTCTACTTCAGAACTAGAAATTTCTACTTTTAAAGTAGAACTTTCTACTGTAGAGCTATAAATTTATACCATTAGAATTTAAAAACCCAACATCTCTACTTCTAAAATATAAATCGCTACTTTAAAACTAGAAATTCTAATTTAAAATTAAAACTTTTTAGTTATAAACCTAAAAATTCTTCTTAAAATCAAAACTTTCTACTTAAAGATTAGAAATTTTTACATTAAAATTGGAAATTTCAACTTCTAAAGTAGAATTTTCTACTGTAAAACTCGGTTTTTGTTGCATTAAGTAATATTTAAAAAGTAGAAATTTCTATTTCAAAAGTATTATATCCTACTGTAATACCTAATATTTGTACCATAAAAATTTGAAAACTAAAAAGTTTCTGCTTTAAAACTAGATATTCTAATTTCAAATTAAAAATTTCTACCATAAACTGAAAATTTCTACTTTAAATCAAAAATTTCTATTTTCAAACTTTATTTATTTCCAATACATTTTTTTTTAGTTTTTAAATCTTAAAAGACATTTTGTCACCGATAAAAAATTAATTTTGACGTCAAAATATTAACTTTAGACATCTGATAGCAATACTTTGCGTCAAACAATAATTGTAGACGTCAAATAATATTTATTATCAATACAAAATTTTCTTTTTGTTTTTTTAGGTTAAAGGGGCATTTTTGACGACGATAAATTTGTTTTTACTGCCAAAACAATATCTTATGAAGTAAACAAAATCTGTGTTGCTGGCTATATTAAAAATGAAGCAAAATCGTGTAAAAAAAAAGTATTTTTCTCTAAAAAAAATATTTATTAGTGCCAAAAATTCGTTTAATTTATTAATAAGTAAATATTTTTTTCATGTTAGAAAACAATTTTTACACATCAAAAACATCAATTTTTGACGACTAAAACTGATTTTGGACGCCAAAAACTAGCTATAGACGTCAAATATCATTTACAAACCTACAAAATGTTTCTTTTGGTTTATAATTTAAAAAAATGCTTTATATTATAAGAGTTTGAATTTGTTTATTTTATTTACATTTTTATGTTTGCATTGTTGCTTAGATGAATTAATATACATTTGTAGTAGGGGGGGAACACAACTGCTCAGATCATACCAACATTTAAGTTCTGGCAGAGATTTGATCCCCCCCCCCCCCCCCCCCCACTCAAAAATCGTTTTTCTAATTTTTAACTTGACGTATTTAATTTTTGTTCAGAACTGCCTTCGTTGAAGTTCATATTAATGTATAAATAAAATATGAAATAATTAATAATTTTAATAATAAATAATGGTAAATCTATGACACGTAAATGGGAGCCTATACTAAAACCATTAGGGGTGGGAGTGTAGGGACTCCTACCCCTAATGGTTTTAGTATAGGCTCCTATTTACGTGTTATAGATTTACCATTATTTATTATTAAAGTCATTAATTATTTAATATTTTATTTATACATTAATATGAACTTCAACGAAGTCAAGCTGGAAACTAATAATAAAATATAATACAAATTTTTTACAGATATTACTGACAATACTTAGAATGCGAATACAAAAGCAGAGTGCCCATTGTTATTTCCTCCCCCAGAAGCATGAGAAAGTCCTAGCTGCGAATTGATTTTTAATGTATTACGGAAGTTGGCAGTTCATAATCTTTTATTTAATTTCTAGTTGGTAAAACAACAAAAATCAAAATTTTTCCTCGGGTTGGTGAAATAATCAATATTTTGCCATTATTTCAGTTAGAAATAAACCATTTTTGACAAAATTCACCGGACTGGTATCACAAATTATTATAAGAAATACAGCATCTACCTATAAAACGATTACAAAAAATATTTAAATTTACATAAAGATTATTTCAGTGAAATTTAATTTCTAACACAATTAATTACGGTTGCCAACTTGATAACATCCCCTTTAACTAATATATCATAAGAAAACAATTGAAAGTTGAAATCGCAAGCACACGTGAAAAGTATCTTTTATTTGCATCTGAACGAGTGTGTGCGTTGTGCGAAGTTTATTGTCGGTCTAGAGTGCCATGATGTATGGCCTACTGCGAGCCAGACAAAAGATAGGTTTTTTCAGTTGCAAAATGCATTAAACATAACATTGCAAGTGGGCGTAGTTTTGGTTTTTCAAGGTAGATACTTACATAGTGCCAAAGATGAGCCAATGGCGGAATGGCTGGAATGAGACCGGCTGTTCCATTGGTCCTCCTTGATACTGGCCTTTACCTGCTCCTACATCATCGACGTGCGTTATATGCGTCATTCCATTTATTACGAGAGCCGACCGGTTGCGAATTTAGTTTGTGCGATTTACTAAGAAAAATGGAAGCTTAAAATTATGTTATTTAGGAATATTTGTTTGCAGTTAGGTAGCTTGAGTTTATATTTTTACAACTATTGATTAAGTTTATATGAGAAGTTGTTATAGGAATAGAAAATAAAACTAGCAAGATTTTGATGTGTATTAGCCTAGATTTAAGTTAATTTTAACAGAGTAACTGTTTTCACAATTAAGTAGGTAAGTATTTGTGTAAATTACTTCAGGGTATAAAAATGTTCGGAAGTAGTTCCTCTTAATAATTTAATAAATAGAAAATTAGTCATATACTTAGTAAATGAATACAAATTTTGTAGAACATCGTGACTTACTTAATCTTTTAAGCATTGAACCTTTTCTGAATTTATGTATCACTGCTATGGCTCCATGATCAAGACGATGCCTACCACCTGTCAAGTTTCATCTGATTCTGGAAATTCAAGAATATTCTATTTCTTTAAAAATTTCTCAAAAGAGAATAAATTTTGCTTAGTAGGAGCATCTTACACAATTTTACGATTGCTCTGTAGGGTCACATAAGAAAACAATATAACTGGAAATTTCTATTTTTGAAAATCTATATTAAAAAGTACATATTTCTACTGCTAAAGTAGAAATTTTAACTTCAAAACTAGAAATTATTACGTTAAAACTAGAAATTTCTACTTTAAAACTAAAAATTTATACAACAAACATTTAAAAACTAGAATATTCTATTTTAAGGAAAAAATTCTACTTTTAACTGAAAATTTCTACTTCTAAACTAGAAATTTCTACTTTAAAACTAAAAATTTTTACTTGAAAATTAGAAATTTTTACTTCTAGACTGGAAATTATTACTACTAAAACCTAACGATATTTACTTTAAAACTAGAAATTCTTATTTAAAACTAAATATTTCTAGTTATAAACAGGAAATTTCTATTTTAAATCTACAAATTTTTACTTGAAAACCAGAAATTTTACTTTAAAACTAAAAATTTCTACTTATGAACTAGAAATTTGAACTTCTAAACTGGAAATGATTTACATTAAAAGCTAGAAATTGTCTACTTCTAAACTTGAACTTTCTACTTCAAATCTAGAATTTTCTACTTTAAAATTAGAAATTTGTACCATGAAAAATTAAAACTAGAAACTTCTACTTTAAAACTAGAAGTTTCTACTTGAAAACAAAAATTTATACTTTAAACCTACAAATTTCTACTTTAACTACTTCTAAAGTAGAAATTTCAACTTTAGAGCTAGAAAGACGTATCATAAAAATTTATGACTAGTATTTCTTCTTTAAAACTAGATATTTCTATTAATTTTAATTCCAAAAAGTTCTACTTTAAATTTTGAAATTAGAAATTTCCACTTTGAAAACTGAAAATTTCTACTTCTAAACTGTAAATTTCTGTTTTAAAATTAGAAATAATTTTTACTTTAAAAACTAAAAAGTTCTGTTTTAATACTAGAAATTACTAATGTAAAATAAAAATTTCTATTTTTAATTATAAAATTAGAAATTTCTCTTTTAAAACTAAAAATTTCTACTTCTAAACTGAAGATTTCTACATTAATCCTACAAGTTACACTTTAAAACAAAAAATTTTACTTTAAAACTAAAAATTTCTAGGTCTAAACTAAAATTTTCTAGTTTCAAATTAAAAACTTCTACTTTAACTACTTCTATAGGTACTAGAAATTTCTACGTTAAAACTAGAAATGCATAATCTAAGTTGCAGGCTTCCGCGGCCGTTGTTAATAACATGTAGGCTTCCGGGTTGGAGCCGCGTCATCGGTGTATGAACTGCCGACGTTTCGTCCTCGGTTGCACGGGACATCTCCAGTTGTGTTCCAGATCCCAAAGTGACCACAGCCCTGAAGATGTCCCGTGCAACCGAGGACGAAACATCGGCAGTTCATGCACCGATGACGCGGCTCCAACCCGGAAGCCTAGATGTTTGAAATGCATAACATAAAAACTAGAATTTCTACTTTACAACAATAAATTTCTACTTTAAATTTTACAACTAGAAATTACTGCTTCTAAACTTTAAAGTTTTACCTACTCTAAAACTAGAAATTTCAACTTTACAAACAAATATTTCCATTTTATATTGTAAATTTCTACGTTAACACTACAAATTTCTAAACTAGAAATTTCTACTTTAAGTCTAAAAAATTTTACTTGAAAATTATAAATTTCTACTTCTAGACTGGAAATTTTTACTAAAACCTAAAGATTTCTACTTTAAAACTAGAAATTCTTATTTAAAACTAAAAATTTCTACTTAGAAACTGGAAGTTTCTGTTTTTAATCTACAAATTTCTACTTGAAAATCAGGAATTTTACTTTAAACTAAAAATTTCTACTTCTAAACTAGAAATTTAAACTTCCTAACTGGAAATAATTACATTAAATACTAGAAATTTCTACTTCTAAACTTGAACTGTCTACTTCAAATCTAGAATTTTCTACTTTAAAATTAGAAATTTGCACAATGAAAAATTAAAACTAGAAACTTGTACTTTAAAACTAGAAGTTTCTACTTTAAAACAAAAATTCTTACTTTAAAACTACAAATTTCTACTTTAACTACTTCTAAAGTAGAAATTTCAACTTTAGACTAGAAGCGTGTACCATAAAGATTTATGACTAGTATTTCTTCTTTAAAACATATTTCTACTAACCAATTTTAATTCCAAAAATTTCTACTTTAAATTTTGAAATTAGAAATTTCCACTTTGAAAACTGAAAATTTCTTCTTCTAAAATGTAAATTTCTGTTTTAAAACTAGAAATAATTTTTTCTTTAAAAACTAAAAAGTTCTATCTTAATACTAGAAATTACTAATGCAAAATAAAAATTTCAACTTTTAATTAGAAAACTAGAAATTTCTATTTTACAAATTAAAAATTTCGACTTCTAAACTAAACATTTCTACATCAAAACTAGATGTTTCTACCTTAAAACTAAAAATTTTACTTTAAAACTAAAAATTTCTAGGTCTAAACTAAAAATTTCTAGTTTAAAACTAAAGACTTCTACTTTAACTACTTCTAAACTAGACATTTCTACGTTAAAACTAGAAATGCATAACATAAAAACTAGAATTTCTACTTTACAACAATAAATTTCTACTTCAAATTTTACTACTAGAAATTACTACTTCTAAACTTTAAATTTTTACTCTAAAACTAAAAATTTCAACTTTAAAAACAAATATTTCTATTTCATATTGCAAATTTCTACTTTAACACTACAAATTTCTACTTTAACACTACAAATTTCTACTTTAAATATTGAAACTAGAAATTTCTGCATTAAAACTAAAAATTTCTACTTCTAAACTAGACATTTCTACGTTAAAACTAGAAATGCATAACATAAAAACTAGAATTTCTACTTTACAACAATGAATTTTTACTTTAAATTTTACAACTAGAAATTACTACTTCTAAACTTTAAAGTTTTACTCTAAAACTAGAAATTTTACCTTTGAAAAACTAATATTTCTATTTTATATTGTAATTATCTACTTTAATACTAAAAATTTCTACTTTAAATTTTGAAACTTGACATTTCTACTTTAAAACTAAAAATTTCTACTTGTAAACTGGAAATATCTACTTTAAAACTAGAAATTTCTACTTAAAAACTGGAAATTTTTATTTAAAAAAAAAGTCAAATTAGTATTTTGTTCTACTATCACTCATAAATAGTTTAGCTTATGCAGAAATGTTCTATCGTCCCTGTTTATTAAATGAAGGGCAAACAATTTTGATTTATTTAAACAGACGTCACAAACAAACTAGTTGATTGGGACATTAATCAAATTATAGCCTATTGCTAGCGCAGTGAGCTTACAAATTTTAACAAAAATCGTACAAACAGTTTTAGAGCATTATTGCTTTGAAATTTTTCAAAATTTTTAAAATTATTTTACTTCGCAGTTTCCATCTTTTCAAATATTCTCAGTTTCGTCTTCCGGGGATACCAAATTTCTATTCCACCAGCGCGATGTTTAAAACCCCAGAGCACTCCCAGTGGTGTAACTACGATTAATCAGAGTTAAGCAGTACCCGAGGCGTCCGGGGTTCCAAAAACGGGTAAAAACTAAAAACGTAAAATTTTGAACTCAAAGATTTCAGCCGTTATTTGTAACACTTTAATACTTATGCAGAAATGTGTAAATACAGAGAGTTTGATTCATTGGTTTAGAGACAAAATATATCAGTCGTTAATGAAATTTAAATAATCTAGTACTTTGTTACGACCGAAAAATAGAAAGCAGTTTTCTTTAAACACTAGAAATTTCTACTTTCAAACTAGGAATTTCTACTCTTAAATTAGAAATTTTTACTTTAAAACGTAGAAATTTCTATTTTTAAACTAGAAATTTCTACTTTAGACAATATAAATTTCTGCTTTCATACTACAAGTTTCTACTTTAAAATCTAGAAAGTTATAGTATTAAACTAGAAATTTCTACTTTAAAAACTAGACTATTCTACTTTAAAACTAAACAATACTACTTTTAAACTAAGAATTTCTACTTTTAAACTTGAACATTCTACTTTTAAAGTAGATATTTCTACTTTTAAACTAGAAACCAGACGCATTTACTATTAAACTAAGAATTCTACTTTTAAACTAAAAATTTCTACTTTCAAACTGTAACTTTCTACTTTAAAAACTAGAAATTTCTGCTTTTAAATTAGAAATTTTTAGGGAAGTACAGAGAAATATGAAAAAAATGCTTTTCAAAATTATGTTTTGGTGCCATTATTTTTTTGTTTTGTTTTTGGAATGACCTCTGATACAAACACTTAATAGAAAACAAGCATTTAATGATATGTATACATATCATTATCATTATTATAATAACGCTATAAAATTGTTACACTTTTGTGATGATTAACGTAATTAGATATAGTAGAAGCATTTAAAACCTGCACCTTTGCTTGCATTTATAATAAAATCTATAAGAGATTCTGATAGATTTTAATACAGTTTTACCTATTGGTTTACTTTCCCATCCTCAACAACCAATCCGATAATTTTGACAATTTTTATTAATAGTTATTGAATAACACAGCAGAAACGTAAACGAATATAATAATATTAAACGAATAAAACAAAGCGGTGATTATTTTGGAAACGGTTGGTCTTATTGGACATTCAATTCAAGAATACCTTTTTTTTGGGTATTTTAGTTTTGCGAATAATAATCCAAAATTTCTAGCAAAATAATCTTCAAGCGTGTGCGCATAAAAATTGTTTTAAAAGAAGAGCGTGTTATACCCACCCCTATGATCCGCCACTGGAATAGAACAAAAATCCACGCATGTAAAACTTTACGCAATAATTATCTTAAACTGACAGAACTATCTCCTATAAAAAGTGATTTCTTTGGGTTCGTCTTATAAGTTATACTTAACTCACTCAGGAAACGTGTTCAAACAAACACATGTTTATACAATCATTTTCCTTATTTTTAACCAGGGAATTCGCTCTCAAATGTATGAAAGACGTTTTAAGAACAACCTATGTATAAGTAATACGTTCAAATCAACCTTAGTATTTTTAGAAATGGTTTTATGCTATGTGTGTGCATTATCGTCTGAACTTCATAATTAATTATGAAGTGCTTGTTTGAGTGTTTTTGTTTAATATACTCAGGATTTTTTCTTTTTATTCTGTTACCCATGCATGGTAATTGCATAAAAAAGGAATGTGTGCCGAGCACTCAAGGTGTAAGTGAAAATTCTTAGCGTGTTCTCACTGAAAGCGTTTTCCCCTTTAAACCTTACGACATTTATTAGCTCTTTACTACAAAAACAGCACCCACACTAGCAAAATTGCATTTATGTCGAAGAAGAGCTGAAATGTTGCAGGGAATGTAGATAAAAATTGTAAAAACGCGCAAGTAGACGAAGATGATATATTAGAAGAAGGTTTTGAATTTTGATTTCTTTGTCAGGATCTTGTCGGTTTGTATTTCTCAACTTAACATTATTTAATTTTTTAGCATTTTTACTGCTGAATGTTTATTGCAATATTGCATAATTGCAGTTCTGCGCGATTGCGTTTCTTAAACAAATATTAGCATCACGTGAATGATTTCATGTTACAGCAAGATAACATTATACGTACAATTCTTACTCTTTCAACGCCCAGCAAACTGCATTGGTACATCCTTCTCGCACCCATGCTTTGAGTTTGCACAATAGCGATAAGGCTTAGATAAGGGTTAGTTATAAAACGCGACTATACATTGTATGCGAAGAAATGTTCCTCAGATTATAACAAAGTATTGTATGTTACAAAAAACAAAATTAATATTGTATAAGCGCGATATCGGTTTGTAAATTTACAACAATTTTTTTTTGACATACATGTATTTATTTATACCTTATAAATTATATACCAAAATAAAGAGCAATTAATGGGCTACACGTTTAAACAAAATCCAAGTCAGTAGGTCTTTCAATTATCAACCTTTGCGATTATCTGCGTACTGACCATAAATAAGAGAGGTGCTGACGGATGTTAGATGTTAGCTCAAACGGTTGGTTTCCGAGAAGATGGCCGCGACTGTGTATCCGTTACATTACCTTACGAGCATTTTCGTTATGTTTCCTGATCTCACGATCGCATGTTGCACCCGCCGGCAAAGAAGTTTCCTTTCAAAACCTAAACAATTGATAACTATGTTTGTAATGATTCTTGGAATAATTCATCCTTTTGCCAGTTATGTAACAGACGGTATAACAAGACATTTTCAAGGGTAAACTACAGTTTTTGTCTATACTACAATACAATTTTCGCGTATGTTTGAAGGTGCACCAAAAAAAAGGTGCAGTGTTTTATTATTTTTTTGTTCGAGATGTAGATTTAGCTTCCAGATCCTACTCCCCTAGATCCGCCGCTAAGAATAAGATTGCGGCTTAATTGTACAAAGGTACACCCATCGGGGGGGGGGGGGGTAATCCGCCTTCTAACTAATAATAAAATAACAATAATTGCCATATACGCTCTTATTACAGTGATAGAAGTAATGTGATCTTACAGTTACTGTCAAGGCGTATAAATCGGCGACAGGGTTGGACTGGGTTCTAAAATTGGCCTGGCTACCAAGCCGCACATATCATGAACGCTAGTACACAAAAATAAGCAAGGAACTTCGCTTAGAATTAATTGCCTATGCTTTAGGAATTGTAATTTATTACACTTTCAAAAGTATTTTTGTATTAACGTTTTACGGACCACCGGTGACTATCACCACCGGTGACATCAGTAATGCCGCTGTACCGGGAGTGTAGCTACATAGCAGTCATATTATAAAGAAACATACGATATAAAATAGTGTAAAAAAAAGCTTTCAAGTAAACATAAAAGTACACACTTTTTGAGAATCTTTCATTTGCTTCAATATCTGTCTATAAACAGAGAAAGTGGCCGTCTCAGTTTAACAGTAGTTTGGTCTGTGTAATTCAGTTTTGCGCCGTTAGACTGTATGCTTTGGTCTAAGGAATATCTTTCACAAGCTTCAGAGAGATAGAGAAGAGAGAGATGTAAAATAAACTGGTTGCGCGCTAAAACGTTAACGGGAATGTCGCATCTATAGTTAAATACTGCAAAGTTTTTGTCAGAATAAATACCGATGTTTTAAATATTTTGAAAACAAATTTTTTGCTAGGTATGAGCAAAAACCAGAAACAAAAAAAATTCATCGGGTGAAAAATAAGCGAAAGGAGGGAAATAAACTCTCCAAACAGTAGTGCACATGAAAATTAATTTTTGAATCTTATTCTACTATTACTCGTTAACAATTTAGCTTAAACAGAAATGATTTTTCGTCTTTGTTAAATTTATAAAAGACGGAGTAGGATACTAACCATATTGTATTATATCCCAAGTTCCAAAATACCATAAAATAAAGAAAAAAGTGTGGACTTTTATGAATATTTTTTGAATGTTTCCAAAATTTTGAAAAAATTTTTCACTTTATTGATACGTTCGGAGGTTTATTTCGTTGAAGTTCATTTTAATTTATTGCAACATTAATTTATTGTAACAGTTTTTTTCATTTTAGCCTTATACGTATTCCGACATGTTGACATGTCATTTTCAGAGGCAACATTAAAAATAAACAGTTGGTGTTGCTATAGGAACAATAAATCTTCATAACTTGATCTTGGTTTTCTATATCTGCATCCAGATGACTTGATTTCTCTTTCCAAAACGTAAATGAACAAATTTTACGACGTTTTGGAATGAGAAATCAAGCCATCTAGACGTAGTTATAGAAAACCAAGACCAAGTTATGAAGATTTATTGTTCCTATAGCAACACCAACTGTTTACTTTTAATGTTGCCTCTGAAAATGACATGTCAACATGTCGGAATACGTATAAGGCTAAAATGAAAAAAACTGTTACGAACTGTTTTATTTGCAATAAATTAAAATGAACTTCAACGAAATAAACCTCCGAACGTATAAATAAAGTGAAAAATGTTTTCAAAATTTTGGAAACATTCAAAAAATATACGTATACGGCTAAACTAAAAAACCCGTCGAAGTTAAGAATTGTTTTATATACAATAAATTAAAATGAAATTCAACGAAGTAAAGCTCGAACTTATAAATCAAGTATTATTTGGCCTACAGAATATTTGGTGCATTTATTGTTACTACAATAACTTTAGCGAGACACAAATGTTACTGTATACGATATTTTAAGATACAAATGAAAAGTGTGAAGTGAAAAATATTGTCAAAACTACGTGCGTTTTCGCTGCTGTAGCTATGTCCTGACTAAGCGACAAAAACGCATTATATTATAGTCACTGTTGGCGCGTAAATCCTTAACACAAAGTCCCTGTTGGCGCGTCAATCTTTGATACAAACAATGTGTAAAAATTGTATAGGTATGTAATCACTGCTCAATTATAGAAAAGTCAAGGCAAAGTATTTCCCTTTATTTATAAGTTTGAGCTTTACTTCGTTGAAGTTCATTACAATTTACTGTAAACAAAACAATTTTTACCTTCAAGGGTTTTATTTATTTATTTTGGGCTTATAGGTATTTCAACGTGTTTACACGTCATTATCAAAGGCAGGATTAAAAGTAAACAGTTGGTGTTGTTATAGCAACAATAAATCTTCATAACCTGATCTTGATTTTCTATATCTGCGTCCAGATGACTTGATTTCTCATTTCAAAACGTGATTGAGCAAATCTATCTCTTAAATTTACCATTATTGGACATTTTGAAATGATAAATCAACTCATCTGGACGTAGATATAGAAAACCAAGATCAAGTTATGAATACAAAGTCTTACTGCAACCAGCTTCTTCCAGAGTTCGGAAATAAATAACCCCGCAGAGTAAGCAGCTGCTTACAGCGGTAAATTTGGAGGAATGGCGAAAATAAAAAATATAAAATTAAAATGAAGATATTTCTACTACCGTTTATGTGAAAAAATTTTTGTACTAAGCACGACGCGCATCGCGCGTTTGATAAATATCGTTGTATAACATTCACACATAGATTTAAACATGTTTAAAAGGCGTTGATAAAAGAATATTTATCCAATCCCTCTTTAGAGTGTTTCTAGCGGGCGCGGCGGTTTGAGGCGCCGTGTATCTCAATATTATTTATTAAGTGAGAACTTTTTATTACAAAAGAGAACCATTTCAACGAAAAAAGAAAATTAGCTTAGGGAAATATTTGAAAAAAGTGTTGTCAAAAAAATATATCCCTCTGAAAAAAAATTCTCTCATAAACATAGTTCTCTCCTAAAAAGAGTTCACTCGTAAAATATTTCTCTCTTGAAAAATGTTCCCTTCTAAAAATATTACTCTCACTACTAAAAATTACTCTCAGAATCACGCTTTCAGCATCATTTTTTTGTATCATACACAAACCCTAATTCTGAGAGAAATACTGCTATAAAAATTTTTTTCTTAAAAGATAATTTTTTTGGGAGAAAATTTTTAAGAGAAATATTTTTGTATGAGAATTTTTTTTAATAAAAAATATTTTTCTGGGAGAACTTCTTCCGACAAATTAAAACACTATAGGGCTTTAACGGTTACTTTAGGTGAAATTGGTTATAATAGAGAAATTTCGATTATTAAACAAATTGCATACAATAATGGTTATAATACTCAACTTATTTCTGATACACTAATTTAAAAAAAAGATTATAAATTAGCTATTCAGAAAATTTATCCAACTACTTCATTAGATAAATTGAAATACGCCTTAATTCCATATTTTGGCAATCAATCAGAAAAAATTGCCAAAATTATAAACAAAACAAATAAATACAAAATAACTTTTAAAACAACAAAAAAACATTTTAAACACTTTGTTTAATGCTAAAGAAAAAACAGGCCATTTACTAAAATCAGGCATCTACAAATTAAATTGCTCGCACTGTAACTCGGTTTATATAGGACAAACAATTAGAAATTTTGATATTAGGTACAAAGAACACGTACGTTGTTACAAGTGTAAACACCCCCATAAATCCAATTACGCTAAACACTTATTAGAACACAATCATTCAATTACATCTAATAACACTATAAAATGTTTACACTGTTGTGATGACAATATACTAGAAGCATTTGAAATTCATAAACTTTTAAAATGTATACCTTTAATGAATGAAGAAATGGATCTCTTAAATTCACCGTTATTAGACGTTTTGGAATGAGAAATCAAATCATCTGGACGCAGATATAGAAAACCAAGATCAAGTTATGAAGATTTATTGTTCCTATAGCAACACCAATTGTTTACTTTTAATCTTGTCTCTGAAAATAACGTGTAATCAAGTTGAAATACGTATAAAGCTAAAATACAAAACCGGTTGAAGTTAGGAATTGTTTTATTTACAATAAATTATAATAAATGTCGTTTATTGGGTGTCTTACTGAAACATTTTTAGGGACGAAAAAAGTTCTCTTTTATAAAATAAAATTGATACACAAGGCGCCTGATTATACAGCGCCTCGCCATGTAACAAGTAACACATGCAACACTCTTGATGCTAAACTTTGCAGTAGATTTTGCGGCAAATTTATAACAATGAAAAATAAATTTTGTCGATTTTTGTTTCAATTCGGGTATGCAATGATACTAAATTTTACACTACAAAAAATTTTCAATTAAATTAAATTTAACATTAGCTGTCGCGGTAGTTCTGTGGGTCAAGAGATCGCAGTCGTGTCCGGTCGACCTGAGTTCGGACCTAGCTGTATCGGCCTCGGTAGTTAAGTTTGCGCTCACAACTTTAAAATTTTCTTTAAAAAAGTTTAACATCATGTCGGCTTTTTTTAGGAGCGGTGGGTGTTCCTACATGGATAATTTTTCATTGCATCTGAAAACTTCTCTTATAATGTAAATTTCGGTACGTACTACGACTGGTTTCTTTGGCATAAATCCATGTACTTCAGTTAACTAAATTTTGCATTGCTGTTGGTAATGAAACACCAACCATATTTACTGAGGCGACAAAACTGCGTTGCTTACAGCAGCGTATGAGCTTAATCTGGCTCTGCTCGCTTCTGCTCCGAATCCTGCATCACCCACAGCTCCTTCTAGAGCACCGCAACCTCAGATATAAGTCGCAAGACCTGCCCGTTTCCTGCCCGACTATCGCTAGACAGAAGACGTAGAAAGCCTCTACTGCTCGGCGAATTACGTAGTGTACGAACGTTTCCGAATGATCCCTTAGAGGATGTGTTTCGTTTTTTTGTATTTACTTTGGTATTTATTTACTGTACTTAATAATTATCTATTATAGTTTTGCGTTCGTTTAATGTACTGTTTGTTAAATGTTGATCTACTTGTTCATGTTTTGTTATACAAACTTTGACTGCAAAATAAACATACACGTGTTACCTCGAAAAGTGTTAAAAATCTTTTCATGGCGATAGAATGTACAAAGAGAATGTGAAACGGGCCTTACACCTCGAGTTACTAAACTATATCGATTTAAAACTTCAACGCGATAACAGTGCCGTTCCGTAATGGACATTCCAGGAAGATATTTACAAGTAACAGGTTGCTGCCACAACCTATTAACAAATGTAAAAATCTTAAATTCACTATTTGTTATATCCAGAACGACAGTTCGTATTAGGCAGTAAAAATTACCGTTAAAATAGGTGCATACAGTTCGAAATCTTTGCTTTAAAGCGCTCGTTACACCCCAAAGCGTGCTCGCTATAAGCGAGTTCAACTATATATTTTAATTACAACACGGGCACTTACTTTTTTATTTGCATATACGTGCATATAACCTTTCTAGTTTACGTATCAAGCTCCATTTGCTCCGGACTCATTGACCGTAAAACCAAAATAGAACAAGGCACTGCCGAGTCACCTTAAACGCACAACTTCTATGTGTACCCGAATTTAATCAACATTCTTTCTGACCATTCATCTATGCAGAATAAACACACTTTTAATTGATTTTCTATGCTTTAAGAAACAATTTATTTTGCATGAGTAATTTTTGAAATGAATTAGCTGCTTGCACCCATACTAGTACGTGCTGGGTTGCCTTTCCCCACTCACTCTTGTTTTATTTATGTGTTCGTTTATTTATTTCATTAATTTTTAATTACTTCATTGGGCGGTTTTAGGAGGCATTATTTTATTATCCTTTTAATGCAATTAAATGCATTAAAAAACTGGTTCGAAGAAATATACGTTTCTTTTAGTTATGGCTATTTTTGTAACGGAACGGTCCGGAACACAGTTCCGGAAATTTTTTCTCAGAAGGACGTAAGACGGAACCTTTCTGCAGTCATTTAAAAATTTTAATATCAATAATTATTTAAAAACTAGTCATTTGTCATCATTTTATTCAAACTGATTTATAACTAATTTATAGCATAATGCTATCATTATAAATTATTTTAATTAATAAATTTTAATCAGATTAAAGAATTAGATTATTATTATAAATAATATTTACGAGTTTCATTTGTTTTCATTTAATTATCTTTAATGATTTTCACAAAAATCGCTATATTTAAAACAAATTGTTATGCAAGCTTATAAAAATAACATGTATGAAAAGGAAAAAAAATTTTATTCAATGGCATGTTGATAAATACACGGTCCTAATTAAAAAAACAAAAAACATTTTAAATAACATTTCAAATTGGCGTAACATGAACACGGCAAACATTAAAAAAAAATTATTATTGATTTGGATTAAGCGTTAAACGCTCAAAATATTTTGTATGATTAAAACCGTATCTCTTTAAATAAAGAAGTTACAAGACTGGGAAGTTTTGGCTGGGACACCCTGTATAGTATTATTCTTGTCGAGCGCTTGCAAGAAATTGCAAGCAGTAGGTAGTAAGCATCGACACTTGCATAATGGAAAACAAAACTAGACCTTTCTTAAGCCTATAAATAATTTCTAACGTCAAAAATCCGTTTTATGACGTTGAAAATCCGTTTTATGACGTCAAAAAATATAGACGACTGAGAATCTTACAAGAAATTTAACATAAAATAAAACAAAAGCGAAAAAATTACTGGTGTAATACAAATCAATTATTATCCGACGTCAGTATATGATTTTTTTCCGACAAAGGTAATTCTTTTGTCAAAAACGTATTTATTGATGTCAAATTTCAAATATTAATTTTGATGGTTTTTTTGAGTGCATAAATACATTTTTGACCTCAAAAAATCATTTACTAGTTTTAGTGATTTTTTGCAACAATAAAAAATTAATCATGGTTATACAACATCAAAAAATCTATTTTTGGAGTACAAAATTATTTATTGACGTCAAAAATCTTTGAGACTTTAGAAAATCAATTGATGACGCCAGAAAATTAAATTTAGACGTCAACGTATTATTTATTGGCGTCACAAGTTCTGTTTTATTCTTAACGTCAAAATAATACTTTTTGACTTCAAGGTATCTATTTTGGACATAACAAAATTATTTATTAACGTCAACAAAACCTGTTTGATATATTAATAATTCAATAGTTTTTTTTCATATTTCTACGTTAAAAAACAATTTTCAGTCGTCATAAAATCAATTTAATTTTTGGCGTCTAAATATAATTTTTTGACGTCAACAATCAATTGTAGACGTCAAATATTATTTAAGGACGTCACAAATGTTGTTTTAGTTTTAATCTCAATACATTATTTTTTGACGCCATCGAATGATTTTTTGGCGTCGAAGTATCTATTTTAGACATAAAGAAATTATTTATCCGCGTCAACAAAATCCGTTTGGTTTATTAATATTTCTAAATAGGGTTTTTTCATATTTCACGTTAAAAAATGCAGACGTTAAAAAATGACTTTATCGGTCGGTATATTAATTTTTGATAATAAAACATTAATTTTAAACGTTTAAAATATTTTTTTTAGATCGAAAATCAATTATCGACATCAAATACATTTATTGACGTCACAAATATATATTGTTTGTGATTTTTTGACTTCAAAGTATCTGTTTATTTATGAGGTAATCAAATTAAAAGTTGACACTAAAATACTAATTTCAGAAGTCCGAAAATTTTTTTCACGTCAAAATTAATTATAGAAGTCAGTTTTTATTATTTGTTATTTGTTACCGTCACATTTTGTTTTTAGTTTTTAAACGTCAAGAAAACATTTTTGACGTCAACATAGAATATTTTGACATCAAAAAACCTAGTTTTGGCTTAAAAAGTTGTAATTAAATAGTTGATTTTTCATATTCCTACAATAAAAAACAATTTAAGGACGTCAAAAAGCATCGTGTGATGTCACGAAATTGAATTTTGACAACATATATCAAAACCAAATATAGACGTCAAGTATTATATAGTTAACGTTACATTTTTTTTGGTTTTTAAATTTCGCAACATTCTTGACTTAACAAATAATATTGTGACGCCAAAATAACTAAGTTTTGGCTTAAAAAAAATATTTATTATTGTGAAAAAATCTGTTTAATTTATTAGTAGTTAATTAATTTTTTTCGTATTGCTACATTACAAGCAATTTTAAAACACAAAAATTAATTTTTGTTGTCAGAAAATTAAAGTTTAAATATTAAATAGGCGCCTGAAAATTATTTTTTGACACCAAAATCAATTTTAGACGTCAAATATTATTTGTTAAAGTCACAATGTTTTTAGTTTTTACACGTCAAAACAACATTTTTTGACGTCTACAAATAATATTTCGACGCCAAAATAATCCAGTTTTGGCTTAAAAAATATTCATTAATGTGAAAAAATCCCGTTTAATTTATTAATAATTAAATTTTTATTTTTTTATATTCTTCCGGTAAAAACCATTTTCAAACCTGTTAAAAATCAATTTATGGTACAAAATTGTCGCATTGTTTTTCAATTAATGTACTTTTTATTGTTTGTATGCTGAGCCCCTGCTGTTTGAAAACTCTGGCGACGCTACTGTACCGATGTTTGTAAAAATTAAGATTTAAAAACAAACTCGGAAATAAATTCAAGGACAATATAATTTCACATTTTTAAGTCTTTGTGGAGGTGCATTATGTTATAAATTCAATTTCTAACGAGAGGGCGTTTGGGTGCAGCAAATGATTTACAAGACAATATAATAATTGTATGAAAAATAAATGAAACGAATGCAATAAAGCCAGTTTTGCATTAACGACGTAGTTAAAATTTCCTCGTTAAAATTACTCATTAACTTTTTTACGAGTGCTCTCTGAAACAATTCGGAAGGCTGTTTTACCTCCAAACGCATTCAAAGGGTGGCAGTTCAAAGTTAACAAAATGTATAGTTAAATTATAACAAAAATGATTTTAATCATAAACCATATGCAATAAATATTTAAAGGATGTGAAATAAAAAACGAGCTGCGAAGAAAGAAATACAAGAAAAAGTTGGAAAAGAAATCTATTTGATTGACTTTTTTAACGATTAAAGAAACGTAAAAAACAATTACTGTATATTTATCGTAAAAGATAATAATATACGAATTTTGAATTTAAATACTTTTGAGAGCAATATAGATATTGCGTGAAATACGGACTGAAAAAATATTAGTGGACCATAATCATAAAGTTTTTCGAAAATTATAGAGAACGTATCAGTGGCGCCTAACTTTGCTGTTGTTAATAGGGGCCAGATTCACGAGTCATTGCAAAATTTTAGCCATTTTAATAAAGATTTGCGTTACAGGAATTGAAAAATTAAATTGGTCATAAACGTATACCTAAGGCCTTGTACACGTTTGAGCATTATGGCGTAATGTTATAACTTTACAGTTAAAATTACAAAGCTCAACATTCCGCGAGCATTCGAAGGAACATGGTGATCGCTTGAGGTACTCGTTTTTAACTAAAAACTGTTCACACTAACGCGGGTGGTGCAATATAACATTTTTTTATGTTTCGTTAGGAAACCAACAGTCGTAGGATGCAGTGTTGCTAGGTGTTATGAAGTCTTATGAGATCTCATAATTTTGTAAACATCGCTAAGAAAAACGCGTTCAGGCATGTTTGTTAATCTTGCAAATAGTTTTAGTTCCACCGACATTACAATGAAAAGTGGGCAACTCAGCTGTAGCGGCAAAACTTTCTCTTCCTTACCTGTACTTTGCGCTTGGGGCAACTTAGCTGCAACTGCAAGACTTTTTTTCTTTAGCTATACTCTGCACTCGGGGCAATCCAGTTGCAGCAGTAACATTACCTATTCTTTACTTATACTTTGCGCTTGGGGCAACTTAGCTTTAGCAGCGAGACTTCCTTTTTCTTAGCTATACTCTGAGCTCGGGGCAATTCAGTTGCAGCAGCAACACTATCAATTCCTTACTTATACTCTGCGCTTGGGGCAACTTAGCTGCAGCTGCAGGACTTTCTTTTACTTAGCTTTACTCTGCGCTCAAGGCAATTTAGTTGCAGCAGTAACACTAACTATTCCTTAGTTGTACTCTGCGCTTGGAGCAACTCAACTGCAACAGCAAGACTTTTTTTCTTTAGCTATACTCTGCCCTCGGGGCAATCCAGTTGCAGCAGTAACATAACCTTTCCTTTACTTATACTCTGCACTTGGGGCAACTTAGCTTTAGCAGCGAGACTTCTTTTTTCTTAGCTATACGTTGAGCTCGGGGCAATCCAGTTGCAGCAGTAACATTACCTATTCTTTACTTATACTTTGCGCTTGGGGCAAGTTAGCTTTAGCAGCGAGACTTCCTTTTTCTTAGCTATACTCTGAGCTCGGGGCAATTCAGTTGCAGCAGCAACACTATCAATTCCTTACTTATACTCTGCGCTTGGGGCAACTTAGCTGCAGCTGCAGGACTTTCTTTTACTTAGCTTTACTCTGCGCTCAAGGCAATTTAGTTGCAGCAGTAACACTAACTATTCCTTAGTTGTACTCTGCGCTTGGAGCAACTCAACTGCAACAGCAAGACTTTTTTTCTTTAGCTATACTCTGCCCTCGGGGCAATCCAGTTGCAGCAGTAACATAACCTTTCCTTTACTTATACTCTGCACTTGGGGCAACTTAGCTTTAGCAGCGAGACTTCTTTTTTCTTAGCTATACGTTGAGCTCGGAGCAATCCAGTTGCAGCAGTAACATTACCCATGCCTTTCTTATACGCGGTGCTTGGGGCAACCCTGCTACGGCAACAACACTTTCTTTCTCTTACCTATACTCTGCGCTAGAGGCAATCCAGTTGCAGCAGTAACACTACCTGATCCTTAGTTATAGTCTACGTTTAAGGCATCCCAGCTGCAGCAGCAAGGCTTCCTTTCCCTTAGCTATACTCTGCGCTCGGGGCAATCCAGTTGCAGCAGTAACACTACCTTGTAATGGTAAATGAACCAAATAATATTTTAAATTGTTTTCTATGTTAATTTAATAACCAACATTCAGCGAATACTTCGTTGGTTCGTTCGCCTTAAAAAGTCCACCATAATGTGCAATACTGCTTATTCTGTTGAATAAGCACTTCACTAATAAGTAACTTTGTACTTGATATATGAACTTTAGAGGATTGATGTTTAGACAGACAGTGTGTTAATAAAGAGGTAGTTTGGAACATGTAATGTTTGATTTCTAAAAGAACCCTATGGCCCTAATCGGGTTATTACAACCTGATTCTTAGTTATACTCTATGTTTAAGGCATCCCAGCTGCAGCAGCAGGACTTCTTTTCTCTTAGCTATACTCTGCGCTCGGGGCAATCCAGTTGCAGCAGTAACATTACCTTTTCTTTACTTATACTCTGCGCTTGGGGCAACTTAGCTTTAGCAGCGAGACTTCTTTTTTCTTAGCTACACTTGGAGCTCGGAGCAATCCAGTTGCAGCAGTAACATTACCTATGCCTTTCTTATATGCGGCGCTTGGGGCAACCCTGCTACGGCAACAACACTTTGTTTCTCTTACCTATACTGTGCGCTAGGGGCAATCCAGTTGCAGCAGTAACATTAACTATTCCTTAGTTGTACTCTGCGCTTGGGGCAACTCAACTGCAGCAGCAAGACTTTTTTTAGCTATACTCTGCGCTCGGAGCAATCCAGTTGCAGCAGCAACATCACCTATTCTTTACTAATACTCTGCTCTTGGGGCAACTTAGCTTTAGAAGCGAGATTTCCTTTTCCTTAGCTATACTCTGAGCTCGGGGCAATCCAGTTGCAGCAGTAACACTACCAATTCCTTACTTATACTCTGCGCTTGGGGCAACTTAGCTGCAGCTGCAAGACTTCCTTTTCCTTAGCTATACTCTGCGCTCAAGGCAATATAGTTGCAGCAGTAACATTAACTATTCCTTAGTTGTACTCTGCGCTTGAGGCAACTTAACTACAACAGCAAGACTTTTTTTCTTTAGCTATACTCTGTGCTCGGGGCAATACAGTTGCAGCAGTAACATTACCCTTTCTTTACTTATACTCTGCGCTTGGGGCAACTCTGCTTTAGCAGCGAGACTTCTATTTTCTTAGCTATACTTTGAGCTCGTAGCAATCCATTATCTATGCCTTTCTTATACGCGGCGCTTGGGGCAACCCTGCTACGGCAACAACACGTTCTTTCTCTTACCTATACTCTGCGCTAAAGGCAATCCAGTTGCAGCGGTAACACTACCTGATCCTTAGTTATACTCTAAGTTTAAGGCATCCCACCTGCAGCAGCAGGACTTCCTTTCCCTTAGCTATACTCTGCGCTCGGGGCAATCAAGTTGCAGGAGTAACATTGCCTATTTCTGACTACTCTGCGCTTGAGGCAACTCAGCTGCAACAACAAGACTTCCTTTTATTAACCTACACTGTGCGCTTGGCGCAACGTATTTCAATTTTAAAGCTCATAAAAATAAGTCGGATAATATTTTTTTATAATTTATGCATATGTGCAGATGCAATCTTTGAGTATTTGTCAAAATGTGAAGTTGTAGCCGAAACACTTCTTTTTCCTTACCTATACTCTGCGCTCGGGACAATGCAGTTGCAGCAGCAACACTTCCTTTATCTCTTCTTTTCTCAACTAAGCTGCAGCCGCAATACTTCCCTTTTCTTAGGTATACTGTGCGCTCGAAACAATCCAAATACAGCAGCAACACTTTCTTTTTAAACAGTTTTTTTCTAGTTTTCTAAAAATTGTTTTCGGGTAGTTTTCTCTTGAGAACTGAAATGAAATGAAAGTTACTTCAAAGTCGCACTTTTACGAAGACTTACTTCACAGTTTTTATCCAACATCGCGTTCTTTTCTGTGTGGTTTTAAATTTATTATTACCAATCAACTGGTCAATTTTTGCATGTTAATTTTTCTGTTTTTTTTTCTTTCATACGCCAATTCCGCTACCCTCATAAATCCAAAATTCCGTCGCCCTATATTTGTACCACTTCTGTGTCGTGTACATCGAATGTTAATTTTTTATGCAAAAACGGTTGTTATTACGAGATAGTTTCTTCAAATTACTTATGAAAAATAAAAAAAAATTAACTAAAATTTGTCTTTTTTTTTAGTCATCGTTGACCTTCCCTAATTCGCGCCCATGACTTGCATGTATAAAAATTGTATATTGATCTGCCTGATTCCATTTTACCGCCCTGTTGCTCCTGCCCTTTTTTGCTTAGAACATAAAACTGGCCCAAAGGGTATTATCGTGCACACGAAGTAATTGAAGCACACGTTTACTGTTATTGTAGGTGGTCCCGTCTTTTATTATTTATGATTATTTTCGAGGCAACGCCATCGCTATAATGCGACTTTAATGTTAATCAAAGGACTGGGAAACTGACGGATTAAATCACTAATTGTATAAATATTAATGTCACATAGTGGTCTGGAATTAACGCACGGGTTATACACGGACGGAATCACTAAACGTTGCGGTTAGAAACAAGAAAAAATGCATCTAACCCGTTTGTAAGCTTATGACGGAAAAAAAGTACGTATAAAACTTGTGGCGAAAGCAATAAGAACATGGAAAAAGGCCAGCAAACAAGGCAGGGAGTTACAACTAGTGAATTTGTTAAGAATCTTTTTTGAGTTTCAGTGGAGAAGTCGCCATTTTATTTCATGTTTGACATTTTTGTTTCTTCGCTTGGCAAATCTTTTATGTTTCTACTTTTATAACATTTTCAAATGTACACTACTGGTTCAACAATTAAAAAAATAGGGTAAAAGAAAAAGTAACAAGCTTTACAGTTATTTCTATAATCAACGCCTTACCTTTTGAATATAATTAAAGCCTAAAGTTCACGTGTTATAATTAATAACACTCATTTTTAAATTATTTTAAAAAAGTTGACGCAAAACAAGGTAATTTAATTAAACCATAATGATACAGCATTTATAACAACATTCCGTACAAGATCCCGTTTCACGTGAGACTACCTTTCTGTTTGTTGCACTCACCTTTCGAAACCTGTTAAACAAAGACAGCAAGAAAATGAAACTTCAAACCTCAGGTGTAATGTGACTTGGATAATTTTGGTCTCCGTGTCTTTGACTTCTTTTTTCCGCGCGTCCGCTTTTGCTTGTTTTAGCTTCCTGCATCAGCTGGCAAAATCATCGGCTTAATTAGAGAAAAGATATGCAAAAGACATCTGAACATTTCGTCCCTGGACGTTTCGATGCTTCTCAGAACTCACTTGTTGAATGTTTATTTCCAATTTTTAATTGCGAGGTTTTATCAGTCTTATTGAATTATGTCTCGATCGGTACAAAATCTAAACTCGCAATTCTAGAAATATTTCTGTCTAATGCCAGTACTGAACCGCGAACCCCCAGCTTACTGTTTATGTTTATGTTTATTTCCAATTTTTAATTGTGAGGTTTTATCACTCTGATTAGTTTATGTCTCGATTGCTGCAAATTCTAAACTCGCAATTTTAGAAATATTTCTCTCTAATGCCAGTATTGAACCGCGAACCCCTAGCTTACTAGATTAATAGTTTCACCCACTTCAGTTCTGAAAAAAGTAGTCAGAAATGATACCACACATTCGGGGCGTGAAAATATGTCGATTTACTTATACAAAAGTGCTTCGTTTCAGAGTTATGGCGTTTAATATAAAGTAAAAGTTGATGAGTTTAACAACTTTAAATCGGTTGGAGCACTACCTTTTAAATTTGGCGTGAAAATACAAATTTACACAAGGCAGTACTGGAGCGGACCGCGAGTAGCAACCTCTAGTTTTATTAATTTTTTGTACCTAATTTAAATTATTGCTGTTGAATAGAGAACTGATCTGGTTAAACTAGACGTAGGAAACCCATAATTGGTTGTTTCCAACAGATTTGTTATTTTAGGGAGCGCTCGTAAATCAGTAAGGGTCGAGTTTTGAATAATTCTTATTTTAATGACTTGTATTATTATTACCCAGGGCCGGATTAGGGTACAACTGGGCCGGGGGCTGATTCTTACATGAAGCCTTCTTTAATAACAAAAAAAAAGTATTTGAAAACAGGTGTTTAAAAACAAGTATAAAAAAAAATATGTAGACACAACAGAGTATTGAAAAGAACGTTATGTATTTAAAAACGACAAAATGGCAATCGTAAATAAGATAGCGGCGTCGCGCCCGTCAAAGCTCAAAGAATACACCGTCTCAGTTTCAGACGTCGCACCTGCAGCTGTGGTCAGCAATGCATAACTCATTGATAAGAAAAAGAATTATCTAAACAAATCGGCTATATTGCAAAACACAAACGAAATTCAACAATTTGATAAATGGAGATTTACACGTAGTGACTTTGTTATAATAATATTTATTTAAAATACCTGTATTTTTTTAATCTTTTTTTTACAGATTTTGTCTAGACTGCAATAAGAATGCATTTTTTTTTTAATTTTTCAAACACCATCGGCAGGGGCCGTTAGTATCTCGGAGCCGGGGGCAATAGCCCCCCTCCCGCTTTAATCTTGGGCTTATTATTATTTTGGAGTTAGCTTAAAGATATTTTAGTTAATATTGGAGGACCGTCTATTACAGGCGTATTGAAACCGCGCGTGTGTCCTCAAAACAACTAAATTTTAAGAAAAATATTGTTGTTTTCTAATTTATAATGTTTAGTAGAACTCGATGCCGTTAGCTCTTTGTATTTATGTTTAGGCTCATATCAGATTTGCTTTGCGTCACTTAATTTCATTTTTATGTTTGTTCAAGGATTATTAATGTTATTTTTTCGAAACCAGCCCCGCGCTCAAGTTTGTTACGTGGCTATAAAAGCGACAGTGGCTTTCAAAAAGGGAGTTGTTCTTTAATTTTCGATCAATTAGTCAAAACTAGCTTTCCTTTACCTATACGCTGCGCTCGGGGCAACCAAGTTGCCGGTATAAAGGTGGTTTTATTTTGCCTATACTTTGCGCTTAGGACTACGCAGCTGCAGCAGTAAGACTTCGTTTTCGTTACTTGCTATAGCACAGCAAAACTGTTTTTTTTCTTACCTATACTCTACACTCAGAGCAAACCAACTGCAGCGGCAATACTTCTTTTATCTTATGTATATTCTGCGCTCGAGGCAATCCAGCTCCAGCAGCAACGGTTCATTTTTATTACCTATACCCTGCGCTCTGGGCAACCAGCTACAACAGCAAGACTTTTGTTTTTAAATGTACTCTACACTCGGAGCAATTTAGCTGCAGCAGCATTACTTTTTTTTCATAGGTATACTCTGCGCTTGAGACAATCCAGCTCCAACAGCAACAGTTCTTTTTTATTACTTATACTCTGCGTTTGAGGCAACCCAGCTGCAGCAGAAAGACTCTTTTTTCTTACCTAAACTCTGCACTCGGAGCAATCCAGCTGCAGCTGCAATACTTTCTTTTTCTTATGTATACTCTACGCTCGAGACAATCCAGCTCCACCAACAGTTCTTTTTTATTACCTATACTAATCGCTCCGGGCAATCCAGCTACAGCAGCAACGTTTTCTTTCCCTTACCTATATTCTGCGCCCAGAGCAATCCAGTTGCAGCTATTACACTTCTTTTTCTTTATTTATACTCTGCGCTCGGTGCAACCCAGCTGCAGCGGCAATACGTATACTCTGCGTTCGGGGCAACCCTCCTGCAGCAGCAAAAGGCTTTTTTTCTTTTACCTATACTCTGCGCTCGAGGAATCACAGCTGCAGCGGCAACTCTTTTTCTTTCTTACCCATACTTTGCGCTCGGGGCATCCCAGCTGCAGTTGCAACACTTTCCTTTCCTTACATATACTCTGCGCTTGAGGCAATTCACATACAGTAGCAACACTTTCTTGTATTTACCTATAGACAGCGCTTGCAGCAGCCCAGCTGCAGCGGCAACATTTTCTTTTTCTTACCTATACTTTGCGCTTGGGGCAACCCATCTGCAGCTGCAACTCTTCCTTTTATTTATAGGCTTGTTGTATGCGCTCGGGACAATCAAGCTGCAGCAGCAACAATTACTTTTCCCTTACCTATACTCTGCGCTTGGTGCAACTCGTATAGGCTTGTTGTATATGCTCGGGGCAATCCAACTGCAGCAGCAAGACTTCCTTTTCCTTACCTATACTCTGCGCTCGAAACAATTCACCTGCGGGTATAAGCTTTGTTGCATGCACTCAAAGCAAACCCAACTGCAGCAGCAAGAATTTCTTTAGTGAGTTTTATTAGTTGATAATCATCAACCTTTGTATTATAAATTTGCTACAAACGACAGTTGACTTACAGTTTGAATATTATAAGAACATTAAGCGTACTACTCTGACTGAAAGTCGGCTGCAGCCGCAAATCTTTTTAAAACTATTACTGAAGTTATTTAATAGTTGTATTATTTTAAGGGAAAATATTGAAGCGATTCAATAATTGTACGATATTAAACATCTCCTTAGTTTTATTTATCAAATTCAGCTACTTTAGATCTCTAAATTCTGAATCAGTTACTACATAAAAAAGGACGTAACGTACGACGAAAGGTCACGCCCACGAGATATCAAGCAAGGAAACGGTACACTACCAACAATTATAAAAACCTAATTACGAACCAGTGGCGTCGATACTTAGAGAGGTACAATGTTTTTATTTAATTTATTTTTAAACTGTAATGTTAGCTAAAATTGCTTACAGATTTAAATACCTTGAACAAAAATACACAAACTGTATTTATTATTTTTTTGTCAAACCAACCGCTACAAAGATATTTGACCTTCAAATCTTCGGCGTGTGCAAATGGGGACTCAAACATAAAAATATATAGTTTTTGTGTATTTTATTTACAAATAAATCAAAAATTCAAAATCATGGTTTTATGGCAAATTTAAAGACTTCTACTTTAAGAATGCCATAACTCTGTAACGAAGCAATTTTTAACATAAGTAAGTTTATTTAAATTGTAATATTTTTACACCCATAATCTAGAGTATGTATCATTTATGACTACACTTTTTCAGAACATCCTGTACAATTAACAGACAATATTGTTTTACACACCATGTTCTTATTAAATTTAAAATCTTAAGAATTTAAAAAATATTATTAACGTAATAAAAGATGAAGTATTTTAAAAAACATTTTTCCAGTTATATAATTGTAAATAAAAAGAATAAAGCAATTAGTGTGAGGTTGCGATCATTTGGAAGACGCAACTGTGCAGCTGTTAAATTCCAGTAGCAGTTTGGTTTTTGTTGTTGTTGAACTTGGTGTAGTAGACTACGAAGTACATCCTCGAACAGAACATTCCAAGATGCATGTAATAAAGATAGAATAGACAATGTGGGATGTTAGTACATGTTAGCCGTATGGTACACATGTTACTTCAGAGAAAATTAGATTTTATTTTAGCGCAAGTATAATATCAGAGCTATAAATTTTGATTTTTGGAAACTTTGTTAAAATAAAAAATAAAAAAAAAATTAGTAAGATATGGAATAATAGATTGAATTCACACGAAATAGTTATAAAAACAATTCGTAAAATAATTCCTCTCGTAATTAGCAACATCAACAATAACTTATTGTAATCACATAGATTTTGGTCTAGTCCAAGGAGATGCAATCGCCCCCCCCCCCCCCCCCGCGGCGCACACAATTTTGAATATTTTAATTCTGTTTTAGAAGCATGAATGATAATATAAACTTTTTGATTCGGTTTGGAATTTGCTTTCGGTTTAAGCTAAAATGTACAAGGTGTTTCAATAAAAAAGTACGTTTTCTTAAATATATCTACTATACAGGGTACGTACAGAAACTTCAAAAAATGATTTTTTTGGTTATTTTATGAAAAAGAAGTTTATATAAACATATTTATGTTGGAAAATGTTTCCATACGGAGTTACCGCACTCTGACAAAAGAACAGTGTAATCACTTTTTTGACGATAAGTTTAGCAGTAATTGTATCAAAATTTTAAAATTTTATACCTATGTGATCACTGTTAATTTAGCTTGGCATTTCTACCGATTTTTGTTTGAATAAGTGCACCATAGGTGTCTCATATGGAAGTAGGTCACGTAATAGTTTCTTCTAAATATTTTAAATCTTTACAATTTTTATACCTAGTGTTCTTTAAAAAAATCTTGCTCTCCATACACACAAAAAAGGTACTATTGCTGAAAGTCGCTATATCAAACAGTTTTCGAGGTAATTCAATGTTTTTGTAAAATTCAAATACCATGACGATTTCAGTGTTTTCTAAAGATGTCCACAACTTTTGAGAGTGGGTTCTAGACATAAAAAGATGCAAAAGTTTTTATAAACATTTGTCTGGAAGCGCCTCGTTACAAAGGTACTGTCTCCGGGACAGTGAAATTATTCTAATTCAAACTATTGCCTTTTCCGAAGGCGGTAACTCCGTAAGAAAGCATTTTTTGGCCTAAGTTTATGGGATGTTATTTTATTGTTTCGATGTGTAGAACTACCAACTATTTTCACATCTTGGGGAAACTTTAATTATTCATAAAACTTTAATTATCTCGAAAACTGTTGGATATAGCAATTTTCAACGTATTTAAGCGACGTTGTACCTCCAATAATAATAACAATAATGGACATATCTGGATAAACACCTTATATAATATTATCCAAATGAGATACTCGACTTCTACTGCGCCTTTTAGTTGCCTTCTATGTGCCGCGCCGTCTGTCTGCTTTCTATTTGCCTTGACGCCTGGTTGCCTTTTATGTGCCGCACCGCCTAGCTGCATCTACATGCTGCGCCGCTTAGTTGCCTTCTATGTGCGGCGGCGCCTAGCTGCTTTTTATGTCCTACGCCACTTGGTTGCCAACTACGTTTTGCGCGGCCTGGGTGCATCTATGTGTCGTATCGCCTGGTTGCTTTTTATGTGCAGTGCCGCCTGCCTGCTTTCTATGTCCGACGGCGTCTGGCTGCCTCCTTTGTCCAGCGACACCTGGATGCCTTCTATGTGCCGTGCCACCTCTAAGCGGCGCCGTCTAGTTGCCTTCTATTTGCCGCGGCGCCTGGAAGCTTTCTACGTGTCATGACGTTTAGTTGCCTTCTATGTGCTGCGCCGCTTAGCTGTCGCCCCGCTTGGTTGCCTTATATGTGCCGCGGCGCCTGGCTGTCTTCTACGTGCCGCGACGCCTGGTTGCTTTATATGTGCCATTTCGTTTAGCTGCATTTCTGTGCCGCGCCTTCTGATTACCTTCTACGTGCCGCGGCTCCTGATTGCTTTCTACGTGTCATGGCGCCTAGTTGCCTTCTATGTGCCGCGCCGCTTAGCTGCATCTATGTGTCGCCCCGCTTGGCTGCCTTCTAGGTGTCGTGCCGCCTAGCTGCACCTCTAAGCCGCGGCGCCTGGTTGCCTTCAACGTGCCTACGTGCCTTGCTGCTTTCTACGTGTCATGGCGTCTATTTGCCCTCTATATGCAGCGCCGCTTAGCTGCATCTATGTGTTGCCCCGCTTGGTTGCCTTATATGTGCCGCGGCGCCTGGCTGCCTTCTACGTGCCGCGACGCCTGGTTGCTTTATATGTGCCATTTCGTTTAGATGCATTTCTGTGCCGCGCCTTCTGATTACCTTCTACGTGCCGCGGCTCCTGATTGCTTTCTACGTGTCATGGCGCCTAGTTGCCTTCTATGTGCCGCGCCGCTTAGCTGCATCTATGTGTTGCCCCGCTTGGTTGCCTTCTATGTGCCGCAGCACCTGGCTGCCTATTATGCCCCGTGCCGCCTGGCTGCCTTCTTAGTCTGGTGCCACCTGGTTGCCTTCTACGTGCCGCGACGCCTGGTTGCTTTATATGTGCCATTTAGTTTAGCTGCATTTCTGTGCCGCGCCTTCTGATTACCTTCTACGTGCCGCGGCTCCTGATTGCTTTCTACGTGTCATGGCGCCTAGTTACCTTCTATGTGCCGCACCACTTAGCTGCATCTATGTGTCGCCCCGCTTGGCTGCCTTCTATGTGCCGTGCCGCCTAGCTGCACCTCTAAGCCGCGACGCCTGGTTGCTTTATATGTGCCATTTCGTTTAGATGCATTTCTGTGCCGCGCCTTCTGATTACCTTCTACGTGCCGCGGCTCCTGATTGCTTTCTACGTGTCATGGCGCCTAGTTGCCTTCTATGTGCCGCGCCGCTTAGCTGCATCTATGTGTTGCCCCGCTTGGTTGCCTTCTATGTGCCACAGCACCTGGCTGCCTATTATGCCCCGTGCCGCCTGGCTGCCTTCTTAGTCTGGTGCCACCTGGTTGCCTTCTACGTGCCGCGACGCCTGGTTGCTTTATATGTGCCATTTCGTTTAGCTGCATTTCTGTGCCGCGCCTTCTGATTACCTTCTACGTGCCGCGGCTCCTGATTGCTTTCTACGTGTCATGGCGCATAGTTACCTTCTATGTGCCGCGCCACTTAGCTGCATCTATGTGTCGCCCGGCGTTGGCTGCCTTCTATGTGCCGTGCCGCCTAGCTGCACCTCTAAGCCGCGGCGCCTGGTTGCCTTCTACGTGCCGCGGCGCCTTGCTGCTTTCTACGTGTCATGGCGTCTATTTGCCCTCTATATGCAGCGCCGCTTAGCTGCATCTATGTGTCGCCCCGCTTGGCTGCCTTCTATGTGCCGTGCCGCCTAGCTGCACCTCTAAGCCGCGACGCCTGGTTGCTTTATATGTGCCATTTCGTTTAGATGCATTTCTGTGCCGCGCCTTCTGATTACCTTCTACGTGCCGCGGCTCCTGATTGCTTTCTACGTGTCATGGCGCCTAGTTGCCTTCTATGTGCCGCGCCGCTTAGCTGCATCTATGTGTCGCCCCGCTTGGTTGCCTTCTATGTGCCGCAGCACCTGGCTACCTATTATGCCCCGTGCCGCCTGGCTGACTTCTTAGTCTGGTGCCACCTGGTTGCCTTCTACGTGTCGCGGCACCTTGTTGTTTTCCATGTGCCGCCCCATATAGTTGCCTTCTATGTGCCACGCTGCCAGGCTGCTTTCTATATGCCGCCCCATCCGGCTGCCTTCTTCAAAATACCTTGCTTCTGTAGCTTCGAGACGACCGCAATAGTAGCAGTGTTACTTTTGTCGATTTTTCTAGGCGAGACAAGTTGATCATTCCTAGAAAAAATAGATTCTCCTTCTTGTCATGTTTCGTTTCGTTTCTTATTTGTTACCTGGTGAGGCAATTTTGTTATCTACGTGTTTGGAACCTATATGCGCTCTCGTCACATCTTATGTCTGGTTGAATTCCAGACAAGAGTGTCAATGTCTGGTTTCAAACTTCCGAAACGAGACTGCAGATTACACTGACGAGGTAGGAAATGTTTCGAGCCAGTCTCATTTCATCTCTAATTGTCAGTTTGTCAACACGAGACCACCGTTGATCATCTTTATAGGTAAGAGTTGCTGACACGTTACTGTTGAGCGGTATAAGCAAAATAGCCTTATTATCCAGAAAGACTCGGCTATTCTCTAAAATCAAGACAAAAGTGACAAGTTTTTCGTCTCCATTTCACGAAGTGAAAAGTGATCATTTTTCCATGAAAGAACATATTTGTGGCAATATTTAATTTTGTTTAGGTAGCTTTGATGGTAATAATAATTTAAAAAACATAATTTCCAAATAAAATAGGTAATAATAATTTAATTAAGTCTATTAGAATACAAATTGCCTAGAAATTCAACGGTTGTCAGTTATTCTGAAAATTTCAATTCTTTTTTCTTGTTTTTAATAACAAATAGATTAGCTACCTTACAAAGACGAATTAGGATATCACCTCGAGCACAAAACAAGCAATTAAAATCAAACAGAAGCTAATATTACTCATACCGTGTGTGAGGTAACAAAAGAGATAAAATAAGAACGCAGGTTATTTCTTAGTTGTTAATTTTCATTTATTTTATTTCTTAGGATTTCTCAGTTTGCGCCTGTGCTCGCATAGTAACTAATTCATTTTAGTAGAGCGGCTTGATATGCAAGATTTTTAAAGCCTTACCTCTACATTTTATTTATTTAATTTTTGGGATTTAATTTATACAAGTTAATTAAAATAATTGTTAGCCCTATAATAGTAATAATAAGTTTTGATTGTTCCGGAAAAGATTTCAATCTTTAACATAATTTCGCATTGTTATAAAAACAACAATATTATTGTTTTGCCTTCTTATTGCTTGAAACTATAGGGAATAACCCTCGTATCCAAATTAATCCAAAATTTAGTTTGCCAATTGATAAAATTTAAGTGCGATTTTAACGTGTGTGGGTAGCATTTCAAAAATTGTGTTGCCGCACCAAACCATGGTGGTTTGAAGTAGGTTGTTAATGATCTCTGTAAGATGACTAGGAAAATGACTGGTAGTTTATGTTATATTGCCCCCGTAATTAGTAAGTGGTTGTTCTTAGACGATGCCGCCTTTGCTTACTCTGATTTTTATTTTTTATAGTCGTTCCGCACTTTTATACCTCATACCTTAGATTTTGGACGATATGTTTTGATGTAGCTTGGACAGATAAGCGATAATTACTTAATTTGCTTGAATGCCAAGGGATATTAAAAAGGATATAGGAGCAAAGAACTGTAATATATTTTTTTGTTTTCTTAAGTATCCGGCATAAAGAATTTAAATTTCAATCAAAACGTTGCTCGCAATAAAGACAGAATTTAATATACGTCAAAAATTTTGCGCCAAAAAACTTATTTCGAAAAAGAATAAATACCATATAAAAACTGTAACCATAGAAGTTGTTAAAAATTGTTAGATGTAAATAATTAACGATTTAGTTACTCATAATTTAACGTTTAAATTTTAAAACTCTTTCGTAATACGCAGAGACTTGACTTGATTGTTAAAAATAAAGTGTCGTAGGTACTTTATAAGATTTCTACACATTCATAATTAGTCTTAGATACATTTAAGTTAGTAATAGTGTCGCGCACCATCCTTCGACACCTTAATTTTTTAAACTATTTTGTGACTGATTTAATTCTTTTTACTTTAATGTTGAGGTAGGTATTTCTAGACGCCACGAGTTTGCTATCTGTATGTTAAATCTAGATCCAGTTCAACTGTCTAAACTTTAAGTGGCGAGGGGCCCTCGCTGCTACAACACGCGCGTCCACTATATAAGGCGCATATTCCTCTGTACAGTAGACCGCTACAGTCCTGAATGCGAATAAACAAAATTGAACTTTTTTTTGTATTATTGGAACATAATCTGTCGATAGCTGACATTTCCACTTTAGACTCCGCGGAGAGCACATATGATGTCGAGCTTACGCAACCCTTCCACCCGGCTCGATTTTTACACAAGGCAGATTTCGACACGGATCTATACCGAAAACAACTCTGCATTGAGATGTAGGTCAAATCTTTCAAACAGAGTCGCGGGCGGCGATAAATGTATTAAACTCAAACCAAGTGTACTTACAAATTGCACTGCAGCTGAGAATACAAGAGGGAGCTGTCTGAACGTTGTTTTACTACTTACTATTATTTCATCACCTTCGGGTACTGGATTATTATTTACAAATTTTAAAAACCCAACTTTTTGATTGAATGGGCGGGTGAGTGAACTGACAACATCCGAACAGATAGTCCGATAAGGATGTGCTTTGAGTTTGGAATGCCGAAACCGAAAGTACACGTTAGGCGTGATTTTTTACTAGTATGTTGTTCGAAAATAGAGTTTTTCAAACCTCAAAATGGAATCTGTTGGAAGCCAGTGCAAATCCAACTTTCTTTTTAATTATCTGGCTTTAAAATGGCAACCGCAACATTTTTTTTGGAGAATTTCAACTTTAAAACTTTATTACGCAAAAACGAGTCGCCAAATCAGCATACTTTAATTATCATTGTAGCCCTGGAAAAACATAATGTTACTGTGTATGAGAATTTTAAATACATTTCTGTTTAAGCTAAAATGCCTATGATTGACAGTAGAACAAGATTTACAACCTAATCTTTAGCAATAATTATAGGACAAATCCGTCCTCACCGCTCAATTTTTGACTAACAAATTTCTCTATGAATTTTCTTAATTTCAAGGAATCTTTTTCTATAAAATTAGAAGTCAAATTCTTTTCTAACAAAAAATCGGCTACCTCTTAGTATACAACTACTTCAATTCACATCTCTCTCTGAAGCCTATGAAAAATATTCCGTAAACCGAAGCATATATTCTAACGCGGCATGACTGGGTTACACAGCAAATGCTGCTATTAAAACGAGACGGTCTCTGTTTCAGTACTTTGAATGTTTGCGCGTAAAACGTTAATACGAAAATACTTAAGTGTATGATAAGTAGTGGTTTTGCTTGTTTTTCTATGGTTTTTTTAGCGAAGGATATATATCAGGTGCCTTATTTGTGTTCTGTTTATTTTCAAACAAATTTTTCCTGTTAGAAATAGCAATTATAGTGTCGGAACTAGGGCGGGGCGAGCGAGAGATCCGCCCCGGACATAGCAATTTAAAAGGACAGAATTTTATTGCATAATTTTTTATGGAGGCGATAATTCGGTCTTGATCAAAAATATTATCTCAGTACTGATTTCCTCATTTACGCACTATAATCCCGTCGGGCGACGATAGCGACTTTTTTGTCATTTTCAAAAAATCAAAATTTATTGCTGTGCGGTACGCTTAAATAGAGGAATTGCTGCGCGAGCGTACCGCTAAATTTACAAATACAATTTTTAAAATTTTGGCCATTAATCTTGCTTATCACATAAAAATACATTTTTCACGTTCAAGTGGGTAGGCCTAACAGTTTCCGTTCTTAATTTTTAAATGTTTAAAAATAGGAAATAAAAAATGTTTCGTGATCCCTCATACGGGACGATTCTGGTTGTGCTACATATAGTGACAATAATTGAAAGCATAAAAATAAATGAATTAATTTTGGTGTGAAATTTATATATTAAATCCCTAACTGTCTCACCATAACAAAACATCAGGCTTTTGCATCTCGATAATAAATTATCATTATAACATGACGACGGGCCCTTATATCTCTGCTCATTTTATTGATTGTTTTTGGCGAATGTTTATCTTGTTTTCGCTACTGTTGTTATAATTTAGTTATTTATGGCTTACTTCCGTTCTAGCGGGCCGAAAATCTTGCACAACACGTTTGATATAATTTCATTTAATAACAGACAATTAGTATAATACAAATTTTAATAGAAGCAGCATTTGTTTATCGCGAGTTGTGTGAATCCAAATATAAGTATGATCAAAACAGTGGTGGCTTGTCGTGTAGCATAGTGAGAAGGCAATTTATAAAAGTATGTAACAAATGGGCCATAGATAATTTTTTTAAATGGGTGTGACCTATTTGATCGCTTTTTAAAGGAACATGGGATTTTAAGGGTATACTTAAAGCACGCAGTCTACTTTCCTGCTTTCTAGCAAAAGTTTTTATTATCTTTAGGGTTAAAAACACGTTTCATTCTCTGCCGACATCAATGGTGGTTCTTCGGTTTTAAACGTTATTTTAACATCATAAATTAAAATATTTTGTTTAATTAACTTATTTCTCCTCGCAAGATTGGGCAGAAACCTGAAAAAATTGTCTTCAATCTCAATAGAATCATATGAGCTGTTAACAGCTTTAAACCCTTTAAATCACCAAAAAAAGATGGAATTTTCCCGCTCTACTTCAATATGGCGTTGAAGTCCTTACACCCTCGCTAAACATCTTTAGAGCCTGTTATTTCTTGGGCTTCATTCCAAAGGCCTAGGAGAAGGTTAAGGTTGTGTTTATCCCAAAAATGGCTAAATGTTCATCAGAAAAACCCAAATCTTACCGCCCGTTTAGTTTGACCTTTTTTCTACTAAAAGCAATGGAAAAGATTATAGGCTACCACATAAGAAGTGAAATCCTTATAAGAACATTTCTTCTTCTTCTTCTTCTTTCATATATGGTTGCCCATATAGGTAGGCTATTGCCTGTTTCTCCTTTTAAGCCTCTTCGGATGTTGATGTCAATTTCATAAAAAGAAATTTGCTTATCAAAATAGCATATCTACGATAAATGCCCTACACTGCTTAGTCAGTGTAATAGAAAAAATCTTTATAGAAAAAGAAGTGGCTATGTGTACAATCATAGATATAGAGGGTGCCTTTGATAACACCTCCAGTCGATACGTAAAACTGCAAAAAAAGAGGCACAGAAGCTCCAACCATCGCATGGATAAAATCCATGCTAAAAAGCCGTAGAATAACGACTTGTATCGGGACTGAATCGATGGCTGTTTTTACAACTACAGGATGCCAGCAAGGCGGAGTCTTATCTGTGATGTGGTCACTGGTTGTTTGATGATGTCTTAGACAAGTTGGATAAGCATGGCTTTAACGTCCAAGAATATGCAAACGATCTTGTTATCATGGTAAAAGGCAAGCATGATGCTGCTATTTCAAGCCTCATGCAAATAGCTCTTCATATAATAAGCAAATGGTGTTTCACTAAAAGAAGGAAACCTAATTCAAAAGCTCCCATGCTGAATGGAACACAGTTACAACTCTCTAGGGATGTTAAGTATTTGGGAATTGTTTTTGACCAAAAACTTACCTGGAACATTCATTGGGAAAAAACTCTTACAAAAACAACAATATCGTTATGGACATGATATAAGTTGTTTAGAAAGACTTGGGGTCTAAAGCCAAAAAGGATGTATTGGTCTTATGGAATGGTTATAAAGCCCATTGTTACCTGAGCTTCACTTGCATGGTTGCCAAAAACGGAGCAATTGCCTGTTTGGGAAACACAGGAGCTATAAGCTCATGTTCTACAGCAGCAATTGAGGCATTGCTAAACCTCCTACCCTTACACTTATGTGTGAGCAAAGAGGCAAGGTTGAGTGCTCTTGGACCGCAACAGGTAACCCAATTCAAGCCAGAAGATCTGGTTCATTACTTGAGGATTGTGAAGTTAATTCAACTAGAATCTGCGACCAAACTTACAGATACAATGCCAGCACAGTACAATTTCAACTGTCTTTTAAAAGTGGTTATTAATAGTCGCAAAGGGAGTAGATTAGAAAGAATCTCACCTGGAGCACGAAGCGAACATTTGATATACAGATGGTTCCAAAATGGATGATGGGGTTGGAATGGGTATTTTAGGGCCTAGATGTAAGATTTCAAAATCCCCATCTATCTTTCAGGCGGAAATCCACGCAATAGGCCTATGCGCTCAAAAGTGCATTAAAAAGGGCCTGCGTGGAGCTAAGAGTCACATTCTGTCAGGCAGCCAGCCTGTCCTAAAAGTTCATGAATCTAACATTTTTGAGTATAGAATAGCATGGGACCGCAGACAATTCCCGAAGCAACTGTACGAAAACAACATATTAACCTAAATTGCAGGCTTCCGCGGCCGTTGTTAATAACAGCTAGGCTTCCAGGTTGGAGCCGCGTCATAGGTGCATTAACTGCCGACGTTTCGTCCTCGGTTGCACGGGACATCTTCAGGGCTGTGGTCACTTTGGAATCTGGAACGCAACAGTTGTGTTCCAGATCACAAAGTGACCACAGCCCTGAAGATGTCCCGTGCAACCGAAACATCGGCAGTTCATGCAACGATGACGCTGCTCCAACCTGGAAGCCTAGCTGTTATCAACACATTAACATTGATGTGGGTGCCAGGGCACGAGGGAATTCAAGGAAACAAAACCGCCGACGCCCTTGCAAAAGAAGAAGCAAGAACGCCATTTATCGGACCAAACCCGTTGTTTTGGAATAACCAAAGGCCACATAGCAGAAAAGGTGCGAAAATGGGAAAAATACCAAAAAAATCCTACTGGAATAACACTCCAGGGCAAACTCTCGCAAAAAAGTTTATAAAAAAGACAATGTGAGTGCTGAACGGATACAAAACATTCGAAACTCCTGCTTGAGGTTTATTTATTGTATAAGAAAATATGACAATATATTACATAAACTGGCAGATGTTGGTTGGTTGACGATGAAATATCGTCGCATATTACTGTGTCAATGTTTATTTTATCAAATTTTGATTTGCAAGAAACCTCCGTATCTATATAACAAAATAAAGTTGAAAGCGGATGTACATAACATCTCTACGAGATTTCGAATTTCGCTCCCACAACACACTACGACTCGTTTTAAACAGTCATTCTCCTTTCAGATATATTCTATGTACAATAGTCTAAACAACTTTTACAAAAGCTCCAACCCTGTACAATTTAAAACAAATTTGCACTCAGCATTGTTTCAGAAGCAGATTCCAACAAATTGCTAGATAGGAAGTATAAAATAATTATTATTTGTGGCAAATGGCACTTGATGGCAGTGTTAATTTATTATTTTCTTTACCACACACGCTTCCTCACGTGCCATTACTAAATTTACTTTATTTTACCTGTTGTATTGATTTTACAGGTATGCATTGCGTCCTCCAATAAAATAATATAGTACATTCAAATAATTCATTGGGAAACAGGTATTACGATTAACACAATAAATAATTAAATATTGCTATGAAACTGGTTTTCACTTTGGAGTCTTAATTACAATAAGAAATGGTTAGAGTCAATGCATGGCTGTGGGATTAAGTTTGGGTTAGGTACAAATTTATTATTTTCTTGGCTGTCATATTTTGCCAAGGTTTAGATGGTAGAACAGTAGTAGGTACATCCTACTACTGAATTTCGCTTTGCGTTTGGGTCCTGCCAGCTTCTCTTTGCCTTTGAATAAAATGTGTGTGTATTTGTCTTTTAATGGTAGCATTCAATAAAGCTTATTATTATTATTATTAGTAGTAGTAAATACTCGCCAGTGAATGCTAAAAAGGTTTTCGAACTAGAAAAGACGGATATTAGACTAAGAAACAGTCTCCTAAGTGGCCATCTCCAAAAGATGGACAAAGGCGACACTGAAATCTGCAAACTTTCTGAATCTGTAAGTGCAACTGCCATTGTGATGCATTACCTACTTTGCAGCAGGTTCAAATTCCTCGGAAAGGATTATATTACGTCTGAAGAAACAGGAAATGTGGCCCCCGGGAAAAATCATAGACTACATCAAAAGTCTAAAAGTTCTGGGATCTGAATAAATTGTAAGGTTAATCACAAAAGACCTTATCAGGTCGAAGTGATGAAAGGCTTCTACAGCCTAACGACCTTTGAATCAATCAACAATCTAGGTTGGGGGTGTAATTACTATCGTTGTCTTGGATACCTAGTTACGCCACTGGAGAAGTATCTCAAACTTTTATTAATACTAGTGTTACCCCAGCGCACAATGCACTGACAGACTGAGCGTTGACTGAGCCGGCTAATTGCTAAGTCACGTGGTGCATTAGTTCCATGAGGAGACGCGGCGTTGGTGTAGATGTCGCCTCTAGTAAAGCGCGTTTAGCAGACTTTCATAAATTAAAATAAGTATTATTGAAAAATCGACGTAGAATAAAAATATAAAAATGTTTCATGTTCCATCTGAGGATGGAGACCTTTCATTGAAAAAAAAATGGTTAAAATTGGTGAAGCGGTAGTCGCTTGAGGAACCGGAAAAATACCCTTTGAGCTTTTATATATGTATGGATTAACACTAATGTTTTTCAACTAAATAGAAAAATTAAAATATGAAATTTGGGTGATGTAGGGAGGAACCATTATTTTTAGAAGCGGTTTGTATTTATGCACTTTATTGATTAGATTGTTGTTAAACTATCTGTTCTAAAAATGTTCGCCTTGATCCTCAAATAATTAAACAAACACGAAAATTGTATATTTATTCTGTTTTCTTAAAACCCAAGATGAAATCAACATGAGTCGCGTAGATGGAACCACCAATTATTGGAAATTATATGGTATAAAAATATTATGACAAAAATGTAAACAAGCTTTTTTTTGTCGCTTTTTCTCCCTGGAATACATTAATAACTCCTTACTATTAACTATAAAGAAATATTCTTACCCAGACAATTTACTAAAATCAGGCATCTACAAATTAAATTGCTCACACTGTAATTCGGTTTATATAGGACAAACAATTAGAAATTTTCATATTAAGTACAAAGAACACGTACGCTGTTAGAAATATAAACACCCCCATAAATCCAATTACGCTAAACACTTACTAGAAGACAATCATTCAATGACATCTTATAACACTATAAAATTTTTACACTTTTGTGATGACAAACGTAAATTGGATATATCACAAGCATTTGAAATTCACAAACATTTAAAATCTGTACCTTTAATGAATGAGCAAATTGATCTCTTGAATTCACCGTTACTGGACGTTTTGGAATGAGAAATCAAGTCATCTGGACGCAGATATAGAAAACCAAGATCAAGTTACGAAGATTTATTGTTGCTATAGCAACACCAACTGTTTACTTTTAATCTTACTTTTGATAATGACGTGTGAACACGTTGAAATACGTATAAATCTAAAATAAAAAAACTGTTGAAGCTAAGAATTGTTTTATTTATAATAAACATCTGTAATAAACAAAAAAAATGTCTAGTCTGATTTTTCTGCAAACAGTTTGTTACAAAATCTGAAGAAAATATTAGGAACTATTCCAAACGATTTATCATGACTACTCTAAAATCAACTTGAAAACTTTCAAAGCGCTGTCAGATATTTTGCTTCCTTTTTAAGTTTTTTTTTCTGCATCGCTATTTAGCGCATTGGCTCGCCATCTGTTTAGGCGGATAGCAAATTGATTCTGATTTATCTGAAGAGCTGTATTGTATGCTCGGATGCGTCTTTTAATAAAACTAAAAGCTAGGGCATAATATTATCAAGAATCGAAGTCGGTGCGAAGAGGACAATTTTTTGCGCGTTGATCCTCGAAATTACATAGCCGAGTGTAAACAAACAAAGAAAGAGAAAATGAGAGGCCATCGCCACCATAATAACATACCAGAGTTATGTGCTCGAAGACGCTATTAAAAGCTATGCAATGGTCGTGTAAAAAAACTTTAAAACGATACGCATATGTCTAGAGGCGACAAAAAATGTAAGCCACATGCCTCAGTATGGTATACACTTTTAGATATTAATTTCAAAAACACTTGTCTCGTAGAACCCTCTCCTGGATGTAATTTATTTTATATGACTAAATGGGATATTTTTAACTTATAATTTACATTATGTATTTAGTGCACCCAATGCACGCATAAGATGTTGGCAATTTCAACTACAAACTATGAAACGTTTCATTGATATTAAAAAAAAAACTTTTTTTGCTTTTCCGTGCTTAAACGCAGAGCCGGATTTGTATTATCGGCGCCCCTAGGCAATTTATATTTTTGCTACGCCGTTTTACTTTCTATTAAACTAATTTTTGGCGGCAGAAAATTAATTATTAATGCCGATAAACGTGTTTTTGACGTCTACAAATTATTTGCTAAATGTAGGAATTTAAAAAACTGTTAATACATACTACGAATTTTTTGACGTCAGTAAATGATTATTGACACAAAAATGTATTAGTACTACTGTCAAAAAATTTTGGATATACAAATCCATTTACCTACATCGAAAAATGCTGCCATCTAATGGTGCAACAGACGTAGTAGCGAAATATTTATCGATCGCCACATCTAATTAGATGCTACAAGAGTGCGCTTTATGCTGGGCTTATACAAAAAATGTTTTTATGTCCTATTCCAAAAACTGTTTTATGTTGTTATTTTATGATTCACGTATCACCAATTCGGTTTAGTGCACGCCGTATTATTATTAGTCATTGTTTACTTTGCTTTTTGCTTTGACAAGCCGGTGCGAATGTACGTGCGCCTTTTCTTGGCAGATAACTGTCCTAAAAAGAGTGGCGGTAGCTCAGAGGTTGGGCGCTTAGTCTCTAACGCTGAAGGTCTAGGGTTCGACTCCCCGCCGAAGCCATGCAACAATAAAAATCTATGCCGCAACCCGCCACTCACACTCCTCAATTCAGTGTAGGCAGCCGTGGGCTCTTAATGCCGGAAACCTTTTCTGGTATTTAGTCGTTCGGATTCGACGTTAAACTGTAGGTCCCCCGTACTCCACCTTAGCGCTAAGGAGAGTACGTGACGGAGAAGAATGCCGGTCCCCAGCAATGGGACATAAAGGCTGATTACGATACGATACAAACTGTCCTATTAATTAAAATTTGCAGCATAGTTCTAGTCCACACTACTGTTATAAGTATCCCGTTAGGTTGCAACATTCTCTGACGTTAAAAATTCATTTATTGACTTCAAATTAATTGTTTGAAGTCACAACTCATTTATTGACTTCTGTAAATAATTTATTTTTATGTTAAATAATTCTTTCATTATTTTCTTACTTTATTTTAAACGGCATTTACGTTTTCCATACGGCAATAAATGATTTTTGACGTCAAATTGAATTTTTGACGGCAGTAAATGATTTTCTGACGTCAAAAGTTCGATTGCAGACTTTAACCGACAGAAACATTTTATTCCAAATTTGATGATTCTTATACGTCAAAAATTAATTTTCGACGTATAAAAATTAATTTGTGACGTCTACTATACAATTTTTACGTCAGAAATTATTTTGCGACTTGACAAAAAAATGTAATTTGTTTCCCACCGTTGAGGATAAAAAGTAAAACGGCGTTTGAGAAGCCCTTTAAATTATAAACGGTTTGTAGACGTCAAGAAATGACGTTTTGATGTCAAAAATGGATGTTTGCCGTCAGTAAACCAATTTCTGCTATCCAAATTGAATTACACGGTTAATAGATAAACACATTTTATTCAAAAATTCGATAATTTCTACACGTCAAAAGTTAATTTTTCATGTCAAAATTAATTTGTAACTCTTGAAATATAATTTGTGACGTCAACTATACAATTTTACGTCAGAAATTGTTTGGAAAGTAAAAAAAATGTAGTTTATTTAAGATCAAAAGTCAAACGGCGTTCGAGAGGCCCCTTAAAATACAAAACGGTTTTTAGACGTCAAGAAATGGTGTTTTGACGTCAAAAATGGATGTTTGACGTCAGTAAACGAATTTGTGCTGTCAAAAGTTGAATTACACGATTTAATAAATAAAAACATTTTATTCAAAAATTCGATAACTTTTACACGTCACAATTTAATTTTTTATGGCAAAATTAATTTAGTTTTTTCGTCGAAATTGTTTGGAGATTTGAAAAAAAATGTAGTTTTGTTTTTCACGATTCAGGATAAAAAGTCAAACAGCGTTCAACAAGCCCCTTAAAATACAAAACGCTTTTTGGACGTCAAAAATGATTTTTGACGACAAAAATGTATGTTTAACGTCAGTAAATGAATTTCTGACGTCAGAAGTTCAGGATTTAATAGGTAAAAACGTTTTATTCGAAATTGAATCATTTTTACATGTCAACAATTACTGCTTTACTTCTTCCACTTAATATACTAAAAATGGATGTCAAACGTTTTAACGTGAGATTTTTTAAATATATTTACTTTAATGGTACAAAAAATGGAAGTTTAAAAATGACCAGGTTTTGATTTTTTGCGGTTGTTCATTAAGATTTTGAGATACTACTACTCCGTATAATAGTAAGTAAAAATATAAATAACGCCGACTTTTATATTTTAAGCATTTCGAATTTTCTGATAGATAATAGAAAAAATAAATAAATATTAATTTTTACGATAATATTGAGCGCCCCATTTTGTTTGCCGCCCCTGGGCTATCGCCTGTTTGCATTTCCAGCTTTGCTTATAAGAATGCATTGTGATCATGAGAGCATTAATTCTTAGATTTTTACTCATTTATTTATTTTTATCTTTCTCTCTTTACCGCTCTTTCGCATACTTTCCATGCATCCTCAGTTCTCTCTTCCCCAATCTCTTATCCGTCATATTTTGTTATTTTCCCCTTTGCATATATCTGCCATTTCTCTCTCCCTCTTAAGCCATTTCCCCTTCTCCTTCTGCGTTTCTCTTCTATCTCCTCCCCCTCACAACCTCTTTACTTACTCTTTAGCACTTCTTCTGTCTCTTTCTGTTTTTCCACAATCCTTCTCTTCCCCTTCTTGTTCTCCTTTTACTTTTTCTCGCTTGTAGTAAATGTTGCAACTACAATTTTAATAAAAATATTAATTATTGCACACGTCTATGAGTTTATAAATTGTTTGTGTTTTTTAGGCGACTCAACAGCTAAGATTATATCGTATTTGTTCAAGAATCTCGGCAATTAATTTTCCGAGTTTCATAAATTTTAATCACGCAATTTCAGTAATATTTCTGCCAGTCTCTTTATCACTAACATGAGAAGTGTTCGCTCACAATATTTTTGTTGAAATATACTTTACTGTTGTACTTCCAAAATGTTATTTTGACAGTTGCTAGAAATCTTTCCAAATATTAATTATAATCGAGGGAAATTTTGAAACCCTGCGTTGGGAAAAGGATTTCCCTTTTAATTATCATTTTACTTCCTCATTAAGTTTTAAAATATTCCCAAAAGCCTCAAGTTTTCAAGAAGATAAAACTGAACTGATAATGGTCAAAATCAGGAGATTTTTGCTGTTTGTTCTTGATTGGAGAAAACATCTCAAGTAGTAAGTACGTAAATCTGATAAATAGTAGCAAATATGGTCACACCAACGGCGATTAATCAGAAAACTAAATCTGTGGACATATTTGAACAGCGCGAAGGCGAAAAAATTGACAAATGACCCCATTAGGGCACATTTAGCTTAATACCCACCTAGATGTCCCCAGTAGTTTAATCCTGACTAATATTATTACAGAGACAACGCGCGATCTTCTTGGAAAAAATTACAATTTCCAACTCACGGCAATGAATCGCGTTTAATTTCTACCAAGTTCAAATCCAACGACTGCTTGGAAGGATTATATGGCGCTAAAAATGTTCAGGTTTGGCTACATTATGAGCTTAACTAAACATGCAAGTTTGCGAAGCAAGAGTAAATTATTAAACGTCTAAAGCCGCTAACGAACCGCCGTTAACCGGTCTAAGAGTATTACAACCCCCTGCGAAGTCACCCTCAAGGCTAACCCCTAGTGAAGTTGGACACCACTTCATAATAGCATAAGTACACGTCTGAGCCAGCCGCAAAGCTGTGATAAATGATGATTTTCAACTAGAATTTCAACAACTTATGCTAAGTATACGCAACTCCAAAGTTATCGTAACCCTACATAACTCTAAACGCACCCTAATTAACATTACATTTTTTTTTTAATTTTTTTGAGTAAATTAGACTTTAATTTCACGTTAAATATAAAATGTTTCAATGTTGACGAATTCAAACCATTTAAATGATTTGCTAAAATCGGGCATTTGCAAATTATATTGCTCTCACTGTAATTCGGTTTATATAGGCCAGACAATTAAAAATGTTGTAATTAGGTATAAAGAACACGTGCGTTCAAATATAAACACTCGCATAAATCAAATTATGTAAAACACTCACTAAAACACAAATCACTTAATGACATCTAATAACACTCTACAATATTTACACGTTTGCGATGATAAACGTAAATTAGATATACTAAAAAGTATTCAAAATTCACAAACATTTAAAAAACTGTACCTTTAAGGAATAAGCAAAGTGATCTTTTAAATTCACCGTTATTGGACATTTTGGAATAAGAAATCAAATCATCTGCAGACATAGATAACCAAGATCAAGTCACCAAGTTCTATTGTTCCTAACAGCAACAGCAACTGTTTACTTTTAATTTAACACCTTTTTAAATACTAGATGTAAGTTTTTCTTATGGCCATCAACAAATAGTAAATTGACAAACGGCAGACTATAAATGGGTAACTACTAATTATTAAAGTTAATAAATCACAAAGTAATTTGTTAATTCGCACAAACGAAACACACGTCGTCTAAGAGACCAACGCACGTACACTACGCAGCGGCTTTCTAGTTCGTATACCTAAGAAGACGTCGCCAGGAAATCTGGAGCTGCGGTGCTCTGGTATAAGCTAGGGGTGCTGCAGGATACAGAGAAAGAGTGAGGTTAAGCGCTGTTCTGGTCTGGTAAGAGCTGGAGATGCTGCAGGGTTCGAAGAAACAATGAAGTTATTTATTTCGCAGCTCTTGAATAAGCTGGGTGCAGTAAGACTAAGTTTGGCTAGAACCGTTTGCTCGACCCAGTAGCATATGTTTAAAGAAGTTTAGTTTTTGGTCCGTATTTAGAAGTTAGGCTCATTTCGATGCTAAAAACGGACTGAGCTCTCCGTAGAAAATGCAGTTCTTTCATACCTCCTTTTGGCCGTTGTTGTCGCATGAGAAAGTGACAAACATTAGCCGGCGTCGTTTACAGGAATAACAAACATTTACATGTGTTGACCGCAGCAGAAAACGGATTTTAATATTTTCAAAGCGGGAAAATCATCGTTGTTTAGTGAACAAACATTTATAGATGTAGAGGCTGTAGCAGCAAACGGAAATTGTCTGTTGCTTAGTAATGTACTAGACAGACAGTCTATGAAACTATGAATAATTCTGTACATTAAAGTAAAAAAAAAAAATTTCTTGCGGCGGCAAAATTTGTGCCTAGGACGTGAAACTACCTTAACGCGGCCCTGATAGAAAATTTGTTTTATGGTACCATTTATATACTATTGCCCAGTGGCGGCTCGTTACATATGGTAATGGTGAAGTTTTGGAGGTCATAAAAGAGCAGAGTAGAAACTGCGGGTAACCCACGGACGTTTAAGATTTGTTTTAATGAAGACAGACAAAAAACAGAATTTTAATAAAGTTTACAATTACAAAAAACCTTACCTTAATTTTGAACCTCAACACATAACCTCTTTTTTATCATCGTCTTTCCAGCGAGAAAAAGGAGTTTCTAATAAAACGCAAACATAAGTTTTTGGTTTCATTTTCACTGAGTTTTCAAACAAATCAAGCAATGGCCAAAATACGGGGTGTTATTGAAATACGTGCAGAAATTTCAATCTGCAGTAGAACAATCGCATATGTTTTTAGCATTTACTTCTCCCCTTTTTTTAAATTTGACAAGCCGTTTAGTAAGTAGATTAATTTAAATGCGAAAGGACAAAAAAAGATTATGCAAACACTGCATAATTTTTGTCTTTCACAACGGTTTACTTACGAAGAGTTACGATTATCAGTTTTTGAACTGACACGATAAAACACTTGCTTTTATAACAAAAGTTCATAATATGATTCATTATTTTCCAGACAAGCATAAACTCTTCGTAACATAAATTAGCGCACTTTAGAAAAAACTACCGGATTTTCGCGATTAACTTCTGCAAAATTCTTTAAACGTGCTCTTAGTTCGTCAAGGGTATTTACAGGGGTGGCTGCTTTTCAACATTCCTTAAAATCAATCTACAAAAAACTTTACGAAATAGAGAATCTCCTGGTTGTAGTGCTTGCACCAGTTGTACATGATAAGAGTGCAAACCCTGTTTTTTTTAAATACGCCAAATTGTAAATGTTGATACTCCAATGGCAAATGCATGTCTTCTGACACTGACAGTGGCATCTGCGTCTTGTGTTTCTAAAATGTGCAGTTTGGCATCCAAAATTCGACAGGTTCGTGCCCTTCCTCGATGTCACACTTGGGGTTTAAACGAACCATGATCACGTAAATGTTGAAGCGCATTTGTAAATGTTCTTGCATTAGGTATTTGGCGACTGGGAAAACGTTCCTCGTAAACTGCCTTAGCTCCGCAAGCATTTTCGCCCACCTCACCATGCACGAGGACGATGTCCGTTAATTTATTATTAGAAACAAATCGCCATTTTATTACTACATCGAACTGATTCACCATTAAACCTACCTTAAAAACTTTAAAGCTATTTATTAGTATGTACCCACTTTGTGCTGCTTTTTAATCTAAAGTTTTTATTGCACATTTTTAGTAAAACGTTTTGGGAAAAAATGATAAATAGAAAAGTGGTTCGGTTTGGTGAATTCCATTAGAGGTCAAAATATCTGCACGTATTTCAATAACCCCCATATAGTTGCAATAAGGAATAAGCAAAGAACTCAATTCAGAATGCATTGACACTAGCAACGTCCACGATACTACATCTTGTATTTAAGCCGCCCCTAACAAGTTGGCAATTATACGACCAATAAGAATATACAAAAATATACAGGGTGTTATATTAAAAAAATACATAAGTTTTGTATGGCTCTCTAATGTGGAACACCCTGTATAAACAGAAATAAATGTAGAATGTGCACAAATTGCCAAGTAGCCAACGCATATATAATTTTTTTGTTAATTTTCCTAATAAAGATGTTATCAAAGAATTTCGCATCGTTGCGACACCCTGTATAATTATAAACTACAAACTTTAATAAAAACATATAATTAGTCTATATAAAAACGTGCGTTACATAATAATGTAGAGATCATGTAGAGCGGCCGTAGGTGTAGCTCAGTGGTAAGCACGCGGGCTACCAATGCAGCGGATCCGGGTTCGATCCCCGGCCCGATGGTTCTCCCTCACAAGGCAACGGCAAGGTGGATTTTTCCTCAGGAAAACCTCTCTGGAGACGAAGTGCATGCACTTCCTGTGGTTCGGAGCCCACGTTAAACTGTAGGTCTTCTCATATGTCTGTATGTGCAAATTATCTATCGCCGCGCACCAAACACAGACATAGCAGAGAGGTAGCCAACGCCCAGAATAGGGTATGGCACTATAAGAAGAAGATATAATAATATAAAGTTCTTCTTAGAAAATATAAACCGTTTAAAAATGGCGGAAACATGATATTTTTTACCGTCATAGTTTCCAACTTAAGTATTTAAGATTAGAACCAAGTACAGATAGATGTACCTGCTCTTATCATTCGGGGAGAAATGTCCCTACAGCTTAAGAGTAATTAGTATCGGATTAAGATCAAGCGTCATTACGTGCCGGAAAAATGTATACTGCTCGGCGATCTTATTACAGTCACTGTTGGCACGTTAAAGGTTGAAATAGGTAAAAGGGATTATAGTATGGAGGAGTTCAGCTTACGTGCTTCACTCCTTTTTTTGCGGCCAAAGAATACTATTTCTTAGCACACAAAAAAGCACAACAAACCTCTTTTATAGGGAATTCGTCATTCGATGTTTGGACGCCATTTTCTAATATGGCGGCCGATGCTCCACTCGGATCTGTCAGCAATTTTAGTATGTTGAGTAGGAACGCCTAAGCAGCATCTACACAAAAATCCTGCTTTTTCCTAATGATTTTGCACAAACGTCCAAACTTATTCCAATTTGACTGAATAATAGGGTTGCCAGGTGTTCGGTTTTGAATTGGACAGTTCTGTTTTTGCGCTGTTTAGCCGGTTAAAAATTTAAAATTTTCGATTTTTTGCATTTGAAAGTTGCTCTGAAACATTTTAGTAGATGTTTCACGATAGCTGTTGTAATTAATTGTTCTTTACAATCAAATTAAACATGGCGATAAAAAAATGAAAAACATTGTTGTCACAAGTACTACAACTAGTGATTTTTTGATAAACTTGGGTTAGTTGTTAACGAATACTAGTTAAGACGATAAATTTACTTCAAGTGTGACGTCATTTTACAGCTCTCAGTGGCTTCATTTAGAATAATTATGTAAAGTGTTTGAATTTAAGTGGAATTTGAAGGCACGGAACCGTAACATAATTAAATTTCAATTTTTACATTATTCTAAAATTGACATTTCGGAAATTTTGTCAAAAGCTTCCCATTTGTTGGCGTCGGATCTATCATGTTGTGTAATCAGGTTTGTAAAATGGTAATTTACTGAATTAATTAGCCGTTTATACAGAACTAGTGATGTAAAATGACAATTTATCAAATTTTTACGTAATTAGTAAATTACGATAAATTACAATTTTTTCTCACTGTAAATTACGAGTTGAATTACCTGTAAATTACCCGCGGTATTTTGTTATTTTCTCCTCAGATATTTAGAAAATCGTAGAATTATTCATTTATATAGAACCAGCCATGCAACATGGTAATTTACCAAATTTATTACGGTATTTTAAATGGTAAATTACGGTAAAGTACCATTTTTCTTTGTCGTAAAGTCAAGTTACCTATAAATTACCGGCGGTATTTTGTTATTTTTCGCGCAGATATTCAGCAAATCGCATTTATACAGAACCAGCGATATAAAATGGTTATTTATCAAAATTATTACCGTATTTAATATCGTAAATTACGTTCATATTTAATCGCTGTAGAAAACAAGTTAAATTACCTATAAATAACCCACGGTATTTTGTTATTTTACCCGCAGATATTTAGCAAATCGCAGAATTATTTCTTTATACAGAACTAGCGATGTAAAATAGTCATTTACCAAAATTATTACAGTATTTCATATATTAAAAACGGCACAGTACAATTTTTTATTGCCGTAAATTACAATTTAATTACCTGTAAATTACCCGCGGCAATTCAGGCGGTGTTTTGTTATTTTCCCCGCTGATATTCAGAAAATCGCAGAATTATTCATTTATATAGAACCAGCGATGACATATGGTAATTTACTAAATTTATTACGGTATTTTATACGGTAAATTACGGTAAAGTACCATTTTTCGTCGCCGTAAATTACAAGTTAAATTACCTATAAATTACCAGCGGAATTTTATTATTTTTACCGCAGCTATTCAGCAAATCGCAGAATTATTCATTTATATAGAACTAGCGATGTAAAATGGTAATTTGCCAAAATTATTACCATATTTCATATCGTAAATTACGTTAAAGTACCATTTTTAATCGCCGTAAATTACAAGTTAAATTACCTTACGGTATTTTATTTTCCCCGCAGATACTTAGCAAATCGCAGAATTATTTCTTTATACAGAACTAGCGATGTAAAATAGTCATTTACCAAAAATTATTACCGTATTTCATATGTCAAAAACGGCACAGTGCAATTTCTTATTGCCGTAAATTACAATTTAATTACCTGTAAATTACCCGCGGCAATTCAGGCAGTGTTTTGTTATTTTCCCAGCAGATATTCAATAAATCGCAAAATTATCTAATTGTACAGAACCAGCGATGCAAAATGGTAATGTACCAAAATTATTACAGTTGTTCATATCGTAAATTACGTTAAAGTATCATTTTTATCGCCGTACATTGCAAGGTAAATTACCTGTTAACTACCCGCGCCAATTGACGCGGTGTTTTATTATATTCCCCGCAGATATTCAGTAAATCGCCGAATTCTTTGTTTATACAGAACCAGCAATGTGAAATGTTAATTTACCTTATTTGGTAATGGTGAATTACGGTAAAGTACTATGTTTTATTTCCGTAAATTGCAAGTTAAATTACCTACCTGTAAGTTATCAGCGGTATTTACGCGGAATTTTGTTATTTTACCCGCAAATATTCAGCGAATCGCAAAATTATTTCTTTAAACAGAACCAGGTGTAAAATGGTAATTTACCTTATTTGGTAATGGTGAATTACGGTAAAGTACTATGTTTTATTTCCGTAAATTGCAAGTTAAATTACCTACCTGTAAGTTATCAGCGGTATTTACGCGGAATTTTGTTATTTTACCCACAAATATTCAGCGAATCGCAAAATTATTTCTTTAAACAGAACCAGGTGTAAAATGGTAATTTACCAATTCAATTTTCGTGGTATTTTGATATTTTCCTTGCAAAAAATTCAGCATATTTCAGAATTACCCATTTATACAGAACCAGCGATGTAAAATGTAAAATTTACCGGTTCTATTATCGTATTCTATATGGTAAATTACGGTAAATTACCATTTTTAACGCTGTAAATGACAAGTTAAATTACGTGTAAATTACCAGCTGTAATTTACGCGGTATTTCGTTGATTTTTTTTCACATATTCAGAAAATCGGAGAATTACGCATTTATACAAAACCCGCTATGTTAAACGAAAATATATTACCGTAATTTGAATGATACATTACAGTAGATTACCATTTTTTTATTACCGTAAAGTTAAATTACCTGGAAATTACACGCGGTAATTCAGGAAGTATTTGGTTAATATCTTCGCAGATGTTCAGCAGATCGGAGAATTACCCGTTTATACAGAACCAGTGATGTAAAATGGTAATTTACCAAATTTATTACCGTATTTTATTTAGTACATTACGAAAAATTACCATTTTTTATCACCGTAAATTGTGAGTTAAATTACTTGTAAAGTACCTCCTGTATTTTGTTAATTTTCTCGCACATATTTAACAAATCGCAGAATTACCTATTTGTACAGTATTAATGATCTAAAATGTTAATTTACCAAATTTTTACGGTATTTGATATGGCACATTACGGTAAATTATCGTTTTCTTATAACCGTAAATTATGAGTTTAATTACCTGTAAATTAAACACGGTACTTCACGCAGTATTTTGTGAATTTCCTCGCAGATATTCGGCAAATCGGAGAATTACATATTTATACAAGACCAACGACGTAAAATGGTAATTTACATAATTTATTGCCGTGTTTTATGTGGTAATTGCGATAAATTGCCATTTAATCATTAAATATAATTATTTTTATTAGTAATAAATATAAATTACCGCCAATTACGGGTTTTTGGTGAATCACCTGGGAATTTACCATGGATTTTAAATTACCGTCTTATATAAATTATCAAAAAATTAATTACGGTAACTTTACATTCCTGTGTGTAATACGCAGCTTCGAAGATTTTTGTAGAGTTGCATATTAGGGTTACTTTCTATAATTTTTTTATTTGGTAATTTAATAGCTAAAGGATGCGGCAACTAAATTGTTACAATCGGAAATCTCCAAAACTATAATACATTGAGCATCAAATTTTTTTTATCATTTTATGAGACGGAAGGGCCCGGTTAATTATGAGTTTTGAAAAACTCACCTATTTTACGCTTTTAGGGGTATAATCTAAGAATTTGAAATAAGAAGATACAATTCTTAATACCTACTTTTTAATTATCCCTATCAAAATAGCTGTTTTTCTACTTTTCATATCTCTAAAAATGGGGGGGGGGGGGGAGGCGGTAAAATTCTGTAAATATTAAAAACCGACAGAGATTATATTTTTTAGATTAAAAGTAAAAGAGGCAACTAGAATCCGATCAAGCAAAATTAAATAATAGTTCAAAATGTAGGTTTACAACCCCTAATAAATAACGGGCTGGAATTTTGTACAATTTTCATTCCCTTATTTATTAGGGGTACTAAACGTTTTACAAAAATTCTGAAAAAATAGGCCAAGTGTAGTTTTTTTGATGCGGATATTAAAAAAATATTAAAAATTATACATCATCCCATTGAAATTTTTTAAGTTACTCTTTGTTTTTTTAGAAAAAGGGTACTTTTCAAAACTTACTATTCACTTAATATACCGTCTCATAAAACTTTGAAAAATTTTGTTGCTCATTCTTTTATGGTTTTGGAAATATCAGTTCGTAACACTTTAGTTGCCGCACCCTGTATGTATTAATAGTCTTGAAGCTCGAAACGTACAACTTTTTTTGACTTTTTAAATATTCTAATTTAAAATTGTTTAAGAATTATTGTTTTTATCATTAATTAATTTTAAATATTAATGCAAATTTAATTTGTATCAATTATTATCAAATTATACGCAATGGCAATCTTCAAATTAATAGAAAAAATTCAAAATAATATTTATACCAAGCTGCATATTTTTGTATAGTTCTGAATTTTCTTTCGCAATTATTTTCAGAATAGTTTTAAAGTTGTGGTTATGGCAGCAATTTCGTAAAATCGGTTTGCAATTTTTAAAATTCTACACTTTAACTTTTCCTTTTCTGACCATTCGTCGTCATTTTTTAAATGTTTCCTAGCCTGAAATTCCAGAACAAAAATGTATTATAAGTTAGTCATCCTATATGTGACGTTTTCGCCTTTCATTGAGTATGAAATCGATGCCGGTCGTGACTGGGCAGCGAACTGCCAAAAGATGTAAACTCGGAATAAATAAAGGACCAAAAATGCCATTAACGATTGGCAAAGTTAAAATTCTGAACTATCTGAATTAGGTAGTTACAGCGCGGCAAGACAAAGAAGTGCGGCCTAACAAAAGATTATTGTTTTTGTCGGAACATTTCGGCGACAGCAGCTGGAAATATGCACATAATGTATGTCTCTTAAGCTGGGCGGCTTTTGACGAATCGCAGTCTGATTTAAGGCATCAGATCGAGAAAGATGCGCGGAAACAGAAAGATGTTGACAAAGACGGACTATGCTATGATATCCGGTCTCGCGAGTTATTGACAGCGACCACTGAATTTCATAACGGCCATTCAGTGCTACATCCAAAAGATTTTGATATATTTTCGATGTAAAAAGTCCACTTTTCATTGAAATGTCATATAAAACTTATTAATCATAAAAAAGCGAATCTCAAAATGTTAAACATACTTGTATAAGCAAGCAACAGTAAGTATAGTAATAAGTTCGAGATAAAGGGGCAAAAATGCCAGTTAGGTAGTCTTAAAAGTCCCTTCGTGCTATTTCTCCATACTTTAGAATTTTAAAAACTTATTTTTTGAAGTCTTTTTATAAACAGTATTTAAAAAGCTGTCGTGCAACCGCCACGAGACCTTCCTCGATTTATTGAAACTTTTGAAAATTTTAATATATTTCGAGAATTTTATGTAAATTTAGAATATTTTTTAAATTAACGAAAAAACTTATGCCCGATGTTTTAAAAATTTATCAATTCTGCGTTTTTTTCAAATTTTTTTTGAAAATTTTGACTACTAACAATTAATTTTAAACATTATAAAATCAAAAATAATGAAAATTTTAAATATATAAACATTTTTGGGAAATAACGAAAATTTTTGAAAATGTAAAATATTTTGAGTTTGGATAATTTTTGCAAATTTTGAAAACTTTCATATACAAAGGAATTTTTTTTAATTTGAATATTTGTCGAATTTCTAAAATTTTTCAAAATTTTGAAAATAATTAAAATTTTTGAAAATGTTAAAAAATTTTAAAATTTTGAAATTTCGAAAGTTTTACAACTTTTAAAAATTTGATAATTTGAAAGTTTTTAAATAATGTTTATTCGTGAAATAATATTTTAAAATATTTTTAAAAGTTCTTGAAAATTAAAAAAAAAAGGAAATTTAGACAATTTAAATCTCATTATTGAAAACTTTTGAAGATTTTGAAATTTTTAAAATGTTTTTATACAAGGTTTTATTATTCCGGAAGGAAATATAGAGATGATGTAACGGTTTTATTTTACACTATTATTCGAAGAAATTAAAAACAATTATTTTTTAAATTGTTTTAAAGTTTTTGCCCTGACCATACAATAACTTGTTCATTTAAGAGCTCTTAGTATTGCATATAAAATCAGGTCAATGCTTTCGATAAACGTGAAATTTTGTGTAATCCAGTACCCGAGGGCGATAAAATAATTGTAGGTAATAAAACAACATTTCCAAATATCTACCCTCTTGAAATCTCAGCTGCAATGCAATTTGTAAACCTGATTTAAGTTATTTACGATTATTTATCTATGGACCTGCATTTCTCTCCAGAGTCGTTTCTAGTACTGATCTGTCCCCGATCCTGCCGTAAGTAAAAGTATAGCCGGATGGAAGGGATCCGTAAGCCCAACATGATCGTTCACCGAAGAGTCTGGTGTGAGATTTCTAGCTATCGACAAATTATATCCCAATCATACACACAAACCGCAGACATTAATTTTGCTTATCTTTATCGAAAACTGTGGTTACCCGCTGTACCAACGAACATGTGCCTTATATAATGGGCGCGTAGATATGTGGCTTTTAGTAGCGGAGGCCCTCTTATCGCTAAAAAATGAAACCGGTGCAAAAGATCCTGATTAAATATATCGATAGATAGATAGTGGAATCTGTGGGCCATGCCTTTCGTACTTTTTGTTAACAATAAATAAGCAAATAAAGTAGGTAGCGTAGCAGGCTTATAGTAAATCCGAATCCCTTCTCTCTGTCTCAATATTTAGTGACGATATGACACACATTATTTAGTATGTTGATGGGTTTTGATGTTTATGTAACAGTCACGCAGTGTAATCGGGGCCATGAAGCTTATAAGTTTATAAATTAATTTGCGATTGCTTTAATTCTTGTAAAAATGTTAGCGTTATTTAGGATAGCGGCGCGTTGTTTTTATTTAGGATTTCTTAGCCTGTGTATTTGTAAATCGTCAAAACACTAGAAACCCAATTTGGCCTTTCTAATTTTAATTCTTCAATATCCCATTTGTAATTTGCACCCTTCAAGTTTTTTTTGTATTACAAAAAAATTCAGAATAATTTATAAAGTTTTTTTAACAGGAAACAGCAAATTTTTACTTATTGGAAGATATCACAAATAAATAGAAGATATGAAAAAAAATGTACAAAGCTAGCCTAGTACTAAATCCAATACAGCTTCAAATTCTTACTTTTTGTTTTTTCTGTATATTGAAATGTACCATGTTTTCTGAGAGAGCTCTAGTGCTCCCCCCTTCTGTTTTCTTATTCTAACGACGCCCTTGCTTTTAAGTGACAATTTTAACGATACCTAATTCTTAAATAAGATTGCAGTATATTTTACGCCAAACACGTTATTTTTACTTCTATTATACAAAAAATTGTTGAAGTTTTTTTATTAAATACTGCAATTTTCCCTAAAACGATTTTGTAAAAGTAAACTGTAAAATTTTAATTTTACTTATGAAATAGTGCATGAACACGGCGAAATTACGTAATTTTAAGGTAGTTAAGTGTAACATATCTATAGAAATCTAGTAAAACTACAACAGCATCTTATGTAGTTCCAGTGACGATTCACAAGAAAAGCAAAGTGTGCAAGGCCTCCCCTGGCAAACACGCAAAGCACACAATCTTACATAATCACATGCTATACTTTTCTGAAACGTACAATACTGTTTAAGCCTTACTACAGGAATGCGATGCTTTTATAAAAGATTACAAGGTAACAAACTGTAAGATAGCGCGTGCCAGACCAGACCGGCACCGTTGTTTTTAAAACAGAACAGCGGTCAGGTAAACAAACTTGATAAAACATAGCAAATGGTTCTGGTAGGTGGAGGAGTGCCGTAATAGAGTGGGTTAGAATTCAAAAAGAAAGAAGCTTATTAATAATGAAGCTTTGTCTGTCGATCTAGATGATATGTTTATGTTATCGTATAAACAAACCTTCCGTCAGGAAGGCAAGGTAAGAATTCACAAGCGCCAAAATGCGTGTGTCATAACATTGGTCACATTTGCTACAGCGTTTTAGTAGATTTGGTGATCTCGTGCGGCCGTATTAATTTAAATAGCTGGGTGTTGGAGATTACGTCGGATTATGCAATTTTTTTTAATCTTTAGAAGAAAAAACAGAGTTGTTGCTTTGTTTGTTTTGAGACTTATGCGAGTCTCGAGTACCCAGGTAAGCGCCTAGTGCGTGTGGTAATCTCCATCTAGTGTTCCTGTAATATTACATAATTATTTCGATTAGGTACCATCCTTTTTAATGTAAAATATTCTAACAAAGGAGGGTCAAACTAGAATTTTCGCTTATGACGGGTCTATTACAACGGCCACCGGTCACAATGACTACCTAGTGTTTTCGTCGTCATAGCTATAGTCATAGCGGCCACCCTGGTCGCAACGCCCACCCATAAATTGATCACATCGGCCATGTTGAACAGACCGGCCACTCAAGCAGGCAGTAAGAACGCACTGCTGCCTACACCAGATTGGGTATGTGAGTGGCGGGTTGCGGCATAGATTAGTTTCACTTTATGGCTGGGGCGGAGAATCAAACTTCAGACCTTCAGCGTTAGAGGCCAAGCGCTCAACCTCTAAGCTACCGCCACTCTTTCTCATTACTAAGGCTGAAAAATGCCTATTTGTAAATGCAGGTTTCTCTATGTTTAGACTCATAAAAGTAAATTTTATTTTGTATATTTTGCTTGCTTTACATGTTTAAGGTATATGGCATATTATGTTAGTGCATATTTTGGGTTTTAAGGGAAGGAAAGAGAATACATTATAAATAAATTTTATTTCAGCTTTATACGTATATCGCCATGTTTACATGTCATTATTAAAGTTAAGATTTATAAATTGATTAACGCATTTTTACGAAAACCAAAAAACAATTTCTAAGAAGAATGTTACAATTTGTGGCAAACACAAACTCGAAAGTTCGTAAAAAACAAATTATTTTATTAAAGTGGAAATTTTTTTCTTAAAACACTATTTCTTAAATATGGCAAATCTGTCTTGAAATCATTGGTTAGTATAAAAAGTTTTGATATTGATAAGTAAATTATGAGTTTTTAAAAAATCATAACATAATAGAAAATGTCATTGCCAAAAAGTGCTGAACACGATTTTTATTGAAATAGTATATTAACTCATTATTACCTATTAACAAATAGCGTAATCGTGTTTAGATTATTATATGTATGGTTATTACTTGCATTCTTCATTTTCTTGATCGATATGCTTCAGCAAGTTTCTATCGAATGGCGGTTTGGCTAAAGTAGCGTTAAGAGACTCCAGAGAATTGATATCAAAAAATTTATCCCTTGCCATCACCAATAAGTTCTCTGAAACATAAAATAAATACGATTAAATATAAAATTACGGTTTGTTATTTACCATCATCAGCACTACCACCACCATCATCATCGTGTACGTTATACTTTGCTAAATTAATGATTAATACTTACGTGCATTTGTCCTTCCATTTTGAAGGCAAGTCCAAAGAACTGCATAATTTTCATAATCTGTATCTACGTAGTGATAGTCTTGAACTTTAAGCAAGCTGTATCGATGTTTGTATTTTCCAGTATTTGAAAACAAGTCCCTTTCCTTTACAATGGATCGACTGAAGTGAGTGGTAGTGCCATTAGAATCTTTTTGTCTGAGTATTTCGTCAAATTGACGGGTTTCGTTGGTCCAAAAATAATTTAAACGAACACAACTACTGAGCTCATTTTCTTCGTAGCGCTGGATGACGTGCCAAAATCCTTGAAACTAGTAAAACACAAATTGAGTTGAGTTTTAAAATTATGCAAGAAATAAATTTTATAAAATAATATCTGCTGTCGTTTTACCTGTGTCTGATTGAAGTTCTCGATGACATCGACCTCCGAAGACGGACAAGGACCATCAAAAATTTCTAACTCCGACAAAACTGGAGCAATTGTAATACCAAGTAATAAAAAAATTATCATTTTCGTATGCTTCCTTCAACTATCGTTTGTGCAGATAGCTTTACGAACAGTGGGTATTTATATTGCTTGTAGATCTGAAGCTTCTCGAAAATTAAGTTATCTTGATATATCTAATCTCAATTTTAAATCTTTCCACGCGTGTTCGTCGAATGATACTTTTTGATAAGCCCACTTAAGATGATAGAGGAATAATTCTTTATAGTTTATATTAAAAAAAATCGAAAAACATAATTTTCTTAGAAACTTTATAAAGGACTTCGCAGATATTTGTTAAAAAAATAATGTAATAAACTTTAGCATTTTTCGTCAGCAAGTTGCTTAGATAAAATAAATGATATAAGGGTTCGTGGAAAAACCCTCAGAAAAAGATTGAAAAATATGTTCTTTCAATTCTCGAATAATCATATTTTAGCTAAGTAGTAGTTACGGAAATTTTATATTAGTCCTACGGAGGTAATAATAGTAAGGGCCACTCGGCTGCTTGAGCAAATTGGACGGGTTTCGATGAAAAAATTGCACCACAAAAAGGGTTAATAATAAATTTTGGGTAACAAAATCTTTATGATAACCTAGCAATGACCCAATTTCTGCAACTTCACCGAATCTGAATGAAATTACTAACTTCATCAAACACGACACCAAAATAAACATTAACTAATAGCATTAATATTTTATTAGATAAGCCAATAGATTGTATAATTATCCAATTTAAACAGAAAATATTCCATAAAATTATATAGCAAAACATAAAACTCTGTGGCCAAATCAAATAGATATAAGAAAATTATTGCTGAATAAATGCAATCACAATTAATTGAATAATAATTAAAAATTATATAGAATATTTATATGACGCAGAAATGCAGAAGAGTTCGTTAATGGAGCAAAACTGTAAAAGTTGGCCGGTGAACAACTGACTGGACTATTTGTCGACTTTAGTATATTATTTGCAAATTTTAATAATTGTTGGTAACCAGGATTGTGAGGCAATACTTGTTCAATATATTGCGACAAGCTGATGCCAAATTCTCCGCCAAATTTCAAATTGCCAGTAATAGAATGAAAGTGGTCAAATGATTTTAATAGCGACAAATGTTTGCCTTCCAATGGCTTTATAACTTTAGGAATATTACCAAAACGATTTTTAATAAGTCCCACTTTATATCATAACAAGCACATGCATGTTGAAGTTTATAAATCCCTGCTTATTCATTTCTTTTGGAACGCTCAAAACCAAGTACATTACAACATTAACTCTTAGTAAATATCGCAGTTGTACAAACCTATGCGTTTCACGTATAACTTACTGGATTTAAATACGCCTATAGTTATCGTTTACTGAATTTTAATAAAATTTTTTGGACTAAAAGTATTCTTAATTTTCTATTTTATTAAAATTTTGTATTTTGTATGTTTGTTAATAGTAGTGAAAAACAGTAGTCAATTTTTCCATTTTACTATAAATCTGTTGGTTATTATCCTCCCTTCTTTGGTGAATATGTTGGTTTTCTGTTAACTAAATCGTGCTTCGTTAGGTCAGAAGTTTACTCTTCCTTGTATATATGTTTGAATTCTTCATATTTGCTAGTTACCTGTAGCCAGTTATTCATGAATTTAGTTAATTCGTGATATTTATTTTCTAATTTGGCTGTCAAGATTTATTATTGTATAATTTTTAAGGTTAGGCCTGAACCTTAATTTGTTTAATTTATTTTATTACAGTTAGTTAACTTCAAGCACTTTGAAGCTATTTATAATTTAAAACTGATTTATTTAATGAAAAGCCATTTCATTTAGCATTTAAGTAAATTTGACATCGTTTGAAAACTTGCAACGCTTACATCATAGCGTAACTGACGTAATTTACACCGTACATTTAGTTTGTTGCATTACATTTAAAAAATATTAACTTGCATAGTTTTTAATACAAAGCTGTTATGAAAACAATTCTGTGACATATTCTAACTTTGTAATTTATATTTATTTAAATATTTGAGATATTTTTTTCTTTAGGCAGGTACAAGATTTTCAAACGATTTGTTATATTTATTGACCTATTAATACTGTCTCGTAGGCCGTTATTTTTTTTGAGCTCATACAATAAATTGCTTTATTTTATGATACATGTTTACGTTTTGCTTGTATGTCTCTCTTTAGGAAAAAAAATATATTTGATTATTTGGTTTTTAATTACATTTTGTTTGCATATATTTGATGATACACTTTGACATAACTATTATTCTTACGCTGAATTATCGTCATCACTCTTTTACATTTCTACGTCATATAAATATTCTATATAATCTTTAATTATTATTCAATTAATTTTGATAGCATTTATTCAGCAATAATTTTCTTATATTTATTTGATTTGGCCACAGAGTTTTATGTTTTGCTATATGATTTTATGGAATATTTTCTGTTTAAATTGGATAATTATACAATCTATTGGCTTATCTAATAAAATATTAATGCTATTAGTTAATGTTTATTTTGGTGTCGTGTTTGATGAAATTAGTAATTTCATTCAGATTCGGTGAAGTTGCAGAAATTGGGTCATTGCTAGGTTATCATAAAGATTTGGTTACCCAAAATTTATTATTAACCCTTTTTGTGGTGCAATTTTTTCATCGAAACCCATCCAATTTGCTCAAGCAGCCGCCCTTACTATTATTACCTCCGTAGGACTAATATAAAATTTCCGTAACTACTACTTAGGTAAAATATGATTATTCGAGAATTGAAAGAACATATTTTTTTCTATGGCAACTGTTAAATCGTGCTATTATTAACTAAAATTAGAGGGAAAAGTAGCACTTTAACAGCAAGGATAGATAAAGTATTTTTTTTCTACGCCCTACATACTCTATAGCAACCAAAAAGTTATTAGAGCCACCTACTCATTTTTTCGTGAAACTGTTTTTTTCCTGACACTTTTAAATTAAATTTATCATGGATTTTTCTTCATTTTTTGGTCTTCTTTAACAATTGCTATAGAAAAAAATGTTGTATTCCACACGACGCGACGATAAAATTTCATTATCTTCTCGATGCTTATTAGCGTCTCGGCTGACGCCTCGACGCTAAAATCGCTCTCGAAGATAAAGTGCAATTTTATCATCTTGTACAATAAATAACTATTTTTAATCTTTTTTTGAAGGTTTTTCCACAAACCCTTATATCATTTATTTTATCTAAGCAACTTGCTGACGAAAAATTCTAAAGTTTATTACATTATTTTTTTAACATGTATCTGCGAAGTTCTTTATAAAGTTTCTATGAAAACAATGTCTTTCGATTTTTTTAATATAAACTATAAAGAATTATTCCTCTATCATCTTAAGTGAGCTTATCAATAAGTACCATTTGACGAACACGTGTGGAAAGATTTAAAATTGAGATTAGATATATCAATTTTCGAGAAGCTTCAGATCTACAAGCAATATAAATACCCACTGTTCGTAAAGCTATCTGCACAAACGATAGTTGAAGGAAGCAAACGAAAATGAACGCCATAATTTTTTTATTACTTGGTATTACAATTGCTCCAGTTTTGTCGGAGTTAGAAATTTTTGATGGTCTTTGTCCGTCTTCGGAGGTAGATGTCATCGAGAACTTCAATCAGACACAGGTAAAACGACAGCTGATATTATTTTATATAATTTATTTCTTACATAATTTTAAAACTCAACTCAGTTTGTGCTTTACTAGTTTCAAGGATTTTGGCACGTCATCCAGCGCTACGAAGAAAATGAACTCAGTAGTTGTGTTCGTTTAAATTATTTTTGGACCAACGAAACCCGTCAATTTGAGGAAATACTCAGACAAAAAGATTCTAATGGCACTACCACTCAGTTCATTCAATCCATTGTAAAGGAAAGGAACTTGTTTTCAAATACTGGAAAATACAAACATCGGTACAGCCTGCTTAAAGTTCAAGACTATCACTATGTAGATACAGATTATGAAAATTATGCAGTTCTTTGGACTTGCCTTCAAAATGGAAGGACAAATGCACGTACGTATTAATCATTAATTTAGTATAACGTACACGATGATGATGGTGGTGGTAGTGCTGATGATGGTAAATAACCATTAATCGTATTTCTTTTATGTTTCAGAGAACTTATTGGTGATGGCAAGGGATAAATTGTTTGATGTCAATTCTCTGGAGTCTCTTAACGCTACTTTAGCCAAACCGCCATTCGATAGAAGCTTGCTGAAACATATTGATCAAGAAAATGAAGAATGCAAGTAATATCCATACATATAATAATCTAAACACTATTGTGTTATTTGTTAATAAGTAATAATGATTAATAAACTATTTCAATAAAAATCGTGTTCAGCACTTTTTGGCAATGACATTTTCTGTTATCTTATTTTTTTTAAACTCATAATTTACTTATCAATATCAAAGTTTTTTATACTAACCTATGATTTCAAGACAGATTTGCCATATTTAATAGAAATATTTAATAGAAATAGTGTTTTAAGAAAAAAATTTGCACTTTAATAAAATAATTTGTTTTTTACGAACTATCGAGTTTGTGTTTGCCACAAAATGTAACATTCTTCTTAGACATTGTTTTCTGGTTTTCGTAAAAATGCGCTAATCAATTTATAAATCTTAACTTTGATAATGACATGTAAACATGGCGACATACGTATGAAGCTGAAATAAAATTTATTTATAATGTATTGTCTTTCCTTCCCTTAAAACCCAAAATATGCACTAACATAATATGCCATATACCTTAAACATGTAAAGCAAGCAAAATATACAAAATAAAGTTTACTTTTTATGAGTCTAAACATAGAGAAACCTGTATTTACAAAAACTCTATTTCTTATGCTCAATAGGAATTAATACCTAAATAGGCATTTATCCAGCCTTAGTAATGAGAAAGAGTCGCGCTAGCTTAGAGGTTGAGCCCTTCCCCTCTAACGCTAAAGGTCTGAGGTTCGATTCCCCGCCTCCGCCATAAAGTAAAACAAATCTATGCCGCAACCCGCCACTCACTTTCCCCAATTCGATGTAGTCAGCCATGGGGTCTTAATTACCGAAACCTTATCTGGTATTATGTCGTTCGAATTCGACGTTAAACTTTTGGTTCCCCGTACTCCGCTAAGGAGAGTACGTAGCAGAGAAAAGTGCCGGATTCGTGCACTGGGAAGTAAAAGCTGCTTGCGAAGTAATGAAAGGATCTGACCGCATTGGCCACCTAGCGTTTTGGTCATTATGGCCATGGTTACAACGGCCACCCATAAACTTTGGCCACAACGGACACCTTGGTCTTAACAGCCACCAAAACCACTGGTCACAACGCCCATATCTACGTAAAGGTATCACAACGAACACCGTGGTCATAATGGCCAGTTTATAAATTTGATCACAACGGCCACTTCCTTCTGCCGATCGAAACGGCCATCCTGGTCACACCCGCATCACAGTTACCATTAACCTATGTTGGTCTTAAGGGCCACCATCACAGCCCTTGCCAATTGTTTTTACATTAACTACTGAATAATACATTTTACAAAACGTGGGTGGCCGTCGTGACCAGTGTGGACCTTATAACCATAGCCATAACGACAAAAACACTAGATGGGCATTCTGAGCGGGGGCCGTTGTAATAGACCCGTAATAAGCGAAGATTCTAGTTTTGCCCTCCCCTCGCATAATTGTACTAGTCAAAAATTCGTTGTTCAACATTCTGTAGTAACAATTGTAATAGCAGTAATAATAATGATAAAGAACGTACCCAATAAAGTGAATCCGTATACAAAAACCTTAAAATAGAAGCTCATAAAACAGTCAAATAATACCATAAGGAAAAATAAAAAACAAAGTGAGATGACCGAAGACCAGAGTTTTAGTCACAGAATACCAAATAATTTTGTTAAAATTCAATAAGTAAACAATAACCATATGGGTATTTAAATCCATTAAGTTATACGTGAAACATATTGCACGATTTTGCAAGATTTGTACAACTGCGATATTTACTAAGAGTTAATGTGTAAAATATCTGCTTTCGCAAGAAATGAGCGTCCCAAAAGAAATGAATAAGCAGGGCTGTATAAACTTCAACATGCATGTACTTGTTATGATATAAAGTGGGACTTATTAAAAATCGTTGTGTTAATATTCCTAAAGTTATAAAGCCATTGGAAGGCAAACATTTGTTGCTATTAAAATCATTTCAGCACTTTCATTCTATTATTGGCAATTTGGAATTTGACGGAGAATTTGGCATCAGCTTGTCGTAATATATTGAACAAGCTTCGCAATCCTGGTTACCAACAATTATTAAAATTTGCAAATAATATACTAAAGTCGACAAATAGTCCAGTCAGTTGTTCACCGGCCAACTTTTACAGTTTTGCTCCATTAACGAGTTGCAACGTTGAAAGGTTAGTTTCAATGTTTAAAGGTATTTTGTCGGACAAGAGAACTAATTTTTAGGGCCAATAATTTAGAAAAAGTTGTTGTGTACTGCAATTTTTAAGTTTTGTTTTCAACGGTGATTTTCCGTCCCCTATGAAAGTTGATAATCCACACTTTTATTTCGTAAAATTTTCTCATTGTGTTAATGAATTTAAACGTTTTATTTTCATCAATTCGTGGTTACTGTTTTTGCATTTCAGTTTAAAAAAATATTTTTGCAGTTTCATAAAATTGTACTTTTAAAACTCATGACCATTCATGTTCTACGTTTATGAACCCTCATTGGTTTTATTTTATTATTACACACGCATAAATTCCAGCTGACCAAATAAATAATAACTATCTACACAAGCTAACACAAGGTCTAACATATAGATGTCTTGCCATTCTAAGCTTGTAGATAATTCGCTTAAAATTTTACATATGCGCCGTTATATTTAAAGAAAATGTGCCAGAAATTATTAACAATTGATTGTTTCATAATTTAAATACTGACTAAATACTAGACTAGAAATCCGGACACTATTATAAGCATCTAAAACATTTTCAGATTAAAACTGTGTTTTAAGAAAAGTCAAAAGTTTATCTCAATACTAAACCAATCCCCATAAGTAACTACATTTTTAAAGATTCTAAGCTTATTTTATTGATAATGTAAGAATCAATATTTTTTATATTTGAAAAAAGTTTAATTTAAAAAAGTGTTTCTGTTTTACCTATTTTCCACACTAAAACATTGAACTAGAAAAAATCAACTACAAAGACAATATATTTACTGACAAAAGCAATTTTAAAGAAAGTTTTTCGATTTTTAGTGGCACAAAAAAAGAAAAGGAGGGAAATACTTCGCCTGGACTTTTCTATACTTAAGAAATGGCTACATACGCAATTTTCAAAAATAGTTTTGTACCAACAATTTACGTGCCAACAATGATATAATAATGTGTTTTTGCCCGCGTTAAGTCAAGCCGCCAGATGGCGTGAGAAACGACCGATTTATGGTTTTACGTAGGACACAGCTACAGCAGCGGAAGCGCACGTGCATGCAGCATTGCAATTTTTAAAATATTTTTTACTTAACAGTTTTCAGTTTAAACAAATTTTGTTTGCAGTAACATTGTGTCTCGCTACGCCTGTTATAGTAATAAGCGATGTACCGAATATTCGGATGGCCAAATAATTGCCCGATAATTTTCGAATCGGCCTACAAACAAAACTAAATTACAAATTATTTGTAATTTTCCATGTTATGATAATTAGGGTTAAAAAATATATTAAATTATAATTTCGGTAGCCAAACGAGAACGCTGTACGCTTATGTGACGCAACTAGCGTACAATTGATTATTTTCATTAGGTAAGGCTGTAAGACTGGGCAAATGCACATTTGCATATTTTTTACCTTCCACGATAGAAAAGTTATCGGAAAATTTTCAGACAAATATACACGTTTTAGGGTCCTCGAATACCGAAAAACCAGGTTTTGTATGTGTGTCTGTGGGTGCGTCTGCCTAGACGTCTTAACACAGAAAACCCAATTTAGTTTGAAAAGATTAGTAATTACACTGGGATAAAATCTCAAAGTAGCGAGATTGATCCGCCCAAAAAAGGGGGTTGTGAGGAGAGACGCGCTCGAGAAAGAAGATATATTTTGATGACCAAGGGAAATGACTACAATTATGTAAAAATTGTATTAAATAATAAATTTAAGTTTATTCTACAGGGTGTTTCTTAATAAAAAAATGCTTTTTTTATGATAACTTTGGTATGACCGTAGATATTTTTGTGAAACGTAGTACGCATCTTCTACGCATCAAAAGGCATTTTCTGCTGTACAACATAATTATTTTTTCTTGGCAGTGGCGTTCGTGCGGGACTTGCACTGAATCATTTTAAAGAGAAAAGTGATACGCCACTGCTTTTTCTTAAAGTAAAAATTAATTTTGAAATCCTCATTCCTTTCTGAGCAAATCTGGTCTCTTGATTTTTTTTCGTTTGATATATTAAGCAAGTAAGGATTTTTATAAATTATAGTTATTTTAATTTTCATACTCGTATTATACAGTATACGATTTTTAGGAATTGCATACATGTATTTTGTAGAGCATATTTTGCTTGTCTTTACAGCATTTTTGCCCAGCCCTATACATTACAACTAACACATTTTGCACTATTCTCAAATTTATATTTACTCACAGCAAGCTAAGCAAAATATTCCACTGTTCTTCGCATAAATTTACCACAACAACAAAAATTACAACACGCAAAGTTTTACTAGTACTACTCGCCGCCGGAAGCAGTTGAAGTTCAATGTATCATCTGTTAAAATATTCTGTTTTTACTTTCCTCTACATTTAATGTAAGAAATTACTGCTTTCATTAAAATTGTGGATTTCAAAATTTCGATGGAAACATATTTTGGGCTTTCAGGAACTCCAAACGTGTTTTTTTTACAAATGCCTATCTGTGCGTGGGCGTGTTCGTTCCCTTATAAGCCAATTTTAATATAATTTTAGATGGGGAGGGGAGGTAAATTAATAGTAACTAATAAGCTTTAAAAAAAATCGAAAGTGGAATGTTTTTTGGTAGCATTTTTGTTACAAATAGAATTTTCTTCATTTATTAGCGGAATCCGATGGAAAACGCGAGGAAAAGTGATTTCTTTTTCCGACAATCTTAGCTTCAAAATGGCGGCTCGAGAACAAATTGCAGGATGGGCATAAATCTTGTTTATTAGTAGGAATTTACTAAATAGTGATTTTGGTCTTTGGTCTAATACCGAATATCCGGTCAGTCTCTCAGGAATAGGCAATACAATCCCGAAAACAAATTTAATCCCGGAATTTCGGGATTGAAAATAAATAATGCCGACTGCTGGAATAGATTTTGGAACTTATCTACCATAAGAAAAAACTTTTTAAAAGAATAAAAAGTGTGAAGTGAAAAATATCGTCAACGCTACAGCAACGTGAAAGCGAGGAAAACGCATTATATCATAGTCACTGTTGGCGTGTAAATTGTGCATACAAAAACAAGTTTGAAAATTGCGTATGTAACTATTGCTCAAGCACGGGAAAGTCAAAGCGAAATAATTCCCTCCTTTTTCTTCCTTTGTGCAACTAAAAATCAAAACACTAGGTAAGCATGTTAAATAGTCCGTGTGTGTCAGATTTTCAAATTTACCAACTTGTTATAGTTTGGAGCTGGTTGCACGGCGGAGAACTGCGGATGTCGGTCACACGATTTTCAAAGTTAAGCACTGTCCGCTCTGGTCCCCACTCGGATGGGTCACCAATATAAGGGTATATATGCAACCAACCGTGCTTCGGAGGGCACGTTAAGCCGTCGGTCCCGGTTGTCATACTAACATATTTGGCAATCGTAAACCATTTAGTGGAACTTCTTCTCCTTTCGACGAGTAAGGTCAGCCTCCTGCCCGGCATACGTGCAAAGAGAGCTCACAGAACCCGCACTAGTTGCGGGTAATAAACAGGCCGTTGGCCTTATAAGTTTATAACAAGAGGAAGAAGAAGAAGGTATAGTTTGGGAAGGGGGCAAAATGATTTATTTTGTATGTTACAACTTCCTGGATGACCCCAAGTATTTTTACACAACAGAATTTTCCGAAATACAAATTTTATATGGAAACATAATATTTGACATAAATGAACAATTAGACAAAAAAATTGTATGTTCTTTATTAAATTGTTCTGTTAGCCTTTTTTTAAACGATGAAATTTATTTAGTTCCGGTCCTGTTCTTGATGTTCTGTCTTGTCTAAATTCAATCCTGCGCTGTTGACCCGGTACTTCAAAACAGCTGATCGTTGTCGTTTACACGCTGTACAGTAAAATCTAATTTGTTTTTGATAGGAAGTCCTTTTTGTTTACTTCTTAATTATTCACTTTGTACAATGTACATTTTTTTGTTGTTAAATTATTAATTGTATTCCTTAAATTGGAATTAAAACTTTTATTTGGAATTCTAAGGTTATCCAATCTAACCTCACTTTTTTTTTGATTTTTTGGGAATCAATGATTTTTCGAAGACAACTTTAATTAATTTATCGATGACAACTTTTATTATTTTTTCAAGGAATTCAAGATTTATAAAGTGACGCCAACTTTTGAACTTCCCACCGCTTCTTTTAAAAACAATTAACGTCTTTTTTTGGTAAGCTTAAATTTTTACTTTTAATTATATTTTATTTAATTTAAACACAATTAATTTTTTTTTCACACTTTCTTATTGGTAAACACAACTTTTTACAACATCTAACACTTTCATTAAAAAAATTTAATAAAAAAAATCAACAAATTTTCGGGAGCCGAAGAAAAAATCGGGTGGCTTCTTTGAGTTTACACGAAAAACTGATTTACAAAAGAAAATTTATTCAAGCTATACAATGGATCAATCACGTTGCAGAATTTTTGAATGAAATAATTAAACAATAATTTTCCCCAGCTATATTTACAAAAATTATTAATTATTTAAATAATGTGCATAAATCTTTGAAAACCAATTTCATTTACAGAATATCTGAATTTTCCTATTCTTTTAATATGCAAATTAGTTGCATTTGGAAAAATTAAATTTTTGCGCATAAATTCCTGTACAAATTTTTGACCTAGCGCCAGCGGGTGGTCTAGTGGTTAGAGTCCCAACCTCTAGAACTAGACTCCCAACGGCAGTAGGTTCGAATCTTCTGCCCGTCGGAAATTTTTCTGAATAAGTTAAACCCGGCGTGTCCATGGACGGTGTGTGTGGTGTGTATGTTGAGTTGCATGTCTTTCGGGGTGGGGCATGTTAGACCGGTGAATAGCGCTAAGTGCGCTGAGCCCGGGTAAGGGGGTGGGATGGGAATCATGGACTCGTGCTCACGCACAGCCTCATGACTCTTTTAAACAAAAAAAAAAAGAAATTCTTGACCTATTTAACACATAGTTTATCACCTTTTGATAATATTATTGAAATTATTTACCTAAATTTAAAAAAAAAACATTATAAAAGATCTCCCAGCATGTCCAAGCTTACTTATTTTACAAAACTCAAGCCTAACTATTTTAAATATAAAATTTTTATATATTTTACACGTCACATTACATCACATTAATGTAAAAAATATATTTCTAGATTATTCTAAAATTGTGTTACTTATGGGGATTGTTTTTCTATTGAGATAAACTTTTGGCTTTTCGTAAAACAGTTTGAATCTCAACTGCTTCTAACTTATAAGATGTAACCCAAATTCCTCGATTGTGAGCGAGGATATGATTTTTTTTGAAAATTTCAAATTTAAAGCTGCGTTACTAAGCATAAATGTTCAAGTAATTGACAATAATTATAACCTACGATTTCTGGCAAAAAACAAACGTGGAAAAACGCAGAAATTGTGCTTAAAAGTGTATTAATGACATTAAGTGGTTTGATTCAGTAATAAAAATCGTTACAGCGTTTAACTAAATGTTAAAATAAACTCCAAACTTTTAAGATCTAAGTTTGTGTAAGGTTTAAGTAGAAAAGCACTCTTAGCAGAGTAAATTTCATTTCAGTATTAACACGACCCCTCTAAACTAATTCCTTCCTCCCTCATGCCCCATTCGGCGCGCAATACTCGATTCTGCTCGCTCGCTTCTAAGTTTTTGCGCTCCAGTTTTTGCGGCACAGTTTTTGCCATCGGGTTGTCGGATCCACAGTTAGCTAGTTTGTCATTCGGTTGGCACCACTGTTCTCCCCAGTTCCTTTGTAATACTATTTTCTAAATATCTACACTGTTTATGAATTGTATTTATCTCTAGACGTTGTTTTGTAAAATATTAATGTTTCTGGATGTTCCCCTCTGCCTGATTGTCACCATCACTTTTGAAATTGAAATAGTTTTCAGAATTTACAATTATTTTAAAGAATATGCTTTTACTAATATTAATATGTCCTTCAAAATAGGTTTCCCAGTTAAATTGTATTTTTACACAAAACATTTTAAGAAATTTAATTTAATAAAACAACGCCATCTCTTAAGTTATATAAGTAAAATTCTTAACAACTTTTGAAAAAAAAAAGAAATAAGCAATATACAGATTTTGGAGAGCAACTTTTGATAATATTAATAGAAAACAAATAAATTAAACTGCTGCAGTTGTCTAGAATTCACGAGGTAGGTATTAAGAGCCATTTTTTACATTTATCCAAATATTTTTTAAGCAATGGAATTTTCAGTTTTTCTTCGCCGGAATTTTACACAGTGGGAATTATTTCCTAGGGCAATTTATGTACTGTTTAATTTGTTGAACTTATGTTTAATTATAACTACTTTAGCGGTATAAAAAACTATGTTTCAAGATAATTTTTTATGATAGAATTTTAACCCATGGGATTTTTTTTCTTCTAGATTATTTCAAATATTTAAAAAATTTGGTTTTCCATATACAGAAATACACAAAAAATACTGTTATTGAGTGTTGCTAAATTCAACGGTTTTCAAATTAATTTAATTTTCGTCAAGTTGCCATGAAAGTCTGAGATGTAAGCTATTTTAAAGAAATTTACATTTAAGTACTTTGAAAGTGTCCCGACATTCATAGTAACTCATTTTTTTGTTTGGCCCATGATTTTTGAAACATCCTGTACAGTGCCGTATTACCCACTGGGCTGTGTAAGCTCCATTTTAAAGCCCTTGTATTAGGAGGTACCAATAAACAATTTTAGAAAGTTAATTTTTATTTTAACGAAATATCCTGTAAAATCTTTGTGTGTGCCATCTTATAATTATATTAAAGAATATCTACACGATTTTTATAACTATGGAACGCCGTTTTATTTTCTATTCTGAATTCTGTAAAACACAGTTACGTTTTTCTCAAGTTGTTAAACAATTTCTAACCTCAAAAATTGTATTTTTCACGTCACAAATTTAATTTCAGACGTCGGAAATCGATTTTTTGACGTCAAAATTTAATTTTTCGACGTCTAGAAAAAATCGAATTTTGAATAAACATATTGATCTACTAAAGTCGGTATTCGAATGTTTAAAACCGTAAATGTATATATTGAAACCCATTCAAGAAATTTAAATAAGTAAAGAACGATGACATTGTTCGTAAACTATAAATAAATGATTTGCGGACGTCAAACAATAACTATTTGACGTCAATGGATCAATGTTTGACGTCAATAAATAAATTTTTGACGTTTTTAATTATTGGCGTCAAAAGACTATACTATTTATAAATAACTAATTAACAGTACATTATAGAAAATCATTTTCAAACGACAAAAAATAATTTTTAACGTCAGTAATTAAACTTTTGACGCCAGTGATTTTTTTTACGTCAATAAATTAATTTGTTTGACATAATGTATTGGCATCAAAAAATTCGTTCTATTAATAAATAATTAAATAGAGTTTTTTCCTACACTAACGAAAATTATTTTCAGACGACAAAAAATGGTTGGCGCCTATAGACCTTTTTTGACGTCAATGAGTTTTGACGTCAATAAATGAATTTTTGGCATTATTAATTATTGGTGGTAAGAAATCGCCTTTATTTTAAAATAACTAAATATTTTATTAGTTTTTATTTAAATTCCTACATTAAAGAAAACGATTTTCACAAGTCAGAACATAAATGTTTGACGTTATTAAAACAGTTTTTGGCGTCAGTAAATCAATATTTAACATTATTTACTGACGTGGAAAAAATTGGTTTAGTTGTGAAAGAATTAAATAGTTTTTTCTTTAAATTCTCACATTAAAGAAAATGATTTGCAAACGTCAAAAATTCGTTTTTGAAGTCAAAAAATCAATTTTTGGCGTGAATAAATCTGTTTTTAAAATTATTTACTGGCGTCAATTAATCCGATTTCTTTATAAAGAATTAAATAGTCTTTATATATAAATTCTAGCGTTACCTCCTTGAAGTCCATATTTATTGATTATAGGTATATAAAATACTTAATTACTTCGACAATATTTATTTATTTTAATCTTATACGTATTTGGGAATGTTTACATGCCATTGTCAAAGGTTATAGGTATTATATTATATAACCTTTGACAATGGCATGTAAACATGCCGAAATACAAATATAAGGTTAAAATAAATAAATATTGTTAAAGCAATTAAGTAGTATATATATACCTATAATCAATAAATAGCCTTTCTTTAAATGCCTACGGTGGAAAAAATAAGTTGCATAAATCAAAAATTATTGTTTGTCGTCAATAAATCAATTTTTGATGTCAATGATTTTTGACATTATTTCTAGCGTCAAAAAATACGTTTTATTCATAAATATTTTAATATTTTTTCTTTATATTTCTACATTAAAGAAAACGATTTTTAAACGTCACAAAATGAACTTGTTACGTCACAAAATAAATTTTTGACGTCAATAAATAGTTTTTCAAATGTCATAAAATGATTTTTTGACGTCAAATATCAGATTTATTTGGGAATAAAAAACTTTGAATATCAATAATAATTTTTAAAATGTCAAAAATAAATTATTGCCGCCACAAAATCAAATTTTGACGGCAATAAAAATTTTGTTTTCATGATGCCCAAAATAATTTTTGACGTCAAACAACTCGTTTTATTCATAAAAATTATAGTTTTTCTTTAAATTTCTACATTAAAGGAATGTGTTCAGACGTCAAGAAACAAACTTGTGACGTCACAAAACCAATTTTTGGCGTCAATAATTTTTATACGTCATTAAATAATTTTTACAAATGTCATAGAATTAATTTTTGACGTCAAAAAATCAAATGTTTGACCTTTTTAAAAAGTTTTTGGACGGCAATAAATAATTTTGTAGATGTCAAAAATAAATTTTTAGTGACAAAATTAAATTTTACGGCGAGAATTAAGTTTTGGACGTCAATATATAATTTTTCAGATGTCAAATATAATTTTTTTCACAAAAAAAAACAAATTTTGGCAAAACAAAAATTTTTTGAACTTCAACATATAATTTTTGTTTTTTACGGGGTAGGGGGAGAGCCAAACCGTAGCATAAGCCGCCAGTATGTATATTACATATTAATTTTCCTTTTTTTTTGTTTATCTTTTAAACTTTGGGGTTTTAGTTTTACGGAAATTCTCTTATGTTCAATTTGTATTAGCATTGTTAATAACTTCCTTAATATTGTAACAATTTTGAAATAACAAAATCGTGATTATACGAAAATTGCGTAAATTTAAGAATTGCAGATAATGCAAAACTTTGCTTGTTTACTGTCGCAATTGCGTTTATTAACCAAATATTTTTTATGTAAATAACATTTTTTATTTTTTATTAAAAATTGCCTGTTGTTTTCACAACTTATCATTCCTACTTGATCGGCTGTTTTTAAAAAGTATAATTTTTTTCTTGCGAGATTTTTTGTAATCCTCAAAATTTCAATACGGGGTCGATTCATTTGCAAATTTTATAACTGCCAAAACGTTTTACAAAGGGCCTGGAGGCTGTCTTCTTCAAATTTTCTAACGATTAAATTAATTAGATACAAATAGAAATTTCTTGGAATGGAATTAATTTAGATTCTTGACTTCGTCTTGGTCAATACGACTGGACGTGTCCGGCAGAAGTGTCCGCGTACAAAATGACGCCATTTCGCGACAAATGATCCCATTACCGATATAAAAGTTGACAAATGCCACCACTCAAGGAAGGGAATATCAGAATGGAAGAATATCTTAATTCGATAAGGCAGTACGGTTCGTACATTTGCCAAATTAATTTTTCGGGTTTTAATGTCACTCGGCGGAAAAAAAAAGCGTTGAAAGTTCTGCTAGGTAATAATTTTTGCTTGTTAGCTCTGGCATTTTTGTTTGTCGTAATTTAAATTAAAACGACACACGGGAAGGAGCTGTGACTTTTCCCATGCAATAATGAACATATCATTATTCGGTAATTGTAAAACAGGCGTAACTTTAGACTAATTTCCGACTGCACATGTGTCAAATTACCGAGCCAACATAACCCCGAGCTGTGCACAGTTACACAAAACGGCCCAGTTGGAATGACATTACAACATGGTTAACTATCAAAGAGGTAATTTTAAAGTCATCAAGATATCATTTTCACACTACCAGCTTATTGTAATTTGACATTTCCGTTTTTTATTAAATTGTCATTAAGTGACACTGACACTAGCGCTGCTAAATACATTTTCTATAACGTGTCTCTACTATTATACGCAAAAGTGGCCGTGAAAGGTCTAACATATTAGGGGGAAACAACCCACGGTCGAATTAACACCGAAATATTTTTTAAGAATTCAACTTTGAGGTAATTCGATTAAACCATCCAAGAAGGGTAAAAAAAATTTTAAATGAGTTTTTGCTAATGCTTCATACAATCGTATAAAATTTTACAATATCGTAGCAGGTTTGAAATTGCTGTTCAACAAAAAAATAAAAAATTATTTTTTTACGTTTTTTAACGCCATACGTGGTATACAGTGGCGTAGCTATCATACCGCCAATGGTCGCAAGGTAATGAGAGGCCCCTCGAGGCTACCAATAAAATAGAAACAAATACATCAAAATTCGAAATATTGGATGAGGGATGCATTTTTTAACTTTTATAAAAGTTATATAACGGGTGTTAACGGAACATGGCACCTTTCCCCCTTTCCCTTCATTTGTGACATTCAAATGAAAGTTTAGTATGTCTTATAGACCATAAAAACGAATTATATGGGCTTCAAATTTAATGACTTTTACTTCGGTTTCACCAGAAATTACATTAACATTATTTTTTAATGGAACACCTTGTATATGTGTTTTTATCTATTTTTTCTTACAGTAGTGCAAAAAACCGCAGCGCTCTGGAGCTATTTGGCCAATTCTACCATCATCGCTTATTTCAGAATTATCTCTGTACAAACCGGCACCTCAACCATAGACTGGTATCTTACTGACGTGTGGTTCTGAACTTCCTTTGGTTCTGGAAAAATGATACCAATGTGTCTGCATCTCAAAACCGTTAATTTGGGGTAAAAGGTGAGAAGAGAGAAAAAGATTCCTCCTGTTTCCTACAGAACCTACACCGCAGGTCTGTCTCTTTTGTCTCAACCTCTTGCTTTGCAGTAGCTATGGGAAATTTGAGAAACGACTCCAAGCCAAGAAAGGGTTAATCTAAGCCCATTGCCCAAAACAGCTTAAGCGAGTCATGTGAACCAAGTGCGCCTAACGGTAAACGTTGTCCAAGACTGAGTTGGTCACAATGGATCCAAGAGCGCTGCTATTTTCATGTATTAAAGCGTTAAAATGCAAGAAGGTTTTATTTCTAATACATTATTAAGTATTGTCTGAATATTTCTCTTCTTCTTCTTTGGTAGATGTGGAAAACCGTAACACTTTGGCCAAACTGGCCCATTTAGCCATCAGCGCTTATTTAAAGATTATTTATTCAGATCGGTGCCTAGACCACAGGTTGGTATCTTACTGAGGTGTCATTCCGTAGTTTCTCTGACTCTGGAAAAATGATTCCAAAATGTATGCATCTCAAAACTAATGATCTAGGGTAAAAGGTAAGAAGATGAGAAAAATAATCCCCAGTTTTCTACAGAAACTACACCGCAGGTATGCCTCTTCTGTCTCAACCTCTTGCCTTGCAGTAGCTTTGGGACATTTGAGAGACGACTCCGGGTCATGAGAGGGGTTAATCTAAGCCCATTGCCTAAAGCAGCTTAAGCCAATCATGTGAACCAAATGGGCCTGACGATAAACGTTGTCCAAGATTGAGTTGTTCATAATGGATCCAAGAACGCTGCTATTTTCATGTATTAAAGCGTTAAAATGCGAGAAGGTTTCCTTTCTAATAAATTGTTAAATTGTGTACGCATATTTCTCCTCTTCTTCTTCGGTAGATGTGGAAAGCCGTAACACTTTGGCCAAATTGGCCCATTCAGTCATCAGCGCTTATTTAAAGATTATCTGTGCAGACCGGTGCCTAGACCACAGGTTGGCATCTACTGACGTGTCTATCCGTAGCTCCTATAGCTCTGAAAAAATGATTTCAATGTGTCTGCATCTCAAAACCAATGATCTGGGGTAAAAGGTGAGAAGACGAGAAACAGATTCCTCCTGTTTTCTACAGAACCTACGCCGCAGGTCTGCCTCTTCTGTCTCAACCTCTTGCCTTGCAGTAGCTTTGGGACATTTGAGAGACGACTCCGGGTCAAGAAGAGGTTAATCTAAACCCATTGGCTAAAGTAGCTTAAGTCAGTCATGTGAACCAAGTGGGTCTGACGATAAACGTTTTCCACAATTGAGTTGGTCATAATAGATCGAAGAACGCTGGTATTTTCATGTATCAAAACGTTAAAATGCGAGAAGGTTTCATTTCTAATAAATTAATAAAATTTTTATGAATATTTCTTTCTTTTATCTTAGGTAGATGTGGAAATCTGTACCACTTTGGCCAAATTGGTTCATTCAGCCATCAGCGCTTATTTAAAGATTATCTGTGCAGACCGGTGCGGTGCCTAGACCACAGGTTGGCATCTACTGACGTGTCTATCCGTAGCTCCTATAGCTCCGAAAAAGTGATTCTAGTAGGTCTGTATCTTAAGACCAACGTTCTAGGACAGAAGGTGAGAAGACAGGAAGAAGTTTGTTCCTCTTCGCTACAGCACCTACAGTTCTACACCTCAAGTAAGAACCCTGAGCACCGCTTCGATATCAGAACTTTAAGTAAATATGTTTATTAGAGTAACCCATACGGAGGTCCTCTTGAACACAGGCTAGTGTAAAATGGCAAAAATCATAGATCAAAAATTTGCAATGGGCCGGAAATCTCGTCACCGGAGCCTTTAACGTTCTTCGATCTGGTTGTGAACCAATCCAGATCTGCAGACTTAAGAGGTTTTTTTTTGATCGGGCCTAATTTTTTTAGTTAGGGACAACTGTTTCAAATGGTTTGGTCAAGGAAAGGAATGGTGAAATGCAGTCTGTTGTTCTTGCTCTGAGACGCGCGTCTGTTTGTATCTTTAGGGATGACACACTTGCATGTCTCAAAACGTATTTTTCGGAAAAAAAAGAATTTTCAGTGTTTGTTTATTTCCCGTCAAGCGGCGGGCCACTGAAAGGTCTGTCGGACTCGCGTACCGAAGTCCTAAGCCCTTCTTTAGCCAAGAAAGAGTTGAGGATGCGTTAAAGCAAGGTATTTGGTTGAGGGAACATTTCCATCTGCCCCATCTTGTGGCTCAGAAAAACCACGGAAAAACCTGAACCAAGACAGTCGGTCGGACCGGGGAATCAAAACCAGACCTCCCGAATGAACGGTGGACGCGCTTACTGCGGAATCAAGTCTCTCGATGACCGTCTTTGTCCTTCCGCTGACTATACTTCAGTGTGTAAGCTGTCCTCCGAGTCCGTTCCTAGCTCCGTCTCCCATGGTACTACATCCCGTGACGAGCCTTGACTCCTCCTCCTCTTCCATTGTACTCTGCCTCTTGCCGCCTGATTACAGTTTTTGGTTGCTCGGGCATTGTGTCCAGTTGCTTTGTTTTTTAACGGTTAAAGAATTGCCTTTTTTCCAAATTTACGGCAAATTTTAATTCCAACAAAATTTTTCAATAACTGTGAACTTAAAAATATTGAAAATTTCGAAAAACTTCGAAACTTTTGTAATATTAAAATTTTTAGAAATTACGAAAATTTTTGAAAATGTAAAGTATTTATAACGCTTCCATAATTTTTGAAAATTTAGAAAATTTTTAGACATACGGTGGTATTTTGAACAATTTGAAATTTTTTAAAATTATGAAAATTCTACAAATTCTAACATTTTGGAATTTTGAAAATTCAGGTCAATTGTAAAAATGTAATAATTTAGAAAGATTTTAAATAATTGCTGAAAATTGTCTTAAAAATTTTCAAATTGTATTAACTTCTAAACAACTGAAAGTTTTTAAAATTTTAAACATTAACAATTTTGAAAAATTTCGAAATCTTGAAATTTTTGAAACCAAAAAATTTCAAAATACAAAAAAAATTCAATTTGAAATCTTTTACAATTTATTAATTTTTAAAAATTTTGGATATTTTTATATTTTTTAAAAATTATATAGTTTGTAATTTTGAAAATTTTAGGAAATACTGAAAGTTTAGAGAAATTTTTGATGATGTGGATTTTTTTTGATTTTTTTCTTTAGTTGTAAACAATATTTATTCGTTGAAATCTAAAATCAATTTCATTATTTGGTTATATTCGTGTCATTTTGGCGATTATTCAATTAAACCGTTCAGTTAAACGACCAAAAGGAAACCTCCCAGAGGTGCTTCTGATAATGGAAGATTGTTCCTATCGTCATTTAACCGATTTTGAAGCCAAAATTTGTGCATTATTGTAATATCGAAAATTTGTTGTGGGGACTGGGATAGTAGGAAGATTGGGCTTGCGCAGATCGGCTATTCGACATGTGTAGAATACGAATCTAAAATTCTTTTCCAAGCGCCTCTATTTTGAAGTGGACGTCCATGTTAAAGCGGTTGAGTGGTTTTATGATATTTTGTGTTTTCTGCTTGCAACTAATGTTTATCCCATAATTTGGTGCCTCAATTAATCTGTTTGATTTTGAAGCCAAAATTCGTAAATTTTTGGAAAAACAAAAAATGGATGGGGGAGGATAGGGAGTGATAGAGAGATTACGTTTGCACAGATCGACTATTCGACATGTGTAGAATACGAATCTAAAGTTCTTTTTACGAGCGAGTCCATTTTGACATAGAGCACCCCTCCCCTTCTCCCTTGTTCTTGGCGGACCAACCTCATTTTCTTGCAATTAGCAATCTTTGAGCCAAACAGACAGACAGACACATACAGACACTTCTGTAGTGTTCGCTTTATCGGTCTCCCAAGGCCCTAAAACCTGCTTAATAGTCAAAATGTTGAGGTTACAAATGTTCGCCATAAATGTACCTTTCTGTAGGCATAACTCGTATATCGGCCAGTAAGCCTAAAGCGGAAAAAACTTCGCAGAATGAAAGCATTTGCTTCAAATCCAACCTGACCATCACAATACCTTCCTCTATAGCTATACTTTGCAAAGGGAGGAAGGTAAAAAATATACAGTTTGGAGATTTTGACGGAAATACACATTTTCGCTCTCTAGCAGGTTTGCTAGATGCTTGTGTTGATGAAGGTGAAACGACCTATCAATATAAAAATAGTCTGTCGTTCAGTGTAATTAATTTGTAACAAAACAAAGTAAAAATACTGAAGTCAATTAGGAAGAAGCGTGCATGTACCTGCAAGTATAGACCTTGTAGATTGCAATATCCAAAATAAAATAATTAAATCTTGAATGAAAATTTAACAAATCCCACCAAGAAGGTTTTTTGGGGTTCTGTTGTTTTTTCAGCAAGGCTTTGAAAATAGATAAGGCATCGTTTACATCCGTGAGGTTTAATCCGATATAATCGATGGTAGGTAGATTTGGACGTAAGATAGACAAGGGGGTATTAGAACATAGTTAGCAAAGTGTCTCTGCAAATCCTCCCGACTGTTTTCGTCCCTTTTTGGCATCTTTTATCTTTCTCGCCTAACGACAACGCTAATCCGCTTTTATAAATGATGGGCTGTCCTTATCTTCCATTACATCGATTACTTTATCAAAACGAACCAAAACGAATTTCATTACCGCAAACGCTCCGAAAAAATATCTGTTTAGGCCTTTTAGAAAAATACCAAAATCATGATTCGGCACAAAGATCGATTTTCTCTAATAGTGACCTACATCTTACCCCTGCTGTATGTCATAAATCTTTACTAAATGCTTTAGGGGAAGCTTAGTAAGGTATAAAAGGGTATATGGGGTGAAATGCATTATAATTGTAAGCACACAACAAACTTACTGAATTTTCTGATATTATTGCGCGAGTACCACCCTCAACCCTTAAATTAATATTCCATCGAGTACTCGATTTCTTTAGGGAAAACGGAAACAGATAAGGGCTGGATGTTATCTATTAAATCGATTCAAATTGCCCTATACCCCTACAAACAGATTAGTTACGTCCAGATTTAATATCAGGAACGTGATCTGATTTGGAATTTAACAGTTCCATTTTGCACTAAACATATGCAAGGTAACAATAAATAGAATCGAAAGCTTTCTTACGAAAAACGCAAATTATGTTTACATTGCAATGTCTTTGTTAATAATGAAAATAGAAAAAATGGTTAAAAGAATAAAAGTTGTTTAACAAAAAGAATCATGAGGCCGTGCGTGAGCACGACTCCATGATTTCCATCCCACCCCCTTACCCAGGCTCAGCGGACTTGCGCTATACACCGGTCTAACATGCCCCACCCCTGAAAGACATGCAACCCAACATACACACCACACGCACCGTCCATGGACACGCCGGTTTAACTTATTCAGAAAAATTTCCGACGGACAGAGGATTCGAACCTACTGCTGTTGGGAGTCTAGTTTTAAAGCCTGGGACTTTAACCACTAGACCACCCGCTGGCCCGAATAAAAGTTGTACGAGGATCGTTCGAAATGTACGTGACCTAACACAGAGATGGCGCTAATTCGGCGGAATTTGCATTACCATTTTTCACAACCATCCTTTCTTAGATTACATATGACAGTATAGAACGATCTGTCAATTAGTTTGTGTTTAACAGTTCGCCAAAGTGACAGTCTCGAGTCATTTCGTAAATAATGGAAAAAACTGAGTTGCGAGCAGTGGTCATTTGAAAGGCTTAACACCAATCGAAATCAAAGCAGAGTTGGATTTGACATTTTTGAAATCCGCTTCTTCGTTTTCAGTGGTTAAAAACTGGGTTGCCCAGTTAAAGCGTGGTCGTGTGAGCATAAAGGACCAACCCCACAGTGGACGCCCAAAAACCGCTACTACCCCGGATATGATTGAAAAAGTCCTCCGTATCGTATTGGATGACCGTCGAGTAAAAGTGCGCCAGATAGCAGACATAGTGGGCATCTCAAATGACAGTGTGCACAGAATTTTAACTGAAGAATTGGAAATGAAAAAATACTCCACGCGTTGGGTGCCGCGTTTGCTCACACCGGAGAAAAAATGAATGGTCTAATTGTTTCTTGCCACCTTTTGGCAGGTTTTTAGCCGCAATCCAAAGGATTTTTTGTGCCGTTTCATAACCGTCGATGAAACTTCGGACTATCATTACACTCCCGAAACCAAGGAACAGTATAATATAGGGGGCACTGCAAAAGAGATATTAAATAGAAATGATTTTTTGCGTGTAGTTCCTAACATGGGGCATACGTTTTTTGCGGCTCAAATGTAAAAAATATTGCTCACTTTACTTAGCTGTTACACCGAAACCATTGAGTTTACGAACATAATATAACATAATTTGTAGGGAAGTGAATCCTCTTTTATTATTTTGATAATAAACATTTTTGTTGTAGATGGCATTGGAAAGGAGTATTGAAAAAAAATGTTTTTTGCGCCTATTTTTTAATATGGCGCCTATTTTAATTGTGGATCAAATGTAAGAAATATTCTTCAATTTACTTAGCTGGTACATCGAAACTATCGATTTTATAAAAAAATATATACGACATAATTTGTGGGGAATTGAATCCTCTTTTACTTCGATAATAGGCATTTTTGTTCTAGGTGGCAGTGGAAAGGAGATATTGGAAACAAACTGTTTTTGCGTTTTCTAACATGGCGCCTATGTACACAGCGCAGCGGTTTTAATATAAAAAATATTTTTTAGTTTTCTTAGGTGCTACATTGATACTACCGATTTTGCAAAAGACATATTTATGACATAACTTGAAGAGAATATACCTCTCTTTTGTTTTAATGATAAACATTTTTGTTCTAGGTCACTGCAATGGAAATATTGGAAAAAAACTGTTTGCGCCTAAATCCTAACGTGGCGCCTATGTTAATAGAGGTTTAAATGTAAAAAATATTCCTCAGTTTACTTAGGAGCTACATCGAAACTATGGAATTTACAAAAAAAATCTATATGACGCAATTTGTAGAGAATTTAATGTTTTTAAATTTTTATAATAAACATTTTTGTTGTAGAGAGTACCGGAAAGAAGATATTGGACAAATCTGCTTTTGGCGCATATTTTAACATGACGCCTATGTTAATAGCGGCTTAATATGAAAAATTATTCTCTGGAAAAGATATATTGGAAAAAAACCGTTTTTGGCTTATTTTCTAACATTCTATGTTGGCAGCGCAACGGTTTAAATATAAAAAATATTTTTTAGTTTTCTTATGTGCTACATAAAAACTATCGATTTTACAAAAAAAATGTATTTGACATAACTTGTAGAGAATATAATTCTCTTTAATTTTGATGATAAACATTTTTGTTCTAGGTCACTGCAGTGGCGATATTGAAAAAAAACTGTTTTTGTGCCAATTTCTAACACGGCCCGGCGCCTATGTTAATAGCGGTTTAAATGTAAAAAATGTTTCTCAGTTTACTTATCAAAACTGTCAAATTTACAAAAAAAAATCTATATGACATAATTTGCAGAGAATTTAATGTTTTTTAATTTTGATAATAAATATTTTTGTGGTAGAGAGTACTGGTAAGGAGATATTAGACAAATCTGTTGTTGGCGCATATTTTAACATGACGCCTATGTAATGTAATGTAATAGCGGCTTAATATGAAAAATTATTCTCAATTGTTTTAGGTGCTACATCGAAACTATCGATTTTGCGAAAAAAATGTATGTGACATAATTTGTAGAGCAACTTGTTTTATTTTGATAATAAACGTTTTTCTTTTATGGAGCACCGGAAAGGAAATATTGGGGAAAAATCTTTGGCGCCTATTTGCTAACTAGCGCTTATGTTAATAGCGGTTCAACTGTAAATACTGTACATAACTTAATTTGCAGAGAATTTAATCTTCTTTTATTGTGATAATAAACATTTTTATACTAGAGAGCACTGGAAAAGAGATATTGAAAAGAAACTGTTTTTAGGCGCAAATTTTTTATAATGGCGCGTATGGTAATAGCGGCTCAATATAAAACAATATTTGTCACTTTTCTTAGCTGTTTCATCGAAACTCTAAATTTTACGATAAAAACATATATGACATAATTTGTAGAGAATTTAATCTTCTTTTATTGAGTATTGATAATAAACATTTTTATTCTAGAGAGCACTGGAAAGGAGATATTGGAAAAAAACTGTTTTTGGCGCCTGTTTTCTAACATAGCCTTATGTTAATAGTGGCTCAAATATTAAAAAAACTCTAAATTTATAAAAATCCCTTATTTTTTTCCGAGTAGATACCTGTTTTCGCTTCTGTCGCCTGAAAACTTATTTTTGATAACCACTGTTTTGTGTTTCCTGGATTTCTAAAACAGGTATTTCCGGTAAAATGTGAAATTTGAAAATTGGCATCAAATTAGTACTTCCCTATGCTGAAAGTATAGGAAAGTAACAACGAAACGATATTAGGGCCGATATATTACATTTTTAACAGCAATATTTTTTATTGCAAGAAAATGAATTCTCTTATAATCCTACTCGCTTCAACGAACTGTAGAAACACGGAAGTTGCGTTTTCTTGGCCAGACAGAAAGAAAATAAATTGTAGTTTAGAATTACTGATCGTTTAACTACCAATTTATTAAATGTCAAATCGAGTTATTCGAGGACCTTTAATTAAACCGAAATTATTTAATAAGAGCAAATTATATCGTTAATTATCTAATAATAGCACCAGTGGCATTAGTGTCCAGTCTTTAAGGCGTCATGGTTCTCTAACACCGAAATTTGCTTGCCTACTAAAGAAATAAAATCAAAATCGAAAGTCTTAATCGCGTTTCGTTAAGGTCATCACCACCGTTACAAAAACTGTAATTTCCTGAAGAAGGAACAGGGACTCTTCGTGACGATCTAAATATTGTAATGGATGCGACACGGTGAAAAAAGGCTAAACAAAAAAGCGTGTCAAATCGGTCGATTTTACATCAGGTAGAAGGTCGGAAATTCAATTATTTCTGATCTCCGGTAATTCTACATGCTCCGGATCGAAGGCGAAGAATTTATCAGTTTCGGTCGTTCTCCTATAAAGTACTCTTTTTTATAGACTACTTTCTAATGACTTGGATTGTTTTAAATGTGTGGTCATTGACGAGTGAGCATTGTGAACCTTTTTTAACGTTTAAAATAAAAAGCAACATTTTGTTAATGTAGCGAATTTATCTTCTCTTTCTCAGCCTCAGTACAGAAATTCTAAAGTCAACTGCTGTTTTCGCTGAGCAACTAACTACACTGCCATAAATAAGAAACAGCACGTTAAGAACAGTTAATCTAATTATTTATTTACTGAAAACACGTTTTTGGAAACTAAATCAAGCAATATTTAATGTCTGACTAAGGTTTTATTAAAGTCAAGCGTTTCTACGGTTAGCGTTAAATCACAGATAGCAAAGGATATCCTCTGGACATCCATTTTAGGTTCAATCTGTATCCGCACTCATGGCCGTAGAACGAATATCCACATAGGATATCCAAAATTGGATTTTATTGTACATTCAGTGGCAGATATTTAATATATTTATTTTATGTTTTTGACAACAGTAAGTAATGAACTTATGCGATAATTATAAATTTAATTTAGCAAAACAAAGTGTAGGACATATATGCAATTAAGTTGGAAGTTAGGTAGATTTACATGTGGAAACAAAATGTGGAATTTAACTGTAAATTCTAAAAAAAATACTTCCTGTTCATAGTAAACGTATTTTTCTAAATCAATTGACAATTTCCAAAAAAATCATTACTGCTCAGGCTTAATAAAACATATCCGCCTTTGTAAATAGTATTGCTTAACATTATAAAATTATTGTTTTCAGCTAGACATGAAGAATATTATAACGAAGGAGTTTAAAGAGAGCATTAAAACTAGGTTGCGGCGTGCTAAAAAAAAGAGCCGATTTAGAAAGTAAAAAATACTTCATCTAATTAGTATATTGTATTGATCAAATTTATTTATTAATAAATAAAAATATAATAAAAATCTATTGTATTATTATTATTTAGTGTGATTCAAGATATCCTATAAACATCCACTGAAGATGTACTTTGGATATCCGCAGGGTGTCCTCGGGATCTTAAATGGATGTTGTATGGATGCCCATAACTTTCATAAAGGATGTCCTGTGGACATCCTTGTGCTATATAGAACGTGCTATTGCGCATACTGCTTGTTTACTTACGTGTTCCCAGATGTAAGTTTTCGAATAATAAAGTGAAACTTTAGAGGAGATACTTTACATCGAGGTTGATATTCTCCCAAACATTTCATACCAAAATAGAAATCGATATTTCAAAATTTATAAACAGCTCAATACTGTTGTGGAGTTAAACAAAAAGGAAATGGATAAGTGTTGGGCATTTATGTAAATCAAAGATTTTTTCATCGTACAATCCGAATCCGAGCTTATTTCTCATTTCCATTAACTTTTAAGAGGTGTAGCTCTCTTTCCTCTTCCTATGTTGTTAACGGACCAATCTTATTATTTTCTGATTTCAAACAAGCGCTATTATTTCTTTCTTTTAACCCTGGTTTCTGAATGTAATCCATTTAGGATGTCCTATAAACATCTTAAATGGATGTTGTATGGACGTCCATAAGTCCCATGAGGGATGTCCTATGGACATATCGCTTTTTAGTCAATATTCTTGTTTTAATACATATTATCGATGCTCTAAAAAACCCATCTCTCGTCGAAATTTAATATAATTATAAATACTTTGCTTTGTTATTCATAACACTGAGAGCAAGTTTTATAAAACTAAATAATCTGAATTAGTATTATAGAATATTGGATTGTGAAAATAATAAAATGCTTTTCTTTCTAAGTAATCAGATATTTATGAATGGTGGGAACCTATGTCTTAAGACTGAAGACTGTTGGGACACATATGACCCACCTAATTTTTTTCAAAAACTAGATACAAAAAAAATCTGAACTTATATGAGAGCATTATTATACGATAATAAACTAAAATCTACAAGAAAATTTCCAAAATTCAACTCAATTAATACTTTATATGGTTTAAGGAATTTTAAGCGTCTTTTGCATTTTTCATTCGTAGCTTCTGGTCTTGTATCGAGATGTTGCTTTCATAGTATTTTTTTTTTCTGTTTTTACTTCTTTATTGTTTGTTTTCTATCTTTTTCCTTTGTAATTAAATTACACTTGCCAATTGAAGTTATTCCATGCTTCCTCTGTTGTCTTGTTCAGGTATTTTTGGCGCACCACTCAAATTACCAACACAATTATCTTTTCGCAGTTTTCGATGACCCTTACCCAACATAAACATTTTTGGCGGGTTTCTATTTTCTAAAATATTTCGTCGAATTACTTAGTTAAACTGGTTTATTCAAAACTTCTAGGAACTTATTTCTTATAGTTTTTCCACAGACATTTATATAATTTATCTTATCTAAATAACGCTGAATTTGATTGAATTCTGTCTTCTGACAAATATCTGCGAAGACCTTTATACAATTTCCGAAGAAAAATATTTTCCGATTAATAATATGAACCATGAAGGGCACTTCAGTTATTCCTCTATCATCTTAAATGCGCTTATCAGTTAATACGTATTATTCGACGAACACGTGTAGCAATGATTTAAAATTGAGATTAAATGTTACTGAGATAACCTGATTTCCGAGGGGGTTTGGATGTATAAGCAATATAAATATCCACTCTCCGTTACTATAGTTTCAGTAAAGGAAAATGAACATCATAATTTGTGTATTACTGGGCATTACAATTGCTCCAGTTTTTTCAGAGTTAGAAATTTTTGCTGGCCTTTGTCCGTCTTCGGAGGTAGATGTCATCGAGAACTTCAATCAGACACAGGTGAAACGACAGCTGATATTATTTTATATAATTTATTTCTTACATAATTTTAAAACTCAACTCGATTTGTGTTTTACTAGTTTCAAGGATTTTGGCACGTCCTCCAGCGCTATGAAGAAAATGAGCTCAGTAGTTGTGTCCGTTTAAATTATTTTTGGAAGAACGAAACTCGTCAATTCGACGAAAGACTCAGACAAAAAAATTCCGAAGGCACTACAACTGAGGGCATCCTATCGATTGTAAAGGAAGGGGAATTATTATCAAATACTGGAAAATACAAACATCGATACAGCTTGCTTAAAGTTCAAGACTATCACTTCGTAGATACAGATTACGAAAATTATGCAGTTCTTTGGACTTGCCTTCAAAATGGAAGGACAAATGCACGTAAGTATTCATCATTAATTTAGCAAAGTATAACGTACACGATGATGATAATGATGATGGTGATGATGATAATGATAATGATGATGGTAAATAACAAACCGTAATTTTATATTTAATCGTATTTATTTTATGTTTCAGAGAACTTATTGGTGATGGCAAGAGATAAATTTTTTGATATCAATTCGCTGGAGTCTCTTAACACTACTTTAGCCAAACCGCCATTCGATAGAAGCTTGCTGAAACATATCGATCAATCCAATGAAGCATGCTAATATGAAGCAATAACAAATAAGAATAATGAGCAGTATTAATACACATAATAATCTAAACACGATTATGTTATCAGTTAATAGATAACAATTAATTAATGTTTTATATAAATAAAAATCGTGCTTTTAAATGCGAATTTTTCTAATTTTATTGTTTTATGAATAACTTATTATTTACTTATTAATCTCAAACTTGTGAATCGTTGGATAGTGTGTACTGGCTTTGAGTCTACTGATTGTTTCATTTAAAGCCACCAAAAGAAATAACATTCAAATATGGCCTTTAGAAATGGCCGATTACGTTCAATCTGCTTGCCCGCATATCTGATACTGTAACATGTACATAGATAACTCAGAAGCCAGGATTCCTCAAAAAATAAACAGGATATACAATATTTATTGTCCCTATTTATCCAGTTCTAAAATATCTATGTGTATTTCATGCAATAAAAGTTATTAGATTAGCTACAAAATTAAATTGCAACAGTAAAACAAAATAACCCTCCAACAAGGCACGTCACTGGAGAACCGTTTTGATTTTATTCCCGATGTCGAGCTGATCGTACGGTCAATCGATGTGTCGATCGATGCATCAACTCACAAACTGGTTGATAGTCTATAATTTCTGTAACTAAAAATGTTTCTCACACAAAAGCAATTTAGTCACTCCGAAAGAAGTCTGCGGTTGTCTGTAATATAACAATAAGTAATTAAACAGTGATGTTTACTGATTACGTTGCGGTCACTTGACAAGCTCTTATTTTAGGTTCGTACTGTTATCTAGAAAAAAGAAAATTAGTTTGTTGCGTTTTGCGGTGATTTTGATTAGGTAAGTAATTAGGTGGTATCCTTCATTGTCGAAATGATTATATAATTAGTCCTGTGTAAATTTATGTGAGAAATACCTAATAAACTTCTTCTTTTTCTTTTTCGTATCCCATTTATGCCTTACGGCGTTGGGTCCTCGATCCATCTCCTGTAGTTGTTGCTTTGCCTCGCCAATATCCTGACTTCCTGTATGGTTTTCCCTCGCTTCCTTGCCAGCTCCCTGATGTTATCCTCCCATGTGATTCGGGGTCTCCCTCTTTTCCTCTGCCCTTCAGGCCTCATTTCAAATATTTGTCAGGGGTATGCGCCAGCTCTCATACGAATAAGGTGTCCATACCATCTAAGTTGTTTATTTTCTATCTCCTCTACTATTGGTTTTTGGTCTAGTTCTTCTCTTACACTTCTGTTTCTGACCCTATCTCTTCTAGTCTTGCCTACCACTTTCCTTAGATACTTCATTTCCGATGCTGTTATTTTTGATCTAACTTTATCTTGCAATGTCCAGGATTCTGCCCCGTACAGTAGTGTAGGTGTATATATTGTTTTATAAAGATTCATTTTTGCCTTGACACTAAGTTCTTTCTGACCATTAGGGTGTTGTTTATTTGACAGTAAATTTTATTTGCCTTGCTTATCCTGTGTTTAACTTCTTTCTCTATTTTTCCCTCTTTGTTGATGATCGTTCCTAGATATTCCATTTTATCAACATATTCCAGTCTTTTGTTATTTATTTGAATGTCCATTTTTGCCATTTGTTCTTCTCTGGTGACATGCATTATTTTGCTTTTATTGATATTGATCTCCATCCCTTTTTCTTCTAGGTTTCTTTTCCAGATGTTTATATTATTCTGAAGTTGACGCACGTTATCGGCTATGAGTAGTATGTCGTCTGCGTATATCAGGTCCTGGGTCATTATTTGCCTTAAATTGTGATATCCTAGTCTTGTCCTTCTAGTTTCGTTTATACATTTTTTGATTATGCTGTTCATATAAATTATGAAAAGTAGCGGGCTAATACTGTCTCCTTGTTTCACACCCTTATCCATCTGGAACTTTTTCGACTTATGTCCATTGATCCTTACTACTCCCACTACATTCTTGTTGATGCTTTTGATTATTCGTATCAGTTTTGAACTGGTTTGTACTTCTTCTAGTGCCTCCCATATGTGTTTTCGTGGTACCTGGTCGAAGGCAGCTATCTAAAAAGGCCAAGATGATTTCTCCATTTTTGTCTATTTTCGTTTCTATTATATTTCGGATCGTAAAGATGTGGTCCTGGGTTTGTCTGCCAGGCCGAAGAACCGCTTGTTCCTCTTCCAGTCTGTCTTTAATTTCGTTTCTTATTCTTTTTTCTCCAATTTTGGAGTATAGTTTACTTACGACTGATGATAAGCATATTGCCCTATAATTGTCACAGTTCGTGGTTTCTCCCTTCTTTTATATGGGCACAATGATATTTATCTCCCAATCCGTTGGTATCTGCTCTGTTCTCCAGGCCTGTTGGAATACTGCCTTGAGCCATTTTACGATTGGTTCTCCTCCTTTCTTGAGTAGTTCCGGTGTAACATTATCATCTCCAGCAGCTTTTCCGTTTCGTGTTGTTTTTAAGGCTTGTTTTATTTCTTCTTTAGTGACATCGTCAATTTTGTTCTCTTTTTCCTTCTCCGGTTCTGTACCTTGATCTTCCTCGTTTTGGTACTTAGTTTTGTAGTAGTCTTAGAACTCCTCCGGTCGTTGTTGCCAGTTCTCCTCTTTGATTATTTATGTTTCTTATCGGTTTTGCTTGATTTCCTATTAATCTTTTTACCACATTCCAAAACTGTTTTTGATTTTCTATGTAGCTCTCCTCTATTTTTCTTCCGAACTCTTCCCATGAGGCTTCCTTTGCTTGTTTTGCTGCTTCCTTTGCTTGGTTGCGTTTTTGTATATAGTTATCTCTGTCTTCTTCTGTATGCTTTTTTTTTAATTTTGTCCTTTACTTCTTCGTTCCACCATCGGGTTCTTTTATTTTGTTCACTTTGACTTACCACTTTTGTTCCGCATATTTCACTGGCTTTCCTTAAATTTGTTCCATTTTTCGTTTAGGTTCCAAGGGATCTCTAATTGCCTTCCTTCTGTTTTTAGAGTGTTTAGTTTATTATTCAGTGTCCTCTCGTATTCTTCTCTTGTCTCTGGGTTTTCTAGCTTCTCTAGCTTAATCTTGTTATATTTTTTAGTTGGTTCTTTTCTTGGTTTTCTGATTGAAGTGGTGATGTTAATGTTTTACATTATTTCTATCATAAGTATAAGTATGTTAGTAAGTTCACGGTGTTTCTGTACGAGTCGCCTATAGCAGTCGAACTCAATTTTAAAAAAGTTTGAACGTTCGTAGAATCAGTATCATTTCTAATGGAATGTAACGAGTCAACCTAGCGGTAACAATTTCAGATTACAAATTTGTTTTCTTGCATTGGTTTCAAGACGTAGCGCTGGTGGCGCTTCAAGTAGACTTTAACACGCAGAGTGATCGCGCCGGAACGTCATTCTTCGGAGAAATACGCATCGGGCACAACCTCCCTCCAACCTTCATCAAGTATAAAACCCGAATACCTGCTCAAAATTGACAATTCCTTCAAACTTATTTCGGATTAACACTACGAACCAGAACAAACCTTCTTATTCAATAAAGAATCAGATTTGAATTCGAACCGTTTTGTGGCAGATCCTTTATTTTATTTGAGTAAACTCGGAGAAAAAATACTTGGGCTTTACTTAAATCATTAAACTACTACAAATTCAATATTTTATTTTATTTGCGCAAAATTGCAGAAGCAATTCGTTGGTTTTACACATACTATTATTTGCCAGAAAGTTTTATTTACTTAAGTAAACTCGGAGAAAAATTCCTGTTTTTCTTATTCCATGCATTGTTCCACTTCGCCTTGTCTGTGGTGCAAAAATCGTTTGGCGAAACCCACGTCCAGCTTCTGCGAGTTACTACAGGTTTTTAAAAATTGAATTAATAAATAGTCTATCGAAGCATTAATAACAGAGAAAAACAGAATAGACGATCAAATTAAAAACTGCAACACCATCCTAAAGAAGCACTTCATTTGTTAAAATCTCCAATCGTCCAGCTCCTGAGTCATGGTAATAATCATGATGATGACGATGATGATGACAGTGGAGAAGATGATTAAGGTGTCTTTTCACATTCTGGAAACGATAAACTTTGTTGAAAGTTATTACAACTTTCCTAAATTGAAATATTAACTTATACAACTTTCTATGTCTTTCCATTTAAACCAATAACACCTTAAACTAATAACACCTCTACAAAGTAATATTTTATAGAGTCTGTGATTTAATGCCAACCGTGAAGGTCCGTTGCCCCAGTGGGAGACTCCTTAAAAATAGAGGGGGCTATAAAACATACGCGTTCGAAAAAGAACAATAAATTCGTGTTCTACATCTGTCGAATAACCGATCTGCCAAATGCGATTTCCTGATCACCCCCACTGCCCCCCACCATCAATTACTAATTTTTTTTCAAACATTTAGGAATTTCGGCTTTGAAATCGGTATAAGTGTGTTAAATGACAGTACAAACAACGTTCCCTTGAGAAATAACACTGAGAGGTTTTCTTTTGGTCGTTTACCTGAACAGTTTATTTGAGTATTTGGCCAAAAAACCAGTAAATTCCAAAACTCAATATCGATTTTGAGATTTAAAAGGATAAACATCAGTTGCAACTAAAAAACCCAAAATGTCATAATACCAAGCAACTGCCTCAAAAATTGGGAGGGCTGCTCTGCTTTAATACAGACGTGCATTAAATTCGTATTCTGCCCATGTCTAATAGCCGATCTGCGTACACCCGATCTCCTCACCTCCCCCCCCCCCCGTGTCCGCTCCAACGATTTTTCGATATTTTAAAAATCTACGAACTTATCGACTTCGCAATTTGGCCATTTACCTAAACCGCAATTTTCAAAATTTTTAGCATTTTTAAATATATTTACGTCACAATACATTTTCAAAAAATTTTAAAAACTGAAAATAAGAGTATTTCAAACTTTTTAAAAACCGTCCAGAACATTTAAAATTTGCTAAATTTCAGAAGCAAAAAGTTTTAAACAAATTCTTACTACCAAAATGTTTGAAGATTCTTAAAATTTCTCAAAAATTTCAAAGTTTTCAAGATTGTTTAATAGTTTGCAGAATTAACCAAATTTTTTAAAATTCAAAAATTTCAAAATTTTGATTTATTTACTTAATTTCTAAAAATTTAAACTATCGAAATATATCTAAATATTTTGAGTTACCTACCACAAATGTTCAGTTTTCACAACTAATTGATATTTTTTTAATTTTATAAAACTGTTCAAACAAATTTAAAAATTGTCGAAATTAGAAACAAAAAATTACCAATAGTTTCAAAGTACTCACAAAATTTGTAAATTTCCAATTTTTAACAATTCTAATTTTAATATTTTTTAACAATTTCAAAAAGCGTTATACATTATTGAAAATTGATAATATTTTCAATAAATTTTTAAATATTTCAAAATTTTTGATATCGAAATTTTCAAAATTTTTAAAATTATTAAAATTCCTAAATTACCAAAATTTTGGAAATTTTCAAATTTCCTTAATACTTTGAAAACTTTCGAAACTTAAGTTTTTAATTTTGACAATTTTTTAATTCTGTTGTAAATTTTTATAAAATTTAAAAAATATCAATAGTAAAACCACAAAAACTTTTAATTTATCGGTTAGTTACCGATAATTTGTTGCAGATCGAAAAGAATGCAATTTTGGCAAGAAATGCAAACAGTTTTCACTTCCAAATTTGCACGATTAAAAGCAACGACAGACTTTGTTTGTCGTTGTTTATTATCGTAACCATGCTGTAACCAGGGCGTAACTAGGCGTTGCCAAAGTAAGAAACTGTAAATTAAATACACGAAAAATTATCGAAATTATTGGTCTGATTGTCGTTTGGGTAGGTTAATGCAGCATTTTGATTGCCTGTAATGTGCACGAATAAAACAAAACTAAATATTTATGAAAAAGTATTTTAAAAATTCAATAATGCGGAGGAGGTCTCGTGGCGGTTGCCCACAGCTTTTTATCTTATGTATACAGACGACTTGCTGACGAAACATGCTAAATGTTTTAACCAATATTTGCGAAGTCTTTTATAAATTTTTGTGAAAAAAAAATTATTCTGTTTACATAAACAGCATGTGAAGGTATCTCAGTTATACCTTTATCGTCTTAAGTGCAGCGCTTATCAGTAGTAACATTTGACGAAACGTGTGGCAATGATTTAAAATCTAAAGTAAATATATGTGAAAATTACTGAATTACTAAATTTCTGCGAGAAGATTCGGATGTACAAGTAATATAAATAGCCACTGCTCGTAAAGTTATCTCCATAAACGGTAGTTCAAGTATATGAAAATGAACGACATGATTTTTTTATTACTGAGCATTACCATTGCTCCAGTTTTTTCCTACTCCGTAATTTCTGTTGGTCCTTGTCCATCTTTGGAGGTTGATGTTATCAGGAACTTCAATCATACGCAGGTAAAACGGCATTTTATTTATTACATAATTTTTAAACTCGACCTTTTGCTTTTCTGTTATTTTTACCTATAGTTTCAAGGACTTTGGTACGTCATCGAGCGCTATGAAAAAAATGAGTTCATGAGTTGCGTTCGTTTAAATTATTTTTGGACGAACGAAACTCGCCGATTTGAGGGAATACTCAAACAAGACAATTCTGAAGGCAGCCACACTCAGTACATCCAATCCATTGTGAAGGAAAAGGAAATGTTTTCAAATAATGGAAAATACGAACATCGGTACAGTTTGCTTCATATTCAAGACTATCACTTCGTAGATACAGATTATGATAATTATGCAGTTCTTTGGACTTGCCTTCAAAAAGGCAGAGAAAATGAACGTAGGTATTAAATTACTAATTATTGAAGCATGAACACAAATCGTAATTTTACAAATGTTAATATAAATTTCATGGCCTTATCGGTTAATTAGAAAAGCAAATATTTTGGAAAATATATTCCTCGATCGGGATTCGAACCGAGACCTCTTGGTATCTAGCTTAATGCTATCGAGTACGGTAGAAACAGCGGTAGAATATCACGAATTCTAATCTCGAACGATTGGATATTTTTCACTTAAATAAATGGAAATATTTTTTTTTGTATAAAACACACACCAAACATCTATACTTCGGCCAAGGTATGAAATAATAATTGTTTTTTTTTCGTGGCTGCAATAATATGTAAATATTAATATAAATTTCGTGGATTTATCGGTCAATTAGAAAATTAAATATTTTGGAAAATAAATTCCTTGGTCGGGATTTGAACCCGAGACCTGTAGGTGGCTAGCCTTATGCTCTACTAACTGAGCTATCGAGTACGGTAGGAACAGCGGTAGAATGTCACGATGTATAATCCCGAACGATTGGATATTTTTCAGTTACATATATGATGAAAATTTACTAATATATAGAACACACACACTTTAGCCAAGGTATGAAATGATAATTATTTTTTCCGTGACCGTAATAATATATTGCTATGATATGCGTGATCTTGTATTTACTAGAAAACAATTCCCTAAATGCCTGCAATTCACGCAATTCCAAATTATATTTTCTATGAGACTCTTTATTAACTTTCTCAGGGTCGTTATTAAGCTTGGAAGTACAGTTATTACTGAATATGAATTAAAAAAAACACAAAACAATATCAACGTTACAAAAAGGTTTTATTCGATAAATCAATTTTTTTGATCAAATTTTCAAAAAAATCAAGCAATTTCTACTAAATACTATTGTTCTTAAAACCGAACACTTATCTTTGTGTCTCCTTATTGAGATATCCTTCACTCGACAAACGATGAATGTCCAATTCCCTCTTCTCTAGTTTGCAGGTTCCTCAAATAACCACAACACTTGCCTTTAGTTTGAATCCTCCTCTGGACTGCGCCTTTATGTTAATTTATACTTGGCTTTTCTATTATCATAACTGGAAACTCGTCCTGGATCGCTTTATATATTATTTATTCTTTTGGATTTTCCACAATTCGTTGATAAACACTTGTATCCGATTTATAATAGGTTCTTTTAAATTCAAAACCACTTTTATATTATTTTAAACTCGCTTTTCTTCTCTATTCATTCAGAGAATATAAAATCCTCTGTCTTTGTTTACAAGGACGAGTTGTAACCAATTAAACAAATTTTTCATTCTTTTGTCTTCTCTCTTGATCTTTCATATTTTTTTTAAAAATAAATCTCGTGAAAAGAGTATTCTTTTATGAATTTGTCAAATTGACATTCAATCCATAACCCCACAAATTACATTTAACTATGCACAAAACAAATAAGTCTAAAACTTCTTATAAATTAAACCTTTTAAACAATTCTGAACTACTTATAATTAAAAATTAACATAAGCAATAATCGTATCAATTTGATTGTGTTCTTCTTTCTTTCAGATTAAACAAAACTTCACAAACATGAAAATACAAACGATACAATGACAACCACATTATTTGAATTTTAAAAACAAGAAATTATAGCAATAATACGCAACCCTGAGTTTATAAGTTTGAATATAAAAACCTTACAGTCTTCACAAACCTCCAATCATAAATTGAATTGTAACAAGCATCCCAAAAAATTGCCTTCCAGGAATTACAATACTCCGGTCAAATCATACAACTCTGAATATCATAGCAATATAAATATTAATATACATTTAGTTGCCTTATCAGTCAATTAAAAAAACAAATATTTTGGAAAATATCTTCACCGATCGGGATTCGAACCCGAAACCTGTAGGTGTTTATCCTAATGCTCTACCAACTCAACTATCGAGTGCGGTAGGAACAGCGGTAGAATGTTACGATTTATAATCCCGCCGATTGTATCATTCAAAATGGCGACTGGGTGCCATTTTGAATTTTTTTTAAACAGAAAGGGGGGTCGAGTGACACCTCATTTGAAAGGTCTTTTAGTTCTGCGTCTGATCCTACAGCTTCAAAGAAAAATATTTAGTCATAACAAAATGGCGGATTTTAAACAAATGGACTCACTCAGTTAAAATTTTTTTGATTTTTTTATCCAGGGTCGAGCGACACCTCATTTTAAAGCTCTTTTAGTTCTGCGTCTGATCATACAGTTTCGAAGAAAAATATTCAGCCATAACAAAATGGCGGATTTTAAACAAATGGACTCACCCAATTCAAAATTGTTTTGATTTTTCTATCCAGTAGTACACTCTTTCATCTGCAGGACAAAAGTTTCCCAGAAATATCTTAGGTGGCTGGAAATAATATTGAAAACGTTATGTACCAACAAGACGGTGCGCGCTTGTTTCTGACTTTCTCAACGGACATTTTCTTGGAAGATGGATGTTAGGCGGGGCCTGTAGAATAGCCGGCTCGCTCCCCAGATTTAACTTCCTTAGATTTTTTTCTATGGGAATATCTGCAATCGAAAGTGTACAGAACCCGTCCAGAAACAATTGAAGAACTGGAGCAACGCATTACAAGTTAGCAGAAATATCACTCCAACAACTTATGAAAATGTAAGGCAGGAATTTTATAATCGACTTTTTATGTACCAAGAAGTGAATGGTGAACACTTCGAACACTTAATTTTATTAATTTAAGCTTTAATTCTTATTACTTAGTTATGGCTGAATATTTTTTTTGAAACCCTAGGATCAGACGCAGAACTAAAAGACCTTTCCAATGAGGTGTAACTCGACCCCCCTTTCTAAAAAGAAAAATTTTAAATGGCGCCCAGTCGCTATTTTGAATGATACAAAATTTTAATATGGGCTGAAAATAGTATTTAATTTCCCATTACAGCACACCAAATTTTGTGGTAAAACATCAAGTCGTTCAAAAGTTAGTTGGGGGGGGGGGAGCTACTGTATAGTCACAGTGTATAAATATTAATATAAACTTCGTGGCCTTTTCGGTCCATTGGAAAACCAAATGGTTTGGAAAATATCTTCCTTGATCGGGATTCGAACCGGTGTTTCTACCATACTCGATAGCTCAGTTAGTAGAGCATTAGGCTAGACACCTAGAGGTCTCGGGTTCGAATTCCCAAGAAAGATATTTTCTATAAAGTAATTTTACATTTATCGTATTTTTTTTAACTTTCAGAGAACTTATTGGTACTGGCAAGGGAGAAATTTTTTGATATTAATTCTTTGGAGTCTCTTAAAGCTACTTTAGCCAAACCGCCATTCGATAGAAGCTTGCTGAAGCATATCGATCAAGAAAATGAAGAATGCAAGTATTCAGCAATAACAAATAGTAATAAAAGGCATAAATAAATGTAATAATTTAAACACTAGTATGTGCGCAGTTAATTTAAGGTAATAATAAATTAATGCATTATTTCATCAAAAATCGTGTTCCGTATTTTTTAGCAATGAAATTCTTTCTTATCGTTTTATTGATAATAACTTATAATTTACTTATTAGTCTTAAATTTCTTATACAAATAAATGATATCGAGGGAGATTTGCGATATAAAAAAAGTGTTTTGTGCAAAAAATGTTCTATGTTAATATAAGTTCGAGTTTGACCTCTTTACTTGCCTACTTCTTAAGTTGTAATCGCTTTAGGACGTTTGGGCACTTCCCCCAGGCTGTCCTATTCTTTCGACAGCTATTGTTAATCACCGTATTTGCAAAAGTATAAATTTATCTAATGTTATATAAACAGCTGTTCAGGCCACTCCACTCGCTGTGACTTGTATCCCTGCTGTACAGGAACAGGCTTGTAAATAGTGAATACCCTGACATGGAAACATGTCGAAACAGGTATAAGGTTAAAATAAATAATTATTGTTAGAGTAATTAAATATTTTACTTAATATGAATACGAACTTCAACGATGTAAAGCTGGAAGTTATCAGGGCCGGATTAGCTATTAAGCAGAGTAAGCAGCTGCTTACAGCGGCAAATATGCAGGAGCGGCACAAATGAGAGAATCAATATAAAAGAGAAGGTATTTGTACTTTCATTTAGGTGAAAAATCATGTGTACATATGATAAATATTATTGTATAATGTCCACACACAGATTTAGACATGCTTTAATACATGCCTAATACACGCCAGTGAAAGAATATACAGGGTGTTAATGAAATGTAGGGACAAACTTCTAGGGCTTGCAAAACGCAACAAAGCAAACAACTTTTGTTAATAAATGTGTGGTCAAAAGTGTTTCCTTTAGAATATAGAGCCCCTTAAAGATTCTTTAAGAAGTACTTGAAAATAGGCAACCCAAATTGCATTTTCAATTATTTTGCACAGGTCACACGGAATTTTGAAAGAAAAAACGATCTAGACATACATGCATTCAAATAACGTCAATTTTGACACAATTCGATATTTCTGTGATATTTTTTGACTTTTCGTGCATTCGTTTCTTTCTGTGCCTTTTATAATTCGTTTTTTTCGTTCTGTGATTTTTGTGATAATTATTTTCATCGTTATTTTCGTTCTGTGTTTCGTATTTTTGTGTTATGGCGAATTATACTTTTGCCGAACAGCATGACATGATGTTCATGTATGGAGCTGCTTGAGGTAACGCACGCGAAGCTGCTCGCCTGTACCAAACACATTTTCCGAATAGGAATCATCCATCGCACAAGGCCTTTAGTGTAGTTTCACGTCGGCTGCGGGAGGAAGGTACATTCGTTGTCAAAAGACACAACTGTGGAGCTACCAGAACAAGACGAACGGTGGATTTTGAGGAAGAAGTTTTGGAGAGAGTGGCTGAAAATCCTTCTACTAGTTCAAGAGCCATCGCTCATGAAATGGGAGTGAACCATGTTTCAGTATGGGAGGTACTACATGAGCAGCAGCTACATCCGTACCATCCACAGAAGGTGCAAGCCATGGTTCAAGCTGATTTTCCCAGAAGGGTAGAATTTTGCCAGGAATTTCTGCGGCGGTGTAATGATAATCCAGAATTCCAAGTAAACGTTCTGTTTAGTGACGGGACATCTTTTACGAAAGAAGGAATATTCAACAGTAGAAACAGACACATTTAGGACGATGAAAATCCCCATGCTGTGGTTCAAAAAGGATACCAGCAAATATTTTCAGTGAACATTTGGGCCGGGATTGTTGGCGATAGACTCATTGGACCATATCTGCTACCCTAACGGTTAACAGGAGCAATATATTTAAATTTCTTGCGCCATGTCCTGCCTGAACTTTTGGAAGATGTTCCACCTCAAATGTGGCTGGAGCACGATGGTGCACCTGCTCATTTTTCGGCTAAAGTCAGGAAATTTGTAAATAACATCTTTCCCAACAGATGGATAGGTCGAGGAGGGCATGTGGCGTGGCCTCCACGTTCTCCTGATTTGACCCCACTTGATTTCTCTTTGTGGGGTCATGTTAAAACGTTAGTATTCTTGCTGCATGTGAAGAAGTTCAACAGACTCCTGGTATATTTGGAGCGGTGCGCAGGAATTTACTGCGTAGATGTGCTTCGTGTGTAGAAACTGGGGGGCGACAGTTTGAACATTTACTATAATTTTGTTAATTTTTGAATTAGTTATTATAAATTTTTCAAATAGTTGATTTTTGCTTTGTAATTTTGGTTCTTTCTATTGCTTAGTTTTTAAACATTTTGTTAATTAATTTATTTTAAATTTAATTTGAATTTGAGAAGTGGGAAAGAGGGCTTTATTTTTCCTATATTAATTTCCGTCGTTATGGAAACAAATAGTAGGTAGTAAATTGAGTTGCCTACATTTAGGCGCTTCTTAAAGAATCTTTGAGAAGCTCTATCCCTGAAAGGAAACACTTTTGACCACAAGTTTATTAACAAAAGTTGTTTGCTCTGTTGTGTTTTTTTTGCAAGCCCTAGAAGTTTGTTCCTACAATTCATTAACAACCTGTATAAGCTAAAATGTCGCAGGAAAAAATAGCGCCATCAAACATGTCGTATTTGAATAGTTTTTAAAATTTTTGTTTGCATATACATACAGTGTGTGGATAAAGTCTGGAGCAAATTTAATATCTCCCGATATATTATACTTCAGTAAAAACGGTCGGACAGTTAAACTTTAGTTTAATACACATATTAATTAATGAGTAAACGTCAAAATTAAAACAAAACTAAAAATTGCACACTAGATTTGTCCCAAAAAAGTTGTATTTGTGAGATATTGAATGGTTATCCATACATTATCGATCAATATTTGGCAAAAAAACAGTGCTCTGTATTCCTCTTGAAAAGAGCTTCCAAATGAGCCGTCACACGGCATACTGTTCCATTAAAAAAAAAATAAAGATCAAGTGACTACGCCGTGTCACGTGACCCTTTAGCAAAAGCAATACACTTAAAATGTGGCTGGGATAAAACTAAAGTTTAAGTGTCCGAGCGTTATATTGAAATATAATATTTCGGGAGATCAAACTTCTATCAAAATGCAACGTATTTGTACGGCTATGTTTTTTAGGTCGTTAATTTTGAGGCAGTATTTTTGACGGCAACATTTTTGTCGATGCTATTGTTGCTGGCAATATTTTTGACAGCGCTATTTTTGCCAGCCTCATTCTTAATAGGCGCTATTTTTGCTGGCGTCATTCTTGATAGGCGCTATTTTGCAGGCACTATTTTTACTGGTAACATTTTTACAATGCTATTTTTGCACATGACATTTTTACCGACGCTATTTTAGCCTGACAAGTTTATTGATAGACGCTATTTTTGGCGGAGTCGTCTTCGACCGCTGTTATTTTTGTTGCCGACATTTTTGACGTCGCTGTTTTTGCCAGCTTTATTCTTGATAAACTTGTAGGCGTTAGCTTTACCGGCGACGTATCTGACCAGCGCTGTTTTTGCCGGCATAATTCTTGATCTGCGTTGTTTTTACCGGTGACTTTTTCACGGCACTATTTTTGCCGGTGTCATTAATGACCGGCGCTATTTTTGCAGGCGATTTTTTTGCTGCGCAATTTTAACCGACGTTTTTTTTACCTGGGTTATTTTTGCAGGCGAAATTTTTGATCGGCGCTATTTTTACCGGCAACATTTGTAAGAACGCTATATTTGCCAGCGATAGTTTTGACAGTGCTATTTTTGCCAGCGTAACTCTTAATAGGCGCTGTTTTTGCCGGCGGCATATTTGACCGGCGCTATTTTTGCCGATTTTTCATAGGCGCTATTTTGCAGGCGCTATTTTTACCGGTAGCATTTTTTCTGTGCTATTTTTGCACATGACATTTTTACCAACGCTATTTTAGCCTGACAAGTTTATTGATAGGCGCTATTTTTGGCGGAGTCGTCTTCGGCCGCTGCTATTTTTGCTGCCGACATTTTTGACGGCGCTGTTTTTGCCAGCTTTATTCTTGATAGGCACTATATTTGTCGGCGTTAGCTTTACCGGCGACGTATCTGACCAGCGCTGTTTTTGCCGGCACAATTTTTGATATGCGCTATTTTTACCGGTGACTTTTTTACGGCACTATTTTTGCCGGTGTCATTATTGACCGGCCCTATTTTTGCAGGCGATTTTTTTGCTGTGCAATTTTACCGGCGTTATTTTTCACCTGGGCTATTTTTGCAGACGACTTTTTTGATCGGCGCTCTTTTTACCAGCGACATTTTTAAGAACGCTATATTTGTCGGCGATATTTTTGACAGCACTATTTTAGCCAGCGTCATTCTTAATAGGCGCTATTTTCCGGCGGCATATTTGACCGGCGCTATTTTTGACAATTCTTGATAGGCGCTATTTTGCAGGTGCTATTTTTACCGGTAACATTTTAAGGTGCTATATTTGCACATGACATTTTTACCGACGCTATTTTAGCCTGACAAGTTTATTGATGGGCGCTATTTTTGGCGGAGTTGTTTTCGACCGCCGCTATTTTTGCTGCCGACATTTTCGACGTCGCTATTTTTGCCAGCTTCATTTATGATAGGCGCTATACTTGTAGGCGTTAGCTTTACCGGCGAGGTATCTAACCGGCGCTATTGTTGCCGGCACAATTTTTGATATGCGTTATTTTTACCGGTGAACGTTTACGGCGTTATTTTTGCCGGTGTCATTATTGACCGGCGCTATTTTTGCAGGCGACATTTTTTACTACGCTATTTTGCCGGCGTTATTTTTCACCAGGGCTATTTTTGCAGGCGACATTTTTAATCGGCGCTATTTTTACCGGCGACATTTTTAAGAACGCTACTTTTGCCGGCGATATTTTTGACGGCGTTATTTCTGCTAGCGACATTAGTTTTATTTGGAGGGCATCTGCTAAAAACTGCTCCCTTCAGCTTAATCCTGCGTCCGCCGTTCATTCAGGAGTCTCTGGGTTCGATTCCCGGCCTGGCCGACTGTCCTGGTTCAAGTTCTCTCCGCGGTTTTCCTGAGCCAAAAGGTGAATACTGAGATAGTACTTTTCGCGGAACAACTTTATCAAAACTCCTTGTTTTAATCAATCTTTTCTCGGCTGAAGAAAGGCTTAGGACTCCAGTGCGGAGTCAGATGGACCCCTATAGCGGGCCGCCCTTTTACGGGGAATGAACCGACACCGATGGTTTTTTATTTACTTAGTTCTAAAGTTACATCGCTATTTCTAGCAAAAATAATTTTAAATTGTAAAATAAAACTAATGTCGCTAGCAAAAATAGCGCCGTCAAAAAGTCACCGGTAAAAATAGCGCATATCAAGAATTGTGCCGGTAAAAACAAAAATATTTGTGAAAATTTTAATGAAATTTTTGTTGTTTTTTACAACTGTTTTTGTAATTTTGTAAATATTGAAAACGTTTAAAAATTTTTGAAAACAAAATTTATTTTTCAATTTTTTTTAAATTAATAAAATAAAAGCATATTTTTTATAATTTTAATAATTTAGGAAATGTTTGAAAAATTTGTACATTTTAAAACAAAGTTTCCGATTTAGTTTTTAATTTCGGCACTGGAACATTACTGAAAAATATAATTTTTTGAAAATGTTTGCAATATTTCGGAAAATAAAAATCTTGAAAATTTTTGAGTTAGAAAAACAGTTTTAAGTGAGTTATGAATTATTTTATTTTAGTAGTATTATTTATAATTTTAACTAATCAATAATCAGTTAATACATGGATTACTCAGCAAAACTATACATTAGTGGGTTCGATTTCCGGCACGGCCGGCTGTCCTGGCTAAGGGTATTCCGTGGTTTTCCTGGGCCACAAGGTAAATGCTGAGACAGTACTATCTACGGAAATCCTAACTTATCTCAATTCCTTGCTTTAACACATCCGTTCTCGGATGAAAAGAAGCTTAGAACTCCGGTACGGACCTAAAATCTCCTATAACGGCCCGCCCCTTTGCGCAACAAATAAACGGACACCGATTTTTTTGGTTAGGGTTAAAGTAGGTTATTGTCTACAGAATTTTATCACATTTATCTTAACATCTATAAAAACAACGTAAATCACGTGTTTGGTGCAAGTGGTCTTGAGGTAGACTATTCGCTCACCAATGCGAGGATTCCGGGTTCAAATCCCATAAAGTTCTTTTCCTCAATTATTATTTTTTTTATTTATGTTTTCACATTATTATTAAAAACAAATTGATGGTATATTTTATTTTAATTATTTAAAATTGAACGGCATTAATATCATTGGCCATGTACAATACGATGTTTACAATACGTAATAAAATTTTTTCTGAAGTTTTGATCTAAAAAAATATTGTGATGTCAAGATTTTTCTCATAACTCAGACATTTTATCGGGATACTTTTCATGCAAATGAACATTTTTTATACACTTTGACTAAAGATTTTTTTTCTTCTGATTCGCATTTCTAGGATGTTGTCTAGGGCCGGCGGGTGGTCTAGTGGTTAAAGTCCCAGGCTTTGAAACTAGACTCCCAATGCCAGTTGGTTCGAGTCCACTGCTCGTCGGTAATTTTTCTGAACAAGTTAAATCCGACGGGTCTATGGATGGTGTATGTAGGTGTGTATGTTGTGTTGCATGTCTTCAGGGGTGGGGTGCATGTTAGACCGGTGTATAGCACTGAGTGTGCTGAGCCCGGGTAAGGGGGTGGGATGGGAATCATGGGGTCGTGCTCACACACGACTTCATGATTCTTTAAAAAAAAAAGGATGTTGTCTGGAAACATAATTTTTATTTGAACTTCAAACCTCTTCGTACTTTTTTGTTTAAAAAACTTACATTATACCTATGCAAAACTGAATCGAAAAATGCGGTAGAGTTGAATATATATTTTAATACGTCAACAAGCTTATTTTGTATTTACGAATTAGTATAGCAAGATGCAACTCTTGTCCGTTTAGAAGATTTTTAGCCCTGCAAGTGTAGCGTTGTTAAGAAATCCGCTCGGTTACAATTTCCTGTATTAATTATCTGTAATCTGCTTTACTCGATCGCATAATATATCGCATCAACGACTTATATTTCACCGAGCCGTTAGGTGTAAAATCTTATAAATTCGCTAGTAATGCTCAGAACTAATTCAAATCCCATTATGGCCTTGTCCGTTTTGAACCCCAAGTGACATGAAATATTACGTCATGATGTTTCCATTCAGTCTTGCAAACCGTAAACGAGCTAATTACGAAACATTAAGAATATATAGATACAAGGAAATGCATCATTATGTACAAGGTGTAGGCCTGAGGCGGTTTAAGAGTCAACAACATTTTATTCATAAAATAAACACGCCAAGTTCGCGTTCACCGCATTTTATTTCAACCGTTGCTGATTGCATACACTTCTTGAACGATTACATGGTTATGCTTATAACACATTTTTAATATTATTTCTTTTGGACAATTTTTTGAAAAAGTTAATGAAAGGAAAGTGACAAAATAGAAATGCATTAGAAATCAGTGCAACCGTGATTTTATTTCCGCATCTTTCAGTATGGAAATCCATTGTAATTAAAATAAGAAAAAACTCTATTTTAAGATTTTAATGGAAATACACGTTTTGGAATTATTATACAAACTAAAAAGTTTATAGTAGTATATACTAAATAGTCAGTTACTTTCAAACATTTTATTTGTCACACTTTCGTTTTTTGAAAACGTTCTAAAAATCATATTTTGGAAATTGTTCGGAGTTTTTGTTTTACTTAGGATAGGCTATTATACGTTTTCAAAGTTTACCAGCAAAACCCGCAGACTACGCCGTACGATTTTCTTAAAACCTATTTAAAAAAGTAATAAATGCGCTGCACCGAGATGTTAGGCATGTGCTTAATGCTTCCTGCAGTTTTCCAAACATTTCAAATATTAAGGAATTAAGCGATTGTGGAAAAATTACAGACTTTTATTTTATATTAGCCATCAATTTATTTTGCCACGCGTATGGTGATCTTTGAATACGTGTTTATGTGGCATCATCCTAACTCAACTTCAGCGGTACTAAAATATCAATAAACAAAGCCGTTCGAAAAAATAGCAAAAGTGAGCGCATTCATTATGAAGCCTCGATGTTTGACCGGCACATTGTTACTTCCAGGGCAATTCAAGAGTTTTACATTGTGAATACTTTGTATTAATAAGTAAAGGCCGGATTTATATGCACTAACAGTGTTGCCAGTTACAGTTATCCTGTTGCAGCAGAGAAAAACATATCTGGCAACACCTTTAATGAATATAACGTGGCTACTAAGTTGCGTGATGGATTAGTTGTATAAAGAGTTTGGTAAACTTTTAGATATTTGCACGTGTACTAATTGTTTTAGATAGCCAATCTATCACCCAACTTAGTGGCTACATTTATATGTACTAGCAATGGTGCCAGATATGTTTTTCTCTGTTACAACAGAATAAATGTAACTGGCAACACTGATACTGCATACAAATCCGGTTTATATTAATAAGTAAGTAGTCTTTAATGAGTTTTTTATTGGTGTGCTTTTACATTTCACTACTATTACGTATTAGCGTTCTATACAGCACAACTGATAAAAATCAAAACCTGATTTTGCAAAGCAATGCTTCTTCTGTCCGCCGAATCTGGTTTGTAAATGAAAACTAACATTAGATTGCGTTACAACCTCTACTAATGCAAACAAGCAGGGCCAAGCCAATTTTATTCTTCGCATCTAAAACTGTACTGCTCTGATACACACGAGTACATACGAATAAGCACCTTACATAATGGACACGTAGAATTGTGGTTTTTAGTAGCGGAGTCCAGTTGTGTCATCACAAAAGTTGAAACAGGTGGAAGGTCGCTTAATATACCGATATATGCCTTGTTAATTTCTGACACTTTTGGTATTGCGATCACGTAAACAAAATTTTGAGATGCTAACAGAAATATACGTTCTGGACCGGTATAAACCTAAAAAATGGAGGAAAATGCGAACGTGTATTTCTGCGCATGTGTCTCTATGTTTGTGTGTGTGGCGTGCACGTACGTAAGTAAGACATTTAAAGTCGGTGGCACTACATTCCAATGAGGAGTTTGGCCTGCAATGCGGTGAGTCAGGGCCACCGGACCATCGCTTCCGTTACCCAGCCGTCTCGCACTCTTATATGAAGTACGGGGTGGTGTGGTAAGTACCACACCTTAGACGGCTGCTTTACTTCCCTCGCCCCTCAAGGGGTTTGGTTCCCAATTTTTTAAAAAGCGACTGGGTAGGCCGCCCGCTAGGCATCCAATCTCGGATTTGACTCCAAGACCTTTCGCGTAGCATCCAAGTGCCCTAACCACTCTGTCACTTTGGAGCCAAATAAGACATTTAAAAGTTTCAAAAAAGATCCAAAGATATTGTCTTGCTTTTCGTAGTTCTGTAGGCCTAGGTAAACTGCTGGCAATGAAGTACCGGCAGTGGTCTAGTGCACGCACTAAACTTTAAGCAATAAAGGAGCGGTGGCGGTAATGTAGCGACAGTATATTCCTGCCAATAAAGTACCGGCCGTGGTCGGTATAATAGATATCTGAGACACGGCAGGGTAAACATGCTAACCTTGAGGACGGTTTGACTCGGTGCTAACTGAAACGTCACTAGATTTAACAGTACCGGCGATAAAGTCCTGTAAGTAGACTGCCCTCAATAAACCGCCGCCGGTGGTCTAGTAAACACTAAACTCCAAGCGATAAAGTACCTGTAGCGGTTATATGCCCATAGTATACTCTCAGAGGTTATCGGTAAAGTAGGTACCTGAGACACGGAAGGGTAAACGCGCCAACCTTGAAGGCGTTTGGAGTCTCTGCTAACTCGAACGTCACTAGATTTAACAAAAAGTGTCGACGGTAAAGTCCCCCCGTAGGTAGACTGTCGGCTATAAAATACAGGCAATAGTCTAGTACAAACACTAAACTCCACGCGATAAAGGAGATTAAAGTAGGTACCTGAGACACAGCAGGGTACGCTCGCTAACCTTGAAAGCGGTTTGAGTCTGTGCTAACTGAAACGTCACTAGATTTAACAAAAAGACTCGGCGATAAAGTTCCGCAGATAGACTGCCGGCAATAAAGTACCGATGGTGATCTAGTACACAAACTAAACTTCATAAAATAAAGTAGTTGTAGCAGTAATGCACAGTATACTCCCGTCGGTAAACTACCGGCGATGGTTGATAAGTAGATACCTGAGACACAGCAAGGTACACCCGATAACCCTGAAAGCGGTTTGAGTCCCTGCTTACTGAAACGTCACTACATTTAATAAATAGTTCCGACGATAAAGTCCGGTGGGTACACTGCCGGCAATAAAACACCGGCGGTGGTCTAATACACACACTAAACTCCTGGCGATAAAGTACCTGTGGCGGTAATGTACCGTTTGCTATACTCCTGGCGGTAAAGTACCGGCGGTGGTCGGGAAAGACGGAAACAGGTTAGGGTAATCACGCTACCTTGAAGATGGTTTGAATCAGTGCTAACTAAAACGTCACTAGATTTAACAGAAGGTCTTTGCGATAAGTCCCGTAGGTAGACTTCCGGCAATAAAGAACCGGCAGTGGTTTAGTACACACACTTAACTTCAGGCGGTAAGGGACCGGTGGCGGTAATGTACCCACAACATACTCCCGGCGGGTGGTAAAGTATCGGTGGTCGGAAGACTACGTACCTGAGACACAGCAAGTGTTTGAACCGGTTATCTCCCCCTACTGCTATAATTTCCTCTTATACAGAATTTTGTTTTTACAAACAATTTTCTCGTTACTAAAATAGATATTTTAAAAAGTGCTGTCGTGGCAGATTGTATTGCGGTCTTTGAACTCATTTGCTTTAAAAACTGCGTTTTTTGACAAAACGTAAATTTACTTTACGCAAAAGAAGCTAGCAGATCCATAAACATTTGTTTTGAAACTGTACTAACAAACGAAATTAAAAAACATTTTGAAAATTTTAAATAATTATTTTATACAACAAAGCAATGCGATCTTTTTAATTTCGTCATCTGGTACAGCTGGGGGGAAGGAGGGAGGAGCGGGGTAAAAAATCCTGAAAAAATATACTAGAAAGAAATCTTATAGAAACTTTTTTCGGAAAAAATCCTCCAACGTAGAAATCCTGAAAAAAATTCTTACGAAGAAGTCCTTGTAAAAATCCAGTCAAAACAATTTAGTAATTGATTTTCAGCTGTTTTAGAGTTTTAGTTTTGATGGATTTAAAAACTAAAATATGCACTTAAACGGAAAACGTTAATATTTTTAAATCGATGTTTGTTGTACATTCAATAATCTTGCATACTACGAGTTTCGTTGGCATTTTATCCAAAGAACTTTTATCCAAGAATTATTATCCGACAATTTGTATTCCATAGGACTGTTTTTCCGCAAAAGTAAACCAAAACAAGCATTTAGTGCTGCACGACTGCAGTACCTAATACACGTTATAATTACAAGACAATTACGTAGTATGCTAATCTCTGATTGGTCAACTAGAGCTAGTAAATCGGTGCACAGATCTTCCCATACTGGACATCTCGCGCTTATTCGGTTAGACCCGCTGCTAGCGGCTTTCGCTTTATCGCTTTGTAAACTTAGACTTTGTCGGAATCTTATAAAATATTGCGCTTTGTTTTGAAATAAAAAAAAAGATAATTGTTTTATTCAAATTAGTAACAATAAGTGGCGGTTCTGCAGCACCGCAGCTCCTATGGAATAGTCGTCACTGTAAATGTAAATGTGAATAATTGCGAAATTAAAAAAGGTATTAAAATTATTTATAGGAAAAGTGTTTTGATTTTTTTGGAGTTATTTATTAGTAGGTGTATCACGTGACTATTTCTATAAAACGTTGTATTTTCTAGGAAAATAAATTAGTATTATTATTAATATAATTAGAACCCAAGCAAAGTGTTTTGGCAATTTTCTTACATGATTACCAAATTCTTTATGCGGCTTAGGAATAAATTCCATTCGTCCAAACAATTCTTGCATATCTTTGTAAAAACGAAACGTAATTAAAAACGTGCGAAATCAATTTAATTCTTTCGAAAAAGCATCGTTAAGTGCACAGTATGTGTTAACAGTAATGCACACGCGTTTCATAAGAATTTATAAGCTATAAGTAATAAGATTTCTAAGTTGCGGGTCCTTTTTCCATGCTATGGTGGTATATTGCACTGTCCTTTTCATTTGTGCGTTACGCAATGACGGTTTGGCTCGAATTGAACAATACCATTCACGTCTCGAAAAATTGATCCACTTTTTGCTAAATCTGTGCAGATTTGTCTGTCGTTAAAATGGAAAAAAGGTGGAACAATACCTGGTAACGTTGCAATGGAACTTGCCGTTGGAATTGTTAGACCTAACTTTTGTGGTGGAATTTTTATAGGTTTTCATTAAATTGGGTTTGGAAAATTAAATTGAATATAGAATACTACTAATACCACTTAGCTCGATGCGTATAGTATAAATTTTTTATAATAACGTAAATTTTTTCGTTTAAAAAAGAACACGTCAATTAATAGAAATTCAGATGGTATACAGGGTGTTTCCTATAAGTACGTGTAGAAAATTCACTGGCATTTCCCATGGTTTGTTTTAAGACAAAAAGTTTTTATCAGCATGTGTCCTTAGTTTTTGAAATATTTCATAGATGATGTTGAGAGAAAACATCGTACATTTTGAAAATTTAAAAAACCTTATGGGATATTAATTTCTAATAAGGTGTGCGCACATACAGCGCCAAGGACTGTTTTTTTTTGTAACAGTAAAACATTTTTCAATTTACTAGCGGCGTACGTATGAGTCGCCTTAGCACGATTAAATATGAAAAAGGATACGCCACTGCATTTTTGTTAGTTTTGATTTTTATATACAGTGTGTAAATTAAGTAACGCATAAATTCATTTATTCAGCTATTAGCAATTTTTGAGAAAAATGCTGGGACAGGTCAATTTTTATTTTCATTTTGGCACATTTTTTATAAAACTTTTTTTTTGTAAACTTCAAAATGGCGGCCGTGCGCCATCTTGGAAAACAATTTTAAATAGAAAGGGGGGTCTTGAGACGGCTCATTTTAAAGCTATTACTGAGGAGAGTAGAGGTGCAAATTTTTAAATATTTTTATCCACCCAAAACAAAATGGCGGCCTGTCAAAACTTTACTTAATTTATGCGTTACTTAATTTACACACTGTATTTCTTGATAAAAATCAAACAAATGAAACCAGATGCTTGGCAACCCAAAGATCTCCCGATTTAAATCGTTGAGATTTTTTCTTGTGGGGTCACCTAAAGTCTCTGGTTTACAGCGTGCAAATCTAAAATAAGGAACAACTTAGGAAACGCATCATAGCTGAATGTTAAACCAAAAGTAACAGATCAGTCATTTTTGAACTTGTACGTAATTCAATAAGACTGAGAGCTGAGGCGTGCATCATGTCTGAAGGTGGTCATTTCAAAAGTTTCTTTGATTTTTTATTCCCATGTGTTTCTTAAAAACCTTGTTTTCTCGTAATTTGAATTTAATTGCTGTTTCAATACGTACATGAACTCCGTAGTTTTAACAAATGGACTACGTATGGATGTTCGGAGGATGTCCTCAGAATATTGTATAGAAAATATTTTTTTATGATTTTAAACCGAAAACAAAAGTAGATATGGTTCTTGGTATAATTTTTTTTAACGTAGTTTAAAAATTTTAAGAAGACAATTAATTGTGTTGGTGTCCTAATCTGCGAATTTTTGATTGCCGCCTTCTAAGAATTTTCGAAAAATTTATGCTTTGATCAATTTACCATTTTAGAGCTATAGATGAGCTAAGAGTACAATATGGTTGGTGTATCAATTTGATAATTTCTTTTACATCATTTTGTATAAATTCCAATTTTTTTTTACAAAGATTAGTTCTTAATGATATCCATACAGGATGCTTTATATACATCCGTAGCAGGATGTTTCATGGACATCCATCAAGGATGTTAGAGAACGAACGTAATTGTTACAAATGGACTACGCATGGATGTCCATAGGATGTCCTCATAATCTTAAATAACAGTTTTATAAAAATCCATGAAGGATGCTTATAACAAATCTTATGCACATTCTTGTACTATATGGATTTGGACCTCGAAACCCCCAAAACTGTAGTTTTAAAATATGTCGATGTGTCTGCGTCTGTGTGTTAGGCGTTGGGTACTACTGAACTAATTTTGATGATAATTGATACATCCGGATACAACGATCAATTTTTGGACCAGAAAGTTTTTTTATGATTTCAAATCGAAAACGGAAGTTAATATGTTTTTTTGGTACAATTTTTTTTGAAAACGGGATTTTAAAGTTCCAGAAGAGAATTAATGGTGTTGGTGTCCTAATCTGCTAATTGTGTATGCTGCCCTCTAATAACTTTAGAAAAATTTAAGTTTTGCCCCAATTTACCATTTTAGAGCTACAGATGTGCTAAGAGTACAATATGGTTGGTGTATCAATCCGCTAATTTACATATTATTTTTTGCAAAAATTCTTGGTTATTGTTTTTTACAAAAATTAATTCTGAATGATATCCATACAGGATGTTGTATGTACATCCGTAGGAGGATTTTTCGTAGACATTTATTAAAAATGTCTAAAGAACGTCCGTAGTTGTACCAAATGGACTACGTATGGATGTCCGTAGGATGTCCTCAAAATTTTTTTCTTCTTAGGTTCTTCTACCTTAGGTTCCGGAGGCACTGCAGTCTAAAAGGTTTATTGTGCACAACCTGGTAACTAGTCACACCCAGTGCGTGATCTCGATTCCCTGCAGCAAGGCGTTCAGTTCTCTCACATGGTGTTCATTAAAGTCCTTCGGTTCCATCTGTAGATCCCCGAATATATTTTGAATAAGTGGATTATCTTGAAAAATGAAATACCTTTTGAAAATTTAAAAATTCTGAAATTGTTTAAATTTCTTTAAATTTTTCAAATTTTGTATTTATTTAATTTTAATAATATTGTAATTTCACAAATTTGTACAATTTAGGAAATTTAAATTTTTTTAAACTTTAAAAACATGATAACTGTTTAAACATTTGGAACATTTTAAAATATTTGTTTTGAATATGTTAAAAAAGTTATAAAATTTTTGAAAATTTTAAAATTTTCTATTTTCGGTATTACCTATTTGCAAACAATTGGAATAAGGATTGTATATTGTTTACAAGAACTGCGATTACTTATTTAGTTTGGGTTTCTAGAGTTTTAAAGTAAAAAGGTATCGATAATCCATAACATGCTATCTGCCACGCAATCTTTCTCGCATTTATTGAAATTTTTAAAAATATTTTGAAAATTTGATAATTTTGACATTTTTGGCAATTCTATGAAAATTAAAAAACTTTTTTAAAGTTTTGGAAATTTTGGGAAACAATTTTGTAAATTTTCAAAACTCTTTTATTTTTGGAAAAAAAGTGTTTGAAAAAATATATATTTTTTAATTATCAAATATTGTTTTAAACTTTGAAAATTAGAAAATTTTTAAAATATAATCGTTTTTCAAATTTTGTGTTTCAAAGTTCGAAACAATATTTGATAGTCCAGAAATTTGAATTATCGAATAATTTAAACTTTGAAATTTAAAAATATTTTTGAAAATTAATAAGTTTTGAAATTTTTAAAATTTTGAAAACTAATTTTTAAGAAACTGCAAAAAAACATTTAAATGAATCATTTTTTGGTAATTTTTGATACTCTATCAATTTTCAAACATTTTTCAAACATTTTACAATTTAGGAAATTGAATTTTTTTTTAACTTTAAAAACTATGACTGGTTAAATGTGGAACATTTTAAAATTTTCAAAAATTCATTTAGTATGTTGAATATGTTTCGAATTTTTTAAACTGGAAATTACATTGAAAATTTTGAATTATCAAACAATTTTTTAAATTTTGAAAAGTATACTATAAATATAACATTAAAGGGGAATTACACTAGTAACGCCCTCTATGATGTGCGGCGAGGAAAAGTTGCTAAGCAACAAACCGGCAAAGTTGCGATCGGCGCACCGGCATCTAAGCACAAAACACAGAAACGCCCGTGTGGCAAGAAATAAGAAAGAAGAGATTTGGTTTCAGTTATATCGCAAATTTTGCCGGTTTGTTGCTTTGCAACTTTTTCTCGCCGCACATCATACAGGGCATTACTAGTGTAATTCCCCTTTAATGTTATACTTTCTGGCATATATCTGCTTGTTTGCTTTTGGTTTCAATTATGGTTAGAATTATGTCCACCTGATGAGTTCAAATAAGAACGAAACATGTAGTGGTCTGTTCTAGCCATAATTGAAACCAAATCTCTTCTTTCTTATACTATAAATAGTTCAAATTTTTAAATATTTTTAAATTTTCAAACAGGTGGAAACTAAAAATATTTTTACAATTTTGAATTATCGAAAATTCTTTTACCCTTTGAAACTTAAAAATTTTGAAATGTGGATAATATCGAAAAATGAATTATTAAAAATTTTAATATTAGAAATTATTTAAATTTTTTTATATTTATTTAAATTTTGTATTTATTTAATTTTAAAAGTGCTGTAATTTTATAAAAAATTTTAATTTAGAAAATTTAATTTTTTTTGAAGTTTGATAACTGGATGAAAATTTTAAACATTTTAAAATTTTCAAAAATATGTTGAATATATAAAAAAATTATGACATTTTGAAAAGTAAGAAATTTTGAAAAATTTGTTAATTTTTTTGAATATGAAAAAATATGAAATTTTTATAATCTTGAATGTTTTGAAAACCGAAAATTTTAAAAACTCATAGAAAATATTTAAAAAATAAAATATTCTTTAAACATTTTGAAAATTTTAAAATATTGACGTTTTGAAAATTTTTACAAATTTTTGAAAATTTTCGTTTTTCAAAAATATTGAAATTTGGAAACGTTTTGGAATTTTTGGAAATTTCTCCATATTTTCAGTACCTAATGAAAATTTAATAATTTTTTTTAAATTTTGAAATTTTTGAAAATCGTGAACATTTTTGTTTTCAATCAATATTCATTTGTTAAAATCTAAAATAGTTTAAGAGACTGCATGAGAATAAGAAAAATTATTCCTATTACTTGTGGTTCAATTCTGAGCTTTATAATATTAGTTTTAAATAAGTTTCGATGCGGCCCTGATGACAATTATTAACGGTTTACGTGCTGCAAAAAAAAATCAATCTACTCGTCTTCATTAATCCGGTGCGCGTGTAAAGAGACGGTACATCAAACTTTAATATAAATATTTCTCACGGCTCTGAAACATGTGGTACCGAGTTTTATCACTTGTACCAAGCATATTTCACATGTGTTGTGGCTTCATGAACAGAAATATCAAATCTGCAGCAGCGTTCGAAATGACACCCGGATGAACCTAAAACGTACTATTTCTATCTCGATTTCTCGGTACAATTTTTGCTAGTGCTGCGTCTTTACCACACGCTAGTAATTATAACATACAATATGACCTTAATTGAAACATAATTAAAGTTCCTGAAAACTTAGACCTGAAGCCAATAGCAGTGAAACTGCACACAGCCATTGCGCGTAAAATGCTTGATATAGCAATAAATAATGAATAATTTATTTTATGTATCGTCTAATTACGAAAATATGTGACATAAATACTTGTTGACTAGCTTTCAGGCAAAGAAAAGTGTAACAAACGGAAAATATAAGGAACGAGCAGGATATTTAATTAGGTAGTAATGAAATGCTGCAGATATTGATTAATTTATAATGCGCGAAAAAGTAAAAAATAAAACTAAATTTTAACAGTGTATACAGCCTGAGTCAAAAGATACAGGTTTTAATATATTTCTCGCGTTAATTTTAACTCATTTTTGGTAACACTGAAGTAGTCGGAAATGCTCGGGTGTTTTCGGGAATCGGCGCTCTTAACATGATATTCTTAGCCTGTTTTCAGATGTTTTGTAGTGGCGTCCTTTTGTAAATTTAATTTTTTATTTTGACGTTCTTATTTACTGTTGCTGTGAAGTGTTGTAAACATGGATAGTTTTGGATAAAACTCGTTAAGTGGTATATCATAAATTTTTTGAGAATATGTACATTGTTTTGGTTTAAAATTTTAGTTCATATAACCTATCAAACACGATACAATTTTAATGTAAACATATATTTACGTATTTTACTGAATATGTTAGCATGTTATTATTATATTTATTATAGGTGTACACTAAAACTACAGTCGGTCATGATTTCAACTATGATTTGAACACTCGCGATTCAAGTTGGTTGACATTGACATTGTTATCAACGGTCACCGTCGACGTTTCTCGTATTTTGCTTTTTGCTTGCAGACATCAGTTATAAACGCGTTAATTTAAGACTTAAGAGCGACTATCCGAAGCTACTGTGGGTTTAATCACTTATTTAAACAGGACCATGCAGTTTATTCAGTATAAAACAAAACTGATTCATTTGTTTTTTGAAAGGGGAAGTTTGTGATTGGTTCAATGAAGTGTGAGTGGTATAGCCATAAGATAGTGGTAACACCATTTAATTCCCAACAAAAAATCAAAATAATTTTTTTTGTAAATGCCATAGTTTTTGAGAAGAAAAATAATTTCATAGATATTGTCATAAAGCCCGCGCGCTCATAGTCCACACGCACGTAAGGGAATTGTGGCGCGCGATGGAAAACAAATGAAGTTGGCAGGTGTGTTATTCAGTTTTATTACATAAATGTCATCTTTTCACCACATTAAAAAGATGTAAGATGTGACATTGACGTAATAACACTGAATAACACACTTGTCATTTGTTTTCCACCGCGCGCCAGGGTTTTCTTATTTGCGTGTGGACCATGACCCGTGAGGGGTTGCTAGTCCCCCATCGGGCGCCTCCCCAGGTGGCGGGTCGTGGAAGGCCCTCTAAATATGGAGGTTATCGGGGAAATAAAATACAGGGGCGGACGAAAACTAGCACAAACTCGAGGGCAGAAGAGAATACATAATTCCAACCGCCAAGATAGGAAGATAGAGTAAATACGGCACAAAATGCACATTAAGTGTCAATCAGGTAGACTACCACTCATTCATCCCCATGCAGGGCTAGCACGGTGACTCATTATGTTTTATGCAAAATGTTGAAGAGTTTAAGTCTGACGACATAGATGGTCATGTCACACGCGTTCAAGTGTGGATATCGGCTAACTTATTTAACGAAATAAATTCAAAGGGTTTAAGTCTGACGACTAAGCCTCACCTGTACAAGTGCGGATATTGGTTAAATGTTTTACTTAAACATTTAGAAAATTGAAGTGTGGCCACATAGACAGCAGCCAAGCCACACCTATGAGATGGTGGATATCGGTTAAATGTCGGTAAATTTGACGACATAAATGGCTAAGCCACAACTGTACAAGTGCAAGTATTGGTTAAATGTCTTATGAAGTCTGACCACATAGATGGCCAAGACGCACCTATATAAGTGCGGATTCAGGTGAAATGTTTTCCGCAAAAACTTAAAAGGTTGAAGCGTCGCGACATGAATGGCCAAGCCACACTCATGCAAAAGTGGATATCCGTTAAATGTTTTATTTTAAATTTTAAAGGATTTAAGTCTGACGACAATGATGGTCATGTCACACCCGTTTAAATGTAGATATCGGTTTACTTGTTTTACGCAAATGTTTAAAAAGTTTAAGTCTTACGGCATACCTAAGCCACACCTGTACAAGTAGAAAAATTGTTTTGAAGTCCGACAACAAAGATGGTCAAGACGCAACTCTCTAGGTACGAATATTGGTTAAAAAAAAGGTGTAGTGACATGGATGGCCACTTATTTTACTTAACTTATTTTACGCAAATCGGTGGATACAGGTTAAATGTTTTATATAAAACTTTAAAGGGTTAACGACCGATGGACATAGATGGTCACACCCGTTCAAGTGCCGATATCACCAAACTTATTTTAAGCAAAAATTTAAAGGGTTTTAATCTGCAGACATACAAGTGCGAATATTGGTTAGACATTTAACGCAAATAATATAAAAGGTTAAAGTGTGGCGACATAGATGGCCAAGCCACACCCATGCAAGTGTAGATATCAGTTAAATGTTCTATGCAAAATTTTAAAGGGATTAAGTCTGACGATCAAATGGCAATATCACACCCGTTCAAGTATGGATATCGGCGAACTTATTCTACACACAAACTTAAAGTTTACGTCTGACTACATACATGGCTAAACCAAACATGTACAAGTACAAATATTGGTTAAATGTCTTATGAAGTCTGACAACATAGATGGCCAAGACGCACCTATATAAGTGCGGATTCAGGTTAAATGTTTTACGCAAAAACTTCAAAGGTTAAAGCATCGCGACATGAATGTCCAAGCCACACCCATGCAAAAGTGGATACCCGTTAAATGTTTTATTTAAAATTTTTAAGGATTTAAATTTGACGGCAATGATGGTCATGTCACACCCGTTCAAATGTAGATATCGGCTTACCTGTTTTAGGCAAATATTTAAAAGGTTTAAGTCTGACGACATTGATGGCTAAGCCACACCTGTACAAGTACGGAAATTGGTTAAACGTTTTGTAACGTCGGACAACATAAGACGCACCTCTCTAAGTGCGAATATGGGTTAAATGTTTTACGCGAAAATTTAAAAGGTTGATGTGTAGTGACATGAATGGCCACTTATTTTACTTAACTTATTTTACGCAAATTGGTGGATATAGGTTAAATGTTTTATGCGAAACTTTAAAAAGTTAACGACCGATGACATAGATGGTCATTTTACACCTGTTCAAGTGCAGACATCACGTAACTTATTTTAAGCAAAAATTTAAAGGTTTTTAATCTGACGACATACATGGCTAAGCCATGCCTGTACAAGTGCGGATATTGGTTAAACGTTTTGTGACGTCGGACAACATAAGACGCACCTCTCTAAGCGCGAATATGGGTTAAATGTTTTAAGCGAAAATTTAAAAGGTTGAGGTGTAGTGACATGAATGGCCACTTATTTTACTTAACTTATTTTACGCAAATCGGTGGATATAGGTTAAATGTTTTATGCAAAACTTTAAAAAGTTAAGGACCGATGACATAGATGGTCATGTCACACCTGTTCAAGTGGGACATCACGTAACTTATTTTAAGCAAAAATGTAAAGGGTTTTAATCTGACGACATACATGGCCAAGCCACACCTGTACGAGTGCGGATATTGGTTAAACATTTAACGCAAATAATTTAAAAGGTTAAAGTTAAACACCCATGCAAGTGTAGATATCGGTTAAATGTTTTATGCAAAATTTTAAAAGGATTAAGTCTGACGACACAAATGGCAATATCACACCCGGTCAAGTATGGATATCGGCGAACTTATTTTACACAAAAAGTGTGACGTCTGACTACATAAAATGTTTTATGAGGTCTGACAGCATAGATGGTCAAGACGCTCCTATCCTAGCACAGATATCGGTTAAATGTTTTATGCAAAATTTTAAAGAATTTAAGTTTGACGACATAGATGGTCATGTCACATCCCTTCAAGTGTAGATATATGTTTTATGCAAAATTTTGAAAGAGTTTAAGTCTGACGACATAGAAGGTAATATCACACTCGTTCAAGTGTGGATATTGGCTAATTTAGTTTACGCAAAAATTTAAAGGATTTAAGTCTGACGACATAGGTGGCTGAGCCACACCTGTACAAGTGCGTAATTGGTTAAGTGTTTTATGAAGTCTGGCAGCATAGACGGCCAAGACGCATCTATCCAAGTGCACGCAAAAATTTAAAACGTTGAAATGTGGCGACGCCACACCCATGCAAGTGCAAGTTAAATGTTTTACCCAAAAATTTAAACAATTTTGTTGTATGAGGCTTGGCGCCTCATGTTGATCTCACTTTTGTAAAAAGAATGTAATTTTTAGTTCTAAGAATTTGTTGAATGAGCTGATACTTAATCATACTGGTTTTTAGGTAACAACTCAGCCAGATATCGAGTATAAATTTTACAACGATTTTTATAGGAACGTGATGATGACCTACAGCAGTATTATAATCGTATTCAGGAAGATGGAGCAGCACCTCGCTGTACACAGAAAACGATGGCAAATAAATAAGTAATAATGGATGCGTTTAAGCAAATGACGGTTTATTGTGAGGTTATGCAAGATAAAAATAAAAAATTTAACAGTCGCCAACTTGACCCTTTTTTAACAATACTTTCCTGTTTTCACTTGTTTTGTCATGTCAGCATTAGAACAAAGCCTACGTAATGTTACGCAAGCGTCCGTTATAATGTCACATTGTCGTTAGGAGCTACAAATTTACTTTAATTCAAATACATTTCTGACGCAGCTCTCATCTCATGTTTTAGCAACGAGAAAACTTGTGAGATTTGAATGGTCACGATCATGACAAGGGTGTAAATTTGGCAATGGACTAGAATAGTTTTTGATAGGTCATATATTCCAAGCTTGAACGGAGCAGATGTTACATTGCGGTGGTCACTTGGGGTTACACTTTTATATTAAAAGAAGATTCTCAAAATGTTTTTCTCTGCACACTCTTTGTTGCATTCGAAATTTCTTTTTTAATTTTTTATTGTAACAAATAATAATAAACAGAAGTACTGTAGAAATAATACCACGCTTTTGTGTAAAGAAAATAAGAAAAAGAAAAGGGTTTTGAAGCAAATTTACTGTTAAGGGTCACTGGAAACTGACCATTGTCCAAAAAACTCCCATCTCTCATAATCTACTCTCGTGGAATTCATAACAGGGCCTTCAATATTAGATAACCTACATCCGTGCTCAACAGATACGTTTTAAAAATCCTGCAGAAAAATAGGGGTTGCTTTCAGCTAAAAAAATGCATCAAATATCCAGGTTAATAAAATTTTTTGAACCTCATTAGTTGTCGTATTTCTTAAAATTCTATAATTAAACACAAACTTATTTTTTTCACCGGCTTCGTACAAATTTTCTCAATTATAACAGTGACTCAGTATCTGAGCTGGTTCTTAATGATTTTTCTCATTTCTAGCCGTCCATTAAGGAAGGGAAAATACGCTTAGAAAACGAGAATCGTTAGTTGATGATACAAATGCATCCACCCTAAACTTATGTCTTAATAGTGTGCAGAAACTTCCTTCTCTGAATAATTTGCAAAAATAGTGGAGGAAAAAGTAATTAAAATTAAGAGGATGGACAAACATCTGTTCTTTGTTATTTATTACTCCTACTTTTGCGGACATTGAAATAAAACAGTCCTGGATTATTTTTTAATTGAAGTTGCGGGAAGGATGGAATGGTTTTTTAATATCAGCAACGCTCTTACGTTTTAATTGTTATTAATAGTTTCAAAGTTATTTTTTTGGTTCTTAACTGAAAATCTGTTGGATGTCTGTCAGCATATGCACTTGAAGTAACGTAGAATAAGAACAACCTTTTAAAAGGAAGAAAATTAAAAGTTTTGTACTAAACTAAAATAGCAAAAACATATGAATAAAAATTCAACTTACAATATGAAATTATGGTAGGAATCGTTTTATAAATAAAAGGATTGTGAAGAAAATGTATAGAAAAATTGAAATAATTTTCAAAAAAAGTTTTATAGCTTTGTGATTAATATAGCGCTACCAAGGAAAGTCTTGAAAAGCTGTCGGCAACCGCCACGAGAGCATTTATAGAAATTTTAAAAATTTTGAAAATTTATCAACACTTTGACAGTTTTATGAATATTTAGAAAATTTTTATTATTCTGGAGAAATTTTTAAAGTTATTTTATGCTGGATATTTTTTTAAATTTAACAACTATCGTGTTTTTAATTTTTGGAAAATTTTGAATTTTATGAAATTAAATTAAATTATTATAAATTTTAAATTTTGGGAATTTTTAAAAAAATTTAAAAATTTTTAGTATTTAATATTTTGAAGTACTATATCATAATTTTGAAAATTTTTGGAATTTTTGAAATTTATTAATTTGAATTTTTTTTAATTATAATAGTTTTTAGTATTTAAAAAAAATTTGCATAAGGAAAATGTTGAAAGTTAACAAACTTTTAAAAAATGATTTTATTATCAAATTTTTGTGCTGTTTCTTATTAATACATTTATATTTATAATAACAAAAACATTTGCAATTATGTATGTACTAAATCCGCAACTGTCTCACCATTATACGAGCAACAGACCCACTACTAGAAGCCAGCTCTTTGCCCGCTGCTACTCACATGCGTGGCGCGCTTTTCAGTTTTCTCGCAGGTTTATATAAATATTTACAATCTAAAGGAATATGTCGGGAACTTGAAATATCAAGTAAAGCTGATTGCTACGGGGTTTAAGCTGGATTTAGTTTATTTATGAATTGAACATTCCAGAACTAACTCTAAGCTGTACTGCTATTCATTTTAAGTGTTATTTCCAAGAAACAGTAATCTTCTCTATAGTAAACTTTAGAAACAAAATCAGTATTTGAATTCGCAATAATATTACAAACGAACTCTCGAATTATTCTAATTTGTAAAAAGATCAGCAACAGCAATCGGTAAAGTCTAACCTTCGGTTTGAATAAACAATTTAAAAATTTTGCCGATTCTCGGAAAGGTATTCAAGTTTGTAATTCACGGGTGAGCGGTAAAGTTTAATTTTTTGACGATATCTCAGTGAAATATTGCAAACAAACTAAGATCGCTCCATTATTCAAATCGAATTTTCGGTTTGAATAAAGATTCAAAGTCTTAGATGGGTTCTTTGGAATTATAACAAACGAACTTTGATTTCTCCAATGTTCATGTTTTAATAAGACTGCAGCAAGAGAGCTAGCGAGCTCTTTGTTTATCACCAAATTTCTTCGTCGTGTAATAAATTTATTAATACATTTATATTTACAATAACAAAAGCATTTGTAGTTATTTATGTATTAAATCCGTAACTGTCTCACCATTACGCAAGTAACAGACCCCACTACAACAAGCCAGCTCTGTGCCCGCTGCTACTTTCATGCGTGGATCGCACGCCACGGGTTCAGCTAGTTCATAGTATATGTAAGTATTACATCAGTATATGTGCTTTAAAGGTAAAAACTGGTTACGACTTGCTGACGTTTTTACACTACCATTTTGTATTATTTCGTACTTATGAGGTAATTTTCTATTTCCTTTGGAAGCTGCGTTTTCGTTTTTATTAATCTATATCAAAATTTTATTACTAAATTGAAGTTTTGCTTAGCCCTTGTTGGATGTACTAGACTTGTCCATATTTTTAAATATTCCATTTCATTATCGACTGATTCTGCAATATATTTATCAGGTAGGTAATACTGCAAATACGCCACGTTAACAGATAACAGCTAACTTCGAATTCATCCCAAGTTCTGAATTTAAAAGTCAGTATGCATCGAGATCTCGTAAAGTACGTACAAGGCTATTAAGGAGGCAGAATATAATGAGGTTTTAACAACATGCAAATCAAAATAAGGTATTTAACTTAACCTAAATATTTTATGTACAAGAAATAAACAATAATTACGCGTGTGACCGCATTCTGTGCGGCATCAGCAGCTTTGGACACGGACTGATGTAGAATCTCTGGGTTTTGACCCTAAATTAAAAATAAACAAAATACAATTAACGTATGGTAAATGAACCTCCACGATTTAAAACAATAATAATAACAAAGATAAGCATAATTATATCGTAATAAAGTTCAACAACGCAATTTGTGGGCTATTTTAAGCATTCAATTGATAAGACTATCTTTTACTTTTATACAATGTTGTTTACATTTTAATAAACATATGACGTTGTGGGCTGCTTAACTTAGAAGAACATTTTTTCGTCGAAAATTAATAAAACAAAAAACCTTTTTTTAGTTTCACGAAACTTATTTCGCTTTGTTGATCACAAGGCCGAAAGCAAGTTTAGGAAGACTAAGTTTAAATTCTAAATGAATATTCCGTGAACTTTAAATATTAAGTAAAATTGATTGCTATGGGGTTTAAACTAAGTTTATTTTATAAATTGCGATTTACAGCACTAAGGCTTAGGTGTATTGCTATTAAATCTAAGTATTCTACTCAAGGAACAGTGATCTTCTCTATAGTTCACTTTAGAAACAACCTCTGTTTTTTCTCGCCAGTTTCTACAGCCTGATTTCTTACGCCACCATTCTCATATGGGAAGATTCAGCAAAAACTCATTTTAGCGCCAATACATGTAATAAAAATAAAATAAAAGTTAAGCATCACGTGGACTTCCACTCATATAGTACTTGACAAAAGTGACTTTGTAATACCGTACCACAGAATCAAAGCAACCCAACATAGCATCTACCACAAGTGTATTAAAATCTACAATAAACTACCTGAAAATATAAAACAATTACCAGTCTGTAAAGTTAAGCAAAACTTGAAACTTGTTCTTACTGATAAAGGCTATTACTAAGTTGGCGATTAGCAGATTACATCATAGAACGTGTATTGTCTACTGTGAGCAATGTAATTGTCTGATTGATATATTTATCTATGTAAGTTGTCTTTATTTATTTTTATATTATATTTGTTACATGTACTTGTACAATGTTTTGACGAGTGCAATAAGATGTACTCTTTCTAACACCAAAAATTAATTGTTACTATTTCTTATTACTATTACTAGTATTTCGTTTCTTAATAATACTAGCAACGAACTGCGAACGCTCAATTATTCAAATTTCAAAGTTTCTGGCGAGATTTCGGTAAACTATTGCAAACAAACTATGATCGCTCCATTATTCAAATTTGCGATATACAGTGCTTTCATTTCAAAACTATCCACCCTCAATAACTATCGATTTTGAGTAAATTGGATTTAAACAAAAAAACACGTTGGTTTGGATATAGAGAGGGAAGATTAAAACCCCTACTTTGAAATTTAAAATAACACTACCTACCTTGTGATACATCATTTTAAAGGTGTAAAAAATCCTCATCTACCCACTTTAAAAAATTTGGATTAAGTCGATACGGTCAGGAGTGAATTTTCGAAAATTGTAATATTGCTAAAACTAAATTATTTGTGGCTTCATCTTAAAAAATTTTACCCTAACTTAAAACGGATTGACTGAATCCAAATTTTTTAAGGTGAGAAGATGAGGATTTGTCCCACCTTAAAAATGATGTATCACAAGGTAAGTAGTGCTATGGAGTATTTTTGGAGATAAAATATTTTTAACTCTACCTGGTAAACGGATTGAATGAATTCAATTTTTTTAACGTGGGTAGATAAGGATTTTTTCCACTTTTAAAATGATGTATCACAAGGTAGGGGTGCTATTTGAAATTTCAAAGTAGGAGTGGCTGGGACTGAGGGATGAAACTTAAAGTGTAATCAATATTGGTTTTAAACTTTTCCTTCCATATCTAAATCGACGTTTTTTTTGTTTAAATCAAATTCGTTCGATCGTTATTGAGGCTGGCTAGTTTTGAAATGAAAACACTGTATTTAGAACGAGCAGGCAGTAATGTGCAACTTTCGGTTTGAATAAAGATTTAAAGTTTTTGACGAGTTCCCTGGAATGATTACAGACAAACTTCGATTTCTCCAATATTCAAGTTGGTAATAAGACTGAAACAGGAAGGCTGGTGAGCTTTGTGGAGTTCAGATAAAGAATTTTCTACATTCCCACTAAGAAGCGCGTTTTTAAACTAAGAAAAATAATTTATACTACCCAAAACAAGTTCGTTATAAGTGTTGTAGTTGTATAACGATTTTCTTCTCGGTAAACACTCCAGGTTGATTTTGAAGCAATTCTTGAATTTACTGCTTGCTTTTTTGGTAGCTTTAATAAGTTTTACTTTTAAATACCCCGAAGATGGTCAAGTAAACTGGCCTGCATATGTTCTTCAATAGAAACAGGACGGGACTACAATAAGTCCCAAATTCATAGTGTGTTGAAAATTATTTTTTGGCTATAAACCAATATTCGTTATGTTTTTTTAATAGTGTTAAGGGCTTGGACGAGACTATTCTGTACGGAAAATTGTTGAAAACGCTTGCCTTATAAAAATTTTCTCCACTTCCTTACTCAAGCCGGCCCTGTTTCACCATAAACATATAAATAAAGTATTTTATAACAGGATCGAATTAAATTAATAACCAACGTGCGAAATATTTAATTAAGGGCAATATTTCACTCAGGGCGTATATCAAAATATCAAAACAATACGTGCCCCGCAAATACGCGGCGTCTTCCGTTGACGTTGTTCATGAACAGAGATGCTAAATGTAGGACTGGCGGCAGTTATTTTAATAGGGGTGCAATATATTTTATGGGGTGGTTGCTGCGGTTCGAGGGGAAAATTTGGCAACGCTCATAGCTCTGACATCATAACTTTGCTATACGCGAGTAACTCAACTCGGCTAAATTTTTACTTCTGCTTGCATCAAAGTGAACATCGAAAGTAGCTTGTTATTTTTTTGCCGATATAAATCTAAGTTTCATACTTGATAATATCTTTCCTGTCCAGTAGCTAAACAAGCATACAAGGATTACGAGCAACCAATCATTGTGTGCATACGTGCATATAAGGCTCAGTTTTTGTCCAATACAGTTGCATACCTTGAAGTCATTAAAGCGAGCAATTGAAAAAGGTATCAAGAAGAAATTTCAGTGCAACACTAACGGCAAAGAAGTGACCAAGTACATTTTAACTTGCGGTTTAAAGACAATCTAAACTGGCGATAGCACGTGACTGGTCACTTTCATGCCTTCATTCACTATTTTATTTTTAATTCGCCACGATTGTGTTCGGAGCAAAAATCCCGTAACAATAAAACCAGAAATTATTTTTGGAATGCATACTTTCGTCCTTAAGCAAGCAGGGCAAAATCTAGGGTATAAGAAAGTCGAAATGGTGTAAAACATAACAAAGTTTGATCGCTTTAAGGGGCTTTATATGATCGTAAACGCACTCCGGGGTGCCATTTACAGGAAATCTTTGGTTTAGTTCTCTTTATTGCTTTCTGGTTGCCACCACTGCATGCATGCATTTATAGCCGTCCGTGGTCGTGTTATGCAATTTTAGGGTTGTATTCGTTGCGAGTTGGAATTAAAAATAACGTTCTGATTTTTTTTTATCATAGAGGTCTCCAAAACGACCGCTGTAAGTGAAAATTGCTTCTCTCATTCCCATCCTTGTGGGCTTTTCCTTATTCTCATCTTGTTGGGGCTAACTAGAGTCTTGTAGACGTGCAGCTTGATGACACAGGGCTTACCTAATGATCCGAACGAAATTAACGCCGCCAATCTTTCTTGATGAATTGGGGAGGACTGCAGATAGATAATGGTTCTACGCACTGCTGGCTGTATGTTTGTTCAGTTCTAGCGTTTTCCATTTTCAACAACCCGTAAAGCTTAATTCTCGTTATTCTCTCTAACAATACAAACTATTTATTTACATTTTTTAATTAAAATAAGCGAAACCTGTGGACTTATTTTCAAAAATTACTGAAAGAGCTGCGTCGAGATGTAAGACATGTACCTAATGCGTCCAGCAGTATTGTATATACTCAAATACGCAACGAATCAGCGATTATAAAATAAAAACTAAACTTAATATGCGTAACTACACACGTAAATGTTTATTCTTTTGGGGCACCATCCCGACCCAGCGAGATTGGCATCAAATAAGCATTAAAAGAAATATACCTACTTTTCCATTAAAATGGTCCCGGTTATTAGTATTTTCAATTTTAATTTTCATGTCTGAAACGGTACAAAATGCTACTACATAAATAAATTCGTAGTTATTTAAAAGTGATCTTGATCTATATCAATAGCGATTGCGTTTGCTGGGTTTTGTTAGGTTAGGTTAATCTTATCTGATATTTTAATTAAAAATAGTAATCCAGTACCAGAGAATGATAAAATAATTGTAAGTAATAAAACAACGCTTCCAGATATCTGCATTGTTAATATCTCAGCTGCAATGAAATTTCTAGCATGCGGTCAAAAAAGTAGCGTCAAGTACGCTTTGTATGCTATTGTTTTGCAGATTCTACCCAGTAGGCTATACTGGGTGCGATCGCCGAAACAGCCAAAACCCTTGTGGCGCTGTTTCTTTTACCGCATTTTAATAGTGTAACCGCATTTCGGAGAAAGCAATGTTTGACTTTTCTGGTAGCGCTGACGTGGCATCTGCGAGAAACCGGGATCTTCGACGTGAACACTTGAAAAACACAGCTGACGGAAAAAGTATTTAGCATTCTTATGTGTTCTTGCATGTTGTGCTGTATATAACGCTAATATTTAATAATAGCAATTTAACTTAAACGCACAACTACTTATGGAGCTATTACAGATAAACTATTTAAAATGCAAAACTCTCGAATTTGCTTCGAAAAGTAAAAGTATGCCGGTGCCCAAAGCTCGGTTAGGATGATGCCATATAAACACGCACTCGAAGATCATAATACAGGTGGCAAAATTAATCGATGGAATATTCAACTAATATACAACAACCTACCCATTTCATTCAGTTTAATAGACTACTGCATAAGCAGTCTAGTGCATTTTACAATTAAATACATTATGCTTTTGTTTTACAATTATTATGCTTGTAATAATAAAGAAAGAGGCGTTAAATTAAATCCTTTATTACACATAAAATAAAAAAACTAACTTGATAACAAAAAGGTAAATTTAAGACTAAAAACATATTTACAATCGTACAGTTACAATCGTTGCACCCCTGGTTCATCCCCACTCTTCGAGGTCCTCAACCTTACAAGCAACGCAGCTCTTACTTAAAATAAAGAGTTTCAACAATGCTGATATCTTCTTATACGAGTTTTAATACATAAAGTCATATAGATAATAGAAGAAAAACAATGCAATGTAAGCAAACTCTCTTGTTATTTCAAAGCAGGTGAAATAACGGAACGGAACGTTAGGTTGCAAATTTACAATCAAACAATAAACATTAACCGGATTAGTTAGTAATTACGCATATTCTTTTCTGCATTTCTTTCATAATTGTGGACTCCTTACTGCTAGATGCATTAAGCACATGTCTAACCTCTCGACACCGAGTATTTATTATTTAAAAAAGTTTACAAAAAAAACGTGGGACGTAGTCCATGGGTTTTGCTAGTACAATATTATATTTTAACACTGTTCGGCGAAATTAAAGCTATACCAGGTATGGCATAAAATAAGGCAAAAGTACTAAAGATCCCAGTTAAATCTACAAAGGTATCTTTCCAATTCCACTATAAAGAAATGCTTTGTAGGTTGTTTAAATTTAATGTCTTATGTGGATTGCCTTTCAGTCCCCGAATTACAATATCGTTTTGAAGAAAATGTAGTAGTAGTTAATTTATTAGTCAAAAAGTGGAGTAAGGGAAAAAATAAACTTTCGGGCAAAATTGAGATACAGCATAATTATTTGTATTTATTAAAAATGTGGAGGGATACGATTTGCATTCTTATAGGCGTTTGGTACAGCAGACCTGAAGTCAGCAGCCTCAACCCCTGCTCTATCTTCAGTGCTTCATTCATTTTTACTTTCCTATACTTTCAGTATAGGGAAGTACTAATTTCTATGGGGCGCCAAGTGTAAAGTGAAAAGTTGCTGTGCATTTTACGGTATTTAAGACAATTTGTCCCAATATTTATTATATATACACACATTTAACTAAATGCTTTTCATTTTAATAAATCATTCTAGATTTAAATAAATTCTTAAACATTTATTTTAAATTTTCAAATATTTAGTAAACCTTTATGTATTTAGATAAATCTGCACATATTTGTTTTAAATCTTTTAATATTTAATAAATATTTGCAGATTTAAATAAATTTTTACCGATATAAATAAATCCTTACAGATTTAAATAAATATTTCAACATTTAATTTTAAGCTGTCACATTTAATGTTAACCTGACATATTTATTTGACCTTGGTGAGCCCAGCCGACTTAGGACACCAAGACCGTTTATACCGGAAGTAAGGTCATGGTGGGAGCGTTCGACGCTTAAACAGAACAGGCTGAAAATAACATTCTCAGGGGATTGTTGAGGAAACTTTCATTGCATGAATAATAAATTATGCAATGTTTATGTTGTTAAATATGTTGTTATTGATGATTGAACTAACACTAATTGTACAAATTCTTGAAATACGGAAAACGTGTTCATAATTGTTGAACGTTAGCACCAGTGTAAACGGTCTTGGTCTGCTATGTAGGTTGGGTCTACCAAGGTCAAATGAATATGACAAGTTAACATTAAATATGACAGCTTAAAATTAAATGTTAATATATTTATTTAAATTTGTAAGGATTTATTTATATCGGTATACATTTATTTAAATCTGCGAATATTTATTAAATATTGAAAGATTTAAAACAAATATATGCAGATTTATCTAAATACATAAAGATTTACTAAATATTTGAAAATTTAAAGTAAATGTTTTAAGATTTATTTAAATCTCTAATGCTTTATTAAATGTTGGAATATTTAACCCAAATGTTGAAGGATTTATTTAAATGTACAACGATTTATTAAAATAAAAAGCATTTAGCTAAATGTGTGTATATATAATAAATATTGGGACAAATTGCCTTAAATACCGTGAAATGCACAGCAAATTTTCACTTTACACTTGGCGCCCCATAAATTTCATGAAAATTTTCCATTTCGGTATTTTGACGGAAAACCATGTTTTGCGCTCCGGGAACCTTAGCAAAGTGGTATTTAAAAAATAACGGTCAGTAGGTGAGTGCGTTCGTTCGCTCTTATCTAAGGAAAATTATTTTCAGGGAATTTTTACAAAAATATTGGTCAAGAACTGACCACGCGTTTTTCCCACAATTTGGTTAATGTCCCAATGCGCTAGTTTTTATGTGACGCCTTCTATGCATTTTTGAAGATCGGAAATTTTCTTCGTCATTTAATAAATAGGGGAAGATATTTTTAAATTCATTTTTTTAATTATTTAATAGCTAGGGGAGCTAGTCTTCTCCCTCCATAAATTTTTCGTTGCCAAATTTAGTATTTCGTCTTTGGTGTTCTTTAATCAAAAACATTGTTTTTCAAAAAAATAAAAAAATTTCTGGTAACGACTTAGCACAAAACAATTTAATTTACATTAAAGGGGAATTACACTAGTAACGCCCTCTATTATGTGCGGCGAGGAAAAGTTGCAAAGCAACAAACCGGCAAAGTTGCGATCGGAACCTGCTAAGCAGGTATCTGCGATCGCACCGGCCTCTAAGCACAAAACACAGAAACGCCCGTGTGGCAAGAAATAAGAAAGAAGAGATGTGGTTTCAATTATGGCTAGAATAGACCACTACATGTTTCGTTCTTATTTGAACTCATCAGGTGGACATAATAAGAACGAAACATGTAGTGGTCTATTGTAGCCATATTTGAAACCAAATCTCTTTTTTCTTATTTCTTGCCACACGGGCGTTTCTGTGTTTTGTGCTTAGAGGCCGGTGCGATCGCAGATACCTGCTTAGCAGGTTCCGATCGCAACTTTGCCGGTTTGTTGCTTTGCAACTTTTCCTCGCCGCACGTAATAGAGGGCGTTACTAGTGTAATTCCCATTTAATGTTATACTTTCTGGCATATATCTGCTTGTTTGCTTTTGGTTTCAATTATGGTTAGAATTATGTCCACCTGATGAGTTCAAATAAGAACGAAACATGTAGTGGTCTATTGTAGCCATAATTGAAACCAAATCTCTTCTTTCTAATTTAATTTACAGTTCTATCTGTATTGATTATGAAGCATACATTAGAAAATTCTTTATTTATAGAAAATTTTGGAAATAACATCCAGAAAGAAACTCAAGGCGATTAGAAAATCTAGAAAATCTTTAGAAGTGTAGATAAATCAACGTAAAACCTCAAATACTGTAAGGAAATTCCAGAGATTATTAAAAATAAAAAAAAATTGAATAAAAAATCTAAACCATTTTTTAGAAACTGTGGAAATTTTGTGAAATCATTAAGAATACTATTAGAAACTGTAGTAAATCAGTAAACAATGCAATAAATCTAACAAAAATATACGAAAATCAAGAAGATTAGAAAAAAATCTTGGGAATTTATTAAAAAGCTGTTAGAAAATTGTGGAAATCTAGGAAACCCTGGAAATTTTGTGAAATTTATAAGACAACTAGTAATAGGAAATGTAGGAAATCGTCAGAAAAGGCAACAATGTCATGTCAAGTACAAGAAAGTTCAGGAAAACGGTGGAAAATCTAGAAAATTTGAGAAATCTAAGAAAATGTAGAGAAATCAAAATAAAATTCCGAGATACCAGAAGATAATTCGAAATATTACGAGGAAATGTAGAAAAAAATTGTAGAAATGTAGGAAATTCTAAAAATTTTGTGAAATTATTAGGAATACTAACAACAGAAAATGTGGGAAATCGTAAGGAAATGCAAGAATTTCATAAAACTTTAAGAAAAATTTTGAAAACGCAAACCGTTTACAAAATCCGGGAAATCTTAAAAACATGTAGAGAAATCAATACAAAATTGCGAGATGTTATAAGAAAATTTTAAGAGCGGCCGTAGCTCAGTGGTAACTGCGCGGACTGTCAATGCAGCGGATCCGGGTTCGATCCCCAGCCCGGTCGTTCTCCCTCGCAAAGCAACGGGAAACCAGGGAGGTGGATTTTCCCCCAGGAAAACCTCTCTGGAGAAGAAGTGCATGCACTTTCTGTGGTTCGGAGCCTACATTAAACTGTAGGTCCCCTAGGTCTGTCTGTGCAAAATATCTATCGCCGCGCACCAAACACAGACATAGGAAAGAGGTAGCCAACACCCTGAATAAGATAATATAGCACTATAAGAAGAAGAATAAGAAAATTTGGGAGATTATGAATAAATCTATGAAATCCATAAAAAACAATTTATTACAAAATTCGGAAATCTTAAAAAGTTTTGGAAATCTTGTGAAATCATTAGGTTATCCAGGAATACCATTAGGAAATGTAAAAGATTGTTCGGAAGTGCTCACGAGGTCTAAGAAAATTTAGGAAAATGAAAACGTTTAGAAACTCTAAGAATCTAAAAAAAATTAGAGAAGTGAATATAAAAACTCAGATATTGTTAGTAGATTCGGTAAATCTAGAAAACTAAATCTAATAAATTCTTTCGAAAATTTTGGGACTATAAAAAATGTTGTAAATCTGGGAAATCGTAAGGTGTTTTAGGAATCTGTTACGAAATTTAGAAAACTGGTAAAAAATGCAAGAATACAAGAAACTTTAAAAAAAACTGAAAGCGTGTAGAAAATCCAAGAAATTTGAGAAATCGAAGAAAATGTATACAAAATCCAGATATATTATGAGGAAAAAATTTATTAGAAAATTCCGAAAACCTAGCAAATCTTGTGAAATCATTAGGAAATCCAGGAATGCCATTGAAAAATGTAGAAAATTGCCAAAAAATTTAAGAATTGCATGAAATCCAAAAATTTCATCAACTCCAAGAATTTCATTTTAATCAAGAAAATTAGAAAAGGGAAATGTTAAGAAAATCTAAGAAATTTTAAAATAATTTAAAGAAGTCAATAAAAAATCTCGAGATACGGAAATTGAAGAAATCAAAAAAAATTATTAGAACATTTGTGAAAATCTAGAAAATTATGGAAATCTAGGAAGTCACTAGGAAATCCAGTAATACTGTTAGGAAATGTAAGAACTTGTTGGGAAGTGCAAGAAGAAACGTTTAGAAAATGCATGGAAACTTCTAAACGTTTTCCGATTTTCTACATTTTCTTGTATTTTATGGATATCTTCCACTTCCTAACAAGTTCCTACATTTCCTAACAGCATTGGTAGATTTCCTAATGATTTCCTAGATTTCTATAACTTTCCATATGTTCACGATTTTCTAATAATATTTCTAGATTTCTTGACAATCTACCAAATTTCTTTATAATAATAACTTTAGATTTCAAATTGATTTTCATAGATTTCTTGAGTTTTCAAAACTTTTTCTAGATTCTCTAAGAAATATGACAAAATCTAGAGAAATCAATAAAAAATAGAATTTAAAAAATCCCCAATCCTGGTACTTTCTTATCTATTTCACTGGAATATAAACTCTGGAATATATTTCTGCAAACTTATTATTATTGCCATTCCTTTAGACTTTCTCTTTCTTCGCTCATTTCCTAACATTTGTTATCGCTCAGCCCTGAGAATTAATCCCAACATCATCCCCTTTAAAAGTGTCCACGCCACAATGAGCAACATAGGCCGCCTGCTGAGAAAAGAAATATCGCCTTGTAGTGCTAACAACAGGGTCTTAACTACAACCCCTTGCTGCTTCATTGCTTCTTAACTCAAAAACACAGTTATATCAATACTGTCAAATGTTTTATTGCGCTGTTTTAATTAGCTGGAATTGTTTTAAAATTCAAAATCAATTTTGATTTTACGTCAAAATCGATTTTAGTTGAATAATCGATCCGAAAAAATTTAGTAATCGATTCCAATAATCGATTTTGGCAATCGATCATAAAAGCCAATTTTAATATTCGATTATATAAATCGATTCTAATAATCTATTTTAAAAATCGATTCTGATAATTGATTTTAAAAAGCGATTATAAAAAAACAGCATTAAATACGATTAGTTTTTTGACATGAATTTATGTTCATTGAAAGAAAAATAGTACACTGTGTTCAGCTAAAAGTATAACGCTCGTAGATCAGGAACAAGACGACCACTACGGCTGAATACTCACCCTAACGGACACTTGTTTCTTGAATGTAGAGGTATTATTGGCTTATACTTATCAAAATCAAACCATTTTTCATTGTAACTCCACCACTCCAACGGACCATTTTTAAACTTTGTATCTGATAAGGACATGTATTTAAAATTTGAGATCTCAAAACTAGTATTAAATCAAGTCGGTTACTTATGCGATGCGTCCGACGTGAAGATTGGATTGCAAATGAATGCCAATCATCCCACCTGGTACGGTTTATCATGAAAATATCGTGCAAACTATGAAGGCACTATGCCATTTTGCACATGCCGTCGTTCTTAGACGCTAAGGAAGATTTTAATAACAAAAGTTATTCTCAAATCTGTGAACCAAAATAAAGGCAGCTTTCCAAAATGGCTGCGTTTTAGTTATTTATCATTTTGGCAGCTTTTTTTTTAGTAAAGCAATTAGGATTTGAACGAAAAAGTGGTAGAGAAAAAAACAGTGGCCTCAAATTTTATTGTTAAGATAATGTGAAAAGTTTTAGTTTTAGAAAATGGCGTAAGCTTAATCAAAATCTTTATAATCGCCGCTTTTATTTCTGTGGGGAATCTTTACTTAAGTTTTTTGGCCCGAAGAAAACGATAATTACCGTAGATTTATTTGGACACTTCCTTCTCAACTAGACATCAAGGCACTACGTAAATTTTGTATTAGATCTCTGAAGGTAGCAATTACAAGGGTCACTCGACTGCTTGGACAAATGGAGTGGGCCTTGATGGTAAAAATGGACCATAAAAAACGTTGATAATAAATTTAAAAATGAGCGCTACGGTCTTTGGTGATAACCTAACAATGACTCAGTTTCTACAACTTTACCAGATCTGTAGGAAAATATTAGTTTCATCAGACGCAACACTAAAATAAATAACAGCAATAACAAATAGCATTAAGAGATTAATAGATGAACCAATAGATTAAATAGATAACCAAATAAAAAAATATATATTCGAAATAATCCAATCGTACAACATCAAATATATTTGCTTTTCCCTAAACAAAAACATACTAACAAAACCTAAAGAAATGTATTTCCATACTTAATTGAATTGATTATTATCAAAACTTGCTTAAATAAACCAATGTTTTGTATAAGCTTATAAAAAAATAACTGCTTACGACATTGTATTAATACGTTAATAAATACATCAAATCGTTTGCAAGTCTTTTAACTGCCCAAAGAAATAAATACCTCAAACATTCAAATAAGTATAAATTATAAATTTTGAATACGTCACTGAATCGTTTCGATAACAGATTTATATTAATATAAAAATTATGAATATTGATGATTTTTAGATAGATGCAATGCGACAAATTAAATGCACTGTATAAGCTACGTCAATATTGTAAACGGTACCAAATGTCAAATTTACTTAAAAAGAAAGTGACACTTCATAAACAACAGCGGCTTTAATTTATAAATACCGTAAAGGTGCTTTAATTTAACTAACACAATGTAAACAATAGTGAATTTAATAACGCAAATTGTAAATAATTTAAACTAATTAAATAAATTATTGGATCACAATTTCATAACCTTAAGTTTTTAAATAACAGGTAATCTGCAAATAAATATTCCAAATTAACTAAATTCATGAAAAATTGGCTACAGGTAATTAGCAAATATAAAGAACTCAAACATATGTATATTGAAGAGTAAATGGGAAAGGTAAGATAATGTACAAATATTTTCAAAATTTGGCTTTGAACTGAATCCTTCTTATAGGTTTATAAAGCCTCTTAGGGTCATCAACACAGACCCAGAACGTCCAATATTTTTTATATAGAACTCTAACGTTTATATACAAAACGGCAATCTATATACGGGATGCCAAAATCAATTCCAGCAAAACAGGTAATAAAGTAGATAATTAGGTACACAGGTGCACAAGCTATGTACAAGCGTGTACAACGATATGTAAGCGAAAGAGCTAAAAATGTCAACAAAAAGAAACTATAAAATCAAAACTAACCAAAACCACTAAAATAAAATTACCTTTGGTGTTGGTGCCTTGCGATTAGATGAATGAAAGCTTCCAATAACTAATAATCGGTTTTAAATTACAGAGATAAAAAATTCAAGAGGCCATGCGGTCCTCGAAGTTCACAAATCTCGAAAAGGTCTCTGAGACAAGATTTACCAAAAATGCAAATTTCCAATAATATCTTGTCTCATAACGGTCAGGAATTTTTACTCATTGTTCCATCAGAGTAGATGATTAATTCAAAATTTTGAGAAAATTCTCAAAGCTTCAATACTCGAACTAAACACTTCAAGAATAGAAATTAAAGTGGACTAAAGCTGACTACCAAAAATTTTCCCTGACAAATTCGGGAACTCAAAAACTACAAAATAAAGCGAAAAAAACCACACTAGAAATTCCAAAATTACTAAACTAAACGCAACCAAAATAATAGGAAATAATGTACAACGGGTCACCTACCTACCAGGGGTGAAATTAGCTAAAAATTAAACAGCAACAACTAGATGAAAAAAGAGGCATTGCAGATTAAGCGTATGATGATAAGATTCTTAATCACCAAAGGACCTCTAGGGCAACTAAGGTGTCGGAAAACGTTCTTGAAATAAAAGAGGAAATATGTTTCCTTCGCAAAGAACAAGCAACAATTACAAAACTACTTTATAAAAGAGCTTATCTACACGATAACAAACTGCGACGTTGTTGTGCTGATATTTTGAACAATACTGATCTGAAAGGGCTGCTATAGTGTGGTTATTTAGTTTCCAAGGAGCTTAAATACATCACATACATTTGCTACAATAAAACAGTAAATTGTCTTAGACAATCATCTGCTGGTACATTAACTCTAAACAAGAATTACAGAGTTTGTGATGAAATGGCAGTTGCTGATTTCATTTTGGGGGAAACTTGAGCTTATCAGGTGCAAAAAAGAGTATGTTTTTAGAACGAGTCATCTTGGTTCATTGTACAGACATAAGTTGGCCGACCTTCTCAGGGTAAACACCTCTGGTATGCCCTTGGAGCATTCTCGTATTGTGGGCAGAATTGATGAAGAGTATCAGTTAGGAGATTGTCGAAATGTCGAGACCGGCTGTGTTATTTATTTATATTTTAGACCGTCTGTGTTATTTATTTATATTTTCAACAGAACTTACACAATATAGAACCATTTAACAGCTGCCAGTAGTGCTGGTGGCTCTGAATTTGCTTGGTGCTTATACTTTCCGGAAATAATCATCGAAAGACGTAAATAGGCGTGCCCAATTAAACCAGCTCTTGGCTGTGAAAAATTTATCAACAATTCTACCCCAAAAACGAAGAATACTCCAAGGGATACCAGAAAAGTCTACCCTGGGAGGGTCCGCCAACTTATGTGAGTACAATGAGGCAAGATGACTCGTTCTAAAAACATGCTCTGTTTTTGCACTTTGCTAAGCTCAAATTTCCCCCAAAATAAAATCAGCAACGTAGGAAAATGCCATTCTATCACAAACTTTGTAATCCTTGTCTGGAGTTGATGTACCTACTTGCAGATGATTGCCTAAGCCAATTTATTGTGTACCAAATGTTCTGGTATTTAGTCTCCTTGGTAACTCAGATCAGTATTGTTCAAAATGTCATTACAAGTCTCTGTTTTATAAAGGGTTTTCTAACTGTGGTTTTTTCTCCTCGCAGGAAACAGCGTCTTTCGCGTCAGCAATCTTTTTTGACGCCCTAGTTGCCGTAGAGGTCCCCGACCGATTAAGAATCTCATGATCATTGGTTTGACCTACAATGGAAGAGTCTTTCTGTTGCTTATTGAGTATACGTTGCAGTTTGGTATTGTTGTACTTTGATCGGCAAGATAGCTGCCATTTTGCGTAATAAAATATTATCATTTTTTTAATGCCCTCCCTTTGAACTGGTGCATTGATATCTAGTTGAGAGAAAGAGCATCGAGGTGCAGGTGTTTAGCTAATGTGCCATATCCAGCAAAGCGAGTGGAGGTCTCCAGATTCAGTGCTAGGCTCTATCAAAAAAGGGAGTTAAGTTTGACCAAAGCTGAGACATTCATCGTGTTCTACAACCCAAAACACATGGGGAAAGTGTCCTCACAGAAATAAAAGCGGCGATTTTAAAGATTTTGATTAAACTTACGCCATTTTCCAAATGGCAGCTATTGATCTTTCGCTTGTCTTAACAATGAAATTTTAGGTCACTGTTCCTTTCTCTACCCCATTTTCGTTAAAATCCTGATTCCATATACCAAAATGCTAAAAAAGCAAAAAATGCAGCCATTTTGATAAACGGCTGCCATTTTGGGGATTTACTCATATTTAACAGTGGTTCTCCTTTTCAAAATATTCTTTAAGGTTTAAGAAAGAAATATGACTGTACCGCCCGTACTAACCGTACAGCGTAAACATAATTCTTCGATTGTCGTCGAAAACTGTACTGGCCAACTGCACAGTGGTACATGCGAATAGGCACCTTATATAACTGATGCGTATAGATGCCGGGGACCGGTAGCAGTAGAAAGGTGAGACGCGTGGAGAGGATCCGGATTTAGTATATAGTTATATTAACAGACTAGAATTTTGCTGCCGAATTTGCAACTGCAAAGTTAAATCATTTACGCAAAAAATCAATTGTAATAATCAAAGTTTCAAATAAAAATGGATTACAAAAAGAAAATCGATTTTAGTAAGCACTAGCTTTCGCTTAAAATCTATTCTGACTAAAAATCATTTTATGAAATATATCAAAAATTTTAAACGTATACTCAATTTTTTGAAAATCATTAGTCGATTGTAAAATAATCGATTAAAATCGATTGTGAATTTCGCTATTGATTTTTGTCGCAATCCTAGTATTAGTACGTTAAAAGAGGTAGGCAAAAACGTGGGCGTTTTTATACTTCCAAGAAAAACGTCCTAAGCTATAAAATAAACATGGATGGGTGCAAAAAAGTAATTTCAAGTAATTGAAAGTGTGAGTACAGTCAATTTGCTTAAATTCGTCATGGTTTCCGATAACCTGTTTTGGAATCGTAGGTCTGCGAGCGAATGACTCATGTATCGATACAAAAAGAGAAAAACTGGCACGTTCTAAGTTTCTTGTTGATCTATAACGTTCCCCAAAAAAACAATTAATTGTTGTGTAGTAATGTATTTGTAATAATACGTTAAATTAAGTTGCCCTCACAAAGTACTTGACAGCTTTAGGAATTGGCTTATGCGACTAGAATTGCTTCACTCTTCCAGCACAAAATTACGAAAATTCAAATTATGCAATTAGTAAGTTGGACAAAACTAACAGCGGTCAAGCAGAGATATAAAGGACATAAATCGCAGTTTCTTACATTCACAGATAACGTTTATTAATTAAATTTTCTTGCTTCCACTGCCCTCTTGTGGTTTATGCTATAATTTACACCGGACAATCGCAGACAAATTTACTATAGTCCTTATCAGTGGGGGGTAAACAGTTATTAAATACAGTGCAGCAGGGAATACCAGCACAAACGGATGATGAATACGTTATATGAATAGCACCAAGAAACAAGAGACGCTTTGTGCGAATGCACGCAAAAAGTAATTAGTATTTTCTTAAAATGGAGTTATGTACTTTAAGGATTACACAGAAATTAGTGCCAGTTACATGTTGCAATAAAAGATCTTCTGTGAATTGCTAATGTGAAAAATTTATTATTCGTAAGTTGTTGATTGCTGTAGACCTATTTGTGGTACTCAAGCTAATCACCGACGCCAAAAGATATGCAACCCAAAACTTCACCATAGGTAGCGCTGCTCAGACACTGTAGAAAATTAAAAATGATTTATATATAAAGAACAAAATTAATTCGTGACCGATTCATGTTTAGACTTGAGAAAACTATTGGGGGTGCGGTCTGGGTGGTGCAAAGAAAACTTTTCAATGACAGTATTTTAGAATTTTATACACATCATCAGGGATGCTGTTAAATTGCGATAAATTTTAACAATGGACTAAGCTTTCTAGCTTTGTCTGAATAAAGATTAACATATAAATTTAAATTTTGTTTAGTCCAGCTATTATTTTTGAAGACAAACAAACAATTATTAACTCGATGTAATTTTGAATCAAATTAATGAAATTACTTTCTTATGTTAGGGCCAGCGGGTGGTCTAGTGGTTAAAGTCACAGGCTTTGAAACTAGACTCCCAACGGCAGTAGGTTCGAGTCCTCTGCCCGTCGGAAATTTTTCTGAATAAGTTAAATCCGGTGTGTCCATGGATGGTGTTATGTTGGGTTGCATGTCTGTCAGGGGTGGGGTGCATGTTAGACCGGTTGATTTAATTAATGAATTTTTAATTTTTATTAACAGCTTGCACCCAAACATAAAATTTACACTAGAAACTGAACAAAATAAGTCCATTAACTTTTTAGATTTAAACATAAAAATTAATTCAACTAATAAATTTGAGTACTCAGTTTATAGAAAACCTACACAAACAGACATTACAATACCACACGATTCTTGTCATTATAAAACACATAAATTAGCAGCATACAGGTCCCTAATACATAGGGCTTTGACGGTCCCTTTAGATGAAATTAATTATAATAGAGAAATTTCAATTATTAAACAAATTGCATACAATAATGTTTATAATACTAAACTTATTGATACATTAATTAAAGAAAAAGATTATAAATTAGCCATTCAAAAAATTTATCCGAATATCCTAACTTCGTTCGATACAATTAAATATGCTTCGATCCCATATTTTGGTGAGAAATCAGAACAAATTGCTAAAATTATAAACAAAACAAATAAATATAAAGTAAGCTTTAAAACAACTAGGAACATCTTAAATACTTTGTTTAATGCAAAATCAAAAACAGACGATTTGTTAAAATCAGGCATTTACAAATTAAATTGTTCGCATTGTAATTCGGTTTATATAGGCCAGACTATTAGAAATTTTGATATTAGGTATAAAGAACACGTACGTTGTTACAAATACAAACACCCACATAAATCCAATTCCGCTAAACACTTACTAGAACAAAATCATTCAATGACATCTAATAACACCATAAAATGTTTACACTTTTGTGATGATAAACGTAAATTAGATATACTAGAAGCTTTTGAAATTCACAAACATTTAAAAACTGTACCGTTAATGAATGAGCAAATTGATCTGTTAAATTCTCCTCTACTGGACATTTTGGAATAAGAAATCAAGTCATCTGCAGACGATTACCAAGATAAGTAAAAAAGTTCTATTGCTATAACAACGCTAACTGTTTACCTTCATATAACCTTCGACAATGGCATGTTAACATGCTGAAATACGTATAAGGTTTAAATAAATAGAAATTGTTAAAGTGATTAAGTATTTTATATACTCATTAAATATGGACTTTAACGAAGTAAAGCTGGAATTGATAAATAAATAGAAAATCAACCTAAAACTACCAATAAATTTTACATAATTAAATGAATATGTTAATTAAAAGCTAACATTGTGTGAAACTAATTTCATATTTAGACTTTCTGAAATTTTTCCACTTTTTACTTTCCTATACTTTCAGTATAGGGAAGTATTGATTTCATGCAAAATTTCAAAGTTGAGATTTTAACGGAAATAGTCGGGGGAGGGGTCCCATGGACCCCAAAAAAGTAATTTAAAAAAAATGTCTGTCTGTGGGTGGGTGGGTGGGTTACGCTCCATATCTCCGGAACGGCTGGACCGATTTTGATGTGCTTTGAAATGAGGGGGTATATCAAAAATTCACCGAAAAAATAAGCTTTTAAAAGAAAACAGAAACCGGAAGCGGAAGTTAGACATGTTTTTTTGGTAGCATTTTTTTCAGAAACTGAATTCTTGAAATTTTAATAGTGGAGATTAAAGAAGGCCTTAGGACAAATCAAACGATTTTTTGCCGAACTTTCTAGCTTTAAAATGGCGGCCGCTACGAATTTTTGAACATTTCGAATTTAACGCCCATTTACTCAAAAAACAGTTATCTGATTGGAATCAACTACATCTTGTTTGGTGGCCCTTCAAGGGTACTATACCATGAAATATAATTAATTTTGAAAATATAAAAACGATCGCAATGACATCACTCCAAAATTTTGGAATTTTTCAAAAAAATATTTCTCAAAAACTGCCCACACGTTTTTGTTTAAACTTTTTAAGCTGATAGAGCTGAGAATCTTCTACAATTTGTTTTTTTGCGCATTGCTATAATTTCACTGTGACGCCCTCTATGAATTTTTGAAAATTGAAAATTGGTACCCTTTTATTTATTTAACGGGGGGCAATAAAATATTTCTCTAATGTGAAATAGCTCAGCATTGATAGCAAAATCCGAATATAATAATATTTTTTCGATAATTTCATATTTAGGGGGGCTACTGTTCCCCCTCCCCCCCAAAATTTTCGCTACAAAATTAAAAAATTGATTTCTTCTTTTGTTTGTTCTAGGAGAATCTTTTTACAAAAAATCAAAAAATCGAATTTTTTGTCCCTTAATAATCTTTTTGTGCTTAGAAGAATTTCACATACTTTCTACAGCAGTTGTATTCTTGTACTAGTCGTTTAATGTTCAGTGTAGGCTAACTTTTTTATTTTAATAGATAGACTCGCAAACCCAAGAGCAAAGTTGTAGGGCAAATTCTTATCGATTGTATTTAAGAAAAAAACTTGAGTTTCCAATTTTAATATGGCGGCCACGGTAAAAAATAACTTTTTTTAAATGGAAACGTGGCATTTTGGCTTTAAAATCAGAAAGGTTTTGAAGTTCTAAATACAAATTAATAAGAGTAATTTCTTGCTAAAAATACTACTTCTCGAGTTATTAATATACTTTCAAATATCAATTTCCGCGCTTCCGTTGATTCAGTCCGAATATTTTACCCAACCTTATGCTTGCAGAGCGCAGCGGTCGGTCTTTCTTCAACCGCTTTAAGATGTTACAACTTATAAGAACTATTTACTTTAACTAGTCGTGTCTAGACAGGTGTATATCGAAAGTGTTGGAAAATATAAAACAATGTATTTAAATGTATAGGAAAGTCCAGGCGAAGTGTTTCGCTCATGTTTGCTCGTTTGATATGCTTTGAACGCTGATAAGTCTTGGTGTACAATTAACCAGAACATTCACAATTTGTGTTTAGGTATAAAAAAAATTATAATGGCGGCCTAATAACACGGGTTTTGGTACTTTTTAAAGAATACGAGAATTTAACAAAAAAGGCGGGGTAGACATAGCGGGAATTGAATGAAAAAGCGTAACACCAGCTTTATTGAGTTTTAGGGTAATAAAGAGGCAAGTGTACAAATTCCGTGAGAGTGGAATCTGCGTATGACGTAATTCCAGGGTGGTAATTTACGCCTCTTTGTGCCTTTTAGTTTCAGCACTGATCAGATAACGGGAAATAAGATTATTTATTTCTCGTTCGTAGCACTGATCTTAGAATAATAAATTGAACACTATTTATTTTTAGTGTTAATTTATTTACTATTGGAGGTAAATACAAGATAACCCGGACTCTGGTTATTAAAGCTTATTCCTGACTAGCCTTGTAAGAACTCGTTTATTTAATGTTGTTACATGGTATTTATACAAAATTTGATTAATAATAATATAAAATAAAGGTTTTCAATTGGTTGACCTGACATCATTTTATGTAGTTTACAAATTATAATTCTGCAAGCTTATGCATAAATGCGTAAGACTTGACCTACGATATGCATAATTGCAGTTTTGCAACTAAAGATAATATTACACTTTATAAGAATGTGGGTCAAACATTGCATTTATTAGAATTAAAATTAAAATGAATTTATGTGAATTAAAAGTTTTGGTCATGTTTAATAGCGAGATTAAACAGCAAGAAAAGTTACCATTCAACAGTTTTATTTCTTTAGTTTGTTAATGGGTAGTAATACAATAACATACTTAAAGATAATCAAAACCCGCGGATTCCCTAGCGATGTGTGGGTACTCCCTCCAACTTGTACAGCAGAGTTGCGGCCAGGAGGAAGACGAAGGCAAAGTACGGGTGTTGGGTTCCTGGGCGCTCTAGTAGAATAGGGTTGAGCCGGTCTTTCGTGCAAGAGAGGTGTATTGTCACCGTGCATCTAAGGGGCGCGAGATTTTGGTGGTTCTCCGGGGGACTTGGTAAGCTAATCGTTGAGAGAAGCCAAGATCGAGGCCGAATAGGCTCTGGTTTTTCTTCTGGTCGAGGATGATTTTCTTCCGTAGATCTGTACTAACAGACGGTAGTAGTCGAAGAGGATGCGAGCAGTGCTTAGCAGCGGGACGCCGTAATTCGGGCCGGAAACGGGAGCTAAACCCATGGCGGCGTGCAGTGGCGTAGAGCGAAGGAGCCAAGATGCGGCTGCGTGGTGTAACGGTTGACGTGGTGGTGTCCTGTAGTGTTGGTCCTAACAAGGACCGGTAGGGCTTTGGGGGTTCTGCCGGAAAACAGCTTCTTTTCACTGGAGCGGTTGGCTGGTGAGGCGGCTTGGCAGCTGATGGCTGAGTGCTGGGGATGCTGCTGGTAAACGTTGTAGAGAAGAAGTGATTATTGCCGTTTTTGGTTTGGTTTTTAAAGAGTTGAAGCTCTTTTTGTAGGAATTAACCTTGTGGTTCTCGTTTTTCATTGATTGATCCGGCAGGGATGGCTTGTTTTAATTAATTTTGTAATTATTCCGTGTATCTTAACACCACCGCCGTCTGCATCCCACTCGACTTTCGCCGTCGGCTAGTGCAGGTCTACGAAAGAGAATCATCCCTACCAGAAAGCAATCTAGTGCCTACCCTGCCCCGGCTGAGACACAGCAGAACTTCCCGCCAACAAGCTTCGGATATTCTCGCCGCCTACAGGAACGATTGGCCAGGTTATTTTACGTCCAGCTATCCCGGCTAACTATCTCAATGCCTTGAGGGAGGTCCGTGTCTCCGCACCCCGATCAACGATCACTAAGTCCCTGGCGTACTTGAAGCCCGACGCCGACGCTCTTCATCTGCCTGCCACCCACTCCACCCAATAGTGAAGCCGATGTGTTAGCGATTACAGTTAGCCACTTTCTTCGAGAAACAAAACACTTGAGGTGTCCCACCTCTCGAATAGCCTATCCATCCCAGGGCGACATGCCAGATATTCCTACACATTAGACCCACGGTGCCAGTACCACACCAACGGCCGTTCGTTCCCCACTACCCCTACACGAAGGAGTGAAAGCAATTCCCATTCCACCAGAACCCCAAGATACCGCCGCCCGAGATCCACAGTTAAACGCAGCGAATTCTTACCACCTCCAACCGCCTTAATGGCGAAACCCTAGTCTACCACCTACGTGGACTCTCATCACGTTCCAGGAAAATCTGCGGCTTTTGAATATTTTATGCATCTGATCTGAATTATGTAACATAATTGAACGTAGCCTATTAATAAAAATAAAACTTGTTGAATAATAACTCTGTCTGTAGTAACTTGGCTGAATCATCTGTCCGGTGCAGAGGTAGGTACTGTAACAGCATAGTAGCTGTTGAGTGGCAGATTTGCGGCCCTTGCTGCTGGGTGATTCACATTGCTTGTTCATTAGTAGCAATTATTGGCATTGTATTTTCTGCAAATTGTGCAAAATTAATTTGTTTAACTGTTTGGAACCACTAAATATTAGCAAAGTGCTTCGCTCGTATTTTTAGTTTGGTTCTTTGCTCTGATCTGAACTATGGAATTAAGCAAGTCTCCGGAGAGGGTAGCAGTATTAGATGTTACACTGGTGGCTATATCCGATTAAATCAACTCAAATATAGAAAAACTATTGCGTAAATTTCTAAGTACAAGGGCTTCACATAACAGGACGTTAATCAAATTGCATCCGATAAGCCATTAACGACTCTTCCCGAATAATTTCCAAAGGGTGTCAAGTAATGGAAGCAATAAGTTAAGTCATGATGATAATGCCTCATATTCCAGTGACCACTTTACATCTCTACTCGCTCACCCCTTCTTTCTATGTTCGTGGACAAGGGTCAAGTATAATTAACGTCTATCGTTAATCATAACCACCAACTTTACATCCAAAAAAACAGCTTTGTTTAAGATTTCGCTGCCCTTGCTTTACCGAATATAACGCAACTTTCGGAACAATCGATCTTATTCGCAACAATCACTTCCAGGTTGTCTGCCATGGTTTATCTAAAGTCTTCTTGAAACATACAACTTGGATTTTTAATAGAGGGGCTATTACGCGCTATTATATGCACTTTAAACTATATCAAGGCCTAGTCTTATTATGATTTAAACCGATTTAAAATAATTAACCGTAAGAGCTTTAAAATGCTCCGCGTTTGCTCTTAAAACATGCTTACAGGCCGTGAACGGATTACGTTTGCAAAGGATGCAGCAAATCGAGCTCAACTGTTTAATTAAAGGGTGTTGTGTTTTGAAGCCGCTTGTGTGTGTGTATGAATTATAAATATGGAAAGATCTTTGATTAAGTTTAGAACTTAAAATATTAAAGTGTTTAAATTATGTATTTTAATGTATCACATAGAAAGTAACAATTTTACTATTTAACGCCTTTTGCGTTTGTTTAAAATGTTACCCAAGAAAAAAGGTATGATGCTTCATGTAGATAAATGGAAATATTACAAAATATTGGTTTAAAAAGATAGACAACAGAAGTAGGCAGTGGTAGAAAAGGCGATATCAACGAATAAACAGTGGTCTTTGCAAAATTAAAGCAAAATTTACATATTTTTAAAATATCTCATAGATATTTGTAATTATTCCAGACTATCTTCTTAAAAATATTTCAAAAATACTTTTAAATTGCTTTTTTAAAAATATCTTAGAGATAATCTAAACCAACGGTAGAAAAGGCGATATCAACGAATAAACAGTAGTTTTTGCAAAATTAAAGCAAAATTTACATATTTTTAAAATATCTCATAGATATTTGTAATTATTCCAGACTATCTTCTTAAAAATATTTCAAAAATACTTTTAAATTGCTTTTTTAAAAATATCTTAGAGATAATCTAAACCAACGGTAGAAAAGGCGATATCAACGAATAAACAGTAGTTTTTGCAAAATTAAAGCAAAATTTACATATTTTTAAAATATCTCATAGATATTTGTAATTATTCCAGACTATCTTCTTAAAAATATTTCAAAAATACTTTTAAATTGCTTTTTTAAAAATATCTTAGAGATAATCTAAACCAACGGTAGAAAAGGCGATATCAACGAATAAACAGTAGTTTTTGCAAAATTAAAGCAAAATTTACATATTTTTAAAATATCTCATAGATATTTGTAATTATTCCAGACTATCTTCTTAAAAATATTTCAAAAATACTTTTAAATTGCTTTTTTAAAAATATCTTAGAGATAATCTAAACCAACGGTAGAAAAGGCGATATCAACGAATAAACAGTAGTTTTTGCAAAATTAAAGCAAAATTTACATATTTTTAAAATATCTCATAGATATTTGTAATTATTCCAGACTATCTTCTTAAAAATATTTCAAAAATATTTTTAAATTGCTTTTTTAAAAATATCTTAGAGATAATCTGAAATCATTTAATAATAGATGTGTGTTTATTTACGCAGTTAAATTAAAAGAATCTCTAATATATTGTTTCTTGTTTAAAACTTTCATTCGGAATTTTTAATTAAACGTATTAGCAATATCTTAGATATTTTTTCTATTTTAACAATCGCTTAGTTATTTTTAATAAACAAATAATTATTTTGGAAATATCCTATATATATTATCTATTTTTAAATGACTAACACATAAATGTTAAAATAAAAAAAAAATATCTTAAATGTAGCTAATATGTTCAATTACACAATTCCCAATGAAAACTTTAAAATATAACAATATCTTAGATATATTTTAAATTTATTTAGTAAATGATTTTAAATTATCTCTACGAAATTTTCAAATAAGCGATTTCTAATAATCCAGAAATATTTTAAAATATTTATGAATAATTACAAATATTTGTGATATTTTTAATTAAATATAAATATCTAAGAGATTCTTTTAACTTGTGTAAATTTAACAGAAGTATTCTTAATTATTTAATTTACAAATAGCTTATAAATTTTAATTAAAAATATTCTTAAAATGTTTTTGTTGTTAATGAAATTAGTTAAGAAGTAGTTCTATGCCGTTAAAAATGTCTTAAACGTTTACAACTAACTTGTTTCTGTCGATTATATTACCGATATCTTACATAGTATTTTACTTAAAAAACTTCTTAAGTATTTAATGTTTTAATAATATCAATATTGTGTTTTTAAAAAACTTCATATTTTGTGCAAAAACTGTTGAAAGTTGTGAAATAGTTTTAAAAAGCAGATGTTTTTGTCTCTAGTCTGATTTTTAAAAAGATAATTGATTTAAAAACGGAAAATTGTATCCACTTTTACAGTTTATAGACATATTACTCAAAACATAGGTCGGAATTAGCGATGAAATGTAATAAAATTAATAATACAATAAGAAAAGTCGTCTTACTCGCTTACGTAAAAAGGTGGTGAGCTAGTGAGGCAGAAAGCCTGAGCAGACGATAGCGATAACGACTGTAACTCATTCAAATTTCGAACTATTAGAAGCCGCAGGTTTAAGTTATTTTTGCCGAGCAATCCGAATAAAGGTGACGAGGATTCGTTCATCAGAGCATTCAAAAAGCAAGCGGAAAACAGTTTACTACCTACTTTTTACCGCAGGTACATTTGAATGATTTTATTCGAATGTATCATTCGATTATAAAAATCATTCAAATGGCAATCATTCGATTATGAAAAGATTTCGATTATGCCCAACACTAAGACCATGTCCACAAACTACTTGGAAGGGCTATCTGTAACACTACCGAAAGCAACTCAAATTCTCGCCGGCGAAGAAAAAGACGATGCCAGCAAGACTTTTTCATTAGGAACATTTAAACAATCAAACCAATAAATTATTTAGGAAAATTAAGTTGCTATTAGATATTTTTAACATCTAGGCACCACTTTTCAACATAATTGAATGTAGGCATTATGAATTTCGTCATTTCTAACTCGAAAAATAAATTGTTAGGGTTTATAAATACGACTCAACAGCTAAGGTTATATGGCGTCTGTTCTTGACTTGCCGCTAGCCTAAAACAAAGGGCACAAAGTGTGTCTAATTTATCTATTTTTTAAATTAAATTTTCGTGTTTTTATCGACATTTAAAGAATTATAGCATTTTTGTATAGCACAAGCACATCCAGTGGACGTCCATCGGTTGTCCACAAGAGGTCCTGTGGCGTGATACTACGGCATAAATAATGTACATTACATGGATATATTATACTTTAAAATCTTGAAGATTAGTTTTGCCCAAATTTTATCTTAAAAACAATTTTGAATCTTTTATAATCCTGTGTGTATGTTAGGACAATTAATTTTTTCTTTGACGTTTTTTAACAATGGATAAATGTACAATTACGCGGAACACCCCATAGAAAGCTATAAGTAAAATGTTGTTTGAGGATTTGCAGGCTAACTAGATTAAAACACAAAGGGTACAAGCAAGATGTATAATCGGGTTAAATGACTGTAAATGGTGTAATATATCAAATCTTCATATTCTAAGTGGTCGGTCACCCTTTGTCCAAACGTCCACTCTCCACTCTTTCACCCTTTCGATAAGGACCGGCCATTTCTTATCGTATTCGCTCCCTAATGTACAACTTTAGCGTGATTTGGTTAAACGGGTTGTTTTCATGTTTGATTTGTTGCCGCACATTTTCCTCTAAGCGAAACAAGACATAAACTGAACAAAGGGAGAATTTTGACTTATGCATGTACCCAATAATTTGCTGTTTCGTTCCAAATCGTATCTGATCGTTTTCTAAATACAAATTCGTTATAATCACTTACCCGTTTCAAGTCGAAATGTTTACTTCTGAATTATCCAAACTAGATGCGATTTAAAGTGCATATATTGTCGATATATCTTAGCCGTCACTGCAATCGCATTAGAAATGCTAAAATATGCCATCTGGCGGATGATTTATTAGGATTAGCGGGACACAGGGAGTATTTCGTCGCTGCTTGTTCGAAAAACCTGCCTTTAAACTCTTGCCGTCTTTCAGGACGGCAATGGTGTTTGAAGTAGACATCAAAAAAGGAAAATTTAAAAATGCTCTAAAACCGTCAGAAATAACAATCTATTCTGTGACATTTTGAAAATTTTGTTTGGTCGCATAATTTTAAAATTATCAACCTGATTTAGTTTGCAACTAATAAAGTGTGCCATTCTATTCTAGAAACGTTTTCGATTAATTTTGCTGGAACCACAAAGTCAAAAAATCGGCAAAACACGTCGTTGCTACTTTTCCATACTTTTTGCGTTTTAAGTATTCTCGCGCCAATAAATGATTGAATAACATTGTTTTAACAAAAATTAAAGAATGAAAAAAGAATTTGAAAAAACACCACAGCGGGGATTTGAACTTGCGATAGCCTCTGTGCAATAAGATGACATAATCAGCGCTCCCCAATACTGTGCTACTACGACGGCTGACAGCAATGCTAAAATATAGAACGTAAACAAAATAAGTGGCGATAACTTCGAGTAAATCGCGCCGAGATAACGTAATCGTGCTACGGCTAACGATTAATTAGATATTGAGATTCGAAAATCGTTATAAAAAGTTTATTTGAAGAGTTATCAAAAAATGCGAGCAATGAAAAATATATTAATAACTAGAGCTTCTTGGTAGGTATAGTTAAATAGTTATACATCAATTCAAAACACAAATTTTACAAAAATTTAACAATTTTTAAAAATGTTTAGATAAACCAAAAAATTCTTATAATTTTAGAAATTTTCGAGATCTTAATTTTCAAAAACTGTAAAATAAATTGATATTTTTCAAAATCATTTATTTGAAAAATGTTGAGATTTTTAAACTTTTTGATGACTTTCAAACTCCTAATTATTTTTTAGATTTTCGCAGACTATTAAAAAAATGTTCAACAACAATTTTCAAATGTTAAAAATTTTCTTTAATTTTCATAAAATTTTCATTAATTTTCTTGAATTTTTAAAAGAAGCAACAGTTTTAAATTTTTAAGAAACTGGTATAAATAAATAAATTTGAAAAATTTACAAGTTTTACAAAATTTTCTAAATTTTCATCAAATCGTCGAAAATGTAAAAATAATATAATAATAATTTTACAAATTTTCAAAAATTTTAATAGGCAATCCTGTGGCAGTTGCCTGTCAGCTAATTTGATTTAAATCGATGTTACGATTAAAACTGATTTCTTTTTATTCAAAACAATTTTTTATTTGAATCGTTTTTTTTTATTTAAATCGATTTTTACGATTTTTTAAGTTACAATTTAATTATTGCTATTTAAGTGGTTTTAGTACGGTTTAAGAGAACTTTCGGCTGACTTAAACTTTTTAATTATTAAATTCTTAGCAAAAACGATGTATTTAGATTTTTTAAATCGCGAATTTTGCCAACCCTGCTTTAATCCTACATATTTTTTGGTAGGGTCGTAGAATGCTTGTATACATTTTTGAGTAACACAGTTTAGTTTACGGGATTTAAAAGCATGGTTTAAAGCATTGATTTAAACCAAGTGATTCATATCAAGCATACCCTGCTGTTAACACACAAGCATAAAGCGCAGACTCACTTAATTTTATAAACATTGCCTGCGGGCATGTCGTATTGCTTATAGAAACAGAAATTTTTTTTATGATAATGAAATAGTTTTTTTAATACTTGTTTGAGATTAAAGAAAACACAAAAAACAAAAGGACAAATTCGTCCGCCATAATTTTGGCGGAAAGAGAATAATAAACTCCAACTGCATCTAAAAATTAAGTTGTAAATCTTATTCTACTATCACTCAGGAGTAATTTAGGTTAAACTGAAATGTTTTATTGATTTGCGTTTATTATATAAAAATAAACGGGCATAAATTTCGATTTTTTAAAACAATTTAAATTGTAGATCATCTCTATCTATACTAGCCTCTAAAATCTGCAAAAATACCTGTTACCAGTTTTTGAGCAATATTTTCTTAATGATGTTAAAGGTTTGGAAATTATTCACTTGGCAGTTGTAGTATTTTTAATAATTTTCTTAGTTCGTAATATTGTGTACTTCTGGGGCGTTGACAATACCAATTTTTTCCCGATCTGATAACTATTAGCGGGCTGGAGCCGAACCAAATCATAGCTTAATCCCAGGTCTTTTAAAATTAAAAAGAAATTGTTGCCAATTTAACAGTATTTTTTTTTGAAAATAAATAAGCTTTATATCACACCTTTCATGCGTGTAAGAATTCTCTTATATATTCAGTGGCGGATTACTGCACAGGCGCACAAGACGCTTGTCTGTAGCCGTAAAATAAATCAAGCAAAAAGACTATTTTTATTAAATTTTGTTATTAATTATTTAGAAAAAAAGGAATGGCACAATCTATTGATCATGCAGTGTACGGTACACATCTAGCTCTTTAAGTTTATGTTACTTGTCGATGTCACGAAATCTACATAAACGAGAAAGCATGCGCTTTATCTACTGTACAAAAGGTTGAAAATCCGACCTAAGCCTATGCCTGGAGCTCACTACGCTTATAATACACGTGCCGTTTACACGAGCAGTAACGTGCTGCAGAGTATCAATCTATTTTATACCATCCTCGCTATACGGAGTATAGCTATAGGAAGGTATTGTGATCATTATGTAGCAACAATGTTTTCAAATATTTTCAATAAACTAAAATTTCATGAAATTATAAAAATGTTCAAAAGTTTTCTAAATCAAATATTTCAATATTTGAGAAATTTCTAATTTACATTTTATAATTTTCAAAAATATAAAAATGGTCAAATTTTAATTCAAAAAACATTAGGTATCAAATATAAAAATTCGACAACACGCTCTGCTCCTTAATACAGACGGCTATTAGAAAAATAAAAAACTGGTGTAGTAAACAGCCTTTTTCTGCCAACCCCTCGAAGACAGAGATGGTACTATTCACAAGAAAGAGGAATGTTGGAAGTTTACGTACACCCCTCCTATTAGACACTTCCCTCAAGTTATCAGACAGCGTCAAATATCTGGGATGCTGGGAGTCATTCTTGACAAACAGCTGAATTGGGTAAAACACTTACAGGCTAAGATCAACAAAGCATTTATAACCTTCTGGCAGTAACGCCGCGCACTGGGAAGATTCTCCTAGAAATACCCTCTGGCTATATACAGCCATTGTTAAACCCATGCTATGCTACGAAGCAACGTCTGACGGCCCAGAGTCAGATAGGCTACAACTGCAACCAAACTGGGACATGTTCAACGTATTGCCTGTCTGGGTATTACAAGAACTATTCAATTAACCCCCACGACAGCCCTAGAAGCGATTGTATGCATTCCTCCGTTCGATTTGATAGTAATAGAATCAACTGTAAGAATTGCCTTGAGACTACACATTATGTATACAAAAAGTGTAGGTAACAGGCACACCCGCATCTTCAATGAGGCAGTCTTAAAGATTCCTTTTCTTGGTGCGGTGGTCTACTGGCTTCCTCCCAAATATACCTTCAATCGACATTTTAGTGCAAAATGTGAATGCTGGAGTATACCACCCTTCAAATATATCCATCTCTACTGATAGACCCAAAACAAGGCATGGAACCGGCGCCGGAGTTTCCTCCGACGATCTAAACCTTCGCCAAAGTATACCGCTAGGCAAACACACCACCGTCGGAGGTAGGCGGAGGTAGTGGCATGGTGCAAATGCAGTCCTTGGACGACAAATCAAGAACCAACGTATTGCTGGAAGGTTGAGAGGAATCGGGGCTTCTCACTTAAAAGGCAACTGCGGAACCAGATGCTATCTTCAGCGATAGTAAAGCTGCCTTACTGACTCTTGTTGTTAGTTGTTAAATTAAATTAAGAACAGTACTTTGGTGCTACAAAGCTCTCCGCGATATCTTCAGAGACAATGTTGTTGCACTCATTTGGATGAAGGAACATGATGGTAATCGAGGTAATAAGGAAGCTGGGAGGTTGCAAGACTGGTCTCAAAACAACTTCCTCGGGGGTCGGAACCTGTAACCCTCATCTTCGCGACGATATTTAGCACTATGCTACTCCAAGAAACCTTCGTCTTCGCGAGAAGGTAGGCTAATATTGAAAGCTGTCGCCAGGCAAGGGTTGCTTTTGCAGCACCCTCACCAAAAACAGCCAAATACTGTGTGCAGCTCTTCAGAAAGAATCTGCGACTGGTTGTAGGAATCCTGACTGGGCACTGCTTTATAAACAGGCACATGCACAGGATGGGGCTTGAGGACAGCCCCAACTGTCGAAGATGTTACCAAGAGGACGAGGCAGCTCTTCCACAGTCTTACCCTTGCAGCAATTAGAAGATTTATGCTTGGAGACTTTTGGCTTGACATGGCCGTCATCAGCAACCCCCCAATCGCGGACGTCCTCAAGTTTATTTAAAGAATTGGATGGTTCGGGGTGATTCCCGTGTTGGGAAGCTGCTGTGGAGGTAACACAATGGACCTGTCTTTTTTGACCTAAGTACGTGTGAATTTTCTCACCCTCCAATCTTAATCCAGAATCCAATCTACGCATATCTGATAGCCGCTCTGCGCAAGCGCAATTATTCTACCACACCCCGGCAAAAATTTGGGAATTTCGAATCCAACGTCGATGTGAACATGTTAAAATGGCAATAGGAACAACCTCCCATTTCTCTTGCCGTTTATCTAAACAATTTAGATGAGCAACCGCCAAAAATTATTTTTTTTTCGTATAACCGATTTTTAGCTTTTAGCGAATAAACATGGTTTCGCAATTACAAAATTTTAGATTTATCATAAGTGCGCAAGCGTTATCGTCCTACCGTCCTACCACTCTATGGTCACCGTCACCATGAATATTTGTTTTTTTTTTTTAAATGTACGAATCGACTTCAAAATCAGTATGAGCTTATCCTTCTACCTGTTCCAGTTTTAGATTTAGAAATTTCGCATTTTAGAAAAAGTGCTACAAAAAATCTATCTTACTTCCGCAAGCTTATTTTATGTGTGAATTTTGATATACCCCCGCAAGGCTCATCGAAATCAGACCATCCGTTCGTAAGTTACGACGCTCACCCACACACGCATACTACCACTCACTCTCAGACAGGCATTTATTAAAACATATCTCTGAAGGTCCAAAACATGTATTTCCGTCAAAATCACGAATTTAAACATTTTCATAAATACAATACTTCCCTGGAAATTTTATTGAAACCAACGTATCAAACCATTCAGTTCTAGAATTTTTTTAAATTTCACTAGTACAAAAATTAACTTTTCCTAAATTTAACCCCAATGGTAGGAGCAATATAAAAGGGTGCTCTTATAATTCGGTCCCTAAAACCTCTAACAACAACATACCTCATTGAAAATCTCGAATGAGCCGACTATTAATTTAAACACTTAGCCAAAGTCAATTACGGTTCGGCAGAATTGGTTTTTTTTAAACTTTACCTACAGGAAGAGCGACTCCTTCGTAAATATTCGATCAAGCATGGAGCTCAATAGTCGCCCCTTTCCGCAGCAAGTGTGTCCCGGTTTGTTCCGAAGGGGTGGCATTGATTACAAAACTAATCAAATGAGGGTATTGGGGCGTTGCGATGCCAAGAGGCGGAAGAAAAAATATTTCGCAAAGTATAAATTAATTTCTAAGCGATTTCAAGGGCTATTTTAGTGGGTCATGATTTTATTATAACAAAAATTTTTAAATGCTGAGAAAAATGTTGCAAGCCTGAATGAAGGCAGTGCGTGATTCAAAAACTAATTTGGTAAATAAAGTCAAATTTATGCTAAAGCAACTCTCATGGAAGCTGTTCACAAAGTGCTAATGACGTAATAATAATGGCTTTTCGCAATTAATATCGCATAATGTTAAACGATGCCGTCATATTGTTTCATAATGGGTGGGATTTGCATTAATTATCATAGTCATTTAAATAAAGCGCCCGAATGCTTTACAACATATATTTAACAGCCACGCGCTCTCACTTTAAAATAATTTCATAAATTTGATTATAACCTCAAAAGTTTTGAATTTTTAAAGCACTAAAGGGGTTGCAGATATAATTAAATCTTTGGTTTTTTTTAATGAAAATTCAAGCTAGACCCTTGTAGTAAAATCATAAAATGACAACTTCAACAACTTCTGATAGATATTTATATGTAATTAGAAATATCTTAGATATTTGTAATTATTCCAAACTGTCTTCAATATTCTTAAATATTTAAATATACACTGTGTCCATAAAGTAACCCCCCCCCCCCCAACTAACTTTTGAGCGACTTAATATTTTACCACGAAATTTGGTGTGCTTTAATGGGAAATTAAATACTATTTTTTAGCCAAAAATTAAATTTTGTGTTATCCAAAATGGCGACTGGGCACCATTTTGAATTTTTTTTAATGGAAAGGGGGGTCGAGTGACACTTCATTTGAAAGGACTTTTAGTTTTGCGTCGGATCCTAGAGTTTCAAAGAAAAATATTCAGCCATAACAAAATGGCGAATTTTAAACAAATAGACTCACTCAATTCAAAATTGTTTTGATTTTTTAATCCAGGGTCGAGTGAGACCTCATTCGAAAGGTCTTTTAGTTCTGCGTCTGATCCTAGAATTTCAAAGCAAAATATTGAGCCATAACAAAATGGCGGATTGTAAACCAATGTACTCACTCAGTTCAAAATTGTTTTGATTTTCTTATCCAGTAGTCCACTTTTTCATTTGCAGGACTAATTTTTCCCAGAAATGTCTCAGGTGGCTTCAAATAATATTGAAAACGTTATGTTCCAACAAGACGGTGCGCCGCCTCATTATTATAGGCCTGTTTCTGACTTCCTCAACAGACATTTTCCTGGAAGATGGATAGGTAGGCGGGGGGCCTGTGGAATAGCCGGCTGGATCCCCTGATTTAACTTCCTTAAATTTTTTTCTATAGGGATACCTGAAATCGAAAGTGTACCGAACCCGTCCAGAAACAATTGAAGAACTGGAGCAACGCATTACAGCAGTTTGCAGAAACTCCAGAAATTTATGAAAATGTAAGGCAGGAGTTTCATAACCGACTTTTTATGTGCCAACAAGTGAATGGTAAATATTTTGAACACTTAATTTAATTTCTTTTAGCTTTATTTCTTAGTTTTTTTTTAATAGACTTCTTTATCTTCAAACATTTGTCATTTTGTTATGGCTGAATATTTTTCTATGAAACTCTGTGATCAGACGCAGAACTAAAAGACTTTTCAAATGAGGTGTCATTCGACCCCCCTTTGCATTAAAACAAAATTCGAAACGGCGCCCAGCCGCCATTTTGAATGATACAAAATTTAATTATTGGCTAGAAAATAGTATTTCATTTCCTATTAAAGCACACCAAATTTTGTAGTAAAATATGAAGTCGTTCAAAATTTAGTTTGGTGGGGAGGTTACTTTATGGACACAGTGTATATATACATGGCTGTACATTCCATTGGGAATTGTAGCCGCTCGTCTCTTGAGCTTGAGATATTTAAATACATTTCTGAAATAGTTTTAAATCGCCCATTTGAAAATATCTTGGAGATAATTTGAAATTATTATAAAACACCCTCGTGTTACAATATTTTAGTCAACGTGTGTTAATTATGATATTCAAATTTAATATATCTTTAAGATATTTTTTTTTTGTTTAAAATTTTAATTCAGAATTTTGTAAATAAACATATTAGCTATATGTTAGGTATTCTTTTATGTTTAGAATGGTTTAGTTATTTTTAATAAAAAAAATAATATCTATAAGATATTTGTAATTTAATTAAAAATATTCTTTAAATGTTTTCGTTGTCAATAAAATTACTCAAGAAGTAGTGCTGTGTCGTTAAAAGTGTCTTAAACGTCTACAACTAATTTATTTCTGTCGACTATATTACAAATATCAATCAGATATCAATATTTTACTTGAATAAACCTTGTGGAAATTTTTAGTTATATCTACAAGACATTAATAAATAATTAAATGTGTTTAAGATTCTTCAAATTTAGGAAGATAATTTAAAAAATTTTTATTTATCTTATGGATATTTTAATAAATTTTATAACTTAAACATATTGTAGGTATTTTAAAACAATTTTAATTTTAAATATCTTAGATATTTTAAATAATTAAATTTTTTATATCTTAGATATTTAAATATTGAACTATTTTAAAATATCTTATGTTTTAAAAAATAAATAATTTGCTTTTAAATATCTAAGATATTTGGAAATTACCTCCATCTATAAAGTTTGTACGTCCGCTAAGTTTAAATTTCAAATCTAGCAACAGTGAACAGTTGCAGACTTAAACGCGGACGCCGTTTGCTAATGAAAATACAACGCTTAAGTTTACATATGGCTAGTGCGCATAACCTGCAAAACAAGATTGTTGTAAATTGTTGTTGCAGTCACAACACATATACCATTAGTCTATTCTCTATTACTTAACAGCCGAGTAACACAAATAAATGCGTAATTAAATGAGGTTATAATATAATCACGCAAGTTGCAAAGTAACTCCGCCTGTGGTGACGAATGTGTGGGTTGAGTAGCCCAGGAGTCATTGCTGCCGGTCCCAAGTCCGGATAAAGGAGCAGGGTTGAGGCATGGGGCTTAAAAAACAAGTATGTTATGAAAAATTAAGGAAAAGAAGCCTGGCGCAGCTTAAGACAATGATTTACGAATCGATACACGAAACGTGCTATCCCCATACAGATCAAGAGCGTTAAAAAAACAGAGTAGCCGAGTGGTTAGGGCACTTGGCTGCTACGCGAAAGGTCGTGGGTTCAAACCCGAGTCTGGATGCCTGGCGGGCGGCCTACCCAGTCGTCTATTAAAAATTGGGAACTAAACCCCTCGAGGGGTGAGGGAAGTAAGGCAGCCGTCTAAGGCGTGGTGCTTACCACACCACCCCGTACTTGATACAGAGTGGGAGACGGCTGGGTATCGGAAGCGATGGTCCGGTGGCCCTGACCCACCGCATTGCAGGCCAAACTCCTCATTGGAGTGTAGTGCACCGACTTTACTCTTTTACTTTACTCTAGATAAATACAGGACAGACATCACAGCCATTCAAGAAGTTAGATGGACAGGGATTGGAATAATTCAGAAAAAAAAACCACGACACTACAGCTGAAGAACAAACACGTCTTAGGAATAACTGGTTTGATAAAAAATGTGAAGAGCCCACAACGAAAAAGAACGAAGCATATCACAAAATGCAAATAAAACAAAGAAAAGAGCAATGATGAATAAATACAGACCAAGACGTAGAGAAAAGAAAAAGACGCATATAAAAAGAAGAAAAAATACGAGAATGAACAGATTAAGAAACTCAAAAAAATTAGGAGCCAAAACGAAGGCAGAAAGTTCTATAAGAAACTAAACAACGCCAAAAAAGAGTTTAAGCCAAGAATAGCATTGTGCCTAGATAAGAATGAACAAATCATGAATGAGAAAAACAAGACACTTAACAGATGGGTAGAACACTTCGATGAACATCTTAACGGAAACGAGGAAAATAGCGCAGAAAATGAAGGAAACAACAATAACCCGATAACAGACGAGAACCAACCACCTCCTACACTAGAAAAAGTTAAAAAAGCAATAGCAAGAATGAATAATAACAAAGCATGGGTGTAACATTTCATGTAAACTTCTTAAGCATGGTGGAGAAGAACTAACTCAGATTTACACAAACTAATAACAAATATATGGAAGATGTAGCAGATGCCGGAGGAATGGAACAGAGCCCTGGTATGCTCTCTGCATTAAAAAAATCGCCAATTAAATTGCGTAACTTACACTAACTATAAGATCTTATCAAATATCATCCACAGCAGAGTAGTTACATTACGCTGAACAAATAACCGGAAACTATCAATGTGGATTCTGTAGTTGTAATGGGTCAAGTTTTCAGAATAAGGCTTTCTGAGTAAATTCCTTTTGCTAAAGCCGCTAAGTGCACTTTAGCATTGTACTTAAGAATTTGCTAAAAGTGTTGGTCGGATGGCTGGGGTAGGCGACTGATCGTCAGGCCCGATTCTTTGTTCCGGTCCTAAGCCGCCAGAACGGCGAAGTGACCTAACGGTACCCCCAGGACGCCGTGGACGTGTGAGAAAGCGTCGTGGTGAGTGAGGCTGGTTGAGGGAGATGATCGCAAGCGGTCGAAGGGTGAGGACCAAGCTGACCACTACAGTTGGTGGTGTTAGCGGTAGAAGCTAAAAAATAGCGTCATTGTTAGCAAAAGAAGCATTGTGGGCGTTAACTATACGAAGTGCGCTTAAAGTGATTTTGGTGCGTTAATGTCGCGACGCGAAATCAACACCCCAGAAAAAGTTGAATGAAATCAGTCGTTGACGCCAAGTGTGTGTGTGGGTGTGTGTGTGTGTGTGAGTGTGTGTGTGTGTGTGTGTGTGTGTGCGAAAATCGGTAGTTCATGATCCACCCAGCACAGCGCAGCAGCGACTCTACTTATTATCGCCATTCTCAGCGATCTTACGGCGGGATACACCGCCTGTTCCACGAACCACGCCAGACTTTGCCGTGCACCACCGTTTAAAGCTAAGTAGAATATAAGTTAGAATTAAGATTGTATATTTGTTTTATTGTTGTGTATTTAGATTAATTAGCTAGGCAGGGCCGAATGGGTTATTTGTGTGTTTTCCTGAATTTTAAATGTTAAGCAATAAAAAATCGTGCAAAGTGCATTTAGGTGTTTATTTCATCAAAATTAATAAGAGAGAGCGAAAAGTTTAAGTGCTGGAAAAGTGACCCAGTACCCGTCACCTGAATCGCCCTGAAGTTGAGACTGAGCTAGCTGAGGTGCACTACAAACCTAAAAATCAACAGCAAATTCAGGTTACATAAAAAACAGAACCATTACATAGTGGCAGGTCAACAAATGACCAAATTTGTACACTCCGGCAGATCATAGAGAAAACAACTGAGTTCCTGATAGATACACACCGTATATATGTGTGCCTGTGTAAACGTAGTCCTATTCACTCTTGGTTTGGCTTATTGCTATGTTCCGGAGGGCAGTGGGGCTCTTTGGGTCTTTAACCACATTTCGGTCCGTCAACTTACGCCAAACCTTTGGCATTATATTAACTCGTCCATTTGCTCATTCATCTACACTTTAAGGACACTCCCAACTCCTCTAACGACTGCCGTGTTGTTAATGTGAAATCCGGGATAACCTATTAGCGTGCCATTCCGAGAGCACGAAGCGCCGCGTTGGCTCGGTTTTACTTAACTATACTTAACTTTGCTGATCGTATTCGAATGGGTATTCTAGCCGCGCCAACTGGGACTTCAAAGCCGCATACGATAGCATAAACATGAAAGCATTATATGATGCGATGCAACAACTTGGAATACAACCGAAGCTAATAAATCTAACAAAACTGACAATGAAACAAGTACTATGTAAAGTTAAAATACAAAATGAAATATCTGAACAATTTAAAACACGTAAGGAGGTGAAACAAGAAGATGATTTTGCCTGTCTGCTGTTTAACATAGCACTAGAAAAAGCAGTAAAAGTATCCAAACTAGAAACATATTTACGAAATCAGTTCAAATTGTGGCATACGGAAACGACATCAATATAATAAGCTGAACATGTGGAGCTAACATAGAGGTCTTTAACAACCTAGAAAAAGCAGCTCAAAAAACAAGCTCAGAAATAAATGAACAAAAACAAAAGCGATGATTGTATCACGCCATAGAGGCGAAAAAAGGAGAATAGGTCAAAATATAACCATAGACGACTACAATATAGAAGAGCTAACAGCTAATAGATGTTACTATAGAGTTGAAAACGAGTGGCGGTAGCTCAGAGGTTGGGCGCTCAGCCTCTAACGCTAAAGGTCTAGGGTTCGATTCCCCGCCGAAGCCTTCTCTGGCATTTAGTCGTTCGGATTCCACGTTAGACTGTAGGTCCCCCGTACTCCACCTTAGCGCTAAGGAGAGTACGTGGCAGAGAAGAGTACCGGTGCCCAGTAGTGGGACGTAAAGGCTAATTGCGATAGAGTTGAAAAATAGCTAAGATCACCAAACATGACAAGAAAATTCAAATGTATTATATGTAAGGCAGTAATAAGATCAGTACTGACATGTACCTCGGAAACATAGACTCTAAGTAAATCAAACAAAAACCTTTTGGGGATCTTTGAAAGAAAAGTGCTAAGAAGAATATTTAGACCTGTTCAAGAAAACGTAGCATGGAGGAAAAGATACAACCACGTACTATATGAAATGTATGAAGATGTCGATATAGTATAGTTATTATTTATTTGGTCAGCTGGAATTGATGCTTATGTAATAGTAAAATAAAATAAAACAGGGTTCATAAGCGTAGAATGTGAATAGTCATGAGTTTTAAAAGTACTTCACCAAACAATTTTATGAAGCTGCGCAAATATTGTTTTTAATTGAAATGTAAAATAGCAACCACGAATTAATGAAAATAGAACGTGTAAATTCATTAACACAACGCGAAAGTTTTACGAAAGAAAAGTTTGGACGATCAACATTGATAAGGGACGGAAGACCACCGTGGAATAAAAAACTTAAGAATTACAGTACACAACAACTTTTTCTAAATTCTCAACCGAAAAATTAGTTTCTTGTTCGACAAAACACCTATAAACATCGAAAATAACCTTTCAACGTCGCAACTCGTTGATGAAGCAAAACTGTAAAAGTTGACCGGTGAACAACTGACTGGACTAGTTGTCGACTTTAGTATATTTGCGAATTTTAATAATTGTTGGTAACCAGGATTGCGACGCAATACTTGTTCAATATATTGCGACAAGCTGATGCCAAATTCTCCGTTGAATTCCAAATTGCCAATAATATAATGAAAGTGGTCAAATGATTCTAATAGCGACAAATATTTGCTTGTCAATCATTTTATAACTTAAGGAATATTACCAAAACGAGTTTTAATAAGTCCCATATCATAACAAGCACATGCATGTTAAAGTTTATAAAAACAATAAAACTAGGAAGACTGCAACGGGTAGGACACGTAATGAGAATGGACGAAGAAAGGCCCAAAAACGTGTACTAAGGGCTGTACCTGATAGAAATTGAGAAAGGGGTAGATCTAAATTACGATGAATAGACGGGCTAGAAAAAGATCTTAGAGTAACCAACTGGAAAAATAAAGCCCGATATAAACACAGATGGCGGAGAATCTTTGGGGAGGCCATCTAGGGTTGTAGTGCCAACGATGATGATGATGATGAAGTTGCAAAGTTGCCAGGCGTAGTTGGACTTAGCGATAGTACAAACCTATAGACGGCGGTAATTTCCGAATATCTTTGATATTTGACAGTTTTTTTATTTTAAAATTTCTAAGATATTTTAAATTAAATTTATTGTGAAATTTAAATTTAAAATTTCTACGATATTTTGAAATAGAATAATTTTTAAATATCTAAGATATTGGAAAAATTAATTTAATTTAAAATATGCAAGACACTTAAAACTCAAATTGCGTTTAAATATTTTTAAATTTTTATAGGATATTTCTAAATTGATAATTAAAAATATCTCAGATATTTTTAAATATTTAAGTATTTTAGATATTTTTAATTCAAATATACTTACAGTACAAACCTTTAAAGGTTTAAGATATTTTTATCAAAAATATTTTTTAATACAAATAATTTTATTTTGTTGAAATTTGCTTAAAACGGCGTTCCATCCTAACGCGTATCCGAATTCGGGTTTCAAAAATTACTTTCTCTATCTCGGAATTTTACGAAAATAAATTCTTGGCCAGATGAATTTTTTCTATAAAAGTTTTCGTATAATGTTGGGCAGCAGAGCATAACAAAATTACTGATAGTTGCTTTCATTAGATAGAAGGAGCAAACAAAAGTAGTTCTGGGCAAAAAATGTCTGTCAGATGACGTAACAATGGATGTCGTTGCGCGGTCAATGTTATGCTGTGATGCGATTTTTCCACGTCAGCACAAGGCGACTCTTTGTCTGATAACGGACGTCTTTGCCAGTGGCGGCACTTCTTTACGGGTTGAAGTTATTGCAATTGCAAAGTATGTTAATAAAACCTTTAAAAAATTGGTGGGGGATTTTGATTGTAGATGGCGCTTGTGATTTAACAAAAGAATATGAGTAGAAAGATTTAACAATGACCTACCCTTATGGCGTCACAAACATTTATTCAAATTTTCAATTTTTTATTTAATAAAAATGATTAACTTGCAACTTGGTGCTTTTTAAGATTATAAATTGACTGTTTTTGTCTGAATCGTGTCTTTCAAACAACGTGCAGCCGCTGGTGATATTAGTACGTAGGGGTGTGTGATGATGTGACAAGGGGTGCAGAGAGGGAGTCTAGGAATGCATAAGGGTTGGGAATGTCGGTGACATCGCATTAATCTCTCTGAATTAAGATGCCGGCTCAATCATTGCCTCACTCTCCCTTTTTGTTGGTTGTTTGTTCAAGTTTTGTTGCTGTTTTTCCTTGGGCTTGCTCTACTTTTTCCTTAGTTGGAACCACTAAACGCTGCCACATTGAAGTTATATACGCATTACGCATATTACCTACTTGTTTTTAATATTGATGAAAACAAATGTTTTGAGACAAAGATTGGATGTTTTGAATCAGATTTCATTATCAGGTTTTACTATAGTACAGAAAACTGGTTCTTATTTTTGTTTTGACTTTAAAGCATAAAGATAAAACAATAAATCATGCATTTGACAATATTAAAAGCTTTCCCATACCCTTACAACTTGACGTAATTCGCGTTCATATTTTAAACTTTGTTTCTAGTATGAAAGTGCCATTTTTTAAGTTTGGTAGTTAACTTAAAAAATGGCACTGTCAATATTCCAATTTACTTTCGGCTTAGACCGCATCGTCATTTGGGGATTACACCCAGCATAATCAGGTAAGGATCGACGTGTAGCTTGTCTGCCTTTACAGGCATTTGCTCTAAAAGTTTGAGCCGTATGGGTTCGTGGGCTCTCCCTACCTAAACATTTTTGAAACTTGGGGCGGACAAAGATCTTATCTTAATTATCTTGTTTGTCAGAAAAAAAAATAGTTATGCTTATGCCTGTTAGCTGTTTGTGAACCCATAAAAACTAACATTTCGCAAGACATTACAGCTTGCATCTTTAGATTGATTAGAGCACTGAATTTAAATCCGGGATGCGGAGGTATTTGAACCCTTCTGAGCCAGCCGGCCAGAACGGCGATGTTCTGGTTGGCTGTCACCGTTGGGCGAAGACAGATCAGGTGGAGCATGATCGTGAGGTCGATAATGCTTCCGAGTCCTTAGAGAATGAACTACTAAAACTCAAGCTTTACTAAGTCTAAAACCATCTTGTCTGTTTATGTTGTTAGGTTGTTTTTCAATTTCAATTGCTTCACGTATGATATGAGGGAAGGTTACTACTGAGATCAAACGCGTTGATACTATTGACCTACGGAAAAACAGCGCATCGTACAAAAAACGCTATCACACCTCGTACCTGTGGTTTACCCAAAATACACAAAGTTGGAGTTTCACTGTCTTATTCTCAACGATATTAAAAGCCTACGGCTGTGTCCAGAAACCATTCTAGTCAGTTTGGACGTGGTCAACCAGAACTCCGCTGTTCTGCTCGACTGGCTCAGAGAGGTTTAAATACCTACTCTTCCCGGATTTGAATTTAGTGTTCTATTCACTCTGAAGATGCAAACTGCAATGTCTCGCGAAACGTTAGTTTGTATGGGTTCACAAACAGCTAACAGGCATAAGCCGATTAAGTATTATTGTCTTGACAAACAAAATACATCAAATCCTTGTCCGCCCCAAGGTTTAAACAAACTAAGCACACGGCCCTGTTTAGGCAGGCAGGGCCTACCAACAAATATTGCTCGAAACCGCCAAAGCCTCAAAGAATATAGATCTAAACCAATTAGTGGAAATATGCTTGAAAAACACCGTTTTCAGTTGGGGTGGCAACGTGTATAAACAGGTTGAAGGAGCGGCTATGGGTTCACCGCTATCACCTGTTATTGCAAACATATAGATGGACGACTTTGAAACCAAAGCTTTGGCAGCAGCTTGTCTTAAACCTAAATCCTAGTTCATATCCGTAGACGATACTTTCGCCATTTGGTCTCACGGACGCCAAACTCTAGAACACTTTCTAACACAACTAAACTTAATTCATAACAGTATCCATAATAATTTACCATGGAAGTATAGGAACATGGCAGTATTCCGTTCCACAATGATTAGTCGCTAGTTTCCGTTGTTGTTAGTCCTTTTAGGTAGTCTCTGAAACTTTCATTGTTGTACTCTTTTAGCATTCTCTTCAAGTCTCCAGCAGGTTTATTATATTTCTTTTTTCTGCAAGGTATCGTCTATTTGGCAATTGCGTTATTAGTCTTTGTTTCTCAACAATTTTATTCATAATTAGTTTGCGTTTTTGAATGCGTTGTGGTTTAAGGAGTTGCTTCCCAGGCTGCTTTCTGTATGGTACTTATTAATTTTTTGACAGCTTCTTCAATGTCTTCCTTTGTTTCTAGAAGAACATTCAGAAAGAGTTGTTCGTCAATCGTTTTTCTAACGTCGTCCCAGTTAGTCTGGTTATTATGTAACTGTGGCGGTTTATTTTATGGAATAAACTTGTAAATAAATCAAGTAAATTTGGGATTTTTGCCCTATCGGTTGGCCCGTAAGTTGACCTTTCAACAGAAAGATAATTTAGGTGTCTTTCTTGCATAACATCACTTAGTACCCTGCCACGAGGAGTGTACAGTGTAGATCCCCATTAAAGATGTTTTGCATTATAATCTCTCTTTGATATAAATGTTGGACTCAGGGATCGAACATATTCATCAAATCCTTCTTTATTTGTTCTACTGATATCTAGGTGGACAATATGCTGCCAATACATCTATTGATCCGTTTCGGTCTTCCACCATAACTGGGGTGGCTTGCAGGAAAGCTCTATTAAGCTTAGCTAATTTGCGGTGTTTTTTTATATTTTTTTATGACTATAGCTGTCTCATCTCATCTCTACCATTACCTTTTCGTACGTGTTCCAGGTAACTATTCTAAACTGAGCTATTCGTTTTGTAAATAGTTTGTTGTCTTAGTATGATCATTTCTCTGGTAAGGGGGTCGATGGTTTGTCTCAATCTTTTTGTTTCTACGATCAGGTTTAGGATTGTTTCATTTTGACTTGCGATTCTTTCTTGCATGAAACGCACTGTGTGGGACTTATGTGCTGGTCTCTATTGAAGTTGATTGGGCTTACGTCGTCGATTCTAGCTGTCTTGCAGTATTTACGTCAAATTTTCCTGGTAATTGTTGCACGTTTTTCTGTCTTAGTGGTGGAAATTCTAGTGGCATTGGTATATCACTCTTTGTTGCTGTTGCTGTGCGGTTTGATTTGATTGTGGGTTTGGATAGCGCTTGCTTAGTATTTCCAAGTAAACTTGACATCGTTTGAAGCTTGAAGGATGATTACCTTTACACTGACCGCATTTTTCATCATCCGGTTTAACTTGTTTGCACGTCCTAGTATCATGGTTTGCTTCACATTTGAGGTATCTAGACGGCCATGTGCAAAATATACGGGTATGTCCATAGCATTGATATCACTTGAATTGGACAAGTATTTTTTTTTGTATGCGGCGGTTCTATTTAGACTTTAGCATTTAGTAAGTACTGTATGTTGACTACTTTTTTATTATTTTCGTTCGGTGCAAGGTTTACGAAGAAAAGATCACTCAGTTCATTTGATCCCTTTTTTACAAATTGTTATGTTTCTGGACGTATGCTCCTTTTCAATTAGAACTGTTTGCTGTATGGAATAGGTTCCTGATCACCACTATGTAACTACTCTCTTCCTTGAGTCTACACGTGCACACGGTATTCCAAGTTAAGCACTGTCCGCTCTGGTCCCCACTAGGGGCTGGACGGACAAGGACCCTCACTTAGTTAAAACGCGTGAACAAAGATACCTTCTGCAGGGTGGACGTTGTAACGGTCACTTCGGTGATTTTAACTTGGTACGTCCACCTCCCTTCGGAGAGGTTCAGGTTTTCTTTAATTGGGACCATAGAGAACTGGGTGAGTGATTTCACAAGGTGAGGTGTTGCTAGCCTTTAATATGGGTACCTAACACCTTAGCGGCAGCGCGTCTTCTGTAACGTAATCACCGCTCCCTGGCCGTGGCTATAAATTTGCCTGCGTCCCAGTCACTACGTCGTGGTGACCCTTAGGGGTTATAAAGTTGCCTAGGCAATATATTGGGTGGTTGAAGGCCGGCTGATTTAGGCAGGTGAAGGTGAGCTCCAGGAAGAAGTGGCGAGGCTGCTGGCATTGGGAACTTGGACCCTACGGGTGGGGTGCACTTTGCCTGCTCACGCTCTGTAAGAAAATGTCGACCCAAGGGTTTCGTGCTTATGTACACCCGACTTTGTTAAGGTACCGGTCATATCAGACCGGCTATCGACTAATCTAGGCGGTGCGTAGTCGACCACTACTGAGATAGCGAGTAGCCTAAACTGGTAAAAATAGCACGGACTTCGACGCGTGCTTGCTCCGAAAAGTCCAACCAGTTACTTTTTTGACTGGTACCACAAAGACCAAGTCCGAGCCCGCAACCTACGTAGGCTAGTGCCGTTTTAATGCGGTTCGATGGATGAGATCCGCTTTCAACTCGGGCACTGATCTGCAGAATCAATAGAGATTTAGGTAATCTCCCGTGACCAGTGGGGACTTAGGGCTCGCAATCTGATGTCAAAACTAGTAGCTTGTTCTCGGTGAACCGTTGTTAACTTGAGCAGGCGCGCTGATTGAGCGTATCTCAATCCGCCCCGAAGAGGGACGAGGCGGATAAGGCTCGCGCTAGATGCCACCACGTTAAACTAAAGAAGCAATGGCTGTAATGGCCGCCTCACATTGGATGGTCCCCACTCCCCAATACAGGGGTATATCTGCAACCAACCGTGCTTTGGAGCGCACGTTAAGCCATCGGTACCGATTGTCATGCTAACATCTATGGCAATCGTAAACCATTCAGTGGAACTTCTTGCCTTTTCAACGGGTAAGGCCAGCCTCCTGCCCGACATACGTGCGAAGAGGGTTCATAGAACCCGCACTAGTTGCACGTATTAAACAGGCCATTGGCCTATAATAGAAGAAAGAAAATATATAGATTGTGTTGGAATTATTTGCGAACTTGCCAAAACTTACGATATATATTAAAGATTTTAATAAAAGATCTCGTTGCGGTTGCCCGACAGCTTTTTTACTATTGTTTTGTCTTGTCTTGAAATTTCCAGAAGCGGCACGCAATTTTTCTTACTTAAAATTTCTGAAACGAGACTTTATTAGTAATTTCGAGAGTAACTCGCAACAAGACTGCTATGAAAAAATAAGTTTAGGAATTTTTGAACAATCTTTAAGCAAACAACTTTCCTTGAATTTTTGAGACTATCGAGCAAAAAGTCTTGGTATCATAATATCATCTAATTTTGGGCAAGTTAAGTAATATTCTCGTATTCACAACTGAACTACAATACTTGAAAATTGTAAATAAGACAAAAATGTGCCTTCGAAGACTTTTTTCTTTTTGTAATACTCGATTAATTACAATTTCGTGATCAAAAAAGAATTAAATTTATTTGTTTACAATCTCTTACCAGCTAAAACTCACGAGTCAATTATTTCTGACCCAATTTGTCCCCAAGTGCGCACATTTCCGCAAAATTATGAGCAGAAGGAAAGGAGGACAATTCAAAACGCATTTAGACTTGATTGTCCCTTCAATTCAACCCGGAATTCTACAAACGTTACCAATAATTATTAATGTGGGAGAAGTCCTCGGCAATGATCTCCATCCCTTACTGTTCAAACATCAAAACGAACAGAAAATATCTTTAACGTGTAGTTAGTGCAAAATAAATTTCCCTGGGCGACATAGTCACCGGAAGGAAGCTGAAACTTAGGGGATTTTTAAGTCACGTCGCGTATTTTACTTCTCGTTTTTGTTGAGTTCGCGTTCGCGGGAAAAAGATGGAGTGCTAACGTTTGGGGCTTGCAGTGTTTGACATAAATAGTGGATGTATTGCTTTGGGGTACTATCATCTCTCAGGGATGGACTTTTTAAATCAAAAATATTCGGAATTTTGAATAATTTCCCCAAAGGAAAGCGTAAGTTTGGAATTTCTGCGGTTATTTCTGTAAATGTTTTTGCTGCCAAATTTAATTAGTTAAGAGAACCATTTTTAAACTAATTTTCGTTACCAATTGTTTCTGCATTAAACAGTCATTTTTTCTAACTCAAATACAAAATGAAAACTTACGCTTTGTTGCAAATAATAAATGAAAGTGTGAAAGTAAATAGGACATTTTTTAAGTACGCTCCTGGCCTAGATTTTTCCGGAGCAGTCCGGAGACTCGAAGATCCGGGCAGGCTCCGGCTCATTTTTCACTCCCCAAAAAACATCAGTACGCCTTCCCAGTTTTTTTCTGTCGAATACAATTTTTTGTTGTATTTTAGTTGGAAACACAGGATGTAAGAAGCGCTTGCCAAAAATCGTTTCTATGTACAATCAGATCTACTTTTTTAATCTAAAAGAAAAATGCAACTGAATTAGAAATAAGAAATTAATTAAAAATTGCACTTTTTGATTATGGATTTTAAAACTAAAAAAAATTGAATTGTTTTTATCTAGTTTCCGCTTCTGGTTAAAATTTTACATGATACAAATGTTATTTTAGAAACAATACCATAATAACTGCCCTAAAATTAAAATTAATAAATCCAGTTAAAATTTTAAAATTATTTCGATCAATTTTGCCGCTCGTATTTAATAAGGCATCACATCGAACAGTTTCAAAAGGCTTTTGTGAAAATAGTAGTTAACTCTTAAGATTAGGTTCAAATTTTTACGTCCTTAGGCATGGCAATGAAACTAAAAATGTACCTACATAAGGGAATCTACAATCTACAAATGTCCTGAGGGTATTTTTTCCACGTCAGTGCTAGTAATCCCCGGACAGACGTTCTAATTCCCCCGAAACAGTTTTGTGACACACGATTAAAACAAAATGTCACTCTAATCTTCCTTGTGCTACCCTTAACAAGTATTTACATATCTCGACGGCTTAATTCCCTTAAATTTTTGCAGCCAACGGACTTTTACACGCCAATAACAGCCATGGTTTAATCTAGGAGTAATAAAAAATTATTTTCAAACTTTCGACAAAAATTCATGAATAATTAACAAGTAACAAATGGGGAGAATTATATTTACTGAAATTAAAAACACACCTTTTAGGGAAATTAATATTCTTTAAGCGAATATGATTTTATACCTTATATATTTCCATCATCAGCGCTGGAAAACGACTAAACAAACAGCTGTGGCTTTTTGATACAGCATTGATTGTATGTTAATATGTTGCAATTTTTTACCTTATATCCGCTATAATAAATGTTTTAAATTTTGAGTATTAAAATTACATGGAGCTGGAAAAGGTAGTTTTAACAAAAAACTAGGTAGTTAAAATAAATGGCATGTACCATCAAAAAGTGTGCATAAAACCAGTGCCGGAACTAGGTATTCCTGCGGCTGGGGCTTAAATTATCATTGCGCCCCCAAAAGATGTACCTATTCATATATGATACGGTGGAAAAAAGAAGAAGTAACGTCGTCCATGCATGCACATCAAAGGGAGCGGTACAAACTACTATTTGACGGTACGAACGCGCATCTTTTCTGCTCATGCACGTTTAAGAGAGCGAGACGTGCTACTATTCAACGGTACAAACGCGCAGCCTTTACTTAGATATCGGCTTGAAGAATTTGATAAAATTTACTCAAACAATTGCAATTTTTCATTATTACAGTTTAAAACAAAAATGTAAAATTAAAATTACCGAAAAGATCTACAAATGCAGCCAGAAAAGTTTCTCCAGGAAATGTTACAAACACAATCTGGGAAAGAATTGATATTATCAGAACCAAAAGCAAAACCCAAAAATTTTAGGTTGTTTTTAACACCAGTCGCCCCTGTATAACCTTGATATAACAAAATTCAATCTGTTCAGTTTCTTACCGGAACTACGTATACTTGCGCTCGGTGTTCAAATAATATTTGCACGAAATGGTCCGATGGAAAAGAGAAAACGTTACCTACTTTGTTCTGCGCATGCATGCTGACGAGTGGCGAGACGTGCCACTATTCGACGGTACGAACGCGCAGTATTTTTTTGTATAATTGCATGAAAATTTCCACGAAGTTTTGTCAAAAATTTAATCCTTTATTTGTTACAGTTTAAACAATCATCAAAAGATGCAGTCAGAAAGGTTTCTCTAAAAATTTTACAATCACAATCCGAGAAAACATTTATAGTGTTCGAACCAAAGCCCAAAATTTTATTTTATATGGTATAATTGAAAAAAGAAAAAACTTACGTACTCCGTTCTGCACTTACACACCGTAGGAGGTGAGACGTGCAACTATTCGACGTTACGAACGCGCAGCTTTTTCTCTATTTAAACGTTCTGCACCGCTACAAATTGTTATTGTTTTGCATCAAAGATCGAATTATCGCGCCTATACAAAACTATACATTAAAATTGCGCTCTATAAAACGTTTCGCCCAATGCCAAACCTCCACTCGTCTCACCCTATTCAGACTCTGAAGGGAACCCACAATGAACAATATTCCAAGAATGGAATTGGTTTGTTATAAATTTAAATGAGAAAATATGTTGGCGTACGGGGGGGGAGAGAAGTCGAAAGAAAGAGATAAATTCAGTACCTGTTTGAATAAAAAAGTTATGCGCCTGAGTAGTCTTAGGTGGTTGACCTCTTTATACACTTTGAGCAAAAAAAGTGTACACCTTTTTGAGCTGGCATAAGATAACAATTTTCAGTGGCTATGTTAAAAGGGTTTTTAATTACCTGCAATTTAACGCCCAGTTTGTCATGATACCTCTTGGCGAAGCATCAAATTGTAGATAATTTAAAATTTTTCCAAAATAGCCACTGAAAATCGGTATTCTATAACAGTTCAAAAAGTGTGCAATTTTTGCCCAAAGTGTATACAAGAGTTCGCCACCTAAGACTCCCCACACTCTTAACTTTTTTTTTTTTTATGTTGACGGGCGAGGCATCAAAGTGTAGGTAATTTAAAACTCTTTTGAAATAGCTACTGGAAATCGTTATTATACCAGTTCAAAGAAAGTGTGCATTTTTTGCCTCAACTGTATACAGCGGTCTGTCACCTAAAACTCCCTAGGCCAATAACTTTTTTATGTAAAAAGGTATCGTGACGGACGGGGCAATAAATTGTAGGAAACCTAAAACTCTTCCAAAATAGCCACTAGAAATCGTTATTTTATAACAGTTAAAAAAAATTGTGCATTTTTTTGCCTAAAGTGGATACAGGGGTCTGCCACCTAAAACTTCTATACCAATAATTTTTTATTTAAAGGGGCTTCATGGCGGACGAGGCATTAAATTGTAGGTAATTTAAAATTCTTCCAACATAGTTAGTGAAAATTGTTATTATATACTAATACAAAAAGTGTGCATTTTTTGCCTAAAGTGTATACACCTGTCTGCCACCTAAAACTCCCCAAGCCCATAACTTTTTTATTGAAAGAGATATCATGACGGACGAGGCATGAAATTGTATGTAATTTAAAATGTTTCCAAACTAGCCACTGAAAATCGTTATTTTATACCAGTTTAAAAAAAGTGTATACAGAGGTACGCCACCTAAAACTCCCAAGGTCTACATATTTTTTATTTAAAGAGGTATCATGACGAACAGTACATCAAATTTTAGGTGATTTGAAACTTTTCTAAAACAGCCACTTAAAACCGTTATCTTATGCCAGCTCAAAAATGTGTACATTTTTTGCCTAAAGTGTATACAGTGTCCGCCACCTAAAACTCCCCAGGTCAATAACTTTTTTATTTAAAGTGGTATCATAACGGGCGGGGCATCAAATTGTAGGTAATTTAAAACTCTTCTGAAATAGCCACTGAAAATTGTTATTTTATACCAATTCAAAAAAAGTGTGCATTTTATGCCTCAAATGTGTACAGGGGTCTGCCACCTAAAACTCCCCAGGCCCATAACTTTTTTATTAAAAGGATATCATGACGGGCGGGTCATTTCCTCTGAAATAGCCACTGAAAATCGTTTTTTTATACCAGCTTTAAAAAATGTGCATTTCTTTGCCCAAAGTGTATACAGAGGTACGCCACCTAAAACTCCCCAGGTCTATATATTTTTTATTTAAAGAGGTATCATGACGGACAGTACATCACATTTTAGGTGATTTGAAACTTTTCTGAAACAGCCACTTAAAACCGTTATCTTATGCCAGCTCAAAAATGTGTACATTTTTTGCCTAAAGTATATACAGTGTCCGCCACCTAAAACTCCCCAGATCAATAACTTTTTTATTTAAAGTGGTATCATAACGGGCGTGGCATCAAATTGTAGGTAATTTAAAACTCTTCTCAAATAGCCACTGAAAATTGTTATTTTATACCAGTTCAAAAAAGGTGTGCATTTTTTGCCTCAAGTGTATACAGGGGTCTGCCACCTAAAACTCCCCAGGCCCATAACTTTTTTATTAAAAGAATATCATGACGGGCGGGTCATGAAATTGTAGGTAATTTAAAACTCCTCTGAAATAGCCACTGAAAATCCTTATTTTATACCAGTTTTAAAAAATGTGCATTTCTTTGCCCAAAGTGTATACAGAGGTACGCCACCTAAAACTCCCCAGGTCTATATATTTTTTATTTAAAGAGGTATCATGACGGACAGTGCATCAAATTTTAGGTGATTTGAAACTTTTCTAAAACAGCCACTTAAAAACGTTATCTTATGCCAGCTCAAAAATGTGTACATTTTTTGCCTAAAGTGTATACAGTGTCCGCCACCTAAAACTCCCCAGATCAATAACTTTTTTATTTAAAGTGGTATCATAACGGGCGGTGCATCAAATTGTAGGTAATTTTAAACTTTTCCAAAATAGCCACTGAAAACCGTTATCTTATGCCAGCTCAAATATGTGTACACTTTTTTTCTCAAAGCAGTGTCCGCTAGCTAAAACTGACCAGGTCCATAATTTTTTTATTTAAAGCGGGTATATGACCCATTTCTTTATATATTTGATTCGGTAATAAGAGTTTTTGATATCACAAATTGGGTATGAAATAACCAACAAAATTAAATATTCGAATAACTATCGAATTATTTGAATAACAATCGAATTATTCGAATAACAATCGAATTATTCGAACAACTATTGAATTATCCCAATAAGAAGCGAACTATTCAAACAGAATTATTCGAACAAATATCGAATTATGAACATAAATGCTGACATTAATTATTTACTATTAATATTTAGTTGTAGATATATTGTTAAACATTAACAAATTTAAGAAGAATGTTTTAGAAGAAAATAATAAGTATTGCGAACGCTTTTCTTGCAAGAATCATCAGAAAATAAGTTCATTATAGAAACAATTTTATTACGGAAAAATATTTTATTTGAATGATTATTTATTTGATAATGCGTATAGATTGATTGAAATAATTTTTTAATCGATAATTCGAACAATTTTGTACTCGATAATTCGAATGAATTTATCCGAATAATTTTTTATTATTTGTAAGATAATTATTTTTTTCGGATACTCAATGGAAATGGACTACATTTCCTTATTACAAATCGTAAAGAAAAGTATCTCTTTTCTTTATAGCAACAAAATAAACAATAGTTATGTGTATTATAACTTATAAGTAAAGAAAAGTATTGTTTTTCTTTACGAATCCGAATCGAATTGTTTAGTTGCTGCAGTGATGGAAACGGCAATTTGATTCTTGCGCTTGTCATGTATTTTTTAAATAATTTCTTATAAAATGTAATCCTTATGTAATCCACTTCCATTAAGTGTCCGAAAAAATTTTGTGTATTATTCTTTAAAAAAAGTAAGTTTTTCTTTACTTATAATACAAATAACTAATTACACAACTCGAATAGTTATTCATTTGATAATTCGAATAAATTCATTCGAAACATTAATTATACGATAATTTGAATAATTTTATTCGTATATAATTGTTTATTATTTATTCGAATAATTATTTACTCTACAACTCGAAGAGTTAATCGAAAGTTCGAATAAATTCATTCGAACAATATTTACTTGTATAATTCGATCAATTTTTATTTTATTTTATTTCGATTATTATTATTCGATTTTTTACACGAATTATCGATGCAAATTCAAATTGAAACTAGTTTTAAATTTTCTTGTTTTAAACATGATTTTTGAAAATTTGCAGAATACACATCTATGTTGATTTCTTAGCAGTTAGTTGATGTTTCTGCAACGTTAGAATTCAGGAAGCTCCTTCTAAAAAATATCAGAAAAAAAAGGTTAAAAAAGCACCTACGTAAGAAAACAAAGTGAAAACGAGGTGTGGCTCGTAAATCAAGTGGGTCCACAATAAAGCGATTTCCTAAGAATTTCCCTAGATGTAAAACAGGGTCTTAAGTGGTGACATTTGGCAGCATATAAGAAGATTTGTAACAGTGGGTGTAGATATGTTGGTCGCATGAGTTATTGCCCAACGCTGACCACCGTCCCTAAACTCCCCAGACGCGGATTCTGTGATTTGTTTCTATAAATCACCCACCCCATATCTTACGGCAGTGCAGTGACAAAGTGGACTTATATGACAAATCGTCTAATTTCTACGAACTGGCTTTACCTTCTAATACTCGCTGCTTGCGGTTCTTCGCACGTGACAACGAGACCTACCTTAAATAGCCTTTTTTCTCTCGATTTACTTTGTTCCGAGTTAAATTGCGAAATGAAAACGTGATGGTAGTAAAGCTTATCAAATTGATAATTCATATCAGCCTTGGCCATTCATGGGCGAAAAGGAGCTTTGATAATTTGTTACCACGTCGGTCGGATCATGTTTGAATTTCCCGCCATTGAGTAAACGGATAATACTGGTATTTGCGACATTTTAGCAGCTCACCCATCGACGTATCCAAACGAAGCAAAGAACGAGCAATTAGAATAATTGAGTGCGACTCTAAAGAAATACTTAGGCCATTTTTCTTGCGGATATTTCTGCTACACGCAGCAGCAGCAGCAGCACACAATTGTTAAGTAGTTCTGGTGTAACAGAGGTAGCATCTAGCTAATGACACGGTTATCAGGAGAAGCGAGGGTAGTCCGCTCTTCAGTCATGTGTAGCGGCAAAAACCCGTATTAGACTCGGCCTTAATTAACGCAAAAAACTTGGACTTACTTCGATTCAGGCTCCTTTAGGAGCGGAACCAACGGTAGAACGTCGTTCACGAAAAGAATGTGAAAGGAGGGACGTTGGGGTCTTTACAATAAAGCGGCACAGCTAAAGTGAATGAAATTTTTTGTAATTTTCAATAATTCTAAAGTATTTGATGAATGTTGACGGTCGTTTTGAAAAGATGTTCTGAGTTGTTCATACATGATTCATTAAGTATGTGTAAGAAAGCACTAAATTTCAATTTCCTTTCAGGAAACGCTAGAAAATCGTGAAAAGATTTATGCAAGCAATAATTATTGAAATTCTTAAAAAGTTTTATCATGAATCGGCATAAAATACTTAAATAATATCAGCTTGCCTAAACGGAGAAAATTCCCATAACAGATCAGAACAGTAGCGTAACGACAGTTTTTATACAACAGGCGCATAAAAACAATAAAAGGCACATTGACTAAAGGACAAAAACTGTGGTTATACAGGGTGTTCCAATTTTATTGTTGGTAACTTTGGGGCTACGTTCCGTACCGAAAGTTATTAGATCCGTATTTTTTTGTTTTTCCCTATTTATAATTTCAATGGGCGTACTGGCCCTCAAATGACGGCCCCTAAAAATAGTTTTCTGTAAAACCCTTTACCGATTTGGATGAAATTTGGTATGCATACTAACCACGTCAATTTACATGCATGCCAAACGATAATTTTATTTAAAAATCAATAGAGGGCGCAAGTTACGGGCGGAGTTCAGTTTTTCTACAGTAAGTTTTTTGTGTAAAGTTATGTTTAGCTTTTTATGGCACAATCAAATGCAGAATTTGATTCTCTAAAAAACGTTATTCTTGTATTTTCTTCGTACGAGGCACCGTTTACGATATATTTCGAATTTTATGAAAAATCGAGTTGCCATGAAGATTTCGATAGGTACTTTATGCATCTCAAGGTGGATTTAACACAACAAAAAAGTTTATATAAACATGTGTTCGGAAACGGTTCGCTACAGAGTTGCAGCTTCTTTTTTGAGATATTTATGTTTTAATGCAATGGCGGACGTTAATAGCCTATGTAAATTACAATGTAAATTAATTTTTTATTTTAAGATAATACAAGAACGGCCGTAGTCCAGTGGTAAGCGCGCGGGCTACCAATGCAGCAGATCCGGGTTCGACTCCCGGCCCGGTCGTTCTCCCTCGCAAGGCAACGGTAAACCAGCGAGGTGGATTTTTTCTTAGGATAACCTCTCTATAGAAGAAGTGCGTCAATTTTCTGTGGTTCGGAGCCCACGTTAAACTGTAGATCCCATATGTTTGTCGGTGCAAATTATCAATCGCCGCGCACCAAACATAGACATAGGAGGTAGGTCGCCAACGTCCTGAATAGGGTATGGCTCTAGAAAGAGAGCATAAAACAAAATATAGATAAATACATTAGAGAAGTGGTTCAAACTGTAAACCTCTTGCTCTGATACATTTTTGACGCCGCTGAATAAGATAACGGATTTCTTGTTGAGTCATTGCTAGAATTTTGAATTCGTAGAAGCAATTGGGTGCGCCGTACGAAAAAAACACAAGCATAACTTTTTTCAGGGTATTAAATTCTTCATGTGATTTTTTTATAAAAAGTTTAAAAAAATGTACACAAACAAGTTACTGTAGAAAAACTAAAAAGGTTTACCCGTATCTGGCGCCCTCTAGCAAATTTCATAAAATTATCGTTTGGCATACATGGTTAGAATGCGTATTAAATTTCATCCAAATCGGTGCAGGGTCTCTTTACGAATTCATAAAGAAAACTACATTTAGGGGCCACGTTTTGGGGGCCATTAAAAATCAAAATTGGGTAGAACAAGAAAAACACGAGTCCCTTAATTTTCGGTGCAGAACATACCCCTACAGTTAACAACAATAAAATGGGAACACCGTGTATATCTGAGAAACAGTGTGTCGGTTCTTCTCCTTCCTGTTCTTCTCCAATTTTTGCCCTTTTCTGAATAAATTCCTATAAGTTCTCTCTGTATTGTATGATAGATTTTTTTCAATTTTTTTCGTTTACATTTTTTACAAATTTTTTAATTTTCGTATTTTCTAATTGCAAACAATATTTATTCCTTGTAATCTAAAATCTATTTTAAAATTTGGTGACAATCGTTGTTTTTAAGCTTACGAAACTTTTCGAAACTGAAAATGTACAAGATTTTTGAAAATTTTGAAAATTTCTATAATTTTGAAAAACTGAAAATTATTAAAATTTTGAAAATCTGAAAATTCCTTTAACATTTTTTTTGATTTTCAAAAATAGTTTAACCTGAACATTTTCAGCTTTTTAATGTTTTAAAGATTTTCAATAGTTTCAACGTTTGGAAATAGGTATTACAATATTGAAAATTTAAATATTTGATATTTTTGACATTTTAAAAATTTTTAAAAAGAAAACATTCTAAAATTGATTTTTAAATTATTTTTGACTTTTAGTATTTTCTAGTTGCAAACAATATTGATTCGTAGCAATCTAAAAGCGATTTTAGTATTTCGTAATAGTCGTTTTTTTTATTTTCAAAAAATTTCAAAACCGAAAATTTACACAATTTTAAAATGTGAAATTTTCTGAAAATATTCTGACATTTAAAAAAATTTTTAATATTTTAGTATTTGAAAGTTTTGAATTTTTTTGGAAAAATGTGAATTCTCAAAATTGTGTTTTTTTAAATTACTAAAATGTTTTGCAATCGTAACAGACGCCATTTTAACACTAGAAAGTTCAGAAAAAAAGCGTTGTATTTGTCCTGAGCTCTTCTAGCAGATTCCGTGCATGTATAAAAATTCAAGATCTGAAAAAAACTGCTATCAAAAAACCAAAACATGTCTAGCTTTTGCTTACGGTTGCGAATTTCTCCGATGAATTTTTTATATTTGGTTATAACCACTTTTTGGGTTCCTACTGGCCCAAAACATGTATTTTCATCAAAATGTCGATTTCGAAAATTTGCATGAAATCATTACTGAAAGCATACAGACAGTGGCGTAACTATCACGGGGCACAGGGAGCAAGGGCCCCCGGACCCGAGGCCTTAGGGGGCCCTGCCACGAGCCACGAGTTTTTATTTGTTTTGTTTCTCTATTACGAAGTTTTTACAATTAAAATTTTATTTTCATATTCAACAAAATACATTTTAAATTCCATGTAAGTAAGTACGTACTTATACAATGAAAAATACTGAAGTGGAATTATATTTAGTAATAACACCACACCCCCACTTTTTGGTACCGACCCAGACACACTTCAGAAAATTTAAGATTTGCTTATCTTAACTAGACACGACTTTAATATCTTTATTTTCATCTACTAGACGGCAAATAATTTCTTTCCCATTGAAGAAACTGTTCTTATTAGCTGTCTTAGTGAAGTTTTTTTTATAATGGGGCCAGTGCTTTTCAGGTATCTCGCCCCCGGGCCCAAAATCTGAAGTTACGCCACTGCATACAGAAGTACAAAATTCTTGAATGTCTCCAAGGAGAGTGTAAAAATTTTAAAAATTAAAAATTCTTTTTTTGGAAATACAAGAAACCGTAGTAAAAGCAGAAAACAGTTTGATCCAGAAAATAAAGATTAGAGTTTTAGTGTTGAAATAACATAAGGCAAGAAATTAGGGGTTAATTAAATGTCTAGTTGAAATGTAACTATAAATTGGCTGTATTGTTTGATACATTTAAACGGCGTTGCAAATGCACATAAAGTGCATTGATGTTGGAAAATAAGACTTCACACACACACACAACCGTGTCGCAACTATTACAATAACGAGGCGCCCTCGTTATTAATTATCCCTAGAATCAACACATCCTTGGAGACATCCACACAATGACTTCCCAACAATAGTTTATTATAACAACGTATCGCTGTTATTAATGATACCCGGAGCTCCTCAAGTATAGAAGTCATTCGCAGGCTTTTGTTTGTAATTATATCAGCCCTAATGAGTTTTAAGTAGCCTTATCAAGTTCTGGGGTACTAAAACGAAGCTCCTCTCCCTCGACAACATTCGTTTGCATATTCAAATTGTGATCGTGAAAGAAATCGATTAGAAATTTAGACGGAAATGTCCGTTTTGAACTTTTAGGAAATCGAAAAAGTGTTCCTTAAAGAACGTCTACCTGTATGTGTGTGTGACGCTCGAAACAGACCGACTTAAATGAAATTTGAAGTCACTAGGTATAACTAAAATTCACTGTAAGTAAAATGTTTGTTACTATCCGTAAACAGTGATGTAAGGAATAGTATGGTGTTGCAACTCCTACTATTTATCTATATAAAAAATTCATCCTAAAAGTTTGACAATCTCGGGACTCTTTATAAGATTTGCGCATAGATGGCGCTTTTAAAACTTCACATTTAAGGTATATTTCAAATTTGCCGCGGTTTGATAATTATTTCTATCACTACTTGACCATTTTTGACACCTATCCTGTATACAACACTTATTTGCTAAGGTTAGGTTAATTAATTAATTTCGTTTTTACTTTTATGAGTTAAATGTGCAAGTAAGTGAAACATTTATTCTGCATTTTTACGTAATGTTTATAGTTTGTTGTAGTTATTTTTGTGGTGGTTTTTAGTTGGAAAACAGATATAATAATACTAAAATCCAAATAATATCAACAACCAACAACATTGGACCAACAAGTCGCCCTCGTTACTTACTACTACGAAATGTAAGCATTCTTCCAGTCACTGCATAAACTTAACTTGGTACAAAGGTAAATTCACCTTGGGAACAGCAAATAATGTGAAAATTTGTTTTTGCCTTTTGATAAGCGGCGCAAACAGCAGTATTTTGGCATTTTTGTCTAAAATATTACCGTGGTAATAAATAAATAAAAACTCTTCTTACTTTTCAAACTTATTTTAAAATAAAATTGACATTTACAGTTGCGCCATCTGTTGATAAAATTTACAAGGAGCCCCGAGATTGTCAAAGTTTGGAGATAAAAACAATTTAATAGAGTGCAAACACCAGTCTTCATTACATCACTCCGGAAACGCAAACAAGTTGGAAATATTGGTATAATAATAAAAATGGGAATTGCTGTACCCAGCGCTGACAATTCGAATAATTAAAAACTTATCACTACAGAATCGTTTACTCAAAAGTCATGCCCTATGCTCAAACAAGAACTAAAATTTCAATTTTTATGTGTCTCTCAGTACCTGAGGTTTATTCTTGGCTGCTGGTGGGCATGTTCTTTGCCCACCGCTTATGGTTTATCCTTGGCGACTCATGGACGTTTCCGCTCGTTCACACTTTGATGTTTTCTTCTGCTCAATATTTAGGTCTTTCCTTGGCTGCTCGTGAACATTTTCTTAGTCCAGCGCTTGATGTTTATCCTTGGCTGCTTGTGGCGATTTCGCTTGCTCAGCGCTTAAGATCCATTCTTAGCTAATCCTGGACATTTGCTCGCTCAGCGCTTAATATTTATTCTTGGCTGCTCGTGGACGATCTCCTTTACCCAGAGTTTCAAGTATATCCTTTGCTGCTCGTGAGCAGTTTCCTCCCTCAACGCTTAAGTTTTAATTTTGGCTGCTCGTGGAACTTCGTTGCGCAGTGCCTGAAGTCTACGCTCGTAAGCATCTCTATCGCGCTGCATTCAAATTTTATCCTTGACTGCTCGGGGGCATTTTACTTGTCCAGCTTTTGTGGCTTATCATTGGCTGTTCATAGGCATTTTCTCTCGCCCACTGCTTGAGGTTCATTCGTGGGTGCTCGTGAGCGTTCTCTTTTATCCAGTGCTTGAGGACTATTTTTTGTTGATCATGGGCAGTTCTCTTGCTTAACGCAAGTATATTCTTGACTGCTCGTAGGTATTTCCATCGTCAAGCGCTTAAGGTCTATCCTTGGCTGCTCGTGAGCATCCTCTTTTACGTGGTACCTGGGGTCTATCCGTGCCTGTTTGTGGACATAGTCCTCGCGCGGTGTGAAGGTTTGTTCTTGGCTGCTTATAAGCGTTCTCCCTTTCCTAGTACTTGAAGTCTATCCTAGGCTGCTTAGAAGCGTTCTCCCTTGCCTAACTCGTGTAGTGTGGTCTTGGCTGCTTTGCATTTTTTCTCGCCCAACGCTTGATGTTCATCCTAGGCTGTTCGTGAACGTTCTCCCTTACCGTGCGCTTGAGGTTTAACTTTGGCTGTGGAAATTTTCTTTGCTTAGCGCTTAAGGTCTATTCTTAGCGGTCGTGAGCATTTCTCTCGCCAGTGCTTGATGTCTATTCTTGGCTGCTCGTGGGCATTCTTGCTTGTCCAGTGCTTGAAGTTTATTCCTACCTCATCGTGGACAATTTTCTCGCGTGGACTTTGAAGCTGCTTGCAAGCGTTCTCCTTTACCCAGTGCTTAAAGGCTTTTCATTTTCCTCGCCCAGCGCTTAAAGTTTATTCTTGGCTACTGGTGGGCATTTTCCTTGACAGGTGCTTGAAGTTCATCCTTGGCTGCTCGTAGGCATTTTTTACGACTTTTAAAAAGTATCTTCTATCCTACTTGTGAACGCTTCGTCGCTTTCCTCGCCAAACGCTTGAAGTTTATTCTAAACCGCTAGCGGGCGTTCTCCCTTGCCCAGCGCGCAGTGCTTGAAGTGTATCTTTGGCTGCTCGTAGGAAGTTTCCTCTGTCAGCGTTTCAAGTCTATTCTTGGCTGCTGGTAGTCATTTCCCTAGCCCAGGGCTTGAAGTTTATTCTTGGCTATTGGTAGGCGTTTTCTGGCCGGTGCTTGAGGTTTGTCTTTAGCTACTCGTAGGCGTTTTTGTTTGCGCAACGTTTGTAGTCTATCCTTGGCTGCTTGTGAACGCTTTTGTCGCCCAGCGTTGAATTTTATTCTAAACTGTATGTGGGAGTTTTCTCTTGCACAGCACTGGAACTATAACTTTGCTGCGCGTGGGCATTTCTCTCTCTCAGCGTTTAAGGTCTATTCTTGGCTGCTCATAGGCATTTTCCTAGCCCAGCGTTTGAAGTTTATTCTTAGCTACTGGTAGTCGTTTTTTCCTGAACGATGCTTGAGGTTTATCTTCGGCTGCTCGTAGGCGTTTTGCTCAGCGTTTGAGCTCTATCCCCAATCCTGATTGTGAACGCTTCGTCGCTTTCTTCGCCAAACGCTTGAAGATTATTCTAGGCTGCTAGTAGGCGTTCTCGTTTGCCAAGCGCGTAGAGTTGAAAGTATATCCTTGGTTGCTCGTGGGCAGTTTCCTCTCTCAGCGTTTAAGGTCTGTTCTTGGCTGTTCGTGGGCATTTCTCTAGCCAACCGCTTGAAGTTTATACTTGGCTACTGGTTTTCTTTTGCCCAGCACTGGAGGTATAACTTTGCTGCGCGTGGGCATTTCTTTCCCTCAGCGTTTAAAGTCTATTCTTGGCTGCTCGTAGGCACTTCCTAGCCCAGCGCTTGAAGTTTATTCTTGGCTACTTCTCTGACTGGTGCTTAAGGTATATCCTTGACTGCTCGTAGACATTTTCTTTTGCGCAACGTTTGAGAACTATTCTTGACTGCTTGTGTCCACTTCCCTCGCCCACCGTTAATGTTTATCTTAGGGTGCGCGTGGGCGTTTTCCCTTGCCCAGCGCTCGAGGTATAACTTTGGCTGCGCGTGCGCATTTCTCTCCCTCGGCGTTTAAGGTCTATTCTTGGCTGCTCGTAGGCATTTCCCTAGCTCAGCGCTTGAGGTTTTTGGCTGCCTGGGGGCATTCTTGTGAACTAGTGCATATTTTGAGAACACTAACCTGGCTATGTTTCCAGCAGTTTTTCTCGACTGTACAGGTGAATACCGGCAGTTGATAAACTGTAAGTTGCAATTACTTTAAATAAATAATATTACGATTTATTAAACATCCCCTGTGTTGTATTTAATTAAACTGAATTACTGTTAATTTTAAAGCTGCTGCTACACAAAGAACACAACGTACTACGAAACGTCACAAGGTGTCTCACACTTAGGATTTGCAACGTTTCAATAGTTTTTCAAAAACCGGTCACACGATTTTTATAAACATTGTGAGATAATGAAAAATTAATAGCTCTTTATTTATAAATAAACGGGAGATCATAAAAGCGCGCTTTTCAGTTAAATTTAAATTTTTCTTCGGTCATAGTCATTTCTACTGGTCCTGATGAACAATTACGCTTAAACTCGAATTGTCTATCAACTCTCGTTTATTGAATTTGATGGCATCAGTTTCCATATTTAAACAATTTATATAAGGCGCCACAGAGGAATTTGGAAGATGGAAAGCCCTTTTTTACCAGAATTATCCAATATGTTTCTATAATCCTCCACGAATTTGTAAAAATATGAAATTGGGGCTTTTTACTACATTAACAAAAAAATTCGCTCATTTTTACAATTTAGATAGCGAATAGAGCCAAGTACAAAATGCGGATGAAATAACCTAACGCAGATGATATTCGCTTTTCAATAAGTGATTATGTGCACAATAAGAGCAAAATGAGGAGTAATTTTACGACAGGATGAATATTGTGTGGTGTAGTGGCCCAGCTAACTCGTGTTTCGCGGTTCCGTACACGATCCGCGTTCTTCCCGTGGTCTGCTGATCCTGACAGTCATTCAAGCCTATCGCCTACCAGAGATTTTTAAGTAATTTACCTACGAAGAGAGCTTCTGGTCATTTGGGTGCGCGTTGTTCAAAAATAAAACACTGATTTGAGTATCTATCTAAAGTCTTCAGCTCTAAAAGTGTGACCAAACCCGAAATTATCGGAAAGTTAAACTGGACAAGGTCATAACTGACACTCAAGTACTTAAAAGACAAACTAACACAACTAAATTAAATCTGATGAAAATGTCAGTCAAGGACAAACGTTTAAAGTCACCAAAGTTGCGATTTTGTAGCAGTTTTAATTTTTATCACTGCAAGCTTGAGCTGCAACATTTACCTTACCTTTATTATACTATTATTCAGACGGTATGCTTATTATAGTGTGCTGACTTTAATCTTTTGGTATTATTTTACTCATAATACCTATGAGGAACTTACAAATTAATAAGTTTCTTTTCCCTGTTTTCAGTGCACGAAGAAATGTTTTTCTCAAAAACAGCCAATGGCCGATCAGGATGGTATAGCAAGATATACTCAAAGCCAAGGATAGTCTAACTCACCTGAATGACTCGAGTATGTGTATTGGAGCGAAGCAAACACAACTTTTTGTGATCGACTGAACGCACGAACCTCATTAATGGCGGGAAGTGTGTGGCTCGTTCACAACGGCTGCGGTCTACCGCTAGGTGCTTGCACACCTCTCCCAACACCTTCGGTTCGATGAAATTTAAATCGATCAAATGGCAAGAAAGTTATAATTTGCCATAGTTATTTGTTGGTATATTGACAACAGCAATTTTGCAATCTCAATAAGGTTGTGTGATAATTTATGGTTATTTTCCATTAGAAAAATATAAACAATTCGTTAAATTGAGAGAAACAACAATAAGCAAGAGATTCGTGTTTTTTTTTCTTTAACGTTATAATAGATTTGGAAAATTGTTTTTTTTACTCCCAAGTACTTAATTTTTGTGTTATTGGCAGTCAGTGGGCCGGCAGTGTGCACGTTGCTGCGACTGTGCTGCTGCCACTTTTGCTAAACATTCCAGGAAACATTGTCGCTATGTACTCAACATAAAACCCAATTTTTCAAAGCAGTTAAATTAAAATTTCAAAAATATGACCCGCACGAGATTCGAACTCTTGACCAACCTATGCCTCACAACACTGCATACACGCATTCTAGCACTAAAGCATGAGGTGTGTTAACAGTCCATACTAGAACATAGAACACATACATAAACAACACGTCATCCGCCGGCCAAATTTAAATTACCGGTAAAAGACGCTGCATGTTATCTAATAAAACTTTTATGTTACTCGATGTTCTTTAGAAGCCCAACAAACGTCGTGAGTCCTTGAATGTTGACGGTATAGTGTATACCGGCAAAAGGTAGCAAGCCGGCACCGGCCGGCTAGTCACTATGATATATCGAAGGGAGATAGTTAACTGCTCATTTCATGAAAAGCCTGGCATGGTCTCAGTCGCATAGAGTAATTTATTTTTCATGATTTTTTTTAAATAAAGTTTTTATGCTTCTAAGGTTTCTTGTTTCTGTGTTATTTTCGAAATAACGTTTCTTTAAATAATCCAAAAATATTATCTGGTCATTTCGTAAAAAGACGGATGTGACCAAAAGACTACGACGTAAAGTCTGTTCTTTGAAAAGAGCCGAGATCTGCAGCTACTTTATTTTTGATTTGACCCTCCATTAGCAAGTTTTTCTATAATTTGACAAAAAATAAAATGTTAAACATTTTTTTTATTGCATGGCACAATTGTTTTCTCATAATATTGTCGACAATTTTTAGTAGCAGTAAACGTAAGCGTAATTTAAAAAACGTTGAACTGTAACCGAAAACCGAAATGTTTACTGGCGCTTGGCTGCCTCTGCTGCATATGTGCGCCTTCAACTATTTTTCTACGCTAGGCTGGTCCGGCTGCGTTCTCCAGATCACATTGACATTTTTCTGTCTATTACTGGCGCTTGTCTGATCAGCTGCTCCTGTGAACTGCGTTTTCCAGTTTGTATTTCGCGTTCGTATTTGGCGCTTGGCTTGACCGGCTGGTTCTGCGGACTTCCCTCTAATCATGAACGGTTTAAGGTAACGACGTACACAACGCTCATCGGGGGACGAGCCTGGCGCCTCGGCGACTATAGAAAAAAATTTCGTCGTTCGTCTGTGAATGCGAATGTAAACAGCAGTCGGCAGATGCCACTAGTGGCTAGCAGTGAAGCTTGAGTTGTAGCGTAATGCGTATTTGTTAGTGATAAGCGTAATCAAATGATTGCCATCCGAATGATTTTAATAAATGAATGATTCATTTGAAAGTAGTAGAAACGGTGATCTGAATAAATACTCGTTCTCATCGTCTTTCCTCGGGTTCCTCGGCGAAACCGAGGTAAACCTACGATCATAAAAAATATTTTTAATTTTATCACATTTCATCGCTAGTTCCAGCCTGTTTTTGGGACTTCAATTTACAAACCAGCACCCTTATCCGCGTCGCTACTAAAACATTAGAGAGTCTGGATTAAAAGAATACGTCTTGAATTTTTAATATTTATTTATATTTTTGCCTAGTTTTAAATGTTAAACTTTACACACAAAGCTCTAAAGAATAACATCTAATTTCTAATCACTTTAACTACATAACAGCTACTATACAGATTGCCACTATTTAAATGGAAACGTAGGCAATTAATAAATGCGATAAGCAAGAAATAGGTAACGAATGAGTGAGACAAGCAGTAAAATAACGAGCAGGCCAAGTGGGGTTTCACATATCCATGGCTGCTTTTTATTTATAGTTTAAAAAAATTACGTATTTATTTTAAATTTAAAAATATCGGAGGATACGTGAATCCGCACTTGGTACTCCCATTATCTTCTTTCCTTGTCGCACTCATTAGTTGCCTATATTTCTAGTAAAATAGTGGCAATCTCTATATTAAAACATGAACAAGGTGTTCAGTATATTTTTGAAAAAAATAATAACTCTTCCATTGCTGAAATTTTCTAACATCTCTCATCATGCTGTTCGATGTATTTCAATTTGCTCCTATCGAATGGAGGTTTAGCCAAAGTAGAGTTGAGCGACTCCAAGGAATTGATGTCAAAGTATCTATTTCGTGCTAGCACCATTAAGTTCTCTGTAACAGGAACAACGAAATGTTAATTTAATTATAAGAATTTAAGTTAAAATAAAACTTTCGTTATAGTCAACAATTTGTAAAGTTTAAAGCAGATCGTATATACAGGGCGTATCAAATTATCTCGGCACTATATCGGAATATTTTTGTATATTCTGAAAGACAATTAAATTCTAAATAAAAAAGCTGTTGGCAAACCGCTACGGAACCTTACTCGCGTTTAAGGAAGCTTAAGAAATTTTGAAAATATTTCAAAAATTTTGACAATTTTATGGAAATTAAAATATTTCTAAATTATTCGAAAAATTTCGAATATAATACATCGGATGTTTTTTAAAAATTTAAAAATATTGCTTTTTTAACAAAATTTTTGAAAAATTTAGATAATTATAAAATTATTTTTATTTTGAAGATTTTTGGAATTCATGAAAATTTTTGAATATGTTTGATATTTTAGGTTTCAAACATTTTTGAAAATCCTAAAATTTTTTAGACAAAGTATTGAAAATTTGGAAATTTTTCAAAAATTACAAAATATTGGTAAATTATGCAATTTTAAAAAATTTTGAAAATTAATAATTTTGAAATTTATAAACTAACAATTTCATTAATTGCGGAAAATTTTAAATAATTATAAATTAGTAAAATTTTTGAAAATTTTAAAAAGTAGACATTTTGAAACATTCAGAAATTTTTAACAACTTTGAAGCATTGACAATTGCGGGAAAATAACATTTTTAAAAATTTGGGTTAAAAATGTTTTAAAACGTAAAAATTTTTGAAAATCTTGAAATTTCTTAGACGTATTGCGAAGTACTAAATATTCAGGAATTTTTAAAAAATTTTAGTTTTGGAAAATTTTAAAAATTTCAAAAATAATAAAAATTGCGGAAGAGTGTAACATTTTTAAAAACAGAGTTAAAAATGTTCTAAAATTTTGAAAAATTTGGAAATTTTTTAAGTTTGATAATTTTTGAAAATTCTGAAATAATTTGTAAATGTTGATAATTTTGGGTTACGAAAATTTTCAAAAATCTTAGATGTGTGTCTACATATTGCAAAGTATTGAACATTTAAAAAATTTTGATAATTTTGAAACTTTTGGAAAATTTAAAAAATTTTAATAATTTTGAAATTTTGTAGTAAATTGCGGGAAAAGATAAAATTTTTAAAAAATTAGGTTGAAAATGTTTTGAAAATTTTGCGAGTTTTTTAAATAATTTGAAATTCTGAAAATTAAGAAAACCACTAGTGAGACCCCAGCGCACAATGCACTGACAGACTCGCGTTGTCCGACCTGTTTAAATGCGACACGTGATGCATTAGTTCCAATAATGAGACGCGGCGTTGGTGTAGATGTCGCCTCAAGTGAAGCGCCTCTAGCAGACTTTCATATATATTATAAATTAAAATAATTATTATTGAAAAATCGACGTAGAATAAAAATATAAAAATGTTTCATGTTCTATCCACCTTTCATTTAAAAAAAAATGGTCCAAATTGTTTAAGCGGTAGCCGCCGGAGGAACCTGAGAAAAATACCCTTTGAGCTTTTATATATGTATGGATTTTTTTAATTCCTGAGTATTTTAAAAATTATAAATATTTTGAAAAATTTTGATTTTAGTGAAAACTTGGAAATTTTTTTATTCGTAGTATTTGTTAATTGTAAACAATATTTTAAACTGTTCTGCAAGTAAACGCCCAAAAGGAAACCTCTCAAAGGTGCTTTCTCAATGAAAGGTTGTCATTTGTCATTGTCATTTAACATGTTTATACTAATTTTGAAGCCGAAGTTAATTAAATGATAAATTTTTTAAATTTTTGATAATTTTTTAAAAATGTTAACAAATTTGAAAAATTTTGAATATTATTGAAAGTGAAACAATTTTGAATTTTCAAACATTTGTTTTTTAAAAATTTTTAAATATTAAATAGTGCAGAAAAGTCTAACATTATTAAAAATTTGGGTTGAAAATGTTTTATAATTTTGAAAATTTGTAAGAATTTAAAATCGAAATCCTAAATGACGATCATAAAACCTTCCTATAGCGAAAAAGGTGAAAACTTTAAAAACAAACATAACCTGAAGTGAATAATAAAAACATTATAGATGAAACATATGAAATAATTTCATAGCTTGACAATAGTGACAATATAATTTGATACCGTAATAAATTTTGCCTATACTTTTACAACAAAAATATCAAGTATCGCATAAATGTGCTAGCTCAAGGTAACTAGGCCGAACCAACGTGATTACTGTACAGGTTAGATCACTTCCGCCAAGGATATAAAAATAAAAGGTGCACCTACGCTGATTTATGTTATTTTTCTTGTTCACGCAAGTCCACACCACAGCATAATTTTTATAATCCGTGTCGGCAATGTAGTGGTAAGTTGGTACAAAAAGCGATTCACGTTGTATAAATTTTCCCTCATTTGAAAACATTTCTTTCTCGTCTATCGTGAAGCTTTGTTGGTGTCCACCTTCACCTAATTTCTTTTGACTAATATTTACAGTAAACCTTCTGTTGTAGCTCCATCGGTAATTCATTTTAACACAATCCATCCATTTTACCTTCTCATAACGCTGGATAACATACCAGGTGTTTTGAAACTAGCCACATATAAAATAAATTAATAAAAATAATAACATATTAAAGCCAAATTATTACCTGAGTTTGATTAAAGTTTTTGACAGCGTCGACTTCGGAAGATGGACAAAGACCATTGAAACTTTCCAACTCGGTAATGACAGGGGAAATTGTCAACCCCATCAAGAGAACAATAAATCTGTACATGTTGGTAGGTGTAGTACGATTAGTAATAATCAGAATGAACTTAAATCTGTTATTTATACCCCATTAATGGGAGCATCTTCAAAAATAGTTAGTAAATAAATTTCCATTGTTGTCGTTACCTAAATTTTATCGCTTTTTAAATATTGCAGCTAAGTACGGCTACTCTTGACATAATTACACAATTTTATTGTACCGAGGCTTATAACTATACGTAATCAAATAAAAATTTATTTGAACAAACATATTTTGCGTTTACAAAATTTCGTAATGTAAAATAGGCAACTAACTATGCTAAAAGATTTTTGTTAATTAAACCTTTAAAAGTAAATTCGTAAATCACAATAAGTCAAATTTGATGATAATCGCGCCACCTACCGTACAGCAGTACATATACAACAAACTAACAAAACGATCAATAATTTAGCGGGTGTAAACCTTGCTGACATTATAGCAGTTGGGTCTAATTCCACTAGATAGCAGCACACAATTTTGCTTTTATAATTTTGGAGTTTATGAGGTTACTCTATAACTATATAATAATATTATCACATAAATTGAAGACGTTTGTTTGAATTATATTAAAATATTAAAATTATCAAATAGATACATTGATCAAAATCCAGATAAGTGCAATTACTAGACCGTTGTGCTAAGAAGCAGGGCATCCAATAGGCAAGCCGTATACGACACTCTGATCTCATTGGTTGAGATTATTGACCAATGAACAGCCACGCCTTGCAGCAGCTACCGCCTATTTGCATCTGTGTGTATGCCAGCTTGCAACCTCTATTGTTGCTTAAATTATTGCTTAAATTGTAATACCAAAAGAAATTAAGAAAGGATGGTGTTGGGGGAAAATTAGATCAAGATGTCTTTTTAGTGCGGCTAGACCTCACGGCTGCATCTTGAAGCCGATTTATGTAATTATGCGGTCCGTATCAGTGGCGTTCGTTAAGTGTATGAATATATTTGATTACACTTTGCCGCTATTTCTATATTTATTGAACAAAAACAACAGGGGAGTATTCAGGGTAGAAGCACAGGGAGTGCAAAAAATGATTGATTTTATATTAATTTTCGAAATATTTCGTTGGGGAATACCCAAATCTCCCTATGTGGGGGATGTTTCGCATCCTGCAGAAATACCGAAAGAACTCAGCTAAATCTGAATGTGCCACCTTTATTAAAAATTTCTAGATCCACCTCTGCTACACAATAATTAAGCAACTTGTGAAAACACATCGAAGAGAATTTCAGTTCACGATTGTAATAGGGCGTATACCAAGCAATGCTACACCAGGAACTACATTATTGAATATTTTACATGCAAATGCTGTCCTGTGAAAATTGAAGGGAATTTTGTGAGTTCGTAAAATGCAGTTTGATATGAAGCTACAAAATGTAGGTTATTATTATTGGAGAACAAATACCATTTGATTTTAAAACAAATGCCGACTTAAATTTACAAAATGGCAACGAAGCGCCATTTTGAAAAAAAAATTGTTTTTAATTCGATAAAATTTTCTCAAAATCTAGGATTACCTATACTAATACTTAAAAAGTGGGGGTCACTCGATACTAACATCTCCCCCCTCCGTGCTTTCTAATATTTTTTTTAAAATGTCACCCTGTCGCCATTACGTAAATTTACGTCGACTTTTGTTTTTCAAAAATAGTATTTTTGTTCTCCAATAATAATAACCCAAATTTTGTCTCATCAAGCAGTTTAAAAATTAGTACAGAGGGGAGGGGGGCATTTTATGACCTTACTGTTATATAGGCCGAAGGCAGAAATCTGGCCGACTTAGTTTTCAGTTAAGGCCAAATGTTGGGCGGTGACTGCGCATAGGATATCGATACAGTGGCGTAACGAGAAATTGTTGGACCTGGGTTCCAGATTGAGGTCGAGTTTCTATACCCCCCTCCCTATACCTCCCTCCCCCTTCATGGTGGGAGATGAAAATAAAACCTTTCGTCACAGAAACACTTGAATATATTTTTTTAACGCAAACATTTATGTTTTATGAACATTATGAACAGATTTTACAGTTTTTAATTTTTGTTTTCGTTTTGCGACACCCGATTTATGCACATACATTTTGAACTCAATTTACCGAACACTATACAAACCTTGTTATTGAAGTGATTTCAACGGTCGTGCAAACCGTATCTAGCATCAAGGCGGTTGCCATGCTAACGTATCCCCACGCTCGGACGGTTGTTCAGGAAGAAAAAGTGATTATTATTCTTACCCTCGACTATTATAACAGTAGCAGTTAGGACTAAGGGTAACCATTAAAACTCAAACCTTCTTGAAACGTTTCGGACGTTGTTCGGTCTACCGCCTTCCCTGTAACTTCGACATATTGAATGATTTAATAAAAAGGATCGAACAAGGCCCGAAACGTCCCAACAATTTTTGAGTTGTAATGGTTTAGGGTAAGGGTATACCTTTAGCCCTATATGCTACTGTTATAAAGAGAATTGTGGGACTAATTTTTTATTTTACCAATACCATAACATTTTTTACCTGTCGAGATATTGGTCGAAACATAACCGTTGAAAAAAATAGTTTGGCTTGGAAACAAAAAAAATTGATATTTGCTTAATTTTACGAGAAAAAGTCAGGCCCCTGGCGGGCCCTACGATTCACGAGCCCTGGGGTTACGCTACAAGTAGAAAAAATATAATTACTTATTGTTTTCTCAAAAATATTTTTTTTTTGTTAAATTTTAAAGCATCAACTGCACATAGTTGGTACGCAACATTTGGGCGGCGCCGTTTGAGAACCGCCGTTTTTACCGCCGCCAGGATACTTTATTACCTAGGTTTCTAAACAGCACTGGCGGTCGGACCTATTAGGCAGAGTAGGTAGTGCTAGCCATAACTTTAAAAAAATCAGTTTCTAAGTTTCAATAAAAAAATAGTTCAATTTTACAGAAAATTTTTGATTTTTAAGACCTCCGCGTAACATTAATAATTGGGCGCCAAATAAATAGATCGTTGCCTTTAAACACCGTTTTGCATACGAGAAGGCGCGAGCTTATCGGGTCAAATGATTCCAGCTACGACACAATTTACAAAGGCCAGCGGGTGGTCTAGTGGTTAAAGTCCTAGGCTACTAGACCCCCAACGGCAGTAGGTTCGAGTCCTCTGTCCGTCGGAAAATTTTCTGAATAAGTTAAATCCGGCGTGCCCATGGACAGTGTGTGTGGTGTGTATGTTGGGTTGCATGTCTTTCAGGGGTGGGGCATGTTAGACCGGTGTATAGCGCAAGTCCGCTGAGCCCAGGTAAGGGGGTGGGATGGGAATCATAGAGTCGTGCTCACGCACGGCCTCATGATTTAAAAAAAACACAATTTACATATTTCAGGATTTATTATTAGTCTCTACTTGAGTTTATAACCTCTCTTACGTCAATGAAAATAACTGGTTCCAAATCAAATAACGTATCAGAAATTTGAAGGTTAACCAATTGGATTTAGGTTACTTACTGGGATATCCTTTGTAAAATTGATCACCAATTTCGTGAAAAAAATTATTAAAGTCGTTTGAAGTATAAAATACTCGTAACATTGTTTACTTTGTTTTTATTACGTTTCGAATTAATCAAGGTTTATTTATTGTATAAATAAAACGGTTCTCAACTTCAACATATGTTTTTATTTAGCCTTCTTGTTGACATGCCATTTTCAGAAGCAAGATTAAAAGTAAACAGTTGGTGTTCCTATAGGAACAATAAATATTCATAACTTGATCTTGGTTTTCTATATCTGCGTCCAGATGACTTGATTTCTCATTCTAAAACGTCCAATAACAGTAAATTTAAGAGACAATTTGCTCATTCATTAAAGGTACGGATTTTAAATGTTTGTGAATTTCAAAAGCTTCTAGTCTAATTTACGTTTATCATCAAAAAGGTGTACAAACTTTATAGTTTTATTAGATATGACATTGAATGATTGTGTTCTAATACGTTTTTAGCGTAATGAAATATATGGGGGTGTTTATATTTGTAACAACGTACGTGTTCCTTGTACCTAATATCAAAATTTCTAATAGTTTGTCCTATATAAACCGAATTACAGTGCGAGCAATTTAATTTGTAGATGCCTGTAAATTGTCTGTTTTTCCGTTAGCATTAAACAAAGTTTTAAAATGTTTATAGTTCTTTTAAATCTTATCTACTTTATATTTATTTGTTTTGTTTATAATTTTGTCAATTTTTTCTGATTGATTGCCAAAATATGGAATTAAGGCGTATTTCTATTTATCTGATGAAGTAGTAGAAGGATAAACTTTCTGAAACGCGAATTTATAATTTTTCTTTTTAATTAGTGTATCAATAAGCTGAGTATTATAACCATTATAGTATGCAATTAGTTCAATAATCGAAATTGCTCTATTATAACTAATTTCACCGAAAGCAACCTTTAAAGTCCAATTATTTAGTAAACCTTTACATATTTAGATAAATCTACACATATTTGTTTTAAATCTTTCAATATTTAATAAATATTCCCAAATTTAAATAAATTTTTACTGACATAAATAAATCCGTACAGATTTAAATAAATGTTTCAACATTTAATTCTAAGCTGTCACATTTAATGTTAACCTGTCATATTTATTTGACCTTGGTGAGCCCAGCCGACTTAGGACACCAAGACCTTTTACACCTGTAGTGAGGCGCAAGGCAGGGTCATGGTGGGAGCGTTCGATGCTTATACAAAGCAGACAGAAAATTACATTCTCAAGGGAATGTTGAGAAAAATTTCATTGTATGAATAGTAAATTATGCAATGTTTATGTTGTTAAATATGTTTTTATTGATGATTGAACTAACATTAACTGTACAAATTTTAAAAATACGGAAAACATGTTCATAATTGTTGAACGTTACCACCAATGTAAACGGTCTTGGTCTGCTATGTAGGATGGGTCTATACCAAGGTCTACAACGATTTGTTAAAATAAAAAGTATTTAGCTAAATGTGTGTATATATAATATATATTGGGACAAAGTGCCTTAAATACCGTGAAATGCACAGCAAATTTTCACTTTACACTTGGCACCCCATACAGAATATTCAAGTTTATTAATTTTTATGTTTAAATCTAAAGAGTTAATAGACCTATTTATAAGCAATTTAAATTATTCGTTTAATAAAATTCCAGGAAGAGAGTCCTGCTGGTGCAGCCGAGATACCCCAAAGCGCAAACCAGCAGAGCAAAGCTCGTGAGCAGCCGAGTTACCTCGAAACGCTGGACAAGGTAAAGGAAAAGAGGTCCTTTTGCTGCAGGCTGCAAGACTCCAGACTCTTAGATCAAAAATCATGCCCTCCGAAAACGACTTCTGTGGGCAAGCTCAGACGTAAATCTACGTAAATTCTTGCACGTGGCACAAGCATAAAGAATCCAAAACTCTCAACCTAAAATCATCAAAGTTTGTTATTTTGAAACCCCAATTCGATGTACGTAAAATCAACAAATAACTGTAAGCTGACTCAATTTGGAAAACACAAACATAATTTCTAACCACGTGCTATTGGAACTTGTCAACTAAGCATTTGGAACACGTCTGAACGTACTAAAATGGTACAAAATATTATACAACATAGAAAAAAAAAATAAATTCCATAAGCTATGTGCAGGTAGAAATAATTATAAAATAAAGCAGTAATGAACATTTAAATTAAACGGCAATGCAGACATAATAAATAATCTAAGAATTCTTCTTTTTAATCTTTTCTCTTTTACCATTAAGTGTCGGGTTTTTCCTTTGAAGAAATACGAAGATGGTTAAAGTTATGAAATTTTCTACTTACTAATAACCCAAAAAGAAATTAGAGGTATCTTGCTTAATTTCTGAAATAACTGAAAAAAAATGGGCGTAACAGTTCACTGGTACTTTCCCATACTTTTTACGTTTTATATATTCTCGCGTCAAAAAGTGATTGAAATTTACATCTAATCTAGCCGGTAAAAGCCCGCTGCAGACTCAAGGCGTTGGTTACGTTTTTACGTTACGTTTTAAATGTTCGCGCGCCAATAACTGAATAAAAACATTATTTTTACAAAAATTGTAGCAAGAAAAAAAATAAAAAAATAATAATGCCCCAGCGTCGATTTGAACTTGCGACAGCCTGTGCAATACGATATCGTGTACCGTCGAAAGTATAGCGCTATAACTTCGGCTAGCCGCATAGGGCAGTAGCACGGCAACCGACCGCGTCTTACATTTGATTAGATGCGGTTCGGACTTCGGACTAAAATCGCTGAAGCTTTATTTTAAGAGTTATTAAAAATATGCAAAGAATAAAAAATATTTTTTCTCTAGAGCTAATTGATAGACGTAGTTAAAATCACGTAAATGCCGGAAAACACGTTGTTATTAAAAAGTATCGTTTTCTTTCCTTAATTTTTAAAATAATTGAAAATTCTTGCAGATCCTAATAAAGTACTTCAAATAGTCTATCAAACCTATAAAAGTTTATAATGATCCGCGTTTGCGGTTTTGAATAAATAATTAATCAATTTAAAAATTTTCGAAAATTCTTGGAAGGCGTCAGAATAAAATTTGGGAAATAAGTAAACATTAAATTTGTAGTTCATTGCAAGTTCTATCGGCTTAAAGAAATGATGTGGGCAGATTTTATGAAATTTTTTTGAAAATGTCCAAAATTCTGAGTCGCTAGGATATTTACAATTTTCAAGTTTCCAAAAATGTTCTTACATTACTTGATTATAATTGTTAAAGGCTATCAAATAATATGATAATTTGTATTGATTGTATATTTTGTTTTTGAGTAATCGAGCATTAAATTTAAAATTTTCAAAAATTCAAAACGGCCTTTATTTTGAAAAACAACATTTGATTTGTCTTTAAACGCACTACAACGCTATGTATTTATAGTTATTTAAGTATCAAGGAATGTAAGGACGATGTTATTAGTCGATACATTTCGTGTTACTTATTAAATTTTTCACGCTACCGGCAATGTAAGTAGGCCTACAGGTAGAAATTTAATCATATTTTTAAAAGTTCGCTTTGACAGCTGTCATCGGAATTATTTTTTAAAAGCCCCATTATTCTAAGTTGTCTGTGCTTGTTACCATATCAACGAACAGTTAAAATCAACATTATTTTCCTAGGAACGTAAGTGACACTATTAAGTTCCGTCGTCAAGGGTAACTAGTACACGAATGTTATCAGCCACTTACGATCCCTGTAGCTATGGATGTAAGGCCTACTTACATCGCCGGTAGCGTGAAAAAATTTTTAAACGATGTTTAGAAAAAAATCTTTACCAAAAAACAGGTCTAATTTCTGTTTCCGGTTCTGGTTCCGATTAGCGACCGTAGAGACGACTACCTGCAACTAAAACATTTCCACACACCAAATCTTATAAAAATCGGTAAAGGGGTTCCGGACATATAGGGAAACGAACGCATAGACAGACATTTTTTTAAAAACTTCATTTATTGGATTTTTTGGACCCCAAAACGCGTATTTCCGCTAAAATCTCAAATTCGAAAACTTGTATGTAATCATAACTTGACTTACTTCAGTAGAAGTATGGGAAAGTAAAAACTGAAATTTTGGAAAATTTAATTTTGATTATAACTTCTTTTTTCATTTATATTACATATTTTTAGCTACGCGTTATTAAAATACTTTTTTTATGATACATCTAATTTGTTTATCAGATTTGACGTAGCTAGTATTACCATTGTCGATTTTTGACTTTCAACTTTGTAATTTTTTCATATTTGTAACAAAAATTTCTATTCTAATTTCAAAAGTGTATCAAACTTTTTTTTATTACAGGACATTTAAACAGAACGATTTTGCCGTAGGTATTAAATCTACGTCTTTGGTAGTCATTCCCGGTGTGCTTTCCATATTTTCTATTCCTATGCTGTTTTACAAATCTTGCAGATTTTGAGGCTTATTTTGGTGATACACTTTCGAGTTTACATGGCCTCACAGCAGAAAGGAATGTAAATGACTTGGGTCCGGCGAATAAGATGGCAAATCCCACGACACGGGAAGTAATTTCGAACATTTAATCCATAATGTAGAAAATCTTGCTAAAACGAGACTCATTTGTGCTGCTACTTGTTTGGCTTTTGTGTGGTAATAAGGCTCTAGTTCTGGAACAATGTTGTTTTGCAAAAAATAACAATTTGCTGTTCAGTGTTACTAAGATAAGTAAGGACCAATTTTATAGTATCGTAAAGTACATTCCTATATGGAGGGGAAATGTGCAGTCAGTAATAAAAAAAATAAGATATACGAGGATCGTTCGAAATGTACGTGGCCTAACAAAGAAAAACCACAAGTTGTTTGGGCAAAAAATCATTTTATTTTTCAATATAGTCTCCTGCTCGCTCAACGCACTTATTCCAACGATGCTCCAAAGCAGCAATGCAGTCTTTGTAGGTCGATGAACCCAAGTCCTCAAAATAGCTATTTACAGCAGCGATTACCTCGGAATTGGATTAAAATCTTTTACCGCCGAGCCATTTTTTCAGGTTTGGAAATAAATAAAAACACTGGGAGCCAAATCTTGCGAATAGGGCAAATGAGGCACTAATTCGAATCCCAATTCATGAATTTTGGCCATGGCGATTGCAGACGTGTGTACAGGTGCGTTATCTTGATGGAAAAGCACTTTGGTTTTCGCCAAATGAGGCTGTTTCTCTTTGATTTTGTCGCTCAATTGCTGCAACAAATCGGCATAATACTCGCCATTTATTGTTTTTTCCCTTTTCCAAGTATTCGACGAAGATAATTCCATGAGAATTCCAAAATACAGTTGCCATAACCTTTCCTGCCGACAAAACCTTTTTTGCCTTCTTCGGTGGCGGAGAACCTTTGTGTGTCCATTGTTTGGACTGTTCCTTGGTTTTGGGAGTGTAATGGTGGACCCAGGTTTCATCGACGGTTATGAAACGGCGCAAAAAGTCCTAAGGATTGCGGCGAAAACGTGCCAAAAGGTCGCGGGAAACAATCAAACGATTCAGTTTTTGCTCCGGTGTGAGCAAACGCGGCACCCAACGCGCGGAGGATTTTTTCATTTCCAATTCTTTAGTTAAAATTCTGTGCACCAGACTGGCATTTTAGATGCCCACTATGTCTGCTATTTTGCCCACTTTTACTCGACGGTCATCCAATACGATACCTACGAAGGACTTTTTCAATCATATCCGCGGTAGTCTACTGCGGGGTTCGTCTTTTGTGCTCACACGACCACGCTTAGACTCTGCAACCCAATTTTTAACCATTGAAAACGAAGGAGCGGACTTCAAAAATGTCTAATCCAACTCTGCTTTGATTTCGGTTGGTGTTAAGCCTTGCAAATGAAAGTACTCTATCATTGCTCGCACAATCAGTTTTTTTCATTATTTATGAAATCACTCGAGACGGTCACTTTGGCGAACTGTCAAACACAAACTAATTGACAGATCGCTCTATACTGTCATATTTAACCTAAGAAAGGATGGTTCTGAAAATGGTAATGCAAATTCTGCCGAATTTGCGCCATTTCTGTGTTAGACCACATACATTTCGAACGATCCTCGTAAATTATGAATCGTACAGCTATACTATCTACGAAGATGTCGACAGATGACGAGAGAGGATAGCTTCGAAGTAAGTATCAAAAATGAAGACGACAAACGCATAAAATCCGAATTTCACATGGCTATCCAGATTTTGAATGTTTTTGTGGATCGGTATTTCAGATTTCTTTTCTACGTCGATTCATATTGCGGATATTTTATATCGATCCCGATTTCAGATGTATTACCTAACTAGATTTAGCATTTTCTGTGAAGACTCAGATTTCGGATTTCTATATTCTGATCCGGTTGTCGAATTTTCAATTTCGATCGGGATTTTGAACTATCCAAAGAATATTTTGTTTCATGTTTTGAACGTATACAAAATTGCAGTTTGTCGAATTCTGATGTCAAAATTTTGTTTTAAACGATTCGAATTATATGTTGTTATGAATTCGATTTTTGCATAAAAATTTTACTCGAATACGTGCAAACCATTTATTCGGATAATTATCTAAATTAATTACATATTTATCTAAATCCCAGTTGAATATGAACTGTTACTTAGGCATTTATTTCAACGTCAAAGTTTATCAGGTAAATCCATGTGCCAAAATTAGTTTATATGATTTCCATGTTAATTATGTATGGAAATAAACAAATAAAAATGGGGCGTTCAAAATTTCCTAAATCGTAAAACTTACTAGTTTTTAATGAGTATCTGTATATAAAATACTTAATTACTTTAACAATATTTATTTATTTTAACCTTATACGTATTTCGGCATGTTTACATGACATTGTCGAAGGTTATATTAGAAAGTAAACAGTTAGTGTTGTTATAGCAACAATAGAACTTGGTGACTTGATCTCGGTAATCGTCTGCAGATGACTTGATTTCTTATTCGAAAATGTCCAATAGAGGAGAATCTAAGAGATCAATTTTCTCATTAATTAACGGTACAGTTTTTAAATGTTTGTGAATTTCAAAAGCTTCTAATTTATCTAATTTACGTTTGTCATCACAAAAGTGTAAATATTTTATGGTGTTATTAGATGTCATTGAATGATTGTGTTCTAGTAAGTGTTTAGCGTAATTGGATTTGTGTGGGTGTTTGTATTTGTAACAACGTACGTGTTCTTTATACCTAATACCAAAATTTTTAATTGTCTGGCCTATATAAACCGAATTACAATGCGAACAATTTAATTTGTAAATACCTGATTTTAGCAAAATCGTCTGTTTTTGATTTTGCATTAAACAAAGTGTTTAAGATGTTTTTAGTTGTTTTAAAGCTTACTTTATATTTATTTGTTTTGTTTATAATTTTAGCAATTTTTCTGATTTGTCACCAAAATATGGGATCGAAGCATATTTAATTGTATCGAACGAAGTTAGGGTATTTGGATAAATTATTTGAATGGCTAATTTATAATCTTTTTCTTTAATTAATGTATCAATAAATTTAGTATTATAACCATTACTGTATGCAATTTGTTTAATAATTGAAATTTCTCTATTATAATTAAATCTAAAGGGACCGTCAAAACTCTATGCATCACGGACCTGTAGGCTGCTAATTTATGTGCTTTATGATGACAAGAATCGTGTGGTATTGTAATGTCTGTTTGTGTAGGTTTTCTATAAACTGAGTACTCAAATTTATTAGTTGAATTAATTTTTACGTTTAATGAAATACGTATAAAGCTAAAAAACAAAACCTGTTTAAGTTAATAATTGTTTTATTTACAATAAATTAAAATTTACTATTCCAAACAGTCAGTTGCCTCTGGACTTGATCTGTTACTGAAATGGTAGTGATTATCGTCCGATGCTCCGCTTGCTTTTTACACATGTTATGTTGGTTGTTTGAAATTATTTAAGAACAAAAACTTGATTGGGTGAAATAATAACGGTGTAAAAAACAAATATTGCTATTTTACTCGTAGATCTCAAGTTATTCCTGAAATGCTAAAATACAGATATCGTAATGCTGCGTGAACATGTCTTTCGCTCCTTGCCCCCCGTTGGCGGGTTTCGATCCGTACAAAGAAACCTGTTTATAGCTCGCAGTTCTACAGCCACTGTGGAGTTTTCAATCACAATTCCCTCGCCTTGTCCGTGTACTTTGGCTGATTGTTTTTTATACCAAGGCGAGGTGAATTCCTGCACATAAAGTCGGCAGTCGCTGCTTCGCCTTATTTGTTGCGGTATTAGTTGGTTATTTGAATTTGTGTGTGCGTGTAATGATGTATTGCCATAATTATGTGGTGGGTATTTGATGACAAAGACCACCAGCGGAGTTTCTAAACTTCCACTATCGAAATTTTCAACGTTTTACGATGTTTGCATTCTTTTCAATTAAGTAGGAGCTATAAAATATTTAAAGTTATGCTCGCCTCTGTGCCTTTTAGATATGATCTTGTGGTTACCAATTTCAGGTCCGGATTGAGATGTGCAGACGAAATCATTAAGGGTGTGGTTCCGGAAGCTGTTTCTGTATTAAATTCTTACTCCCTTCTAAAAAAAATTTAATACCTATGTTTAATTTTCTCAAACACATTTAATAAATTATTATTTTAATCTTAAATACAATTATTACCTATTAGATAAATGACATGTAATACTTAACAATATAGGTCATATTACATAACATTTAGCTTGCAGTTTTGGTTAAACAATGCATTTTTTTTATTAATGTAGTCAAGGATGTGTAATTACAAATCGAAGGCACTTCAGACATTTAAACTTCTACGTTTTCATAAGTTGCAATATTCAAAATGAAGTTTGTTTATGGACTTTAAATTTTACTGCCAGACAAGTAGGTTAGAAATGTATAAATAGGTTGTGATGTTTTTAATAAAGCACTTGTTTACGAGTGACTTTAAGACTACCAACGTCGGAATTCTTTGCTGAGTCTGGTGAAGCGTTCTTAGATTAGTCAAAATCAACCCTCATTATTATAACTTGGCACGATAATAAAAGCAACAAGAAACAGCATCGACGCCTCCGCACTCACCGAATCATCTACAAATCAAACCCCCAAATTCACTTGGATCTTTGGGCCAGTTTCACACCGAACTAATACTTTTTTACACGCCTAGCTTAAGCAAATTTAATTGGACTTGACTAAAATTACTTATTGTTTTATTACGATAATGTTTTGGTGTTTTTGTATAATATAGTTTTATATACCGGCTGTAACCCTCATTTTTCCCACAATTTTTAATGCTTCTACTTCAAACAAATTAATTAGCATGTGAGTTTGCATGTATAATAAATAGGAACAGACGCAAGAGACAAAAATGTATTTTTTCTACTCCTATGTTTTAATTTACTTATTAAGTGTGCGCTGCCTATACTAAAATGATACGCATTTCGATACAGATTTTTATTATGAAATAACCCAAACTGACCAATAGCAGCAAAGCATTGTTTAAACTGACCAATAGCAGCAAAGCATTGTTTTTGGTAACCATGGTTACAAGAGTTGTTGACAGTTAACATTGCAAAACAGTTTGAGTTTTTTTGCAAAAAAACTTTTTTAATGAATATTCTTTTTTTAATTAACTAGTAGAAAAAATAGTGTATGCAACTCTTATATAATGGCTACTAATACACTCGTTTGAATTACGAGACTCGCTGCCACTCGTGTCGTAATCTCACTCGTGTATTAATAGCTATCATTATAGATTCGTTGCATAATATACTGATTTAAGTCAGACAAACATAGCAGCGTCTAAATGTGTGTTTTTACTCTACTAACTATTCCAGTTTCCATTACTTCATGGATACACTGGTAGTGTCTCACATACATACTGCTATGATATTTAGAGGTGTTTGATTTGACTGGGGTATTGTGGTTGCTGGAAGGCAATTTTTGGAATGCTTGCTGCAGTTCAATTTACATTTGTAGATTTATGAAGACTTGTAATATTTTAATATTCTAACTTATAAACTCAGGGTTGCGTATTTTTGCTAGAATTCCTGTTATAAATTCTAATAATTGTTATTTTTCATATGGTTTGTTTTTACTAAAAGAAAAGACAAACACAACAGATTGATACGAAGACTATTTATATTAATTGTAATTATAATTTAATTCAGAATTGTTAAAAAGGTTTAGTTTATAAAAAGTTTTAGAGTTACTTGATTTGTGCGTCGACTAATGTCAGTTAGTATGTCAGTGTCATTGTGACAAATATATAAAAGGATACTCTTGGACATGAGGTTTATGTGTTTGTTTTATAAAAATAAAAATCAAAGAAGGAAGACAAAAGATATAAAGAAATTTGTTTAATTAGTTACGGCTCGTCTTTGAAAAAAAAGACAGAGAATTTGATATCCTCTGGATGAAAACAGAAAAAATCAGTTTAAAACGTAATGTAAACTGATTTTTAATATAAAAGAAGAAAATATAAGTGATTATCTACGAATTGTGAAAAGTACAGAAGTATTACAAGTAAAAGGCGATCGAGAAAGTTTCTTCGTTTGTGATGGTGGTAAAAGCAAGTTGGAAATAATATAAAACAGATCAGAAGAAGATTCGGATTAAGGGCGAGTATTATTTGTTGCTCGAGAGGCCAGCAGAGCGAAATAGAGGTTGGACACTCAGCGTTTTGTTAGAGCGAGGAATGTCCTAATAAGAAGACGCTAAGATAAGTGTTCTAATTTTAAAAAAAGGACGATAGTAATTAGTAAAACTTATTTAATTTTTCGGAAACCACATTTTGAAATTCATTTAATAAATAAAACCTTATTTTGTAAAGTTGATATCGTTGTGTGTGTTTATTTCTATTTAAAATTAATTTAAATAACTTATCTACAAGCTAATAACGACCCTGACAAAATTAGAAGAGTCTCATAGAAAGTTTGAATTTAATTGCGTGAATTGCAGACAGTTTAGGGATTGTTTTCTAGTAGTCACAAGACCAAGCATATCATTGCAATACATAGTAATAATACGCATATAATACACTCTTAAACTTAATTAGGTTATTATAAAAAGCGATCAAATAAAATCTTAATCGCAGTCGCCTATGAAACAAGCGCGGCATGTGGATGATTAATTTGCAAATGGTGGATCTATTAGGTTATCATAGTGGCCCGGTTTATTATTTTACCGTAATTGCTCATGCTTAATACCAATTTTTAATACCAAGTCACTCACACAATGAAAAAATTTTTTAAACGTTGGTTTAGCAGTAAGAACGAGTAATCTGGTGGCTCCAGATCATATCTCGTGGCAGACCTGTTTTTTTATAATGTTTTTATTTAAGGGTCTTGAAACCATGAAAAAACCATCTTTTATGCCTAGAAACGAATTGACATCTATTGTGATTATTATTGTTTTTACTTATATCGTTTTGATTGTTTTGTGTTTTAAATTTTAATTAAATAAAAACGTATTTCAAGTTCAAAAATTTCAAAATTTTTAAAATCTTCAAAGTTTCAAAATTTCCCTAAATTTAAACATTTCCAAAATTTAAAAATGAAAAACGTCAAAAATTATTAAAATGTTAAAATGTCAAAATTTTTTTAAATTATCAGAATGTTTAAAAATTGTCATAAATATTTTTAATTTTACAAAATATTGACATTCTCACAATTTCTCTCACTTTCAGAATTTTATAATTTTTCAAGTTACAAAACTTCTCAAATTTTTCAAGGTAGGTATTTAAAAATGTCAAACTTTTTAATTATTTCAAAACTGTATGAAATTTAAAATTTTTTCATAGTAATTAAAATCACCAAAAATTCATAAGAAATATTGATAAACGTGGTATAAAATATATTTTAAATATTTGGATAATTTTAGAAGTTTTCTAAATTTCCATAAAATCGTCAAAAGTAAATTTACATGTATGCCGAACGGTAATTGTAGAAAATTAGCTAGAGGGCGCCAGTTACGGGCAGATGCCTTCAGTTATTCTACAGTAACTTTTTTGTGTAAATTTTTTTTCAATCATATGTGGCAGAATCAAATGTAGAATTTATTCTCTAGAAAAAGTTATTGTGTGTTTTTTCCTTCAACTTGTATGAAAAATAGAGTTCGAGTTGCCATGAAAGTTTCGATACGCTTCAATACATTTTTGACAGCGTCGAATAAGAGAGCTTGTCCGTAACAGTTTCTTGTTAAGTCATTGCTAGCGTTTTGAATTCGTAGAAACAATTTGGTGCGCACTGTGAAAAAAAAACAAGAATACCATTTTTGGAGAAACAAGTCCTGCATCCGATTCTTCCACAAAAAGTTTAAAAAAATTACCAAAAAAAGTTACTGTCGAAAAACTAAGGGCATCTACCCGTACCTGGCGCCCTCTGGCGAATTTTATAAAATTATTGTTTATCGTACATGTAAATTCACTTGGTTGGTAGGCATACCAAATTTCATCCAAATGGGTCAAAAGCCTCCTGAAGTATTCACGAAAAACAACTTTTACCCAGTACGCCCATAAAAAACTGAAATTGGGGGGAAATTAATTTTCGGCGCGGACTGTATGTACTCTCAAAGTTACCAACAATAAAATTGGTACACCCTGTATAAAAGTACTTATTTTGTATAACTATGGGAACATCCCCAAAAACGGGGTTTAATCAAGAATGGAAACTGGTGATATGGAGACAGTGAATTAGAAACACTCGTAATGTGGAATAACACTTGAAAAAAAACAGCACCGTTCTACACAAGTAACTAAATACCAGATACGTATTTTCACAGCAAAGCTATCATCATCAGTGATAAACTGACACCATTTCTATTTATTTCAGCCCCTACTTTATCTCAATGTTGTTTTAAATGTATTTCTAAATAAAAGTGATAATTAATATGGATAAATCCGGCTAAAATTTACACTTTGTATATTAAATACAGACTTACCTTTGAACACGGAAATTAATTTGGGAGCTGAAGAATAGAAAACGCACTTTGCAGTTTCTTATTTTATAGAGAAAAAAAAATAAAGAAATCTGTGGGGAATATCAGCAAATATTCTGGAGGCACCACTATTTGAATAAATAAAGTCACATTCACTTCCAGTTAAACCGGAAATAATAAGTAATCGGTGATTATCTATACATATATGTTAGCCCGTACAGTAGTTTTACTTTATTTTAACAATTTTTGAATATATTTCTAAATAAAAAAATAATTAATACGATTAAATCCAGTTAAAGTTTTACACTTTGTATATTAAATGCAGACTTACCTTTGTACACGGAAATTAATTTGGGAGCTGAAAAATAGAAAACACACTACAGTTTCGTATTTTATAGAGAAAAAAAATAAAGAAATCTGTTGGGAATATCAGCAAATATTCTGGAGGCACCACTATTTGAAAAAATAAAGTCACATTCACTTCCGGTTAAACCGGAAATAATAAGTAATCGGCGATTACCTGTTTATGTTAGCCCCATACAGTAGTTTTACTTTATTTTAATGATTTTTAAGTATAATTCTAAATAAAAATGATAATTAATACGATTAAATCCAGTTAAAGTTTTACACTTTGTATATTAAATTCAGACTTACCTTTGTACACGGAAATTAATTTGGGAGCTGAAAAATAGAAAACGCAATCTGCAGTTTCGTATTTTATAGAGAAAAAAAATTAAATAAATCTGTTGGGAATATCAGCAAATATTCTAAATATTCTAAACCTGAAAAAATAAAGTCGCTTTTACTTCCGGTTAAACCGGAAATTAAAAGTAATCTGTGATTATCTATTTATGTTAGCCCCTACAGTAGTTTTACTTTATTTTAATAATTTTTGAATATATTTCTAAATAAAAAAGATAATTAATACGATTAAATCCAGTTAAAATTTTACACTTTGTATATTAAATTCAGACTTACCTTTGTACACGGAAATTAATTAGGGAGCTGAAAAATAGAAAACACACTACAGTTTCGTATTTTATAGAGAAAAAAAATAAAGAAATCTGTGGGGAATATCAGCAAATATTCTGGAGGCACCACTATTTGAAAAAATAAAGTCACTTTCACTTCCGGTTAAACCGGAAATAATAAGTAATCGGCGATTACCTATTTATGTTAGCCCCTACAGTAGTTTTACTTTATTTTAATGATTTTTAAGTATAATTCTAATAAAAATGATAATTAATATGAGTAAATCCAGTTAGTTTTACACCATGTAAATTAAATTCAGACTTACCTTTGTACACAGAAATTCATTTGGCAGCCGAAGAAAAGAAGACGCATCCATTTTCCTAAATTATAGAGAAAAAAATTACAGAAATCTGCTATCAGTAAATATTCTGGAGGCACTACAATTTGAAAAAATAAAGTAACTGTTACTTCCGGTTAAACCGGTTACATAAGTAGTTAGTGATTATCTATTTATGTTAGCCCTACGACAGTTTTAATTTATCTGAATGATTTTTTTAATATATATCTAAAATAAATATGGATAAATATAGTTGAAATTTACACTTTGTTTAATAATATCAAATTCAGACTTAACTCTGTAGATAAAAATTAATTTGGCAACAGAAAATAGAACCCGTATATATAAAATAATTAGGAAAGCAAATAATTGAATAAGTACTAAAAATTCACCATTGAAACTCCTTTGATGCGTCTCCCAAGTCACCACCCTGTATAAATATGGGCAAATCTAGTTAAAATTTGCACTTTGTACCTATACCAAATTAAGACTTACCTTTGTAGAAAGAAATATATTTTGAACGTGCACACTTTCATCGGTAAATTTTCTTATGTCACTATTATTCGGAAAGGGTCTACGTTACAACTGCCATCCGGAAGTTTTGGCGTTGTGGTCGTGGCTACAACAACCACCTTGGTCACAACGGCCACCGCAAAATATTACCAAAACAACCACCTCGGTCACAACAGCCCCCTATTCTCTTAACCACAACGACCACCTACCCTGTTGGTTACAGCAAGCAACCTTGTGGTCACAACGGCCACCGGTAAAATTTGACTAAAACAGCCACCTATTATGTTTCCCGCAACAGCCGCTTGACCTCAACGGCCACCAATTACTGGCGCTAGACTTCCACAGGCAAACGAAAATTTTGCACTCTCACATCAAATCTGTAGCTACAATTGTTAGTAATGTCAAAAAAAAAGATTAATTTGCACAGCAAAATATTTGTCTCTTTTTAAAAATGAAAATCCAACAAGACCTAAAGTATTAAATTACTATATTGGCCAGTGGCATACTGCTGACTGCCGCCCTAGGTAGGTTAGACCTGCCAGACTTGGCATCCATGTCGTCATGCGCAGTAGCGATTCAACGTTGGAGGGGAAATTTATAGAGAATGTCAAGCTTGTAATTCGCTTCGCACTTCGCAAATCACAAGGCACCAAGCATATATTAAATAAATTAGAAACCCTCTAACTTAATAATTATTAGAAGGTGTCTTAAATTAAACAGATCGAGTATTTGAAACAACATTGACTAAGTTCAAAATGTGTTTGTGTAATCAGGGGGGCCTGTAGTGACAGAGATGGACGTTGTGGCCAAAAAAAATTAATAGCTGTTCCCACCTTCAATAATGATGACTGCTGTGGTCAAGAAAATGGGTGGACATCGTTACCAAGGAGCCTGTTGTGGTCATTATGATAGGTAGCCGTTGTGACCAAGGAGCCTGTTGTGGTCATTATGATATGTAGCCGTTGTGACCAAGGCGGCCGTTATGACCAGCGTCGGTGTTCATAAGTTGATAGTTACGGTGGCTGTTGTAGTCATAAGGATAAATCACCGTCGTGACCAAGGTGGCTGTTGTAGTCGAATTTTGTCGGTGGCCGTCGTGACTGGTGGCGGTTGTGATCAGGCCCCGTCACAATAGCCGCCTACAAAATTTGACTAAAACTGCCACCTTAGTCACAACGACCACCTATCCTCCTTGACCACAATAGTCAACTTGAGTATAACGGCCACCGATGTGATGTGGCCGTTATGGTCAGGGTAGCTGTAGTGACAGCGTTGGACGTTGTGGCCAGAAAGAAAGGTGGCTGTTGTTACCAGCAATATAGATGACCGTTACGGTGTAAGTGGCCGTTATGGTAAAGATAATGGGTGGCCGTCGTGACTAAGGATGTGTTCATTATGCTAAATTGCCGTTGTGGCCAAGGCGGCTGTTGTGGCCAAGAAGGCACGAGGGCGTTGTTGTAGTCAAGATAATAACTGGCTGTTGTGAGCAAGGTAGGCGTTATGACCAGCGTCGGTGGTCATGAGTTAATCAGACGTAGGTGGCTGTTATAGCCAAGAAGGTTTCTGAGTTCAGCAATGTAGATGGTGGTTGTGATGAACGTGGCCATTGTGGCCATCGTGATCAAGGTGCCTGTTGTAGCCATTATGATAAGTGGTCGGTGTGATCAAGGCGGCTGTTGTGGCAAAGAAGGTAGATGGCCGTTGGGGTTACCATAACGAACGGTCAAGATTATTAATGGCCGTTGTGAGCAAGGTGGCCATTATGACCAGCGTTGGTGTTAACAAGTCGGAGGCCGTTATAGTCAAAGTGTTGTTGTTACCAATGTAGATGACCGTTGTGATCAACGTGGCCGTTGTGACAAGATGTCTGTTGTGGTCATTTTGATGTGCGCGTTGTGACCAAGACGGCGGTTGTGATAAAGAAAGTAAGTGTTTTGTTCAAATTTTGTTGTTGCCCCTTCCTGGGCATGGCCACAACAGCTAAACTTCCGGGTGGCCGTTGTGGTTAGGCCCCTTTGAAAACCCAAAGCAAATGTTACTTCCGGTTAAACCGGAAGTAATAAGCAATCACTGATTCTATATTTATTTTAGTACCTTTATCACATTTACGTTTGCTTAAGAATTTTTTTTATCTGTTTAAATTAAAAGACGGTATATGTATTTAGTTAAAATTTACTATTTTTACATCAAATTCAAACTTACTTTGTACATAGAAATAAAATTAATTTGGCAGATGATAAATTTACAAAAAAAATCAGTATTCTGTCGAGAGACTAACAAGCACGCTTCTTTGGGTTTTTTATTTTAACGGCGAAAAGAAAAAACGTTCAATTTCAGTCATAATATTTATTTTTTTCTTATAGTTCTGCACAATGACTACACTAATATTCTATGTGTAGCTATATGCTATAAATATGTAACTATAAACACTGAATTTACTGGGAACTAGCAGCAAATGATAAGACACAGTATAGTAATATCTTCTACCACTCGATAGGTACTTTTATTTTTGTCACTACTTCTACTACATATAATAGTGTAATTTCCTCCCTATACAAATCCTAATTTATTATAAGTACAACTTTACTGATAATTGCTGATAAAAACAGATGCAGATAAAATGTTAACTTTTAACAGATCTCAAATTTTAATCTATTTGATTCGTTTCGTTGAAGTAAGTAAGTACGGACTACAATTTTTACACTACCAAGAACAAGAAATTGATAAACGAACACATTTAAAAGACAAATTATTATAGTACATAATACATATGAGTAAGGTACAATGACGATAAAACAAAGCATAAAACCTAATAATAACAGGTAACAGTAAAACCGAATCAATATAAAACTAACCATAAAATATATTAACGCTAAAACCAAGTCTTGTTGAGAGGAACTTATAACAAACACATATATAAGTTTTAAAACTAACATTTACCTACCTTTATCCTACAATATTAGTTAACCCTATAGTACATAATCAGACCTGCTTGCTTATTCTAAAAATCTAGGTAGGTAGGTATATACACATATAGCGGGCGCACATGTGAGGTGTTTTTTGAGGTTGCAATTTTCCTAACGGCACTTCATATTTCATTTACATACAAGACCTTTGCGATAAAATATAATTACCAACCCACATGCACGCTCTCATTTATACAATTTACAGTTGTAGTTAGTGAAAAATCCCTGAACCAAATTGAAGCGGGAGAATTTGGTGTTGTATAAATAATAAGCAGTCAATTAAATGCCCCTTTATATGGTTGTGTTATGACTCTTTATTTGATACAATTAAAATGAGATCACAACACTTTGGATTACGCCCACTTTCGATAAAAAGTTGATTAAAAACTGACAACAAATTACCGTCTTTGAAAACGGACCTTTTTCTACTCTGGTGATCGAATGACGAACTAATTGGGCTTTTCAAAATACCTCAAAAACTCGCTTATTACGAACCAATCTTCTTCTCTGCACCAGCTTTGTTTGGGTCTTTTTCGTCCCTAACTGTTTTTTCCTTACCTTCGCTGTTCTGTGAATTGTTACCATCACAACTAGAGCTGCTCTGATTCGTGGGTTGCTCCTTATTTTCCGGCAAACTATTCTGACTACAGTTCAACGAATTCATTCTGTTCTGATTTTGCTGACGTACCAGCAAACTAGGATTTGGTATGTTCCTAACGCTCTGATTTTGATGAGGTCTCATGTTCCTCAACTGCGGATGTGGCATACGAAATTGGGCCTTGCTGATTTCGTTTAATTTTGGTAGCTTTGGCAGATTTGGTTTAGGGGTAGACGTATTTGGGGAAACAACGGGAATTTTGAGCGTTTGCAAATTCGGCATTTGGGGCCTTTTATTGCCCGTATTTTTGTTAATATTCGGGTGCTCCAAAGCTACCTTCGACAACATTTGTAAGTTAGACAGCTGAATGTTCTTGTCGGGAGTCTGCACCCGTTCTGGTGGCCTTGAGGCAAGGAAACTCAAGCCGTTTAATAGTTTGTTGTGCATCGCAGAGGTGTTTGGGGTGATTTCCATGTGTCGACTTGGTTTGGATAGATCCAAAGCTCCGCTGTTGTCGCATCTATCCAATTTAGGTGTTATGCTAATACCGGACATACGATTCATGGATTTCTTTATCCTTTCCAAAGGAATCGTAGGAGGTGGTGGTCGTTTTGCAACCGGTTTAAGTTCAGAGGTTGGATTTGGTTTGTCTACAGGAGTGGGGTTTATCAGCGTTATTTCCAGACTAGGACGCTTATCTTGAGTATGGTCGTCCATTATTTTTCTTTTAGTACCAGCTTCGATTTTGCTGACAGTAAACCCTGATGGGTATTGGGAATTCAAAATTTGCGGCTTTTCACTTACTTTTTTCTCAATTTTTGAAGGGTTTTGCTGCACCGCTAGTTTAGCTTCTACTGTCGTGCATTGCTGGTGCAAGTTCGCAATCTTTTGTTCCAAGGACTTGGTGGCCTGAAGGTTGCTGTTCTGATGGTTTCTTCCGGGATAGGTATTTTGGGGCATGGAGTGGGCTTTCGGCGTTTGTGAGGTTTTTTCTGACAGCTTTTCGGTATAAGATTGAAATGTCTTAAGAAATGTCTTTTGGGCATGCCTTTCTGTTTGCTCATTGCGCTCTAGTTGTACCGTTGGATATTTTTGCAGACACAACTCTTTAGTTGCGCTAGTTTTAATAGTGAAATCGCTGCGCAAAGTTTTACCACTCGTTACGGGTTCCTTGGAAGATTTGGGAGTTTCTATCGTTTTGCTGGAACTCTGAACTGCCTTAGAAGAAACTGCTGGGGGATCTTGGGGTTTTCTTGGAAGTTCTTGTGGTTTTCGCGCCGGTTCCACGGTTTTAACATTAGTTTCTATGGTTTTCGGTATTAGTTTGCTGGTGTTCTCTGACTTATCGGACTTACTACCATCAAGCCGTTTTGGTTCTTCTTTACACTTAACGGTAGGTTTATCAATAGTTTCTTCTGCGCTATGAGGTAGAGTAGTATTATTGTTTTGGTACGAGGATTTGTTTTTGTCTGTTTCCACTGCTATATGTTTATGCCGCACTTGTCGCATCTGTAGTAACTTTTCTTTGGAACTCAACTCTGGTTGTTTAAGTGGCGATTCTACCACTTGGTTTTGAGAACTCTTGTGGTGTTTGTGTTTGTATCCATTATGTGGTGTTAATTTAACTTTGAGCTTTAGACTTTCTTCCTTTTCTTCGCTTGCGGTAATTTCAGCATGTAACTTCCTCTTTTTGTAAAGTAAGTTGCCTTTCGAGTGTTTACTTTTTTTGCGCTTCTTGCTGTTACGATGTTTTTCTTTTTCTTCGTCCAACTGTTTTTGCAGCGCCCACTCGCGGTCCCTCTTCTCTGCGAAAGCTCTGATTTCATCTTTATCTGGTTCCTCATATTCGTACACACAGACTGTCTCTTCTTCAGGCTCGTGACTGGATTTAAGACGTTCCACGTTTTGTTTTTTCTCTTCCCGTTGCCAGCTCGAGCTTTCAGATTTCTCCACCAGTTTAGTGTTGCTCTGTAATTCCAAATTAGCCATCAGCCTTTCTTTGTTGCGGTAATTTTGGGCATCTGAATCCGCTTTCAGTACTGACTCTTTCGTGGTTTCTGGCGTGGGTTCTGTCATGTGGTGAGTTTGCGTTGGATTTGGCTTTGCAGGAACCACTTGTAATTGTTTCCCGCCCAGGGAAGGAGTGCTGATTATTCTAATAGGTTGGATTTTTGCTGGTGTGAAGATTCGGTAGAAAAATCGCATGGGTTTTGTCTTTTAGAGAAAACAAATTACAAAATTAGTGTTTTGAAGCGGGACAGTCTAAGGGAATACATATTAATATTTTTCGTGCAAAGTATTATTAATGCTCAACATTAGGTTACTTTGGGCAGTTCTGGAACCTCCCCCCTCGACTTTGATGGTCAAGGTCATAAATGATAGCCAAGGCCACCTCCATCACCACCCAACCTTGAGTTTCAAGGTCATTGGCCACCAAACGTTGCATTTCAAGGTCATTGATCAAGGCCACCTCCTTCCACCACGACGGTCAACTTACAAAGCCAGCAAATAATTGAAACGCAACTAGCTTAACATTCAATACTATGTGTTTATGTATTATAACAATTAAACAAATTCTATTTTATTTGCGCTTTTAATTATTTGCTGGTCTTGCAAGTTGACCTTCGTGGTGGGGGAGCTGGCCTTAATCAATGACCTTGAAACTCAAGGTTGGAGGGAGGTGGTTTTTACCATTATTTCTGACCTTGACTTTGACCATCGAGGTCGAGTGGTGGGGGAGGTTCCAGAACTGTCCAAAATAACCTACTCTCAACAATGTTGAAGTTTAAAACTCTTAAAATTGAAAAAATTTAAAAACACTGCTTAAGGTGGGGTACAAAATGGTTTCTCAATATAATTGTTTGACTACAACGATTTAAACTTTTACCATCTTAAGTCACTTTGTTTTCAAAGTGAACATAATCAGGGAGTTTATAAACAAAGAGCGCAAATGATTCGATACAAAGTCCACTATGCAAGTATTACAATATTTTACGGTAAAAGTAAAACCAGCTAAGTGTAACAAGTATGTGTGTTATTTTCTGGCTATAGAGGTTGTAGGTACGAGCGGACCAGTTAGCGTGAAGTTAGAGTAAAATTACGGATCCACAAGTTCAACAACCTGCGACACGAACACAACAATAGAATAGTACTCAATCTGGAAAAGTATTCTTAATTTATTACTTCATGTGCATGGGGTGTATCGAATCAACCATCGCGTGTGCAAAAGTAGTTTCTAAAATTGTTGCTCTATTTATTAATATTTTATTAACATTTTTAAATCTTATACATAGCAAAATTACATGGCTTGCGGAAATTTGCTTTAAACGTTGAATTCTGTAGGGAATACTGCCTTGACGGTAGCGACTTAGTTATTTCCAAAAAAAATACAAGGTGTTAGAAAAAAATAACCCAAAATTTTAAATTGCAATTTTTGCTTACTTTCTGAGATGAATCTGAACTAGTATACAAATTATTACTTTACACAATGTGAAATTGTAACTCATCACCACTTATACTTGAAACGCTTACAACGGTGTTTCTTAAACTGGGGTACACGTACCGTCGCGTCGGGGACACACACAAAAATGGGGGCACGTCGTTGCAAAAATGTTGCAAGGCGAAATTTAATTGCACGTGTATTTTTTACAATTTCTCCTTAAGTGGGTATAACAAAATGGCGATTATACCCTTCGTATTTATATACTCGATGCAAAATGTAAAAATACAGCAATTGAGAATTTCTCAGTTTACGTACAGAACGACGGGTATTTTCACAATCATGGTAAATATTTTGAAGACAGATCAAGCATTTTTAATCCATTAGGACATGTTCATACAGACACGCATCCAAAAACGCCATTTTAGGGAGTTACAGCTTGCTGAAAATAAATCCGACTATAATCACGCTTTCATTAATTAATCCGTCCCGAATTAAGATATTACATTCAAATTTTGTATGGATATTTTCTTAATAATTATTTAAATTTTCGCCTGTTTTCGTTTAAATCTATTAACCAATGGCGTAGATGTAGAAGGATTCTCGACGTATTTCGTAACATATTTTTAACACCTAAGATTTTTCAGCGTTTAACATTAAACTCTTATTCTTCACACAAAAGTACACAAAAGCGGTACTTTTGTTGAAAGATGTTAAATCCAAAAGATAACAGTTTGTACGAACTTTAAGTGTAAGTTTTACACTTACAAAGTTACAGTATTCGGAAGAAGGAAGAACAGTCTCAACAAAGACTAATTCCTCTTCCGGAGGCTGTAACTCCGTAAGGAAGCGTTTGTAGACCCATGCTTATTCCAACTTTTTTTTGCTGTCTTGATATGTAGAACTTATCCTCATAATCTGTAAAAAATATTTCCACATCTAAAGGAAGCACTCAGACCTTCATGGCAACTGCAATTATTAATAAAGTTAAAATATCTCAAAAACAAATGAATATTTTTAGAGAGTTACCTTTTTGTATGCCCATTTGTGGATGAAGAATGAAAATTTCATGTTAAAAGTTAGCAATTTGTGGGTAAAAAAACACGTTAATGATAACGTCGAGTACCCCTTCCCATTTACGCCCCTGATTAATGAAATCAAACGAAAGCAAATAAAAATGTAAAGCTTTAGTAGTAAAATAACCATACCATCGCGGCTCCGTCCTGATCCAGCCCGGCTCGATCCGGCCCTGTTAATTTTTTTTAATAAAGCCCGGATGATAAAAACAAAAATTCATTCTTTGGAACACAAAAAACCGAAGAATACTAAAAATAAAATATGGCTCTGTGTCCCAGCCCTATCCGACCCGCCCCAGTCATATTCGGCTTCGCCCAGATCTCCCAGGCCCGGGCCAGCCCTACCCGGCCCTACCCATCCGGCTCGCTCCGATCCAGCGCGGCCCTCCTAATTATTTTAAAAACGCCCCAACTCGTATGATATATTAATATTTAGGCCCGGCCTGGGGCTTGTCTGGTCAGACCGGGCCGGTCCTAGGGCTTGGGCCAACTTCTTACATCTGTACTTATTACCTCCATTCATTCAAGATTCAAATTTCTAATAAAAGTTAGTTCGACTAAGTTAGTGTTGATTTTTGGTCACAGTTTTTAAAAGACTTGACCATGTCTAAATATTACATTTACCATATTATGATTTCATTGTCTCATATTGATCTGAGCCGGGCCGGAGAGATCTAAACCGAATCGGATATAGCTGGAGCGGGTCGGACACGGATGGAACGGAACCATATTTTTTCAATATAATCCGGGCTAGGGCTTTATTAAAATAAACTGTTGTGGGCGTTTTAAGTATAAGCAGGCCAGATGGAATAACACCGAATAGGGCTGGGCCGAGCCGGAAAAAATCTGGGCGAAGCCGGATATAGCTGCGGCGAGTCGGATAGGACTGGGACAAAGCCATGCTTTATTTTTAGTATATTTCGTTATTTGTAATCCAAAAACTGTAATTTTATTTTTTTAATATCATCCGGGCTAGGGCTTTATTAAAACAATTAACAGGGCCGGATTAAGCCGGGTTGGACCAAGCTAGAACGGCTCGCGCCAGGATGAATCGAGCCGGGCGGGCCCTGATGGGGTAGGGCCAAATAAGACTGGGCCGGGCCGGAGAGATCTGAACCGAGTCGGATATAGCTGGGGCGGGTCGGATAGGGTTGGGACGGAACCATATTCATTTAATATCATCTGGGCTAGGACTTTATCAGCAGGGCCGCATCGAGCCGGGCTGGATCGAGTCGGGCTGGATCGAGCCGGGATGGATCGAACCGGGCTGGATCGGAGTGGACCGACTGGGATAGTGCTGCGCCGGGCCGGAGAGATCTGGGCCGAGCCGGATATGGCTGTAACGGGTCATATTCGGCTAAGAGGGCATATTTTATTTTCAGTATATTTCGTTATTTGTATTCCAAAGAACGTAGTTTTATGTTTTCAATATCATCTGAGCTACGGTTTTATTAAAATAGCTAGCAGGGTCGGATCGAGACGGGCTGGATCGGGCCAGAGCGGATCGGGCCGGGCTGGAACAACCCCCGAGCCGGATCAGGCTAGACCGAGTCGGAGATCTGGGTCGAGCTGGATATGGCTGGGACGGGTCGGATAGAGCTTGGACGAGATCATATTTTGTTTTTTTAAATATTTCGCTTTTGTATTCCAAAGAATGTAATTTTGTTTTTTTAATATACAATTAATGTTGTTGAAAAACACAAGTTAAAAACAGGAACCGGATTACCGGAGCCGAGATTAATCTGACTAATACAGGGAACAGGGCCAGGTCAGACTGTGCCGATTAGAATCAAGTTGATCGATGTCAACTCTAACAGCCCGACCAACCCGCGTTTGGGCATAGTTACGTTGGGCGAGTTCGAGCAGGACCGGGCCAAACTAGGCTAGTCCTGGTCGGGCCGGGCCAAACTAGGCTAGTCCGGGTCGAAACGGGCCAAACTTCACTAGTCCGGATATGCCCGGGTCGGACTGTATAACATTTTCTAAAGCTGTACTCGGGCGGTCTTGGGCCGAAAGCACCTGCAATTGGGGGGGCCCGGGCCCATAAATTTTGTAAAGTGTACATCTCTAGTAATAAGTATAACAGAACAGGAACTTTCTGTATGAAATGTATACTATACCGTATGTTTGAACTTTAAACACTTAGAAGTGCTTTAAATTAAGAAATATTTGTTTTGTTACTAAACGGAACATATCTCACCCCCTTTCTTCTATTTATTAATTTTAATAAAATGAAATTTGAATTAATTAATATATACATAAATTCATATTATTTGCTGTAAATTTAAATTGTTATGCACTTTCGGTTACACTGGATATTACCCCAGATTTTTTTATTTTAATGTAACACCATGTATATTATGACATTTTTGGAGTCAATATAAATTTCTACGTACTTATCCTTTGAATAAATTTTTAAAATCAAACATTGTTTTGGGTCACAATTATGTTACATAGATCACTTCCGGTGACACCGAAAAAAAAATTTAAAATTTACATAAAATAATAGAAATTTGTATCTATAGCAATCCCTTTAAATTTCATTTGTTTAAATCGCTTTAAATCATTAAACAGGGAAAAAGGAGAGACAGCATGTTTCGTTCACACCCGGTATACATTATATTTATTTCAATAAATCATGGAAGCAAGGTGATCCGAATGAGGGTACACCGAGAAAAGAGAAATGGTTAAATGAAACAATTTGTGCAAGTTGAAATTTTAAACATTCAATCAAACAAAATTTAGTTGATTGTAGAAACAACTGTTTATCCTAAACGTTTGGAAATGATTGAAGCAAAATAAAAAAATTATTAACTTAGTTTCGTTGCTTGAAAATATTTGCACATTGAAGTAAGGAAAGTTGAATGTTGTCTGAAGGTACCGTTAAATTCGTACGCTAAAATAATATTCGTTGTTGTTTAAACATACTTGAATTTTTACATAAAGTTTGGTGGGGTTTGCACCTACAGACTCCGAAGTTTTAACTAAAACGTTTTCATGTACATTGGTTCAAAATGCTAAAAATGTTAGTTGGACGCTTTGGATATTCGAATACTTGATTCAAGAACTTGCTGTTTTAAATCAACATAATAAATGATATTGGTGTAGCATATTCGTTTATTAAAGAGGGGCTTGCGCATTAATTGATTTAGTAACCGTTTTTTGTTCAATGAATCATAAACGTCAGTTTTATTGCGGTGGTCATCAAAGTGTGCTGCGGTTATACTATAATTTTAAAATTTGCATTTGCAGTACCTAGCTGTGAAATTTAGGTAGGTAAGTACTATTTTTATTTGTTAACGTAACATTACGCAACCGGTGTAAACTAACATAACTTGCATTGTCAATGCTACGGATTTTCTTCGTTTGAACAAATAAAGTGTACTTAATACGCTTGCTTTTCTAATACCTCCTTAAACTTGTATTGCACCAACAAATAAATTTGTTGCAGTTTGAAAATGATTTAAAAAAATCTTTCCAACTTCCATAATTATAACAGGTGGGAAAGTTTTTCGAAAAGCTGCAACCGATCAAGTCTGCACTAGATAAAACAAGCGAAGAGTTAGTCAGCAATTTAACAATGGACTTAAATGATGGTAACAATTGACCAGTAAAATAACACTGATTATTATACATAAATGTATGTTTTATTATTAGACAGTAGAAATGCAGTTCAAATAAGTGCGTTAGTAGATGTTTCCACTAAAAGGGATGAAAAGGACTGCAACCTTACACTTGAAACCAACGATAGTGGAAGAGAGTATTGTAGACCACATAAAGGTAAAAGTTACACTTACAAACGATGTTGATTTGGACTTTACCATGTAAAATTAAACTGTGCAAATGTTGGCTTTCTTAATTATTTTAGAGCAGAATAGTAAAGAGATAACTGTTTGCAATTAAAGCTGCATCTATGAATGAATGACTTCTTTTTTTAAATAATTTCACCATTTTCCATTTTCTCATTTTTATAATTAATATTTCTAATATTTAAAAAATAAAATTGAGCATTATGAGCAGTGGTTGATGCCAAAAAAATTATACATGGCTAAGTCTCAAATCTAAATCAACACCGTATTATATGTATTTATATTCTATTGCTATATTAATTTTAATTATGTGCTATATAATTACTTTAATAAATATTTTACCATTTATCTAATCAGTGTAAGTTTCTATTTTATATACAGCAAGATAAATTCACTCTATTTTGTTTGTTATGTTTAGTAGGTTATTTTTTCATATTTGCTTTTGGTAAATTGTTGGATGTACGTGCTTATGAAATGATATTGTGTTTTTTCTGTAACGGTACGTCCGAAAGCTTAAAACTGTTTGAATGTCGCATCCAAATAAAACATAAATGTTTTGAAAAAAACACTTGTAAGCAGTAACAATGTTTCTGTTCATTCCATAATATATTTTTATTTAAACAGTACCTTCTTCGCAAACATTTAAAAGAGATAGAGATAGTTAATGAAGGTAGTCACAATCCTGTGCAACATAACCGTTGTTCAGACGATGTACTTTACCACGAGCAAAGCATATCTCCAGCTCAGGATTTTAGCCAAAAAAGGTTTAATTAATAGTTTTGATTTTTGGACAGCAAATGTAAATTTTTCTTAGCATTCTTCTCTTTTGGTGCCGCAGTTGGGCAGTTTAGGGCGCACACTTGCTTTGCAACGTCATGGGTTAAAGTAAATAATACTGTGTACCGCCCTAATTATATGGTTGTAATAAATTTTTTAGATTTTTGCTTGTATTTGGTAAGATTTCTTGTATTATTAGTGCTTACAACTGCACAAGTACCGATGTGTATTTCACATTAAAAGAATACCATATAGTTTCATTTATTGTTCATTATCACTCTTATGAGGTGACAGAAACAAATAATTTTAAGTGTTTGAAATACCAGGATTTAATAAACTTGGAACCTTACTCTGCACGTATTATGGCAGATGGGAAAATATTTGCTGTTCTTTTTTAATAAATACTAAATGAGCCAAAAACTGCATTCTGCTGTAAATTTTTTTGTGTAAGAACGTGAACCTCATAACACATGAACTGTTTACTTTTTTCATTATATCATGTTAATGTTTGTAAAATCGTAGTTTTATTAATCTGCACGTTATGTTTTTTTTGTCTATAAGGAATTTATGTTGCAAATATGTATTTTTTATATTAGTATTAACAGTGTAGAGTTTTTCAAATAAATTATCTATCCTACAATGTTTTCAGTTGTATGATCAATGTATTACAGGGCTTAAAAACTGAAAAAAAATTAATGAACACTGTCATATTCCCTATTGCCAAACTAAAATACTTTTATTTGTAGATCTCTCCTGTTGTATCAAACCGCACAGTAGCTAAACAAAGAGTAATAAACACTGTTTAATAACGCCATGCTATTCTATGAGCAAAAAAAAGTAAAGGCTTGCCTATGGAAAAAAATAAACTATAACTAAATTACCACAAGAGCTTTGTTTTCCATGGCCAAGTCTTATGACATTTTTGATATTAATTTATTGCATTTAAATAATTGTGTGGCATCATATAATTGTGTTTATTACTCTTTTTTAGCTAATGTGCATTTTGATTCCTCAGAAGAGGGCTACAAATAAACATATTCTAATTTGGTTTAATGGTTTCTAAACATCAAATCAAATGCAAGGGACTGTTGGCTGAACAAAAAAAAAGTGTTAAATCAATCAATATTTTAGTTGTGTCAATGTTTCTAAATGCATTGGTCGAAGAAATATAAGTAATTAATTCAATGCTCAGTATATGTCCATTGAACAACCTACAAGTGTTAAGTAAAAGTGTAGGTTATTGTTGGTAGAAATGCGCGAACGTTTGGATGAAATGCAATTATTTTTTAATATGAAGTTGTTGCTGATTTGGAGTAACAGTGCAAATAGTTCAGTGGATCAGCAACTTGTGCGTTTATATAACACTTCGGGTTGTTGACTCAAATAAATATATTTGACATTTTTTACATGTTCCTTTAATACATCAAGACTGTTGTTTATAGGCAACACTAAAACTTTGTTGGGTGAAACTGTTTTCGTTTCATCCAACAGTTTATTTTTCTCAGTGTAGAATAATACAAAAATTACAGCACGCGCGTGGCATTTACGCTATCGGAAAAATGACGCAGCGGTTATTCAGATACAACACAAAAGGTGGCGATAACATTATAATGTAACGGCAAATACTTGAAACAAACAAAGCCATTTGTAGTTATTTATGTAGTAGCTGTAACCTGTACGGGTTGTATAATTGACTTTATCAGTTTATCTCTCTTTTTGTTTACTTTCTTGCTGACGTTACTTTGAGCATTAAAAATACCTTGCCTGGGACAAGTTAACTGTTAAAATGTGTGAGATTGTGAATTACGCAAGTAATAAAAATTAAAATAATACACTTACCCTCTCCCATTTGAATGTATAAGCAACATCCATAAGGCTAAAGTACGACGGTAAAACTTCTCCTGAGTGTATTATGTCCACCTGAAAAATTATACACACATTATTAATATTATTATGAATAACTACATTTAAAAACAAGTTTATCTCGAGGTTTATTACAAAATTAGTATAACATTTCTATATACAGGATGCGTTGAAAGTAATTAAATTTAACAAAAAAATCCTTTAACTTTATAAACAGAAGTATAGTGACGTATTAAAAAAAATGGACAGCCATTTTCTAAATGCACAGTTCTTAACACATGCTTAAATTGAAAAATTGTTCTTTGAATTAAATTTAAAGATATCCCTGGAGTCCAATGGATTCAAATCGGGTGAACTTGGTGGCCAGTGATTTGTTTCTACAAAGAGTCATATCACACAGGATACTATTGAGAAAATAATGGTTTCCTGTGCGAGTTTTTGAAAGTCGTTTTGCTTCAACCGTCACGCAGAGGATAAAGAGCAAAGCTGATAATTCCATTTCCTACTTACAAAATTTAATACCAGAATTGCGCCACATCTGCCCAAATAGTGTCTACATCTTCGTACAAGAGAGTGCCTCTTCTCATAAAGCTTTGGCGAACACAAAGTTTAAAAAAAACGTATGATCGTAGAAACAAATCAATAACCACCAAATTCACCCGACTTAAATCCATTTGAAATGCACTACAAAAAAAAGCTATTTTCCACGAAGAAAGCCTTTTGCAAGTTTACAGGAATTGCAAAAAAAACATGAATGTGTGTGGCCAGTGATATCTTTAAATTTAATTCAAACAGCAATTTTACAAGTTTGTGTTAGGAACTGTACATTTGAAAAACAGAGGTTAATTCAGCTTATTTTGTAGTACTTTTAACAGAGAAATGAGTTTTTATCAGACGGCAAACTATTTATTTCAAATGCTATGTTTGCGGCAGTTTTATTCTTCTGTTTTTTGTTTAAAAATTTGGCAAACATAACGTTCAATGTTTAATTAAACCCTCTTCAAAATTTTAGAGTTCTATCCTAAACCAGTCCATATTTAAACAACTCCCACACGAGTCATCTTTAAGCCCATGCTGCGAGCATAAATAAATTAAACTAGCGGAGCCCGTGAGCTACGCCTCTTGCTTTTTAACGTTACCTTCTTTTTGCAATAATAAATAAACTAATTAAATAGGGACTCTCTACTTCTTTATGAAGTAGAGCTGTGCCTGTTTAATTATTAATTCTTAGCTTATTTACTTTGTCCGCATGATCGCTGAAGTTTATAATTTAATTGTTCACAATCTATTTGTTCAATTATTGATTTTACTTGTACATATCTTAAGAAATGTTTCTTTTTCAGTAATGTTGTATGACATTTTGCAACACATTTATGTAAGTGCGTATTGCAGGCGCACATGTTCGCATCTTTACTCGCCGATTTCAGCTGACTAGCTGCATCCGCATTGAAGTTCGGTTTGCTAATGAAAGCTGTCAGCGCATTGTGTTCCGATCATCCAACCATACCGTGTAAACCTAATTTTTATATTCCTCGCTATACGGAGTATAGCTAGAGGCAGTTATTGTATTCATCAACATTTCCGAAGTTGAGATTTTAACGGAAATGCACATTGTAAGGTCCGAGAATACCGAACAACCCGGTTTTGCCATGGCGTCTGTGTGTTTGTATGACTGTCTGACTTTACAGCCCAGACGCAGAACACCCAATGTAGGTTTAATAGATTAGGGGTCACAGTGAGATGAAACCGCAACAAAACCAGATCGGTTCGCCAAAAAAAAGGGGTAGGGCAGGTGCCATACTTCAACAAAGACGCGCTCAAAAAGGAAGCTCAGATTCTTATTCTACGCATGTAGAATAACCGATATGCGCAAGCGCGATCTACATACCCGCCCCGGTCACCCCCACCATTTATTGCGTTTAAAAACAATCTGAATTTGAAGTTCATTATCGGTAGTAACATGTTAATAGACAATGGTGACAACTTTTTATTGCGATGACACATTTGGGAGGTTTCCTTTTGGTCGCTTTTAATTAGAAAATCGAAAATCGATTTAAGATTTCAACGAATAAATATTGTTTGCTATTAGAAATATTATTAAAAATAAATAAATTTCAAAAGTTTTCAAAGCGTTTTCAAATATTTTAAAAATTTGCAAAATTTATAATTTTTAAAACTCAAAATTTGCAGTTTTTAAAATTTCTACTTTTCTTTTTAGAACTTTTCAGATTATTTTTAACCGAAAATTTTCAAAATTTTGCAAATTTCAAATAATCTGACTTGAAAATTTTAAAATTTTATTATTTTAAGTATTTTCTAATTGCAAACTATCTTTGGTCGTTGAAATCTGAAATCGCTTTTCTAATTTTGTAATTTTTTTTTAATTTTCAAATTTCAAAAAATTAAGTTTTTGAAAATTTGGAAATTTTATTAAATTTCAAACAGATTATCTTAAAATTTACAAAATGTTTAACTATTTTTTCGTTATTTTCTAAATTTTAAAAATTTGGATATTATTCATACATTAACAATTTTCAAACATTTCTAAATTTTGAAAACAACATTTTCAATATTATTTAATGCACAAAAATTTTAAAAAAACTTTCAAAATTTTCATAAAATTGAAAAAAACATGAAACATTTTAAAATTTTAATATTTCAACCAATTTTCACAATTTACGAAATTTTTGTGAAATTTTCAAAAATTGCGTAGGATGCGAGGAAGGTTTCGTGGCGGTTGCCCGGCAGCTTTTCTTGCATGCATCGAAAACTGGATCCGATACATACCACCAGTACATAGGAATATATGCCTTATATGAATAATGCACGCGTAAATATCTTGCTCCTAGTTGAGACAGGTGGGAGAGAAAAGAAGAGAGAAGATCCGGTTTTAATATATAGATAGATTCAATTACTTTACCATGCCCGGCTTTAAAAAACAACTATTACAATTTTACATGAAACCGCCATTTGCTGTAGTTTTATATTTAATAATTTTACGTTCTTACGACAGTTTCCATTATTTCTCGGTTTTCTGATTCCGAAATTATTTTCAAAGCCTGCTATTTTAATACTATCAAATTTGATTATGGCTCGCAGCATTTTGGTTGATCTTTTAAGATTGTTTTGTTTTTTACAACAGTTCACCTAACTGAATAGATGAAAAAAACTCCCCATAAAACGGCACCAAATTTGACATACGCTTCTATTTAAAGTAATATCGATGACGTTATAACGTCATAATTTATTTTATGAAAATGTTAAGGATTGTTTAATAAAATTAGTAAACAAAACAAAATTACAGCTAGGATTCCATGCTATTGGCGCACCCTGTATATATATTTTTTTGAAATTTTCAAAGGTATTTATTGCGTGTACAGTATAAAGAAACAAAAATATTCCCACTTATGATAAGTAAGACGTTGTGCAAAGTTCAGTTGGCACCATTCATGTTTAACTTATTATTTAATAATTTAGCTAAAAACAAGTAGTATGAGGACATTATTTTATTCCTATACTGTACCTTTACCTCACCGCTTCATAAAACCTTCATTAACAAGATACAGTAGAAAAAATAAACCCGTATATTTAAGGCACTGAAATTACACAGAACTGTTCTCTATCATAAACAAATCGTTTTCTAGATTAAAATTCCACAGTCAATTTTTGATGCAGTTAAATTTAGTCTAATTTCGACTTTAGTTAGTCTAAACATTGCTTCGGCAGGGCTATTTATATCAAAACTCGGAATAAGTTGTACAAATTACACTGCATGCAAATGTAGGTTGCCAACTAACCAACAGGAAACGTTAATCAGCACTTTGAACGTTATTGCGATAACCAAATAAATGTCCGCTGGCCTCTCCATTCCCCGCAAATAAATAGCCATACTTACTCTGTGCTCGGTGCTAAGTGCATATTTCATCCGCAGGAACTTCTGCAAAAGGGACATCGTGACCGCTGCAGGACACTGTAAATATCTCCTCTCTCCTTTCTTGTCGGGAAAACCGTTTGCGCTCTCAGTTTTCACATCATCTTTCGAGTCCTCTTCGATCCCCGTAATAGCACATTTACCATTTTCGTGTGTTTGATCGTTGTTTTCGATACCCGCACTCGCGTTAGTATTGCTATTATTATCACAGTTTTGCGTCTTTTCGGCACTTAAATTTGCACTATTGTTTAGGACACTCAATTTGTCATCACTTTTTGTCTCTGAATAATCTTCAGAATTTGTACTTTTGGTATTCGAAGGCGGATTTTGAGTTGTGTCCAAGTAGGGTTGGTAGTACTCTAAGGAGAGGGAGATTGCATCATCAGGACCAAGGTACTGATTTTGATCACCACACGTAGACGATATCTGTAATAAAATAAAACATTTATTTACAAAAAAAGAAAACAGATGCTGAAACTAGCTACAAATTTTCTAAGTACACGGCTACGTTAAAAAAATAAAGCTGTTAGGATTAATTTGTTAATGTGAACTTGTCTTGAGCGAGTGTGTCAGAATCAGCGACAGAAATTGGGTAACTTGAGTTATGCCAAATAGATCAAAATATCATAGCTAAATTATTTATAAATGAAAGTAATAGATAATAAATAAAAACTGCATGCTTCCTTTTTTTGGGCGAGTAAGTCTTGTAGGTTACAAAAATGTTAACGCGATTCATGGCGATGAGTTCGATAGTGCTGTGTCGTCAGCAGACAAATGAAATGTAATGAAGCTGAACTTCCTATTAGTTATGTTTTTAGACTTCTTTTCTAGTGTAGAATATGGAACGCTATACCGGTTATGCTCTGTAGGGTGTTTTCAATGAAATGGCCGTGCCTGGAGCGAAACGGCAAGCGCGAAATAGCTTTCATTTATGTGATCTATGGTTTCCCTCCACCTATTCATCAAAACTTTCTGGAGTTTGATTCAGGCTACTTATAAGCTTACTAGCGGAACCCGTGGTCTACGCTCCACGCTGTGTCGAGATGCAAGACATGTACCAAATGCTTCCCGCAGTATTGTATATATTCTCAAATATGCAAAGTCCGCGAGTGAACTGAACAGGCCTAACTACTAACAATACTAAATAATCATGAAAATGTTTATTATTTTGTAGTTACATCTGTACCCGCTATGATCTTAAGCAAATTATCTTTAAAATAAATGCACCCACTTTTCATAGCGATTAAATTTTCAATTTTTAATTTTCACATTTTAAACTCCTCTAACTGTAGAATTGAATGTCTGTCTTTGATTGTGTATAGCAGGTTCGGTTAGTCTTATCTGTTTTTTTTAACTATAAATCATAATCCAGTGCCCGAGGGTGATACAATAATTGTAGGTAATAAAACAACATTTCCAGGTATCTACCCGCTTGAAATATTAGCTGCAATGCAGTTTGTAAACCCAGTTCAGTTAAATATGATTACCTATGATTGCGTGCGGCATGCATAAACTGACCTATATCTCTCTCCAAAGTCACTTTTGGTACTGAGCTGTCCAAGATTCCGCCGTAAGTAAAAGTGTAGCCCGATAGAAGAAATACGTAAGCCCACCATGTGTGCTAGTCGCGGAGTCTGATGTGGGAATGTCAGATCTCTACAGATTACATTCCAATCATACACTTAATTAAAAACTGTAGCGGCCTGCTGTACAAAGAAATATTCGCCTTATATAATTGTGTCGTAAATACGTGGCTTCTAGTAGAAGGTACCCCTTTCCCACTAAAAGTTGAGACGGGTAGAAGGGATCCGGATTTATTATATAGAGATATAGAAAGACGTATGTTTATGTAACAGTCACGAAATGTAATCAGGGCCATGAAGCTGCGATACCGGCGGAATGTATTAATTACATCATATCACTTTAAATAAATTGCTAACAATTTAGAAAATTTACATGAAATCGGTACCTAACTTCCCTGTATTGAAAGCATTAGCTAGAAAACACTTCTTTAGTGAAATAAAAAAATCCGCCACAATTCCAAACATTCACCATATTTTTGTTAGCAAGGGCCAGTGGCGGCTCGTGTGTTTAGAAACAGGGTGAAACAGTTGCCGACATCGGCTTTTCCAAACCTGAAATTTCTTTTTATCCTCATTACTAAACCCATTATTAAAAAAGTGTTTCAAATAAAAAAAACACACAATGTCATTTAAAGAAAACACTTTGTATTTTAAAGGGTTTGCTCACAATAAAACACCGATACTTGGAAACGCAGCGGTTTAAAATTCAAGTCAAACGTCTGGCGCGCCGTAATAGTACGTAGTGGTGATGGGGGATACGTTGTCATGGCAACGGCGTACTTTAGTGCAGCGATAGCGGAAATCTTCATAATGCTTCACTTGCCTATTGTAATCGGATTGGCTAACTGGTAATGAATGGGAATTGTATTTTTATGATCGTGGTTGGTGGAAACATTTTACTATTGAATTGTTTATTCAATGAAGACTTACAAAAATGCTCGTTAAAGTGCAAACTAACAAACCGTTATACGAGAGTAAAAGAAACTTGCTAAGCAGGTATCTGCAATCACTACCGATCTCTGTGCACAACACACGAGAGAGCCCGTGCTGCAATGTAAGTAACAATCGTAGATTTGGTTTAGACTATAGCAAAGATAGACCACTACGCGTTTCGTTCTTATTAGGTGGACACAATACCAGCCACAGCGCCAAAACGACAAAATCTGCAAAAGACGACTTTGTCTTTCCGGCATGTTACTGGTTGTCGCTTTTGGTTTCAACAGTGGCTAGGATTGTGTCCTGCTGGCGAATTCTAAGAAAAACGAAACGCGTAGTGGTCTATCCTAGCCATAGTTCCAAGTCTGTGATTTTTTTTACGATTGAGTATACATGATTTTATAGATATTGATACCTTTAATAAAATAATCATCATCATCATAATCTATCCTTATATATCTGAAGGTGTCGAGGTCTCTCACTCCGGGGAGGCTCATCGCTTGTGTAGTAGAAGGTAGTGGGGTTTTTGGCCTTTAAACCACCACTGAAGCTTATGCCACCCTTCATGCACATTCATTCAAGCCATACGCACATGTGTTTTATTTGTATGTTAATGTTGTGTGAAGCTTTGTTACTTGTCCTGGTCAGCCAGTAATGAAGGCAAGCACCGTTAATTGTAACCCACCGTCGAATGGTTGTCGAGCTCGATAATAAAATAATATAAAATAAAATTTTCTTTTTACAAAGTTTTAAAGGTGAAGCGGTGCTTCACTCGCTTCGCCTCATGACCCGCCACAAGCAAGGGTGTAAGGTGTTTGAGCGCTAACTGAAGAAACATTTTAAAAAAATGCACAATTTGATAAAATTATACGAATATACAACAAAAAACTCAAAAAGAAAATGTTTGTCCAATAAACTTACCCATTCTTCATGTTCTTCGCTGAGATCACCCAACACACTGTCCTCACTGCACGAACTGCTTGCTCGCACCCCTGTGCTTCTATAAAAGTCTTCTCTCCTTTGTACTTCTTTGCTATACAATCCTGGTACAAGTTTGTATACCAAAGATTGTATAATGGGATCAGATCTGAAAGCAAAAATTAAATCAACGTTATTATTATTTTTTATTTTTCCATTATAGTACTATTTACCTGAAGCAAGGATTACTTTTCTTCTTATACACCACGTTGCAGGTTGGGCAAGCCAACTTCGAATTTTCGAAGTAACGTAGAATGCATGCTCGACAAACTATAATAGAAAGACTGAATTTAATAACAGAAATTACGAAACGGCGTTTTACTTTTTATTCGCAGCGATTTATGCATTATAAAAGCAAATATTTACGTAATTTAAAAAAATTCGTAGATATTTGTATTTAATTAAAATTATCTTAGATATTTTTAATTATTTCAAACTATCTTCGATATTCATAAATATTTCTGAAATATTATTCAATGGTCTTTTTGAGATTATTATAAATCTATGATAGTATTTAAATTTAAAATATCTTTACGATTAAAAATATGTAAGATTAAAAATGTCTAAGATTAAAAATATCTAAGATTAAAAATATCTAAGATATTTTAAATTCAAATTGCGTTTAAATATTTTTACATTCCTATAGGCTATTTATAAAGAGATAACTAATTTATAAAGAGATAATTAAAAAAATAATTTAAAATATCTCGGAGATATTTTTAAATACTTAAAAATATCTTAGATATTTTTAATTTAAATATATTTACAGTAAAAACCTATAATTCTTTAAACTATTTATAATCTCTAAAATATTTTAAAATATATGATAACATATAATTTTATTGTGTTGAAATTCAATTCCACTAAAAAGTAAAATGGCGTTCTTTTGGAAATAATGTGGCACTGACAAGCAGTTTAAAGAAATAGGTAATGTATTAATATCTCCACCAGTGACGTAGGTAACAGAAGGCAATGACAAGAGAATTACTCTAATACTATATTCAGTACAAATAAAATACTTTTTACTTCAACAATATTATTGAAGTAACTATTATTTTATTAATACTGAATAAATATGAATTTCAATAAAGTAGAGCTAGAACTTAAAAAAAAGTGTTTTTAATAAATTATAAATAGTGGAGTGCTTAGCCCGGGCAAATTTTTTGTAATACTAGATGGGCACCATTGTTTTTAGCAAACTTAATCATTCACTCAAATGTTATATCGAAACTACTAAATAACGGTGTTTGGACTTTGTAGTGGAATATAATAAAATATTATCGGGACAATCTAAAAAATAATTAGACAGGTGCTTACAAACGTGAAGGCAGTCTATTAAAGACGTGGCATCAACGATGTATCCCCTGCACAACGGACACGTTATAGCGGAGTTTAAGTCTCTCACTAGGATTTTACGTACAGTAGTCATTTTTCTTTGAAAACTTGGAGCCATTGCAGTAAATCTGTAAGAAAATAAAACCACTGTAATTAAATACTTATTACTTACACTATTCTAATACGAAGCAAAATAAAAAATTCCAGTAAATAGGTGTATAAACCTAGTAAGGTAAGAAATAGAAAACCTGACGAGGAAGTTCAACGAAAATACTATAAAATAGACAATGCGTGTTACGTGTACTTCCTCATACTATATACGATTTTAATACTTCCAAAATATTTTAATCGTTCCTTGTTTATTAAACATAAATGCATTAAATTTAAAATTTCAAAAATACACAGAGGGCGTTACAAATAAAATTACAGAATTGGGGAATACCAAAACATAGCTGTCCCATATGTCTATTAGCTCACAAAAGTAATGTAAGCAATGTAGCCAATTAAAAAAAATGTTTAGTTAATTTAAAAAAATCAAAATTTTTAAAAGTTTCAATTTTGACGTGATCAAATAATTTGTAATCATAAAAATTTGCTCTCCTAGTTCTAGTATATCAAATTTTACGATAATCTGTAAAAATTTGTTTTTGATTAAACATATCATTAAAATCAAAAGCATTAAAAAAATCGTAACGGCCGCCATTCTTAAGCTAGAAAGTTAAAAAAAAGAATTGATTTGGTATAGTTTCTTCCTGTTTTATCATCTATATATTAAATTCGGACCACGTCCACCTGTCTCACTTTTTACTGCCGCCCGGGTCCCGCTACTAAAAAACAATTATATAAGGCGCATATTCGCATGTACCGCTGTGCAGCCGGCCAGTACAGTTTTCAACGCCAATAAGAAAAATAATAAGCGAAACCTAGCCGAGCTCTGAATTTGTAGTCAAAGAATGAAGGAATTCGTGTGGTATGTATTTGTTATAAATACACATTTCCAAACCCCTAAAATTAAAGTAAGCCATAGATAGCCAAATTATACCAAGACGAGATAGCAACATAAACTTTCACTGAAAACAATCAATAAACTAAGCCGACATGCAAGGGCCCGCCGACCGTTGTGTTATAGTTATAAATCTTTCCGAGATGCAAGAATTAATCGTCTTCTTATGGTGAGACAGTTACGGATTTTTTATAAAGATAGAACCAAAATAAGCACAACACGAAAAATTAGGCTTGACAACTTAAATTGTAGCCATCAAAGCGCAGAAAAAAAAAACAAAATAATTAACAAATACTCACAATACGCATTTTAGGAAAAAACATGGTTCCGATTAGAAACTTTTTCTAGGACGCATATCATAATTTATTCACACCTAGGGGCCTGTAACCTACACAAATACGTATTTTCCTAACAACGCCCCAATGCTACATTAGCTGTATTGGCGTAGTTAGGCTACAGTGCAGTACGTCTTACATCTCGACATAGCTTATTTATCATTTTTTTTAAGTTACCAAACAACGTGGGGCAAAGCCCAGGGCTTCAGCTAGTCAACGCCCTCTGCTGGGCAACCGTTTAACTTTCTTCTTTCTATAAAATCCCCAGAAAATGTTCATTGAAATAAAAAGAGGGATATCAGTTAATTAAACTTAGCACTTTTCCACAATTCCAGGGGTGCCGTAACAGAGACTGTAAATTTTTTTTAGAACTAATAAATACGCACTAGAAAACTCGGCGGAGGCTCCTCACCACTAAATGTTGAGACGGGCGGAAGAGATCCGGATTTATTGTACGGTATTTAAATAAAATTTAAAACAAAAAAACTAAAAAAATAAAATTAAAAATAATTGCACTCAGTGCCGGAGTTAAGGTGGGGCGAGAGGGGCTTCCGCCCCAGACGTAAAGTTTTAAAGGGCGCAATTTTATTGTACAATTTTTTTGCAGCCGATTTCTTTTTCGTTTGATAGTTGCCGACAATAAAAAAGGTTTGAAAAGCGGTACGTTTGAATAGGAAATAGAAAAGGCACCCCTACCATGAATCTAGGAATCTCTCCTACATATTTCAGATGTATAATATATGGAAAAAGGTAGATGCACCAGTTTTATTTAACTTACATATTCTACGTATTCTACACACTTTTCTACGTGTAATATAGAAAATAATATTCTACCTGTAAAGTTGCAATCCTGATCAGAGTATACCAAAATAAATATAGAATGGTATCTATTTAAGAAAAATAGTTGGTATCACTTCCAGTGTAACCGAAAGTGGCAAATAATATATTACACAATTCGAAGAATTAAACACTCCTAAGTTTTATTTGATTATCGTAAAAATTGCAAGAAACAATTAGGGGTGTACCTGATTTCGATATCATTCGGTATAGTGGGGTTGCACAACAAAAAAACAAGCATCGACAAAAGCTGCGTATTTATCAATCACAGCTGATTATTATCGGGTCGGTTGTCCCGAACAGGAAGAAAATCGATGTTTTGTGATTTAGGCCATTTTTGCTCCCAAAAAACGACGACGCAGACATCACATTCCTGGGGACTTTTATTATGTTGTTAATGGGAATAAATCTTGTCTCTACGCCAATTTTTTGCACAGTTTGTCCAAATTTTCTCCTGTTTGTTTTATTCAAATTGCGCCTACATTTCATTATTATGTAAAAAAAAACATGAAAGAAAAAACTGCGAAAAACTTAAACAAATTACCTTATCGTTATACAGGTTGATTATAAATTCAGGGCCAGTTGATTTGCTCATATGAAACAAAATGGCTAACTTCCGGTTTAAACGGAAGCGACTATTTCTTTTTTTTAATAGAACACCCAGTATTTTTAAATTAATATATTTTAAAATAAATTCTGTTTAACCAACTATAATACAAGTGTAGACCTACAGTTAACAACAAGCCAGATATTTTGATTTAAAGCAACGTATGTAACCAATGGTTATCGTTCCAAATCAAGTGACCATAGGAGGCTGCTAGCAAGAAAATCAAAAATCAATAAACGAACGTGCAATTCATGTTAATTAGACATCAGTTGCTTATTATATTTTAAAAATCTCCAAACAAAAAATCTATAGGAGTTAGATCAGGCGACCTAGATTGGCAGCTAAAAGCGTCTTGATTTTCAAATTAAAAGAAATCCACAAACTTTATTGTGATTGTGACAGATGTTACACGTTTGTTTATCGCTTTTATTATTATCTTAACACCAGCTTCCTACGATTATTTGGAATGTGTTCAGAATCATCACCATTGGTTGCTTCAAATCAAAATATCTCACTTATTATTAGCTTTAGGCCTACAGTTGTGTTATAGTTTCTTAAACAAAATTTATCGTACAATCGAACTAGCCTAAAAAATACAGGGTGTTTTATTTAAAAAAAATTAAAATATAGTCGCTTCCGCTTAAACCGGAAAACGGCCATTTTGTTTTGTATGTCCGAAATACTCGTCACCATAAGCTGTATAATTTTCACTTATACATTTTTTCTCTATTGCTAATAATAAATGGGCAAATCAACTGGTACTGAATTTATAATCAACCTGTATACGCATAGGTCCCGATAATAGTATGAGGGTTTCAGCCCGTCTATGTGTATTGCTGCGGAATGATAAAAAAATTTAAAGTACATTTACTTATCTATATTTCCAATGGGTATTTCAGCTTGTGTAATAAAATCAATAATACCACATGAGTAGCTTCTCCCTTTTCTTTAATTTATTGTAAATAATTAATTAAATCGTACAGCAACCTATTAATTAAAAACAGACATCTGTTTCCTGTAAATATTGTCGCCTGTCGCAGGCCCATAAAATATTTCAATCAGAAAGCACTTTCCTAGAGCTTCGCATACAGCGCGTTAATAATAAATCACACTGGCGTCCAGTGTTCGATCGAGTGGACGAGTTTGTAACTTGAGGTCAGCGACTATTCGGAGCCAAGGTAAGGCAGGTCGCCGTCTTGGTCCGACAAGCAAATTTGATGACGGTCATCGAGTAGATTTACAGCAGGTGTAAGTTGGCCGTGGTCATGCTTGTTGGACGCCCCTCCCTTCATAACGCCCACTTCTTCAAACAACTGACCCCTACGTAATTACCTTTTGCAAGTCAATCATTAAGAGTTGCGCTTGTGGCTTCTGTGCATTTGCTTAATGCATTTTATTGCCGCTCTTTTGATTACATAACCGAGATATTTTATAGATTAGAAGCGTCATATCAAACTTCTAGTTTTAGGTAGGAGTTTGGAAGGGTGGAGGGAGGGGGATCTGAGAAGTATTTTAAAGATTATTTCGAGCTTGGGGGGCGTCACTAATTGAAAAAAAAACTCTTTTAAACCGGAAATCATTTCACATTTCATAAGCAAAAGTGGAGTTCAAGCCAAAAATTAAGGTGTAAATGTAGGAAACTTTTTACAGAAGAAAATGGAAAATTCTGCTACAGACTTTTACTACTGAAATGGGACTCAAATTGACAAAAAAATTGCAGAAACAATTATTTAAAGAAAAAGATTATAAATTAGCAATTCAAAAAATCTATGCGAATACCGCAACTTCATTCGATACAATTAAATATGCTTCGATCCCATATTTTGGTGACAAATCAGAAAAAATTGCTAAAATTATAAACAAAACAAATAGATATAAAGTAAGCTTTAAAACAACTAGGAACATCTTAAACACTTTGTTTAATCCAAAATCAAAAACAGATTTGCTAAAATCAGGTATTTACAAATTAAATTGTTCGCGTTGTAATTCGGTTTATATAGGCCAGACAATTAGAAATTTTGATATTAGGTATAAAGAACACGTACGTTGTTACAAATACAAACACCCACATAAATCCAATTACGCTAAACACTTACTAGAACAAAATCATTCAATGACATCTAATAACACCATAAAATGTTTACACTTTTGTGATGATAAACGTAAATTAGATATACTAGAAGCTTTTGAAATTCACAAACATTTAAAAACTGTACCGTTAATGAATGAGCAAATTGATCTCTTAAATTCTCCTCTACTGGACATTTTGGAATAAGAAATCAAGTCATCTGCAGACGATTACCAAGATAAGTAAAAAAGTTCTATTGCTATAACAACACTAACTGTTTACTTCCTCATATAACCTTTGACAATGGCATGTAAACATGCCGAAATACGTATAAGGTTAAAATAAATAAATATTGTTAAAGTAATTAAGTATTTTATATACTGATAATCATTAATTGTAGAAAAGTTTCTAACAAAAGACTTTGGAAAAATACCTAGTTGTTTTCTAAAATACTTGATACGGTGTGTCTCAATAAATAAAAAGTTCAACATTACGCCCTTTGTCTATATTACTTGTATTAATTCGGTGTTCTGACTCCGAGCAAGCCTTTTTCTCCCTTTAATTGGAAGTAAAAATTCAAGTCTGCTTAAACTTTTTCGTAGCAGTCAATGTCGTTCTTCTTCTTCTTATGGTGCCATACCCATTCAGGGCGTTGGCTACCTCTCTCATATGTCTGTGTTTGGTGCGCGGCGATAGATAATTTGCACAGACAGACATAGGGGACCTACAGTTTAACGTGGGCTCCGAACCACAGGAAGTGCATGCATTTCTTCTCCAGAGAGGTTTTCCTAGAGAAAAATCCACCTCGCTGGTTTCCCGTTGCCTTGCGAGGGAGAACGACCGGGCCGGGGATCGAACCCGGATCCGCTGCATTGGTAGCCAGCGCGCTTACCACTGAGCTACGGCCGCAATGTCGTTACAAAATTGAATATTGACTGAAAAATTGCTTTTATTTCAAGTTTTCAGACTGTTCAGCGACCAACTTTGTTCTTCGTCAAAAAAGTAAATTTTAAACCATTTTCGGAGCTTTACTTAAGTCTATTTTTCAGAACCACTTTTCGGCCAAATAAGAATTTTTTGCATTAAATGAATGAGCTAGAAATAAACTTTTATTCTAACTTATTGACAGTTTTAAATGAGTTATTACTAGGGCTCGGATTTATATGCACCTAAAATTTCCAAAATATGCATGCACTTTATGCACTATAAATGTATTAAATATGCACTTACATATGCACTTAAAATATGCAATTTATGCATTTATAATATAAAATTTTGTGGAAAATGCACTTTTAGGAGTTTTGATGATTTTGTTAATTATGGCTCTTTTTTTAAAAGTAAATATTACAATTTATTAATCTAAAACATATATAATTTTCTAATTATAATTAACAATAAATAAACATGATAAATATTAAACATTATTATTTAATAACATTAATTATGAATTATTTTTGCAATGTAAAAAATTGCAATTTACAATTACGTACATTTTTAGATTTTTAAATCTAAAACTATGCCCGTTATCGGCTAAAATTACTTTATATTTCGAGGAGCTTCTCACAAAATCACAAGATGTAAGAGGTGCATTCTCAAATTTATGTAATTATTCTAAAGAAAACGAGCGAATAACCCAAGTCTTAATGTTTTAATCATTTCCTGCTTAGAATATAAACAAGAAGCATACGAATTTGCTTGGATAATCAAAAATATGCATGCATTTATGAAAAACTTAAAAATATGCATGTATACAGGGTGTGGCAGCCCGCTGTAATTGGTCGATTGCAGGTTAAGTATTAGAGATAGAGAAAACTTTTTTAAATAAAAGTTATTAGGGGTCATGTTTACTGCCACATAAAAATATTTTGCATTAGACAGGGTGTCCAATATCAGAGTGGCGTAGCAAACTTATATTTTTTTAAATTAAACACTCTGTATATTTTTGCAAATTATTATTTACCTTTTAATTTGCTTTTCGACTGTTTTTTGTTTTTTTAAATCCGTTGCGGTGTTGCGAAGTTATTTCATTTTTTCTGTAAATTTGACATTTGCAGACCTTATACTAGTAAAATCTGTACAAGCCGTATTTTTACAGATGAAACAATTTGTTTTTGAAAAATATTAGTCAAGACCATGTGCTATTCTTCAGATGTTTCAAAGTTGAATTTGGTTATACAGGATGTTTGTTGGCGCGGTCCAAAGTTTTCGAACTTCAATGTGTCATAACTTGATTTTTTTAAATAAAAGCCCCAAATATTTTATTTAATATTTGAATTCTACTGTAAATTTCCCATCAAACGTTTATTACATTCCCTATACCTATCTTTACTAGTTTTCCTTGTTTTTTCGATTTTAATATTATTTAGACAATCTATTCAAGTTTACCGCGCAGTATTACTTTAAAACAAATGAAAAGTGATTTGAGAAAGACGATTTTAATTTTATTTAAACAATTACATTACATTACAGCTTGTTAGAAGATGTACCACAAATAACTAGAATAAATATGTAGCTACAACATAATGGTGCTCCTGCACATTATAGCGCCGCAGTACGGGAGTGATTAAATCACAGATTCGAAAGAAGATGGATAGGAAAGGGAGGACCGATGGCTTGGCCAGCCCGATCTCCAGACCTAACCCTGTTGAATTTTTTCTTATGGGGTTACATAAAAATCTGGTGTATCAGGAACTTCCAACTACCTATGGAAACATGCAGCAACGTGTAATACGGGCTTTTGGACAAGTTACAGTAGAGATGTGAACTAGAGTCCAAGCATCATTTAGCGAACGAATTGGTTTGTGTTTGCATAACGAAAATACACATTTTGAACAGCTATTGTGAATAATCACAAGCTGTAATGTAATGTAATTGTTTAAATAAAATTAAAATCTTCTTTCTCAAATCACTTTTCATTTGTTTTAAAGTAATACTGCGCGGTAAACTTGAATAGACTGTCTAAATAATATTAAAATCGAAAAAACAAGGAAAACTAGTAAAGATAGGTATAGGGAATGTAATAAACGTTTGATGGGAAATTTACAGTAGAATTCAAAAATTAAATAAAAATTTGGAGGTTTCATTTGAAAAAATCAAGTTATGACACATTAAAGTTGGAAAACTTTGGACCGCGGCAACAAACATCCTGTATAACCAAATTCAACTTTAAAATATTTTAAATATAGCACATGGTCTTGACTAATATTTCCCAGAAAAAAATTGTTTAATCTGTAAAAATAGGGCTTGTGCAGATTTTACTAGTAAGGTCTGCAAATGTCAAATTTACAGAAAAAAATTGAATAACTTGGCAACACCGCAACGGAATTTAAAAACAAAAAACAGTCGGAAATCAAATTAAAAGGCGAACAATAATTTGCAAAAATATACTGGGTGTTTAATTAAAAAAATATAAGTTTTCTATCCCACTCTTTTATGGAACACCCTGTATAATGAAAAATATTTTTATCTGATAGTACACACGACCCCAAACAACTCTTATCTAAGAAAGTTTCTTCTATCTCTAATACTTAACCTGCAATCGACCAATTACAGCGGGCTGCCACACCCTGTATCCATGCATATAAATGCATATTTTTAAGGTTTGGGATGAAACACGTAGAAATTTAACTTAGCATATGTTTACTACATACAAAAAGAACATGCAAATGCATATAAATCCTAGATCTAGTTATTACGTTGTTATCTAATGTGATTAGTGACCAATGCGTTATTTTTTATGTAATTATCGCAAAAACAATTAAGAGTACATAGAAATTTAACAAGATTTCCCCAAGATTTCCTCGGATTTTCTTAGAATTTCCTTGGAATTCCTTGGATTTCCTCGGGATTTCTCGAATATCCCTGGATTTCCTAAAAATTTCAAAAAAATTTCCTATGCCTTGTACACCAGATTTCCTTCATAGTTACCCCCTCGTTCCAAATTGTAAATTTAATAAAAATTTCTCTCGCAATAATTTTTGGACTTTGAGAAGTTAGGATCCGAGCAGGTATCATTACTAGCTTGTTTTCTTAGAAATCTAACAGACGGTGAAATGTACAACGTTGTAATTATAAAATTTACACTTTTGCAGATAATTATTACTATCTAGTGTGGGAAAGTCCATTCCATATGAACACTTCAGCTGTTTGTATGATATTTTAATATTTTACTCGTTTCATGTGCAACAAAGTAAGTTTAGGATAGTATCTTTAAGTTTGAAAGCGTAAGCATGACATTTGAAACTTGTGTTAATTTATCCGTCGACATTTTCTTTTGTGATGATTTTATTACTAAACATCAGTTTAGAGGCAGTGCGGTAATTGTTTATTAAAGCCACAAACGTTAAAAATTTATTTTGTCGTCAAAATTTAAGGCTTTTTTGTCGAATTTTTGCTACACCTGGGTAATTTAGCCTCGGGGTTGCGATTTTATATCCCCAGAAGCGGAAAAACCTACGGGTTTTTTGTAAAAATGCGAAAAATGTCATTTATTTCTATCTAACCTAATTTTGCAGTTTTCGGCATATTTAATACACATGTTAAAGTAGAAATAATACCCTGGAATTCTGGATAGGCTTCTTCCAAAAGATAAATAGCCCTAAAAAAGGAGAATACACTAAAAAGTGCTACAACACAGCATTTTTACTCGGCTACAACATAAACAACGTTGGCAAATGTTTGTTGTTAACGTGATTAACGTAACAGAAATCCGCTAACGTTAAATTAAAAAAGTATGAGTATTTTGTGCAAAAACATAACATTTCACAGCTTATAACCTAACGTACAACTGAAAAAATGCTATTTTATTTATTTTTTATTTTATTGTCATTTATTATTTTTTCCAGTGGCGTTCCTTGGGTTCAAAATTTGCAAAAATGATTTAACATTAAGATTTAAAAATGAAAAAATTACGGCAACTCCAATTTATTAAATTTCACTTTGTCGTTATGCACTTTAAACTGATAACGTAAACCTTTGTCTAAAGCCAAGGTATTGCGTGATTTGCCAAATAATTTTAAACTAACAGTTGCAGATAAATGTTCTTTGGTCGACGCAATTTTTTTAAATTGCATCTAAAATATTTCTTAAAACAGAGTCTCAGATTGTACTTTTAAGGGGTTAGTCATTAAAGTACATCGCCCACGATTTTTCTTTCTATTTGTTTTTTGTAAGAGTAACCATTAAATTTTTCTTTTAAAAACTGGTCCATAGAAATTACATACTTTCTGCAAATTTGCAAACTACGTATGAAATAAATAAACACACAATAGCTGCACGCTGCACCTAACTGCCGCCGACCGGCGCAAGTAAAGTACTAGAGAGGCCGTGCTTTTTCCCTTCTAAAATTCCTACTAGTTTTTTTGCATCTGTTCATCGGATCATTGCATTATTTGTATCAATGTTCATGCAAACGTATTAAGAATAATAGATTGGTTGATTGTGTCGTAGCTAGAATTATTTAGCCCGATAAGCTTGGCCTGCAAAACTGTGTTCAAAGGCAACGGTCTATTTATTTGGCGCCTAATTTTTATTGTTACAAGGTGGCGTTGTAAAAGTAACTTATTTTTATTGAAAGATAGAATTTCATTTTTTTAAAGTTATGAGTACGCACTGCCACTGATTTTTTTGCAACAAAATCGCACTGGAATTGTCCGGCAACCGCTATTTCATATATTTCCTTTAATATTTAGAAAAGTAGGGGTCAATCTACTATATTCTGCAAGTTTATATTATTTTTTCAATATAATTGGTTACAGGATGGTGTCAATAAACAATCGAGAAATGTCAAATTGCAGTGGCTAGACAGGTTTTCCACGTTTTTCCCATTTTCCACTAAAGCCATCGTTTTTTTCCGCTTTCCCACTTACAAAATCATAATGCCCCCCCCCCCTCTCTTAAAAACAAATTCTGGCGGCGCCCCTGTCGCGAGACAACACATTTTTGTCGTTTTTATCGCGCTCGCGACATCTAGAAGTAACATCTCCAACGTAAGTTGATAATGTAGCATTTTGCTTGCCAAGAGGAAATATTCCAAATGTTAAAAGCTTTTACCACAAAACGAGATTATAAATAATGTGAATTAAATGAGCCAAGTTTCCTGAATGAGAAGCGACCTTCTGTTATGCTGCATGTTCTATTTAGCGTTTGTTTACCAGTAGAAATTGTTATCAAAAAATAGCTCCAGGAATTTAAATAATAAACATTTCCTGTCGTTTTTATCATTAAAATAAATAAAATTCATTGATTCTTTGCTTGGAGGCGTTTCATTGTACGATTGTAGCTGTTTGGTTTTCTGGGAATCTTTTTTTCTTATACGAACATTGATTTTCGAAGTTTTTTGATTTCAAAAATGTTTTTATTTCAAAAACATTTTTTTACCATTTTTCTAATTTTACTTTTCTAATATTTTGTTACAAAACGCAATTAAAAACATTTTTTCTGTTTTTCCAATAATACATTTTTTTAGAATTTCTTCCATTTCTTCGCTCCCTCTCTCTTTACGAGTGCAAAAACGCATGGAAAACCCTTCAGAGAAAAACAATATTGATAATGCGTTGGCTTTTTGTTTGAAAAAAAGAAAATTGATACAATTTCCATTTAAATAAACACCAACAGTGAACTTTTGTATTTGCCTTATTTGTAATATATAAAAATATACAGAATGTTCGTTAAAAAAAATCAAACCCTTTTTGAAATTAAATTTAATTATTAAAATTTAAAACCATTGCAACAAATGTGAGAAATCTGTAATAACCCCCCCCCCCCCTCCTCATAAATAGTCCAAATAATAAAAAAAGGCCATTTAGCATTGACCACCCCGTATATCTCAAAACTTTATCTACAATGACGTACATGCTCCCTACTATTATTATTTCTTCTTTCCTTGTCTTTCCAACATAAAAGCCCAAACAACACCCATTAATTATTTATTTGATCGCCACAGGAAGGTGATAATAACAAAAAGGGAGCAAGGGTCATAGGTATCCAGGGACGGCAAACTCCACCTCATTGGTCGATATCTACCCTCGCTTAATTGATGGAGGGTGAGAGTCACAAGGCTCTTGACAAGAGGCTCGATGAACACACGGGGTGCTGAATTCGGATTAGGGTGGCTTAGGGTTTGAAAGGGACGCCTACCTACTGTCCTATCCTGTTCTCCTGATACACGACCCTTCTAAGCCACGTGGTTTTGTATTGTTTATTGCAGTTGCACCACTGGGTTTGTTTACGTTTCGATGCATTCGGTTTGAGATTGATCGAAAGGAAAAATCGTGCGGGTTTCTGTGTTTGCGGATTTGCTGACGTGGAAAGCTTGAGTTTGTGTGTTTCTCTACACAACGGAAAATTCCAACGTGACAAATATTTGAAGAAATAAAATGTCCTTAAAGCAGTGAAATAAATACTACCAAAACCGCCCTTGAACGGAAAAAATATTGCTTTTATTCATGCAATGAAAGAAAGTAACAAAAAAAATTCAGTGGGGTGCAAGTGATATTCTGTTTGTAATCGTGGTGCTTTTTAAGTTGTTGTCTTGTAGAAGTTAAAAAATTTAATGTTTTTTTATAGTTATTATTATTATTAGGTTTAAATGCTTCGCCTTATTTTCCTGTCTATGAAAGCAAAAATTGCCCAGATGCGGACTTGGGCTAGGAGGCCCGAAAAACACACAAAAAATATTTCTCGGTCGTGAATTTAATTTCTCCAACCGATCACAATCTTACCGGCAAAAATTAAACAATAATGGCCGGATTTAAAGAGAATCAATAATTATTTTTCGAGCTCTCTTGTGGAAATTTTTAGAGTAGAGTTTCTTTAGAAACTTAATTTTGTGGAATTATAAGCGGAATCTGATAGAAGATCTTAGAACAAATCCAACGCTTTTTGCCCGAACTTTCTAACTTCAAAATGGCGGTGCTAAAATTCTTTGAAAATTTTGAATTTAACGCCTTATTAGTCTAAACCTTGATTGTAGTAACCCCACCTCGTAAGAAAATTTTTAGACGAATAAAACTGTGAAATGAAATATATTTTCAGCATTTTGGACATGTTCAAAAAATATTTCTGTAAAAGTGGCTATACGATTTTTTTAAATTAATTTTTTGGGCGCAGAGCTAGGAATGAGCTGCGTTTATTTCGTGTCTCAGTCCGCCATTTTCTCAGTCTCTCTATGAATTTAAAAAAATCAATCCTAAATTTTTGTTTAAGCTAAATTGCTCGAGTTATAGTAAAATAAGATTGACAACTTCATTTTATTTTTAGGTGCAGCAGTATTTAAGAAGGGTAATTTTCCTCCTTCCACTCAATTCTTCGTTGATATCGAATTTTCTGTTTGGTCTCTGGTTTACCGACTTCAATTCCAAGCAAGCTTTTGCCCAAAAATAAAAAACACATTTATTCCCAAAATTAAAATAGCTTAGATACCCAGTGCGGTATGCAGCTGACCGTAGTCATACGAGTGATGCTATCTTATAATTACTGTTGGCGTGTAAAGCGTTGATACAAAAATACTTACAAAAAGTAACTTAAGACGAGGCCAACTTTTTCGCGAGATGTATTAAATCAAGTGAGCTATTTTCATTTTTATTAATGTGCTGCTACATTAAACACGTACCAGGTTTAATTAATAAACTATATCATTTCTGTACTTTCAGTATAGGGCAGTATTGATATCATGATAATTTTCGTTTTCCAGATTTTGACGGAAAAACAGGCTTTTAAAACAATTTCTGTCTGACTGTGAGTCTTTTGCAACATTTTTTCACTTTATCGGCATTACCGCCTTACACGGCCTTATTATTCAAAAAGATGTAGTCAGTTCTGCAAAAACTTTAATTATTATAATACTCCCAGACCAACGTAATGTTACCACCATGTACGAACCTTTTTGAAGAGATATCAATTCTGAAGTGAAAAATATATTCAAAATTTTCCAATAAAATATTTCTCAAAAACTGGCCACAAGAATTTTACGTTTTTTTTGTAAAAATTTAGGAATCTGGTTAATATTTACTAAATTTTAGGTACTATTTTAGGAATTTAGGATACATTGCTAGCCGCGCAGGACAATGTCTAATTAATTGTGCGCCCTCGGCAAACACTTCATGTTGCGCCCTGTAGAATTCATTTTTTGTTTACTAGAAAGTAAGTAAATTATTATGAAATGAACATATTATAAAAAACCACACTAAATGTTCACAAATTAGCAGAGTTTTATAATTGAAAAATAAAATAAAATAAATTACGTTTGAGAACTGCTGAGATTGTAGTAATAGAAAATATTCTACAAGGTTTTCATACTTAAATTGTAATTCAATGTGGCAAAAACGTTAAAATTTAGTTTGCAGATGATAGGAAAAAACTTTTTGTACAACATTTCTTGCTCTCTCTTTCAGTTTTGGTTTTTCTATCGATAACATGTCTTTGAACTCAAGGTTTTGTTATTATTTATTAATTATTATCTTGCAGTATTTAAACAATTTTTGGAGCAAAATTACAATAATTATTTTCTCGTACAAAGAAATTCTTTTTTCTGGTATGTACGTGCTGTAAGTTTCAATATTTGTACCTATTTTTGATACACCCTGTTTACATTTTTCATTTAAAATAACATATGATTGTAGCCGCACTGGAAGATCGGCGCGATTGCTACTCACTCGATAAAACTTCCTTTAGAGTCGTCGACAAGGTGATTAGAAAACAAGTTCTGTTAGCATAAAGACTCGGCGATTTTGCTAACTGCTAAAGATAATCCCTAAACACATTTACACTATATTTTTAAATTAAATTTATGAAAAAATCCTGCTCTGCTTGATGACCAATTTAGCTTAAACGGGGATCTACGGTGAAAATTTAAAAAAAAATCATATTGGTCGTTATTTTTAGGGATGTATCGAATAGTGATGTTGACCACTGACCGAATCTCGAATATTCGGCCAGTCGCTCATGCCCTAATAACGAATATTCGGTCAATATTCGCAGAATATTCAGCAAACTCTTCGGCCAAGTATTTGGCATAATATTCGGCCGAGTATCGAATATTACGTCAACTATTCGGCCTAGTACCAAATATTAGACTAATTACTCTGATAATTATTCGACCAAGTACCAAATATTATGCTATGCTAATATTATTCAGCTAAGTACCGAATATTAGATCAATTAATCGGATATTCGGCCAAATATTCGACAAGTACCGAATATTAAACCAACAACTCGGATAAATATTCAGTCAAGTACCAAATATGCGGCCGAGTACCGAATATTAGACCAATCACTCGGATAAATATTCGGACAAGTACCAAATATTCGGCATGGTGCCGTATAGTAGACCAATTACTCAGATAATTATTCGGCCAAGTACCAAATATTAGGCTAACTATTCGGCCGACTGTCGAATATTAGATAAATTACTCAGATAATTATTCGACGAAGTACCAAATATTAGGTCAACTAATCGGCCGAGCACCGAATATTAGACCAATTAACCGGGTAAATATTCGGCCGAGTACCGAATGTTAGACCCCAATAACTCGGATAAATATTCGGCCAAGTTTCAAATATTCGGCCGAGCACCGAATATTAGACTAATCACTCGAATAAATATTCAGCCGAGTACCGAATATTAGACCAATTATTTGGTCGTCGAATATTCGACAAACTCGAAAAACTATTCGGCTTATCCGGATATTCGACAAGCCCAAAAAATGGCAGTATATATTCGGCTAATTATACGGTCCGCCAAATACTCGGTGCCTTCCTAGTCATTTTTGAAAAAAAAGATTCAAAAAACCTTCGATTTACCTTACGGTTCTCTATCAGATCCCGATTTTCGATATTTTTGTGGTATCCAAGGACGCCAAAAAAGTGGTTTTTTAAAAATGTCTGGCTGTGGGTGAGTGCGTTCGTTCCCCTATATCTCCGGAACCTTTTGACCGATTTTTATCAAATTTAGTACGTAGAAGTTTTTTAGTTGCAGCTTTCTAGCCGGAAGCGGAAACTAAATATATTTTTTAAGTATTGATAAAAACTTTACGAAATGTTGCAAACAGCGTTCTAGTGCATCTAAAAGTAAATCAAATAATAAAAATATTGGATCGGGCTTGCAGGAAGCTACAAATTTATTTTTTACTAATTCCCAAAATTTTACTCTTATGCCCCTCAGCGCCAATCGTTAGAAATTTTAAGCAGTTTAATAGATTTTTTGTTGTAATTTATTAGAATAAAAGAAATGTAAACGATTTTAAAAATTATGAAAAAATTCGATACTTTTAATATCAACAACGTGTTTTCGGTAAGCTACGCGTTTTTAACTAGGCTTATCAATTAGATCTCGTTAAAAAATGCATTATATTTTAGTCTTTGCATATTTGTGATTCAAGTAACCTGTTTATAACGATTTTTAGTCAGAAACCCAACATCTAATTAAACCTTAGCCGTAGCACGGTTACCTTGCCTGCGCGGGATTTGGTCAAAGTTATCGCGTTATTTTCTTCACGTTTTGCTTAAATTAAGCTTACGGAATCCTCGTTCTAATACGTTTAAAAATATGTTTGCATTGTTGCAAGTGATCGAACTACATAAAAAACTATATATGGATTTAAAATAGCTTAGTAAGAGCTTTATGAAAGAATGTGTATAATAAAAAAGAAGAACGCTGTCTTTTTGTTTGCCATTTTTGCGCCCCTATCACAAACGTACCCAGGCGGAAGCCACACTTACCCATGCTTGTGTGTACGACACTGTTTGAAGAATGCATCATAAATAGGTAACCCAATTTACATTAAATTAAATCTTAATAACATGAAACTTTCTGAGACAATTCCATGTCCTTATTTTCTATATATGTGACCGGACCTGCGACGACAATAAATTACTTAAGTACAATAATAATAATGACGCTTACAACAACTTTTTTGACATAAGAATCAGGTTGAGTCTCTTTTGCTCAATGCCAGTGTATTATTTTCTAAATTAATTAAAGAAGTAACAAGTAAAACCTGGTTAATAGATTTAATAAGCGCAATAAAGTCGAAATGTACATAAATCAGATTAATAAATTGCAATCTTAATGCCAACGAGGGAATTAGCAAAGCTGGAGACATTTTATTTGTCATAGAATAATTGTTATTTATAGCTTTATTATTGTAATTTAATTTTAAATTAACCAGCCTTTGGTTAGCTTGCGAGTCACGACGTACAAAATAAAACTTTTATACAGTGTGTAATAAAAGTATGGCATAAATTCGATAAGAATCGTTAATAGTTGTTTATCGCAAAAGGCCTTCCAATGTTGGGTTTGCCGATTTAAATTGAAAACCGCACCCTGATACTTTTCAGAATTCTTTTTATATTTTTCCCATATACTTATACGTTTATTTTAAGAAAACAAAAACGAAAATATCATAACAGCAAAGATAGATTTCGAGACAAGAATGAATTCTTCACATAAATACTTTGCAAAAAACTTTCCTCATAATAGCGAAGCCATGTTATGTACTGCAAAAATGGACACCTGCGTATGATTTTTCCCCTTTTGAATAACATCCATCACGTGGTTTCAAACTTAAAATTATTCCAATGATGATTGGATTTTTAAAATCTCCTAACTGCAATTTTCGTGCAGTTTTTAAATTAACGTGATGTTACCTGTTCACCAGATTAATTTTTAGTATAGGCAACCCTAAGATGTCGCACATCGTATAAGAATAGTAAGAACGGAACCGCCCGCCCTACAGCTGATTAGATGCGCTTCGGATTTCGGCCTAAAAATCGATAGAAATGGTTTATTTAAAGAGTTATCAAACATATGCAAACAATGAAAAATAATGTTTTAACAAAAGCTAATTGATAGGCCTAGTTAAAATAACTCAACTGCCGCAAAACACGTTGATATTAAAAAGTATCGTTGTTTTTAATTTTTTAAGCAGTTGAAAATATTTGCTGGTCCAAGTAAAGTAATCTTAAATTCCTGGAAGACGTCGGAGTACAATTTGCGAGATTAGTAAAAAACGAATTTGTAGTTCAATGCAAGTTCTATCGGGTCAAGAAGTTCAAAAACAATCGTGTAAGCAGTTTTTGAAAAATATTTTTTCAAAAATTATCGACGATCTATAAACTCATTTCTAAGCAATAAAGCTTTAAAGTAAAATTTAAAAAAATAGTGGTACCGGCCGCCACACATAGACGAAATTCCAGGAAATCCAGGGAAAAACTGTAAATATGGATAATGAATTTTCCAGGAAACAATTACGACAGTAAATGCGCGACACCTGTCTATGTTAAATTAATAGTAGATACTTTTTAATATAACCTTCGACAATGGCATGTAAACATGCCGAAATACATATAAGGTTGAAATAAATAAATATTGTTAAAGCAATTAAGTATTTTACATACCTATACTCAATAAATATGGACTTCAACAAAGTAAAGCTAGAATTTAGATAAACTGTTACTATTATTCATTTTAGACTGTCAACTTTTTTTTTCTCATAGTCGGCATTTTAATTTTTTTCATATTTGGATAGAGTTTTTAATTCTGATTTCAACGATGTGTCACACTTTGCATTTTGTTTAAGTTATGAGCATTTTATTACAAAAAATAAAAATTTCATAAGAGTGCCATGGAAAGACCACGTCATTTAATTTATTTTGAAAAAAATTCTAGTAGGCCATGAACTGATGTAAGTAAAACAAAACACTTCTCTTATTTACTTTTACTTTTAGATACATTAAGTATGCGAAAATTTCAGGAAACTTTGTTTTGAGCATGTGCAGCAGGTGAAGTTATTTTTTCTGCAGACGTCAAAAAATTATGACATTTTTACATTAATCTCAGTATGCAAAATGTCACATTGGAGTTGTTTATCTTGACAATGTGCACGATGTATTTCGCGCACTAGAGCGAAAAATATTTCGTGCGTGACGACCAACTCTCTATACCTTCAAATAAGCGGGATCCCCATGGTGGGGCCCGAATTTGAAACAGCCTGTATATTGCAAAAAATCAAAAACAGCTCCGTATAGTATTTATCCCGCCTAATTTATTCCGAATTATATATGCTTTTACCACCACTTTGTGATTATTTGCCCTCGAATTGGCTTAAAAACTAAAATAGATGTTTTGATCATGTTTTCTGGAAATTTCGCCTGTGTGCGTCACTTCGAAGCTAGAACGTTCGGGAAAAAAGCGTTGAATTTGCCGTATGATCTTTTAGATCCCGCTTAGAACTTTGGTTCTTAGTATCTGTGAAACATGCGATTAAAAAAACATGTCTAACTTCCGCTTCTGAGTTTGGATTTTTTGCGTTCCAAAGCGCATCGAAATCGGCTGAACCGTTTGGGTGATAAGATTCACTTACCTATCCACAGACAGAAAGACATACTAAAAGTGAAAGAAGGTAATAAGTTAATAACACACAACACTGTTGAGAAACTGTTTCAAATGCTAATAAATGCTATTAAAATTTAGATATACTGTAACATCGACAAATAACAAATTTATTTTAAATTTTTTGTAACAGCATGTAAACAGATAATTACTTATAAAAAATTTGTGTGACACCTATAAAGGCTAAAGTACTGAACCGATTTTGATGAAATTGTAAATCAAGAGGTATATCGAAAATTGTAGTTTAAGTTAAACTTAAAAAAAATCCGAAACCAGCAACAGAAGTTAGACGTTTTTGGTAGACGTTTTCTTTTTTTTCAAAAAATAAATTTTGAAAATTGGGCACCGGATCTGAAAGAATAACTTAAGTCAAGTCAAAAACCTTTTTAACGAATTCCCTAGCTTTAAAACGGCGGCCGTTACAACTTTTTGAAAATCTCGACTTTAACGCCCGTTTACTCAAAAAGTGATTATCTGATCGAGATCAGCTACAACTTGTTTGAGAGCCCTTTGAGTCCAATATACGATGAAGTAAAATTAATTTCAAAAATCCAAAAACGACCGCAATGGCGCTCCTTCAAGATTGCGAAAATATAAAAAAATATATTTTTCAAAAATTTCCCACACAACTTTTTTTAACTTTCTGAGTCGGTAGAGCTTTCAGTGAATTACAAATTTTTTTACTTATTTCCAAAATTTTAAACTGACGCCTTCCAGGAATTTTTTTTTATTTGAAATTGATTAATTATTTATTCAAAAACTCCCAACGCGCGCCGGTCGTTATAAACTTTTGTCGGTTCGATAGTCTATTTGAAGTACTTTATTAGGATCCGCAAGAATTTTCAACTTTTTTAAAAATTAAGAAAAAAAAACGTTACATTTTAGTATCAACACGCGTTTTCCGGCAGATACGTGTCATTTTAATAGTTCATTTGAGGAGTTAATCAATGAATTTTTAATTTTTATTAGCAGCTTGCACCCAAAAATAACATTAACACTAAAAACTGAACAAAATAGGTCTATTAACTTTTTAGATTTAAATCATAAAAAATTATTCAAATAATAAACTTGAATATTCTGTTTATAGAAAACCTACACAAACAGTCATTACAATACCACACGATTCTTGTCATCATAAAACACATGAATTAGCAATATACAAGTCCATGATACACAGGGCTTTAACGGTTCCTTTAGGTGAAATTAGTTATAATAGAGAGATTTCGATTATTAAATAAATTGCATACAATAATGGTTATAATACTCAGCTTATTGATACACTAATTAAAGAGAAAAATTGTAAATTCGCTTTTCAGAAAATGTATCCAACTAATTCATCACATAAAATGAAATACGCGTCAATTCCATATTTTGGCAATAAATCAGAAAAAAATGCCAAAGTTATAAACAAAACAAATAAATGTAAAATAACTTTTAAAACAACAAAAAACAGTTTAAACACTTTGTTTATTAATGCTAAAGAAAAAATCGACAATTCACTAAAATCAGGCATCTACAAATTAAATTGCTCGCACTGTAATTCGGTTTATATAGGACAAACAATTAGAAATTTTGATATTAGGTACAAGGAACACGTACGTTGTTACAAATACGATCATCCACATAAATTCAATTACGCTAAACATTTATTAGAACACAATCATTCAATGACATCTAATAACGCTATAAAAATTTTACATTTATGTGATGATAAACATAAGTTTGATATATTTGAAGTATTTAAAATTCACAAACATTTAAAATCGGCACCTTTAATGAATGGCCAAATTGATCTCTTAAATTCACCGTTATTGGACGTTTTGGAATGAGAAATCAAGTCATCTGGACGCAGATATAGAAAACCAAGATCAAGTTATGAAGATTTATTGTTCCCATAGCAACACCAACTGTTTACTTTTAATCTGCCCTCTGAAAATGACATGTCAACATGTCGAAATACGTAAAATAAATAACCTGTTGAAGTTAGGAATTGTTTCATTTACAATACATTAAAATGAACTTCAACGAAGTATAGCTAGAACTTATTAATAGAATATTACAGAATAGTTGGTTAAAATAAAAATTAATTTTATTATTATTTTTAATAAGTAGGCCCCTCTTGATACTAACGCCCTAGGCTATCTCAACCTAGCCTATAGTAGATAATATGGCGCTGCAAATCAATGACCATTTGAAGCAGTTTAAGGATACTATTATTATTTTAATTTAATTTTAAGTTATACCTTATACATAACGTTTTATCTAGATCTAAAAATATTAGTCAATTTACTAGTTTCTGAGCCTTTTTCCGTCATTTCTTTAGCGTATGCACATTGGCACATTTTCTGCATATTTACTAGTTAGCTACTATATTTGTGTCGCTATTAATGCATCAATGCATATTTTTCATTATTCTACGTGGTAAAAAGAAATTAAAATATTGTACATATACAGTACAATATTTTAATTTCTCAATTTGGTATAATTTTAAATTCCAAAGTCGCTAGAAAATGAATTGTTGTCTTTTACTGGATAAGTTTAGTACAGTTTCGTTTCTATATTTCGCATGGATTTTATACAAAATCCCACAAAAGTATGGAATTAAGTCATTTTCCTCCAAACGGTCATGGTTTACTTAAAAGTAGTCAAATAACAGATAAAATTAATATTTGGGCCATCATTTCTTATAAAACTGAACTTTTTGCAGTTATTGGAATTTGGAATTTTTCGCAAAACAACAATACCCTGTCCCGAGAAACATTTTCAAATGCCTACATGCCAATGAGCTGTGAAGTGGCCAGCACGGTCCCCTGACCTAACTCCCCTAATTTCTTTTAGTGGTCCATAATAATCAGTTATATTAAAATAGGCCACTTGATATTTTAACTTTAAAACAAAGAACACGTCAAAAAATAAAGACTAGCTACGAAAGTTGCGTGTTGTAGCATTTACTGTAAGCAGCCGCGTAGCTCAGTTAGAAAATGCATTGGTAGCCGCCAGAGCGAAACCCGGCAGGGGTCAACTGTTTTTAAATGCATTAGTAATTATATTTTATCGTGTACACGGTGAAATGCTACTGCTAATGCTGTATGCGCGATGATTTTATTAAAAAGCGCAGCAAAGTGCACACTTTCCGACTGGCACGGCTTTAACAAGGCTGTTAGTATACCGAGACTGTCGGAGTTATATCCAGGACCAAAGATAAAAGCATTGCCCCTAAACGAAATTAAAAATTTGCAAATGTTCAAGTGGTTAATGGTTAGTAATTGAAACATGAAAAATGTCGATTCTGCACCAACTTTATTCTGTTAAATTTCCTTACGTATTTGAGGTGTATTTAGTTTCCATGTTTAGAGCTAATTAAGGTAATATTAGACCCTTTAATTTTTGCGGTATTTTAAAATGCTGTGATTATATTCACACAATTGCATTGCTAGTATGGTATGACAACTTACACGTCGATTAAATACGATATTTATGCTTTGCATTACCAACGCGTGCATGTAAGTGGTACCTACTTTCTCTTATAATCTCTCCTACTCTACTTTTGCAGGCCAATTCTCTCGCTTTCTATTTGTTTTAATTTTTTTCTTAATTAAGGCAACGCCTAGTTCGTATTGTTTCTGCACAATATAAATGTTGCTTTCTTTTTGATTTAATAATCAAATTCGTTTTATTTCTGTGCCTGCGCTTTAAATTTTGTTAAGACGGGCAGCGTTGGCAACCTGATCGTTACAATTATAGGCAATATTAGCTTGAAATACGTATAAAACTAAAATAAAATTAAAAAAAAACAAAACTGTTGAAGTTAAGAATTGTTTTATTTATAGTAAATTAAAATGAACTTCAATGAAGTAAAGCTCGAACTTATAAATAAAATATTTGCTGTTTAGATCTAGATTTTTGATATTATTTGGAATATAAAATAAATTTAAAACCAATCTAATAGGATTTTTAAGCAAAACAACAAAACGTAGATTACATCAGAATTAATTCGCTACAATTCCATCTCTCTTGTTTTATCATAATCAGGTTCAAATTAAATACAAATTAATTCTTATCGCATTCTTATCGAAAACGAGTAGTAGTGATTGATAATGTTTCTAAACAAACAAGCCCAGTTTATATATTAACTTGTTCCTTTCATTGTGTGAGAGAATAAAAATCGAAAATCTGTAAATGTACGTCCTTTTTCTTCTAAACAGAGAAATAAGAAGAAAATATATTTTTCTATTTCTGTCAGGAACTTTGTAGGTTGTTTATCTGAAAGATAAGGAAATTGTTTTCTTGCAGTTTTAAGGGAAACAATCTGCAGTCATTAGATTTGTTTAAAAATCGTAAGGAACAGTTTTTTTTGCTTATGATTTCCTGAATTTAATTTTTAATTGCTGTGACCAATTGACTGTGCTTTTAAGTTATTCCACCATAATTTTCTGTCAGAAATGTTGAATAAATGGGGGAAGGTATGACTGACACACTTCCTAGAGTGAAACTGATAGCAGAACGCTCTCGCCCTTTAATTCCGTCCTCTAATCAAATTTCGATTTGATGTTCGTCATAATTGCCAAAAATACTAAAAATCTCCATGAACTAATACAAAGGCAAATAAAAAATTTAGCTTTTCCACTTCCTATAAGACAACAATGTAATTACCACACTCTACCAAGCGTTACGAGAAAGTTATTGCAACTTTAATTTAAAAAAAGAGGCCAATGCAATATGATTATTCTGCTGACATTCAAAATTAATGACGCTGTTCTATTCTGTTATTTTTAGTGCTTAAAAAAGTTCACTAACAGAGCACGAATTATATTTAATATATATATTTTATATATATTATACTTCCTCCTCAAGTTTCCAGCTCAAAGAAAAATCGAAGACAATCACTGCTCGCCCACATCAAAAATTATGAGTAGGGTTGTTATCATCAAAAACTCATTTCAGTAAAGCAAGTGGTCGAAAACAATTCAAGAAACTTCAAGAGTACAATAAAACGTTAACAATTTTCAAACACCCTTATAAGTACACAAAGTTCAACATACTCTTACAATTGTCTTAGACAGACGTGCACTGAAGATTATTATTGTTATTATCAATATACCTTCATCGATCAGATGCAGGTTTAAGGGGAGGCCAAGAAGGCTATAGCCCCCTCCCCCTCCTCTTCAGAGAATGCATAAACGTACACTGCAACTATATCTTTTAAATATTTAACCGAACAGAAAAAAATCCATATTCCCACATTATATAACGACAGCGGCACAAGATGATGGGTTTTCTACGGTAAATTCTTGAAAACGGTGCTTTTAAACTCATCCTTATGTTTAAGGGTTGTACTAAATAGCTAACTGCTAGCACATGTATGAATCCTGCTTGAATTCATAAAACAGTAACAATATTCTTATATAGTCACATTTTTCACGGTTGTAACTCGACCAAGAAATATTAATAAATCGTCGGATTCTCGAGCCTTTCTTCCCCATGATTATAACAAATAAGGCCAATGAGAGTAAGGTTCGCACTAATTATTAACTTTTTCGTCAGCTTCCTGTTAAATCTCGATTCTGCTGGGTTCTTGGATGCTCTTAAAACGCAAATTTCGACTTGCTTGAAAATGGTGTTTTTAAATTCATCCTTATGTTTAAGGGTTGTCCTAAATAGCTAACTGCTAGCACATATATGAATCCTGCTTGAATTCAGAAAGCAGTAACAATATTCTTATAGTCACATTTTTCACAGTTGTAACTCGACCAAGAAATATTAATAAATCGTCGGATTCTCGAGCCTTTCTTCCCCATTATTATAACAAATAAGGCCAATAACAGCAAGGTTCGCACTAATTATTAATTTTTTCGTCAGCTTCCTGTTAAATCTCGATTCTGCTGGGTTCTTGGATGCTCTTAAAACGCAAATTTCGGCTTGCTGGAAAATGGTGTTTTTAAATTCATCCTTATGTTTAAGGGTTGTCCTAAATAGCTAACTGCTAGCACATATATGAATCCTGCTTGAATTCAGAAAGCAGTAACCGAATTCTTAGTCGCATTTTTCACTGTTGTAACTCGATACTCGACCAAGAAAAATTCATAAACCGTCGGATTCTCGAGCCTTTCTTCCCCATAATTATAACAAATAAGGCCGATAAGAGTAAGGTTCGCACTAATTATTAACTTTTTCGTCAGCTTCCTGTCAAACATCGATTCTGCTGGGTTCTTAGATGCTCTGAAAACGCAAATTTCGGTTTGCTGGTTTTCTGTGAATTACAGCCCCCTCCATTATCAAATGCTGAAACAACCCCGACTACGATAGAAAAATTGAGCATGGTGGGCATTACTGCCCTAAATAGTTAACTGCTAGCACATGTGAGAATCCTGCTTGAATTCAGAAAACAATATTTTATGCCACATTTCCACAATTGTAACTCCAGCAAGAAAACATCATAAACTTTCCTATTCTCGAGCCTTGCGTCCCCATGATTATAACAGATAAGGCCGATAAGAGTAAGGTTCGCACTAGTTATTAATTTTGTCGCAGGTTGCTGTGAAATTCCGATTCTGTTGAGTTCTTGAATGCTCTTAAATCGCAAATTTCGCTTTGCTGGTTTTCTGTGAATTACAACCCCCTCCAGTAGCAAATCCTCAAACCGTTCTGGGTACGATGAAAAAGTTGAGCAAGGTGTGTATTACTGACCAGAGTCGGAAATAATTAATCTACTCACAAGACGTATGTTGATATAGTGTTCCCTGAAGGGCTACACCTCCTGTTAACAAAGAGGATTAACAAGCTTTCTTCCTATCATTTTTTTATTACAACACTGAGAATTAGACTAACTTGGTAACGGTAAAAGGTTCCATTACCACAATATATATTTAAAATTCTACTTTTTTGTTCAACATTTTTTTGCAGTTTTAAATTTCCATCTTGACGGTATTTTATTCCACTTATTTTACTTGCAATTTTTCAATCCCTATCTACGTTCTTCACCTTCAACGGCCAACTCTTCCTTAGTCTACTTCTTTACGTCAATCCATCTTTGATTTCAGTCTACCTTTTTATAATTGCATTATAGTTCTTTACAAACCTATCACATTTATCTTCGTTTAATGGTAATCCTACCCATCCGGCTTTTTACGGTTTTGACTCTCCTTGATCAATATATTTTATATTTATCGCAGACGTATTTTTCGCTTCCGTATAGGTAGATATATAAAATCTCTTTCAGCATTACCATATTTCACAAGAAAACATTACGACCACCTTTAGCAGGCAGGTACTTCCATTTAGAGACGCATCCTTTGTTGATTTCAAAAGACTGCTGAGCATAATAACATAGACCTATACAGTGTATGGTTACTTTTTTTTGAAAGTGTCTTTTGGGCATGAAAATTTTTGCTGCTTTCAGTTTTTCAAACACTTTCTTCCTTCGGTTATTCGTCCATCTACCTTTAAAGCATCCACGACGAGGATTTTCAATATTCAAGTTATATTAAAAAGTGATAGCCGTTTACAATTCTGACAGGTGACAGCGTGACAAGAAAGTTTATCGCTCTTTTGAGACCTTGCAAATCGATGCTCTAGTCTTTTTCTTCTTAGATAGATTTGTCATCATCAGACTGAAACTTCTTTAATCAATTAGCGTTTCTTCACAATATATATCACGTCATCATTTTGTATCAATTGCTACATTATGACGGTCACATTTTTCATTCCACGTGCCAAATATTTCACTATATCTGCGGTGATAAAGGTTCAGAAAACTTCTACTGGCTTGTTTCAGCTTAATGATATATTGAGCTCCATACCCCTTCATGGATCTGGCTGCGTTGACGATTCGCCTTTACTCCCTAGTAGTAGCCCTTTAAATCCTTTTCAACGTTGTCCTTCCATCTATTCTTGGGCATCCTGCTGGTCCCTTAAGCGATTTTCAAATTACAAGAATTTAGGCGCTTATCCATTATCAATTACCTTAATGTCTATGGTACAGTTCTTCGTTATAGTTTCCCTATTGGCAGAAATATTTTAATAAAGAGAAATTAAATTCGTGTTATTTTTTCCATATCCTAAGTAGGTCAAAACCATTAAATTACGCCCTTAACTTACATAACCTCGTCTTTCTCAATAATTTCTAAATGCTAATCCATGCAGATACAATATATTTATGCATTTCTATAAATATAGGAAACACACCATTTCCATTTTAAGCAGTAATCGGTTAATTCCATAAACCAACCTTTCCTTACTACGAAAACATGTGAACAAACCTTACGTTTGTGTGTTCATTCGGCACATGATGCGCACTATTCAAGATTCCGTAACGAAAACTCCCCCGCATCGATTTTCGCTGCGTCCCCCTCATTTACATGTATAATTCCTTAATTATTAAAGACCAAACAGTTCTCGCCTGCACTTCGTCTCGACATTCACGGGTGTTGGCTTTGAATGTCTTACGAGAATGCGACAGCTGCAAAAGCAGCCCAAAAAATAGAAAACCAGACTAAAATACGGCGGGCTTTCAACAAAACGACCCTTCGAACTATGTGCAAAGCACAGCCAAACACCCCTAGCAAACAGACACATTCTTGCAAGCTTTTCAAAATAATGACCGAAACCTAATGTTAACTCTTGACGTGCAGATGGCACCGCTCGTGGCACGGTGGCGATTTAAAAAATTAAGATCGAACGACTCTCGTTATAAAATACTTACCGAACTCGTGGAAGCATCAATTTCCGTGCATCCAACTCTCGCAAGCACCCCTAGCAATATTTTTTAACTGGCATCCCTCATTTTAACAGCAGGAGATGGTAACAACAACCCCGTAGCACGGACAAGGATAGACAACCAACCCTCCCCTAATGGCAGTTGAGATGCCCCGTGTAAAAGGAGAGAGAACCACAAAGGGATCACCGACAAATAGACTAAAAAAGGACCGACATAGTAATTTGAAAGAGATGCACGACACGTTATACAAATCGAGCAAAAAGGGAACAGAGGCACGCACTAGCAGAGTGAAAGAGATGTACACGATTCACATAATGTAGAAAAAGATGCCAGAAGTGCACGACCACTCGCTGTCGAGCATGACATGAGATATTGTAAATATACATCTCAGTTGTTCGCAGCGAGTCGCTTTTGTTTATTTACGCTGCGGCAAGCCTACTTCGATTAATATTAATGCGCCACACGTGATTGCAATTACTAAGTATAAGATGCAATTAGTAAAAGCTTTCTATGAAAATACTTACCTGAATAAAATCAATACCTCCGTTTTGGTAATAATCCAAGCATGTAGCAATTTGAGGTCTATTAGGACCACAAGAATCAAGGGCAGGTGCCAAACTGATACAACTTAAACAATTGACTAATGTAATTGTCAATTGTTTAAAAATCTCGAGCAATTGGGCGGGAAAACCGCCAATTATTTAAAAATCTCGATCAATTCACTGAGAAACGTGCCAAGTAACAGTAATTTTGCCACTTATCTGCAATATGGATCAATTTATATAATTATTTTTTACTTCTGGAATAATACGCGTCTATATAAAAAAAATCTAAATAACAAAACCATGATGTTAGTAAAAAAAATAAAAGGGTTAAGTCAAAAGAGCATTCAACTAGAAAGGTCAATTAGTGTAAGTTGTGAAACGACATGCAAAACAGTTTGTCTAGCGGCAAAGAGAGCAATGACACAAAAATCACGTTACCTCAGAGTGCGCAGCCTACTGTCAGGGGCACAACAATTTCAAGCACATTGCGTCTAGTGCTTGTTCCATTCCAGCCGGCAACGCGGCACTAATACCGAACCGACAACGTCGCATCGCCTACATCCAGAGATAGTATATTGCATGTTAAAATATTCCAGACTTCACGGTCGAATTTAGCTCACTTAAACTAGCCGGATTTTCACGAAATTCGCAGAATAGATTGACCGAAGTATTCCCTACGTGGTTCCGTTTTCAAAAATTCAAAAAATCATATTTTAGCCGGCACAATTTCGATTTTTCGAGCTAAGTGTTGTCTTAGTAACAAATAAAGGTATACTAGCCGATGCTGGCTTGTTTCACCGCCAGCTTCGACCCGCCTGATGAAAGCCACGCCTCGAACCAATCGTACCACGGCTTCGCTATTGACGTCACTCGAAACCAGGCGATTGCAGCCGACACTAAAAACGCTCTTTCGAATGCATTCCATTTTGTTATGTCCCACGTGTGACCCTTTTGGTTAATTTTCGGAGTCTGGATGGGTTTCTCTCGATTGCGTTGTACAAGTTCGATCGCGTTGCTCAGAAAAAGCCCATCACATGGTTTTGTATTTGACGATGCGCACAAGCCTTTTGTGCTATCATAGCCAAATGGTATCGTCATATGAAGTTGAAGCTCTGCGAAAATTTCCAGGTTTTGGTTGCGATATTTTCAAATAATATGGCGGTTATTTTTTAACCATTTACAATGTATGTCTGCTGGTAAATGGACATTTCAAAAACCTTTGGTGTGTTCGTATTAATTTAACTTATTAATACAATTTTAAATAAAACCTGTTGCTTAGCAAACATTCTAGAAAATCTAAAAATTAATGCAAAAAAATTGTCGAGTTGTTTATATTTAAGCATTTGTAAGTAAACAATCTGTTTGTTGACTTAAATTACTAATTTATTTGAAATTATGTACCCATACATGTCTATTTTTCAATAAAGTTTAGTTATTCATCTCGGGTTACTCAATCAAGGTTGTTGTTTTATTATATTACCCAAAGTTGCACCACCTAATTATTTAAACATTCCAAAATGAACAGTTTTAAGGAACTTTTTATGAATAAGCATCTTGGATATAACCAGCGGAAATGAGTGTTAAATATTTCAAATGCGAGTTATTTCAATACTGCCACTGGCTGGTTGCTTCCGACATAAATAGAATATAAATTTATTATTACAATGCCTTCTCTGTATAGAACTTCTGGGAATTTTAACGATAAATAACTTGATATTTTGATACGACAAATTTAACCATTTTTCAAGGTTTAAAGTTTTATGCTTAGGTATGATGGTAAAATTAAAGTTGTTTACTGCGAGTACCCATCGAATTGCTCAGAAATGGTCAGTTTTCGATTGGTCGATTCTCCAAAACGAGAAATTTGTAAGTCTCGTCTCATTTCGAAAATTAGAAACGGTAAAAATTTACAAAAAAATGGAAAAATAATAAATATCATATTTGTATATTTATTGACTACCCCATTAAGTGCTGATTTTTAGCGGGAACAACAATCAAAAATCTTATTTCTTTTAAATTTTTGGTATTAAAAAATATTTAAATTTACATATATTTTATTAATTTTTTTCTCTTTTTTACGTATTGTTTTGCGAATTTAACTTAAAGAACTAAATTATGTTATGTTCTTGCCCCCTACATTAACCACATTTTGCGTTGTTCTACTCGGGGCAGAAACAATTTTTTATAAAGATTAACAGCATTTTCACGCTTGCCCAAAATATTAAAGTCTGTCCAATACCACTCAACCCCATTAAGAACATTGTGTTTAGGTCTAAACTTATTCCTCGAGACTGTTTCAATTTTATATGGTAAAAAATTGAAACCGCAAAAATAAAATAAACCCCACTTTGTAGTCGTCTGCCTTTATCCCCCAAGTTCTGTTCATTACTAATTTAGATTAGGACATGATAGAGTATAGAAGATGGTATGCTGTTTCTTGGGCCAAATTTCGGCAAGTTCTGCGCAAGCGTAAAAACTTGTTGAGAAACTCTGTTTTACTTTAGTGCGCACGCGCAGTGTATGTACTTCTGTCAATTTCAAATGACATGTGCAGTGGTGTAGAGGTTAGGTGCTTGTAATTTGTAAACAATTTGGTGTTTAAAGTGAGTCTCCTTTACATGCTGTAGTATTATGAAGTGCCATATAAACAATTGTCTTAACTATAATAGTAGGACAAACAGTAAGTATTAAATCACATATTCACCTCAATTAGTTTTTTGTTTATTGAACGGTGTATTATTATAAGCGTAGGTACACCCAATGTGAAATATCTTAGTTTCCCAGGGCATTTTTATTTTAGCATCGTAACTAAATTATTATATTTATAAAAAAAAATTAATAGCTGGGAGTTTTATCGAAAAACTCGATGAACACTCAATTTTTATGAAGCCGTGAAGAAAAAACACGCGGAAACATAACCTAAAATATGAAAACCTGGAAACGGAAACAGAAGCGACAACCAGAAAAATTCCACCAAGAAACCTATTGTTATACAATATGCAGTTTAGTAATAGAATGGTTCGTGATGATTTTTTGATTAAAAAATCAAAATTCGTAAGCCAAACACTGCTGCTGTATTGAACAACAATTTATCGTCTCAACTTATTTTTACGTTAACGAGCATCTTACACCCCACTACAGGAGTTTGTTTTATCAGGTAAGAACCAAGAAAATAGGAGAAACTAAATTTTATAAGTATAGTCCGGATTTCTAGTCTAGTAATTAGTCAGTATTTAAATTATGAAGCAATAAATTAATAATAATTTCTGCCATAATTCTTTTAAATGTATAGTTTGCGCATATTATTAAATTGTAAACGAATTATTTACGAGCTTAGAATGGTAACACATCAATATGTTTGACCTTATGCTAGCTTGTGTAGATATAGTTATTATTTACTTGGTCGGCGGGAATAATTGATGCTTGTGTAATAATAAAATAAACTAAATCACCCTGATTTAGATTTAGATGATTATAAGTTTTAAAAATACTTCATGAAACAATGTTATGAAAATGCCGAAAATGCAAATAATAAAATAGCAACCACGAATTAATGAAAGTAGAACGTGTAAATTCATTAATACAAGAACAAAGTTCTACGAAAGAAAACTGAACTATAAGGGACGGAAAACCACCGTTGATTTCAAAACTTAATAATTGCAGTACACAACAATTTTCTAAATTCTTATTCGAAAAATTAGTTCTCTTTTCTAATACGTTTCACGTATAACTTAATGGATTTGAGTACGCTTACGGTTTTTGTTTACTTATTAAATTTTAAAGAAATTATTTGCTCTTCTGCGACTTACACTATGATTTTAAAAAAATGGCCCATCACTGTACCTATCAGGATGGGATCATTGTAGTCGACATTAATATAAATTTGTTTTAAAATTTACGACATGGAAATAGTTATTTAAATAATTTTTATGAATTCGGTTTTTCGTCGTGCAGAAATTACTATACCAGATACGAGTCTAACAGTTGTATTGATCATTATTTTTTCATATAAATAGCTATTATTAGGCCTTAGTATAAAACTGGCGATAAAATGCAAACAGAAAATTATAGGCCTGTATCTCTTTTATATCCAATATTGCTAAAATATTGGAAACAGTATTTATAAAGAAGGTAAGTTGATTTTATAAGTAAAAATTATATAGGCTACTTTCAGAAAATCAGTTCGGCTTCAGACAAACTATAAGCGCGCAGGAAGCAATCGCACTTTTAACAAAAAACATTTAGAAACAAGTAGGCTTACTATATCTGGCCAAGGCATTTGATACAATTAGTCGTAACAAATTGTTACAGAAGCTTGACTATATAGGAATCAGAGGACAAGCAAATAATTTAATAAAGTCATATTTCGAGAGCACCAAACAGTATGTTAAAATAGACAATATCATTAGTGATTCCCAAACGATAAATTATGGCGTATCTCAAGGTACAATACTTGGACCGGTTCTGTTTATACTAGGGATGCAGAGGGGAACACTTTTTGAAAAGACCGAATACCCGGCCTTGCCGAGACGCCGGGTACCGGGTTACCCGGGCCGGGTACCGATTTTTTAAATGTACTTTACTTCTTTTACAGATGACTACGGTTTTATATTGTAGAGCATATAGGTGTATTTATGCAGCAAAACGTTTATTTAATTTGCGGTATTTAACATTTAAATAGTATTATTTATTAGCGATGGTGGCTACAAAACGTGAGACAATATCCAATTTTGGCTGGTCTAGCAAACAAGTACCCTTCAGCACCTGCAAGTAGCGTCTATAGCGAAAGGCTTTTCTTCAGAAGCGAGCAATGTTTTTGAAAAGAAAAGGAATAGGTTACTTCCAAAAAATGGAGAATGGTTAATAATCTTGCACCACAGTTTGCCCCTATTAAATTTTAATTATTAGTTTTATTACATTATGTTTGATATTTAATAATTTAATTATTTATGTTTATATACATATATGCTTATGTATAATAATTATTAATTACTATTTGCAGTAAACCAAAATAACAGACAATAAAGCGTTTATATTTATCTAAAAAAAATTTTTTTTGTCGTACACGGAAAAAAATCATTTAAAAAAATTTACTACAATGTTGTTGTAAAATTATCTTAGGAAATTTTAATACAATTATCGTTATAGAAGCAACATTTTTGCTAATTATTAAAACTTGTTTGAGTAAAGCTTGCTTTAAAATTGAGGTTAGCTTCTTATTGTAATGTTGTACATTAGCGTGTAATTTGTTCACACAATGTTTGTATGAATTCGCATTGTGGCAAATTTTCGCACAAGAGTTACATTTGTTTCAGCAATTTTGTTGTTAAAAAAAGTGGCGTGATCAAATTAAACACAGAATTGGGGCGTTTTATTATGATAACATGCGCTTGTTGTGCAGATTATGCAAAATAAAAGCTAAAAATATAAAGGTTTGACGACGCAGACGGATAATTGCGTATTGTTTAACTTATATTGCTGGCGTCGGCGTGTGCGTTGCGTTATTGGTATTTTGTGTGGTTTTTGATACCGCCAGTTACTTATTGTTAGTGAGTTAGTGTATCCATTATTACCTGCAATTCCTATATTATAAAAGTTAATCATGGACGGTTTTGTAAAGAACAAACTGGAGAACTGGGAATTAGACGAGAAGGTATCTTTGAAGGTAGGTAGGCATTATTACTGTTTTGTAACTTTATATTATTTATTATTACAATGGTATTACTTTGTTATCTATGCAAAAATTGCAATATTATTATTATTATTATTACCTTATGAACTTTATGAATCGATTTGGTGTAATATGACTCATGTCATGTGCATGTGTGACTCGCCTCATCGGCCATCAGTTTTGGCTCGCATTATGCTAGCGTCCTTATTAAACTTTTGACTTTTGAAATTTGCACCTTTTTTTTTAAATAGGTAAGTCGTATGGTTAATTCCAATAAAAGCAGAGCCTTCGCAAGTGCAAGTATAGGGTAATGGATTAAATGAGGGGCTAAATTCCGGCTCTGTGCTGTCAAACGAAACGCCACGCTCTATATCTATAAAGAATAATATGGATTTTATAATTTTTCTCTGGTTATCTCTTACTTGAAACTAATTTCCAAAGAAGCCAATATTGCAACAATTAAATCAATAGAAACTAACTTCTTGTTAGAGATAACCAAATATTGCAAAATCTACCCCAAAAAATCAAAGATATAAAGGTCACAATTTGAAAATTTTGCATATTACAATAATTTTATTTATTTCTGCAATTTCACTACAAAAAATATATAAAACATAGCCACTATTATGTAGTATACAGGACGCTCGCCTCTCCTTTAAATACACGCGGGATGTTTCCTTTACCAAGTATATTAACTTCAAAGGGTGGTTAAAAACTTTTGTATATATTTTAAAACCGTATATGTAATGTAATAATAAATATTTTAGTCTTATTTTCTTATTGTGCATTAAATTTCATGAGCCCAGTGGCGTAACAAACACCCCCGCATTACGGGGGTCCAGGTGTCTACAAATAAACGATGATAAGGGTAACTAAAAGCAATTGAAATACTTTTGATAAAAGTGGGCCTGGGCCCATACAAGTTTCATGCGGGGGGGGGGGGCGCTATTACTTTTTGTTCCGCCGCTGCAGGAGCCTTAAAAACTGCTCAGCTTTTTCCTATCGAAAATTTGTTTTAGGCATAAGTATATCTGCATCTGGTTATTGTACATTTTTACAAAAGAAATGTAGTTTTGTACATTTTCCCCTTTTTCGTGAAAAAATGCTCACCTAATTATATTGCTATTTTTGCGAGATTTTTTATATTTTGCGTTAGGAAATTATAATAATAGAAAATATAGCCTCCATAAGTAAACTTTGAATTATTAAAATTATATAAAGAAAATTTTGTTTTTGATCTTAAACTTTCTGAAAATGTTAATACTTGTGACTGATTTTTTTTTTATTTTAAGAAAACAAACTACATGAGGACTCGTTCAATAATCTAACAGAAGCTAACATTAAAAAACTTATTCCTGTACTAGGTGTCAGAAAAAAATTTCAGAGAAAATTCAGAGAGTACCTAGTCATTCAGGTAAAATTTACTTAAAATAATAAAAATAGTAGTAAAGTAGAGGAAACTAGTTTTGTTTCAAATCTTTATAGATTATTAGAACTTTTGTTGATAGATCTATTCTCAAATTCCTTGTAGTTTGTAATGGACTAACTACAATTGTGTTGGAAAGTGTGGAATTGTGTTAAAAAGCACTGCATTGCAGTACTTTTTTTCACAATTGTAGTATTTTGTAACACAATTGTAGTTAGTCCAGCAACTTATTTGTTTTCTATACGTATAAGTATAACGTAGGTGTATACAATATTTTTTATATTTTTTCTGCATAGGCCACTAACAACGGGCCTATTATTCTACAAGCCGTATCTGATACATCTGGATTATTATTATCAGCAACTGATGAAACAGACACAGTTTCAAATATCTCCACATCCTCACAATCTCTGGAAACGGATGCTGAAGAAGTCAACGAAGATGTATGAAGGTTAATTACCGTGTCTTCCAATCATTACTAAAGTCATTTTGTATGTATTGCTATGATATTCAGAGTTGTATGATTTGACTGGAGTATTGTAATTCCTGGAAGGCAACTTTTGGGATGCTTGTTACAATTCAATTTATGATTGGAGGTTTGTGAAGACTGTAAGGTATTCGAACTTATAAACTCCGGGTTGCGTATTATTAAAAATTGTTAAAATTCAAATAATGTGATTATCATTATATCATTTATATTTCATATTTGTGAAGTTTTGTTTACACTGAAAGAAAGAAGAACACAATCAAATTGATACGATTATTGTTTATGTTAATTTTGATTATAAATTAGTTCAGAATTGTTTAAAAGGTTTAATTTATAAGAAGTTTTAGACTTACTTGTTTGTGCATTGTGAAATGTCATTTGTGGGGGTTATGGATTTGAATGTCAATTTGACAAATGTATAAAAGAATACTCATTGTCATGAGATTTATTTGTTTTTTCAAAAAATGGGACTCAAGGAAGAAGACAAAAGAAAGGGAAATTTGTTTAGTTAGTTACGACTCGTCCTTGTAAACAAAGACAGAGAATTTTATATTCTCTGAATGAATAGAGAAGAAAAACGAGTTTAAAGTAATATAAAAGTGGTTTTGAATTTAAAAGAACCTATTATAAAACGGAGATAAGTGTTTGTCAACGAATTGTGGAAAATCCAAAAGAATAAATAAATATAAAGCGATCCAGAACGAGTTTCCGGTTATGATAATAGAAAAGCCAAGTATAAAATAACATAAAAACAGTCCAGAGGAGGATTCAAACTAAAGGCGAGTGTTGTGGTTATTTGAGGAACCTGCAAACTAGAGAAGAGGGAGTTGAACATTCATCGTTTGTCGTGTGAAGGATATCACAATAAGGAGACACAAAGATAAGTGTTCGGTTTTAAGAACAATATAGTATTAAGTAGAAATTGCTTGATTTTTTCGAAAATTTGATCAAAAAAATTGATTTATCGAATAAAACCTGTTTGTAACGTTGATATTGTTTTGTGTTTTTTTTTTATTCATATTCAGTAATAACTGTACTTCCAAGCTTAATAACGACCCTGAGAAAGTTAATAAAGAGTCTCATAGAAAATATAATTTGGAATTGCGTGAATTGCAGGCATTTAGGGAATTGTTTTCTAGTAAATACAAGACCACGCGTATCATAGCAGTATGTTATGTTCTTTGTTTATTTAAGCAATTATGCAACAAAAATCTTGTTGTCACAAAATATTGCTGTCAACTTTCTTGTTCTTGTATTGTTTTTAGAACTGTTTCTTATTGTTTGTGAAATAATATAATGTACGATTAATACTTATAGGATGTGTTAATAAAATTTTCTATCTCGGCATTCATATTTAATTTTAACATATACAATCCCATATAATTCTTCGTGTCATAAAAGACATAACAAATTCTAAAACAATAATGTTGAAACCTCTCCTACAAAAGCGTAATAGTTACTAGCACAATTTTTAGTAAAAACTACTCGGGGGTAAAACGAAATTTTAAAACAATATTGTTGAAACCTCTCCTACAAAAGTGTAATAAATTGTAACACAATAGTTGCTAAAAGTACTCATGAAAAGGCGTTTTTTTTAAACAATGTATGTTACTGCAATTTATACATTATTGTGATAAATTTTACAATATGTATAATTCCATTTTTCACCATCATACTGTCTTTAAGGAATGTACAATATTTTAACAACAATCAAGTAGTAACGAAGCACGCACATTGTGCCTAGTCGTATATGTACTACAAATTGTAGTAAAAATAATAACATTTGTGTTGTTGTTCACATTTTTTTTCCGTGTACCCGGTATCCGGCCAAACCCGGTATCTGCCAAAATTGGCCGGGTAGGCCGGTTATCGAGTAATAGCCGAGTACCCGCGGCATCCCTAGTTTATACTATACATAAATGATATATTAACGCAACGTTTCCAAGGAACATTACATATTGTAGTATAACGTTTTTCTCACAATTGTATTCTAAATTAATACAATCATTAAGAAACACGAAAAACGTCGTAGTACAAAAATTTAAATTTTTTTGTAGTTAATACTTTGTAAAAGCTATTGTTATAACTTTATTAGTTATTACTTCTGTTGTAAGAAATTGTATGATTTGACGTTGGCTTGAATTTCAATAACAAATTTTTATTTTCTGGTACAAAATTATAACACAATCAAATATTTATTTACAATTATTCACAACAATTATTAAACAATCTCTGTTGAAACTTCAAAGCAGATGCAAAATTAATGTAAAACTTTCAACATTATTTATTTGAAGAATCTATAATGAGGAGAAATATTTACTAGTTACTACTGCTTTGTTGTTACGATTTAACATTTTGTTTGGGTTGCTCTCTTTTTTATGTTTACATATTTTCGACAATCACTAGCAACAAGCAATCTAGAATGCTTGCCCTTGTGCAAATTGCATGTTCAGCATTTTACTTGGCGTGCAGATCGGCAGCGTTTTCTTTGCAGAATAGTGCGTTAGCCTTGGTGAGTTTATTGTGAAGTTATTAATCGTTTCAGCGTTTGATTTTTGTGGTTGATTCCTAATAAAGAAAAAAGAAATGGACGATTATGTCAAAAAACTTCTTTTTGAATGGGGATTCGCCGATTTAACAAAAATGTTTGAAGGTAAGTAGGTACCTACCTACCTATAGGTATTATTTTCAAGCAAGTGGTGGTTAGTGCAACAAAATTATTGCACAACAATTTGCTATTAGAGGCAAATTTTAAATTACGCAAGGAATTTTATATACGAACGGCACGCGTTTTTACAAGTATATTGTTTTAACTTTATTTCAACTGTTTTAGCAGTTTCAAATTCAGTACGGCAGACGCCATATTTGGCGCGCTTTTATATTCAACGGTCGCTATAAAATCGAGGTATTTTTAAACTGTTTACATAAAATAAATTAAGCTGTTATATCGTAACACTACAGGAAGACTCCTACAAGAACTTGCGTTTGTGATGGAGTATACGTGTTAAAAAATCTAATAAAACAAAATTTTGTTAATTGCAAGTTTAATAATAGATGGTCAATTAATTACCTACCAAGAAGCCTTTAAGTGTTTAACAGATGATGACATATCCTGTATAATATCTGCAGTGGCGATGCGGAGAAAATTCTTAAACTAATATTACCAACACCATAGTTTAAAAGAGGTGGGTACGTACTTGCTGTAAAAATTTAAATTAGTTTTTTCTGTTTTATACTTTCACGTTAACGTTTACTTGAAAATGATTGAAGGGTTAAACACAAGTAATGTTCTTATTTCAGACCATTGAAGAAAGTACCTTTGTAATTGTGAACCCTGGTAGTGATACTGAAACCGACACGTGCACAGCGTCGGCAGCTTCCAGCTCTTTAAATTCATCAGAAGATAGTTTTGCAGATGCAGAAGAAGAAAGTGCAACGAGTAAATTTGCATGACTAAGTAACGAAAACAATTAATTAGGTTGTGTTTGAAGACAGATTTTGTTAATTGTGTTAGTATACCGGGTGACAACGAAAACATATAACAACCGCCTATTTTCTTATTTTGTAAAATAATGTTTACAACTTTTGTGTTGGTAATATATGGGTCTCAATTCATTTAATCGCGTATAACGGTGTTATTTAGCGCTTCCGGTCTAACTGGAAGTGACATTTAACTTTTTTAATTTTAAGTAGCACTATAGTACCTTTTTACATATTTGGATAGCTATTTAAATTTCTTTTCAGTCATGTATATAATACCAATGTTTAATATCTACAAGATATGCTTTGTAAAATGTTTCATTTGGTTTATAGAATGTAGTAATGTATTGTTTTCAGTTGTGTATGTACTTACCTGCTACAAAATAAAGCAAATATTTCTATTTACGAGTGTATTTTACTACACAGCCTGCATTACCCATTCATACAATTTATAAGAGATTTTGTTACAAATCTGGAGAATTCACATTTATTGCAAAATGTTACAAAATTGTGTAAGATATTTCTATAGCATTTGTGTTAAGAACTACAGTATTGTAGTATTTCCCAACAAAAGAGCTTGTACTGATTTAAAGTGTTTTCAGTAATATTGTCACAGAATAACTTAAAGCAAGCGTTATAAACGACTTCTATAATAATTAGTAGTAGTTTACACTAGAAACTGCAACACCTTGGACTTTTGTGTAGTATATTTTTGCAATGTTGTTTAGGTGTATCTACTAAACATTTGTAGTAAATTTTACTGTAAAATGAATACTACAAAAATTTGAGTATTATTATTACAAATTGTTTCTGTCCCTATATGTACTATAAATAATTTGTAGAATTTTATTTTACAATGAAGCTCGGTACTACATTTTTTTCTGTGTATCTTCTACTTTACCCAAAGAAATGGAGTTATTTGAAAACGGTGGCACAAGAGGATTTAATTTACAATTATCCTAAGATTTTTTATTATCGATTCCTCCTACAAGTGTCCCTTCTCGGTAGCTGGCACATTCTCCACTAAAATTCGGTCAAGTTTAGGTCCGGATGTGCTCTATGCATTAGTTTTTCTTCGATATATTTTTTTCAAAATATGAATAACAAACAAATTATATACTCAATGATCCATAATATTAATATTTTTGTATGTTTATTACTGTGTTAAATTAAATAAAACTTATTACATTGATATTGCATGATACTTCCACAACGATCAATCCCGGAATTCGGGATTACAAATTTTTGGTCCCGAAATCCCGGGATTGACAGCCCTAATGTGCAGAATGAGATTCTATGCTCATCAGATTGTTGTAGTTTACACACTTTATATTATTAGTTTCTGCTACTTCATAACTATGATAACGGTTAACAAAAGACACTGTCTGATAATCTGTTAAAATGAAGAACACATTACTACATTTTTACATAGTACATTTAAAAGTAATTTTACATCTGTAAGCCATTTGCGTAGATGGTGCTACACTGTTAGCCGTATAAATCAGAGAAAAATGATATTCGCTTTAATCGGGCATTCAACGTTCATTTTTGATAAAAATACTGGACCTTCAATTTTATGGAGCATAAGTCAAAGCCGTAGCGGCCATTATGGTGGCACTAGATACGATCACTTAGCATTTACATGTACTTTTTATTATTATTATTGATTTGCAATAGTATTTTTACACCACTGTGCAATATCTACTAATTGTCAATATGTATCACAGTAATGGGTAAGAATTACAAGTATAACAAAATACTACTTACCTTAAATTGTATAATGCACTATCAGAACGTTTTAAACAGCCAACACTGGATGTTACTGAGCAACTGCTGAAAAAGCAAGTGCTAAAAATGACTATTTTGCAACAACAATATTTACAAGTTTTGCTTTAACATTCTTAGTTTTTGAATGAAGTATTTGTAAATATTACAATCGATTAACTGGCCGCCTTATCTTGCCAAACCTATTTACAACCTCGAGAAGTGCGCGCTTATAGTAGGCTAAGATATCGTGGAATGCTAGAGTAAGCTTAAAATTGTATGTAATAACATAAAATAAAAATATGTTGGTTTAATAAAAATAAAATGCTAAAAATCAAATTGAATTGATAATTTGCGAAACGTTGCTAGTGTTTTCAACCGAGGCATAAAAAGTTTTCGTCTGGAAATACATTAATTGTTTATATAAACCCACCCAATTTTATTTAAAAATTCCAGCACGTTAAAGCAATCCTGAAAATTATTTATCTTAAAAAATTAATATGGTTTTGCATTTACATTTGCACTGTTTTACTTTAATGTAATAATACTTCCAATCAAAACTAAATACTTATTACCTCAATTTCAATATTAAAATACCTTTTATTGTAATAAAAAAAAGTCAACGGCTTATTTAATTTGCATGAACTGTCTCTAATCTTTCAGAGTAGCAATTTTGCTTAAAATAAAATTCCATTGACTCAATGCACAAAATTTCAATGTGCAGAAACTGTTTAATTTAACTCTTTTTTCTCAGTGCCCAATCTTTTATTAAGTTCTTCACTTATTCGTTCATTTTTACACTAACTACGATCACTGGCCGTTACCAACTTTAAGCGTATTATACCTAAATACCTCAATCAACGGTTTAAGTCAAATTTGCCCCCAACGACTGCCGTTAGTCTTGTTGTTACTTACTTATTGTAAAAAATGTAAACAAAACATGGATAATTTAAACTAGATATCGAACAGAACAATACAGCACTACTACTAAATAGTACTCTAAATTATAAGTTCTTCTAATAAATAATATTAGAAGTTTTAGATTTAAGTTTACAAACGTTAATATGCGCAAGTTTCTCGACGAGAAGTGTTTTACAATTGTTGTAAATAGCTCCAGATATTAGGTTGTATTACAATTTTGTAAAAGAAAGTACAATATTTTTTTAATAAGTTCTACATAATTTACTAAAATCAGGCATCTACAAATTAAACTGCTCGCACTGTAATTCGGTTTATACAGGACAAACAATTAGAAATTTTCATATTAGGTATAAAAAAAATACGTACGTTGTTACAAATACAAACACCCACATAAATTCAATTACTCTAAACACTCATTAGAAAACAAGCATTCAATGACATCTAATAACACTATAAAATTTTCACACTTTTGTGTTGATAAATGTTGCATATACTAGAAGCATTTGAAATTCACAAACATTTAAAATCTATACCTTTAGTAAATAACCAAATTGATCTCTTAAATTCACCATTATTGGACGTTTTGGAACGAGAAATCAAGGCATCTGGACGCAGATATAGAAAACCAAGATCAAGTTATGAAGATTTATTGTTCCTATAACAACACCGACTGTTTAATCTTGCCTTTGATAATGACGTGTAAACACGTTGAAATAAATACGTATAAAACTAAAATAGAAAACCTGTTGAAGTTAAGAATTGTTTTATTTATTTAAATTAAAATAAACTTCAGCGAAGTAAAGCTCAAACTTATACCTAAACACTGTAAACTTGTTTAAAAATTTTTACAGGTAATAATTCTCTAATTGTTTAAAGACCTCGCAATTTTTTTAACTAATGTGTGTACATGCTTGTGACATCTTAAACTAGAATCAAGAGTTATTCGCAGATACTTCACCGTCTCGGCTCTGTTTTACAGTTATATTTTTGATTAATCTTGCAGTTTGTGTTATGTAAGTATATCTATTGTGGTGAAATTTAGTGAGTATGATTTATTTGTTGAAAAAGGTAAGAATACTGTTTTCTTTAAATTCAAAGTTAGTAAATTTTGATCAAGCCAATATTTTATAGTTTGAAAGTTTGAATTATAAATGACAGCCGTGTCATCTGCATAAGAAATTACACTGAGAAAAAATGTAGTACCGAGCTTCAAGGTTGTAAAATAAAATTCTAAAAATTATAGTACATATAGGCATATATAACAATTTGTAGTAATAATACTCAAATTTTTGTGATACTCATTTTACAGTAAAATTGACTACAAACGTTTAGTAGATACACCCAAACAACATTGAAAATATGCTACACAAAAGTCCAAGGTGTTGCAGTTTTTAGTGTAAACTACTACTAAATGTTATAGAAGTCGTTTATAACGCTTGCTTTAAGTTATTCTATACTGTACAGCGAATATGACTGAAAACACTTCAAAGAAGTACATGCTCTTTTGCTGGGAAATACTACAATATTGTAGTTCTTAACACAAGTGCTATAGAAATATCTTACACAATTTTGTAACCATTTGCAATAAATGTGAATTCTGCAATGCTACAATTTGTAGCAAAATGTGTTTTAAATTGTATAAATAAATGGGTAATGCAGGATGTGTAGTAAAATACACTCGTAAATAAAAATATTTGCTTTATTTTGTATAGTAGGTAAGTATATACACAACTGAAAACAATACATTACTACATTCTATAAACCAAATGAAACATTTTACAAAGCATATCTTGTAGATATTAAACATTGGGTATGTATTATACATGACTGAAAAGAAATTTAAATAGCTATCCAAATATGTAAAAAAATATAGTACATAGTGCCATTTGAAATAAAAAAAGTTGATATCACTTCCAGTTAGACCGGAAGCGCTAAATAACACCGTTATACGCGATTAAATGACTTGAAACCCATATATTACCTACACAAAAGTTGTAAACATTATTTTATAAAATAAGAAAATAGGCGGCTGTTACATGTTTTCGTTGTCACCCGGTATACTAACACAATTAACAAAATCTGTCTTCAAACACAACCTAATCAATTGTTTTCGTTACTTAGTCATGCATACTTACTCGTTGCACTTCCTTCTGCATCTGCAAAACTATCTTCTGATGAATTTAAAGAGCTGGAAGCTGCCGACGCTGTGCACGTGTCGGTTTCAGTATCACTACCAGAGTTCACAATTACAAAGGTACTTTCTTCAATGGTCTGAAATAAGAACATTACTTGTGTTTAACCCTTCAATCATTTTCAAGTAAACGTTAACGTGAAAGTATAAAACAGAAAAAATTAATTTAAATTTTTACAGCAAGTACCTAGCCACCTCTTTTAAACTACGGTGTTGGTAATATTTGTTTAAGAATTTCTTCCGCATCCCCACTGCAGATATTATACAGGATATGTCATCATCTGTTAAACACTTAAAGGCTTCTTGGTCCACTTGTTGCTCTGCAAGCGTAGGTAATTAATTGAACATATGTTAGTAAACTTGCAATTAACAAAATTGTGTTTTATTAGATTTTTAAACACGTATACTTCACATCACAAACGCCAGTTCTTGTAGGAGTCTTGCTGTAGGGTTACGCTATAACAGCTTAATTTATTTTATGTAAACAGTTTAATAAAAATACCTCATTTTAAAGCGACCGTTGAATCTAAAAGCGCGCCAAACATGGCGTCTGCCGTACTGGATTTGAATGCATTATTGCTGTTAAAAATAAAGTTAAAACAATATACTTGTAAAAACGCGTGCCGTATATAAAATTCCTTGCGTAGTTTAACATTTGCCTCTAATAGCAAATTGTTGTGCAATAATTTTGCTGCACCAACCACCACTTGCTTGAAAATAATACCTATAAGTAGGTTGGTACCTACTTACCTTTAAACATTTTTGTTAAATCGGCGAATCCCCATTCAAAAAGAAGTTTTTTGACATAATCGTCCATTTCTTTTTTCTTTATTAGGAATCAACCACAAAAATCAAACGCTGAATCGATTAATAACTTCACAATAAACTCACCAAGGCTAACGCACTATCCTGCAAAAAAAACGCTGCCGATCTGCACGCCAAGTAAAATGCTGAACATGCAATTTGCACAAGGGCAAGCATTCTAGATTGCTTGTTGCTGCTGATTGTCGAAAATATATAAACATAAAAAAGAGAGTAACCCAAACAAAATGTTAAATCGTAACAACAATGCAGTAGTAAATATTTCTCCTCATTATGGATTCTTCAAATAAATAATGTTGAAAGTTTTACATTAATTTTACATCTGCTTTGGAAGTTTCAACAGGGATCTGTTTAATAATTATTGTGAATAATTGTAAATAAATATTTGATTGTATTATAATTTTGTACAAGAAAGTAAAAAATTGTTATTGAAATTCAAGCCAACGTCAAATCATACAATTTCTTACAACAGAAGTAATAACTAATAAAGTTATAACAATAGCTTTTACAAAGTATTAACTACAAAAAAATTTAATTTTTTGTACTACGACGTTTTTCGTATTTATTAATTTGGAATACAATTGTAAGAAAAATGTTATACTACAATATTGTAGTAAAAATTTGCAAGGCATTTTTCTCAGTGTAATCTCATTCTGCACATGTTATGGCAGATGGGAGAATATTCCTTGTTTTGTTTAAATAATTATTGTAAAGAACATGTATTGTAACCGCCCAGGGTGGTTCAATAATGCGGGGGAACTATGGAACAATAGACAGAGAAAAGCGTAAATGGGTTGAAATATTCTACTAAGGCAGTGCAAAAGTATAAAATCATTTTCAACAACAAACAAAAGCGCTACCGCTGTTTTAACTTCTTTTTCTTACGGAACATCCTGTACATTGTTTTGCATCTTTAGGATTATTTCATTTTTTTTGAGAAAAGCAAACGTACTTTAGTATTAAAGTTAATCATTAACGAGTTAGTCGTTTTTCTTTGATTGAAAAAATACATTATTTTACAATTGAATAGGGAGTTGTGAAGTATTATTATTTAAAAAAGCGAACTCTTTAATAGTCCACTATACTACTAAGGTATATTTTACTTTTTTTAGGAAAGAATAAAATAACCTTCAACTTGCAAAAGGAATCTAAGAGACGTTCAATAATAAAAATAGTTTAAAATGGCGCTGGCGCTGTTATTATAGTTGCAATACACATAAATTTATATTTTTACTCAAACTGCATACAAAGTAGAATATTTTCTCTATCCATTATATTAAGAAAAATAGGAATAATGGTCAGAATTATTAAGACAGCCTGTACCTATAATTTTAATTTAAAAAGCAACATATGTTTTCATTTTTATAAATCCAAGAAATTCTATTTTTTGTTTCAACAGTTTAATTTGTTTAGGTCAAATATCCATTTGAGATTACCTAAATAAGAATAAAAATCGATTCAACTACTGTGAAATATCTAATTAGGGTCGTGTGAATATTGATTGGAAACAAAAAAAGTGTTGAAACAATCAACATCTTAGTTTTATAGATATGTACTATACTTAGTTGGTTTTACAAAACGGCAATTCGGTTTTACAGTCTAAATGCATTAATTCAACATGCTTTTAGTATTAAGTGAAACGTACAGCTATGGTTGAGCGAAATATGTGTACAACTTTGCACAAAACTGTATTATTGGTTAATACAACGTAAATACCCATTTCAATTAAAAATGCAATTGTTTTGATGAATGCTAATTTATGCATTTGTACAAACACTTGTAATAACTATTTGAAAAATATATCTTGACATATTTTACATGTTCCTTCAATGCACTGAAACCATCATCTACTGGTGAGAGTATAAAGTTGTTGTTTGAAACTCTTTTGGTTTAATGTAGCAGTTTTTTTTCTCGGTGGGGATTTACAAAAGTAACAAACGCGTTTGAAGGTAAGTAAGTATTATTTTGTAACTCATAGCGTTTTAGTGGCAGTGTAATAAAATTATTGTCTGCGACTATAGTGGGCATTCCATAATATGGACATGTTTTTAATTATTAAGCTAGATATTTTGTATAACATACATCTTTATATTCACTGTAGGACTAGGAACATAACTAAAACTGTGGTACATTACAGCAGTAATGCATGGAAGCCTGCCTAAAGTGGAAACCATCAGAAATAGAAATTCTGAGATTGCTTTTGCACGCTAAGGTATGTATCTACTTAATCTTCATAATTTTATATTGCATATTATGTCTGTCTTATTGTTTTCGTAGATTTTGGTGATGTGCAGTACCCCGCTCTAGAAAAACCTAGAAAAATAGCGAATTATACGAACTTACAGCCCTGTCACAACCAATAATTGAAGGCGAACTTGATGGCATTACGGCTTGTTACATTTACCAAAAGTTTACAGCTTGTTAGAGCAATATAGAACGTTTCGGTGGAAGTCAATGATCTCATAGGTATAATAATAATCTTTTTGTGTAAAGTGTGCAAACGAATTATATTAATTTGATGGTGACTAGTGTCCGGATTTCTAGTCTATTATTTATTAAGTATTTAAATTATGAGGCAATCAATTAATATTAATTTCTGGCAAAATTCTTTTAAATATGTAGTTAGCATACATAAAATTGTAAACGAATTAGCTACTAGCTTAGTATAGTAACACATCCATATGTTTGACCTTAATCTAGCTTTTGCAGGTAGTTATTATTTATTTGGTCAGCTGGAATTGGTGCTTGTGTAATAGTAAAATATAATAAAACAGACTTCATACGCGTAGAATGTGAATGGTCATGAGTTTTTAAAAGTACTTTACGAACCTATTTTATAAAACTGCAAAAATCATTTTTTTTTATTTGAAATGTAAAATAGCAACCACGAATTGATAAAAATAGAACGTGTAAATTCATTAATACAACGTAAAAGTTCTACGAAAGAAGCGTTTGGACTATGAACAACATTCATAAGGAACGGGAAACCATCGTTGAATAAAAAACTTAAGAATTGCAGTATACACAACAATTTTTTTTTAAATTCTTAGCCGAAAAATTAGTTCTCCTGTCCGACAAAATACCTTTAAACATTAAAAATGAACTTTCAACGTCGCAACTCGTTAACGGAGCAAAACTGTAAAAGTTGGCCGGTGATCAACTGACTGGATTATTTGTCGACTTTAGTACATTTCCAATTTCTAATAATTGTGCGTAACCAGGTTTGCAATGCAATAATTGTTTAATATGGAGAACCCGATGCCGAATTCTCCGCCGAATTCAAAATTGCCAATAATAGAATGAAATGTTGAAGTTTATTAAGCCCTGCTTATTAATTTCTACCTAATCTGTAGAATTTACATTGCAATTGTACAACGAATAACTACAGTTTCTTCACAGTACGCCTACCCCAAAATTCAAGACCAAGTTTTTGAGAGATATTACGTACATATTCGTAAGTTTCTTAAAATGCCGGTATAAATATTTTTCCTTCAAATAAAATATATCATTCATAAGTTTTCCTTTTTTTAGTGCTGGTAAATGTGGTGTATTTCTATTTATAAGTAATTTAAAAAAGTATTAAAAATTACAATTATTAAACCAATTCCACACGGAAAAAAAAATGTTGTGAACAACAACACAAATGTTATTATTTTTACTACAATTTGTAGTACATATACGACTAGGCACAATGTGCGTGCTTCGTTACTACTTGATTGTTGTTAAAATATTGTACATTTCTTAAAGATAGTATGATGGTGAAAAATGGAATTATACATATTGTAAAATTTATCACAATAATGTATAAATTGTAGTAACATACATTGTTTAAAAAAAACCTTTTCATGAGTACTTTCAGCAACTATTGTGTTACAATTTATTACACTTTTGTAGCAGAGGTTTCAACAATATTGTTTTAAAATTTCGCTTTTCCCGAAGTAGGTTTTACTAAAAATTGTGCAACTAATTATTACGCTTTTGTAGGAGAGGTTTCAACATTATTGTTTTAGAATTGGTTATGTCTTTTATGACACGAAGAATTATATGGGATTGTATATGTTAAAATTAAATATGAATGCCGAGATAGAAAATTTTATTAATACATCCTATAAGTATTAATCGTACATTGATTATAGATATTATTTCACAAAAAATAAGAAACTTCAACAGTCCTAAAAACAATACAAGAACAAGAAAGTTGACAGCAATATTTTGTGACAACAAGATTTTTGTTGCATAATTGCTTAAATAAACAAAGAACATAACATACATACAAAATGACTTTAGTAATGATTGGAAGACACGGTAATTAACCATCATACCTAATTCAACATCTTCGTTGACTTCTTCAGCATCCGTTTCCAGAGATTGTGAGGATGTGGAGATATTTGAAACTGTGTCTGTTTCATCAGTTGCTGATAATAATAATAATCCAGATGTATCAGATACGGCTTGTAGAATAATAGGCCCGTTGTTAGTGGCCTATGCAGACAAAATATAAAAAATATTGTACACCTACGTTATACTTATACGTATAGAAAACAAATAAGTTGCTGGACTAACTACAATTGTGTTAAAAAAATACTACAATTGTGAAAAAAAGTACTGCAATGCAGTGCTTTTTAACACAATTCCACACTTCCCAACACAATTGTAGTTAGTCCATTACAAAGTACAAGGAATTTGAGAATAGATCTATCAACAAAAGTTCTAAAAATCTGTAAAGATTTGAAACAAAACTAGTTTCCTCTACTTTACTACTATTTTTATTATTTTAAGTAAATTTTACCTGAATGACTAGGTACTCTCTGAATTTTCTCTGAATTTTTTTCTGACACCTAGTACAGGAATAAGTTCATTAATGTCAGCTTCGGTTAGATTATTGAACGAGTTTGTTTGTTTGTTTTCTTAAAATAAAAAAAAATCAGTCACAAGTATTAAACATTTTCAGAAAGTTTAAGATCAAAAACAAAATTTTCTTTATATAATTTTAATATTTCAAAGTTTACTTATGGAGGCTATATTTTCTATTATTATAATTTCCTAACGCAAAATATAAAAAATCTCGCAAAAATAGCAACATAATTAGATGAGCAATTTTTCAAGAAAAAGGGAAAAATGTGCAAAACTACATTTCTTTTGTAAAAATTTACAATAACCAGATGCAGATCTGTTTAGGGCTCCTGCAGTGGCGGAACAAAAAGTGATAGCCCCCCCCCCCCCCCGCATGAAACTTGTATGGGCCCAGGCCCACTTTTATCAAAAGTATTTCAATTGCTTTTAGTTACCCTTATCATCGTTTATTTGTAGACACCTGGACTCCCGTAATGCGGGGGTGTTTGTTACGCCACTGGGCTCATGAAATTTAATGCACAATAAGAAAATAAGACTAAAATATTTATTATTACATTACATATACGGTTTTAAAATATATACAAAAGTTTTTAACCACCCTTTGAAGTTAATATACTTGGTAAAGGAAACATCCCGCGTGTATTTAAAGGAGAGGCGAGCGTCCTGTATACTACATAATAGATTTTGCAATATTTGGTTATCTCTAACAAGAAGTTAGTTTCTAACAAAGTAATACCATTGTAATAGTAAATAATATAAAGTTGCAAAACAGTAATAATGCCTACATTTTTGAAGATTTTTAAAATTCCTTTTGTGCCATCATTAACTTCTACAACAGATTGCCAATAGCGTTTGCCACTTGCAATTGCGTTGTTGCTATAATTGTTTCTAATGGAGTAATTTATTAAAATATGAAGCCAGTCTGCTACTATATATGTTATGACTTATGAGAGGCACACGATGTTTCGCGTTAGTCGAAAACAAAATAGAAGTTCAAATTTTAATAAAACCTTTATTTTGATGTTTATCCTTCCTAATTCTTCTTAAGCTGGTCAACGAGATTTTCGACATTTTCTGCAAATTTGCAAACTACGTATAAAATAATTAGACACAGAATAATTGCACGCTACTCCAGCACTGAAAAAAATTGTTTAGAAGTTGTCAATACAATTTTGTAGCATGAAAAATGTAGTAACGGTTATTACAATAGTGCGCTTAGTTACTTATTTTGTATAAAATTTTGAATCCAAATGTAGCATTTTTGAACACTTTTCTGTAGTAGGCCTGTTGTAGCATTCTAGAAGATATTTGTAAGAAAATTTTATGTAAAGTGTAGCAAAACATTTCGTTCTACATAATATCGTACCGTTAACTAAAAACAAAATTAAAAACTACTACCTACATGTGTAGTATCAAAGCAGAAATACTACAATTTTGTAGCAATTCCATATTTAGCATGCGCAGTGTTGCTACAGGTGGTACAATTGTACCAGATTTGGTACATTTTGTAGGGAAAAAGTACGTTGGTACTACATTCCAAAATTAGTCCTATATTTGGTACAAAATACAACAGCCCGATTATTTAAAAAAATAGAATCATAATTTTTTTGGAATTTTCAATCTCGTTAGTGAATAATGATAGCAATAAAGCTATCTTGATTTTAATTTGATTGGTTTAAGATGGCACCATGAAAAGGTAAGTAAACTGTTTAGTTGCGAGACTATAACCTCCAATTACACAATGAACCAACATGTGAACAAACCTGTTATACTTGGTAACCCTCGAATACTTTAATGCAAAAAAGCCAAAGAATAATTTGTAGCGTATTGTATTATTTTAAGTTTCTTTAAATTCTATTCAAAGTATAATTATGTTAAGTTGTTCTTGTTATATTATTTTAACTTTCTAAAGAGTATTTTTTGAGTTTTTTAGTTTATAATAAATAAGTTTTAGTTTTTTTTATTATTATTACTAAAGTAAAGCGAGATATAATCATATAAAGCTATAAATTTCTATATACAATACAACAGAAAAAAATTCCGTCACAAAATCGGCAAAAAAAGATCATTGTATACTGCTAACTATACTTTAAATTTCAAAATTTCTGCTCTTCTAAGTTTGGTACATTTGGTGTTAAATCTGGTACAATTTTTCGGTAGTGTTGGTACACAACATTTTTACCTTGTGGCAACACTGAGCATGCGCATTCATATCCCGATTTCAGTCAGTTGGTGATGGTGACGAGAGAAGTGAATGGCAGTGTGTTCTGGAAAAGAAAAATGGATATTTTACCAAGCTTACACGACTTGATGATGAACTGGGGACTACCTCAGATAATAGAAACTTTGCAAGGTAAGATAAATGCTACGTACGTACTGTATTTCCAGCAAATTTAATTTGTTCGGGATTACACAATAACAAAATCAGATTACTCAATTATGATGATTATGCACGTTGCATCAGTCGCGGGTAACAAGAACGGCCCACAAATAAAATTTGACATCAATATTAGTGGGCTTCGTGGTGGTACCAGCCGCGGGTTAACTTTTTAGTTACTTCATTTTATTTTACGGTATGACTTAATAAGCTAAGGGATTGTTACATTATATCGTGAGTGTGAGTTTATTTAATTACTTTAGTTAGAAAATATAAATACCTCAGTTCGGGGAAGCACCGACCGTTCAAGGCCTGCTGCAGGTATAATTACAACCAAGTCAATCAGGATTAATACTAAATATTTAGCAGTTTTTAAGGTGTTATTTATTGCAAAATTTAGGAACAATTCAGCTTTTGGATGAGGCAACTTCAGTGGTTTGATGTGTGTAGGAATCTGGCATTCCTGAGCCGCGAAAACATGAATTTTCCCGCGTCTAGTTTTAGTAAAGTACAGTTGTAATTTGTAACTGTACGTAGCGTAAACAACTTTAATTGTTGCTGGAAATAAAACTTTCGAGGGGTTAATCATTTACGTATTCAGGTGTACACTAGCAGAGTATTCGAATACATATTCATCTGCATTCGCATCTTCCTATGTATTCAAACATATTCGCGTGAATTCCTAGTGTACTCGCGTATTCATCGTGCATTCTCTTGTATTTGTGCGACCTTGGTTAATCCAATCATAACTTTTCCGGCCGATTTTAGCAGATTAGACTAGACTAGTTCTGAAGAAATTGAGCATAGTCAGACCTTACATCAGCTGCAATTGTGAGTAGAGGGAATAGAGTGAGCAACAATGCAGTGAACACTCGAGTGAACAACAAACAGTAAAAACCGAGTTAAAAGCATTAAAACCGTAATATGCGAAGTATCTATAAATCGTAAATGAAATGTCGGACTATGAAAATATTAGAGATAAGGAGAGCTACCGGCAAGCTTTCTGTAAAAGGAAATCATTCTTAATATATTTTGTTTTAAGTAATTGGATTAGTGTACAACTCGAGGTATAGCACCCTTATCTGAGGACACTTGCGAGCGTCATCTTAATAAAGCCAATAATAATGATTCAGAAAATGACTTCTGGAAGCGTCTCCAATATTATTTAAAGTGCACGTTTCCAAGGTATGTGATCAATTTAATGACATTTTGCGTATTTGATACACCCGTATCGATAAAGGAAATAGAAAATCACGACATTGAAGCCATGGAAGAGTTTGGCACAAAAGATATGGAGTTTTTCCTTTAGGAAAATGCATCTCGGTCGGACTTTTATGGGATTTATCACCAAAATATAATTAATTTCAAAATTTTGCCAGGATATATAAAACTTACTAGTGTTACCCCAGCGCACAATGCATTGACAGACTGAGCGTTGACTGAGCCGGCTAAGTGCTAAGTCATGTGATGCATTAGTTCCATGAGGAGACGCCGCGTTGGTGTAGATGTCGCCTCAAGTAAAGCGCGTTTAGCAGACTTTCATATATATTATAAATTAAAATAATTATTATTGAAAAATCGACGTAGAATAAAAATATAAAAATGTTTCATGTTCCATCTGAGGATAGAGACCAAATTGGTGAAGCGGTAGCCGCTGGAGAAACCGGAGAAAAATATCTTTTGAGCTTTTATATATGTATGGATATTTGACATGAAAAACTATTTGCTACATAATTCATTTGATTCATTGCCCAAGTCTGTTGCAACAGTGTCAAAAACGCTATTGAATCTGCCAAAAAATCTGTTGAAGAAATGTTTCTTCAGTTAAAAGTAAAGATATTTGAAAGTGACTTTATATCGCAAATAAGTACATGTGATAATCATGATTCAGAGGTCTCTGATGTAGGCTTGGAGGAGATTGATGATGACCAAGCCCACAACGAAGACTGTGATTTTCCCGACAGGGAAAGCAGCAGTAATAAGTTAAAATTAAATACACCTAATGATATCGTTAATGTTTTTCGAGAAGTTTTTCATACACATTTTTGTGTTTGTTTTCTTTGTTTTTTTTTGTTAATTTATAATTAATTTTTTGTTTAATAAATATATAATACACATTGTGACAACTTTAATTTGTATTGCCAAGGTCAAAGTTTTGTTTATTTCTTTGCAGAATGTATAATTTATTTTTTGTTCAATAACTATATATATACACTGTGTCCATAAAGTAACCCCCCTCCCAACTAACTTTTGAACGACTTGATATTTTTCTACAAAATTTGGTGTGCTGTAATGGAAAATTAAATACTATTTTTCAGACCATATTAAAATTTTGTATCATCCAAAATGGCGACTGGGTGCTATTTTGAATTTTTTTTTAATGAAAAGGGGGGTCGAGTGACACCTCATTTGAAAGGGCTTCTAGTTCTGCGTCTGATCCTAGAGTTTCAAAGAACAATATTCAGCTATAACAAAATGGCGGATTTTAAACAAATGGACTCACTCAATTCAAAATTGTTTTGATTTTTTTATCCAGGGTCTAGTGACACTTCATTTGAAAGGTCTTTTAGGTCTGCGTTTGATCCTAGAATTTCAAAGAAAAATATTGAACCATAACAAAATGGCGGATTGTAAACCAATGGACTCTTAGTTCAACATTGTTTTGATTTTCTTATCCAGTAGTCCACTTTTTCATTTGCAGGACTAAATTTTCTCAGAAATATCTCAGGTGGCTTGAAATAATATTAAAATCGTTATGTTCCAACAAGACGGTGCGCCGCCTCTATTATAGGCCTGTTTCTGACTTTCTCAACGGATATTTTCTTGAAAGATGGATTGGTAGGCGGGGGCCTGTAGAATAGCCGGCTCACTCCCCAGATTTAACTTTCTTAGATTTTTTTCTATGGGAATATCTGAAATCGAAAGTGTACAGTACCCGTCCAGAAACAATTGAAGAACTGGAGCAACGCATTACAGAAGTTTGCAGAAATATCACTCCAGAAACTTATGAAAATGTAAGGCAGGAATTTCATAACCGACTTTTTATGTGCCAAGAAGTGAATGGTAAACATTTTAAACACTTAATTTGATTAATTTAAGCTTTAATTCTTAGTTTTTTTAAATAGACTTCTTTATCTTCAAACATTGTCATTTTGTTATGGCTAAATATTTTTCTTTGAAACGTTAGGATCAGACGCAGAACTAAAAGACCTTTCCAATGAGGTGTCATTCGACCCCCCTTTCCATTAAAAAAAATTCAAAATGGCGCCCAGTCGCCATTTTAAATGATACAAAATTTTAATATGGTCTGAAAAATAGTATTTAATTTTCCATTACAGCACACCAAATTTTGTAGAAAAATATCAAGTCGTTCAAAAGTTAGTTGGGGGGGGGGGGGGAGGTTACTTTATGGACACAGTGTGTATATATATAAAATATTGTTACAATTATATTGCATTACAGCATTTACCTGTACCTAATAAATATTAATACATAAATGTTTATCGTGATTGTAACTTTATTGCAGTAATTTCTGCTCTCGTATTTAGGCCTACTCTATCCAATATTTGTATGTATTCTCTTGTATTCCCATATATTCACGAGTATTCATAGGTATTCTTGAGTACACAAACGAATTTTTTGCTGTGTATGTACTTGGTCAGGTATTCGGTCGTACTCATTATGTACTTGCTGTATTCATGTGAAATCTGTATTCGGTGTACACTCATTTTTGAAATGATTAACCCCTCGAAAACTTTACATTTTGAAAGTGTTGTAAGTACCTATTTTCGCCGAAATTCTTAATTGTGTATGGTGAGGGTGAAATTTCGTATCGGCAAGGCAAGAACGTGATAGGGGTATATAGAGGAACGCACGGCGAAAGACAAATTAGTCAGATACAGTAACCTATGTAGGTTTTATAAAATGCTATCAAGTTATTTGTTAAAAAAAATGAAATTGATGAGGAAACTTTTTTGGATCTAACTGAAACAGATATAAAAGAGCTCATTCCCAAGTTAGGCCTGAGAACGAAGTTTTTACTTAAACACCAGGAATACGTTTTGCTGAAAAAGTTCTTGCAAATTTGCTTTATAAACTGTTTGTTGTTCTAGTTTTTGTAATGTTTTTTGTATTAAGTATGTAATGCTGTTTAATACATTTTTTATATTAACTACCTATCTTTTACAGCCCCCACCTATCTTACACATTTCTACAATGTGCAGTAAAATGTACTAAAATAAGTAGCGAAAAGTGCCATATTACATTAATATTGTACCATAAATTTTAGAATTTCTACTGGATTTTTTTAACGAAATCTATTAGATTATGTAGCAACAGCTACCACAAAAATTCAGCGTTTTACTACATTAAATAGCAAAAAATATCATATTACATTAACATTTTACTATTAATTTTATCATTTCTAACTATATTTGTTGACAAAATTTATTAGATGATGTAGCAATAACGACTACAACAATTTACGATTTTACTAAAATTTGCAGTAGTAGTTGTTACACCCAATGATACACTACAGAAGAGTTTGTAGTAAATGTTGCTACAGAAGTTGTGATCATACCACTACAATAAAACGCATTTTTTTGCAAAATTGTAGCTATAGCACTTAATACAATAAAATGACTACTACAAAACTTAGGAATTATTTACTATATCCTGTATTTGGCGCCTATAGCACTACAAATTATAGTTACATCATCTACAATTGTAGAGTATTTTACTACAAATTTTTTTCCGTGTGATTGCCGCTAACCTATGCAAGTAAAGCAAAAACTACAGAGGCCGTGCCTTTTCGGTGCTTATTGAGTTCTGAAACCCCTACTAAGTCTTTGCATCTGATCATTGCATTATTTGTATCAATGTTCATGCCAATGTATTAAGAATACTAGATTGGTTGATTGTGTCGTAGCTGGAATCATTTCGCCCGATAAGCTCGGCCTTCGCGTAAAAAAACGGTGTTTAAAGGCAACGCTTATTTGGGGTTGCTTTGATTTAGAACTATTCTGCTATTGTTGCTTTAACGGTAACTGAAATTTGATTACATGCTGCATAATACATTTACTCTCACTTTTTGTTTGTTGTCCAACTTTTAATGTTAAGCGGTGGTGTAAAAAGTAAAAATAAAAACTGCATGTAAAAGTAGCTTTTGTTTATTAAAATTTAGAATTTGATTATTTATTGGAAAAGTTATGAGTAGGCACTGCCTAACCTGCCTAATAAGACGGACCCGTCACTGGCCGTGAGTACAATATTCCATAGAAATGCAATACTACAAAAACAGTAACCTTGTATTAAACAAAAGCAAATTTTCTAAAACGAATCTACATCTGCATTCTGCGCTAGACAACAAATCGCCACTATACTAACGGTTTAATCGCGGACGCGGGCAAACATACAGCAATAACCGAAATTCCGAGGAAGACGCTGACGGTGCCAATAAAGCATTGATGTTGCCGCGAAAGAAAATAAAAAATCACTTTGCCTGGACTTTCCGACATTTTAAAAACAGTTACATATCATGTTTTCAAGAGTATTTAAGTGTTAACTGGAAACCATAAATAAAATAAACCTAAATCGTCCCCAAAAAATTAGAATGGGGGAAAATTAATTCCCTTAGATATTAATGCACCTAAAAATTAAGTTGTGACGCTTATTCTACAATCACTTATGAGCAATTTGGCTTAAGCAAAAGTTTATCTTCCCCCATTTTTCAAACAAATGTGCATGTATTTGATATTTTTTAAAATTCATAGAAGGCGCCACAGAGAAATTAGCGGGGTAGGAGATAAACTGAATTACAGCTCATTTTGAGCTCCATTAGCTTATAAGGACATATTTATGGCATTAATCTGTACAATTTACAGCAACGATTTTGGTTGTCACATAACCTTCTATTTAATTTATTGCAAATAAAACAATTCTTAACTTCAACAGTTTTTTTTTATTTTAGCCTTATACGTATTTCGACATGTTGACATGTCATTTTCAGAGTCACAATTGTGTTGCTATAGGAACAATAAATCTTTACAAAAAGATCTTGGCTTTCTATATCTGCGACCAGATGACTTAATGACTTCTATTTAATTGACTTTCTGTCCATCCGCAAAACGAATTAATAAAAATTGATATTACTATATCTACAGTAAAACGTTTATAACAAATACATTTGACATTCTCCATTATCGTAGGAAAATTAAAAAAAAAATCCGTCTTTGCCCAACGGTGACAGCCAACCAGATCTCAGCCGTTCTGCTCGACTGGCTCTAAGAGGTTTAAATACCTCCGCTTCCCGGATTTGAATTCAGTGTTCTATTCACTCTGAAGATGCAAGCTGCAATGTCTTGCGAAACGTTAGTTTGTATGGGTTCACAAACAGCTAACAGGCATAAGCCGATTAAGTATTATTGTCTTGGCAAACAAAATACATTAAGATCAAATCCTTGTCCGCCCCAAGGTTTAAATAACCTAAGCACACGGCCCTGTTTAGGCAGGCAGGGTCTACGAACAAATATTGCTCAGACTTCTAGAGCAAATGCTTGTAAAGGCAGACCAGCTACAGGTCGGTCCTTACCTGATTATGCTGGGTGTAGTTCCCCAATGACGACGCGGTCTAAGCCGAAAGTAAATTGTAATATTGACAGTTCGAGAAACCGCGAAAGCCTCAAAGAATATAATCTAAATACTGTTAAATAAACAAAACAAAATAAACAAAAGATTGTACCTTTTTTTTCTGTTCAGCACTGGCACTGCGAAACGTGCACAACAGCATCAGGCGGGAGCCAAAAATCCAAACTGCAGTAGCGTAAGTATGACGTATAAACATGAAAGAAAAGCTAGGCAACATGGGGAGAAACAGTTGATAACGACGTAATTAATTTAATTCTGCGATAAGATACAGTAGCAGTATATTAGCCAGTGATGGTCCGTCCTATTAGGCACGGTAGGCAGTGCCTACTCATAACTTCTCAAAAAAAATCAACTTCTAACTTCCAATTAAAAAATGTTACTTTTACACAGTTTTTACTTTTTTAATACCATCGCATAACATTAAAAATTAGCCGCCAAATCAGTAGACCGTTGACTTTAAACACAGTTGTGCATACGCAAAGACCGAGCTTATCAAGCCGAGTGAGTTCAGCTACTACACAATCAACCAATCTATTATTCTTAATACGTTTGCATGCACATTGATACCAATAATGCAATGATCAGATGGACAGGTTCAAGAAAATAGTAAGGATTTTAAAACGCAATAAGCACGGGAAAGGCACGGTCTCTATCTTTTAAATGCAACTGTAAGATTAAAATTAATTGCCAAATTACGCATTAACTTACGTCAGTGCGTGATTTGCTTTGTTTCCGGCGTATAATGATGGAGCCAAGTTTCATCTGTGGTGATAAATAGGCGAATAAAATCCACTTTGTTGTTTTGAAAACGTTCCAAACACTCACAAATAATTTGCATCCGCACCAATTTTTGATCAACACTGGGCAGTCGGGGCAACCACCCCACGGACAGCTTCTTCATGGCCAACTCGTCATTCAAAATGTACGTTGCGCGTTCTTTGGAGATGTTTACAGCTTCCGCTATCTCAGACGTCGTCAACCGACGGTCTTGTAACACCATTTTCTCAAACCAGGAAGAAAATAGACATATAACAATCGACAACCATACTCTAAAATATGTGCAAGAATATGTTTTTTTGGGTCAATAAATAATACGCCGGAAAAGTAGTCAATAGGCAGAAAGAAAAAGATGTATTCGATAACAGAATATGAAGAAATCAAAAACTTCTTCTAAAACTAAGAAGACTATAACTAATGCGTACTATCAGTTCTATCACATGCTGCACAGACATGGATTTGGACAAAAACCATGATTATTAATTAAAATTAGCAAAAACCCAAATAGAAATGGAAAGATTAATGTTAAACTTTAAGTTAAAGGATCGGATAAGAAACGAGGACATCCATCCGCCAGAGAACAAAATTAACAGATATACGAAAACAAGTGGTCCGCTGAAATGGAGATGGGCGGTCATACGATGAAGCATGCAGACGGATGATGGAACAAAGAGCTTCCACAGTGGAGACCTTGGTTAGCCAAAAGAGGTAGGGGCCGACCAAATACTAGATGGACAGATAGACGATTTAAAAAAAAACGGCAGGACTCGGATGAATTAGGAAAGCACAGAACAGAGACATGTGAAAACAAACAGAGAGGTCTATTGTAACGAAACAACCTGGCTGCAGCAGTTTTAAAATTTGTAAAAATTGGTTTTGTTGCTTTAGTTTCCAGAAAGGCGCTGGTGGCGCTTTAAGTAGATCCCAACCCGCAGAGTGACCGCGTCGGATTTCCGTTCTTCGGAGACCGACCCCCATTCAACCTCCATCCAACTTTCATCAAGTATAAAACCTGACGACCAGCTCAAAATGTTTAATATTTCTTTCGGTATTATTGCTTCAGAATTTTTTCCTGACTTAGAACTCCGAATTAAAATAAACCGTCTTCTTCAAAAATCCAGATATTTAATTTAAACCGTTATTAGCCAGAAAATTTAATTTGTTTGAATAAAATGAAAATAGAAATATATTGATTTTACTTGAAACGTTAAACTACCACAGATCAACTATTGGTTAAATTGAATAAAACTGACCACAACCACAACCAGTAAATCCAGAAAGTTTAATACATTTGGATAAAGTTGAAAACGTAATATTAATTCGTAACATCGTTAAACAGGATTTTTATTTTATTTTATTTTAACCGTCGTGTGTCAGATATTTTCATTATTTTATTTTGACCGTTAAGTTTCCAGAAAACTTATTTATTTTTAGTAACTTTGAAAGCAGAATATTCAGTTTTACTTTCACCGATTTTCACCAGAATTTTCTTTATTTACCGACCGACAGGTTATGAGAATTTTGCTAAAACTCATTTTGTTTCAATTAACCTATACAGTCTTAATTACCCGATAATTTTGATATTCTCAGAGGCTTTCAAAGATACTTTATAATTGATTTCACTCTGTAAAATTCCAGAAACCAATTTAAATTAGTTAAATTCATTCATTCACACGAAACAGAACGTCAATTTTGACATTTCGACGTGAAATTTTCATGCTTAACTCCGTGCATTTCGCACAAACTCCGCAAGGTGTTGAATTAGCAATTTCTACGTTAATTAAAGCCAGTAAAAGTATACTTTCTGTACTTACTCCATGAGTTCACCAGAAAACACACCACTAACTAATTTTCTTTACCAAATAACCAAAATACCTGTAAAACCGAGCCAGAGTGTGGAAGCAGCGCATCAAGCAAACGTGCACATTTAGTTATACCTACATTGTTTTATTACAGACAGTCGTGGACTTTTTGTTTGAGTAAATAAAATTACATTTTGTGTGTGCAAAAATTCATTTTTATTACAGAAAGTACTGAGGCGAAGTGACTGACCATTACTCCGACCAGTCAGGGCAGTTCAATCAATAGTTCGATCTGACAGCCAGTAGCGTACCGTTCTAAAGGGGAATTTTGCTATATTATTATTGTTAACAATATAATACCATTTAGTTACAAACCTGTATCTAATTTTTATTTGCAAGTCTTTTGTTTATCTCCGACCGACCCTAGCTTCTGAGTTATCCAGGGTAATTCAACCTTTCCAGGACCTTCAGTTAAGGGGAAGGTTGACATGTCCAACATTGGACGACAAGAAAAATAGGAATCACTATTTAAGTTGCTGAAGACTGAAAGCACTCTTTTAAGAAGAAATTTGTGCATTTCAAATTCGGCTAGTATTTTGCAGTTATTTTTAAATGTAAGCAAGAAAATTAGTTTAATACCATTTTTTGCTAATATTTATTTACTCCAAGTTTCTATCCATTTAACAACTTTTTCATTATCTATAATTTTACCTCAAAATACTCGGTAGTGTCCTTACTTCAAATTTTAACGGTATTATTTTAAATTTTCGTATAATTCTGCAAATTGATCTCAAAGCATTGCTTTCAACTGTACTTGCAAAATATGTCTTGATTATTTAAAAATTTACTAGAATGAAATGTTTCTTCGAATTTTGATTATTTCACCTTTGTTATCTGAGTTGTTTATATTAAGCAAGTGCATTTTCTATTACTCATCTTTGATTCCAAGTAGTTGAAATGCGCGATAAAATAATTATATCTGTTTCAATACTTGGAAAATATTTATTTAAAGTAGATTGAACTAGTTAGGCGAGTGGTGCTAATGACAAGGGTAAATTGAGCATCTATTGCGTATTGTACAAAGCAATCATGAAAGATTTGGTGTTTTAATAATCTACAACAATCACGTGATAGATAAGTAACTGTACGTTCCACTTGAGGCTGACCTTTTGCCAAAACCGGTCGTGATATATCTTCACAAAAAATTAGCAAATATTATGCAAGCGCTCGTCATTTCCGCAATACTGATGGCTTATTAACAAGAAAAGAGTTGCTAAAAAACGCATTATAAAATCTTAAAGTTTAAAAAAATGGAGATGCAATTTTAAGTAATTTCACGAATTTAAATTCCACAATGTAAAATGTTTTCGCAATGAGTAAGACTCGAAAGTTGTGGTTATGCAATTTATCTGCAACCGATTGCAGTGTTTATTCTGCACATTCCTGAGAACTACATTTTTAAACGAAGCTAACCACAAGTTTTTTTTAAATAGTAATACGTCTACCATAAAATTACTTGAACTTTTACTCTAAACTAGCTCATGGCGATTTAAAACTACGTACTTAAAAATATTAATTATTACGAGGAAAAGGAAACAACTACTTAAGCTGTTCCGAAAATTTCATGCACATTTTGAATTATCAATTAACTAGAAATATAAAATTAAGTGTTGCGATTTGTGTTACTGGAATTAGTTTGTTCAAAGAATGCATTTATAAAAACATAATAAACTTGTTCTTAAAAATAATCATGACCAACAAAAGTTTATATTAGTGGAAACATTTCTGCAAGTTAATAAATTAACCATGCAGGGCCGGATTAGCTATTAAGCAGCTGCTTACTTCGGAAACTTCCCAGGAGCGGCATAAATAAAAATAAAAATGTGGGTATTTGAAAAGTATTTCTCTGAGAAAATTATTAATTTTTTATTCTTGTTAAACGTTGTTTTATAAAAATATTTCTCGCTTGAAAAAAGTTTTGTCATAAAAATATTTCTCTTAAAATAGTTTGCTCGAAAATATCTCCTAAAAATGTTTCCCTCGATACTAAAAATTTCTCTCAGAATCACGGTTTTCGGTTGATACAAAGAGATGGCGCTACTAAATTCAGATCGGTGTCTGAAGTTTGCTTTTTTGATGTTTCGAGTAATAGAGCCTAGAATGAGACAAAGATTGAGTACTTTCAACTAATATACTTTATTGTTTTATGTATAATCTTTGTTTACGTTTACTGCTTCCGCCTCTTTCTGTCTATGTGCCGGACTTTTCAGTTTTACATTAAATTCATTATTCTCCTGTTTCGAGTACCAGCCGAAATGTAGTAGCGCCATCTCTTTGTATCACACACAAACCTTGATTCTGAGAGAAATAGTTATGAGAAACCTTTTTTTGAGAGAAATATTTTTCTGCGAGAACATTTTTTTAGAGAAAAATATTTTTATTAGAGAATATTTTACATGAGAGAAATTTTTTTTGAAAAGATCTGTTCAAGGGAAAGATTTTTTGAAATAATTTCTATCGAGAAATAATATTTTCTAAGAGAATTTTCTTCGAGAAATAATAACAGTTTCCTAACAAATCATCTTATTGAAATATATTTTTTCCTTTGAAAAAAAGTTCTCATCTAATAAATAATATTAAGACGCCTTATACGGCGGCACCCTTCTATAGTGCCTCACTCTGTAACAGGAAATGCGCGCAACACTCTTGATTTAAGCCATGTTTTGTAAGATTCCGACAACAACAATTTCTGTCATAAAATAACCCTAAAAAGTTTATTGCTGACCTGCAATGTTTAAAATAATAAATCAAATAGAAAAACAAAATAAATTTTCAAAATCCTTAAATAACAAAATTTTAAAGAAAATCTCAATAAGAGGAAGAAAACTTAAAGGAAATATTAAGTATGTAGGATAATTAAAAACCGATTTATACTTAAACAGAGCTTCGAAATACATAAATTAACATTCACTTACCGTGGCCTTTAACAAATCGGCCGATGTAGCCAGGTCGCATCTCAAAAAACACCGTTCAGGCCTAGAAAGTATCTACCCCCCCCCCCCCCCCCCCAGGCAAATTCCACGTAGCCTCTAGTAGTAAACTATTTGAGTGTATTACAACATTATCTTCCGTGCACCAACTTAACATACCTAAAAACCTATAAGAAAAGTATAGGGAGCTTATCATGCCGAATAACGGTTGACCGATCAATTGGAAATCGCATCCATTTTAATGTGCTCACCTCGTCGAAAGTGCGCGAGCCACAAGGAATCTATTGGAAATACTAGCCACCTTGTCGCTCTCCCCCCTAGATATGCGTGCTGGGATCACTGGTTAATACTCTTTCGGTTAATTAACTTGAGGGACCTTAGTAATTAAGCCTAATTACTAAAAGTACTTGTTTTCGAGAGCTAAATAAATTCTCTGCAACAACAAACAACATCAGAAATTAACAATACTATTAACACATTAACAAGGCAACATCAAACAGTAGTCACAACACTACTACTTTATACACAGATATCTTATTAAACAATTAAACGCAATATTGTTGTTTGCATAATGATAATACTTTTTCACTTCACACAAAGTTCTTGTCATTTGACTGCGCTGACTTAAGACTGCCCTGCGTCTCTCATCATTCATCAATTGCTCCTTTTAGCTGATAGTTTCTATTTAAAAATGACCAAACTTCAGAGCCTCGATCTGCTCGTGGGCCTCTTCTCTACGTCTCTCATACTTGCGCAGCAGGTATTCGTAATATTCCCCGCTAGAACCATGCTTGGGCGCCAGCACGCATATACTTGACTGGACTGAATCGATTTATCTATGCTAGCTAACAGTGACCCGCAGTCGAAAAGAGAAACAGTTTTTCAGTAATACAATATTTTCTGTTAAATCACACAATTTAAAATTCACTTTCAGTGAGAATACGCTAAGAAGTTTCACTTAAAACTTGCGCTCTCTGCACACATTTCTTTTTATGTCTTAACAGGTTTGAGAGAAATAAAACACAAGGGAGGTTTCATACATTTATTTAATCTGTTCAATATTGTTCCCTTTAATAATACAATTACATTGAAAATTATAATACATCAGCTACCCGAATTATGAAACTACAAACTCTTAAAGTGCCGGGCAAAAGTAAAAGGGAAGGAAATCTTGCTGTTGTAGCTTGATCGCCCCGAGCGCATACCAGTGATTACTAACAGTTGGGTTGCCCCAAGCGCATGGTAAACGTAAAGAGAAGTCATTTTTATTGTGGCAACTGGGTTGGCCTAAGCGCATACAACAAGTGACTACCGACAGCTGGGCTGTCCCAAGCCCATGGTAGAGGTAAGGAGAATGGAATTTTCTTTTGGCAGCTGGATAGCCCCTAAGCACATACAATAAATGACTACCAGCTGCTGAGTTGGCCCGAGCCCATGGTAGACGCAAGGGAAAGAGATCTTTTTGTAGCAGCTGCGTTGCCCCAAAATATCTGGGATCCACAATCAAAAATTAAAACAAAATAAGTATAGAAATAACATCAAGAATCGCTACAGAAAATAGAAAACGTTTCGCTTTGCAACATTTATTAGGATCAAAAAATATAATACGATGAGCTAAAATCCAAATATACCAGAGCCGTATTAAACGGATAATAATGTATGAATGTGACTGCTGAACACTAACAATAAAAGATCAAATAAGATGGAATAAGTAGGAAAGGAAAGTGCTTAGGAAGGTAACTATCACTAACAATGGAGAATGGCGAATTCGAACTAACAACGAGACAACGGAATTATACCAAGAACCAGATCTGATTGCATCAATCAAGAAAGAGTCTACAATGGATGGGACACGGCATACGAATGCTGCCTACAAGAAATCCGAAAAGAGTACTGGAAGAAAACTTAGAAGAACAAAGGAACAGAGGAAGGCCTCGAAAGAGATAGATTGTGCGAGTGATGGTCTTCAAACACTTAAACTTCAAGGACGGAGAACCAAAATTCAAGACAAGCGCCAGAGGAGAGCTATTGCAGAGGAGGCTAAGAATCTTTAAGCGCCGTATACGCCAATAGAAAAAGAAACATTGACCCAAGCACATACAATAAGTGACTACCGGCAGCAGCCCATAAAAGGTAAGGGAAAGGGAATCTTATTATAGTAGTCGGAAGAATCTTCAAGAGTCATAGATGCAAATGAAAGAAGGGTTGACCCAAGCGCATACAAGCGACTATTGGCAGCTAAGTTGCCCCGATCCTATGGTAGAAGTAAGAAAAAAGAAATATTGTAGTGGCAGCTGGATTGCCCCGAGCGCATACAACAACTGACTGCCAGTAGCGTAGTGAGCCCGAGCTCATAGTAGACGTAACAGAAAGACAATCTTTTTGTTGCAGCTCGGATGTCCCAAGCCCATGGTAAGAGGTAAAAGAAAGGGAATCTTGTTTTGGCAGCTGGAGTGCATGGTAGACATAGAGGGTAGAAGAGAATTGTGCTGTAGCAGCTGGGTTGCCCCGAACGCGTACAAGGAGCTACCGGCATTGGGTTGTCCCGAGCGCATAGTATACCTAAGGGGAATGCCGGCAGCTGTGTTTCCCCAAGTTCATGGTAAAGTAAAAAAAGGGAATCTTATTTTGGTAGTTGGGTTGCCACGAGCGCATACAACAAGTGACTACCGGCGCCTGAATTTCCCCGATTGATATCTGGGTGCCGCGAGCGCATGGTAGACTTAAGAGGGAAATAATCTTGTTCTGGCTGCTGAAACAGATACTACAACTGATTACCGCCAGCCGAATTGCCCCGAGTGCACGGTAGACGTAAACGGAAAGGAATCTTACTGTGGCAGCTGGATTTCCCAGAGCGCATAAATTACTAAATTAAGTTACTACCGGCAGTAAAAGTAAAGGGAAAGGAATCTTGTTTTGGCAGCTGGATTGCCTTGAGCGCACACAACAAATGACTACTGAGAGCTGGGTGCGGCGAGCGCATGGTAGACGTAAGAGGGACAGAATCTTGTTTTGGCAGCTGGATTGCTTCGAGCGCATACAACAAGTGACAACCCCCCGCCGAATTGCCCCGAGTGCACCATAGACGTAAGGAAAAGAAATTGTTTGCTATGGTAGCTGGGTTGCCCCGAGCGCATACAAGAATTTACTACCGGCAGCTGGGTTGCCCCGAAACCATGGTACAAGTAAAGGAAGTGGAATCTTGCTGTGTTGCCCCGAGCGCATACAACAACAAACTACAGACAACTGGGTTGCCCCGATCGCATTGAAGACGTAAGAGCAAGAAAATCTTGGTTTTCGTGCTAGGTTGCGCTGAACGCGTGTTAGAGGTAGGGGAAAAACATCTCGACTGGTTGATCAAGAATTAAAGAATGCTTGCTTGCTCTCTGAAAACCACGTATGCTTCAATAACTAAAAGTACGGGAAACTTTAGTGCGTGGCTGGTTGATAACAAAGAACATATGCAGCTCCTAACCCTTGAACTAACAAAAAAATGATAACAAGTGGAGTGACGCAAATTTAATCTGAAATTAGCCTGAATATAAAACAACAAAGAACTTACCATATCGGGTTGTCCTAAATTATATAATATAGCAAACAAACATATTTTTCTATGAATTTAGTTGTTTTGAAGACACATGCTATGCTATGCTATGACAATGTTATCTAAAATGGCATACTAATAAAATAATCATACAAAACCATTCAAAACTTATAATCGACGCTTAATTGTTCATAAGCCTTACCAGAACAGCTTACAATTTATCAGAAATAATTTAAATAGTTGCAAAAAATTATTAAAACCAGAGGTTTCTAATCCACCGTCCGCTACAATGTTTTTAAAGTGTGATTTACACGAATAACCTGTGAGATCCAAATGTTTAATTATTATGAAAACGTTTAATCGTAGCTACTTGAAGAGAGAATGGAAGTACTAAACTTTCTTGGCAAATATTAAAAAAGTGAAGCATATTAAAATTTTATTATTATTATTATTACGAGTATTTAAGAGACATATTTAGTAGGTGGCAAAAAAACAGATTCAACTTTTCAAATATAGAGTAAAAATACAAAACAACAGACAATATCTAATAAACACAATGTGTATACGACAATTGTGCTTTCAGCAAGTTCTAAAATTTGTTAACAGTAACTGTATCCATGATGTAGGATGGAAAATGGTTCCACGGTACGACATCACGACTGGTAATAAAATGTTGCTTAGGTGATCTGCACGTATTCGTTTAAAATGTGTTCTAGCTGCCGAAACCTTCAGAGGAGATAAATTATGCGATTTAAACTAAGGTTATCAATTAGCTCTAGTTAAAAAATATATTTTTCATTCTTTGCATATTTTTGATAACTCTTCAAATAAACTATTTATAACGATTTGTGTTCCGAAGTCCCCGAAGCCTCTGCGCGATTTGGTCTAAATCATCGCCATGTTTACGTTCCATAGTTTAGTATTTGTTGTCAGCATTCCTAGTAGCACAACGTTGGGAAGCGCTGGTCTGGTATGCTATTGCACAGGCTATCGTAGGTTCAAATCCCCGCTGGGGATTTTTAGCTTTTTCTCTTTCGTTAGTTTTAGTTAAAACAATGTTGTTCAGTCATTTATTGGCGCCAGAATATTTAAAACGAAAAAAGTATGAGAAAGTACCGGTGACGTGTTTCACCCGTAACGCAAGCTACTCGCTGCGACTTTTCTCAGCAAATTGTGATAGAAACTTGACACCTCGACTTCTTTATGTGCGACAACAATAAATTTTATTAAATATTGTTACATAAAGCACAAGGTAACGATTTATCAGAACTGGAACAATATTACATCCTTGAACACTCGCGTTAACGAATAATAAGACTTAAAAACGTTTCAAATGTTAAGAAATCGCGCCAATTTTCAATTTCCTATTGTTAATTATTACGCTACGAAAACTAAGCTCTGTTTTACGCAAATTTCTAGAAGTTTATCGCACATTCGCTGCTTCTGATATTAATAGCTGGTAATTTTAATCTAAATGCAACGTGGTAAACATACATTTAACGTCCAATAAATCGCAGCGTACTGAGAGCTAAACGACCTTGAGAAAGTAAAGTACTTGTTTCTATTTTTACGTTAGCAACGCAGCGATAAGACGGGGCCGTGCAACGTGAACATAAAATAGCGGATTTATTTAAAAAACTCGTCTTATTTCTTATTAACAAACGGACAGTTGAGCTATTTTTACTGCAATTTGCAATCGCGAGGATTATTAATACAGGTTTAGCAGGGACATAAAAATCGTTGCGACATTATTACCTTGCACCTCGCGTGCTCGATTTAGTTTTATGCCCAGACAATACCGCTTAACACGTAACTAATTATTGTTGTGTATACACTTGCGATAAAACCTGCTAACAATGGGACATAAAATTTCTACTATATAACCACGCTGGCTACTTTATTAGCTAAAATTTATTATTCCTACTGCAATTTCAAATGATGATATTCGATTTAAAATGAGTTATTGTTAAAACCCTTTTTACGTTTTTATTTCTTCGAAAACGCAATATTTTAATATAAACTGAAGCCAAGCTATTATTCAGAAATTACTATTTAGGGAACAAATGGAGGCAATATTTCCTCTAAGCTTTCTCATACCTAAAAATTAATATTTTTTGTACTTTCAACAGTATTGTTGTAACTTTGTTATCTCGAAAACCGTTGAATTTGGCGACTTTCAACAAGAGTATCTGTTTTGCGTACTTTTTTTTTATAAAGAGTAGGTAATACTTTCGAGTCAAAAGTTAGAAAATCTTTAGTGTGTTAAAAATACTTTAAGAGATACGTCGAGCACCCCTATCTACGCCCCTGGTCAATGAATTTGAACGTAAACAAAAGAAATTGTAAATTATTACTACTAAAATGCTCTCACAAACTTTGAATCAAATATCTCAATTTATGACACAGATATTAATTACAACGTAATTGGACTGTTCCATCTTCGGCAGGCTGTATCTCCGCAATGAAGTGTGTTCAGACCTGTAACCGCACGGTATACGCTAATAGCTAACAGCGCCTCAATAATAGCTGCTTTAAAAAAAGTCGACGCCAAAAATAGCGCCTATCAATAATGTTGCCAGGCAATAATGTTACCGCGAAAATGTCGCCGGCAATAACAGCGCCTAAAAATTAACGCCTTAAGAAACGTCGCCGAATTTTGCATTTTAATAGAAGTTTGATTTAAATTGTGTAAGCCTTAATCAAACGTTTATCAAAATGCAAAGCATTTGTACGACGGTGTTTCTTATAGCGTCTATTTTGAGGCGTTATTTTTGCGACTACGTTTTCGACGGCGCTATTTTTTCCGGCGACATTTTCAACGTGTACTTTTCTTTCCGACGACATTATTGATAGGCGGTACTACCGTCCACGTTTGCTTCTGCCTGTTCACGTTCGCTCCTTTATTGTGCTCACGTTCGCTTCTTTCTATGATAACGTTCGTTTCTTCCTGTAGCCACGTTCGCTACTTCCTGTGGCCACATTCGCTTTTGTCTCTGCGGCTATGTTCGCTCCTTTCTCAGTCCACGTTTGCTCCGTCTTATGGACACGTTTGTTTGTTCCTGTGTCCACGCTCGCCTCTTTTTGTGGCCACGTTTACTCCTTTTTATGTCCAAGTTCGCTCCTACCTGTGGCCGCGTTCGCTTTTTATTCAGTCCACCTTCGCTCCTTCCTGCGGCCACCTTCGTTCTTTCTTGTGTCCACGTTCGCTACTTCCTGTGGCCACATGCGCTTTTTCCTACGTCCACATTCGCTTTATTTTCTCTGCATCTATGTTCGCTCCTTAGTCAGTCCACGTTTGCTCCTTGTGTCCACGTTTGTTTTCTTATGTGCCACGTTTGCTCTTTCTTATGGCCACGATCGCTTTTTATTCAGTCTACCTTCGCCCCTTCCTGCGGCCACCTTCGTTCTTTCTTGTGTCCACGTTCGCTGCTTCCTGTGGCCACATGCGCTTCTTCCCATGTCCACATTCGCTTTATTTTCTCTGCGGCTATGTTCTCTCCTTAGTCAGTCCACGTTTGCTCCTTCCTATATCAACGTTTGTTTTTTCATGGCCACGATTGCTTTTTACTCAGTCTACTTTCGCTCCATCCTGCGGCTACGTTCGCTCTTTTTTGTGTCCACGTTCGCTACTTCCTGTGGCCACATTCGCTTTTTTTTTTCTCTGCGGCTATGTTCGCTTCTTACTCAGTCCACGTTTTCTCCTTCTTGTGTCCACGTTTGTTTCTTCCTGTGTTCACGTTCGTTCTTTCTTGTGGCCAAGTTAGCTCCTGCTTATGTCCAGGTTTGCTTTTTTCTCTGCGGCTATGTTCGCTCCTTACTCAGTCCACGTTTGCTCCTTCCTGTGTCCACGTTTGCTACTTCCTGTGGCCACATTCGCTTTTTTCTCTGCGGCTATGTTCGCTCCTTACTCAGTCTACGTTTGCTCCGTCTTGTAGCCGCGTTCGCTCCCTTTTATGGTCAAGTTTGCTCCTACCTGTGGCCGCGTTCGCTTTTTACTCAGTCCACCTTCGCTCTTTCCTGCGGCCACCTTCGTTTCTCCTTGTGTTCACGTTCGCTACTTCCTGTGGCCACGTTTGTTTTTTCCTGTGTCCACGTTCGCCTCTTTTTGTGGCCACGTTCGCTCCCTTTTATTCCCAAGTTCGCTCCTACTTGTGGCCGTGTTCGCCTTTTACTCAGTCCACCTTCGCTCCTTCCTGCGGCCACCTTCGTTCCTCCTTGTGTCCACGTTCGCTACTTCCTGTGGCCACATTCGCTTCTTCCTATGTCCACATTCGCTTTTTTCTCAGTCCACGTTTGCTCCGTCTTGTGGCCACGTTTGTTTCTTCCTGTGTCCACGTTCGCCTCTTTTTGTGGCCACGTTCGCTCCTTTTAATGCCCAAGTTCGCTCCTACCTGTGGCCGCGTTCGCTTTTTACTCAGTCCACCTTCGCTCCTTGCTGCGGCCACCTTCGCTCCTTCTTCTGTCCACGTTGGCTACTTCCTGTGCCCACATTCGCTTCTTCCTACGTCTACATTCGCTTTATTTTCTCTGAGGCTATGTTCGCTCCTAAGTCAGTCCACGTTTGTTTCTTCCTGTGCCTCGTTCGCTCTTTCTTATGGCCACGATCGCTTTTTACTCAGTTCACCTTCGCTCTTTCCTGCGGCCGCGTTCCCCCCTTCTTGTGTCCACGTTCGCTACTTCCTGTGGCCACCTTCGCTTCTTTCTATGTCCACATTAGTTTCTTTTCTTTGCGGCTATGTTCGCTCCTTACTCAGTCCACGTTTGTTTCTTCCTGTGTCCACGTTCGCTCTTTCTTGTGGCCAAGTTCGCTCTTACCTGTGGCCACGTTCACTTTTAACTCAATCCACTTTTGCTCCCTCTTGCGGCCACGTTTGTTCCTTTTTGAATCCGCACGTTCGCTTCTTTCTGTGGCCACGTTCGCTCCTTGCTATGTCCACGTACGCTCCTTCTTGCGGCCACGTTTGTTCCTTCCTGCGTCCTCGTTCGCTCTTTCTTGCGACTAATTATTATTCGGTACTTTGACGAATATTGGGCGAATGTTCGCCGAAAAGTGGTGGAATGTTCGTTATTGAGCCGAATATTTGTAAATCGGCCAGTGGATATATAAATATTTGGCAAACGACTAATAACTGCGTTTTTAATTCCTAAATAGAAATACTTTCGAATATTGAATTAGAAATTTTTTTTGACGCTGTCAGAGTTTTGTCATAATTTCCTCAAATTTGACAATCAGAATTTTTTCTTAAAGTTACGCAAAAATTAGTCAGGAGATTAAGAAATCTGGAGTGAATATTTACGTAATTTAAATACTAAACTCTAAATGTCGAAATTAAATCTGAAATAAATTGTTTACTAGAATATTTAAATACAGATTTTTCCTCAAACTTTCGTTAAATTCGGCTATCAAAGTTTTGAAATCCTTAAACACGCCGGATATGTCAGATACATTTTGAATTTAAAACTTAATTACAGGACAGATAGATATTCTCTACCTTATTAGAGTAGAAAATTTTCCTTGAATAATCAAAATTGCAATCTTTCAAATAAATACAACAGAACAAAAAATTTCTTATATTGTTGCTAAATATGCTTTGGTGCCTTATTTGGAATAAGCACTCATAAAATAATTTTGCAATGAAAAATGTGTTTAAAACCAAAATTTATATTTACTTGACTTTTATTATTTTTCACCTGAAACATATTTGTTACTTATAGCGTTACAAAATGGCGAAACTTTTGCAAGGAAAATAAATATATTAATTCCATCCCCATTTCGTGTTAATGTTATAAATGCGGTCCAAACTGTGACAAAGCCTTACAAAAATAGTACACCCATCCTCTTTATTTCACTCATAGGGCTTCAAATCGCTTCCATAGTTTTTACAGCCGGTGTAACTTGAATTGACCATTCATTACCCTGATCCTCTGCAGTTGTAAAGTGTTACGATGGGGGGAGGTCATACAGAATCCGTAATGGACGTCAGATAGGGATTCGTGACAGATCTGCCTCAGCTCGACTAGCTGCGGGCCCAACTTTTGGCAGAACAAGCTGTCGGATTATTGATCGCACAACCGACCCCGACTCGCTTAGGCAACGCCAAGTTATTATTTGGTGATGTTCGTTCCACGACTTCCACTTCCATGTTTTAATCACGCGAGGGACGTGGGACGCGCATTTTAATTGCCTCTTTTAACTGCTTTAATTGCGTTGCGAACCCTTGTTGTTTACGCTAAGGTTTGATTGCGGTCTTTGTTTTAATTTTATTTTGATGTTATATTATTATTTCGGTAATAAAAGGCAAGGTCATCAGATTTAAATTTAGTTTGTGTCATATGAAATAAGATTCATAGACGTACCTGGTGAGGACGAAGAGGGGACGACTGATATTCTTTATTTGACTAATTACAGATTTTTATATATTGCTATGATATGAGGCTATGCACTTATCAGAAAAACAATCCTTTAAATGCCTGCAATTTACGCAATAACTAATTATATTTTTATGAAACTCTTTTATAAAATTTCTCAGGGTCGTTATTAAGCTTGGGAAGAAATGGTATTAATAAATAAGACTCAAGAAAAAAAATTCACAAATCAATATCAACGTTACAACAGTTTTTTTATTTAGTAGTCAATTTGAAGTTAAATTTGTGAAAATCAAGAAATTTCTTTTTATTCTACTATTCTTAAAATAAACACTTATCTTTGTTTGTTCTTTATAATGATATCCTTAACTCGACAATCGTTGAATGATAAACTCCCTCTTCTATGGTTTGCTGTTTCCACAAAAACCACACCACTTGCTTTTAGTAAGAATCTTCCTCCGCTGTAGTACCAATATGTACTGGACTGCTTTTATATTAACTAATAATTGGCATTTTCTACCATGATAACTGTAAAACTCGTACTGGGCCGCTTTTATATTATTCTTCTTTTGAAAATTTTCAAAAATAGTTGAGAAACACTTGTATCCGTTTTTGTTATAGCTACTATTCGATTCAAAACCACTATTTATTTCATATAACTCGTTTTCTTTCTCTTTTGCGTTCAGAGAATGAAAAATCCTGTATCTTTGTTTTCAGGACGAGCCGTATTTAACTAATAAGTTTTCACTCGCTTTTGTCTTCTTCCTTGATCTCCCATTTTTTTTAAACAAATAAATCTCATGAAACAATGAGTGTTCTTTTTTTTACATTTATGCAATGCTTTAGTGAGTGCTAACCAGAGCTAAGTAGTATTCGAATACAAAGTACTACTTTGAAAGTAGTTTGAATACTATTCAAGCTATTTTTTCTCAAAAAGTAGGTGTATTCAAATATTTATGTCTTTGCCTGTATTCTGTATTTACTACAATTTGCAAGATATTATTTTTCTCGAGGTGTTTATAAATATCGTATTCGAATCCATAGCAACCAGTTGTTTTACAACGATCGTAATCGAATGCAAATGAATAGATATACTCCATTTTGACAAGTGAATCAATTTATATAGAATACGATAAATGAATCTAAAAATATTTTTCTTCTATTAAAAAAAACAATTAATAAAATAATAAAAAGGAATGAAACTATTATTGATGTTTTACACAGAACAAACATTTGTATTCCAAAAACAAGTTGGAGACTTGTTCAAACACGATTTTTTTAAGATTTATTACACTTTTACCAGTGGCGTACCGTGGGTTCAAAATTTGGGTAGGCAATGGCCAACATTATTTAACATTAAGATTAAAAAGTAAAAATTGTTATTCTAAAAACTAAACTACTTATCCTTATCAAGTATTAACAACAAAACATGTATAAATAAATATTTCAAACATAATATAATGTTTGACGAATTGACCTTGTATATAGGAAAAAAAGTATTTTCAATATACAAGATCGATTCGCCTTTCTTTCATAGCTGCAAAGTGGTCGATTATATTATCATACCACTCGTTATTTTGTTCAAGTTTAAAAACTAAATATTGCAATTCATGCCTTAAAGTGGTTTTGTCAAAATTTCAAAATACAAAACACTTCGAAAATATTGACATGATTTCTTATTCCAAAATGTCCAGTAGAGAAGAATTTAAGAGATCAATTTGCTCATTCATTAACGGTACAGTTTTTAAATGTTTGTGAATTTCAAAAGCTTCTAGTATATCTAATTTACGTTTATCATCACAAAAGTGTAAACATTTTATGGTGTTATTGGATGTCATTGAATGATTGTGTTCTATTAAGTGTTTAGCGTAATTGGATTTATGTGGGTGTTTGTATTTGTAACAACGTACGTGTTCTTTATACTTAATATCAAAATTTCTAATTGTCTGGCCTATATAAACCGAATTACAATGCGAACAAATTAATTTGTAAATGCCTGATTTTAGCAAATCGTCTGTTTGTGATTTTGCATTAAACAAAGTGTTTAAGATGTTTTTAGTTGTTTTAAAGCTTACTTTATATTTATTTGTTTTGTTTATAATTTTAGCAATTTTTTCTGATTTGTCACCAAAATATGGGATCGAGGCATATTTAATTGTATCGAATGAAGTTAGAGTATTCGGATAAATTTTTTGAATGGCTAATTTGCAATCTTTTTCTTTAATTAATGTATCAATAAGTTTAGTATTATAACTATTATTGTATGCAATTTGTTTAATATTTGAAATTTCTCTATTATAATTAATTTCATCTAAAGGGACCGTCAAAGCGCTATCTATCAGGGACCTGTATGCTGCTAATTTATGTGTTTTATGGGGTACTGAAATGTCTGTTTGTGTAGGTTTTCTATCAACTGAGGAGTCTAATTTAATAGTTGAAATAATTTTTATATTTAAATCTAAAAAGTTAATGGACTTATTTTGTTCAGTTTCTAGTGTAAGTTTTATGTTTGGATGCAAGTTGTTAATAAAAATCAAAAATTCATTAATTAATTTAAATGAACTATCAAAACATGCTAAAATATCATCAACATAACGAAACCAAAATATAACTTTCTCAGATTGATTTGATTAGAATATTTGATTTTCTAAATTTTCCATAAACGTATTAGCTATAATTAACTTAGAAAAAAAAAGAAATCCGACTTCAAATAACACAAAAGTGACATAAGTTAACTAAAAAGCAAAAAATAAATGTTTTTTATATACAACAGTTTAATACTTATTTGTTGTTCCGTTTAATGTAATTAAGAAATTGTTGTTTATTATATAATTATTAATTGTTTTATAATTTTTAAGTCGGTGCCAAGTAAAACATTAAAATTATATACCTTGCTGCAATAACAAATTAGATTCGAATTTTTATGTTTTACTTGGCACTGACTTAAAAATTATAAAACAATTAATAATTATATAATAAACAACAATTTCTTAATTACATTAAACGGAACAACAAATAAGTATTAAATTGTTGTATAAAAAACATTTATTTTTTGTTTTTTAGTTAACTTATGTCACTTTTGTGTTGTTTGAAGTCGGTTTTCTTTTTTTTTAAAAGTTAATTATTTTACAATTTTAAGTGATGGGTAGACCTAGTAAGGATGCTTCTCGAATGAGGAAACGACGGCTAGTTGAAACGGAAGATGAAATACGGAAACACTAAAAAGTCGGTTAAAAAAATAGATTTTGAGGAGTATCTTCGAAGTTCAAGCTCCAATACCAATGAAATTATAATGGGACCACCTTGGAACTATACTGAACCCAACACAAAAAAAAATCATTAAAATCGGTTCATAAACAAAAAAGTTATGCCCGAACATACATAAAAAAAAAACATATATACAGACGAATTGAGAACCTCCTCCATTTTTTGAAGTCGGTTAAAAAGAGGTGCAACTGCACTTCCCATGGGCAAACCATCTTTTTGGAAATAAATTTTATCATTAAAAGTAAAATAATTTTGATTGGTGCAAAGTTCAAATAATTGAATCAATGTCTAGTTGTTTTGTTTGAAGATCCTGTATTGTATCAGTCAAGAACGGTATGAAATTGTAAATAAAACGTAATAGAAGAAATTCAAAATTTTTTAAGTGATTTATGAAACTAATTGCATCGCTTAGTGTATCTTTGTCATTTTTAAAAGTATCAGAGTTTAATATATACTCAAACACTTTTAATAAAAGTTTTCTATGTTCTTTTAGCGTAAATACAAAACGCGAAGAAAAGTTCCAGCGAGTAGCTACAGCTCTAGGAACTCGTTTTACATGTAGTAAATCCAAGACATGCGCGTGCGCTTTGGCGACTTCAAAAAGAATTTTGAAATTGAAGAGATAGTTGCAAAACAAATGGTTTACTTTCAAAATATGGCCAGATGATAGTTGAAGCACCAAGTTTAATCTGCGCCCCTAATAATGTATATTTTATTTTTACTTTTTCGGGCGAACCAATTATTTCTGAAGCCATAACTGTTGCACCGTCGTAGGTTTGTGCAACTAAAGAGCTTTTCACTATAATTAAATTATGTTAACAGTTGGTCAATCAAGTTTTTGAAGTAATCAGCTTTGTCGCCCGAGCTTAAATCGCAAAATCCTAAACATCTTTCGACTGCTTGTCCCTCCTTTGTAAACGTAATAATTATGAATACTTGTGACTTGCAAGATATATCAGTGGTTCGCCTAATTGTACAGAAAGAAACTGAGAATCCAAAATTTCTTTATAAATGTAATTGAATACAACAGACGAAATAGATTCAATTAAATCGTTCTAAGTATGATTGGACATATCCAGATGTCTCAAACTGAATTCGAAAGGTTTCACCTTTTTCTTTTAAAATGTTACCAATACCCACATAATTACCTAAAACAAGTGGCATAATTTTGACTGTCGCTATTATAATAGCTAAGTATAATTAATTACCTGGGTTAATTATGTTTTATTGTGTCCACGAAACGATAACTCCAATTTACCAAGACCTGTTGTTAAAAGAATTAATCTACGCATAAAATCCCTTTTAAATTTCACTTTGTTGTTATGAACTGTAATTTGATAACGTAAACCTTTGTCCAAAGTTAATGCGTGGAGATTTGCCAAATAATTTTAATCTAACAGTGGCAGATAAATGTTCTATGGTCGAGGCATGTTTTTTAATGGCAGCAGAAAATTTTTTTAAATCAGCGTATTCTGTTTCAGACTATACTTTTGAGGAGTTTGATATAGAAGAAAATAGTCAGCAATTCCAGCAAAATAACTTATTTTTAATGTCGCTAGCCAGTGCATTCTTTTAAACCATTCCGCATTAAACAATCTAGATTTCTTCCTACCGTCTGTCTATAACGGCCCTAGTAATTTTTAAGTAGGTACATCGTCTATGATTTTTTGTTATTATTTGTTTTTCATAAGAGTATCCATTAAATTTTTCTTTTAAAATCTGTTCAACGAGATAACCCATATTTGCGTCAAATTTGCAAACTACGTAAAATCTTTCTTTATATACCTTTATAGATACGCAACCAATGTAAAGTTGAAGACGACTACACTAAGGGACGCTGTGCGCCATGCGTCTAGTTTATACTAAGTTCTACGTCGCACACCTGCTACAGTTGGAAACGTACGTCATTTAGCATTGTTTGGGTAGGGACTTTAAACTCGACCTACAATAGAAACACGTGTAAACACTTAAAATCGGCGACGACAGAATGGTATTGTACATCTTTAGGTTTTTAGTTTAGCCGCTCTTAGTTGGATTCGTCAATGGGAAACAGTTGAGAAACTGAAAAATCACCCTTGTTTTGAGGGGCTTTTGCTCTCAATTACGGCTATTTTAAGCCTTTACGCAGATCTAAAAAAGGAAGGTATCCCGTTTTTGCTTACGTCAAGATTAAATCAAGACATCCCTGAAAATATGTTTATATAAATATGAACATTTCGGACAAATTTGCGACACATAATTAATATGAATTTAAATATAATTATATCTGACCAGGCAAATTGTGAATCAGATAGTGACAAATCGCTCTTTTCAAATACAGTAATGCATCAAAAAAGCGATAAGAAAGGCGATGAACCGGAATGTCCTTTTACTGTAAACAATGATGACGTGCGTCAAATTCATATTTGACCGAGATATTTTCACTTTTACAAAAATCGTTATACTGTACGCTACGTAAATCTAATCTCCACAAGTTTGACGACGTCGGATTTCTTGTAAAAAGGCGCGTTCTTAGAATGGTCGCATGCAAGTGTTATTTTCATATTTGACCGAGATATTGCTGCGATATTCGGAGTTGTATGATTTGACTGGAGTATTGTAATTCCTGGAAGGCAGTTTTTGCATTATTCATTTTGATTTTTTAATAAACTTTTTAGTATTAGTGCGCATATATAAAGAAACAGTGTTTGGACATCGAAAGATGTAAGAGTAGGAAATGCGGGTGTTTGTGATAAACTTAGAAATTTATAAAATGATTAATTAATGTTTCATGCAATAAAACCAGGGACGTAAATCGAAAAAAAATAGCGTTTCGCTTTTCGGTTACGGTTAAAATTATTTAAATTTCGGTTGCGTTTTCAACAACGATGACGTGCGTCACTTACAACTTTGTGCTATTACCTACACCGCAGGCTATGCAATTCAAATATTGTATAATATTTTATACCATTTTTGTACGTGCATGTGCAAGGTGTACTCAAGGAACCCAAAAAAGTGTTTTTTTTAATGTATGTCTGTGGGTGACGCTTCTACAGGCGAAAGTACTGGCCGATTTTAATGAAATTTAAAAGCAAGAGGTACATCGAAAATTGTAGTTCCAGTTAAGCTTTTCAAAAAAATCCGAAACCAGAAACGGAAGTTAGACCTCTTTTTCTTTGGGTAACGTTGTTTTTTCAAAACTAAGTTTTGAAAATTTGAGCACGGAATCTGATAGAACAACTTAAGCAAATCGAAAACTTTTCCGGCATTTGCGTAATTTTAACTCCGCCTATCAATTAGCTTTAGTTAAAAAATATATTTTTTATTCTTTGCATATTTCCCAAATAGAGATGTTATAGCCATTTTTGTCCGACACCCGAATTATCAACTTTCAGTATTATAAGTTTACGTGTAACGACAGTTTCTCTTGTTTGGAATATATTTAGAACATCAGCTACCTGCTTTGGCGGTCGAACTGGCATAGGCCGACCAGGACAGACCCTTCATCACAGTCGACCAGCATATTATTTTTTAAGAGTGTTGTTTATAACTTGTTTGGTTGACTGCTTTCTAGATCCCTTAGTACAAACAGCGCAATCTGTCGCTCACGTTTACTACTATTTCAAGAAATGTAATAATTCGTAAACGTTGCAGGTCTATAAGAGTATAGTCAATGGTAAAATGTAATAAATAATTGCACAATAGCTGCACGCTACTCTTGATTGCCGCTGACCGACGCAGGTATAATAAAAAATTACAGAGGTCGTGCCTTTCGATGCTTATTGCGTTCTGAAATTCCTACTATTCCTTTCCATCTGCTGATTGCATTATTTTAAAGATGTACATGCAAACGTATTAATTGGTTAATTTGTTGATTGTGTCGTAGCTGGAATCATTCGGCCTGATAAGCTCAGCCTCGCGTATGCAAAACGGTTGTTTGTTTATTTGCGGTTGCTTTGTTGCAAAACTATTCTGCTATTGTTGCTTCAACTGTAAGTGAAATTTAGTTACATGCTGGTTCGTACATTTACTCCCACTTTTTGTTTGTCGCCCAATTTTTAACTGTTTAACACCGTGTAGTAAAAATAAAACTATTTAAAAGAAGTTTATTGAAAACCTACACAAACAGATATTACAATACCACACGATTCTTGTCATCATAAAACACATAAATTAGCAGCATACAGGTCCCTGATACATAGAACTTTGACGGTCTCTTTAGATGAAATTAATTATAATACCTAGAGAAATTTTAATTATTAAACAAATTGCATATTGTAATGGTTATAATACTATACTTATTGATACACTAATTAAAGAAAAAGATTATAAATTCGCCATTCAAAAAACTAATCCGAATACCCGAATACTTCATCCGATACAATTAAATATGCCTCGATTCCATATTTTGGTGGCAAATCAGAAAAATTGCTAAAATTATAAACCAAACAAATAAGTATAAAGTGTGTTTTAAAACAACTAGAAACATCTTAAACACTTTGTTTAATGCAAAATTAAAAACAGACGATTTGCTAAAATCAGGCATTTACAAATTAAATTGTTCCCATTGTATTTCGGTTTATATAGGCCAGACAATTAGAAATTTTGATATTAGGTATAAAGAACACGTACGTTGTTACAAATACAAACACCCACATAAATCCAATTACGCTACACACTTACTAGAACACAATCATTCAATGACATCTAATAACACCATAAAATGTTTACACTTTTGTGATGATAAACGTAAATTAGACATACTAGAAGCTTTTGAAATTCACAAACATTTAAAAACTGTACCGTTAATGAATGAGCAAATTGATCTCTTAAATTCTCCTCTATTGGACATTTTGGAATAAGAAATCAAGTCATCTGCAGACGATTACCAAGATAAGTAAAAAAGTTCTATTGCTATAACAACACTAACTGTTTACTTTGTCATATAACCTTTGACAATGGCATGTAAACATGCCGAAATACGTATAAGGTTAAAATAAATAAATATTGTTAAAGTCATTAAGTATTTTATATACAGATACTCATTATTTAATAGAAACTTTTTTTTATTAGAATTAAGAATTTGATTTTTTATTTGAAAAGGTTAGGGTAGGCAATGCCAAAAAATGTAAAAATCCGCCTCAGAATGCAAACAAACAAGTTCTTAATAATGCCAAATAAAATTAAACAGTACATTGTTACAAAATGCAAATATTGTAGCGTGTTTTGCCGATCATGTTTTATGATGATCGATAATATTATTCTGCTGTGTGAGATGCAAAGGCGTAGAAAAACTGTGTGTGCATGGGCATGTGGGGGCCCCTGGGTCGACAGTCAATTGCTATGAAACATGTTGACATATATTTGCCCATTTTGATTTGATAGCTTTGTATTATTATGCGTTTTTTCAATATTGTTTTTTAACAAATCGGATTAGAGTTTGAAGAAGGTACATAGATATTAAAGTTGCATTAAAAAAACTACAACAATTGCAAAATGGTGATTATAATATACGATAATGAAAGATGAATAATATACGAGAGTCTTTGCAGCTATTTTAGGTCGGACCTAGAAACAGAACTTTCTAAACGTGAAGTAAAACTGTGAAAGATAAACATTTTGAAACATTAGAAAGTCCACCAGCTATGTATTTTTAAACCTGCACACTTTTAAGGTAGCTACAGACCGTACTTTTTACTTTTATTTACACTTTAATTAGTAATATTTCGTGAATTTCTGTTTATGGTTGAGAGAAATACTATGCTTTATGCCTTACACCTTATGAATTTTACAAAATCTACTTTGCAAACAATAGCAGATTAAAATAAAACTTTTCTTTGTATTTTGTTTTAGAAAACTATAGGTATTTTTATTTATTAGGTAATTGTCAATTTTATTAACATTATATTATCAAACGTTGGCTTTTACGCTTTCGTAGAAAGTGCAAATTCAGGTAGGTATCATAAAAACATCAATTAAGTAGAGGTATTTATGCATTGCAGTTTGCGTTAGTTTGTTGTTTATAATTTTCGTGTATTGTAAAACTTGAGTATGGGCATATACTGCTATCTGCAGGTTAAGATATTAACGGGTACTTAAATTGGCCGATAGTTTTACACGTAGAAGCGCAGCGCTAACTGCGGGCTAACGCCTAACGAGCAGGGTGCAAAAAAATCATTATTTTTTTTAAATCAAAAAAATCGATTTATTTGATTTAAATCACGATTTTTTTTGATTTAAATCAAATTTTACTGGTGTCTTGAAACCTGTGTTTATTTTTATAAAACAGTACATGTTTTTAAGTTTTCCGTCCACATCTGTGCATTTGCAATACGTGTAAGACTAATATGTTTAAATAATACCTAAATAAAGAAAAAGTGAAACACAAACGGGAATTTATTTTGAACATCTGTACGTTACAGAAATTAGTTTTAGATTGAAGATTTCTGCCTGGTGTTTTTATTTCGTTATTTTAACAATAAGCGTAATGTTGTATTTGACGACTAATTTTATGCTATGAGCATGAGCCATGTAATCCTTAGAATTGACCATTTATTTTATGTTTAATTTGTTTTATTTTGTAATAAAAAATCATACATTTGCGTTTGATGCTAAACTTTTTCACATTTTTTTGTTTTTCTCCAATAAACATTCGAAAAATTGACGTTTTTGATTTAAATCATTGATTAAAATTTAAAAATCGCAAGGATTTAAATCGCGATTTAAATCTTGATTTAAATCTTCGCACTCTGCTAACGAAACTTTGTAAGTCAGAAAAATTAGTAACTGGCAGCTTATCCGTCGGTTAGTTTTTTTCTAAAAATAACAGTCTATTGTAAAACTGTAAAAAAATGTTTTTTTACTGTAGCCACATCCGTGAACTCACAGAAATAAAACAAAACAATAACCGATATTATAAGTGACAGGTCCGACTTTGAGTGGGTGCGTGGCACCCGGCCTGGCGTTCGGATCGACCCTGGCACAACCAATCCTTTGCAAGTGGTTATACTGCTTTTCGAGCACTGCCAACCCAAACACATGTAGTTTTTATATGAGTAAAAGCAGAAGTACACAATACATTTACAAATATTAAAGTATCAAAGCTGCAACCCCAATAAGAACGTTTGCAAATTCATTTTTACAGCACGGTATTAAATTGATTTATATTCTATCAATTTTAGATTGCGAATAGAAGAAGTGATTGTTGTGAGTGTTACGATACCACAATGTGTATTACATTGCATTTGCCTAAAGCTTAAAGGGCGTCCCACTACAGTACAAATGATATGAATGTATGTGAGAAATGTCTCCTAGTGTTTGAGACGGCTTGGCGGCGGGTCTGACAACTAGTTTACAGATTATAGAATGTACCTACTATGGTAGGTTTCTGATAACATCCACATTAACATTATATTGCCCTTTATCAAATTCATATCTCTTCCGGTATGAGAGATAACAGCAAGGGGTCCTCCTTCTTAACTCAAATCCTCTCTGTTTCTCTACAAAAAGGTATGCGTAACATTTTATGAAATCTAGAAGTAAATATTTTAATATTATGTTGCTATTGCTGCTTATTTTGTAAAGCTCTGTTCACACCACTCATATACTTTAACTGTAAAATTTGGTATGGCTTGTTCTCTTAAAACAAGCAAACCATTGCGTTCTAACGTCACTAATCGCTTGATTTTTAAAATCGATGTTAAGTGTTTGATGCTTTAAAAATAGTTACTTCTTATTTTGTCAAAATTAGCTTATATCATTAAGTACATGTATAAGAGTTATCTATTACATAAGTAAATGTATGAACCAGCATGTAAACAAATTTTACTTACAGTTAAAGCAACAATAGCAAAACTGTTCTGAAACGAAGCAACCGCAAATAAAGGTCTATTCACACATATCAGTGACGTGTCAGTGCCGTATCAGTTCAGCGTCAGTAACATCCGTGATGTATCAGCGACGACTATTCACACATATCCGTACAGTTTCATCAGTTGTCAGTAATTATTTTAGCGAGATGGCTAAGTTTACAGACACAGAATTAGCCATGATTGCCATAATTTTGGATGAAGAGGAAGTGCATCAGTCGAATTACCATTTTCTCCCATTTCTTTTCCTATCTTCTTCCAAATGTCTTGTTTGAGACTACTGTCCATATATTTTGGATGGGATAAATCATATATTACAGAGTATTGACGAACCAATTCAATAAGTTGCTCGTCAATCATGTTATTCACAAAAACGTGACAAGCAAGCTACACGACAGCGTACAATACGTCAGTGAAATAGTAAAAATATTGTTGGCAACGATATATAATCTCACGGAGCGGATACTGCACTGATACTGAATGCAAAAATACGTCACTGTGTCGGGCTTGTGTGAACACGTTAATCTAAACTATATGCAACGATATTTTATTTTTCACTGACACCGACACTGAACTGACACGGCACTGACACGTCACTGATATGTGTGAATAGACCTTAAGCGTTTAAACACCGTTTTGAATACGCGAGGCCGAGCTTATCGGGCCCAATGACTCCGGCTACGACACAATCACCCAATCTAATATTCTTAATTCGTTTGCATGTACATTTATAGAATAATGCAATCAGCAGATGAAAAGAAATAGTAGGGAAATCAGAACGCAATAAGCATCGAATGGCACGGCCTCTATAGTTTTTATTTTACTTGCGTCGGTCAGCGGCAATCAAGAGTAGCGTGCAGCTATTGTGTGAATATTTATTATACTATACGTAATTTGCAAGTTTGCAGCAAATATGGGAAATCTCGTTGACCCAGCTTTTAAAAGAAAAATTTAATGGATACTCTTACGAAAAACAAATAGAAATATATAATCATAGACGGTGTATTTTAAAATTACTAGGGTTGTTACAAACAGACTAGACGGTAGGAAAAAATCTAGATCGTTTAATACTGAATGGTTTAAAAAAATAGACTGATACACTCATAAAAATATTGTTTTAATTCAAAAGGAACAGGTTTGAGTCAAGAGAACTTTCCTCTTCTATAGTGCCAATGCGTAGCTATATTGAAGTAAAACAATTATTTTCTTAATTCAGGTTCTTTAATTAAAACGTTATTCTTTTTAATAGCAACATATTAGTAACATAAATTCAACTAAAATAAAATTGAAATGAAAACAGGTCTATTTTGTTTGAAAGCCAATTTTAGGTTAATTCAAAACATTTAACGTTTTGACAAAAAAATTCGAAAATTTTAAAATCAACAATAACTAGTTGTGAACCAAAATACTTTTCGTTTTACTTCAATGGAAATATAATCCAAATTTAAGAACTATTTATAGTTGAAAGAAAAGGAAAGGTATCTGAAATAATACGGTTTTTGCAATTTAATACATACTTATTCTTACTTTTAACACATTCAATGCAGTAGCATATAATGATGAACCGATTTTTGTAAGCGGACATATCTTTTTCACCTATTATTAGATAAAATAAAACATATTACCTTAGAACAAAACGACTTGAAAATCAAATTAAATATTACTAGTTTTACTTCGAACAATTATAAATACTATTAAATTAAACAAGTTTTTAGAACAATGCAAATAGCCACAAAACCTTAAAAATGTGGATAGTACCTCTCAAACAATCTTAAAAGCAGCAGGGATCACATCCAGAAAATATTTGAGATTTCTTTAAATGTTGTGAACTGTATAGTTATTTAACTCCTGCGAAATATTTTCCATTACTTATAATATGCAAGAGTATAGGGAAAGATATCTGACAAATTATTGTAGTGCAAACAACGAAAATCTCAGATTCGCAGACTTCATAAGCACATAAATGTTTAGAAAAAAAGTAGGTATATATGTACTTACCTTCAAAAACACCAATATATTGTTCAAACCCCTCAACTCTCAAGCAATTTCTTTGTTTTGGGATCGGCCATCTCAACCCATACATAAACGTTACACATACATAAAGTGACCATTTATTTTTTATTCAAAAACGGGACGTGTTTTAAAAATTAATAAAAATTATATAAAAATCGATAAAAACACAAAATGTTGTACGAAACACACTTTAATGGTTTTATTGTGAATAAAATATTAAAGAACACATTACGTTTATTGGTTTATTAATGTTATACTTACACATACAGATGAACAAGAAAAGAAAAACAAAAATACAATAACTATTAATATTTTAAAGTCATTTATATTTCTCTGAAGAACAAATTTTTGTGTTGTACGATGTCCGTGCAAAATAATTTTGGATTGTGAATGCCATGTAAGAAACCCAATGAGCACACGTACGTTGTTTTTACGTAGAAAAATCGTTACTATGGTTGAATTGTGGTTGCCCGTTGAAAAATGGTTGAAGACATCTGCGTTATTTTTAGGTTGATTATAAACACGTTTTATTTAACGTTTATTTAAACTTAAATTATTCAAAATTTATACGTTAAATAGAAAGTACGTTAACTTTATACGTTTTAAAATAGTTACAACAATTGGTTTTTGTTACATATGTATTTAGCAAAACGATTACGTTGTAATTAACTTGTCCATTAACGATTGGTTACAGTGAGAAAAGTATAACATATATAATGCAACATTGTATTTTAACGTTAAATGTATTTTTGAATTAATGTAATGTCTTACGTTTTAGTACAATGTTTACATAACCATAAATTTTAAAGCATATTTTACGTGTTCTGAAACTTTAATTTCAACCGAAACTTACAATTATTCAATAAAACTGATATAAAAAATGGTTATCTTTTAACGTTGTATATCAAAAAAATTATTCCTAGAAACAAACGGTTATTTATAGCATTGGAAAATATATAAATACATACCTTCTAATAACGTAAATAATATCTTTCAAATCAACAGCTAGTAGAAATTCGCATTACTTGTTATTATAATATAACGTGGAAGTGTAACGTAGTATAACGTTATACATATTAACGTTATAAATTGACATGTTTGTAACATTTAAGTTTGGAAGAAAACATCTTACACTTTTTATGGTTTCTATCAGGTTCGAAAAGTTACAGTTGGGTAGCATCATTTATATAAAAACACTGCTAGTTTTGACTTTGATTATGTTATGTCAATCACTTATCCGAATAAGCAATGTCTTTTGTATGGTTGTAAAACATACAAATTGTTTACTTTGCAACCACGTTTGTAATGTCTTGATCATCAAGGGACTTGATTATTTCTTAATATGATGAATCTTAAAATGTAACGTTATATAAACTAATAGATTTTTCTGCAACAGTATTAGTGGCGTAATATGACCACGTGATCGTCCTTCTTGTCCCACGCATGATTGCTGCTAAAAACGGTTAGCCGATGAATTAATTGCTGATTCCGCGTTACTCCAACCCCTTCCGCACCAAATTGGCGTTAGTCTTTTGCGTTAGCCATTTCTGGAATGTTGTTGTTTGTTTTCAATGCAGTACAGTGCGTTTTTGTGGTTTAAAGCAGCTTAAGTAAAGGTAAGATATGGTATATTGAGATTGCGTTTAATATAGGTTTGGGCGCTTAATCAGTATAAATTTGACGTGTGGTTATCTATTTTCTTAAAGAATAGCAAAATTTATGTGTGGCTGCCATAGCGGACATTTGACATTTATCGAGGGCCGTTATTAGATGGTTGTGCAACACACCGTTCTTCAGCAACTAGAATTCAAAAAACGTAATAGGTATTTTATTTCATTTACATTAATTATATTCGTTTATTTAGATTTCCTGGTTGTTTTAGGTACAAATAGGTAAGGTACGATAAATTGTCTTTCGAGAAATCAGCTTTGATGGGTGTAATTTACGGTAAGACAACACCACAGTGTAACAATATTTTTTAATTATATAATTTTAGAATCGTCAAAGGTGCATTTTGCCGTTGATGAGAGAAATGATTTCCTAACTACCAAAACTGTGAAGGACTGGTTAAAATTTGGAAAAGCCCGACTCGGCAAGCGATCTTCTATAAATAAACCTCAAATGTAATTTCTTGTCAGTTTTTTTTGAGAATTATGTTTTTTTTCAGAATGTTCAGTTTTTTTGATAATCTTCCATGCTTTAGATTTTTTTTGTATTTTAAGAGTTTTTTTGAAACACTTTCCTATTTTAACTGTGTGTTTTGCAACAAATCAGCTCTGTGTTTTAGTTGTTTTCTGATATGTACAGATGCACATGTGTGGAAAGTAAATTGAAAAGGTTTATCTATATTATCTGATTTTTTAAACAAAACTGCATTATAGTTCTTTCCTTAAAATATAATGAAATATCTACTATATTGTTATTTACAAGTATAATAAATATTGGCTCTGTAAGTGCTGCCTGTGTTTCTTTAAAACATGGAATTGAATATCAAATTAAGGTTTTTGCTTGTGGATGAAGACTACCTAGAAAACGTGACATAAGAAACGTTGTATTATACGTTTTTCTAACGACATAAGTAACCTTGGCTAAATTAACTTTGTTTCAGTACCTTGCATCATAATTGAAGTTACTCATCTAACTAATCCGTTAATTTTTTAATTGAGGTTTTCATAGAAAACATACGCAATGTAAACGTTACATTGTACTTTTCTTTTAACGTTATAGTTACCCTGGTTATATCAACTTTGTTGAAATACGTTTAATTATAATTGAAATCACTACGGGAAGAAAACGTTGGTTCTTTAAATGAAAATTTACATAGAAAGCAGACTGAATACAAACGTATACTATACACGTTATATTGAGATTGTTTTTATACATTGAAATAGCTCTACAATTAGTGCCACAAATAACGTTCATTTATTGGTTGAAAAATTGGTAGAAAGCGCGGACACTTCGACTTCTTTTCAACGTTTATTAACAACTATTGGTAAACGTTTGGTTACGTTTTAAAACAACGTTTTAAAAATGTATGTGTGCTCATTGGGAAAATGCTTTCACTTGTTTCCACTGTCTGCTATTTTGTGATAATTCATTGTGTGATATTGACTGCAAACATTTAAAAACTAAAATTCAAACACATTAAAATTTTTGTGCATTTTGACACACTGGCAATGTGGGTATCAATTTACAATAATTTTATTAGAGAGTGCTTATCGAAAGTCCATTAAAGACTTTAATGAAAATGTTGGTAAAAGTAGATCATTTGGGCAACGTAAAGGATGGGTTTGAAATATAAGGCTACCTAAAACTTGGGTAAGAACAATGTTTTTCCAAAAAAAAAACAAAAAAACACTTTAAAATGCCTCCCAGTACACCACACCACGAGCCGCCACTGACGGACAGTATTGTTTTAATTTTGCATAACGGGACATTTTTGCGTCCCGAGTGATTTCTAGGGGACAACGGGACGATGGCTTAAAAACGGTACTGTCCCGTTGAAAACGGGACGTATGGTCACTTTACACATACACTATCATGAATGCACAATGCAATTAATACCTAACGAATTACGTCAAAAGTGCTGAAAGGTTCGGTTGCCATCGAGAAATCGTGATTAATTTAAAAACAAAATTCGTTTATATATGTATGTTAAATCAAAACCATGCTTATTAAATTCAGTATAAGATTATTTTGATTTAAAATAAGTAAAAGGTTTGTTTAATTTTATTTCAGTCAAGAAAGGGTAGTATTGTTTCAAGCTAAAAATATTAAAATTATTATTGTTTTCAATAAAGAAGCAAATTTATTTTGGTTATAGATCGAATGTTAGCATTTAAAATGAACTTGTTTTATGTTAAAAATAATTTTCTAATAATAAAACGAAACAATTCAACATGGCAAAATTTCTTGATTAAAGAAACGCATTTTTCTCAGTGTAGGATTCTTCGATTTACGCTCGGGCCACAAAGCTAATAGCTTCAAAAATTTGATTGACCAACTGTTAACATAATTTAATTATAGTGAGAAGCTGGTTGCACAAACCAACGACGGTGCAACAGTCATGTCTTCAGAAATAAATGGTTTGCCAGAAATAGTAAAAATAAAATGCACCTCAAGCATTTTTTGTACATTATTAGGGGCGCAGATTAAACTTGGTGCTTCAACAATGATCTGGCCATATTTCGGAAAGTAAACGTTTTTTTTGCAAGTATTTGTTTCAAAATCAGTCAGTCACCGAAGCGCACGCGCACGTCTTAGATTTACTTCATGCAAAACGAGTTCCTACGCCGAGAAAAAAAAACTGTTACATTAAACAAAAACAGTTTCAAACAACATCTTTTTACTCTCACCAGTAAATGATGGTTTCAATGCATTGAAGGAACATGTAAAATATGTCAAGATATATTTTTCAAATAGATATTACTTACAAGTGTTTGTACAAATGCATAAATTATAGCTTTCACCAAAACAATTGCATTTTTAATTGAATTGAATTGAATTTTGTGCAAGTTGTACACATATTTCGCTCAACCATAGCTGTACGTTTCACTTAATACTAAAAGCATGTTGAATTAATGCATTTAGACTGTAAAACCGAATTGCCGTTTTGTAAAACCAACTAAGTATAGTACATATCTATAAAACTAAGATGTTGATTGTTTCAACACTTTTTTTGTTTCCAATCAATATTCACACGACCCTAATTAGATATTTCACAGTAGTTGAATCGATTCTTATCCTTATTTAGGTAATCTGAAATGGATATTTGACTTAAACAAACTGTTGAAACAATAAATAGAATTTCTTGGATTAACGTTTATTTATAAAAATGAAAACATATGTTGCTTTTTAAATTAAAATTATACTTTGTATGCAGTATGAGTAAAAATATAAATTTATGTGTATTGCAACTATAATAACAGCGCCAGCACCATTTTAAACAATTTTTCTTATTGAACGTCTCTTAGATTCCTTTTGCAAGTTGAAGGTTATTTTATTCTTTCCTAAAAAAAGTAAAATATACCTTAGTAGTATAGTAGTATTAAAGAGTTCGCTTTTTTAAATAATAATATTTCACAACTCCCTATTCAATTGTAAAATAACGTATTTTTTCAATCAAAGAAAAACGATTAACTCGTTAATGATTAACTTTAATACTAAAGTACGTTTGCTTTTTTCAACAAAAAAGAATGAAATAATGCTAAAGATGCAAAACAACGTACAGGATGTTCCATAAGAAAAATAAGTTGAAACAGCGGTAGCGCTTTCGTTTGTTGCTGAAAATGATTTTATACTTTTGCACTGCCTAAGTAGAATATTTCAACCCATTTACGCTTTTCTGTCTATTGTCCCAAAAGTTCCCCCGCATTATTGAAGCACCCTGGGCCGTTACAATACATATTCTTTACAATAATTATTTAAACAAAACAAGGAATATGCTCCCATCTGCCATAACATGTGCAGAATGAGATTACTTATAATTTCTTATGCAGATGACACGGCTGTCATTTATAATTCAGACTTTCAAACTATAAAATATTGGTTTGATCAAAATTTACTAACTTTGAGTTTAAAGAAAACAGTATTGTTACCTTTTTTACCAAAAAAATCATACTCACTAAATTTCACCACAATAGATATACTTACATAACACAAACTGCAAGATTAATCAAAAAATATAACTGTAATATGAGTATAAACAGAGCCGAGACGGTGAAGTATCTGCGAATAACTCTTGATTCTAGTTTAAGATGTCCCAAGCATGTACACACATTAGTTAAAAAAATTGCGAGGTCTTTAAACAATTAGAGATTTATTACCTGTAAAAATTTTTAAACAAGTTTACAGTGTTTAGGTATAAGTTTGAGCTTTACTTCGCTGAAGTTTATTTTAATTTAAATTGTAAATAAAACAATTCTTAACTTCAACGGGTTTTCTATTTTAGCTTTATACGTATTTATTTCAACGTGTTTACACATCATTATCAAAGGCAAGATTAAACAGTCGGTGTTGTTATAGGAACAATAAATCTTCATAACTTGATCTTGGTTTTCTATATCTGCGTCCAGATGACTTGATTTCTCGTTCCAAAACGTCCAATAATGGTGAATTTAAGAGAACAATTTGGTTATTTACTAAAAGTATAGATTTTAAATGTTTGTGAATTTCAAATGCTTCTATAGTATATGCAACGTTTATCAACACAAAAGTGTGAAAAATTTATAGTGTTATTAGATGTCATTAAATTCTTGTGTTCTAATAAGTGTTTAGCGTAATTGAATTTATGTGGGTGTTTGTATTTGTAACAACGTACGTGTTTTTTATACCTAATATGAAAATTTCTAATTGTTTGTCCTGTATAAACCGAATTACAGTGCGAGCAGTTTAATTTGTAGATGCCTGATTTTAGTAAATTATGTAGAACTTATTTAAAAAATCTGGAGCTATTTACAACAATTGTAAAACACTTCTCGTCGAGAAACTTCCGCATATTAACGTTTGTAAACTTAAATCTAAAACTTCTAACATTATTTATTAGAAGAACTTATAATTTAGAGTACTATTTAGTACTAGTGCTGTATTGTTCTGTTCGATATCTAGTTTGAATTATCCATGTTTTGTTTACATTTTCTACAATAAGTTAAGTAGCAACAAGACTACGGCAAACGTTATGGGGGCAAATTTGACTTAAACCGTTGATTGAGGTATCTAGGTATAATACGCTTAAAGATGGTAACGGACAGTGGTCGTAGTTAGTGTAAAAATGAACGAATAAGTGAAGAACTTAATAAAAGATTGGGCACTGAGAAAAAAGAGTTAAATTAAACAGTTTCCGCACATTGAAATTTTGTGCATTGAGTAAATGGAATTTTATTTTAAGCAAAATTGCTACTCTGAAAGATTAGAGACAGTTCATGCAAATTAAAAAACCGTCGAATTTCTTTTTGTTCCAATGAAAGGTATTTTAATATTACAAATTGAGATAATAAGTATTTAGTTTTAATTTGAAGTATTATTACATTAAAGTAAAAAAGTGCGAATGTAAATGCAAAACATGTTATTTTTTTAAGATAAATAATTTTCAGGATTGCTTGAACGTGTTGGAATTTTTATATAAAATTCGGTGGGTTTAGATATATAAACAGTTAATGTATTTCCGGACAAAAACTTTTTATGCCTCGGTTGAAAACGCTGGCAACGTTTCGCAAATTATCAATTCAATTTGATTTGAGCATTTTATTTTCGTTAAACTAACTAATTTTTATTTTATGTTATTACATACAATTTTAAGCTTACTCTAGCATTCCAAGATATCTTAGCATATTGCAATATTCACACGACCCTAATTAGATATTTCACAGTAGTTGAATCAATTCTTATACTTATTTACGCAATCTGAAATGGATATTTGACTTAAACAAATTAAACTGTTGAAACAATAAATAGAATTTCTTGGATTAACGTTTATTTATAAAAATGAAAACATATGTTGCTTTATAAATTAAAATTATAGGTACAGGCTGTCTTAATAATTTTGACCACTATTCCTATTTTTCTTAATATAATAAATAGAGAAAATATTCTACTTTGTATGCAGTATGAGTTCAAATATAAATTTATGTGTATTGCAACTATAATAACAGCGCCAGCGCCATTTTAAACTATTTTTATTATTGATTATTTATTAGATTTTTTTTGCAAGTTTAATATTATTTTATTCTTTCCTAAAAAAAGTAAAATATACCTTACTAGTATGGTTAACCATTAAAGAGCTCGACTTTTTAAATAATAATATTTCACAACTCCCTATTCAATTGTAAAATAATGTATTTTTTTAATCAACGAAAAACGATTAACTCGTTAATGGACAACTTTAGTTCTAAAGTAAGTTTGATTTTCCCAAAAAAAAAAATAATCTTAAAGATGCAGAACAATGTACAGGATGTTCCATAAGAAAAAGAAGTTAAAACAGCGGTGGCGTTTTCGTTTGTTATTGAATATGATTTTATACTTTTGCACTGTCTTAGTACAATATATTTTAACCCATTTACGCTTTTCTCTGCCTATTGTTCCAAAAGTTCCCCCACGTTATTGAAACACCCTGCGCCGTTACAATACATATTCTTTACAATAATTATTTAAACAAAACAAGGAATATTCTCTTATATATTATTATTTTCTGCTACTTCATAACTATTATAATGGTTAACAAAAGGCACTCTCTGATATTCTGTTAAAATGAAGAACACATTACTACTTTTACATAGTACATTTGAAAGTAGTTCCACATCTGTACAAGCCATTTTACGTATAAGTGGTGCTACACTGCACGCTGTATAAATCTGAAAAATATAATATTCGATTTAATCGGGCATTCAACTTTCATTTTTATAAACATACTAGCCCTTCATTTTTTAACAATTACGTTAACAAAATATGTTAAATGTCATGGAGCAAGGCAAAGTCGTAGCGGCCATTATGGTGGCACTAGATACGATCACTTAGCATTTACATGTACTTATTATTATTATTGATATACAAATAGTATTCTTACACCACTGTACAGTATCTACTAATTGTCAATATGTATAACAGTAATGGGTAAGAATTACAAGTATAACAAAATACTACTTCCCTTAAATTGTACAATGCACTTCACACTATCAGAACGTTTTAAACAGCTAACACTGGATGATACTGAGCAACTGCTGAAAAAGCAAGTGCTAAAAATGACTATTTTGCAACAACAATATTTACAAGTTACTTTAACATTCTTAGTTTTTGAATGAAGTATTTGTTAATATTCGAATAGATTATCTGACCGCCTTATCTTGCCAAACCTATTACAACCTCGAGAAGTGAGCGCTTACAGTAGGGCTGATTTCTTGGAATGCTAGAGTAAGCTTGAAAATGTATGTAATAACATAAAATAAAAATATGTTAGTTTAATAAAAATAAAATGCTCAAATCAAATTGAATTGATAATTTGCGAAACGTTGCTAGTGTTTTCAACCGAGGCATAAAAATTTTTTGTCTGGATATACCTTAACTGTTTATATGAACCCACCGAATTTTATATAAGCACGTTAAAGAAATCCTGAAAATTATTTAGCTTAAATAATTAACATGGTTTTGCATTTACATTCCCACTTTTTTACTTTAATGTGATAATACTTCAATCAAAACTAAATACTTATTATCTCAATTTCAATATTAAAATATCTTTCATTGGAACAAAATAAAGTCTACGGTTTTTTTAATTTGCATGAACTTTCTCTAATCTTTCAGAGTAAGCAATTTTTTATTGCTTAAAATAAAATTTCATTGACTCAATGCACAACATTTCAATGTGCAGAAACTGTTTAATTCAACAAACTCTTTTGTTATCAGTGTAGAGCTGTAGCTACTAGCTGGAACTTTTCTTTGCCTGTTGCCTTTACACTAAAAGAACACAGAGAACTTTTATTACAAGTGTTTGAGTATATATTTAACTCTGATAATTTTAAAAATGACGCGATGCAATTAATTTAAAAAATCACTTGGAAAATTTTGAATTTCTTCTATTACTATTTATTTATAATTTTGTCCTTGACTGGTACAATGTATTAGGTTCTTCAAACAAAATAATTAGACACCACAGCGTATTGTCAAACTAAAATTTTACAATTACTTAATAATTAAAAAAAAACAGAGGTGAATATGAAAAATTTAATAAAATAATCAGTGACACTATTGATGCTGTTGGAGCACCCCTTCCCAAGCCCACTGATTCTGTAAAACTTCTTCTTTATCTTTCACCTCTTATACCCGAAGGTGTCGAGGTCTTTCGCTCCGGGTAGGCTCCTCGCTTGTGTAATAGGAGGTAGTGGGGCCTTTTGGCCTTTAGCTACGCTCCTGAAGCTTATGCCACCCTTCATGCACATTCATTCAATGTCATTCACACACACGTGTTTAATTGTATGTTACCAAATTAAATTTTAAACGAATTTATTTCAACATGGTACACTGCATTATGTTCCAATTTAAATTCGTTTTGAAGATCTTGAACAAAATTAATTTTACAATTTGTTTGATACTGAAAATTTTAATTCTTATAATAATGAATTTCCGGAGCAATATTTTCAAAGTGTTTTTATCGTATATGGCAAATATTTTGACAAAATGACTTTAAGACATGAAATGCAATATTTATACAGCGACCCATCAATAATTAGAAATGCAAAGAAATTTACAGAAATACAGCTTACATTGCTTGCCTCAAGTATATAAACTGCTGCAACTGATTGTAAGCATACCAACAACAGCGTCTGTGGAAAGAAGCTCTTCTACTTTAAAGCGAATAGAAACTTACTGCTGCAAATCAATGGTCGAAGACCGATTTTCTGCATTAAGTGTAATGGCCGTTGAAAAAATCTAGTTTAAACTTGAACAAAATAGCGAGTGGTATGATAATATAATCGACCACTTTTCAGCTATAAAAGAAATGCGAATCGATCTTGTAGATAGAAAATATTTTTTTTCCTGTATACAAGGTCAATTCGTCGAACATTATATTATGTTTGAAATATTTATTTATACATATTTTGTTGTTAATACTTGATAAAAATAAGTAGTTAAGTTTTTAGAATAGAGATTTTTACTTTTTAATCAGTGTTAAATAATTTTTGCCATCGCCTAGCCAAATTTTGAAGCCACGGAACGCCACTGATAGAAGTGTAGTAAAGTTAAAAAAAATCGTGTTTGAACAAGTCTCCAACTTGTTTTTGGAATACAAATGTTTGTTCTGTGTAAAACATCAATAATAGTTCATTCCTTTTTATTATTTTAATTACCTAATTCTTTTTTTTTATGAAACAAAAAAAATGTATCGTATTCTGAATAAATTGATTCACTTATGAAATATTTCTATTAATTTGGATTCGGATACGATCTTTGTAAAAAAACTGAATATTTCTGTTCATATATGTTTCATATGGATTCAAATACAATATTTATAAATACCACAAGAAAAATATCTTGAAAATTGTAGTCAATACGAAATATAGGCAAAGACAAAAATATTCGAATACAACCACTTTTTGAGAAAAAAGTAGCTTGAATAGTATTCAAACTACTTTGTATTCGAATACTATACCCACCCAGCTCTGGTTAGCACTCACTAAAGCATTGCATAAATCGAAATTAAATTCATCTTTTTCGTTTAATTTAGAAATTCAGCAATAATGTAATGTAGGATCAGTTCTGGATCAACTTTTATCCATAAAGAAGGCAAGCTGCTGTCTTTTGGCATTTTTTAAAAACAGAAACACACCAGTGGCGTTCTGTGGGCTCAAAATTTAGGTAGGCAATATCAAAAATTATTTAATATTAAGATTAAGAAGTAGAAAAATTACGGCAACTTCAATTTACTAAAACCTGTTGTTAAATGAATTAATCTAACCATAAAATCCCTATTAAATTTCACTTTGTCATTATACACTTTAATTTGATAACGTAAACCTTCGTCTAAAGCCAAATTAATGCGTTATTTTCCAAATAATTTAAATGTAACAGTTGCAGATAGGTAAGTGTTTTTTGGTCGACGCATGACTTTTAATTGCAGCTGAAAGGTTTTTTAAATCAGAGTATTCTGTTTCAGACCATACTTTTGAGGAGTTAAATGTAGATGAAAATAGTGAGCAATTCTAGCAAAATAACTTATGTTTAATGTCGCTAGCCAGTTCATTCTTTTATACCATTCAGTATTAAACGATCTAGATTTCTTCCTACCGTCTGCCTGTAACAGCCCTAGTAATTTAGACATTTGGTTTAAATATTCCAATATTTAATAAAGCATTAGAGATTTAAATAAATCCTAAAACATTTATTGTAAATTTTCAAATATTTAGTAAACCTTTATGTATTTAGATACATCTGTACATATTTGTTTTAAATCTTTCAATATTTAATAAATATTCGCAGATTTAAATAAATTTTTACGGATATAAATAAATCCGTACAGATTTAAATAAATGTTTCAACATTTAATTTTAAGCTGTCACATTTAATATTAACCTGTCATATTTATTTGACCTTGGTGACCCCAGCCGACTTAGGACACCAAGGCCGCTTATACCGGTAGTAAGGGGCAAGGCAGGGTTATGGTGGGAGCGTGCGACACTTAAACAAAACAGACTGAAAATTACATTCTCGAGGGAATGTTGAGGAAACTTTCATGATATGAATAATAAATTATGCAATGTATATGTTGGTAAATATGTTGTCACTGATGATTGAACTAACATTAATTGTACAAATTTTTGAAATACGGAAAATGTGTTCATAATTGTTGAACGTTACCACCAGTGTAAACGGTCTTGGTCTTCTATGTAGGCTGGGTCTACCAAGGTCAAACAAATATGACAAGTTAACATTAAATGTAACAGCTTAAAATTAAATGTTGAAATATTTATTTAAATCTGTAAGGATTTATGTATATCGGTAAAGATTTATTTAAATCTGCGAATATTTATTAAATATTGAAAGATTTAAAACAACTATGTGCAGATTTATCTAAATACATAAAGATTTACTAAATATTTGAAAATTTAAAGTAAATGTTTTAAAATTTATTTAAATCTCTAATGCTTTATTAAACGTTAAAATATTTAAACCAAATGAATAAGAATTTATTTAAATCTAGAATGATTTATTAAAATAAAAAGCATTTAGCTAAATGTGTGTATATATAATAAACATTGGGACAAATTGCCTTAAATACCGTAAAATGCACAGCAAATTTTCACTTTAGACTTGGCGCCCCATAGGTGTAGGCCAAAATGTTAGCATTAAATGTGTAGACAATAATTAATTATATCGTTGTTTGCGAATTATGTTGACGCAATCAGAGATATCGAATTAAAACAAGATAAATTGTTATCTATGATGCTAACGAGTGATTTATATACTTAATATTAAACGTTTACACTACAAGGTATAGCAGAATTTAGTGCAAATTTTCTCAATATTTGCTAAATATTGGCTTGATTTGTATTGTAATAAAATAAACAATTTTTGTGGCTGTAATGAATTAATCTATTTGTACGATATTTTTAAAAACGATATAAGTTTGAACTTGAACAGAACAAGTACCGACATCAATAGCGAGGGCATTTTTACAAATTACAACATAAATTTAGAGTTTTTATTGTGCTTTGTGTGCTCTTTCAGACTTGCTGTCGCTCAAGCATTATGTTTACAAAGGAGGTTTCTTGGAAATACTTTTCATCCGCACAGATGTTTCTCATCTTTCTTCGTAATCCGTGTTTAGAACTTTGGAATAGCTCGCAATTTTGGTTTAGAATTAAAGAGAATTTGCAGTTATCTTTTAAACTACTTGTATATTGAAGTTTTTAGAGCAACATTTTGGTGAAACAGTTTACTATAAGTTTAAGTTACGTGTTATGATTTACATTTCTTAATAAAATAAAAAGATATTTGGTCGTTAATTAATTTTAGATAGATCGTAAGTTTTAACGAATTTGAAACTATATACAGAGTTCTGCAAAACTATGTACCTAGCAGTGTGGTTTTCGTTTTTTATCTGTTGAATATTTGAATAACATTTTTAATTAAATGAATTAAGAATATCCAAGTTTTATTTTATCTGTCATGGCGGTATGATTTTTTGCTAGACAATATGGCGGCTGTTAAAAATTTCACATTCAAGTTGTATTTACTAGATTTCCTTACTTTCAAAAATATTTCACTTTGTTCAAAGTAGTTGGAACTACTAAAAATGACTTTGCAGTGATTAAGACCTAAAGATAGTAATGTTTACTATGAACACCCTACACTTTTAGGTAATTTCTACTTACTACGGAACTTTAAAGTTCCCGCTACTTTAATTAGGTAACTACGACCGCTACAGGTAGCAACGCCGAGTTCAACGCCATTGTTGTTGCTTTAAGATGAGTCTGTTTAAAATTGTTAGTACGAAAGAAAGAACCGAGGTGTATTTTACGGCAGTGCCACACAAGTAAGAACAGAATGGATATTATTTTCTATAAATTCCCTGAAATAATACCTTCCTGTAGCTATACTCCGTATAGCGTGGAAAAACATTTTCACTACTATTTTCAATAACTTGACCGTAATTTTCCAAGGTTGTAGATGTCTAGTTTTTACATTAAATAAACGTTCTTTCACTTTTGGGTCAGAAATTTAATTTAACTGCCGTTTCTCTTTTTGATAAAATATGGACGGTGTCCGATACATTTGTTTTACAATTTTATTATTTCTGTTTTCATCCCATTTTAAACTTTTAAAATTAGTACTGCGTACGTATCTAACCACAACAACGCACCGTTTATACGAGCGGTACCTCAATTAGTCTTTTTTACATAGCGGTATTTTCAAAACAGTTTTACGTTTTATTAGAGTAAGTAAATATCACTTTGAGGTAATTTTTCAAGGTATTTTTCACTTTAAGGTTTCTTTGTTTGTTGTTTAATTCCTGAATATGACATTGAAGAAATGTTTTGAAGTAATCCTAAAAGTTTCGCACATAGTAACCGTAAATAATACTTTGTACAACCAGCGACTTTGAAGTAGTTTTCGGACGTAATGGTGACTGCAAATATTACTTAAAAATTCTTACGACTATGTAGTATTATTTCGTAGTTTTAACAACGTTGTCGGACCTTTTAATGTTACTTCAAAGTTATAAAACTATAAAGTAAAATTAAGTGAGATTACGTATTTGCTACCGTTATTAAAGTAACACCTACCTCAAAGTTATAGGTTTAGTCAATATTACGTAGCCGTACCTTCGAAAAGTTCCTGTACACCTAACCAGCAAATATGCAAGTACCGGCGACTTAGATTGTTAGCTGGGGACGGTTTAGGTACTAAAGAAATAAAATAGTTTACTTGATTCAACTTAAAACATTTATTAGCTTAAAAACATTTAAAATTTAGCAGTATGCACTAAATCTACGAATAACTTTCGTGGATTAACAAACTGTACTAAATCTATGGCTGTCGTAGATTTAGTACAAATTGTTATATCTCCGACTTTCGTAGAGCTAACGACGGCCTATTTTTTCTACAACTCAACAGCAACAACATCTTTTTGTATTACTTCTACGTTAGTTCTAATCGATTACTTATGAAAAAGGCATTCCATTTTTAGATATTCGATTAAAAAAGTTCTACACCTTATAACAAAAAAGGTTTCCATGTGTATGAGCCTGGAAAAGGGCATCTGAACTCTTGAACTGTTTTCTTTTCCAGGGGCTGTAAGAAAGCGTATGCGGACACATGTATATCATATCAAGCTTTTTTCATATAGTGTTAATGTATAGAAGTTCTACAGACTTTTTAAACTCACACTGTATACAGTCTTGGTTTTATTTCTTGATGTATTATTCTATTTACATCTACCCGACTAAAAAAGCAGCACAAAATGAAATGAAGGGATGTCAAGTAGGGTGACCGTGCTGGCAACTGAATAGGTTGCCGTCTTCTAATCTATCTGTTTGAAAGTATTACATGTAAATTTTTGGGATCGTATTTGGATATGAATATTATGTAACTCCTACCATCTACCATGATCTCATTAAATGTGCCGAGCCATTAATATGACGTTATTTTTAAATAGTAAGATTATACCTCAAGCGCCGAGTAAAGCTAAAGAGAAGCAAACCTTTCTGTTGCAGCGCATATAGCAAAGGAGTTCTCGCAGCCGACATACCTCAAGCGTTAATTAAGAAAGGGGGCAAAATCCTTGCTGTTGCAGTTGAGATACCTCAAACGCATAAATAAAGAGAATTACTGCATCCGACATATCTTAAGCGCTGAGTAAAGTCGAAGAGAAACAAACCTTGCTGTTGCAGCTGAGATATCTCATGCGCATACAACAAAGAGAATACCGGCAGCAGAGATACGTCAAGCGCTGAGTAAAGATAAGAAAAAACAAACCTTGCTGTTGCAGCTGCGATACGTCAAGCGCATATAACAAAGGAATATCCGCTGCCAAGATGCTTCAAGCGCTGAGTAACGATAAGGGAAAGCAAACCTTGCTGTTGCAGCTAAACGCTGAGTAAAGATACTGAAAAGCAATCCTTGCTATTTCAGTTAAAATAAGGGAATTCCTGAATCCGACGTACCTCAGACGCTGAGTAAAGCAAAGGGGAAGCAAACCTTGCTGTTGCAGCTTAAATTTTTCATGCGTAACTAATATACCCGTAGCACAGATACCTCAAGCGCTGAGTAAAGATAAGGGAAAACAAACCTTGCTGTTGGAGTTGAGATACCTTAAACTCACACAGCAAGAATATCCGCAACCGAAATACTTCAAGCGCTAAGTAAAGATAAGGGGAAGCAAACCTTGCTGTAGCAGTTGAGGTACCCCAAGTGCATACAACAAGGGAACATCCGCAACCGAGATACCTTAAGCGCTGAGTAAAGACAAGAGAAAGCAAACTTTGCTGTTGCAGCTGAGAAGTTAACCGCATTTTACAAAAGAATTCCTGCAGCTGCGATAGCTCAAGCGCCTAATAAAGATAATGGCAAGCAAACCTTGCTGTTGCAGTTGAAATACCTCAAACGCACACGGCAAGGTAATACCCGCAGGTGAGATATCTCAAGCGCTGAATAAAGATAAGGAGAAGCAAACTTTGCTGTTGCAGCACACAGCAAGCGCACACAGCAGGGGAATACGTAGCCGAGATACCTCAGGCACACAAGCGCATACAACGAAGGATTTCTCACAGCCGAGATACCCTAAGCGCTGAGTAAAGACAAGAGGTAGAAAACCTTACTGTTGCAGCTGAAACACCTCAAGCGCATACAACAAGGGGATAAACAGCCGAGATACCTGTTACGATATCTACCTGTATTGATATCCTAATTGCCTTCCTTTACATATTTCATATTTTATATTTTAATTAATAATTAATATTTTATATTACATTTTATCTATTGTGTAATTATTTCTGTCAATATTATTCATTATTAATCTCAATACTGTTTATTGTAATTTCATCATTCAACTTATTTGTCACTTTGTCTTTTGTCACATGTTAACTTAAATTCTTAGAATATTCATTTTGATATTATTGTAATCATTAGATTAATATACTTTAATCATGTTTATTCTAAAGTTCATCCTGTTACAATAGTATAAATGCTTTGCACTCATTCTTACCAGTTAGTCTTGCCACCATCATAAACATAAAAGTAGTCTTGCTACTACTGTAATTGCTATTACATATTTTAAATAAAATTACTTTAAAACTCATTACAAGTTTTATTTAATTAAATTATAACAACCAAGTTATAATATACCTCAAGTGTTCAGTAAAGATCAAGGGAAAGAAGCCCTACCATTGCGGCTGAGATACCTCAACCGTGTACGACAAGGGAATACCCGCAGCCAAAATACATCAAACGGGTAGTAAATATAGACGGTGAAAATCTTGCTGCTGTAGCTGAAATACTTCAAGCGCTGATATAGAATAAAAGGAAGTAAATCTTGCCGCTGCAACTGAGATAACTTAACACAAGTACTGAGTAAAGGTAAGACATAGAAATCTTGCTGCTGCAGCTAAGATACCTTAAGCGCCGAGCAAAGATAAGAGGGATGAAATCTCACTGCTGCAGCTGAGATACTCAAGCGAATAAATATGACAAGGGAATACCAAGCAGAGTCACCTCAAGCGCTGAGCAAAGGTAAGGGGAAAGACGTAGTGCTGCCGCAGCTAAGATACTTCAAGCGCATACAACAAGGGAATATCCTCAGTGGGAATATCCAAGCGCTTAAGTAAGGGAAAAGAAACTCTGCTGCAGCAGCTGCGATAGTAGAGAGTGCTTACAGCCGAGATACCTCAAGCGCTTAGTAAAGGTAGGGGAAAAGAAATCTTTCGAGATACCTCAAGCTCTGAGCAAGGATAAGGAGTAGTAAATCTTGCTGCTGTAGCTGAAATACTTCAAGCGCTGATATAGAATAAAAGGAAGTAAATCTTGCCGCTGCAACTGAGATAACTTAACTCAAGTACTGAGTAAAGGTAAGACATAGAAATCTTGCTGCTGCAGCTAAGATACCTTAAGCGCCGAACAAAGATAAGAGGGATGAAATCTCACTGCTGCAGCTGAGATACTCAAGCGAATAAATATGACAAGGGAATACCAAGCAGAGTCACCTCAAGCGCTGAGCAAAGGTAAGGGGAAAGACGTAGTGCTGCCGCAGCTAAGATACTTCAAGCGCATACAACAAGGGAATATCCTCAGTGGGAATACCCAAGCGCTTAAGTAAGGGAAAAGAAACTCTGCTGCAGCAGCTGCGATATTAAAGCGCATATGACAAGAGAGTACTTACAGCCGAGATACCTCAAGCGCTTAGTAAAGGTAAGGGAAAAGAAATCTTTCGAGATACCTCAAGCGCTCAGCAAGGATAAGGAGTAGTAAATCTTGCTGCTGCAGCTGAGGTACTTAAGCGCATGCGACAAGGGAATACCACAGTATCTCTTGCGTCACCGGAATAAATCTTGTTCATTCCTCTATGTATATTCCTAAATTTTAGTGTTACCTCCCAGAATTTTATTCCGCGTTTTAGAGCACGTAAATATGGCTAAAACCCAAAAATGTGATTACATACAATAAATTAGAGAGATTTAAAAACGAACTGAAGTTTGGAATAGGTAAACGATGTTGCTGATGGAATCTTTAAATTTGCTGCTAAAAAGAGCAATAAAAAAGATTCATAAGAAAAGCTTAAGAGCGGCCGTAGTTTGGTGGTAAGAGCGCGGACTACCAATGCAGCGGATCCGGGTTCGAACCCCGGCTTGGTCGTTCTCTCTCGCAAGGCAACGGGAAACCAGCGAGGTAGATTTTTTCCCAGGAAAACCTCTCTGGAGAAGAAGTGCATGCATTTGTAGACTAAATTTGTAAAATACAAAGAAAGAAGTTAATTGTGCGTTATGTTTACTAAAAGTTTTTGAAAAAAATCTTCATAGACTTCGACGATGTTGCTACTAACCATAGATATCATCGACTGCTACGACAAATGTTGTCGGATCCGGAACAATAATTGCACATTTTCCACTGGCAAGCAGGGTTGGCAAAAAACATGTACCTATTAAAATAAACAAAAAAAAACAGTATTATTTAGTTTTAAACTGTTTTTTTGTTTAAAACGGTGATTTTTGTTTGAATAAAAAAATCGTGTTTTAAACGGGTTTTCAACAATAAAAAACAGTCTGAAATTACAGCCCTTGCTCACGTGAACTGCAGCCGGGAGCGGTGATAAATTGGTATGAAGGGAAAACGAGCGCCGACAGTATAGTACATTACATACGTTAGGGGATTTACCCATATAACAGTGATTTTGTATAGTTAGCTTGTATAATAGTATAGTCTGCATATAAATTGCAAATGGGGGAATTACCAGTGAAAACTGAGAAAGCTGCACTAAATAATTTATTTCAGTTGTGGTGTTCACGGGTGTATCGGGAGCTTTTCGAAACATTTAACATTTTACATAATTATTGTTAGTAATGACCGGCAAGAGGCCAGACTGTGTTTGACACATTTTTTAAAAATTATTGTTTATACGTAAATAAATGCATTCGTGTAAAAAATGTGATAAGGAAATGACTAGTCTAGTTGCATAAAAAAATATAGTGCCAACAAAAGTCAGCAAGAGTAGTATATGCGGTAAACTTTTTGTTTTTTCCAACATTTACCATTCTTGAATCCATTAAAAAACATTTGTTTAATTTCAAACAAATTCTTCTGTGTGACTGCATACGTACCTACACTTATTTAGAAATCTAATTTTATACGCCAAAAATTGAATTTCAGATTTCGGAAATGGACTTTTTGACGTCAAAAATTAATTTTTGACAAAAATGATTTTTTGGCGTGAATAAATAAATTTTTGACGTCAAAAATTATTGATTGTCGTCACAGAATTGGTTTCATGTATAAATAATTACCTACATACTGTTTTATTAAATTCTTACATTAAATAAAACAATTAATTTTTTGCATAACAAAATCGAATTTTGACGTAACAAGTAAACTTTGTACGCGTAAAAATTATTTACTAACGGCAAAATGTATTTTTTGGCGTCAGAAAAATTTATTGTACCTCTAAAATATTTTCTGACGTCAAGAAATGATTTTTAGATGCCAATAAATAATTTGTTGACATCTGATAACCATTTAAATAAAAATATCTAGTGTTTTATACCAGAAATGCGTTTATTGACGTCAAAAATCCATTTTATGCCGCCAATTTCTTTACGTCTGAAAATCATTCAGGCAATTCAAATTTAATAATGAAGAACGAAAAAATTATATGTTATATTTATATATTTGACGTCAAAAATGAATTTTTGACAGCAATGATTTTTTGGGGTCAATAAATACATTTTAGACGTCAAAAATTATTTATTGTCGTGAAATAACTCGTTTCATTTATAAATAATTACATATGGTTTTATTAAATTCCTACATTAAATAAAACAATTAATTTTTTTCATAACAAAATTACATTTTGACGTAACAAGTAAACTGTACACTCGTAAAAATTATTTACTAACGGCAAAATGTATTTTTCGGCTTCAGAAAAATTTATTGTACCTCTAAAATAGTTTTTGACGCCAAGAAATAATTTTTAGATGTCAATAAATAATTTGTTGACATCTGATAACCATTTGAATAAAAATATCTAGTGATTTATACCAGAAATGCGTTTATTGACGTCAAAAATCCATTTTATGCCGCCAATTTCTTTCCGTCTGAAAATCATTCAGGCAATTCAAATTTAATAATAAAGAACGAAAAAATTATATGTTATATTTATATATTTGACGTCAAAAATGAATTTTTGACAGCAATGATTTTTTGGGGTCAATAAATACATTTTAGACGTCAAAAATTATTTATTGTCGTAAAATAACTCGTTTCATTTATAAATAATTACATATGGTTTTATTAAATTCCTACATTAAATAAAACAATTAATTTTTTACATAACAAAATTACATTTTGACGTAACAAGTAAACTGTACACTCGTAAAAATTATTTACTAACGGCAAAATGTATTTTTCGGCTTCAGAAAAATTTATTGTACCTCTAAAATAGTTTTTGACGCCAAGAAATGATTTTTAGATGTCAATAAATAATTTGTTGACATCTGATAACCATTTGAATAAAAATATCTAGTGATTTATACCGGAAATGCGTTTATTGACGTCAAAAATCCGTTTTATGCCGCCAATTTGTTTGCGTCTGAAAATCATTCAGGCAATTCAAATTTAATAATAAAGAACGAAAAAATTATATGTTATATTTATATATTTGACGTCAAAAATGAATTTTTGAGAGTAATGATTTTTTGGCGTCAAACAATAAATTTAAGACTTAAAAAATTATTTATTGTCGTCAAAGAACTCGTTTCATTTATAAATAATTACATATGGTTTTATTAAATTCCTACATTAAATGAAACAATTAATTTTTTCATAACAAAATTACATTTTGACGTAACAAGTAAACTGTACACTCGTAAAAATTATTTACTAACGGCAAAATGTATTTTTCGGCTTCAGAAAAATTTATTGTACCTCTAAAATAGTTTTTGACGCCAAGAAATAATTTTTAGATGTCAATAAATAATTTGTTGACATCTGATAACCATTTGAATAAAAATATCTAGTGATTTATACCAGAAATGCGTTTATTGACGTCAAAAATCCATTTTATGCCGCCAATTTGTTTGCGTCTGAAAATCATTCAGGCAATTCAAATTTAATAATAAAGAGCGAAAAAATTATATGTTATATTTATATATTTGACGTCAAAAATGAATTTTTGAGAGCAATGATTTTTTGGCGTCAAACAATAAATTTAAGACTTAAAAAATTATTTATTGTCGTCAAAGAACTCGTTTCATTTATAAATAATTACATATGGTTTTATTAAATTCCTACATTAAATAAAACAATTAATTTTTTTCATAACAAAATTACATTTTGACGTAACAAGTAAACTGTACACTCGTAAAAATTATTTACTAACGGCAAAATGTATTTTTCGGCTTCAGAAAAATTTATTGTACCTCTAAAATAGTTTTTGACGCCAAGAAATAATTTTTAGATGTCAATAAATAATTTGTTGACATCTGATAACCATTTGAATAAAAATATCTAGTGATTTATACCAGAAATGCGTTTATTGACGTCAAAAATCCATTTTATGCCGCCAATTTCTTTACGTCTGAAAATCATTCAGGCAATTCAAATTTAATAATAAAGAACGAACAAATTATATGTTATATTTATATATTTGACGTCAAAAATGAATTTTTGACAGCAATGATTTTTTGGGGTCAATAAATACATTTTAGACGTCAAAAATTATTTATTGTCGTCAAATAACTCGTTTCATTTATAAATAATTACATATGGTTTTATTAAATTCCTACATTAAATAAAACAATTAATTTTTTCATAACAAAATTACATTTTGACGTAACAAGTAAACTGTACACTCGTAAAAATTATTTACTAACGGCAAAATGTATTTTTCGGCTTCAGAAAAATTTATTGTACCTCTAAAATAGTTTTTGACGCCAAGAAATGATTTTTAGATGTCAATAAATAATTTGTTGACATCTGATAACCATTTGAATAAAAATATCTAGTGATTTATACCAGAAATGCGTTTATTGACGTCAAAAATCCATTTTATGCCGCCAATTTGTTTGCGTCTGAAAATCATTCAGGCAATTCAAATTTAATAATAAAGAGCGAAAAAATTATATGTTATATTTATATATTTGACGTCAAAAATGAATTTTTGAGAGCAATGATTTTTTGGCGTCAAACAATAAATTTAAGACTTAAAAAATTATTTATTGTCGTCAAAGAACTCGTTTCATTTATAAATAATTACATATGGTTTTATTAAATTCCTACATTAAATAAAACAATTAATTTTTTTCATAACAAAATTACATTTTGACGTAACAAGTAAACTGTACACTCGTAAAAATTATTTACTAACGGCAAAATGTATTTTTCGGCTTCAGAAAAATTTATTGTACCTCTAAAATAGTTTTTGACGCCAAGAAATAATTTTTAGATGTCAATAAATAATTTGTTGACATCTGATAACCATTTGAATAAAAATATCTAGTGATTTATACCAGAAATGCGTTTATTGACGTCAAAAATCCATTTTATGCCGCCAATTTCTTTACGTCTGAAAATCATTCAGGCAATTCAAATTTAATAATAAAGAACGAACAAATTATATGTTATATTTATATATTTGACGTCAAAAATGAATTTTTGACAGCAATGATTTTTTGGGGTCAATAAATACATTTTAGACGTCAAAAATTATTTATTGTCGTCAAAGAACTCGTTTCATTTATAAATAATTACATATGGTTTTATTAAATTCCTACATTAAATGAAACAATTAATTTTTTCATAACAAAATTACATTTTGACGTAACAAGTAAACTGTACACTCGTAAAAATTATTTACTAACGGCAAAATGTATTTTTCGGCTTCAGAAAAATTTATTGTACCTCTAAAATAGTTTTTGACGCCAAGAAATAATTTTTAGATGTCAATAAATAATTTGTTGACATCTGATAACCATTTGAATAAAAATATCTAGTGATTTATACCAGAAATGCGTTTATTGACGTCAAAAATCCATTTTATGCCGCCAATTTGTTTGCGTCTGAAAATCATTCAGGCAATTCAAATTTAATAATAAAGAGCGAAAAAATTATATGTTATATTTATATATTTGACGTCAAAAATGAATTTTTGAGAGCAATGATTTTTTGGCGTCAAACAATAAATTTAAGACTTAAAAAATTATTTATTGTCGTCAAAGAACTCGTTTCATTTATAAATAATTACATATGGTTTTATTAAATTCCTACATTAAATAAAACAATTAATTTTTTTCATAACAAAATTACATTTTGACGTAACAAGTAAACTGTACACTCGTAAAAATTATTTACTAACGGCAAAATGTATTTTTCGGCTTCAGAAAAATTTATTGTACCTCTAAAATAGTTTTTGACGCCAAGAAATAATTTTTAGATGTCAATAAATAATTTGTTGACATCTGATAACCATTTGAATAAAAATATCTAGTGATTTATACCAGAAATGCGTTTATTGACGTCAAAAATCCATTTTATGCCGCCAATTTCTTTACGTCTGAAAATCATTCAGGCAATTCAAATTTAATAATAAAGAACGAACAAATTATATGTTATATTTATATATTTGACGTCAAAAATGAATTTTTGACAGCAATGATTTTTTGGGGTCAATAAATACATTTTAGACGTCAAAAATTATTTATTGTCGTCAAATAACTCGTTTCATTTATAAATAATTACATATGGTTTTATTAAATTCCTACATTAAATAAAACAATTAATTTTTTCATAACAAAATTACATTTTGACGTAACAAGTAAACTGTACACTCGTAAAAATTATTTACTAACGGCAAAATGTATTTTTCGGCTTCAGAAAAATTTATTGTACCTCTAAAATAGTTTTTGACGCCAAGAAATGATTTTTAGATGTCAATAAATAATTTGTTGACATCTGATAACCATTTGAATAAAAATATCTAGTGATTTATACCAGAAATGCGTTTATTGACGTCAAAAATCCATTTTATGCCGCCAATTTGTTTGCGTCTGAAAATCATTCAGGCAATTCAAATTTAATAATAAAGAGCGAAAAAATTATATGTTATATTTATATATTTGACGTCAAAAATGAATTTTTGAGAGCAATGCTTTTTTGGCGTCAAACAATAAATTTAAGACTTAAAAAATTATTTATTGTCGTCAAAGAACTCGTTTCATTTATAAATAATTACATATGGTTTTATTAAATTCCTACATTAAATAAAACAATTAATTTTTTTCATAACAAAATTACATTTTGACGTAACAAGTAAACTGTACACTCGTAAAAATTATTTACTAACGGCAAAATGTATTTTTCGGCTTCAGAAAAATTTATTGTACCTCTAAAATAGTTTTTGACGCCAAGAAATGATTTTTAGATGTCAATAAATAATTTGTTGACATCTGATAACCATTTGAATAAAAATATCTAGTGATTTATACCAGAAATGCGTTTATTGACGTCAAAAATCCATTTTATGCCGCCAATTTCTTTACGTCTGAAAATCATTCAGGCAATTCAAATTTAATAATAAAGAACGAAAAAATTATATGTTATATTTATATATTTGACGTCAAAAATGAATTTTTGAGAGCAATGATTTTTTGGCGTCAAACAATAAATTTAAGACTTAAAAAATTATTTATTGTCGTCAAAGAACTCGTTTCATTTATAAATAATTACATATGGTTTTATTAAATTCCTACATTAAATAAAACAATTAATTTTTTCATAACAAAATTACATTTTGACGTAACAAGTAAACTGTACACTCGTAAAAATTATTTACTAACGGCAAAATGTATTTTTCGGCTTCAGAAAAATTTATTGTACCTCTAAAATAGTTTTTGACGCCAAGAAATAATTTTTAGATGTCAATAAATAATTTGTTGACATCTGATAACCATTTGAATAAAAATATCTAGTGATTTATACCAGAAATGCGTTTATTGACGTCAAAAATCCATTTTATGCCGCCAATTTCTTTACGTCTGAAAATCATTCAGGCAATTCAAATTTAATAATAAAGAACGAACAAATTATATGTTATATTTATATATTTGACGTCAAAAATGAATTTTTGACAGCAATGATTTTTTGGCGTCAAAAAATAAATTTAAGACGTAAAAAATTATTTATTGTCGTCAAAGAACTCGTTTCATTTATAAACAATTACATATGGTTTTATTAAATTCCTACATTAAATAAAACAATTAATTTTTTACATAACAAAATTACATTTTGACGTAACAAGTAAACTGTACACTCGTAAAAATTATTTACTAACGGCAAAATGTATTTTTCGGCTTCAGAAAAATTTATTGTACCTCTAAAATAGTTTTTGACGCCAAGAAATGATTTTTAGATGTCAATAAATAATTTGTTGACATCTGATAACCATTTGAATAAAAATATCTAGTGATTTATACCAGAAATGCGTTTATTGACGTCAAAAATCCATTTTATGCCGCCAATTTCTTTACGTCTGAAAATCATTCAGGCAATTCAAATTTAATAATAAAGAACGAAAAAATTATATGTTATATTTATATATTTGACGTCAAAAATGAATTTTTGACAGCAATGATTTTTTGGCGTCTAAAAATAAATTTAAGACGTAAAAAATTATTTATTGTCGTCAAAGAACTCGTTTCATTTATAAATAATTACATATGGTTTTATTAAATTCCTACATTAAATAAAACAATTAATTTTTTACATAACAAAATTACATTTTGACGTAACAAGTAAACTGTACACTCGTAAAAATTATTTACTAACGGCAAAATGTATTTTTCGGCTCCAGAAAAATTTATTGTTCCTCTAAAATAGTTTTTGACGTCAAGAAATAATTTTTAGATGTCAATAAATAATTTGTTGACATCTGATAACCATTTGAATAAAAATATCTAGTGATTTATACCAGAAATGCGTTTATTGACGTCAAAAATCCATTTTATGCCGCCAATTTCTTTACGTCTGAAAATCATTCAGGCAATTCAAATTTAATAATAAAGAACGAAAAAATTATATGTTATATTTATATATTTGACGTCAAAAATGAATTTTTGACAGCAATGATTTTTTGGGGTCAATAAATACATTTTAGACGTCAAAAATTATTTATTGTCGTCAAATAACTCGTTTCATTTATAAATAATTACATATGGTTTTATTAAATTCCTACATTAAATAAAACAATTAATTTTTTACATAACAAAATTACATTTTGACGTAACAAGTAAACTGTACACTCGTAAAAATTATTTACTAACGGCAAAATGTATTTTTCGGCTCCAGAAAAATTTATTGTACCTCTGAAATAGTTTTTGACGTCAAGAAATGATTTTTAGATGTCAATAAATAATTTGTTGACATCTGATAACCATTTGAATAAAAATATCTAGTGATTTATACCAGAAATGCGTTTATTGACGTCAAAAATCCATTTTATGCCGCCAATTTCTTTACGTCTGAAAATCATTCAGGCAATTCAAATTTAATAATAAAGAACGAAAAAATTATATGTTATATTTATATATTTGACGTCAAAAATGAATTTTTGACAGCAATTATTTTTTGGGGTCAATAAATACATTTTAGACGTCAAAAATTATTTATTGTCGTCAAATAACTCGTTTCATTTATAAAGAATTACGTACGGTTTCATTAAATTCCTACATTAAATAAAACAATTGTTGTTTTACATACAAAAAAATCAAATTTTGACTTAACAAGTAAACTTTACACACGTAAAAATTATTTACTAACGTCAAAATGTGCTTTTCGGCGTCAGAAAAACTGATTGTGCTTCTAAAATATTTTTTGACGTCAATAAATGATTTTTACACGCCAATAAATAATTTTTTGAGATTAAAAAATTATTTTATGAATCAATATTATAATTGTTTAATTAAAAGTAAGTAAAATCCATACAAACCGCAATTTAAAATGGCGATAAGTGAACCAGATCGTTTATACTTCCTGGAAAAGTTGTTCTGACAAACTAAAAAAAGTTTTTCTAAGTTTATTTTATTCCACATTGCTTTTATGCTGAAATTTTTATTTAGTTCAGACTCTTGATCAGTGTGTACGTGGGCATTATCAGTCTCATATTAAAGAAGATACATAAAAAACTTAATTATCAGATTTGGATCATGTGGGCCGAAAGGTTCATTATTTTCTACCTCCCAAAATCGCTCTTTCTCAGAATATTTACACAATTAAGAAAAAAAAGTGGTTGTGAAGTTCTCCGTCTGTGACTGTGCTATTCCCCAAAACTATGTGCTACTGTGAGCCGTGTTGGCTGTTTGGTGACCGTACCAAGAAATATGGATTGAAGGTAACTCGGACTGGAGACATCTCACGCAAAATATTTCTTCTACTCGTCATGTAGAAAGTTGTGCAATTTTCGATCGGTGGAAGAATAATAAGTGTATTGATGATGTTTTAGCGGAAGAAGTGAAAAAGTGCCAAATTTTTGGCGGCAAGTTTACGCCCGTTATAGCTTCATGCAACATCGCGTTCAGAAAACACACGATGGTGTTGCTCAAAGTGGATATTTTCGAAATATAATTACATTGCTGTCACGGTATGGTCCAATTTTTCAAAAACTGCTGGAAATGCTAAATGGCACTATAAAATATCTTAGTCCAAAAACTCAAACGAGTTATTAATTTATTAGCAGATCAAATTGAAAGACATGTTTCAGACGAAGTTAGACAAGCACCATTTTATGCCAAAATTTTGCTCGTTCACAAGCGTCAAGTGGTCTAGTTACGCCACTGGGTGCACGTTATATTTACTAAAAAGTAGGTATGAGTTTTTGAAAAAAAATCTTCATGGACGTCGCGATGTTGCTACTAATTAAATTATCATCGACTGTTACGACAAATTTTGTCGGATCCGGAACAATAATTGCACACTTTCCACTGGCAAGTCTAAAATTAGTATTATTTTTATTACGACGGTTTGGGGGCACCAAACCGTAGCGGAAGGCCTCCAGCTTTAAACGATATTTTGTCTGTTTCTGCGTTGGGATAAAATTGTAGTGTGCCATTTTAAAGAATCTTCTTCATTTTCACAGAATTTATTTGAAATATTTAAGTTCACTCTCAACTTTTTGATAATTTTTGCCCAGATTTACGAAGATTTCATTATCATTTTTCGACATCAACAGGTAAATCGCTTCCAATAACAATCCAAGTCAACACCACAACGTAAGTATGATTTCCCTTGCCCAGGACGATTCGGGTTCGAATCCCGAGGCTAGTGAAATGCATTGCCGCATTGGATAGATACATTTGTCAGTGGGCCATCTTTCGAAGAGACGCAAAACTTTTGATTTTTCCTTCTCTGTAGAAGACATGGGCTTGAGGTGTAGTGGTCTCGCCTACCCTTTTGCATCTGTGTTTATCCTTAACAGAAATTGGCCGACTATAAAAATACTTAAAAAATATGGTTTGATCCAAAAACACGAATTAATACGTTACCAGTCATGAAAATTTAAAATATAAAATTGCACCTTTATTTGAATTGTTTTTCAAAACAAAAATTGCTTTTTAAATTATGTCAAAACTCTTTACTTAACAACAAAACAACGATTACAACAGAAACAAACAATCTCCTATAAGCAGGTCTCGCAACTGCTAATTTCACTAATTACTGTCTTAACAAACGATCCAATTAAAACAAGCTAACAAGCAACAGTGTGAAGGCTCTCATTAAGCGAACGTTATACCAAGGAAGGCGCTCTGTCGGCGAAAATAGTCAAGTAGGTACGCTGTAAATGTAAACATCAACATCCAAGCGAGCCTTGGCACGATCGACAAAATGCAATCGTAACGCACAAAAATATTCCGCTCACATCTAGGCAGCCTCGTTCCATGGCCTTCTGTGACCTCGTAGGGCGCATGCGCAGCCTCTTATCGTATCGATCGTCGGTTGTTTCCGTAGGTGCCCTGTTGTAGCGTCGACGTAGCACTATAATATAATTTTGCCACATAAACTGTGACTTAGCAACAAAAGAATTATTTTTTTTCTTAATTTACGTTTATGCTGTGGATTTCTAGAAACGACAGCAAAGGCTCTGTTCGAAAAAGGTTTTGTATAATTTGGCTGTCCTGAGTGGGTGATTGCTTTAGAAATTTTATTACGTTAGGATTCCAAGGCCTGCCTTAACGTGGCAGCTTGAATGATAGAACTATTAGTACTTTATTTGGACGACTGTAGCTGTACCCCGATGCATTATCACTAATGCTATGTTTATAAATTCTGTGTGCGTCATTTTGTAAGTGTAGGTTTTTATTTCGGCTCATTTCGTTGGAAATGCACGTAGTTTTAAACTTGCCACGTTAAAGCAGAAATATTGTTACGTACCAAACATACGGTCTGAAATGGATTGGAACAGCATGAAGTAATGTATTTTTAAATTCCATAGGCGCCGACATGTGCAAAGTTGGGGTTAATTTTTAAAAGATTATTGACCCAATACATAAGTCGTTTAAGTTCAGAGGGCGAAAAAGTGATGATTTTGTTCAACAAAATTTAAACTCCATAACCGTATTCTGCGTCTAAAGCGTATTCATATTCTAAATTATTTTTGAAACAAAATCAGTGGCGTAGATAGCCAGGGTTTTCATATAGCAGGCGCTCAGCATAAAAGCAATTAAATACACGCGTTGACTAAACACAAACACTCTGGATGTGTAATAAATCAATATTTTTATAAATTTTTGTAAGCAACAATATACATTATTATTTTAAGAAATTCACAGAAAAAAATATTAATTTGTATCATACAGTGACCGCCAAAAAGTCTGCACCATATGGGAAAACCTTTTTATTAATTTGTTTTTTATGGGTTTTGGCCTTAGTTTCAGCATGATTAATAATCCCAAAATTGTCGAAAATATTTGTTAGTCATGTCACATCCATTACACCGCGAATATGTCATTTAAAATATTAAAATGGCCTGTTCCGCCCTTATTTATCAAAAGATCGTAAATTGTCATGCGGAAAAGTTATTTGTAATTACATTAAGATTCTAAATACGAAGTTTTGTGAGAAAATTTAATTTTTAAGTTTGTTCAATTTGTTCCAAATGTTTTTCAGTGAATTTTTCCTTTGCAGTTGAGTTAGCATGAAATATTTAAGATAAACCATATTTTAAAACAATATTGTCTTAAATTATCTCATTAATTTTACACGTATTTTTATGGGGAAAAGCACAAATTAGGCGAATTCAAAGTAAAACCGGATGCTAGTGTTCTGTTGGCGGTACGTGTAACTGAGAAGCGTGCATTTAAAAGAACGAGCCATGCCGCCAGCACCATTTCGTGATAGTGTATTATCTGTATTATAATTATTGTTGTAGCAATTTTACTCTTAGCTGTAAATAAATCAATCATGAAAGACGAGTACGGTGGCCCAATTATTTAGGAATTCTATGCGACTGGTGCTGAACACAAATGTTGAAGGTGAATTTGTGGTAGATGGTAAAACAACAAAGAGAGCGGAAGGCGTAAATTCCAACGTTGTTAAAAATGAATTAGAAATCGAGGATTACAAAAGTGGAAAATGCGGAAGTTGTTTATAAGGAGATGTTTACCTTTCGTTCGCACTAGCATGTCTTGTATACTGAATTGGAAAATAAAATAGTGTAAAAAAGATATACATAGTTCCTAAGGTAAGTAATGGCCAGACTCTGGCCTGGGGGCATTATCGGATAATGAATACGACATACATTAAGTAGTGATGCGTGTTATGTTAATGTGGACTTATTAGGCTAATAAATACAACATTTTACTTATTGTAGATACTGTGTTGTGCTATTTTTACTAAATTTTTTTAAATAATACATTCTAGGGAGTCTTGACATTAGCTTCTAGATGGCTTTTGGCACTAGACTTATTTTGGTAATATTCTAGGTGTTTTTTTGTTGATAGTTGGGTTTTTGTCACTAGATTTAGATTAGCGACATTCTAGGTTTTTTTTTGTTACTAGGGAAATTGCTTTTGTCACTAGATTTTTGTTGGTGCCAATATATAATATAGTCTTTCTGTTACTAGGGATTTTTTTGTCACTAAATTTAGGTTGGTATCAAACTAGGCTAAGGATTTTTTTGTCACTACCTAACCAAAGTTCATGGTGTGTGTTGAATAAATTTCGCGTTCATTCCCTAAAATATCACGAAATAGTGCTCCGATTTGGCAAGCTTTGTCGTATTTCTTTTTTAACGGTGCGGGATTATACAAATTTTTACGAGTTTTACTCAGATAGAGAATATTAACAAAAATCAACTGTTTTTTTACTGTTTGGCTTAGCTTTAGCGTAGGTTTTAGCTACGAAGTTTTAAACACTTTTACTTTAAAGCCTCGATTCCACGAAAGCAACGTCTGTCGTCGACAAAGTCGTCGATTTTTGTTGATGTTTCTGTAAACATTTGTCGATTAAGTCGAGAAACGCCTGGTTGTATCCAGCAAAGCAACAATGTTGTTCGCTACATGTTTTTGATAAATATAGCGAAACCTAATTTAGTCGGCATCAACATGTGCGACGAGGAAGATGTGATTATTGTGTTGTAATTTCGCGTTGAAAACGCGTGTTTATGGTGGACACGCTGTCCAAACAAATTTGAAACTGTTGTTGCTTACATGATTCCTCTTTGATGTACCGCCTCCCGAGCGAAAACATAAACATTGTCGGCGACTTTTATTTTCTTTAGCAACTTTTTCACAAACATTTGTCGGTGACACGGTCGTCGACAAATGTTGCTTTGGTGGATACAGGGCTTCACGCTTCTTTACTTGAAAATGAGCTGTCTGATATGTATGAAATCTAGTATCTTAGTAAGCGTAGATACAATTACACTTGCAGTTACAATTACTGTTACAGTTTACGGTTTACAGTTTGCGGTTTACTATTTCTAGTTTCCAGTTTATTGTTTACAGTTACAATTACAGTCACTCTTAACACAGTTAAAAGTTTTAGTTACAGTTACAATTAACTGTTTCAGTTACAGTTACAGTTATAGTTACAGATACAATTATAATTACAGTTAACAGTTCAAAGTCACAGGTACAGCTAAGCTACTGTTACGGTTACGATTACGGTTACGTTATACTGTACACGATTTACGGTTTCCAGTTTTCGGTTTCCAGTTTCTAGCTTCCAGTTTACAGTTTAAAGTTACAGTTGCAGTTAAACTTACAGGTAACAGTTTTAGTTACAGTAACAGTGATAGTTATAGCTACAGTGACAGATACAATTACACCCACAGTTACAGATACAGTTCAGATACGGTTCAGTTTACGGTTGCGGTAGAGCGACGGTTAAATTTACAGTTACAGATACAGTTATAGATACAGTTGCAGTTAAGAGTTAGCAGATACAGTTTCAGTTAACATTACGGTTAATGTTACGGTTACGATTACATTTAAGTCTTCGGTTGCGGTTACGGTTAGAGTGAAAGTTGCAGTTGCAGTTACACTTACAGTTACAGTATACAGTTTCAGATTAAGTTACAGTGAAAGTTAACAGTAACAGTTACAGTTACAATTAACAGTTTTAGTTACAGTTACAGTTACAGATACAATTATCTTACAGTTAACAGTTCAAAGTTACAGGTACAGTTAAGTTACATTTACGATTACGGTTGCGTTATACTGTACACGGTTTACGGTTTCCAGTTTTCGGTTTCCAGTTTCCAGTTTATAGTTTACAGTTTAAAGTTACAGTTACAGTTAAACTTACAGGTAACAGTTTCAGTTACAGTAACAGTGACATTTGTAGCTACATTAACAGATGCAATTACACTTACAGTTACAACATACAGTTACAGTATTCAGTTACAGTTACAGTTGAAGTTACAGTGAAAGTTTACAGTAACAGTTAACAGTAACAGTTTCAGTTAAAACTACAGTTCTAGTTGCACTTACAGTTACAGCATACAGTTACAGTTTCACTTACACTTACAATTACAATTACAACTACAATTACAATTACAAGTACACAATGTTATTAGTGTTAATGACACGTGGCGCACCTCCTCTTATCCCTTGATTTATCATGATAAACAAAAGAAATTTTATTATGTTTTACAGATTATTGAAACGCATTATATAGGCTAAAAATTCAACTACTTTCAGTTCCGGTTTCACCGGGAATAACATAAACATTCCTATTATTAATAGAACACCCTGTATATTTTTACATATTCGTAACTAGGATTCAGTTCTGAGTCTGTCTACGCCTATAAAGTAAGGTTTTGACATCTCCAAAATATTTGTTTTTGAATTTTTGTTTACTATTAAGGGTGCTTTGACCAACCCAAATTTATTCTAATGACGTAACGTACTAGATGATTCAACTGAATCTTAATAGCAAACAAAATGTTAAAAAATAATTATTTAGGGATGTTAAACCTTTACTTACTTGACGTACACACACTCAGAATTTCATGCTAATTCCGAGTATGCAAAAATATACAGAGCCTTCCATTAAAATTGAAAAAGTAATGCCATTTCCGGTGTGGGGGTGCACTTTGTTTCATTAACACCCGCTAGAAAGGTATTTTCCAACCATAAAAAATCTAAAATGTTTAATTATAATTATTTTTTCATTGCTAGAAATAATTAAATTGAGTTCACTTCTTAATTTTTCTCATTTTTTCGTGGTGTATTCTATGAATTTTTGATATTTTGAAACTAGCTGTTATTTAATAAATGAAAGACGATAAAGACAATCTGCGATTAAGCTAAATTGTTCATCACTGAGTGTAGAACAAATTTATTATAATTTATTGTAAATAAAACAATTCTTAATTTCAACAGGTTTTGTATTTTAGTTATACTTATTTCAACGTGTTTACACGTCATTATCAAAAGCAAGATTAAAAGTAAACAGTTGGTGTTGCTATAGCAACAATAAATCTTCATAACTTGATCTTGCTTTTTTATGACTGCGTCCGAATGACTTGATTTCTCATTCCAAAACGTCTAATAACGGTGAATTTAAGAGATCAATTTGTTCATTCATTAAAGGTACAGATTTTAAATGTTTATGAATTTCAAATGCTTTTAGTATATCCAACTTACGTTTGTCATCACAAAAGTGTAAACATTTTATAGGTTATTAGATGTCATTGAATGATTTTGTTCTAGTAAGTGTTTAGCGTAATTGGATTTATGGGGGTGTTTATACTTGTAACAACGTACGTGTTTCTTGTGGCTAATATCAAAATTTCTAACCGTTTGTCCTATATAAACCGAATTACAGTGCGAGCAGTTTAATTTTTAAAAGCCTGATTTTAGTAAATTGTCTGTTTTTTCGTTGCCATTGAACAACGCGTTTAAAATGTTTTTTGTTGTTTTACAAATTATTTTACATTTGTTCGTTTTGTTTATAATTTTGGCAATTTTTTCTGATTGATTGCCAAAATATGGAATTGAGGCGTATTTCATTTTATCTGATAAAGAAGTAGTAGTAGTAGTAAAGCCCATTATTCCCTTTTGGGACATAGGGAGGTAGTTGGATAAATTTTCTGAATAGCTAATTTATAAATTTGCTCTTTAATTAATGTATCAATAAGTTGAGTATTATAACCATTATTGTATGCAATTTAATAAAGTTTATTATATTTAATTTGAAATATAATATTTAGCGCATACTAAACCCCTTCCTTATTATTTTCCTATGGTTTGTCGAAAGTTCTAAAATACATACTTGACTCTATAGTTAGGAACCGATTTTCGTATTATAACAATATAAAACTAATACATAAAAAACGTACATAAAATTTTCGTGCGTCTAAAGGTTTCGTACGTGTATGGGTTCCTTTAGTTGTTGCCCAATCGGTTTTACTGCCAACTTGATATTATTAAGTACAAGTCCGGATTGACCACGAAGCGTATAAACTGCAATTCTGTTGGCATACAGACAAGATTAGACATATTTGTGCAAAAATGTATTTATTGTTAATGTTCGCTTTATATTTGTTTAATTTTATTTTCTAGAATTCTTTTATTTCAACTCATAAAAATAACGTAAGAAGGGCTACGAATCATTACACTCCTCCATTTATCTACGCTTAAAAATTGCGTCATTGAAAAGTATAAATGTTTAATGTTATTTCCATTTGAACCGATTGATTTCGCACTGCGCGAAAATGAATAGGTATTTTTTTACATCAAATTACAGAAATTGTGCATATGTAATTAAATTTTCTAAATAAAACGAAATACCTTATCAATTACCACATGCGCTTGAGAACGTTTACCTGAGTTTCCAGTACGATGGTATAGATTATAATAAGCTGCGAAGGAAACTTGCAAGGGCTGAAATTACGTCGTTATTAGTAGGGGTTTCAGATTTTTACGATAGGTGTCATTCTGAGTCAATGTTCAATAAATCACATTGTTTGTTTGGTAACTTATTCTAAAAATCCAATTAATATTTCATATGCAAAGCAAACTGTAATGTAAAGATTCCTTTAAGTAGTTACTCAAGGAAGGTTACGTCAGTGGCTATAACAACACAGTCATAGGCGTAGAATATTTTACATATATTTGTCTTGGATGTGGAAAAATAAATAAATAAAAACTGGTTTATAAGGAGCTGCTCTGATTGCTCCTGGTTGAAATTTGCCGTGATAAAAGTATGATAATATCAATATAAAAAGAAAAGGGTAGATTTTTGGTAAAACAAATGTCTAATGTTTTCTTTTAAATGTTTTCGTTTGTGTGCCGGTTTGCATTGTTATTTTCAATAAAATTTATAGGTTTATCTATGAACTTTACCTACTTTTTATTATACAATTTTAATATTTATTCATGAAATCATTTTTTGAAAGCAAATAATTATTTACTGACGTCTAAAAATCATTTATTGACGTAAAGAATAGTTTTGTAAGGTAAAAAATATTTATGTGGTGGGGAAAACGTGCATAATTGGTTTTTTGATGTTACAAAATCATTTTCAGACATCTGAAATTTCTTTTTTATATCAAAATTTGATTTGGTTACGTCAAAAATTGAATTTTTGAGGTCGAAATTTATTTTCTTCAATGTTAGAATTAAAAGAAAAGTTATTTAATTATTTCTAGATGATACGAACTTTTGACGTTAAAAATTTATTTATTGACGTCAAAAAAATATTTTCAAAATTTAAAATTTTATTTTTTAATCAAAATTAAATTTTGTTCCGTCATATATTACATTTTTGACGTCTAAAAATCATTTTCTTTGTTGTAAGAATTTAAAGGAAAACTATTTAATTATTTCTAGATAAAACGAGCTTTTTGAGGTAAAAAATTAATTTACTGACGTCAAAAAAATATTTTAAAAAGCCTTAAATTTATTTTCAAGTAAAAATTGGAAATAGCAATTAAATATTTGACGTTTAAAAATCATTTTCTTTAATGTTGGAATTAAAAGAAAAGGTTTATAATTATTTCTGGTGAAAGAAATTTTTGACGTCAAAAATTGTTTACTGACGTAAAACAATACTTTCAGACGTTTTAAATTTACTATTTAATTAAAGTTGAATTTTCTTATGTTAAAAGTTACATCATTTTCTTTAATGTAAGAAATTTAAAAAATCTGTTTAATTATTTCTAAATGAAACGAATTGTTGACGTCAAAAACATATTTTCATACGTTTTAAATTTACTATAGTCAAAAGGATTTTGATACGCCAAAAATTAAATTTTTGACGTCTAAATATCATTGTTTTACCTAATGTTGGAATTAAAAGAAAAGTTATTTTAATTATTTCTTAATTAACCGAATTTTTTGACGCCACAAATTGATTTATTGACACCAAAGAAATATTTGCAGACGTTAAATTTATTTTTTAAGTTAAAAGTGAATTCTGTTACGTAATTTTCTTTAACATAAAAATTTAAAGGAAAACTATTTACTTATTTCTAGATGAAACGAGCTTTTTGAGGTAAAAAATTAATTTACTGACGTCAAAAAAATATTTTCAGACGCCTTAAATTTATTTTCAAGTAAAAATTGGAAATAGCAATTAAATATTTGACGTTCAAAAATCATTTTCTTTAATGTTGGAATTAAAAGAAAAGGTTTATAATTATATCTAGTGAAAGAAATTTTTGACGTCAAAAATTGTTTATTGACGTAAAACAATACTTTCAGTCGTTTTAAATTTACTATTTAATTAAAGTTGAATTTTCTTACGTTAAAAGTTACATCATTTTCTTTAATGTAAGAAATTTAGAAAATCTGTTTAATTATTTCTAAATGAAACGAATTGTTGACGTCAAAAACATATTTTCATACGTTTTAAATTTACTATAGTCAAAAGGATTTTGATACGCCAAAAATTAAATTTTTGACGTCTAAAAATCATTGTTTTACCTAATGTTGGAATTAAAAGAAAAGTTATTTTAATTATTTCTTAATTAACCGAATTTTTTGACGCCACAAATTGATTTATTGACACCAAAGAAATATTTGCAGACGTTAAATTTATTTTTTAAGTTAAAAGTGAATTCTGTTACGTCATTTTCTTTAACATAAAAATTTAAAGGAAAACTATTTACTTATTTCTAGATGAAACGAGCTTTTTGAGGTAAAAAATTAATTTACTGACGTCAAAAAAATATTTTCAGACGCCTTAAATTTATTTTCAAGTAAAAATTGGAAATAGCAATTAAATATTTGACGTTTAAAAATCATTTTCTTTAATGTTGGAATTAAAAGAAAAGGTTTATAATTATTTCTGGTGAAAGAAATTTTTGACGTCAAAAATTGTTTATTGACGTAAAACAATACTTTCAGACGTTTTAAATTTACTATTTAATTAAAGTTGAATTTTCTTACGTTAAAAGTTACATCATTTTCTTTAATGTAAGAAATTTAGAAAATCTGTTTAATTATTTCTAAATTAAACGAATTGTTGACGTCAAAAACATATTTTCATACGTTTTAAATTTACTATAGTCAAAAGGATTTTGATACGCCAAAAATTAAATTTTTGACGTCTAAAAATCATTGTTTTACCTAATGTTGGGATTAAAAGAAAAGTTATTTTAATTATTTCTTAATTAACCGAATTTTTGACGCCACAAATTGATTTATTGACGCCAAAGAAATATTTTCAGACGTTTAAATTTATTTTTTAAGTTAAAAGTGAATTCTGTTACGTCATTTTCTTTAATATACAAATTTAAAGAAAAACTATTTACTTATTTCTAGATGAAACGATTTTTCTAACGTCAAAAATTGATTTATTGACGTTGGGAAACGATCTTTTTGCGTCATAAAATGAAGTTTTGACGTCAATAAATGAATTTCTAATGTCAAAAGTGTCGCGTAACAAAACAATTCCAACTTTTTAGTTTGTCCATTTGCTTGGTACGATTCGTGTGTAAAATTAGGTCTTTAAATGCGGGTAGCTACGCAGTATACGTCACCTCATTTACAATTTCTCTCCGCCATTTTTATAACCACTGATGGTTATCACATTCGTAGTTATACAGTGCGTTAAAAGTTAATGTACGAGCTTATAACTCTTCTGTTATTTGCTTTAGAAAACTTCATTTCGGTGGTATGATTTAGGACTGCATTTTCTACCAACCATCTCGTACTTCACTGGCATCAACTTTATTTTTTTAGATAGAACACCGCGTAGATTGTTTAATATTCGAAAATTGCTTTATATTACGATACAATGCGTTTTTTTAAAATTTTCTCCCATTAAACATAACGGTTTTGTAGCGCACTGAATCTGAAAATTGTCAACTCCCATAGATTACAATTGCCAAGAATGCAATCCATTGACACAAAAGAACAATGAAGATTGTTGTGCTTTCAAATTAGCTGCAATTATTGTTATTTATTTAAATTTGTTAGTGTTGTTAATAAATCGTGCTGAATCTCCTTTTTTACTTTCCCATACCGTCAGTATGAGGAAGTATTGATTTCATGCAAATTTTCGAAATTTAGATTTTAACGGAAATACACGTTTTGGGGCTCAAGAAACCCAAAAAAGTTTTTTCTTAAATGTCTGATAGTTGGGTGTGTGGGCGTGTTTAAAGGGGAAAGTACTGGGCCGATTTTGATGAAATTTTAAATGAAATGATAAGTTTATCGAAAATTACAGTTCTAATTAGGCTTGAAAAGATCCCAAACCGGAAACGGAAGTAAGACATACTTTTTTGGTAGCGTTTTTTTCTAAATCTAAATTTTGGAAATTTGAGAACGGGATCTGACGACGAAGAAGACCGAACTTACAAACTTCCTAGCTTCAAAATGGCGGCTCCTACGATTTTTTTTTAAATCCGACACTCATTTACTACTCAAAAAGTAGTTCTCTGATCGAGATCCACTATACCTTAAAAAAATTGTGGAGCCGCGGCCTTGCGATTTTTTTAAAGCTTTGTCGGCTTGTAGAACCGAAGATTGGCTACAATTTGTTTTTTTGCTAAAAGTTATAATTTTACTGTGTCGCTTTCTATACTGCACTTTTTACTGCAATTATATTCCATACTAATACATTTATTAAGAAATACACAAAACGAGGTTGCACAAAATTTTAAATGTTTGCAGTTAATGTTTTTTTGTAGGAGCGATTGCTATAACTTTATTGGCTCTTGCTACTTTTATAAGAAGTTGTACAATCTGAAGCTAGCTTCAATTTTCGATAAAAATATTACACTTTCTTTTACAAAACTGTAATACAACTCAGTGGCGTAACGCGTAATCGAAAAGAAGGCCGGAAAAACAACCCTGAAAAAGACCGAAAGGAAAGCCCGGAAAACAGACCCGTAAAAAAATTTGAAGAAAGCAAAACCCCCGTAAAATCTTCAGAAAAAAACATTTCCCGAAAAAAAAGCAAAGAAAATGAAGCGGGAAAATAATTAGTTAAACTTATCACTTATTCTCATTTTCAGGTAAGTACCTTAAGGAAGATTTCCAAAATGTTTTTGGAACTAATAAATACGCATTAACAAATGTTGCATTTGCATATAATTCCAAAATTAAATTTGCTCTTATTCATATAAATCAGAGATGCAACGATACAATTAATATACATTTCCCGGGTATCGGCGAGCTTCATGGCTCTATCATCCTACGTGGTTTTAACTTAAATATAAGACCCCGCAAACATAACAAATATCTGCTCAACATGATAATGAATGCGTCGTCAGAAAAGTGGAGTTCCTGCAGATCTATCTAAAACTTGTAGTAAACAGTTTTGTAGTAAACACTTTGCAATAGTAAACGGAACCTAATCCAGATTCCAGCTTGTAGAGGATGAATGATGAAATCCTCCGCGATAAATTTATTTGTCGGCGCGATAAATACATATTTCAGACAAGCTAGATTTAAAATACTCATAAATAACCAAATTATGCCAACAGAATTGACAGCAATGTAAACTTTTATTGAAAACACTCAACAAACCGAATATAATAAACCTGATAACCGACATGTAAAAGCCTGCGCGTGTTTTATAGTGAGAAATTTTCGAAAATGCAAGATTTCGTAGTGTGGTTATGGTGAGACAGTTAGGGATTTAATATAAAGATACTTGGTAATTAAACCACAATTATATTTTAATTTTAAATATGTGGCTTCTAGCAGCGAGGGCTCGTTACTACTAAAACTTGAGACAGGTGGAAGAGTTAGTTCCGGATTTAATATGTAGATATTCCAATATTTAATAAATCTTTATCGAATAAAATAAATCTTTCAACCATTTAATTAAAATACTACAATTATTATTACAAGTGTTAATAAATTTATGAGACATTTATGTTAAATCTTTAAATATGCAATAAATCTTAATTTTATCAGCAAGCAGCAGATCATGTAGTAATTATGCACGGAAATCTTCTAAACGGATTTTTACTAAATCTTAATGGAAGAATATAGTACTGTAAGAACCCGCTTAGTTGTAGTATTAGAAAAAAAACAGACAGACAGACATGATTTCATAGAAATAATTAATAAACTGTACCCGCCATATACGTAAAAATTCCTTAGTTTATAGCTTAGTTGGACTCGTGCATTTTTGTTCTTGCTGAAGTTTAGATAATTTATTACCAAAACACGGCCTAGCAATACGAAGGTAATTCTCATTTAACTGATTATGTGCTGACATTCCTACACTAGGATGTTGTAAATCGAGTATTTGCCACGTAGTTGTTCAGGAAGCAACTTTAATTATTTCTTATTACTGTATATTGCTTAGTTGTTGCTACTGAACTATAGTTATTTAGTTTTTACTGTAATTTTGCTGATAATGTTTGTTATTTTGTTGCTTGTTTATTTGCCTATTAATTTTGTCCAACGTGCAAAGATCTTTTTGTAAAAGCTTGCCGTCGTGTTATGGTGAGACATTTTATAGATTTGCTATATAGAAAAGTTAAATTTTGTGAAATTTCTCTGTACTCAGTAAAGCTTGGACTCCAGTAGTTCATCCTCTAAGGACTCCTAAGCATTATCGATCTCACGATCACACTCTACCTGATTTGTCTCCGCTCAACAGTGACAGCCAACCAGAACTTCGCCGTTCTGCCCGACTAGCTGAAAAGGGTTTAAATACCTCCGCATCCCGAATTTGAATTCAGTGCTCTTATCACTCTGAAAATGCAAGTTGCAATGTCTTGCCAGTCAAGACTAACTAATGAACCCCAATACTTCATATAGTTCTTTCTCATTGCCTTACTCCAGCGGTATGAAGTACGTCAGCTGCTTTTATTTGCTTTGGCGCTTTGTGGCATCTCAGCTGGCGGTGCAAATTTTCTTCTCTTCGCCAAAGTATAACGGTTTGCGGTAGCTCAGCTGTTTACGAGCTTCCTCTTGCTGTACGGACTTTGAGGTATTCTAACCGCCTAAGTAAAGTTATTTCGCCTTATCCAACCACTGTGCTTTGAGAGCCCAGCTGTTTACGCGATTTCAATTAATATACGCGGTTTGAGTTATTTCAGATGCAGCGGTGAGGTTCTAAGTTTAGCACTTTGAGGTATCTCAGCTATTTACGATCTTGCCTTGCTGTACAAGTGTTAAATTATCTTTGCTGGAGTCATATTGTTCCTTCTCCTCACCTAAACTTAAAGCGTTTAGAGGTAACTCAGCTACTGTTTTTTTTAAGTAAGTACAGAAACTTCAGGAGGTGCTTGCTGGGGCTATTTCATATAGAAAAGTTCGTATGAACAGATGTCCGAAAATGATTCCTTACGGAGTTACACCCCTCTGCAAAAAGAATAGTCTAATCACTTTTTTGTCCATACCTTTCGCAGTAATTGCGATAAAATTTTGAAATTATATATGTGAACACTACTGATTTTCTTAGTATTTCTACTGATTTTTGTTTAAGTAAGTGCCCCAGAGGTGTCTCATATAGGCGGTTCACGTAATATTTGCCTCTACATATTTTAGAACTTTACAATTTTTGCAGTTTTGTCTAGAAAATCTTATTCTCCATGGATAAATACACAAAATTAATAAAGAAAATTAATTTATTTTATATTACTGTTTCGCAATTGTAGGAACGGTTGTGTACGTTGTAAACTCTCCGATGTTATGCGACAGGAAGTAATCTTATTGTAGTGGGAAATTTTACAACGGTATAAAAGCCTCGACTTCCAGAATTGTTAAATAAGTTCCACGCTACATAAAAATGTGTGAAAATAAAAGTTTTTCGAAATACAAAAAGGTATACAAACGCAGTCTCCGATGTACAACGGAAAATAACAAGTATTGTAGGATGTTAGCCAAAGAAGCCACTATTTAGCTTGCCTCCCTTAAAACAAATATATGGCGGCGCCCCTCCTGCCAACGTTTCCTCCTCAGTTGCACAAGATATCTTCAGAGCTGTGAACTCTGTCACTGCTGCTGCTGGAACCCAACCGACAAGAAAGTTACACGAGCTACGTTTATAACTGTAAGCTGTTATTTCGGTTGAGGATTGCAATAGATTCATTGATTATGCGGAAACGATAGCTAAGACGGACAGGGATTTTAGTGTTGCGAAATTGGACATGTCTATGCCGACCAGGGCCGAACCGACTGGATTTTTAGTCGAGTGCAGCGCAGCGTTTGTGTTCGACAATTCGAATGCTGATCGGCGGCTTCGTTTCACCATTGTAGGTTTTTCCGCACGAACAAAGAACTCCCTACACACTAGAGGATTGTAATGTACCTAACTTGTCTTTCGTAGAAAAAAGGCAGTTGGGGAATTTTTGAAAAAATGTGAAACTCAAAATAAGAATAAGCTAAAAAATTGCACCCATACTTGATAAACAAGCAACTAAGTACGTATTCATTGAATCTGATGATGGACGTTCGAAAACACAAATATTTGTTTTACATAGACGTTAAAATAAAAATTTCTGTCAGTAATGTTTCGGGAATTTTTGTGTTTTGTGCAAAAAAAAGTTTTCGAAGACCTTTTCTCCCTAAAAAAATGTATCAGAAATTATCTAGCACCTTTTATTATATGTACACGTATCTAATGCCAGTCAAACTGCGTTCATTTTTACATTACTTCTGAATTATTTGTAAGTTAGAACGGGGTGGACCCATGTTTTTTATTTGCAGCTTCAATTCTTAAGTAAACTGCTGCGCATTCGTTAATGAATCGAAAATATTCCTTGCGGAATTAATTTAAGCAACGAGTTCAGACATTTTTAAGCGTGACAAAATAACACAATCGGCACAGTACGTTAACCATTAAACTACAAAATTCTAACTAATTTTACAACACGGGTTTGGGCCAAATGATATGCGACTTTGGCTTCTCACGAGAAGGTTTGTATATACCAAAATATAACCATTGTAGTAAGAACCCTGACGTATTGCAGAATGGAACAGCCCAGCGTTAAAAAATATTAAGATATAATAACTTCGTTTGATTCCGACCCATCTCACTGCTCAGGCAACAAATACGCGAAAGCCCACAGAGCAGGGGGTTTTGTATGGTTTATCTCCTTTGGTTACATATCGCGACCTCTTTTTTAAAACAACGTTGCCCGCATTGGACGCGCATATATATGAAATTTGACAGCGTACAGTCAGTATAAAAACATGTAAACATATGTTAAGTGTAATACTGGTTGCTTTACATTTTTGCTCGAAAGCGCGTCGCCCACATTGCCTTATGAGCCGCCAACCATTAAGTTTCTTATTGATGATACATTATACCGCAACCGCACGTTTAGGCGCGACTGTTTGGACGCAAGGACGTTTGGGAGCAGGGACGTTTGGGCGCAAGGAGTCTCGTATTTAATCCTAATAAACAAATAAATTGAGTGGCTATTAAAATTAATTATTTAAAAAAAAGACAATATCAAATAAATTCCTCTGTTGCGCCAAAACTTCCTTGCGCCAAAACGGCCCGCGTCGAAACGTCCCTGCGACCAAACGGTCCCGCGTCCAACATCTCTGCGCGCAAACGTCCCTGCGCCTAAACGGCCGCGCCCAGACGTCGTAGACTGCTTTATACATCTGCAAACCATCAACTTTATGGGATTCCATTACCAAAAAAATATTCATCTAATTTTGTCTTTATTTAAAATTATTTAAGACATTGATTACAGAGCCTGTCCATATAATTACATACAAATCCGCAAATCTTAGCAAGACATTGCCGCAGTTTTTACACACTTTGCATTTTTCCCAAATATACTAGTTTTTTTACACATTTTACTATTTTCTCACATCTATTATTGCTCTGATGATGTATCACAACACAAGCTTTTCCGAATAAAAACCTAATATACACTCATCAATAACGAAAGATTAAATGAAGAGTTTCACGTTTCTCATTTCCAATTCAGCGATGTTTCTTCCCAAGCACGGATTTTAGATTTCCCGTAAAGTTAAGATCGGATAGAATAGGGCAATGCATTCAGAGCCAACCGTATATTATCAGCTTGAAGCGTCGTTGTGCGGTCCGATACGTCAGATCGTTGATGGTTTTTCGTGCACGTCGTGTTTTGCACACCTTTTCATTCCTAACATCGCCGCTTTCCACCTATGAATGTTCCCATGGCAATTTTCACGGCAATTAAATGAAGTGATTGCAAGCCGCAACTGGCAGTCACGCCGGTTCCTGCTCTATCCCGGATTTACGCGAAAGGACGACAACGACGCGTGCTGGTGTTGACGTGTAGAAAAATTAGATGAAACCCGACCTGTCTACGATAATGACAATTTATTTCCCTGCTCTTGAGTCTCACGTAAATTTCACGTGATGTTGGCTATCTTTCTCCTACACCAAGCAAGCTAAGCGAAATTCAACTTGATGACGTGAAGAGGTAAGTGAATGGGATAAAGTAACATCGTTAACGAGAAGGAACTTCAGGGGTTACACGGTCTGGGAGATAGCGTAGTTTACATGGCACTTTCGGAACGATTTATGGTAGTTCTTCACGTCATGAATAGTCTACTATTTTTTGTGTAATTAGTTATACTTTTTAGCAATTGTTCAGTTTTATATATACAAAGGAAATAAAAAAGAGCTTCAAAGTAAACTAGAATTTTTTTATTTATTAAATTTAATGAAATAATGAAACCTTATTAGCTTATACAGCGCAGCATTTAGGTTACATGAGAATTATGTTTATTTATAAATATAATATAACAATATTTGGTAATAAACAGTGGCGACTCGTAAATACGAACAACTTCTTTTATCGCCGGGAAATGGCGTTTCTCATTAACATACAAACTCAATTTTTATTACTATCACACAGCAAGGTCCATCACCAAGTAGGCTAATCGTTTTTAACACAAGAACACGGGCAGTAATATTAGATTCAGTGTTAAATAGCGGACGATGTCAGAGAAAACAAACATCCCTCACCCGCAACGCACCGAACTGAAGTAGTGTAGCGAGTCAACCGTGCAGCTCTTCACATCACACACTCTAGTACAGCCGGATGCAGCGTGACGTCATGGTTGCCATGACAACGCCGCTTGTAACTGCAGAAGGTTGCGTCACGCCAGTGGACTCTTCTGTCCACTTCACCTACTTCACCTGAATCGCCGCCACTGGGCGTATCATGAGCGATAGATATTTTCATTCAATTTTAGAATAAAAACAAATTGCCTGGATTAAGTAAATTGTTTTTTGGCTCATGCCCGAGCTAAACAAACAAAATCCACTCAAATTTTCGTTATTACAAATAATTTTTTTATCTTACCCTTACGGGGATCATTAACTGCTGAGTGCTAATATCACACGTCGACGACACAAAAACTCATGCCCTTGCGGGGATTTGAACCCCAAACTGTCACATTATTAACTTGGGGTCCTATGGACCGAGACAGTAGCATATGAAGGTCGTTATTAATTTGAAAATTCCTTTGCATTTTATCAAATTCTTTAATACCGTAGACACGTGTTAAATAATCGGGGTTCTCTGGCGTGATCTACACTTTTTGAGTAATTTTGTGCCATCTGGTAGGTTGTTAAAGAAATACACTCAGGGTCGTGTACGGAGGACTGCCAGCTTGGCAAAAATGTGCACGAGCACTTCTCGTGCACATTTTTTTAAATTGTAGTTTTAGGCGGGGCCAACTGCGGCTTCTGCTTCCCCTGTCGGGCGCCCATGTAGCATAGCATTAAATAAACATAATACCAGACGATACTTTTTCGATATTGAACGAAAATGTTTAGAATAAATAAAAAATCGAATATTTATTGTAGATATGCGCAAAAACGACGCCCTAAAATTGTGGGATAGAATTATTTTCTCTCCCCCAACTAACTAAAACATTCAAATTACCTCTTAGGTATTTGTAATTATGCCAGTGGGCCGTGTGAAGAAAGCAGAAAGCAACAACTTTATATCAAAAAACAGATACATGAAAAGAAAAACAACACCTTAAAATGTCGAATAGATTTTTTTGAATTATAGTTGTTCATCGTTGTGTACTTCTGCTGCTAATCACCGACTCCAGAGAGTAGATTACTAAACCCGTTAATTTAATAGAAATCTCTTTCAAAATCCACATTTTTAAATACTTCCACCTAATGCATTTTTCAGCCTCGGGATTTGAACCCGAACCATTCAGGCCAAAGATAAATTTGCATACCTTTAGGAATACACCGCCGGCACGGGCGCTAGCAATATTAGATCAGAGCTATTTTTCTGTTGATAAGTGAACATTTTAAGTACAGTACAATTCATATACAGAAAATAACAAAAATGAAAGTTCTATAATACCTCAATGACAGTTCGTCTTCCGTTGAAGTTAAAAACCAGAATAATTATGTGAAACACACAAAGGGTTAGCGAATAACAAAGTGCTTCGTTGCATGTTAAAAGTGCAAAGCTCCTTTGTGTTTTCAACAAACGGCCCGAGGAAAGATGATGAGAGAGAGAATTCACTCATCAGAGCCATCCAGAAGCAAGCGAAGGGCGATTTGACTACGTTTTAGCTTTTAGATAAAGTCGAATAAATAATTCGATTATTAAAAGTTTTCGAATAGCTATTACAAAATCCAAGCGTGAAAAACAGTAAACTGAGCAACAGGTTCTATAACTTTGCAGAGCTCACGGTTTTTCCATAGGCACATGTTGCGAAAGAAACTTTAAAGTTTGGACAGTAATAGTAACGGTTCGCATCCTTTTCACTTTTGGTCACAGTATCGCTATTATATTTATGCAAATTCGAACCATTCGAAGCAGACGGTTTATTCAGTTTTGAACAAATGGCCTGAGGAAAGAGGATGAGGACGAGAATTCATTAAGCAGCTCATTCCAGAAGCAAGCGTAGAGCGATTTTGCTACTTTCTACCCTTTAGCGACAGACATTAATAATAGAAATGAGAATGAGAAAGAAAATTCATTCTTCAGATCATTCCAGAAGCGGGAGTAGAGCGTTTTTACTATTTTTTAAATGTTAGATAAAGTCGAACAATTTTATTCGAATGAATCATTCGATTTTCGAATTTATTCGTCAGATCATTCCAGAAGCAACTTAGAACGATTTTACTACTTATTAGATGTTAAATAAAGTCGAATGATTTTCCTCAAATGAATCGTTCGATAATTAATAGAGAAGAGAATGAGAAAGATAATATTCATTTGTCAGATCATTCCAGAAGCAAGCGTAAAGCGATTTTACTACTTTTCCAGCTCACGGCTTTTCCAATAGGTACATGTTGTGAAAGAAACTTTGAAAATTGAACAGTAATAGTACCGGTTCGCTCTTTTTCACTTTTGGTCACAGTATGGTTAATTATGCGAATTCGAACCATTCGAAGCCGAAGGCTTATTCAGTTTTGGACAAACGGACCGAGGAAAGAGGATGAGAACGAGAATTCATTAAGCAGATCATTGTAGAAACAAGCGTAGAGCGTTCTACAACTTTTTACCGTTTAGCTACAGTCGAATGTTTATTTTTCGAATGAATCATTTGATTATTGAGAAAAGAGAACGATAAAAAAATGCATTCGTCAGATTATTCCAGAAGCAAGAGTAGAGCGATTTTACTATTTATTAGATGTTAGATAAAGTCGAATGATTTTGTTCAAATGAATCATTCGAGTAGTAATAGAAAAGAAAATGAGAATGAAAATCCATACGTCAGATCATTCCAGAAGCAAGCGTAGAGCGATTTTACTATTTATTAGATGTTAGGTAAAGTCGAATGATTTTATTCGAATGAATCGTTCGATTAGTAATAGAAAAGAAAATGAGAAAGAAAATGCATTCGTTAAATCATTCCAGAACCAAGCGAAGAGCGATTTTACTACTTTTTAGATGTTAGATAAAGTCGTATGATTGTATTCGAATGAATCATTCGATTATTAATAGAAAAGAGATTGAGAAATAAAATTCATTCGTCAGATCATTCCAGAAGCAAGCGTATAGCGTTATTACTACTTATTAGATGTTAGATAAAGTCGCATGATTTTATTCGAATGAATCGTTCGATTAGTAATAGAAAAGAAAATGAGAAAGAAAATGCATTCGTTAAATCATTCCAGAACCAAGCGAAGAGCGATTTTACTACTTTTTAGATGTTAGATAAAGTCGTATGATTGTATTCGAATGAATCATTCGATTATTAATAGAAAAGAGATTGAGAAATAAAATTCATTCGTCAGATCATTCCAGAAGCAAGCGTATAGCGTTTTACTACTGTTTAGATGTTAGATAAAGTCGCATGATTTTATTCGAAAAATCATTCGATTATAAAAATTCTCAAATGGCAATCATTCGATTATGAAGATTATTCAATTATGCCTATTACTAAACCCAAGCGTGAAAAGAAATGAACTGAACAACAGGTTCTATAACTGCAAAACTCACTTTTCTTCCTATTTTTCACTTTTGGTCACAGTATGGTTATTATATTTATTCGAATTTGAACTATCCGAAACCGAAGGTTTATTTAGGTTTGACAAATGATCCGATGAAAGAGAATTTATTCATCAGATCATTCCAGAAGCAAGCGTAGAGCGATTTTACTACTTTTTAGCTGATACACTCGAACGATTTTATTCGAATGAATTATTCGATTATTAAAAGTATTCGAATAACATTCACTCGATTATGCCCATTACTAAACTCAAGCGTAAAAAGAAAGTCAATTGGACAGCAGGTACTATAACTTTGCGGAGCTCACGGCTTTTCCACTAGGTACCTACATATTGTGAAACACACTTTGAAGTTGGAACAGTAATAGTAATAGTACCGGTTCGCTTCCTTTTCACGTTTGGTTACGGTGTATTTATTCTACAAGCGTTTATTTTAAACGTTATTATGGTGCTATTTGTTATTACCAACTAACCAAAAATTCATAATTTGATATACTATTTGTAAATTTATTTAAACCTTTGCTTGGCTTGGTTATAAAAGTACTTGCCATAGGCCAGAAACTTAATGTTGCCGGCGCGGCGTTGCGAGCTTGAGGTAAAAGCCCCCACCCCCCAGAAAAGGGGTTCGGTGTGAGGTCAGCAACCTCACCCGGTAAAAAAGATGACGCTTAATAAACAATAATAAGACTTAACTACGCAAAGAGTAACAGTGAATAACTGAAGTAACGTAGCAAAAACTAGGGAATAATGGAGGAGATATGCTTACCGTGCACTTGGAAACCGATTAAGTGCCATGGATGAAAAATGTTTTAAGGGAATAAGAAGAAACAATAATAATAATAATAATAATAATAATAATAATAATAATAATAATAATAGTATAGTAATACCGGTTCGTTTCCTTTTCACCTTTGGTTTTCAAACGAAATTTTCACGCTTGAAGCTGTAGAGGTACAAATCCCTATAATCAGAATGCTGAAACATTGTGGCATTACAGTGGTTTAACTGGTTGGGGCAAGTGTTTTTCGTGGCTATGGTACTGTATGACTTGCTGCGGCAAATTTAGGATGAGCGTATACCCGTAATGATAGACTTTACATGTACATAATGTGAAATGTTAGTGTACTGCCTATACGAGACAGGCGCATAGGTCACGCCCCATCCTCAAAACACTTACATATATTTGAAATTTTCCCGCATTTGATATTTCGTTGGCGAACGCCTTTAAAGGGATATCGGTGCAGGTGTATTAATACAAACGCGCCACATATAAACGTAGTACCAAGTCGAATGTTTTTTTTGTTCTATATATAGACCGACTAAGTGAGGCCTATAATTATTTATGTGTGCGGCATGTAGTTATCCTAGTATATAACACGAATGTTTGCGAACTCTTCGCTTTGCAGCCTTTTTTGTAGGACAGATGTTGATGATGCTATTGCTATTGCTGACGTTATTACACAACTCGCATACTTTAAAAAACTCGAGACCTGAAATGAAGTCATCTTTATTAAATTTTAAATTGCTGTTGGGCGTGATCGACGTTAATTTGATTGGAGTAATCAAGTGAATAATCACCGTTTGTCGTTCAACCAATTTACAAATTGAATCGATAGAATTATTTCATTGTTTGGAATTGTTTCAGCTTTAATTTAGAATTTCAAACAAATTGAAATTTCATGAATTTCAGCTTAAAGTACTTACATTTCGTGAGTAAAGTCCCAAAATCCCCGCCACTGGTCGTTTGAAACGTATAATGTATTTCACAGTAAGTTGTGGGTCTATAATATCGTTAATAATTTTTTGTTATTTCGTAAGTCAGTTCGATGAATCCCTCGAATTCTCGAGTTTCAGGTCCGACAAAGCCACTAAAACTAATGCCCGTAGTTAAAGATTTGAAGGTTAACACCAAACAGTATGTAAATACGGTAATTCGTATGCATAATGCATTGTTATACCTGTTTATCATTTGAACTTGAAAATGAGGCAACAAATTATCATACACACTGTGTTTGTGGTACGTAATCTAACAACAATATCTCGTTTTTATTTGCATTTATCTTTTTTAGTTTTGTTTTTTGAACTGTCAAGGTTAAACTAGTATAGGTATAAATAAAATTAATGGAATCTTCAAATTTTGGCTTTTCTTGCGGGAAGCATTTTTTAAATTAATGTGATTTTTAAAATGAGTTTAAAAATAAAACATTACGTCTAGTCTTGCTGGCGATCTAGTGGAAATTTTATATGTAAAAAGTCAAAACTTCCAGTACTTTAAATATAAAATTTCAGGGTAAAAACGTAATAAAATTAAATACCGTGTTATTGATTTATATTTGAAATGACCTGTTCAAGTAATACGAGGGCCAAACAACAATTTATTTTTCAACGTAGTCGCCTTTTAGGTCGATGCACTTAGTCCAACATTTTTCCAATTTTTCGATCCCTTCCGAATAATACGATTACTCCAACTCTTCAAAATAGGCGTTTGTTGCATCGATGATCTTTTAATTAGAACCGAGCCATTTCTTCAAGTTCGGAAACAGGAAATAGTCGCAGGGGGCTAAGTCTGAAGAATATGGTGGATGTGTAAGCAATTCGAAGCATAATTCATGGATTTTGGCCATGGCAACTACACACGTGTGCACCCGTGCATTGTCTTGATGGAAGAGAACTTTTTTACTTCGCTAAATGCGGCCGTTTTTCTTCAAAACGTCGTTGAAACAGTTTAATAGGTTGCAATAATATTCGCCGTTGATTGTTTTTCCTTTTCTATAAGGTAATCGATGTGGGTTATGCCGCGTGCATCCCAAAAAACTGTGGCAATGACCTTGTTGGCCGATAAAACCGCCTTAGCCTTCTTCGGCACAGGTTCGCCAGTAGAAATCCACTGTTTAAACTGTTCCTTGGTCTCCGGTGTATAGTGATGGATCCATGTCTCGTTCACAGTTATGAAACGACGCAAAAACTCCTTTTTATTGCGCTTGAACATCGACAAACCTGTCTCCCGTGTGCGTTTTTGGTCGATTGTGAGCAAACGCGGCACCCATCGCTCGGATACCTTTTTCATATCCAAATGTTCGTGTAATATATTGCGCACGCGTTTATCTGACATGCGTACTATCTCAACTATCTCGCGGTCTTGCAGTAGAATATCATGGATTTCGTCATTTCTAGTGTGGTGCCCTCATTTGGGCGTCCTGAACGTTAGGCATCAGTTGTGCTTGTACGACCACAACGAAAATCAGTAAACCACCTGTGAAGAGTCCCGATAATATTTATCAAGCTTTGTTTTGGTTTGCGTAATGGTTTTCCACGCAAAAAATAATGTTCAATTAACACAGGAAATTCGCTTTTTCCATGTTTGCAAAAATACGAGAGGTTGTCAGCTTTCAATGGCTGTCAAAACTGAACTAAATGACAAATCTGTCTGAAAATTTTAATGTGGTTTAGTGACAGATTTTTGTGGCGCCCTCTGTTGCAGTTTTACCAAACTTCTCACTCTGCTCTCATATACCTAAATAAATTCGGTTGGCAAATTTTAATGTTTACGTCACTTTTTCTAAATGTATTAAAGACATATTTAGCAGGTAAATAATATAATCTCAGATTGAAGAGAAATTCTGGATTATTGAAATGCCTGCATCATAAGATCAGTGGCGCAATTTCTGAAAATAGGAAGCTCCTATTTTTGTTTTGTTAGGTTATAAAAACTTTGACTTTCCTCCAATCCCTAATGGTTGACTATTTCGTCAGTGGCGAAAAGTTTTGACTGTAATAATTGAATACAAACTAATTGTGTTGCATTAGGAATTGGAGTGCGTTATCTAAACTTATTTCTTTATCCAAAATTATTACCTACTTAATAAGTGAGCATTGCGCAACTTTGTATTACATTCTGCTTTGTTGATTTTGCATTTTCTTATGAAACATGTCCTGAATAAATATTTACAAATACTTAAAATAAATTTATGTTTTAAATAATGATTTGAATTAGGAAAATTACTGCACCGGTTACCGTATTTTGAAGCCCACCAATAGTCTGAAATTAAAATATAGTACCTTGTAGTATAAGTTTCCAACAGTAACACTGTATATGCACGCTACAGTCATCTGTGACTTCCAACACAAATTTTAAATAATCTTTTAAACTTCTTGTAGTATTTTCTTTAGGTACTGACTGACCTTTATATGAATAATAAAACCCTCCGCTATTTCAACCTTTAAAGACCTTCAGTATCCAGAAGACTTTTTCTTAATGGTGATGGGTTTCAAAACAAATAAGGCAATAACAATGGGACTCCAGCTCCTGCAGCGTATTTATAACTGCCTTGTCTCTTGACTGTTTTACAAATTTTATTACTTTTTCAAAAAATAAAAACCACTCCGAAAATATTTTTAGGTCGCAGTTATGAAACGATACTTTGAAATCTTCTTCAAACATTGTGCATCTTAGTTTCTGCTTCAAATAAGTATATAGATTCACGTAAGACTTGATTGAACCGCCTTTTTTTGAAAATTTTCTTCTGAATGTAAAGGTTTTGCCCCAATAATCCTGAACTTGATGACATAGTTTTAGACTATCGCGGAACCAAGCAATTTTTCGGTTATTTGCAAAATAGACCGCCGCGCCGTAAAAAATTAATGCAAATAAAATATATTGATTGTGTTTATATTTTTACGTCTATACCTCGCATTCTGTCAGAAAAAGCCCACATATTCCCTGTGAAATTTTACGAAAGGTTTGGATGTTTATTCTGAAAACAGTAGCTTTTTCAGAAAAAATATTAATAAGATGAAAATTTACAGCACTGACTTTTTATTTTTTCTTTACTATCTATATACAATTTATTTTTGTTTTCTAGTTTTTATTACAATCTTAAAAAGAAATAACTTCTAGCAGGTCAGGTTCTGGAAAAATTAACTTAAAGAATGAATAAAAGACATTACGCATAATAACTAAAAGGTACAGTATTGCGTTACAATTAGAATGTTTTTCTCTTCACTTTCCTTTTGTATGGGGCTGTTGAATTTTCTGATATCAGTGTCCAGCAGTAATCAGCAAGCATTTCGCTGTTCCACTTCCCTTGGTAACGTTTTTCGATAGTGGCTATGTCTTGATGGAACCGTTCTCCGTGCTCATCACTAACGTCACCAAGATTCGGAGGAAAAAATCTAAGTGGGAATCTAAGAAGTGTATTTTAAGGCTCATGTTACAACCTAATGCTTGATAACTCTTAAGAAATTCACCGACAATTTCTTTGTAGTTTTCAGATTTTGTATTTCCCAAAAAGTTTTGTTTTACAGCTTTAAAAGAATTCCAAACCAAACGTTCTAAGTCGCTTAGAGCCTCTTCAAATTCTGTATCTCGCATTCATAAATTAATTTGGGGTCCTACAAAAATACCCTCTTTAATTTTTGCATTGGTGATAGGAAATTTTAGTTTGAGATATTGAAATTCATGTTCTTCTTTGTTCATGGCGTTTCACAAAGTTTTTCAGTAAACCCAATGTTATATGCAACTGTGGTAAGAAAATTTTGTTACGCTCAACTAGTGCCGGATGGATTATTATGTTCTTTTGCCCAGGAATATGCTGCTCTCGTGGTGGCCATTACAACAATATAATGAGAATTTCTTGCTTCGCTGTCCCGCTCACAAATGAAACAACCATGCTTCGTGTATCCAAGTTGTAAACCAATAAGAATTGCCACAACTTTTAAATCAGCACTGATGTACCATTTCTACATTTTGTAATTAATTTTGTCAAGAAGGCATACCATATTTTCATAGGATTCCTTCATGTGAATTGCATGTCTAACAGGAACTGAAGGGTAAATATTTCCATTGTGTAGAAGAAGAGCTTTTAAGCTCAGTTTCGAAGCATCCATGAATAGACGCCATTCTTCTGCATTGTGTTCATAGCTTAATGCAAGCATTAAACTGTCATTATTACCGCAGAAGGAAAGATCCTCTTCAGTTGAAAAATACTATAACAATTCTTTCTGACGATTGCGATATACTGAAATACGGGTATCTGAAGTTAACAACTTCCAGCCTTGTAATCTTGATCCTATAGTATCTGCCTGAGTTTTTGATAAATTAAATTCTCGAACCAGGCCATTTAGTTCTAATTGAGTTCAGGCCTCTAGCCAGGGGGTGCCAGGGGGTGCCTGGCACCCTCTGGAAAAAATTGAGCACCCCCTGGAGAATTACCAACATTACGACCATTTTTTAGGACTTATTTTTTAAAAAAATTTTCATTTTTCTGCAATAATTAAATATTGCACTGGAATTCTCCAAGTCTCGATAGCGCGGTCACCGCGTGACGGTATTCCTTGTCCCATCCCCATCTACAGATAGCCCGAATTGTTGGAAGCGATTTCCACGGTTGAAGACGAAATGGATTTAAATAAAATGATATATTTGGAATCGTCATTGGTAATAAAGCTTCCATCAATAGAAGAGATCAAAGTTGTCAAGCAATTTACAGAAAATAAAAGGAAAAGTGAAGTAAAGATTATCAACGACAAGGAAAAGGAAGAAAGGCGACTGGTAGTATTCCAAGAAATATATAATCAACGGTTGACCTTTGAGGATACTTATAATCTCTTGGCTACAGCCAGGCCTTTTGCTTGCAGCACTGTAGTATGCGAATCCACGCTAACTCAAATAATTCGCCCCCAAAGAATAGGCATGTGCCACCAGAGAATGGCAGATTTGATCCTGCTTGCATTTGAGAAGGAACGCACACAAAAAGTCGACAGAGATGCTTTTACAGAAAATTTAATAACAAGCGTAACAGGCGTTTGCAACTTTACTAATTATTGTTTTGTATTTTAATCAACATATTTATCATGTTTATTTATCGTTGTTTTTAAATGTTTATAATAAATATATAAAGGCTGTGTTTAGGTTTTTGGTGAAAAAAATTATTTGACCCCCCTGAAATCCCATGAGCACCCCCTAAAATTAGTTTCTGGCTACAGGCCTGATTGAGTTATTACACGAGGTTTGTTTTCTTGAGATGGTGAAAATTCCTCATCATTGTCTGACAGTTCCTCAGTTGCTCCTTCTGTTTCTGTATCAACTTGTTGTTCTTTCAAAACGTTGGACATGTTGGTACCGGAAGGGCTGTCGAATGAGGTACTGGACAAGTAGCAGAAGGCAAATTGGAATAAGCAATTTTCTTCTTATCTTTGCCAGAAAACTTGAAGATTTTGATGCAGCGGAAGTAGCAGTTCGTCGTATGGTCCGTTTGCTCATGCAAAATCATAGAAACCGCAAACGGCATAGCAGTGCTCTTACCATTCATCCAGATTCTTAGAGTAACAGCACAACGCGTCCAGCAAGTTTTAGAAGGCCACGATTTCTTTTGATTTTTAATTTTAACACCAAAGTAGTAGTAGTACGCTTTTTCTATTGTAGATGTAATATTTCGCTTAAGCTGCCGAATAGTTAATTCTCCGCAAATATAATAAAAACTGTTCGGTTCATTTATACATTTACAAGACATTGTCAATATAAAACACAACAGATTATCACAAACTGACTCAATTCAATTTTAATACTCGTAATAATCCTTCTATACCTTCTTAAATACCCGCATAATCGCATATCTACGAATTTCCGAAATATAATTGGTTTAAAAGCAAAGAGAGGCGTGGCTTACGGTTGTGACGTAGAAAACATGCCAAAACTTGCTCAGACCTGTTCAAACAAGTCAGGCAACAGAAGATTTCTTTTAGTATTTAACATTAATGCGGTAAAACAGAAAATGTCAAATACAGTAAAAATTAATATATTTTAGAAGAAAACTAGTATTGAAAATTTCTCAAAATTCTGACGTGGTAGAAAAAAATTGAAAATATTTTCAGAATCAGCATGAAAAAGTACATACGGTACACGTATTAGAGTGTAAGAAAAAAAACCTTTGTTGACCAGTGACTATTAATATTCATATCAAAATGCAGCGTAGTATAGTATAGTATTATATCTGCTGTTTACGTCATGTTCAAGATAGTATTTCATTACTACTTCTACTAGTTTACCTCGTACTGATTTTACGTTTGTTTGTGTTGTAATAACCCTAACACGGCTTTTCCCCTATTGCCCCGTTCTAATTCAGATTTAAATTTTCGTTCATTTTTGCATATACCTTAGCAGAAGGCGTTTCATCAGGTGTCAAACCCACGACAGCATCAGTAAACAACATTTGTAAAATGAGTATCTGTATATAAAATACTTAATTACTTTAACAATATCTGTTTATTTTAACCTTATACGTATTTCGGCATGTTTACATGCCATTGTCAAAGGTTATATTAGAAAGTAAACAGTTAGTGTTGTTATAGCAATAGAACTTTGTGACTTATCTTGGTAATCGTCTGCAGATGACTTGATTTCTCATTCCAAAACGTCCAGTAGAGGAGAATTTAAGAGATCAATTTACTCATTCATTAACGGTACAGTTTTTAAATGTTTGTGAATTTCAAAAGCTTCTAGTATGTCTAATTTACGTTTATCATCACAAAAGTGTAAACATTTTATGGTGTTATTAGATGTCATTGAATGATTTTGTTCTAGTAAGTGTTTAGCGTAATTGGATTTATGTGGATGTTTGTATTTGTAACAACGCAAGTGTTCTTTATACCTAATATCAAAATTTCTAATTGTCTGGCCTATATAAACCGAATTACAATGCGAACAATTTAATTTGTAAATGCCTGATTTTAGCAAATCGTCTGTTTTACATTTTGCATTAAACAAAAACAGACGATTTGCTAAAATCAGGCATTTACAAATTAAATTGTTCGCATTGTAATTCGGTTTATATAGGACAAACAATTAGCAATTTTGATATTAGGTATAAAGAACACGTACATTGTTACAAATACAAACACCCACATAAATCAAATTACGCTAAACACTTACTAGAACAAAATCATTCAATGACATCTAATAACACCATAAAATGTTTACACTTTTGTGATGATAAACGTAAATTAGACATACTAGAAGCTTTTGAAATTCACAAACATTTAAAAACTGTACCGTTAATGCATGAGCAAATTGATCCCTTAAATTCTCCTCTACTGGACGTTTTGGAATGAGAAATCAAGTCATGTGCAGACGATTACCAAGATAAGTCACAAAGTTCTATTGCTATAACAACACTAACTGTTTATTTTTTCATAATTATAACCTTTGACAATGGCATGTAAACATGCCGAAATACGTATAAGGTTAAAATAAATAGATATTGTTAAAGTAATTAAGTATTTTATATACAGATACTCATTAAATATGGACTTTAACGAAGTAAAGCTGGAAATTATTAATAAAACATTAGTAAAAAATTTCCATTCAAAATTACTACGTGATACATGAAGTGTATGTTTTTACTTACTAGGCATAACATCATTATCACAAGAATGTGAGGATACAAAGGAAATATCAGACAATGCTGGCGATATATTTGAACCGTTGCTGACTGTTGTTGCGATGGACAACTTGAAGTTAATAATAGAGTGTTAACAAAGATAAACAACTCTAACTCGAGTGTCATTTTCATATTTCTGCAACATAGATTTGCTGTTTTTTAATAAATTACAATCTGGGAGTTTTGGAATCATTTCTTTTATAGTTTCACGTGTTAGTAACTTAAGTTGTAGATTTTCTAGAACAGTTTTCTAAAGAACAATGCAAAAACTACGTGCACCTGTCGCAATTTTCTTATTTTATTTTTTAAGATTAAATAATATATTACAATTTGTGTTGGTTGGACATCACGGATTTGAAACATCGCGTTAATTGGTAATAATTGTAGCCATTCTAATTTACTCCTAAATTATTGATTAATAACAATTTTTTTATTTATAAAATCCTTGATCAAAGTTAACGGCCTGTTAAAGTTGACAATCGTTTCTGCAACTGGCTGTAAATACCATATTCCTCAGGGCCGCAAATTTCAAATCACAACAAAAAAAGCAATACAATTACAATTGCCTAGGAGCGGCAAAAATCTGAATACGGCCCTGCATCTTTATAAAAAGGATTAGGTACCGTTTGATTAACTGACAACACTCCTAAGTTTTCCAAGTTTCCGACTTTTACAACAATATTTCCATGTTAGCTGAACATTTTCCATTAAATAATCAAACTATGCATATTTGACAATTTTAATGCCATGTTTTTATATACTCCATAAAAATAGCGAACTGAGTGAGGAAAGTGCTGACAACAGAGAGAAGTTACAAAACCGCAATTCCTTCAATTTGCACATCGTGCTACATGTCTCAGATACAGAACATATTTGAAATACATATCTGTGAAATTAAGGAAGGACTGTTTTGTGCTTATGCCATAAAACAAACATAATTACTTACGTATCTTCAAAAACGAGGGATTAACCGAGGTTAAAAATTTTTTTACACCTACTTCTATTAACACAATACTTTCATATATTTTCACTTTTAGTTCAGCATACTTCCACGTACTTCCACATACTTTCACTTGCTTCCACGTACTTCCACCTTATTTCTGCTAACATCTACGTACTTCCACGTACGTCGACGTACTCCCCGTGCGTCGACGTACTTCCACGTACTTTCACATACTTCCACTAACTTCCACTTACTTCCACATACTTCCACGCACCTTCACCGTACCTCCACGTACTTCCATGTACTTCCACATAATTCCACCCTGCTTTTGCTTTACATCTACGTACTGTCACATACTTTTACTAACTCCCACTTACTTCCACATACTTCCATATACTTCCACGTACTTCCACTTACTTTCACCGTACTTCCACGTACTTCTATGTACTTCCACGTGCATCCACGTGCTTCCACTTACTTCCAAATACTTCCACGTATTTCCACAGGACTTCCACGTACTTACACGTACTTCCACATACTTCCACGTGGTACTTCCACCGTACTTTCACGTACTTTCACTTACTGCCACGTAGTTTCACCTCACTTCCACTTACATCCACGTACTTCCACGTACGTCTACGTACTTTCACGTACATCTACGTACTTCCACGTGCGTCGACGTACTTCCACGTACTTTCACATACTTCCACTAACTTCCACCGTACCTCCATGTACTTCTATGTACTTCCACATAATTCCACCCTGCTTTTGCTTTACATCTACGTACTTCCACATACGTCCACGTACTGTCACATACTTTCACTAACTCCCACTTACTTCCAAATACTTCCATATACTTCTACATACTTCCACTTACTTTCACCGTACTTCCACGTACTTCCACGTACTTCTATGTACTTCCACGTGCATCCACGTGCTTCCACTTACTTCCAAATACTTCCACTTACTTCCACGTACTTCCACAGGACTTCCACGTACTTTCACGTACTTCCACGTTCTTTCACGTACTTCCACATACTTCCACGTGGTACTTCCACCGTACTTTCACGTACTTCCACTTACTGCCACGTAGTTTCACCTCACTTCCACTTACATCCACGTACTTCCACGTACGTCTACGTACTTCCACGTACGTCTACGTACTTCCACGTACATACTTCCACATACTTCCACTTACTTTCACGTCCTTTCACCGTACTTCCACGTACTTCCACTTCCTTTTACATTCTTCCACTTACATCCACGTACTGAGAATCCCCTGCATACAGGGGTGTTTTCCCGACGCACAGTTACTGCACTTTTGCACAAATTTTGCTACCACAAATGTGTTACCTCGGCAAATTTGTGCTGTTAGTACAAACTGTACCTGCTAACAACAACGTTTACTATAAACAGCAAAAAGATATGACTGTTGCTGCAGAATTATCAGCTACATTTGACGGTTCAGCTCCACTAAAATTATATGCTATCACAGCAACTTCAGATTTGTTGTGATGCGAATTTTAGCAGTTTTTCTTGCTGTTGCTTTCGTAATTAAAAACAGTCAGCAAGTTTTTTTTTGCTATAAAAACAAAAACAGTTTTCTCAGTATGGATAGAGAATGTCAGAAGGAAAGGAGATGAAAAAACTAGGGAGAGAAAGCATGAACGAGAAAGTTACGATAATAGTTAACAGAAAAGTGAGTTTAGTTAGTAACATGGGTTACTAAGATCGGAGAAATTGTATCTAAAGATTTTCTGTCATTTACTAGATTTTTGCGTAAATTTTTGATTTTCCTAGAAACGACAAAACTCAGATCAATATTTGCCACTTATGGACCTCAAAATAGCAGTAGCTGGTGCTCTAATCAAGGCTGCAAAACCAATAAATAGAGGAAGGGGATGACCAGGCAATAATCTTACGAAAGAAAACGAAAAAGAGGCCCTGCGATAGAAATTCCTCAAGTTAAAGTCAGAAAAAATGGAGTTGATCACCAGACACCCAGACTATTGCGAAAATATGGGCAATGGATGCAAATTTCCTGGACGAGATGGCAAATCCTATATTTACGTTTTAGGTGTGATGTGCCTCACTAAAAACAGAAATTGGTATTTAAGGTTTCACATGGAATAATTTTTCTTTTTTTTCTTGTATCACTTATTTCTTAATCAACTTTTTTTGTCGAAAATAAGAAAATCATGCGGTAAATGGGCAATTAAAACGTATTTAGACTGTTTCATCTTCGGGAGGCTGTAACTCTGTAAGGAAGCAATTTAGGCTAAAATCGATATATTTTAAGTGAGCAAGCGCCTCCTAAGCGCTGCCCTATTATTTTCGGTACACGCACATACAGTAGATCTATTTATGATACAAAAATCATGAGATTTGGTTGATATTAAATATATTTTAAAAAAAGAGGAAGATAACGGAATAAATGAATGAAATTATAACGTCTAACATAAAACAACAACTACGATTTGGAGCCGACAGGAATGCTGGGTAAGAGAACTATTGCATCCATCCTCAATATTTCAAAGTTGGCTGTGTGTTAAATCTCAATATTTCTTTATTTTAATACGATGCCCAGATGCTGCGAATTCGAACACATTACACATTTCCGCTACTTCTCTTCCTTCTCTATTTTACTTATTGCGACGCTCTTTTCCCCAGTTGCCTATTTGGCAACTCTGTAGTCCGGTAGTTAACTTGTATTTTGTTGGGGGCGGGATTATACGGCTGCTTATGCGTATAATCGCTGGGAAATTCTCGGGCGCCAGATTTTATATGGAGTTTACTCTCCAGAACGGCTTCGCTGTAACAGAACGGCTTAGCGAAGACCTGGGTAACTGCAGTTGAAGATGTCGGTCTCCAGGGGTCTGTTTGATGGAATGACAGCCTGCAGGTTCTTGAAGCAGCTCTATTTAACTTGGATATATTCAACAAATCAAGTAAAACAACATAGAATGGTTTAAATACGTCTATTACATAATATCCCATTCAAATTAATCATATACAAGCAAAGCGGATAATATTAAGCAAAAATACGGTAGCAAATACAGTAGCAAATACGGTAGCAAATACGGTAGCAAAACAGTAGCAAATACGGTAGCAAATAAGGTAGCAATACAGTAGCAAATACGGTAGCAATACATACATACGGTAGCCAATATATATACAGTAGTCACCAGTATACGGTCGGAAACGGTACCAGTTACTAAAGCAAACAAACTGTTATCTTGACACCAGGCGGACAAATTCGCCACTACGGAATTACACAACAAAGCTCTCAAACAAATAGAAAAGAGAAGAGTAAACTTTGCCCAGGATTTTCGCATAGGCGAGTTAGAGGAATGCAACTCTATGGTTTTTCGCTAGAGCACACCCCGGAGAGTAAAAGAGTCAGAGAGAGAAGAATAAACTTTGCCCAGGATTTTCGCATAGGCGAGTTAGAGGAATGCAACTCTATGGTTTTTCGCTAGAGCGCACCCCGGAAAACACAGTTTACAATATAAAAGAGAGAGAGAGAGAGCAATATAGTTTACGTTAAACTAATGGTGTCAAAATATAGCTTGCTTACCCCAATGTCCTGGATGCGGTGGTCGGTTACCTCGGTCGGAGCACTGGTGACTTGTAGAAGTGGCTGGACTGGTACTTGGCTGGAACATCGGCGAACTGAACTCGAAAATTCAAAATTTTGAATTTATAGCCAGTCGGTATGCGCCCGAAATCGAAGCGCATCCCCACTCTACGAGAGCGGGGTTGACATAGCATCTCTGCGGCTCGATCCGCAGAGATGCGGTTATCTGATTTCCGGCCGTAAATAAAATGTTTTGAAATCAAATATACATTAAAATTACAATTTTAAAATACTGAAACGGTTGCTAAATTACGGAAACTTGCGTACAATGAATATAAAGCATTAACCAACGGAATACTACTTATTTTAAATATAAAAATAAACCCCTATCGGTAACATAATATTGTAAACGGAAAACGGCATATAAACTAAATGTAAAAATTAAACAATTCTTGTAAACTCAATGCAAATTAAATCAAAATTAGTAACGTTTCGTTACACACCCCTCCTTCTTCGGAAAGAAAAGGATTTATCCTTTTCGGCACAAAACAAAATTAACGGATATTGTTGAAACTAAAACTCACGGAACGAAAAATTTTTTTTACGTGGAACCCTTGTTCACCTCACTCGATAATGTTGCACTGCACACCCCGGTCACAACACCTGGTAATGCTGATCGATGATGCTGACAGTGTCGGTCTTCTCTGAGTACACCAGCAGTTCCTGGACATCTTCCCCATAGTTACGGGTAGTCATCGGAGCGGTGGTGTTTTCGGCTTGCAATTCTTGCACGTACTGCAGAAAATCTTCGTCGTTGAACTCAGTGGGGGTCGGAGCGGTTTCCATACTCGGGGAAGGAGTAATGTCGGTAATAATGTCGTTTAAAACATCGGCTGCGGTTTCGGTGGCGTTATCGGTAAATGGTCTATCTTGGAAATTCGGTACAGGTTATACATGGGCCGGTTTAAGGTCTTTAATATGAACGCGAGGAACACGTTTTCCGGTTATACCTTTTAATTGATAAACTACGGGTGAAAGAACTTTAGTAACGGTATAAGGACCGGAATATTTCGGAGCTAACTTGGCCGCAAACCCTTGAGCTGCGGAAGATAGGTGATGTTCTTTCTTCATCACTTTGTCACCTACATGACACTTCCAATCTCTTCGGCGTAGGTTGTAATGGTGTCCTTGGGTAGTAAATGCTTTTGCTAGGTTAACGCGAACTAGCTCGAACACTTCTTGTAACTTCTTTATTCGGGTCTGATGGGTTTCTGGAATGGTATCATCCTCAGGTTCGGTATCTTCGGTCGGATCCTCTGCCTCTCGTCTGAGAGTGTTCGGTAACTCCAATTCTCTTCCAAAGTTGAGGAATGCGGGAGTAAAACCACTGGATTCATTTGGTGCGGTATTTATGGCTAGCATAAATTCGGATAAATGCTGGTCCCATTTACGGTGATTACCTTCACAATACTGAGCAATCATGGTCTTCAGCGTTTTGTTGGTCCTTTCAACGGGGTTCGCCTGCGGTGTATACGGTGGTGTAAATCGGTGGCTGATGCCAAAATCTTTGAGGAGCTGACTGAAGGTACGGCTATTATACTGAGTCCCATTATCAGTAATGACGGTTTTCGGAGTTCCAAATCGGGTTATAATATCCTCAAAAAGAGCTTTACTTACGGCTTGAGCGGTAGCTGTACGGATAGCTCTGCACTGCACCCACTTAGTGAACCGATCTTGAAATACGGCAAGGTAACAATTACCTCTTGAAGATCTTGGTAGTGGTCCAACTAGGTCGGTACTAACGGTTTCCCACGGTTGTCGGTTGGCGGACGGTTGCATCTGTCCAGGTGTCTGCTGCTGCGATGTTTTATAGCGTTGGCAGGATAAACACTTCTTGACATATTTTGCAATCTCACGAAACATCCCCGGCCAGTAATATTGTCTGGCAATCCGGGCTATGGTTTTGGCTATCCCCATATGTCCGGCGGTTGGGACGTCGTGATTTTCTTCTAGCACCTTTTGGCGTAGAGGGGTCGGAACGCACAACTTCCATGGGTCGGTAAACTCATCGTCCTTCAGACTATTATCGTAAAAGTGACGGTACAGTTTCTCATTTCGGATGACATAATCGGGAAAATCGGTAGGTCGCTGTGTGACTTCTTTGTACTTGCGTTGATACCAGGCGCAGTCTGGCACATTGACAGCACACAGTTCCGGATCGATTGGTTCGTCGACATTCGGTAACGGTTCACGGGACAGGGTATCTGCAACACGGTTAAGTACTCCCTTTCGGTATTTTATTTCGAAGTCGTACTGCTGCAGAAAAACACTCCACCGGGCTAATCTTCCAGCTGGGCTCTTAATAGAATGAAGCCAGCGAAGGGACTGGTGGTCGGATACTACGGTGAAATGATAGCCCTCTAGGTACGGTCTCATCTTCTCGATTCCCCAGACGATGGCTAAGCATTCTTTTTCGGTCACGGAGTAATTCTTCTCAGCTGGAGACAACGTACGGCTCGCGTAAGCGATGATCTTGTCCCCGCTGCTGGTATTCTGAGTAAGCGCGGCGCCTAACCCATGATCGGAAGCGTCGGTTTGCAGAATAAACGGTTTGTTGAAATCTGGGCACGCCAGGACGGGTGCTTCGGTGAGGCTGGCTTTTAATTTTATAAAAGCTTCTTCCTGTGCGTCGCTCCAACACCAACGTTGTTGTTTACGGAGTAGCTTAGTGAGTGGAGCTACTATGTTGGAGAATGACGGTACAAAACGGCGGTACCAGGAAGCCACACCCAGAAAACGTCGCAGACTTCGAACATTTCGTGGGGGCGGTATGTTACGGATGGCTTCCACCTTCTCCGGGTCGGTATGAATTCCTTGCTCGCTAACGGTATGCCCCAGGTATTTCAGGGACTTTCGGCAAAACTCACACTTTTCGGGGTTGAGCTTGAGGTTTGCTGCACGGAGACGGCGGAAAACTTCCTGCAAATTACTCAGATGCTCTTCGAAAGTCTTCCCCAAGACAATAATGTCATCCAGGTATGCAAATGCCCTGGGTTCCATCTCTGGACCGATGATGGTGTCCAGGAGACGCTGAAACGTGGCGGGTGCTGAATGAAGACCAAACGGCATTACACGGAACTGGAACAATCCTCTTCCCCCAACGGTAAAGGCTGTAATCGGTTTGCTGTCCTCGGTCAACGGTATTTGCCAGTAACCTTGTTTGAGGTCAATACTGGAAATATAACGGGCTTGTCTCAGTTTGTCCAAGATAGCATTAATGTACGGGAGCGGATAGGCATCTTTCATGGATACTTCGTTAACTTTACGGAAGTCGATACAAAACCTCGGTTTTCCATCCTTCTTCTGAACCATAACTATGGGAGAACTCCATGGACTGCTTGACGGTTCAATGACCCCTTCTTGGAGCATTCGGTCTACTTCGATGTTGATGATTTCTTGCATTCGGGGATTCTGTGGTCGGTAACGCTGTTTAATCGGTGTGCGGTGCATTAAACGGATTTGATGCTCCACATTCTTGGTGGTACCCTTAATACCTTCAAACAAGGGTAACTCGGTGTCTAGGAAGTTGTTGAGCTGTTGTACTTCCCTCTCGGTTAGACTAGCTAGTGACGTTGACGCTTCTTGCACCATCCCTACGGATACGGCATCCTTTTTCTTGATGGACACAATGCGGTTTTCCAGAAATACATTTCCGGTAGTTAGGTTAATGTGGAAATTCATAGACTGCAGAAAATCCATCCCTAACAAGATGTCGGACACCATGCCGGGTATGTAGTTGAACTGGTGTGTTTTGTTCTGGCGGTCTACCTGGATTGGAACAGCATAGGCTCCTTGTACACGGACGGTTTGACCATTTAATACGGTAGCATTTCGGGTCAGGGGCGGTTGTTCGGTTATCTGCAATTTCTTGCAAATGTCAGCTACTCGTGGGCCAATGTAGGACAGTACGGCACCGGTATCCACAAGTGCAGAAAATGTTCGGTTGGCTATTAGGACGGGCAGGTACGGACGGTTATCCCCTGGTAGGGAGGCGGTATTTGTCGGGAGCGGTTCAGGCCTCCTTACTGAGTGGCTCCTTTTGCGTTTCCCGGCTGTTGGCATTTACAGTCCCGGGACATAACTCCTCGTGTGCCACACCTGGAGCAGAAGAGGACCCTCTTGTTGGTACATTGTTGTCGGTAATGACCGGTCTGGCCACAATGCCAACATACTGCGGGGGTGCTCTTACTCGTTTGGTTACTTGTGGTCGGTACTTCTTTGGGCGCGGTAGCATACGGGTTGTTCTTCCATACGGGTTTCGGATTGGTTCTTGGATAAGACGGACCGGCTGCTACTACTGGTGTTGGTGGTATGCTAGATCGGGTAGCTGCAATCAATGGAACGGGCTTGCGGATGTCTTCATATTCTTTGACTGCAGCTAGTAACTGGTCTACGGAATGGCATGTGGATCGGTGTATAAATAAACGGTAGTCGGGGAGTAAATTGCGGTGTAACCAGAATAATTCTTGGTCCGGTGACATCGCTCCATGTCTTCTGATCAGGGTTTGCAAGTCGATGATGTAACTCACCGCTGTCTCATGCTTCTGTTGTACCCGTTGGCTGATCTGTGCTTCCAGGTTAATCAGGTAGTCGGCAGGTAGGTAGAAGGCTCGGAAGTCATGAAGGAAATCGCTCCAACATCTCCAACGCTTCTGGTTATTTCGGTACCACAGCAGAGCGGTGCCGGTAAATATCTCCGGTAGCACTGGTAACAATCGTTCTGCCTGTATGTTGTAGCGCAGGCAGATCTCGTCAAGTCTTTCCAGAAACGCTACGGGGTCAGTGCTGCCATCGAATGTCACATTCCATTTATGGACATTCAAATTATCGGTCCGGGGTGGTTGGGTCGGGGTTGGTACGGTCACTGGTGGCGGTGCTTGGTACATCGGAAAGGCTGTAGGCAGATAATACGGCATACCTGCGGCAGCGCTGGTTACAGTTGTACGGGTGTTCAAATAATCCTGAGGTACGGATGCCGATGCTGATAACGGTGGTTGATACGGTGTAAATGACCTCGGAAAGTGATACGGTATACCAGCGGTTGTGCTGGTCGTGGCGGTTGACGTCTGGGTATACAGGGTGCTTACGGTCGTAGACGTCGGTGCGGACATCACGGGTACCTTCCACTGAAACGAATCTTCCATACTCGTAGCTGCATAGCATACGGTCGTTGTTGGGGTTGCTGGTGGATCGGTCACTAGTGGGGCGGTTGGTCCTTCTCGTATAAACTGAACCAGGCGGCGTCTCAATACCTCCGTCGTACCTTCTGGTGACAAACGGAACTTGGTGGCTTCCTCCACTAGTTGTGCCTTCTTAAGGCGGTACACCCAGCTAACCCGTCCATCGGTGAAGTCGAAATTTCTACCTGGATCGGCGTCATCTTCGACTGGGTTGTTCTCCAGGTCGGACTTCTCAGAATCGGTCATAGTTGCGGTGTTCACTTGTTGATATACCTGCTGGAACGGAAATGCCCTCCAAGTCACGTTACGGGACGGTTCTTCTTTGGGATTGACTGGACAAACACGGTCCCTGCTCGGGCGCCAAATTTGCGACGCTCTTTTCCCCAGTTGCCTATTTGGCAACTCTGTAGTCCGGTAGTTAACTTGTATTTTGTTGGGGGCGGGATTATACGGCTGCTTATGCGTATAATCGCTGGGAAATTCTCGGGCGCCAGATTTTATATGGAGTTTACTCTCCAGAACGGCTTCGCTGTAACAGAACGGCTTAGCGAAGACCTGGGTAACTGCAGTTGAAGATGTCGGTCTCCAGGGGTCTGTTTGATGGAATGACAGCCTGCAGGTTCTTGAAGCAGCTCTATTTAACTTGGATATATTCAACAAATCAAGTAAAACAACATAGAATGGTTTAAATACGTCTATTACATAATATCCCATTCAAATTAATCATATACAAGCAAAGCGGATAATATTAAGCAAAAATACGGTAGCAAATACAGTAGCAAATACGGTAGCAAATACGGTAGCAAAACAGTAGCAAATACGGTAGCAAATAAGGTAGCAATACAGTAGCAAATACGGTAGCAATACATACATACGGTAGCCAATATATATACAGTAGTCACCAGTATACGGTCGGAAACGGTACCAGTTACTAAAGCAAACAAACTGTTATCTTGACACCAGGCGGACAAATTCGCCACTACGGAATTACACAACAAAGCTCTCAAACAAATAGAAAAGAGAAGAGTAAACTTTGCCCAGGATTTTCGCATAGGCGAGTTAGAGGAATGCAACTCTATGGTTTTTCGCTAGAGCACACCCCGGAGAGTAAAAGAGTCAGAGAGAGAAGAATAAACTTTGCCCAGGATTTTCGCATAGGCGAGTTAGAGGAATGCAACTCTATGGTTTTTCGCTAGAGCGCACCCCGGAAAACACAGTTTACAATATAAAAGAGAGAGAGAGAGAGCAATATAGTTTACGTTAAACTAATGGTGTCAAAATATAGCTTGCTTACCCCAATGTCCTGGATGCGGTGGTCGGTTACCTCGGTCGGAGCACTGGTGACTTGTAGAAGTGGCTGGACTGGTACTTGGCTGGAACATCGGCGAACTGAACTCGAAAATTCAAAATTTTGAATTTATAGCCAGTCGGTATGCGCCCGAAATCGAAGCGCATCCCCACTCTACGAGAGCGGGGTTGACATAGCATCTCTGCGGCTCGATCCGCAGAGATGCGGTTATCTGATTTCCGGCCGTAAATAAAATGTTTTGAAATCAAATATACATTAAAATTACAATTTTAAAATACTGAAACGGTTGCTAAATTACGGAAACTTGCGTACAATGAATATAAAGCATTAACCAACGGAATACTACTTATTTTAAATATAAAAATAAACCCCTATCGGTAACATAATATTGTAAACGGAAAACGGCATATAAACTAAATGTAAAAATTAAACAATTCTTGTAAACTCAATGCAAATTAAATCAAAATTAGTAACGTTTCGTTACATTATGTAATCTTCCTTCGCTGTCTTTAGATTAGCTTTATTGCAGTGTTTTATCCTTGCCCTTTTATTCTACTTTACTAGCTCTGTGTTAGTGTGTTTCTCTCTGTCTTAACGTTTTTCTTTTCATCTCTTTTTATTTTCTCTAATTTTTCATATTAGCCTTTAAAAGGAAAATATTTTACTAATTATGGTCAGGAAACTTCCAGAGCAATTTTTGCAAATTTTGAAAAACTACAGGGTGTTTGCATTTACACGTATCTTGAATTCGCGTTCCGATTAGCATACGGAACGGGGAAGATTAGTCTTGCATTACTAAAATTGAAGCTAAATTTTTTAAATGCAGTAATAGTTTTGTCGATATTGAATTAAAAAAAACAACACATAAACCTTAACAGCACTAATTTTCTTTTCATTATTTACTTTGTATACTATTCTTCAATTTTTGAATTTATTTCCTGCTGAGAATTCTCACACAGCCGCATCCAAGCAGCCTTCGATTTTCTTTATTGTGTTTCGGTGCATACCCTTGGGGTTTAAGGGTCTACGCTGCTCTGCATCTTTTTCTGCCTCAAACCGAGACGTATTTAGTTGTCTTTGTTCAACGAAGTTCAGAGAGGAGCGGCTTGTTTTAGAGAGACCTCTCGGAGAGCGCTATTTCTATGTACTGTAAGCGCCAGAGGGGCATGATTTCACCAGGAGGGTTCGATATTAGATTTAAGGGTTGCCTTGTAATTAAATAAAAATTCCATTTGACATTGTCGAACCCGAACGATCTGCTGTCTGATGCAATTATGTAGGGAAATCCAGTTTGGAATTAGTGTTTTTATTATAAAAATATAGAGGGGTAAAATTAGGGTAAGTAATTTAAGGTGTATGAGAACTGCACAAGTTTTACATTTTTATGCAGTAGGTTTAACAGAAAAAGTAGTAACTGTTGACCATGAAAATTTAATTCCATTATATGCAATTAATACAGTGCCGTAGTTAATAGGGTGTACATACATATAAGCCGGAAATATATTACGCAACTTTTTTTATTGAAAAATGTGTCAAAAAAATACTTTAAACGAAGATTTAAAAAACGCAAAAACCCAATAAAAAATACTCTACATTTATTAGTTTTATATTTCGTAAACACATTGTATATTATACTCAGTTAAAGAAATAAGGGTTGGGCATCGATAAAAAGTACTAGGGACCGGTCCTGGTAAGCAATCCAAGCAGACCCCTTATCCGGTGGCAGCGTGGTATAATAGACTTACCCTGAAATTTTTTAATCAGGTCAGTTTTCTGCAATATTAAAAACAAAATGGGCGTTTGCTTGGATTTTACATACTTTAAAGGTTTTGCTTTCTATTTTTTCAAGAATACTAGCCCCAACCAATTTACGTCTAATCTCTAATATGCTCAGCCAGACGAGTGGTGACTCACCGTCTTCATATAGAATTTTGTACACCTATAGTTAGAAGTCTGGTTGTTCACACAGAAATATCTTGATCTAACAGTCAGCAATCACTGCCCATCCCCTGAACTTCCTCCGTTGGTGTGCGCCGTGCGTCTCGAAGAATCACGGCTGCAGCAAGAAGTTCATTCCTCTTATTCCCAGGAAATTCCCCACAGGCTTCCGCTTCTGGTTTCCGCCTCAAGGAATTTCGCCTGCAGCAACAGGACTTTTTTCCTCCACCTAGCTCAGCATTTTGAGGAATTTCGACTGCAGCAGCAGGAGTTGTTTTTCTTACTTAGCTCCCCGTGGAATTTTTGATGCTCATGGGCTTCCACTGCTGGTTTGCGCCTCAAGAAATTTTGTAATATAGCAAGCCTGTTTCCCCCCAACAAGCTCAGCGCCTCCAAGGGAACTGTATACTGCAGTAGCAGGACTTTTTTCCTTACGTAGCTCGGCACCTCGAAGAATCTCGGCGGCTTATGGGCTTCCGTGGCTGGTTTGCCCTTGAAGGAATTTTGGGCTGCAATGGCACTACTTTCTCCTAACCAGCTCATTGCCCCGAGAAGTCTTAACTGCAGCAGCTGGACTCTTTTCCAATACCTAGCACCTTGGGAAACTCCGCTGTTTATGCGCTTCCGCTGCTGGTTTGCATTTCAAGAAACGTTGACTGCAGCTGCAGACTCTTTTCCTTCACCTCGCTCAGCGCCTCGAGGAATCTCGACTGCAACAGCAGAATTCTCGTTCCTTACCTAACTCGGCGTCTCGAGGAATCTCGGCTGTTCGTAGGCTTTCGCTGCTGGTTTGCGCCTGAAGGAATCTTGGCTGTAGCAGTAGAACTCTTTTCCTTCACCTGGCTCAGCGCCTCGGGAAATCTCGACTGCAACAGCAGAATTCTCTTTCCTTACCTAACTCAGCGTCTCGAGGAATCTCGGCTGTACAGTACATGTGCTTCCGCTGCTGGTTAGTGCTTCAAAGAATCTCGGCTCCAGCAGCAGAATTGATTTCCTCCACCTCGCTCGACGACTCGAGTATCTCGACTGCACCTTCAGAATCTTTTTCCTTACCTAACTCAGCACTCAGCGCCTCTAGAATATCGGCTGCTCATGTGGTTTCGCTACTGATTTGCGCTTCAAGGAATGTCGACTGCAACAGCAGGACTTTTTCTTCCCCTTTCCCCTAGCTCAGCGTCTCTGCTACCTATGGTCTTCCGCTGTTGGATTGCGCCTCGGGAAATTTCAACTGCAGCAGCAGGATTATATTTCCTTACCTAGCTCAGCGCTTCGAGTTATCTCGGCTGTTTACAGGCTTTCGCTGCTGATTTACGCCTTAAGAAATCTCGGTTGCAGCAAAGACGTTTCTTCCCACCTGTCTCAGCGTTTCAAAAAATCTGCAGCACCAGAATTCGTTGATCTTACCTAACTTCCTGTGGAATCTTAGCTGCTTATGCGCTGCTGGTCTGACCCTCAAAGAATCCCGCCTCCACGAAACCCGGCTGCAAAGCAGGACCCTTTTTTCTTAACTGTCTGCCAGAGATAAATTAACTGGGTTTTCAAGCCAGATATTGGGCGAATCTAGGGAAAAAAGTCCCCGGAAAAAAATCACGGAAAAAAGTCACGGAAAAAAGTACGCGAAAAAAAGTTCACTGGAAAGAAAGTCTCCGGAAAAAAAGGCTCCGGAAAAAAGTCATCTGGAAAAAAGTGTCCTGGAAAAAAGTCTCCGGAAAAAAATTCCTTGGAAAAAGTCTCCGGAAAAAAGTCCCCGAGTTTATTAAAAAGCTTATATTTTGATTATACCCGTGAATTCAGGGCTACTTGAACTGCTAGATTATTATTATTATTATTACAAATAATAAGAAAAACTGATGCAGTTTCTGGACACAAAAGCAAAATTACCGACTACCGGTTTAACTGAAAAGCGGTTCTATTTTTGACTCTTGAAAAACACTTTTTTTGGTGACTTTTTTCCTGGAGATTTTTTCCCGAGACGTTTTTTCCAAGAGACTTTTTTTTCAGGGGCTTTTTTCCTGGAGATTTTCTCCGGAGACTTTTTTCCCAGAGACTTTTTTCCGGGAAACTTTTTTCTGGGGATTTTTTTCCGTGGACAATTTTTTCCAAGCCTTTTTTTCCAGAGACTTTTTTCCGCCTACCATATTAGGCAATAGGCTAATATTATAATAAACAATACAAAATGCGTGTATACTTACTTGTGTTGTTTGTCGATCAACATAATTAGAGTCACTAGTCATTTCACAGAAGCTAATGACGTAGTTTGTTATTAGGCTAAAGACAAGCTGCTTATGTACTTCTTTTATAAGCAACAATAAGCTCATAATGGCAGATTTTTGGAATTAGCAGTATGAGATGGTTCAAGATAAACAGGCAAATTAGGTTGTATCTTCAAGGGTTGTATGTAAACATTATGAATGAAACTAAACTGCGCCACATAAAATCTAAATGCTGTTTTGTATTTTGTTTTAGAAAACTATAGGTAGGTTTATTTATTAATTATTAATTTTATTAATATTATATTATCAAGCGTTGGCTTTTACGCTTTCGCAGAGAGTGCAGATTCAGGTAGGTATTACATAAACATATCTATTAAATAGAAGTATTTATGAATTGTTTGTAAAACTTGCGTATAGGCATATACTGCTATCTGCAGGTTAAGATATTAACGGGTACTTGAATTGGGCGATAGTTTTACACGTAGAATCGCAGCGCTAACTGCGGGCTAACGCCTAACTAAACATTGTAAGTCAGAAAAATTCGTAATCTGGCAGCTTATCCGTCAGTTAGCAATAATAACAGTTATTCGTAAAACTGTAAAAAAAATTTATTGCTATGGTCTCATCTGTAAACACACTAAAGTAAATCAAAACATATCAAAACCGATATTATAAGTGGCAGGTCCGACTTTAAGTGGGTGCGGCTTGGCGTTCGGATCGACCCTGGCAGACCCAATCTTTTGCAAGTGATTATTTTGCTTTTCGAGTACTGCCAACTCAAATACATGTAGTTTTTATGAATATAAAACAGAAGTAAACAATACATTTACAAATATTTTTGGCTGCACCCCCAATAAGAACCTTTCCAAATTGCTTTTTGCGGCACGGCATCAAATTGCTTTATATTCTATCGATTTTAGATTGCGAAGAGAATAAGTGATTGTTGGGAGTGTTACGATACTGCAATGTGTATTGCATTGCATTTAGCTAAAGCTTAAAGGGCGTTCCACTACAGTACAAATGATGTGAATGTATGTGAGGAAAGTCTCCTGGTGTTTGAGACGGTTTGGCGCCGGGTCTGACAACTAGTTTACAGAATGTAGAATGTACCGACTATGTTAGGTTTATGATAACATCAACACTAACATTATATTGCTCTTTATCAAATTCATATCTCTTCCGGTATGAGAGATAACAGCAATGGGCCCTCCTTCTTAACTCAAATCCTGTCTGTTTCTCCACCGAAAAGTATGAATAAACATTTTATGAAATATAAAAGTAGTACTTTAATATTTACTACTGCTGCTTATTTGGGCTCTGTTTACACAACCCATATATTTTAACTGTAACTTTGGCATGGCTTGTTCTCTCAAAACAAACAATCTATTGCGTCCTAACGTCACTAAGCGGTTGATTTTTAAATACGACTTTTTAAGCGTTTGGTGCGTTGTAAGTAATTACTTCTTATTTTGTCCAAATTAAATTACATCATATATGCATAAGAGGTAGTTTAAGAGTTATCTATTACCGAGGTTCAGATAATCCAGGCACGCCAGCACGCTTGTTCATATATGATATATCTATAACGCTGTAGACACCGCAATTGTTTTTGAAAGTACATTTTTTTTTGAAAAAGAATTGGGATTAAGGAACACCAGAGACAAAAGAAACAACATGTCAGTCAAAGCATGAAAGATAGGCGGACGATTAATCCCCTTCAATATTGCTGCATCTAAAAACTAAGTTTAAAGTCTTATTCTACTATCACTTCTGAGCAGCAAAACTTAAACAGAAATATTTTATCGCTGCTTCTTTATTAATTTTCAGTTTTCAAAAATTTATAGAAGGCGTCATAGTGAAAATAACGCATTTACACACCGGCCCGATTGTAGCCCATTCTCAGACCAATCGACAAAATAAAAAAATTTTGTTTACAGGTTTGAGCAGATTTTGCGTCACAGTTTTTATAACTTCAAAATGTTGTTGCACATAGAAAAATTGTGTACATCTAGGGGTATTACAACAATCAAAGCCGATTTGACATCGACCCAGCGTTCGAGATAGCACAGCTTACAGGCTTCAGCTCAGCGTTTCGAGGTACATTAGCTGTCGCGGCAAAGTTCCCTTCTTTTTAACATTTTTAAACAATTTTCAACACAGCTTTACACCTTTCGAAATTTGTCACAATCGAACAAGAAGGCATCAGTGAATATAACGACAGAACATTTCCACATACAGACAAAACGACGTTTTTGGGGGTATTTACAGATGTTTTTTTGTTCCGGTAAATATCCAACCTACATTATTCATTGCTGCAAATAGCCAACCTTTGTATTTCACCTTTGTTTTGGTTGGCTAACGGGTTTCGGTTGCCCAGCAATGAAAATGCGAACTGCATAGTCAGTAGAGAGTAGGCCAAAATATTGTTTAATGTGAAATGTCTCGAGCGAGTGTGTCAGAATGAGCGACAGTGATTTGTTCTAATTTGATTTATGCCAAATGGGAAGAAAAGAGTGAAACGCCACACATAAATTACTTACAAATGAAAATAATGCGTCTGTTTCCATATTTATTAAAAGCTGGTTAATCTTATGACGTAATAGGGTGCGAATGCGATTACACAAAGAATTTCCATCGTAGAGGCAAAACCTAAGCTTAGCGTTTGAGTTGGAATTCATTTCCTATTAGTGGTGTGCATGTGTTTTTATATTTTTTTGTGTGTAGATGATGGAATGCTACCGTTCATACTCGCTAAGACGTTATTAATGAAATGGCCGTGCCTGGAGCGTAGCGGCAAGCGCGAGCTATTAGCGCGAAATTATCTGTATAGGAATAACTAACAAAATTTTTTTATTTATGTGATTTACGGGTTCCCACTACTCATTCCACTAACATTTTCTAGGGTTTAATTCAGGCTGCTTATAAGCTTATTTACTTAGTATGTTTTTAAATATTAATTAAAAAGCTCCATGTACACGTATACTAGAACTCGGAACAGGTTGGTTACTAAGCCGGTATTCAGCCAACTGAGACACCTCAGCTTCTATTTGCAAATTACCCATTGCGTTGTGCAATAAATCTCGTGGTTATTTCAACGCAGGGTCGTAATTCAAAATTTTAATATTGCCCTAAAAAGTATCAATGATAAAAAAAAACAAAAAAAACAAAAAAAAAAGTAGTATTTAGAATAATACTGTTATCACTGTTAATAAAAACTAGTGGTGACAAAAAAAATCAATTATTTAAATATATAATAATTATTAATCATATTTTGTTTTTGTAATTGTTTTCCTAGTCTCATTTTAAATAATTTATTTATAAAACAGAAAAATGTATGAACTTTCGCGGTATATGAAAAATATTTCTTAATAAATAGGATGCAATTAGCAGTAAAATGTATTATTATTTAAAATACTGTAAGAAATTAATGTTGTTTTCCTTTTAAAGGCGAAGCCGAAACCGGAATTTTATTTTGCGTACGTAAATAAACAAGATTGTACTTTCCTACTAACCATTAAGCCCGAGGTCACATAAAATGTGCATCAGGATTCAGAAAATTCATATTTTGAACTTTCTGATCGCGAATTCCGAAGTAGTCTATGGTGTAGGAGCGTTTTTATGCAATCGCGGAGGACGACGAGATAAGAATGATTTGATTTTTTTAAACATTCCGATGTTGTTTTTGTCTCTGGGCTGATTAAAAAAATAATTGATTTAGAAAACAGAAAATATGTATGCACTTTCGCTGAATTGTGATGAAGTTAACAAAAATACTATTCAAGACTAAAGGTTTACGCTGTTTTGCCGAGCGGCCAGAGAAAAGACGATGAGAACGAGAATTTTTTCATAGAAGCATTCGAGAAGCAAACTGAGAGCGTTTTTAATAGTTTAACCGCATAGAAACATCCGAATACATCATTCAATTATTAAACGCTTTGAGTGGCTTATTGTATTATGAAAATCATTTAATTACGCCTAGTAGCAAGTGTATATTGCTACTGCTGCTTGAAATTGGTTACTGCACCCCAGCGCCAGCAAAGAGGATAGTGGCTACACCACTGCACAACACCTGTGCTCAGGCGCACAATCTTCATACCTAACCTTGTACGTAAAAAGCCGATTTTTGATTTTTAGGAAAAATGTTACTTGTTAATAAAAACGCTGTAAACCAACCAAAACGAAAATTTGTCAACCGAAAATTATGAAAGAGGTGGAAGATTAGCTCATTAACAATTTTTCTGCATTTCAAACAAAGTTTGAAATCTTATTCCACTATCACTCATCGGCAATTGAGCCTAAACATCAGAAGTATTTTATTGTCTCCCGCTTATTAAATAAAAGAGCATTATTATAGAAACTTAAAAACTTGGTAGAAGGCGCCACAGAGAAATAAGCGTGTTGGTACATCCCTAGTTCTATGGCCCTATATAATTTTAAAAAATGTATCTAGTTTTTGACAAATTTTTTTTCAACTTTTCTAAATTATGAAAAATATTTTAAATCACAGTTTTTATCGTTCATAGTACTTTTGTGTTCCCTTGGGCTACTAGGATACGAAATTTTATCCCAGTCTGCTAACTCATTTTTGAATAATAGCAGTTACAATAAAAATTTTCAAAGTTATACTACAGAGGCTGCAATTTTAAAGCTAGAGAGTGGAGCGAAACTTCCGTAAAAAAATTGTTAGATTTGTCCTAAGGTCTTCCATAAAATCTTTTTTGGATTTCTAAAATTTCGTTTCTGAAAAAATTTCACTATAAAAATATGTCTAATTTCCGCTTCCGGTTTCAATTTCTTTCAAGCTTATTAATTCAGAGGAATTTTGGTATACCCTCTCCCCCTCCCCCTTTTAAAAACCCACCAAAATCTGGAGATATGAGAGAACAAACAGTATAGACAAACATTTTTTTAAAACACTTTTTTGAGTTTCTGGAAACCCCAAAACCTGTATTTCCGTCAAATTTTTTTATGAAACAGTAATTTTCTGTAAGTACTTAAAATTAATAAAAATGAATAAAGTACGAAATCATCTCTGCAGTGGCGTGCACACGGAAAGGGTCGGTCTATGTTTAATCTTCTTGGCTAAGAAGAAAGTTTCCGCAAATAAGGTAGTGTCAGGGCCGGCTCGAGTAGCAAATGCTGCTAGGGCAATTTCTACATATTGCAATTTTTGTTTTCTAACCGAATCTTGCTAGGCTCGCTTGGTTGAACCGTGTTAAACGTTTTAAGTTTCTTCTCAATAAGATAAGTTTTGTAATTTAATTGCGTTTTGATACAATTGCGTTTGCATAGCAGTAAAATTGAAAAAAATATATTTAGATATTTTGTTTAGCTGAAATTTTGATATCCAAAAAGTTTTTTGTTAAAAACTATCATGAATCTTTAATAAATTTCCGCTTTTGAAAGTGCCACCCGGGGCAACTACCCCAACTGTCTCGCTCTAGAGCCGGCTCTGGGTATTGCACCGAAATAGGGATTCCCGGTCCCTTGCAGCACCGGCCCTTCTCCCCACTCGCCGAACACCTACCAATTTAGATCGATTTATTAACAGATGAAGTTAGTTATTAATTACAACCCAATTAATTCCTAAAGAGAGAGGCTAATTATTTTTAATTGAACAAGTTTTCTTTTTCATATTCCGAAATATTCCACGATACTTAGAAGTTTTAACAGCCACCTACCGCGATCTCAGTTGTTCGCGTGAACCCCCAGAAGTAGAATTTTGTAACCTAAAACCGTCGGGGCACACGCATACATAAATCCAAAGCCAGCAACTGCTTCCACAGCTGTTCGTCTCGTCTCTTTCTAGCACGAACTGCAAGTCGTTCTGTCTCGTTTAGCTCGAGGCTAACGGGGACCTTTCATTAGAACGAAACGGCCTGGTGCTGCAGTTCTTACGCCAATGAATTAATGTAAATTGTACACTGTTAAAATTCTGAACGAGTTGCTCGTTTTCAACGACGCAACCTGCGCGCCAACTATTGACGAATTTCCAGTATGAGTGTAGAGTTAAGCCAATGATTAGTGGAGCTTGAGCTACACTGTTACGTTTTGCTTCGTTTGGTTTCGTTGGGAAGCTGATTTCGGGAATTGGTTCAACCAAGCCCTAATTAGAAGAACAATATTAAAAGTAAATAGAATTAATTATTCATTACGGGCTACGAAATGTTTCATTATAGGAATCTGTTTTATTTCGGTCTAGTTCAGAAGGCAATCTTGACAGGAGCGTACGTAAAAAAAGGGGCGATAATTTTGCACCGCCATGAAGTTGATATACATGGTGATTTGCACTTTCAGGATAGATTCAGAATCAGAAAAGTATTAAAAAGTCGGTTCGGAAATTGATCCTTACAGAGTTACAGTCTTCTTAAGATGTACAGTTTATGTATTTTTGTTGTCGATAACGCAGTAGTTGCACTGAACTTAGAAATTTTATGTTTTATGCTATAAAATCTTATTCTCCATAGAAAAATGATGTTTTATTGAAAGTTTTCTAGACACCTCAATTTTAGTAAACAAAATTAAGTTGCCATGAAGGTCTGAGAGTATCCTAAAGATACGGAAATGGTTCGTGCAAGATTTGAGTGAGAATAAGTTTTTCACGTAAAAGCAATAAAAGGAGTTACTTTAAATACGAAAACGCTTCCTTACGGAGTTACATACTCCGGAAAAAGTAACAAATTGTTGAAACTGTTCCTAATGTTTTAATGTGGCAAACTTACTCTCAAAGTTTGTGGAGACGTTTTGAACCGCTTGAGACAACTCTTCGACCTCCATGGCAACTGGTTTTTATATACACATTGAATTATCTCAAAAAACATAAGATTTTATCGCCAAAAATTAAAAAATAAGAAGGATCTGCAGTATTTAAAAGAAAATATCAGTAATGTTCACCTACAAAAATTCAACATTTTTGTGTAATTACTGCGAAAGTTATTGACAAAAAGTTTTTGAGAGACTATAACTCCGTAAGGCATACCCACATTTTTCATTGTTGTCCTAAAAGTGCGCCTCACATGTTATAAATCACCTTTTAATTGAATCTTTAATATAACTTGACGTATGACTACTAAGTCAGTGGCGTACTTATCGGGTAAGTTTAAACCTTCCAGCTTTCGCGGAAAGCCAGTTACAAATACCAAAAATGACGGCTTTTCCATTAATTTTTATGTATTTCTGGAAAACACAGTCCCGGAAAAAAATCCCCGAAAACAATTCCCGAGTAAAAAAGACGCGGAAAAGGCCTACAAGAACTACCCTGAAAAAAAAGACCCGATTAAAAACATCTCCGGGTAACAATATCCCAAGTTAAAATCATTCTCTAGAAACAATATCTCGGGTAAAAAAAGCCCCAGTAAAAAATCCCCGGAGAAAACAATCCCGATACAAAATACCTTTGAAAACAACGCAATGTCTATATTATTTTTTTAGAAAAGTGTTTGCAAAAGGCATCCCAGGAAAAACGTCCCTCATAAAAACTCCGGTAAAAACAACCTCGTAAAAATCCCCCGGAAAGAATCTCGAATAAAAACATCTCCTAGTAAAAATATCCCCGGTAAAAATTTGTCCCGGTAAAAAAATACCCGAAGAAAACAACCTCGCTACAAAATATCTTTGAAAACAGAACAGTGTCTGCAACAAGCATCTCTGGAAAACACAGCCCCGAAAGAAAATTCCCTATAAAAACCCCGGGTAAAATGAGCTCCGAAAAAAAGCCAGAAAAACCCTAGAAAAAACACCGACTAAAATCATCTCCGAGTAGCAATATCTCCGGGCAAAAAAATTATCTAGAAAAAATATCCCCGGTAAAAAAGTCGGCGGAGAAAACAACCCCGATACAAAATACCTTTGAAATAAACGCAATTTATATATTGTTTTTTTAGGAAAATGTCTGCTAAAAGCATCCTTGGAAAATTATATACACTAAACAATCTCCTACCCATCAGAAACATCCCCGGGTAAAAAATATCGTTTGTAAGAAAACTTCCGGAGAAAAATACCCCGTAACAAAATACCTTTGAGAATAAAGCTAAGTATTTCTATATTATCTATTTAGGAAAGTGTCCGCAAAAAAGCGTTACTAAAACTGACAGCTCCGAAAAAAATGCCCGAAAAGGAACCGGGGGTCAAAAGGACACTCGGAAAAACAGCCCCGAAAAAAATCCTCTGGAGAAAAAGCCCACATAAAAACATTCCCGGGTAAAAACATCTTCGAGTGACAACATATCATAGGAAAAATATTCCCAGTAAAAACACCATAACTTTGAAGTCAACGCAAAGTCTTTAGAAAAGTGTCCGCAAAAAGCATCCTTGAAAAACGCAACTGTAAAAAAACACGGACAAAATCTCTTAGACAAAATATCCCCGAAAAACAACACACGATACCAAACTCTTTTGAAAACAAAGCAATTTCTGTACATATTAATTCTTTAGAAAAGTGCCCGCAAAAAAGCATCCCTAGAAAACACAACTTCGGAAGAATCCCCAAAAAAATAACCCTGGCTTAAATAAAGCCTCAAAAAAACATAACAAAAAAATCCGTTTTAAATAAAAAACATTTCCTAGAAAAAAGATCGCTAGTAAAAATTTCTTCAATTTCTATATTATCTCTCTAGAAAGGTATTCGCAAAAAGTATCTCTAGAAAACATACCTATAACAAAAGTCCTCGGGTAAAAGCAGCCCCGAAAAAATCCCCTAGAAAAAAGCCCATATAAAAAGATCCCAGCCGTTATAACATCACCGGTAAAAAAATCCTTCGAAAAAACAGCAAAAAATAGCCCTAATCCAAAAATACCTTTAAAAATGAGCGAAACACTTAGCCTGGACTTTCCTATACATTTAAATGCATTGTTTTATATTTTCCAACACTTTCGATATACACCTGTCTAGACACGACTAGTTAAAGTAAATAGTTCTTATAAGTTGTAACATCTTGAAGCGGTTGAAGAAAGACCGACCGCTGCGCTGCAAGCATAAGGTTGGGTAAAATATTCAGACTGAATCAACGGAAGCACGGAAATTGATATTTGAAAATATATTAATAACTCAAGAAAGTATTATTTTTAGCAAAACATTACTCTTATTAATTTGTATTTAGAATTTTAAAACCTTTCTGATTTTAAAGCCAAAATGCCACGTTTTCATTTAAAAAAAAGTTATTTTTTACCGTGGCCGCCATATTAAAATTGGAAACTCAAGTTTTTTTCTTAAATACAATCGAGAAGAATTTAGCCTACACTGAACATTAAACGACTAGTACAAGAATACAACTGCCGTAGAAAGTATGTGAAATTCTTCTAAGGACAAAAAGATTATTAAGGGGCAAAAAATTCGATTTTTTGATTTTTTGTAAAAAGATTCTCCTAGAGCAAACAAAAGAAGAAATCAATTTTTTAATATTGTAGTGAAAATTGGGGGGGGGGGGGGGCAGTAGCCGTCCTAAATATTAAAGTATCAAAAAAATATTATGATATTCGAATTTTGCTATCAATGCTATATTGCTTTAACAGAAATATTTTATTGCCCCCCGTTAAATAAATAAAAGGGTACCAATTTACAAAAATTCATAGAGGGCGTCACAGTGAAATTATAGCAATGCGCAAAAAAACAAATTGTAGAAGATTCCCAGCTCTATCAGCTTAAAAAGTTTATAAACAAAAACGTGTGGGCAGTTTTTGAGAAATATTTTTTTGAAAAATTCCAAAATTTTGGAGTGATGTCATTGCGATCGTTTTTATATTTTCAAAATTAATTATATTTCATGGTATAGTACCCTTGAAGGGCTACCAAACAAGATGTAGTTGATTCCAATCAGATAACTGGTTTTTGAGTAAATGGGCGTTAAAGTCGAAATGTTCAAAAATTCGTAGCGGCCGCCATTTTAAAGCTAGAGAGTTCGGTAAAAAATCGTTTGATTTGTCCTAAGGCCTTCTTTAATCTGCACTATTAAAATTCAGTTTCTGAACAAAATGCTACCAAAAAAACATGTCTAACTTCCGCTTCCGGTTTCGGTTTTTTTAAAAGCTTATTTTGTCGGTGAATTTTTGATATACCCCCTCATTCCCACATCAAAATCGGTCCAGCCGTTCCGGAGATATTGAGCGTAACATCCCCACCCACCCACCCACCCACTGACAGACATTTTTTTAAAATTACTTTTTTGGGGTCCATGGACCCCCCCCCCCCGACTATTTCAGTTAAAATCTCAACTTTGAAATTTTGCATGAAATCAATACTTCCCTATACTGAAAGTATAGGAAAGTAAAAACGGGCAATAACCATCCCCTAGGTAAAAAACGTGTTTTTTTTTGTGTCTTATTTTACTTGGCATCACCCCTATAAAAATTATACCTTTAGATCAATTAAAACTAACTTTTTGCAGGATAAAAATTTGTCTCTAAGGAGAATACTAGTTGCTATAAAATATAAAACACCAGCCTACTGCGATCAATTTTGTTTGGTGGAAATCGAAAAAACTGACTAGATATTCTTGTTTCAAATGTCAATAAAGAACATTTTATAAAAAAAGATTAGTTTTAAAAATTATTGCTTGAAACCCACTTATAGCAACAAATGTACTATGAAAAGCTAATAACACAATTATTTTTAATGCTAAAAAGTTAATTTCATTTATAGTTTACAAATATACAGGGTGTTTCATTAATAATTGTCCATAGAGTAACTGGAGAATGCTCGACCCAAAATATGACGATTTAACCTAAAACACTTAGATAAAATAGTCCTCCTAACCGAGATACAGGGTGTTTTATTTAAAAATACAACGAATAAAGATAAGCGTATTTAGATTTCATAAAAAATGTATTTGAACTATTTGTAACACAAAATAGAAATAATCAACAATATTATAATAAATTTTCAAAATGGACTCCATTGACTTCAATACATTGTTGAATTCTTTTGTTAAAATTTGTCTGGCTTATTCCAGTTATTGCTGATAAGCGTCTGGTACTTAACTGGGGATCATCAGCAATTCTTACTAAAATATCATCTTCTGTAACTGTTTTTGGACGTCCTACATCTCGCTTTGGATGAAATTGACCAGTTTCCCCTAATCGGTCGTAAATATTTTTAAAAGTAGTCCTGTAATGAGGTTGTCGTCTGTTGGGATGTAATTGCAAATATCTTTGAGCAGCAGGACGCCCTCGATAATTTTGTTGTGCATAAACACATACCATATCTCGCATTTCTGCATTTTCACAAAGAAAGCTATTATAACAGTAACTAATCTTACACTTTTCAATGAAAATTGACTGTCTGACAGCTAAACATAAACAAATAACATCAGCCTACTACACCTTTATCAATAGACAAGAGGGCAATATTAATTTACTTACAAAATAATGAGGAATCAACCTAAATACGTTTCTCTTTAATCGTTGTATTTTTAAGTAAAACACCCTGTATATCGGTTAGGAGGAATATTTTATCTAAGTGTATTAGGTTAAATCGTCATATTTTGGGTCAAGCATTTTCCAGTTACTCCATGGACAATTATTATTAATGAAACACCCTGTATAAACACACTTATTAATATCAGATTATTTTGTTTTTCAAGAATTTTATCGGTTTATGAAATTTGGTTAATGAGTAATGACATTTCGAAGGGTCCTATGAAAATTATGTCATACCTTTTGTAATAGAAAAATCCTTAAGACGATTTTTAACAGTAGATTGGGGTTTCACATCTTATAAAAGTTGGTACTCTCTTAAGATATAATTTTTCATCCTCCTTTCCTGTATACTGTAAAGAAAATTGGTTTCAATTGAACTAAATATTCTTTTTTTGGTGATTGCAAGTAAAATGGGACACTGTGAAAAATAGCAGGGTTTTTTCCCGGGCTTCTTTCTCTGGGTTTTTTATTTCCAGGGGCTTTCTTTTCCGGGGATTTTCCGGTGTTCTTTTTCTGGGGCTTTTATTTCCAGTAATTTTTTCCCGGAAATATTTTTCCCGGAAATATTTTTCCGGTAATTTTTCCGGAGTTGTATTTTCCGGAGATGTTTTATCCTAGATTCGTTTAAAAAAACGAAACTTTTTCGTTTACTTAATACTACAAAATATTCGTAAGATTTTGTGGTAAATCGAACAAACCAACGCTATTTTGGCGATCTTGTATACAGGGTGTTTGTTTAAAAATAGATTTTATTTTACTTGAAAACAGACATATTAAGCCAAATATACATTAGTTCAACATTACTACCTTGAGAACTTACTTATATTTACTTTAGGATTATTGCTTAAACTTGGAAATTGTTGATTTTATGGAAAATCAATAAGTTTGTCTTTTTTTATGTAAAATGTTTATTGAAATTTGGCATCAGCAATATCAAAAAAATACAATACAAAAAAATTGACACATTTAACACAACCCGGTGATGCCACAACTAGCGCCCTCTATATTCAAAATAATCAAATGAGCATGATCATGTGTTTACTAATACGATACTAGACGTTACAAAATTTACACTTTATACAATACGTCGTTTGCAAGTTATATGTAACGGCCGGATGTATAGGTAATAACAGTGTTGCCAGATAGGTTTCCCCCGCAACAATAGGAAGAAAAACACATCTGACAACACTGTTAGTGCCTTTATATAAAGACCGGATTTATATGCACTAACAGTTCTACTCACTTCTCTCTTATGTAAGAAAGCTAAACTTCCGACGTCTCCTTTAAAACAATGTTAATGTTCTTTCACTATTTTTAATTTCATCACATTTCATCGCTAATTGTTGCCTCTTTTTTGAGTAATATTTTTATCAACCGCGACAATTGATACATTTTCTTTTCTATTTTATCCAGGACCAGGAACGAAAAAAATATCCGAATGTTTAATTCAAAACATTCTTATTTCACTATCTCTCGCGCCGTCTTCATGCGTTCGCATTCCGGGAATTCTATCTGCATGCGTGCATTCGCATTATGATACCACGGCTCGTAGTGTCATAGTATCATGTATTCGTATTAAGCATTTACAGCTGGCTATAATGTAATTGGTTTTTCACTTCAACGTCGGTTTTCCAAAGTAGACAAAACTAAAAATTTAAAAATCGTAAAATCATTCGAATGATTTTTTGTAACCTTTCGAGATATATCGAGATGTTTTGATAATCGAATATTTCGATTATTTTCACTCGAAATATCCGATCACTAATTTTTTTAAATTTTATTATCGTTTTTAAGGTTGAAAAAGACATTTTGCTGGTACTAGTGGGCGTGGACTATGTAAACAATGACTCAGATACCTCACAATCGTATGTTGAAACCTTGCAAGTAGGGAATCAGAGTCAGAAATAAGTAATTCACCGTTTCACACTAAACTACCTACTGCCAGTTTAAAAATTCTGCCCACGGTAACTTTATGCTTAATTGTCTTATTGCGGTCTCGTCCCTCCTTGCTTAGTTCCGTATTCCTCATCTTCCTTACGGCTTACTTAGGTAGATGCGCAGGTATAATTTTTTGAAGTCGAAAATAAGTTTTTTTTAATTAAAATAAAGAACTGGCGGTGTTCTAATTTAGCAGTTTTTTGTCGATGAATAGGCGCTGAAAACGGGGGGAGGAATTAACCCGGTATCCACACTTAAAAAAATGTTGTAGGGCCCAAGAAGGAAACTGCGCGGACTGTGTTACTGTTATAGGTATAACCTTAGCTTTTGAGCCGTTAATTTACCTTAACAATTATTTATTTAAATGTAAAGCGCTAAATGTTTTTATTGAAAAAAAAAATTAGTTTAAAGAAAAAACAAGTTTTTTCACAATCTACAGTGATTGCATGCCTTTTTGTCTAAATTCGTCGTAAGCGACTATGATAACACGTTTCGCGCCCAAACCGCAGATTCTAGCAAGTGACTATGATTCCTTTTAAATAAAACATTGCTCCAAACGAAAGATCACCAGCATGTTACAAATCAACTGTTGTAAAAAAAAACATTTTTTTATTTTTTTTGAAAAAGATTGTTAGGGATTAAAGAACGTCAGAGAAGATGCAGCAGATCCACAGTCACACTTTAGGCGAGTTAAAAAAAGAAACGAGCCCCCTAAATATTGCTGTACCTAAAATATAATTGTAAACCTTATTCTACTATCACTCATGTGCAAGTTGACTTCAACAAGAATGTTCTACCGACCCCCGGGTATTAAGTAATTGGGTATAAATTTTTGATTTTCTGGGGATCATTGGGATCCCAACTAAATTGTCGCTTATCAGTATCGCTACGAAACGACAAATTAAAAAAAAATCGTGCTTCCCAGTTTTTGAGCAATATTTTTTTAGATATCTAAAATATTTTTAACTTCGCAGTTTTCAGTCGAACAAAAATTCTCTTATACAGCAACATTGTGTTCGCTTAGGGCTAGTAAAATATCAAATTTTGTATCAATCTCTTAACTTGTTTTTGAGTAATAAGGCGTTAAAAATTTTTTTTTAATTTTAGCAATTTTCATTTTCATGCTACAATATTTGGGAAAAAGGCGTTGGATTTGCGTTAATTCATGGATTTTGGCCATGGCAACTACAAACGTGCATTGTCTTGATGGAAGACTATTTTTTTTCTTTGCCAAATGCGGTTTTTTTTCAAAACGTCATTGAAACGGTCCAATAAGTTGCAATAATATTCGCCGTTGATTGTTTTTCCCTTTTCAAGGTAATCGACGTGGATTATGCCGCGTACATCCCAAAAAACTGTGGCCATGACCTTGTTGGCCGATAAAACCGCCTTAGCCTTCTTCGACGCACGTTCACCAGTAGAAATCCACGGTTTAGACTGTTTCTTGGTCTCCGCTATATAGTGATGGAGCCATGTTTCGTCCACAGTTATGAAATGACGCAAAACTTCTTTTTATTGCGCTTGAACGTCGCCATACCCGCCTCTGAAGTTGTCACACGTGTGCGCTTTTGGTCCATTGTGAGCAAACGCGGCACCCATCGTACGTATAGCTTTTTCGTATCCAAATGTTCGTGTAATACATTGCGCACACGTTCATCTAAGATGCGTACTATTTCAACTATCTCGCGCACTTTCACTCTGCGGTCTTACAATACAATATCGTGGATTTTGTCAATCATTTCTGGTGGTGACCTCATTTGGGCGTCCTGAACGTTCGGCATCAGCTGTGCTTGTACGACCACAACGAAAATCAGTAAACCACTTGTGAATCATTTTAATCGATGGTGAAGAGTCCTCATAATATTTATCAAGCTTTGTTTCGGTTTGCGTAATGGCTGTCAAAAGTGAACTCAATGACAGATCTGTCTGAAAATTTTAATGTGGCGTAGTGATAGATGGTATTGACCACTGAACTATACTTATACTGGAACGCGCGCTCGGCCCGCCAGCCCGATCCGAGAGAGACGGCCGCAAGGATTATCTCTGTCCTACTCTCGAGAGTATGCGCATGCGTAGAGCAGTCGATTGTCATGTCGCAACGATTGAAAAGGAACTCAGGCAGCGCATGCGCGGACCGGTACGAAAAGGACAGGAATGATCCTTGCGCGCTATCTCTCTCGGCTCGCTTCTTTTCTATGACAGAGACCGCCAGTGCGCGTTCCAGTATAAGTATAGTTCAGTACTATTGACAAATGTCAGCTGGGATTTGCGATTGTGACGCCCTCGGTTGCATTTTTACCAAACTTTTCACTCCGCCCTCGTATGTGGCGTCACGCACCAGCTCATCCAATTGCACTTCAACGAAGTAAAGCTGGACTATAAATAAATTCTTTAATAGTTTGTTGTATTCTAGAAGTTTTTTAGAGTCCAAATACTTTGCGGGCGAGTTAATCAATAAATGATATCAAATTTTATTTTTTCCGACCAATGTGATTAATGAGAAAACTAATTTCTTAGTTGTTAGCCGGGTGGGTTAGTGGGTAAGCCAATATTTTTTGGGTAATACCGGGCCGACTCTGATCCACCCGTACTTTGGACGAACAAAGTTATCTCTTCAAGAAATTTAAAAATATTTGTTTTAAAATATAAATTCTAAAATATAAATTTATTAAAAAGTTTCTAAAATTTAATAGACTAAAACAAACTCGTTTAATTTGTAGCTAGAATCTACTTTTGGAGCTGGTGTTTTTTTATCATTTTACAGTTGGAAGTTTACTGCAGTGGGATTCTTCGACGGGAATGCTGAAGGAGATACGATCAAGGCACTCAACATAATAGAAGCTTTTAAATGTTAAATCCTCGGGAAAAGCAGACGACGTAAACTACCACAAAAATGCAATGGGTGTTCTATACATTTGGTGTTAATGTTCTGTTTTATATTTGCCGAGTACATTTAGAAGTTTAGGGCCACAATATAAGCAGGCTCGGATTAGGCTCATCCGCCGCTGTAAGCAACGCGGTTTTGGCCGCCTCAGCGAATATGGTTGGTGGTTGATTGCCAGCAGTAACTCAGAAACTAGTTAACTGAAATACACGCATTTATGTTACAGAAACCAATTGCAGACTACGTACCGTAATTTATATTATAAATGAAATTTTCAGATACAATGAGAAAGTATCCAGCTATGTACACCGAGCGATCTTAAAAACAGTCGACACAATATTAATTTTGTTCAAAGAGAATCCTGAAGTTGCGGACGCGAACTTAACTACCGAGCCCGACCCCACTACACGGAAATTTTTGAAATTCGGTACAGCTAGGTCTGAACTTGGGTCGACCGAATAAGACTGCGAGCTCTTGACCGACAGACCTACCGCGATAACCAATGTTAAATTTAATTTAATACAAAATTTTATGTTATGTAAAATTTAGTGTTATTGCGTACCCAAATTGGAAAACCATTAGACTAATTTTAACATAAACGTATTTATTTTTTTTTTCTACAAATTTGTAAATTTTCTGCTACATCTTCTGCAAAAATTGGCATCAAGAGTGTTGCACGTGTTATTTGTTACAGAGTGGAGCGCTATGGAAGGGTGCCGCCGTATAATGCGCGGTGTGCTCAATATTATTTAATAAATTAGAACTTTTTTCAAAAAAAAATATTTCAGTATTATAATTCATTAGGAAAGTGTTATTTTTTGAAGAAAGTTTTCTCAAAGAAATATTTTTTCAAGAAGAAAGTTTTCTCAAAAAATATTTCTCTCGAAAAATATTTCCCAAAAAAATTTGTCTCTTGAAAAAGTTCTCTTATAAAAATATTTCTTTCTAGAAAAAAAGTTCTCTCATAAAAATATTTCTCTCAAAAAAAAGCTTTCCCATAACAATATTTCTCTCAGAATCACGGTTTGTGTATGATACAAAGAGATGGCGCTACTACGTTTCGGCTGATGCTTGGAACTGGGGAATAAAGAACTTAATCTAAAACTAGAACGTCCGGCACATAGACAAAAAGAGACGGAAACAGTACAGGTAAACATGGTTTATACATAAAACCACAAAGTGTATCAGTTAAAAGTACTCAATCTTTGTCCCAGCTTTACAATGAATTTATTGTTCCGAAGTCCGCCGTTCAAAGCACCCACCGGTCGGAATGTAGCGCCATCTCTTTGTATTATACGGAAACCACGATTCTGAGAGAAATTTTTAGCACCGAGAGAAACACTTTTAGGACAGAACATTTATCAACAGAGAGATATTTTTTGAGTAAACTTAAAAAAAAAGAAACATTTTTATGCGAGAACTTTCTTCCAGAGAGAAATAGTTTAATAAGAGAACTTTTTTCCAGCGAGAAACATTTTTTGACAAAGCTTTTTCAAGCAAAAAATATTTGATAAGAGAACTTTTTCAAAAAAAAAATTTCTTTAAGAAATATTAAGAAATAAGCAATATAGCGCATGCGCGTATGTAGTGTCGGTTGACGTCATATTTTTTCGTGTTTTCTAATCGCCTTCTAAAATAGACAATTTGCTGTTAATCAAACGTCTATTTAAAAATTAAAAAAATTCGACGGTTATATTTTTCATCTTACAATGTAATTTGAATTTAAAAAAAACAGTAAACGACCCCGTTTTTAAATTCGTTATGAGAAATAATCATACATAAATCGTACATTTGAAAAAGTAATCGGGGTCAGTTAGTAATACTTCTTGCATAGCAAATTATGTTTATTCCATTTTCTGAGTTGTAAAGCTCGTTGCTATCAGCAAGTTTTCGTAATCTTTTGCCGAGTGGTTCTTAACTGTACCTACAGGTTGTTCCAAAACTCGCGGACATGGGCTGCGGGACGGTATTCTACTATAAAAATTGAAAAAAAAGTTCTTCTATGATTTTTCGATTCGACCAATATTTTTGGAGTTATTAAAGTTTTGAAAAATCTGAAAATATTCAAAAAATAAACAACCAAACTCAAATTTTAGTAAGAAAGAAGAGATTTGGTTTCAATTATCGCCGCACATCATAGAGGGCGTTACTAGTGTAATTCCCCTTTAATGTCAAATTTAGGTGATTGAACACGTACCTACTGATAATAAATCCATAATACATTACAACACAGGGAGTTTTTAACGATAATTAAGAGAAAAAATGACAAATGCTGTTTAAAGTGTCTTAAATACTTTAATCTGCCTGTTCAATTAAGGAGTGGTACGCTATTGGATGTTGAAAACAGCAGGTCATTATTTATTTGTTTCATAGTTCGTCATTTGTTTCAATTTAGTTCCCAATTTTAAAGTAGGTCTAAAGTGCGAAAAAATGGTCGCGTATAAACGTACCGCTCGTACTGCTTGTTTATTAGAAGCTTCCAGTGCCATCAGCACATCATAATACTCTTGGTTCCAATAATTCGCGGTCATTCTGTCGCAGTTTAGAACTAAATTCACTCAAATGACGAACTGTAAAACAAATAAATAATGACGTGCTTCAACATCCAATAGCGTGCCACTGCTTTCAGTCTTATACTTTCCGGCATATACTTTCAATTAAGTACATGGACATCGAAAATTCTCTCCGCAGTAATTACTACATGTTAAGGAATCGTAATTAGTGGCCTTCATCGGAAACGTAGTGCGCATGTCAGTCAGTAGTTGTAATGCGCATGCCTGTTTCTTATCTGTCAACTCTCAGTGTTTGTACATAAGTCAAGTAGTATTATTTAATATTACTGCGGAGAGACTTTTCGATTGCTCTGTATTTATTTTTAGAGAACAAGTACACATTGTATCGTTTCCTATTAAAAGTGCGGGGGTTTACAGTAAAACGCATCATTTTACCAGTGGCGTAGCTAGAATTTTTTGGCCTAGTCGCAAATAAGTGAGAGGCTTCTCAGACTTTTTTTAAGGGAAGGGAGCGTTCAAGGCGTTTTCAAGTAATTTTTTCCATGTGGCACCTCAAATTAAAGAATTTTTGCTCGCAAATACGCCACTGACTTTATGAATTAACTGGACAACTGGACACTATTAAAAAATACCAAAACATTAAACATTTTATTTCAAAAAGAAAAACCAAAACAGTTTTAAAAACAAATACTAGAATGTAGACCTTATTAAACTTACTGTTGTATATTATACTATATATAAGTGGTGTCAATAAAACATGGCGCACTCCCTTTCTTTATTATTTATTCAGATAAACAAATGCAATTTTAGTATGTTATATAACAACGAATTATATGAGTTAAAAATTCAACTACATTCACTTCCGGTTTCACCGGAAATGACTTTATTTTTCTTATTTTTATTGGAACACTCTGTATATTTTTTATATTCGAATTAGGATGAAATTCTGAGTCTATTTATGCCAATTAGGTGAAGTTTTGACATTCAAATAACCGAGGTCCCCATGTGTAATATGAATCCACGGCACTGGATAGCCATATAATATTCGGCCTCATCGACCGTGCGCCGCGCCCTGGGCAGAATATGCACTCGCTTTAATAGACCGCGATGGTCGCCTGGACACTTTTATTCTGGGTCTTATAGATCACGACAGCAGTCAACGTTTAAAAGCTCCTTTGTTCCCTGGGTGAAAACGTTCAGATCTCCATTTTATCGAATACCCGTCAAGCAAACAGCAGCAACGCCACTGGTGCCTCAGATCAAAAGAAATTATTTACTCTATACCGACGTATTTATGAATAAACTAATCACACACAATATAATCATTTGTTAGCATTTTAATTAATAAATTAAATTCTTCTACAAGAATTTTTTTTAAGTAAGTTCTGTTTACTTAAATACAGAGGCGTAACTAGGTTGAAAGTTTAAAAACGCATGCCTTGTTGTAGTTCAATTTTGTCAAGGTTTATTTTTATTTGATTTATGGCAGCAAAATTATTTCAGTGAATGGTTTTAGCCCAAATGAGAGAAGCCCCCAATTTCAAGTTTTTCTAGAGCAGCAAGGTTCAGAGGCGTAACTATTGGAGAATTAGGAAACGCATGCATCTTTGCAGTTTAAGTTTTTTCTTAACTTTATTTGAAAGAAAAACTGTTTTGATAGAAAATACATACGTGCACCATTTGAAGTTTTTTCTAGTTACGTTACTGTTAGTGTCGTACACAGAAAATTATAGTTTAGGGGCGTAACTAGGTTGGACAATTACGCAACGCATGCTCCTTTCTAATTTTATTTTATTAAGTTTTTTAAATTTTATTAAAAAGAAAAACATGTTGAGTTACAGAATTCTGAGAGAGAAAGAGAGACGTGCACCAACTCAATTTTGTTCTAGTTGCGCTACTGTTAGGACCGTAAAGGGAACAGCGGGGTTCAGGGGCGTAACTATGTTGGAGAATTAGGAAACGCATGCATCTCTGCAGTTTAAGTTTTTTCTTAACTTTATTTGAAAGAAAAACTGTTTTGATAAAAAATACATACGTGCACCATTTGAAGTTTTTTCTGTTACGTTACTGTTAGTGTCGTACATAGAAAATCATAGTTTAGGGGCGTAACTAGCTTGGACAATTACGCAACGCATGCTCCTTTCTAATTTTATTTTATTAAGTTTTTTAAATTTTATTAAAAAGAAAAACATGTTGAGTTACAGAATTCTGAGAGAGAAAGAGAGACGTGCACCAACTCAATTTTGTTCTAGTTGCGCTACTGTTAGGACCGTAAAGGGAACAGCGGGGTTCAGGGGCGTAACTATGTTGGAGAATTAGGAAACGCATGCATCTTTTGCAGTTTAAGTTTTTTCTTAACTTCATATGAAAGAAAAACTGTTTTGATAGAAAATACATAGTGCACCATTTGTAGTTTTTTCTAGTTACGTTACTGTTAGTGTCGTAAATAGAAAATCATAGTTTAGGAGCGTAACTAGGTTGGACATTTACGCAACGCATGCTACTGTATAGTTTTATTATATTGACTTTTTTTTTTAATTTTATTAAAAAGAAAAACATGTTAAGTTACAGAATTCTGAGAGAGAAAGAGATACGTGTACCAACTCAATTTTGTTCTAGTTACGCTACTGTTAGGGCCGTAAAGAGAACAGCAGGGTTCAGGAGCGTAACTAACTAACTAACTTTTGAATTTAATTAAAGGAAAAAACTGTTTTGATAAAAAATACATAGTGCACCATTTGAAGTTTTTTCTAGTTACGTTACTGTGAGTGTCGTGACTATAGCTTGGGGGCGTAATTAGGTTGGACAATTACGCAACGCATGCTTCTTCTTCTTCTTTATCTTTCACCTCTTATACCCGAAGGTGTCGAGGACTTTCACTCCGGGTAGGCTCTCGCTTGTGTAATAGGAGGTAGTGGGGCCTTTGGCCTTTAGACCGCTACGCTCCTGAAGCTTATGCCACCCTTCACGCCCATTCATTCAATGTCATTCACACACATGTGTTTAATTGTATGTTTTTATGTTGTTTATGACTTTGTTACTTATCCTGGTCAGTCAGTAATCAAGGTAAGCGCCGTTAATTGTAACCCAACGTCGAATGGTTGCCGAGCTCGATACCGATCCACGGAATTACAGAAAAATGTTCTGCTTTTTCCGGGATTCGAACTGAGGGCTCACGCATTGTGAGTCTGATCCTCTTACCACTGGACCACTCGGACGGTTTTACGCATGCTTCTTTCTAGTTTTATTTTATTGAGTATAACATGTTGAGTTACAAAATTTTGTGAGAGAGAGAAACGTGCAACATCGCAATTTTGTTCTACTTATGCTATTGTTAGGACCGTAACAGCAGGGTTCAGGGGCGTAACTATGTTGGCAAGTTAAGCAACGCATGCCCCTTTTTAGTTCTATTTTATTAAGTTTCTTCTTATTTTACTAAGAGGAGGAACCGTTGCGATGGAAAATTCTGAGAAGGAGACGTGCACTAACTCAAGTTTGTTCTACTTACGCTACTGTTAAGGCAGTAACTAGAATAGTAACGTTCAGAGGCCTAACTAGGTTGGCAATTTAAAGAGCGCAAGTCTTAATTTTATTAATACGAAGCACCCATTCGATGAAAAATTTTGAGAGAAAGACGTGCACTAACTCAAATTTGTTCTACTTATGCTATTGTTAGGACCGTAACAGCAGGGTTCAGGGGCGTAACTATGTTGGCAAGTTAAGCAACGCATACCCTTTTTAAATTCTATTTTATTAAGTTTCTTCTTATTTTATTAGAGAAGAAACCGTTGCGATGAAAAATTCTGAGAAAGAGACGTGCACTAACTCAAGTTTGTTCTACTTACGCTACTGTTAAGGCCGTAACTAGAATAGTAACGTTCAGAAGCGTAACTAGGTTGGCAATTTAAATAACGCAACACCGAATTTTATTAATACAAACACCGATCCCATGAAACATTTCGGGAGAGAAACGTGCACTAACTCAAATTTGTTCTAGTTACGCTACTGTTACGGTCGTAACTATAGAACAGCACAGTTCAGGGACGTAACTAGGTTTGAGAATTAGAAAAAGCATGCTCTTTTTAAGTTTTATTTTATTGAGTTATTTCTTAATTGTATTAAGAAGAAAAACTTATTTGATAAAAATTTCTGAGGGAGAGATGTGCACCATTTGAATATTGTTCTAGTTACGCTACTGTTAGAGCCGTAACTAAAACAGCATACAATTCAAGGGCAATGTTTTATTTTATTAAGCTTGTAGGTAGGTACCTCATTTTAATGAAAAGAAAAAGGTTTTCAATGAAACTTTTTGAGAAAGAGACGTGTCAAGTCTTAAGTTTGTTCTCGCTACGCCACTGTTGCGGCCGTAATTAGAGCTCAGTGTAGTAGCTAAGTTGGTGATTAAAGGAATGACGTTTTTTAATGTCAAAGGATTATTTTATTTATATTAGAATGAAAAATAATTTCGACGAACGGTTTTGGAAGAGAGATGTATCACTCTCATAGTTACACCACTGTAAGGCCGTAACTAGAACAGCATAAAGTTCAGGGCCGCACGTAGACTGGCGATTCAGGAAGCGCATGTCCCTTTGTAGTTTAATTTTGTCGCAAACTTATTTAATTATAAGAATTAGAAGTAAAACGTATTTCGTTGGTAATAAATGTCTAAAGGGATACGTCGCCATGTCAAGGTTGTCGTAGTTACGGCACTGTCAGGACGTAACTAGAGCAACGTAAAAATTTGAGTCGTAACTACAGAGCGGGAAGTGTAGAGATGTGCAAGCGTGGTAATAATAAACAGTGAAGATATAAATATTAGGAATTGCGAATTGCGATAACATTATTATACAATATGTTGATAACTTAATAGTTTTAGGTAGTGCGCGCGCACCTGCGCACCTTAAGACGAAATGCCACTGGTTGGAAGAGAGAGAAAGATCTCCATCTCTAGGTTTTCCTAGTAACGCCACTGTTAGGGCTGTTAGGACGAAAAGGACACTTAAGAAACGGCCTTTTGTAGTTTAATTTTATTGTTTTAAAAAGAAAAAGTGTTTTCATGATAGATTTTGGAAGATAGGGATTAACAAACTCATTTTTCCTAGTTGCGCTACTTTTAGAGCCGTAACTAGAGCAGCGTAAATATTGAAAAAGTAACCTGGTTGACAGATTTTGTAACACATTGGTGCCCGCTCTCAAGTTTTTAAGTTACATCACTGTTAAGGGCCGTAACTAGACCGCATAAAGTTCAGAGGATTAACCATGTTGGAGATTTAAGGGAGCAATTCTCTCTTGTTTAATTTTGCCAAGGTTTTATTTTATTGGTTTAGAAAGAAAATTTTTTCGATGATTGATTTTGGAAGAGGTTAACAAACTCATTATTTTCTAGTTACGTAACTGTTACGGCCGTAACTAAAGCAGAATGTCCTTTTGTAGTTTAATTTTCCTAAGAAAAAGTGTTTCGGTTATAGGTTTTGGAAGATAGAGAGGATAAAATATTCTTTCTAGTTAACCGGGCCGTAACTAAAGCAGCGTTAATTTCAGAAGCGTTGCAGATTTAGGGTTGTTAATATTTTATTTTAATGTTTTGGAAGTAAAAAAATACTTCGATGGTAAGTTTCGGAAGAGAAAGGTCCCCATCTCAAGGTTTTTCCAGTTACACCACTGTTACGGTCGTAGCTAGAGCAGCGTAAAGATAAGAGACTTAACTAAGCTGGAGATTTAATAGAAGACGTCTGCTGGTAGTTTAATTTTGTCAACGTTTTATTTTACCGTTTTAGAATAAAAAAGACTTTCGATGATAGGTTTCAGCAGAAGCATAAGTCTCCCATCTCAAGTTTTTTCAGTTACGCCACTGTTAGGGCTGCAATTAGAGCAGCATAAAGATCAGAAGCGTGACTACACTAACGATTTAAACGAACACGTATCTCTTTGTAGTTTAATTTTGTTTTAGAAGAGAAAATGGTTTTGGTGAAAGATTTTGGAAGAAAGAGGTCTCTTATATCAATTTTTTATAGTTACGCCACTGCCAGGGCCTAAACCAGAGTAGCATAAAGTTCAGGTTTTCTTTTATTGTTTTAGAAGTAAAATTATACTGCGATGATAAGTTCGGGAGAGAGGTCCCTAACTCAAGGTTTTCTTAGTTACGCCAATGTTAGGGCCGTAACTAGAGCAGCGTAAAAATCAGAGGCGTAACTGGGCTGGAGATTTAAGAGAACAGGTGTACTTTTGTCAAAGTTTTATTTTTATTGTTTTAGTACCTATGGAAAAGTCTTTCGATGATAGGTTTCAGCAGAAGACATAAGTCCCCCATCTAAAGTTTCTCAGTTACGACACTATTAGGGCTGCAAATAGAGCAGCATGAAGATCAGAGGAGTAACTACACTAAAAATTTAAAGGAACGCGTGTCTTTTTGTAGTTTATTTTGACAAGGTTTTATTTTGTGTTTGGAGCAAAAATATTACGACGATAAGTTCGGAAGAGAGACGTTCCCAGCCCAAGATTTCCTAGTTACGCCCCTGTTAGGGCCGTAACTAGAGCAGCGTAAAGATCGAAGGCGTAACTAGGCTGGAAGTATAACCGAACACGTATCTCTTAGCAGTTTAATTTTGTTTTAGAAGGGAAAATGGTTTTGGAGAGAGAGTTCCCTATATCATTTTTTTCGTAGTTACGCCACTGTCAGGACGTAAATCAGACCAGCATAAAGTTCAAGTTTATAACTAGGTTGGAGATTTAAGGTTCTCAAGGTTTTATTGGACTGCTTTAGAAGTTAAATTATATTGCGATGATAAGTTTCCGAAGAGAGAGGTCTCCATCTCAAGGTTTTCCTAGTTACGCTACTTTTAGGGCCGTAACTAGAGCAGCATAATACTCAGAGGCGTAGCTATACTAAAAATTTACAGGAACACGTGTCTCTTTATAGTCTTTTGTTAATGTTTTATTTTGTTTTAAAAGGAAAAATGGTTTCGGTGAAAGATTTTGGAAGAGAGAGTCCTCCTATATCACTTTTTTAAGGGTAAGCCACTGTCAGAACCTAAATCAGAGCAGCATAAAGTTCAAGTTCATAACTAGGTTGGAGATTTAAAGTTCTCGAGGTTTTATTTGATTGTTTTAAAAGTTAAATTATATTGCGATGATAAGTTTCGGAAGGGAGGTGTTTCTAGTTACGCCACTGTTAGGGCCGTAACTAGAGCAGCATAATATTCAGAGGCGTAGCTACAATAAAAATTAACAGGAACACGTGTCTCTTTGTAGTCAAGGTTTTAATTTGTTTTAGAAGGGAAAATGGTTTCGCTGAAGAAAGAGGTCTCCTATATCATTTTTTTATAGTTACGCCACTATCAGGGTTACACCGGAGCAGCATAAAGTTCAGGTTCATAACTAGGTTGGAGATTTAAAGTACGCATGGCCCTTTGTTGTTTAACATTGGCAAAGTTTTTTTTCATTGTTTTAAAATGGAAAAGTGTTTCGATGAAAGGTTTTGGAAGAAAGAGGTAGTAAGCAGTACGCCACTGTTAGTTCAGCGGCGCGCGTAACTACGCCGGAGAATCAGGAAGAGCATGCACAGCTGCTTTGTGGTTGGACTTTGTTTCGGAAGAAAGGTTTGTACGGAAAACGTCCCTCATCTAAAGTTTTTTCCTAGATACGCCACTGTAAAGTGTAACTAGCGCATGCTACTTTGTAGTGTTTATTTTATTGGGCTTTTCCTAATTTTATTTAAAAAAAACGTTTTTTTGATGAAAAGTTCCAAGAGAGAAACGTGCCCCATTTCAAGTTCGTTCTAGTTACGGCACTGTTAGGACTGTAATTAGAACAACATAACAAAAAGGGTGGAAACGTTAATTGACTTATAATTTCATGTTTGGAGAGAAACGAACAGCGCATTTTTTGCTGGAACATGTTTTATGTCAAGTTTTTCATAATTACATCGCTTAATTAGACAGAGAACGCTAAATTACTTGTGTGTTTCATGTTTCAATTTTGTTTTATTGTTTTAGAAATAAATAATAAAAGCGCCCCTTTTAATTTTTGCTTGGTACACCACTGCAAAAATAATAGTCATCAAATGTCATTTTTTTAACGCATACAAATCGTAGCTTTTACGTTGAAAAAGCTTAAATGTTTTCAAATAAAGTCCGTAAAACCGGTTCCCGATTTTAACAGTGTACTGTTTGATTTGAACAAAACCTTAGTAAAGTAACAGCCGCCGGTGGAACGGTTATATACCTCCAATATATAAGGGGAAATAAATACATGGCTCTCTTTATGTACCGCTCTCTCGCAACGACTGTCGGATGGGAACTCACAGTCTGTCGAGCGAAATCGTGGTGTGCCATGGAATAACGCAACTCTAACGATAACGCTCTTTTTTCGACCCTGTGTCTTTCAAAAATGATCACAAGGGACGCGAATCGCAAGTTTAAGATAAACCGCGTGTGATTTAGTGATTTTTGAAACCTTTCGCCGTTTATTTTTTTCGGAAACCGGGAAAGTCGTGCGTGAACAGACGCAAAGTTAGGTTATGTGTCAATTAGGTCGTTAATCGCGTGCCCCGAACTGTCTCAATGCACTTATTTCTGAGTTTTTACACGGCCAAGTGATGCTTTTTAATATTTTCGCCTTGGAATATTCCCAAATTTCAATATAACGCAAGTTTTTGCGACATTAACTGCGAGTGTGAGTGATAAAACGAAGAAATACGGAAACAAAACACAAGAAAGTTATGCTTGTTTACTAAAATAATTCTAGGAAGTGTCTTGAAAATATTTATATTACAAAATAATTAGAAATTACACGTGTGGCGGGTTAATTTGAATCGGTTTTAAACAAGTGAATGTTGTATCATAGCGGCACCGTTGTTCAAAAAACATTTGAATGTTGAAATTTGTTTTTGTGACTTTTGCGAGAACTGTGATGTAATTTTGTGTTTTTTGGCTGCTTTTGTTGATAAAACAGGTACGTACAAGTAAAGTTATTGCGTAGTTTTTCAAATTTACTTGAAATTTCGTCACATTTCATTCGGTTGTAAATATTATCACAACCCCATCACCTCCTTTGTACAAAACTGCCTTACAGTTGGTGGCGTTTTCATCAATTGCAATCCGTTTTAGTATTTTTATTCTATTTAAGGAATTTTGTGTTTTTTTTTTTGTTGAAAATTACATTATAAATTTGTTAACTGTAATTTGAATTAATTGTTGCCTCGCTTTTTGCCAATTACTAAATCAAAGATTGGCAAAGCTCACATGTACTTGGCTTTGCCAATCTCTTTAATATAAAATCAGGTAGGTATTGCATGAAGAAGGATTAAAATAATTTTTAAATATTTATTTGATTTTTATGTTAACCAGCAATCTAATTAACAACTTCAATTAATAGTATTATAGACCAAGGTAGAGAAGACATTTTTCTCAGCCGAGCAGAATTATTTCTCGAGATGCGAAGCATCGAGGGAAATAAGTTGCGAGTCTGATAAGTCTTCTCTACCGTGGTTTATATATTATTTTTTACACTACTAGCATCTTTATTCCTGTTATAATTAATTGATTTTGCATTAATAAAAAATAAAATTACAAATGCAAATATGCACAAAAATAAAGAAGCCTTGCTTAAAAACAAGAGAATAGTTAATTTCAATTGACATTTATGTAAAATATATATTTTATAATAGTGGTTATAAAATGTCCAATTTTGATGATTTGAGTGAAAACTGCACTCCTCCTGAAATTAGGGAAGGTGCAGAAAGTGTTGCTGAACAGTTATTACCAGTAAAATCAAAAGATTTTTACATGAAAGTTTATAATTTTAAATAGGCATGTGAGTACTAGATAGCAATTGTTTTCATTATTAACCAGTAGTTAAAAATGAAATATTATTAACCACTAGGAAAGAAATTCATCTTCTTGGCTCTAAAACAAAGTAAATAATGATATCGTTTAATGCTAGTAGTGGAAAAACTTCTTTTAGGTGTAAGGTGTTGCTGCAAAAAAACATTCTACAATTTGTTATCATAATGACATCATACTCTAACCTAAAAATAAGTGGAGTTCTGATTTACACTGTAAGAGTTATAGTTTTTACGTTTTTTCTTCTAAATACTGTGCAGTTTGTTCGTGGACACTCATCTATAGGCAGGGCCGGCGCTAGACGTTTTGCCGCCCTAGGCAAAACATTTTAATGCCACCCCGTAGGTATAAGACAGCACTTAGGCCACATTGTCGGGCCCATTGTGCGTACTACCTTAACTAAATCCTTAAAAATTGCTTAAACTGTTCTATGTTACGAGGTTTCCACTTTCCAGCATCTGACAACTGCCCTGGCCCGGATTCGACCACCGGGCCAGAGGCAGGGCCGTGACCCGCGGACTTGGGGGGTACTCCGTACTCCGCAGCCTAGGGGTCCGCCCCCCCCATAAAATTTTGAGGCAAAATACACACCAAATTGGCTATTTTTTGCGAAAAAACAAGTTAAAAGAAGTGCGCGAGCAATGCAGAAAATAATCGCTACAAATTTATTATTTATTTAAATATTTATAGTTAAATTTACAAAATAAAAAAAAATTTATACATATAAATAAAAATATAAAATAAACACAAAACACGAACCTAAAATTCAGAGTATTTTATGCTTACTAATACCGTGTGTTCAAAAAGTAATTACATAAGGGTTGGCCATGGCTAATAAAATTTCTGTCTTTGCATGCTTTAGAATTTAAACAAAAAAATATAATGTCACTTAAAATTTTTAGGTTAAGCTTGTAATATGTCATTTGTAGTGACACTGACAGAGTGATGACAGCTAAATTCTAAAGCATACAAAGACAGAAATTGTATTTTCCATGGCCAACCCTTATGTAATTACTTTTTGAACACACGGTACAATACTCAGTACCGATGAAAAAATTCAGACGCGAAGTTTGATTGCTTTGTTTTAAGTTATTGTTTACAAAAACTGGCGCAGATTAAATTTGTTTAGTTTGGGTTTAGTTACTGAGTTATGATTAATCATTAGACACAATAATGAATGGTAAAGTCAGCATTATTTTGCATTGCATCGAGATCGAGACGGCAACTTTACCAGACCTCAGGCCAGGCACGTAGCTAGACCTACTATATTGCTTGGGCACAGTGACGGAGACGGGCATATATTGGCAGTATGTTTTATTAACAGCACTTCGTTTACCGCAAATTTTAATATTTCTTTTTAAATATTTTATAAATTCAACTTTCGATTTAATATTGATTCTTTATTCTAAGTTCCAGAAATTTTGCTTTAATAATTTTTATGTCGATTTTTAATAAGGATAATATATTCAATAATAATGTTTTTCTTGTATTTCAACGGGTGAGCCAGCAACATTTTAGGTAGATCATAACGCACCCACTCTCACCTCTAGTTACGGGCCTGCAACTCTCAGAGCTGGCGAAAGACAAAAATTTCAGCAGCATTTGGGGAGATTGGCGCCCCTCTTAGTGTGGCGCCCTAGGCAGCGGCCTGCTGCGCGTGCCCATAGCGCCGGCCCTGTGTATAGGTACATATTTTTGATGAAATTAATTAAGTCCAGAAAATACAACGTTGAGGTCCAAAGTCTGACACACCCTGTATAATAATGGAGAAATGCTCCGTAATCTACACGTCTCCTCTAGCGTTAAGAAAATTATATAAACAATCCTCTTAGTGTAAAATGTTTTTAAAATTTTTGTCAATTGTGCTGAAGAACAGTGGCGTAGATAAGTGTAGAGGGTTTATCTACCACAAGTTTTCTGTGCTTACGTGTAAATTGTGACCGATTGTGGCAGTCTTTTAAGGGTTATATCAGAAAATAGCTAAACGTTCCTTTAACTGCATTAAAAGTTTTCAACATTTATTTGTAATACAAAAATGTAGGCGAAACGTCAGGAGAAACAAGGTGGGTGGGAACACGGTTTAAAATTTGAACCCTCATTGACCTCTTCTTTCTTAAAATTTTGACTATGCCAGAGGTAAGCCATAATTATTGAGCCGTGTGACCGTTTTCGTGAAGCAACCAGCAACTACGTCACTGATGTCCTCTCGCGAAAAGTATATTTCCTTTATAACTAAACTAACTATGAGTTACAGAAAGGGCGTGCGGTTGAGGCCGCTGGTTTCGGTGGTGCTCTGCCAAAACGTGCCGTGCCGGGTTCGAGTCCCAGCCTTGCCATGTAGGCTTAATGACAGCAAGCACACAAATGAAAAAATAGCCTACTAGATTAAAAACTAAAACGATTTTAAAGTAAGATATTTCGTTAGTTTAAGAGCCGCCATTTTGTTCTGGATCAATATTTATTTTTAAAACTAGGATCAAACGCAGAATTAAAAGATCTTTTAAATGAGGTGTAACTCGGCCCCTTTTGTTATATAACTGTTTTTTTAAATGGCGCCCAGCCGCCATTTTGTAAAATACAAAATTTAAATATATGTTAGAAAGTAGTAATTAAACTCCCATTAAAGCATACAAAATTTTGTGCCGAAATATAAAGTCGTTCAAACATTCGCAGGGGGGGGGCGGTTACTTTATAGGCACACTGTATATATAAATAAGGGAAAAAATTAATATTAACATGGGTTCGCTAGAGATAAAAATTTTTTCAATTGTTCGGAAATGATTGCGAATAAAATTTTAAAAATTACACAATTCAATATGTATGTTTATGCGGCATAAGTAGACCATAGCAGTCAGTTTTTTCTTGTCCATTGGCGTAGCTACAGATGTGTATGTGGATATTTAAGGAGGAAAGAATGCCCAACTAATTTCTGATTAAAATGGTCTCCTGTTTATTTTTCGTTTTTGTGTAAAACACACTTCGAAGATGAAAAACACGGCTATAAAAAATCCAACAAAAAAAAACATAAAAGGCATTTCAGATCATGGATGAGTTGACCATTTTGAAATTTTTACTCATGTTTTTCATCATCGAAGTGGGTTTTACACGAAAACCGTTAATGATAGGAAATACAAACTCAAGAAACCTTTTTAATCGTAAATTAGTTGCGAATTTCGAAAATTGTATCAAAATCTAAAAAACAAGTACCATTTTTTCTTCCTAAATATCTACATACATACATACCTGTAGCTACGCCACTGAAGATCGAAAAATAAACTGACTGCTATGGTCCACTTATGCCACACGAACATACATACGTATTGGGTAATTTTAAAAATTAATTTGCCGAAATTAAATCTCCGAATGATTGAACAAATATCAATATTTTTTTACATTTTGTAACACCCTGTATCTCGATAACGAAACATTTGCGGCCACATGTTAATGTTATATTTTCTTCTTATTTTTATAAAAGGAACACGCCCTTAAAAGGATGCTGTTTATTTTTGAATCACCCTGTATATACCTGCTTACAGTGTGTCCGAAAAGTATGGAACATGCTATACATATATATTTAAGTAAATAAATATCCATTTTGTGGGAAAATGTTTTAAATTAAAGTTTAGTATTTAGTTTTACATGCCGCAACCCGCCACTCACATTCCCCAATCCGGTGTAGGCAGTGGGGTCTTAATGCCTGAAACCTTCTCTGGAATTTAGTCGTTTGGATTCGACGTTAAACTGTAGGTCCCCCGTACTCCACCTTAGCGCTAAGGAGAGTACGTGGCAGAGAAGAGTGCCGGTGCCCAGCAGTGGGACGTAAAGGCTGATTGCGAACAGGGCAATACTTAGTTGTTTTTTTTTTGAAAAACAAAAGCGCAACGAACGGCACTTCAGTTTTTTTTTAATGAGAAAGTACCCCTATATTCTATTCATTTGATAGAGATTTTTTTCTCTTTTCAATAATATAAAAGTTTAATACACTTGCATAGCAAAATTTTCGAGAAAAACGCAAAAAACTTCTTCATTTTAGCAGTCCTTGAATTTAAACAAAAGCCTATCGCAGTCGCATTTTTTCTTTCAGTTGTTTTTGCTGGCTAAGAGGTAACAAATGAATTTCCAGGCATATTACTGCTATTGTAAAACTAAATACTAAACAACTTTAATTTGAATATTTACCCATAAAATGGATATTTACTGAGATATCTAGTATATTCCATACTTTTCGGACACACTGTATATATAAGTAACAGAATTAATTGTAGATTAAGTGGCTTGAAAATTACACATTAGAAAATCATTAAAACTTATGTGAATGGCGGGTTAATTTGAATTGGCTGCAAACAAGTGACTCTCATCCGCTCGCATCGCATAACGTCACCTTTGTTCAAAAAACACCTGAAAATTTAAAATTGTTTTTGTGACTTTTGCAAGAAATGTGGCGTAATTTTGTGTTTCTCGGTTGCTTTTGTTGAACAAACAGGTGCGTACAAGATAATTATTTGCATAATTGTTACATATTTACTTAAAACTTGAATGTATTTCAATTGGTTAGGTAAAAATTATTGCAGGTACCCACATTTATTTACAATATGACCGTTTTACGTGCTTATGTTTTCAACCACTGAAGCTTTTTAAGTGTTTTAATCTATTTTTACGACAACTTGCTGTTATTTATAGCATTTATGATTTCAGCAAGACTCGTCATAATTTAGATTGGTAATAAATAATACAACGGGCATATTTGTAATACATAACTGTAATTGTTTCTAAATGTTGACAAATTCAATTGCAAATTTGCCTTTATGTTGGCAAATTGTTTAGTGCTTTTTTATAGAAGTTAATTTTTACTTTTCTATACTTTTAGTATAGGGAAGTATTGATTTCATGCAAAATTTCAAAGTTGAGATTTTAACGGAAATAGTCGGGGGGGGGGGGGTCCATGGACCCCAAAAAAGTAATTTTTATAAAATGTCTGTCTGTGGGTGGGTGGGTGGGTCCGTTACGCTCTATATCACCGGAACGGCTGGACCGATGTTGATGTGCTTTGGAATGAGGGCGAGGGGTTAATCATTTCAAAAATGAGTGTACACCGAATACAGATTTCACATGAATACAGCAAGTACATAATGAGTACGACCGAATACCTGACCAAGTACATACACAGCAAAAAATTCGTTTGTGTACTCAAGAATACCTATGAATACTCGTGAATATATGGGAATACAAAAGAATACATACAAATATTGGATAGAGTACGCCTAAATACGAGAGCAGAAATTACTGCAATAAAGCTACAATCACGATAAACATTTATTAGGTACAGGTAAATGCTGTAATGCAATATAGTTGTAACAATATATTATATGCAATACACACTGTGTCCATAAAGTAACCCCCCCCCCCCCCCAACTAACTTTTGAACGACTTGATATTTTTCTATAAAATTTGGTGTGCTTTAATGGGAAATTAAATACTATTTTTTAGACCATATTAAAATTTTGTATCGTTTAAAATGGCGACTGGGCGCCATTTTGAATTTTTTTTAATGGAAAGGGGGTCGAATGACACCTCATTGGAAAGGTCTTTTAGTTCTGCGTCTGATCCTAACGTTTCAAAGAAAAATACTCAGCCATAACAAAATGACAATGTTTGAAGATAAAGAAGATAAAAAACTAAGAATTAAAGCTTAAATTAGACAAATTAAGTGTTTGAAATGTTTACCATTCACTTCTTGGCACATAAAAAGTCGGTTATGAAATTCCTGCCTTACATTTTCATAAGTTTCTGAAGTGATATTTCTACAAACTCCTGTAATGCGTTGCTCCAGTTCTTCAATTGTTTCTGGACGGGTACTGTACACTTTCGATTTCAGATATTCCCATAGAAAAAAATCTAGGAAAGTTAAATCTGGGGAGTGAGCCGGCTATTCTACAGGCCCCCGCCTACCAATCCATCTTTCAAGAAAATGTCCGTTGAGAAAGTCAGAAACAGGCCTATAATAGAGGCGGCGCACCGTTTTGTTGGAACATAACGTTTTCAATATTATTTCAAGCCACCTGAAATATTTCTGAGAAAATTTAGTCCTGCAAATGAAAAAGTGGACTACTGGATAAGAAAATCAAAACAATTTTGAACTGAGAGTCTATTGGTTTACAATCCGCCATTTTGTTATGGTTCAATATTTTTCTTTGAAATTCTAGGATCAAACGCAGAACTAAAAGACCTTTCAAATGAGGTGGCACTCGACCCCCTTTTCATTTAAAAAAAAATCAAAATAGCACCCAGTCGCCATTTTGGATGATACAAAATTTTAATATGGTCTGAAAAATAGTATTTAATTTCCCATTACAGCACACCAAATTTTGTAGAAAAATATCAAGTCGTTCAAAAGTTAGTTGGGAGGGGGGGTTACGTTATGGACACAGTGTATATATATACTATATAGCTATTGTACAAAAAATAAATTATACATTCTGCAAAGAAATAAACAAAACTTTGACCTTGGCAATACAAATTAAAGTTGTCACAATGTGTATTATATATTTATTAAACAAAAAATTAATTATAAATTAACAAAAAAAACAAAGAAAACAAACACAAAAATGTGTATGAAAAACTTCTCGAAAAACATTAACGATATCATTAGGTGTAGTATTTAATTTTAACTTATCACTGCTGCTTTCCCTGTCGGGAAAATCACAGTCTTCGTTGTGGGCTTGGTCATCATCAATCTCCTCCAAGCCTACATCATAGACCTCTGAATCATGATTATCACATGTATTTATGTGCGATATAAAGTCACTTTCAAATATCTTTACTTTTAACTGAAGAAACATTTCTTCAACAGATTTTTTGGCAGATTCAATAGCGTTTTTGACGCTGTTGTAACAGACTTGGGCAATGAATCAAATGAATTATGTAGCAAATAGTTTTTCATACCAAATATCCATACATATATAAAAGCTCAAAGGGTATTTCTCTCCGGTTCCTCAAGCGGCTACCGCTTCACCAATTTGGACCATTTTTTTTTCAATGAAAGGTCTCTATCCTCAGATGGAACATGAAACATTTTTATATTTTTATTCTACGTCGATTTTTCAATAATAATTATTTTAATTTATATATGAAAGTCTGCTAAACGCGCTTTACTTGAGGCGACATCTACACCAACGCCGCGTCTCCTCATGGAACTAATGCATCACATAACTTAGCATTTAGCCGGCTCAGTCAACGCTCAGTCTGTCAGTGCATTGTGCGCTGGGGTAACACTAGTTAGTTTTATATGACCTGGCAAAATTTTGAAATTAATTATATTTTGGTGATAAATCCCATAAAAGTCCGACCGAGATGCATTTTCCTGAAGGAAAGACTCCATATCTTTTCTGCCTAACCCTTGCATGGCTTCAATGTCGTGATTTTCTATTCCTTTATCGATACGGGTGTATCAAATCCGCAAAACGTCATTAAATTGATCATATACCTTGGAAACGTGCACTTTAAATAATATCGGAGACGCTTCCAGAAGTCATTTTCTGAATCATTATTATTGGCTTTATTAAGATGACGCTCGCAAGTGTCCTCAGATAAGGGTGCTATACCTCGAGTTGTACACTAATCCAATTACTTAAAACAAAATATATTAAGAATGATTTCCTTTTACAGAAAGCTTGCCGGTAGCTCGCCTTATCTCTAATATTTTCATAGTCCGACATTTCATTTACGATTTATAGATACTTCGCATATTACGGTTTTAATGCTTTTAACTCGGTTTTTACTGTTTGTTGTTCACTCGAGTGTTCACTGATTGTTGCTCACTCTATTCCCTCTACTCACAATTGCAGCTGATGTAAGGTCTGACTATGCTCAATTTCTTCAGAACTAGTCTAGTCTAATCTGCTAAAATCGGCCGGAAAAGTTATGATTAGATTAACCAAGGTCGCACAAATACAAGAGAATGCACGATGAATACGCGAGTACACTAGGAATTCACGCGAATATGGTTGAATACACAGGAAGATGCGAATGCAGATGAATATGTATTCGAATACTCTGCTAGTGTACACCTGAATACGTAAATGATTAACCCCTCGAATGAGGGGGTATATCAAAAATTCACCGACAAAATAAGCTTTAAAAAAAAACGAAACCGGAAGCGGAAGTTAGACATGTTTTTTTGGTAGCATTTTTTTCAGAAACTGAATTTTGGAAATTTTAATAGTGGAGATTAAAGAAGGCCTTAGGACAAATCAAACGATTTTTTACCAACTCTCTAGCTTTAAAATGGCGGCCGCTACGAATTTTTGAACATTTCGATTTTAACGCCCATTTACTCAAAAAACCAGTTATCTGATTGGAATCAACTACATCTTGTTTGTTAGCCCTGCAAGGGTACTATACCATGAAATATAATTAATTTTGAAAATATAAAAACGATCGCAATGACATCTCTCCAAAATTTTGGAATTTTTCAAAAAAATATTTCAAAAACTGCCCACACGTTTTTGTTTAAAATTTTCAAGCTGATAGAGCTGGGAATCTTCTACAATTTGTTTTTTTGTGCGTTGCTATAATTTCACTGTGACGCCCTCTATGAATTTTTGAAAATTGAAAATTGGTACCCTTTTATTTATTTAACGGGGGTCAATAAAATATTTCTGTTAATGTGAAATAGCTCACCATTGATAGCAAAATCCGAATATAATAAAATTTTTTCGATAATTTCATATTTAGGGGGGCTACTGTTCCCCCTCTCCCCCAATTTTTTCGATAAAAAATTAAAAATTTGGTTTTTTGTTTTGTTTGCTCTAGGAGAATCTTTTTACAAAAAATGAAAAAATTGAATTTTTTGCCCCTTAGTAATCTTTTTGTCCTTTCACATACTTTCTACAGCAGTTGTATTCTTGTACTAGTCGTTTAATGTTCAGTGTAGGCTAACTTCTTTATTTTAATAGATAGACTCGCAAACCCAAGAGCAAAATGTAGGGCAAATTCTTCTCGATTGTATTTAAGAAAAAAACTTGAGTTTCCAATTTTAATATGGCGGCCACGGTAAAAAATACCTTTTTTTAAATGGAAACGTGGCATTTTGGCTTTAAAATCAGAAAGGTTTTTAAATTCTAAATACAAATTAATAAGAGTAATTTCTTGCTAAAAATAATACTTCTCGAGTTATTAATATACTTTCAAATATCAATTTCCGCGCTTCCGTTGATTCACTCCGAATATTTTACCCAACCTTATGCTTGCAGCGCAGCGGTCGATCTTTCTTCAACCGCTTCAAGATGTTACAACTTATAAGAACTATTTACTTTAACTAGTCGTGTCTAGACAGGTGTATATCGAAAGTGTTGGAAAATATAAAACAATGTATTTAAATGTATAGGAAAGTCCAGGCGAAGTGTTTCGCTCATTTTTACTTTCCCATACATTCGGTACCTATAGGGAAGTATTGATTTCATGAAAATGTTCGAAATCTAGATTTTGACGGAAATACACGTTTTGGGTCTCAGGGGACTCAAATAAGGTGCTTTTAAAAATTATCTGCTATGGGTGGGGTAGGTGGGTGTGTTTGTGACCAGTGGCGTTCCGTGGGTTCAAAATTGGGTAGGCAATGGCAAACATTATTAAACATTAAAAAGTAAAAAAATAACAACTCCAAGACTTACCAAGACTTGTTGTTAAATGAATTAATCTACGCATAAAACACCGATTAAGTTTCACTTTGTCATTATGCACTTTAATTTGATAACGTAAACCTTCTTCTAAAGCCAAGTTAATGCGTGATTTGCCAATTAATTTTAATCTAACAGTTGCAGATAAAAATGTTCTTTGGACCACGCACGTTTTTTAATTGCAGCTGAAAGATTTTTTAAATCAGCGTATTCTGTTTCAGACTTTTGAGGAGTTTGATATAGATGAAAATAGTAAGCCATTCCAGCAAAATAACTTATTTTTAATGTCGCTATCAGTTAGGCAGTCCATTCTTTTATACTGTGCAGTATTAAACGATCTAGATATCTTCCTACTGTCTTTATGTAACAGCCCTAGTAGTTTTGGAGTACATCGTTCATGATTTATGATTTCTATTTGTTTTCCGTAAGAGTACCTATCCATTACATTTTTCTTTTAAACACTGGTCAACAAGATTTTCCATATTTGCTGCAAATTTGCATATTACGTATAAAATAAATAATCACACAATAGCTGCACGCTACTCCTGATTGTCGCTGACCGACGCAAGTAAAGTAAAAACTACAAAGGCCGTGACTTTTCGGTGCTTATTGCGTTCTGAAATCCGTACTATTTCTTTGCATCTGATCATTGCATAATTTTATCAATGTGCATGCAAACGTATTCAGAGTAATAGATTGGTTGATTGTGTCGTAGCTGGAATCATTTGGTCCGACAAGCTCGGCCTTTGCGTATGCAAAACTGTGTTTAACAGCAACTGTCTATTTATTTGGCGCCCAATTTTTATAGTTACGCGGTGGACTTAAAAATCAAAAACTTTATGTAAAATTAACTTTTTTTTTCATTGAAACTTAGAAAGTGATTTTTTTTTGTAAAGTTTTGGGTAGGCACTTCTTACCCTGCCTAATAAGACGGACCCCCACTGTTTGTGACCCGTCTAAAGGTGAAAATACTGGACCGATTTTGATGAAATTTTAAATCGACTAAATATACGAGATACGAAGGCGGTTAAATGAGATAAAAGTTGCCTAATTAAGGAAGAAATAAAAAGGTGATTTTGTTTTTTCTAAAATACCAATGACTTACTAGATACGAGCGAAAAATTGAAGAGATGGAGTGCACTGATAAAAAATTTTCAGGCACGAATCAATGGCAATTCAATTACCTACGATTCGTGACTGAATTTTCATTGCTTCTGGAAATTTTACATTTTTTAGTGTATTTACCATGTAAATTTCACATATTCCTATGTAGGTGTACTGGTTCAATTACATATAACATCACGTAATTTTACAGCTGAAAAATGTAAATTTACCTCGTAATAAGGAAATTGTACAGATAACACCATGTAATTTTACACTTGAAAAATGAAAATTTACCCCACAAAAACTAAATTTTACAGATATCAACACGTAATTTTACCCTTGAAAATGTAAATTTACCTCCGAAATCGTGAATTTCTCACGTATTCTTATGTAAGTGTACTGGTTCAATTACATATAACATCACGTAATTTTACAGCTGAAAAATGTAAATTTACCTCGTAATAAGTAAATTGTACAGATAACATGTAGTTTTACACTTGAAAAATGAAAATTTACCCCGTAAAATCGTAAATTTCACAGATATCGCACTGTAATTAAACACCTGAAAAATGTTAATTGACTTGGGAAAACGTAAATTTGACCTATATTTCCATGTAATTTTACTCTTAAAAATAACATTGCAAAACTATTAATTTTACAACGTAGAAATCGAAGTATAAGATATCATAGGAAAAATATTTTTCTTATGGGTGGGTTGGCAAGCATACAATTGATTAAAACAAGACAGTGTTTGCCGTGGTGACAGTACTTTTTCGAAAAACCCTAATTTGATATTTTATTCAATTGTACAAAACAGTACGGATTTTGTATGCTTACCTGCATTATCCAGATTCACCACTCACACCAGTATAGGAAGTCTGGGTTATTTTGACTAGTATTATTGGTCATTTACGGGTAACGGACGAAGACATTCAAGGTAAGCTATAAGGCTAAAAGACTGATGTTTTTGTTCATGTAAGAATTCAGATTAACAATTACTTAAATCATTTAATACCAAACGTTTTAGGATAATGATTTCAATCAGTAGCTTGCAGCAATTAATAATAAGTGATTGTACTTAGAAAGTTTATTCAATATATAGATACTGGTACAAGATATATAGTTAGGTTTATTTATATAGGTATTAAAAATTAAAAATAAAAACAGAAAAATGGCGCTTTCGGCACCTTTTGGTTAAAAATACAAAAAACACATAGCGTAGCGGTAATTTTTCCCAATATTCCTGAAAATGATGAGTAAATAATAATAAATAATAAAAGTCGATATGGATTACCTTTTCAAAGATTAAAAATTTTTGAATGTGGACAGTCCTTTCATCAAGGTAAGTGCTTTTTTCTTTGATACGGAGAATGTCTGGCTTTTTGTTCCTTGATCTGGATGTATCTTGAGAAGATACCTTTGCAAAAATTCCCAAGTGGCAGAAGCATTCTTTGGATACTGCATCCCGTATACAAAAAAACAGGCAAAACACAGTTTTAAGGCGTCAATAAATCCAACTTCATCGTTGTTAATTTTTGTTCCTTCCACACACACATAAAATTTTAGATCGTTTTCTGCAAACATACAAACATTATCTAAAAGCATAAATAATTAAATTAAGCCATACCGTTATTTGTGTACAGAATGCATGGGTTTGGATTAATGGACTTCAAATTATCGTCTCCCTAAAAAAATATTAATTAATTATGTATAATAAACGTTAAACGATGAACTTACAGGACATTCGGAAAGAAGTTCCTTAACATCGTCTTTTAGGAGCTTAGCTATGATCTCAATGGCTGAAATTTCTTGGCAATTTGGTTGATTTTTAAATGAAGAATCATGTTTGATTTTTTTGTAATTACCATATTGTATAATTTTGTTTACCTTTGCTTTTAAGCTTCCCTCCAAGTTGTTAATGCTGTGAGACATTAGCTGTTCATAGTGCCAGATGATTGCTTCTTTTCTCAGCAGAACTGGCCAATTGGACTGTATGTCTGATATAGATGGAGGGTTTTCTACATTATTTAAGAAAGCTCTTTGCATTGCGTAAGTGTCCTTTAAGATATTATAAAATTCCTCGTCCGTATGTATGTTATTGTCATTTACAGTTCGAATCTTATCTTCTAATGTAATTGATTCATCTTCAAAAGAAACAGATGGCTGCCAATTCTGACAGCCAGCCCTGGCAGCCAACACCAATTTTTTTTTTTTTATTTGATATCGCTGATGGCGGTGTATCTGATGCAGATTTTTTGTGTGTTCTGTTCAGGTATGCATTACGTTCCTGAATTTTTTTGCCAAAGTATAAACACCATTTCCGGCCACTATTCCGTCATCATCAACATCTTCAAATGCATTGGGATATTTCTCAATCATTTTATTAACAATTTGTTCAATGGCCCTCTGGGAAAAATAAGTTTTTATATTCCTCATTTCAGAAACCACAAGACGGACAATTTCGTTCATCATAACGTTATTGATTGCTTTATGCTGATCTAATTCAGTCATAATATGTGTTGGAAATTTATTCCATGGCACGCTAAATTTTTTCCAGGTATTTTCGCTAACTCGATGCATTGGGAATGTATTTGATTGATTTATGTCAGTAAGTTTTTCAATAGCGACAACTCTTATGTTATTTTCATTGTGGTCATCAGAGCCGCTTTGAATTATATTATTGGTAACCACAGGACTTTCAAGCAAAAACACCTGTTCACTTCCATTATAGGTATTATCTGTGTTAAAATCATTTGATGGCCTAAATGACGAATCACTCGTATCTAAAGTCACTGCACTGTTACTACTACTATTATCGCTTCTGCCTAATATTGTTATTGTACTCAAACTACCATCAGGATTATTATCATGGTTTGTTTTAGCGATGGGTTCATCGGGCAACCAAAGCTCATTTTTCTGAAGTAATATTAGTACTTCATCCTTTAGCATAAAAAGAACTTCGGAATCATCAATGACAGACCCGTTTCGCTCAAGTACTAAGATGGAACCATCAATGTTCAATTTAGCATTGCCTAAAAAAGTATATCAAGTACTAAGTAATACTTATGGATACAAAAATAACTACTTTTTAATATCAGTTGCTCGTATAAATCATCAGCTGCTGATACCACAACACAAACTTTCTTTGTTCTATAGTTATTCCAAACTTGGAAAAGGCACTTCGTCATCTCCATCTGAGAAATATTTAAACAAATTAATTTATGTTTATAAAAATGTATAGAAAAATAATTTTTACGCCTAAGAAATCTCTATTTTCAGAGGAGATACGCTCCAAATAGTTGTATTTTCGCAAAGTACCAAAATCGAATTAGTATGTTGTATTTTTTTATTGTATAGTTACCAAATATACCAGACAACTACGAGAAAGCGAAATCTACATAACTTTTATTTGTATTGAAATAGAATAAACAAACTAGGACACATTTGTACCCCACATAGTCGCCCGTGTTTCAAACTTTAGACGGCCGTTCGAGGCCTAAAGGGTAATTGTTGAAAAACGTATTGTTCTTAAATACCGAGCCATCCGTTATATTGGAAAACACATTTTTGTCGTAGATAACTTGCGATGATGATGAGGCTGTCCATTGATTATAAACATTCGGGTTTTGAAGCATTATCTTTAAACTCTCTAAAATAGGAACATAGAAAAATGTGCGAATTTTCTGATTTTTCATTCCAAGACTTATACATTTAGGAGCGACAAAGTTAAAATTTTCTTTATAATATTTTTTACGTATAAATGGTGATCGTAACACACCAGTTGACTTTTTGTGTGCACTATTGAAAAGGATTAATTGATCTATTACACTGAGAAAAAAGGTTAATAGTGGTAATGAGAAATCCAATACCCTTAATGAAATTTTCTCATACCTATGGTGACAGCAAAGCTGTTTAATTACATTTAGTATTCGCGTTTTTTACCCAACGAATCATAATAGATATGAATTACAGGTTAATAACCATTACAAGAAAGTAGCCTATAAAAAGTATTAACATGTTTTATACAGATTATTAAGCATAACTAATAAATAGTATCATTTGTTATTGCTACTGCTAAAAAACAGCTTTATGCGGAATATGATCTAGAACTGTTGCAGAAATTAAACCGTTTCATATTTAATCCAAATCCACATTATTTTTTGCCATAATGAATATAAATCGCTTCATATCAATTATGAGATCCGCTTCATATCAATTATGAGATCTACTTCATTGTCCCTAACAAACATTTCATTGTAGCTATAATACTTCTCATAGTCAGTATAAAAAAGGATGTATATGGAATAAAAAGCAATTATCATTAAAAAAATTTATATATATTTATAGAACAATAAGAAATATACTTATAAAAAAAACTTATATATAGTGACATAAATGATAAAGTTTATATAAAGCATTTTTGAATTTCCCATTGTTAAACTGCCATGTTCCGTTTGCGTTGAGATACATGGTATAAGATAACATATTACATATTTAAAAAAGAAAAATACTTATTTAAAAACTTATTTATAATAATAACATAAATGACTCCCCCTATACAAGGTAGGGTGGAACTGTTTTAAAATGGGTAACTTTATCATCATTTATGATAAAAAAAATATGTAAAACAAGCAGCCAACTTCTATTTCCTATGCCTATTTAATACTAAATTCTGAAAAACAAAGTAACAAGCAGCCAACTTCTATTTCCTATGCCTATTTAATACTAAATTCTGAAAAACAAAGTAACAAAGTTTCTGTTATTCATACGAGATATTCGGACATTTTGAAATTTCTAAATGTTGAATAAATTGACAGATTTATATTAACAAAGATGACACACATCTGGATTATTATCGATTGTAGCTGGATAGGCATATTATAATTTTTATAAGAGCAAAAAATCTGATTCTGTGACAACTTCAACACATTTTGATCATAAGAGTAAAAATAATTTATGTAGTGCAAATCTGTTAGATATTTTGATGTTCGACGGTTTTTCAGGTGTTCGCACCAAAAAAACATAGAAAGTAACAGATGGTTGCTTTTCTCTTACAGATTCTTAATATACCTTTAATGACGACAAAATACCTGACTAAAACAGTTTCCATGCACATTATAATATAACATAATAGGTACTATATTAAAAACAGGATACAAAACACACAGAAAAAGTTAAAAGTTACAGAAAATTTTTCAGTTTAGTTTACTACTGATACGTAATAAGTTTTATCTACACCAAGAACTTTTACAACAGGATTATAATCGTGTAAATCTCTCTGATTTATACACTGTGCTGTATTATCGACTATTTGTACCTGATAAGCCTGTAACTGACTGTTAAATGCAACAGTTTCAAGTTTTTGACATATAAAGCAAATCTCATTATTATTAATAAGGATGTGCTGGATTATTCCAAAAACAGGCATTTCAAAAACATCTAGAAAAACTGTATCACCAATCCTATAATTACTTCCAAAAATTTTTGCTGCTCTGGTACCAATAACATCCTTTTCATAAAAAATGTGAAATTTTTGTGCAAAGCTTGTAAAATCTGTCTTTAGTAAAGAAACATTTTCAATACTAGTACTTGTGGTAAATACGAGTTTTCTGTCAAAACCAATTCTATTTATTAATCTATTACAAAAAGTAAGTTGATGCTTAATAGCTAGGGTTTTTGTTATGTTAGTTCTCGTTGCGACTACATTAGCACTTAATTTAGACTGACGGTGCTTTGACTCAAATCGCATAGACCACATATTAATTAGAGGTCCAATTTTTCTCAAAACATGTGCATAATGTACCATGTGGTGATGCTTTGGTTTTAATGGCAAATTAAAAAGATTTATATAAAGAGTGTGATGCTCTGCAACCAAAGTCTCTAAGAAATTACAAATTTCATTTGTAATACTTTTAGATAATAGTATGCATACAATTTCTCGAAGCATAATGTACAATGTCCAATGTTTATTATCTTGTGGAATAATATCACCAAAAATTAATCCAGCGTAAAGAACCAAATTCATCATTTCAGAGGCTGACATTTTAAGTTTCTTGTTTTTGATGCTTTCCAGAGAAAACAGAGGTGGTCGATTTGTTACAGCAATGCCATAATCAAAATACTTCATTCGCGAATTTATTACATCCAAACTGAAAAATTTATCAATGAAAATATATTGATGAAGTATTAATACTATATCAAAACACGCAACACCTTCAAATATGTCGTGCATAATATCAACTGCAAAGTTTTCAGTAGCATGGAAAAAACCCATATTGTTCCATATACAAAGCTCTTTTATTCCAGTTAAACTAATATTGTTATTCCGAATATCAACCTCATAATTAGATCTATTCCGCATATGTTCAGTAGCTTGCACACATTGTCCCTGTGTAACTTGCCTTGAGCATTTACAAAATCTGCAGGCAAAATTAGCTCTGAAACTCTCTGTAAAACCTAAAAGAGCGTGTATACCGAGATTGTCACCCAAAATCGATACAACACTAAAATAGATTTGTACATGATGTTCCTGGGTAATTATTTCTATGCCATGTTGTTCTAAAAAGTTATATTGGTCAATTAAATTTGAAAAAAGAGCACGACTTCCAAATTCCTTTAAATCTGTACTATGAAATAGTAAAGTTAAGAAAATGTTTTCTAAAGATGATTGATATTCCGAAGGTATGCAGGCAATACTAGTATAAACTGCCCCAATCTTGTGTATACCAGCATGAGAACCTAATGGGTTTCCAATTTCTATTTCATCAAAATATACAAAGAGAGGTAAAACAATTTTAGAATTTGAATTAAAATTGTTTGTTTTTTCTCTCCAGAATTCACTTTGAATGACATTGCTGATAACTGAATATTGTTTATTTAAGTTTGCCATATATTGCAGTGTAAGTGTTAAAACATTTGGTAATTGAAAAAACTCTTTGAATACAGTTTTCAGTGGAATACTTTTTGCTGTTACATTTTTGGATATAGCCATGTTTTTTGAATGTTTCTCAAATCTTTCTCCCACTATATACTGAACGGGCTCTATAAAATATCCTTTTTCTGACAAAAACTTAAACCTTTGGTACTCAGTATCAAAATTTTCAAACATGTTTTCAAAAGAACTATACATACTATTTATAGTATTTAACTGTTGTTCAGGAAGTTTATACTGTAAATTTATTCTACTAGATGTCTCTTTTAAAGTTTGCAAAGGTAATGCTATTAAATTTTTAACATCATCAACAACAGTTTGCACTTGTTTACGAGTCAATGTTCCTTGACCATACAATTTAGTAACAAATTTTGCAACTTCATTTTGTGAAATCTGGGAAAAAGAATCTGCATTGTACAATGCAGTTGGTTTTTCCAATATTTCATCACTGCGGTTGCTATGACTTGCATTACATATATTTTCCTTATTGCTCACATTTATGTTTTCTGATAAAACAGAATTTAAAACATTTTCATGGATTTTGATGTGTTTTTTGAATGAATTTAAAGATGGAAAAGCACGATTGCAATGTTTTTCCACGCACCTGTAGTTACTACTTTTACACAGATTATGCACAATTTTAAAATGCGATATAAGAAACTTACACGTTTTGAAACATTTAAAACAAATATAACATTTCGCCATTTCAAAGAAATTGTTTCAAAACAAAACTATTTCAAGTGGGATTACATAAATTTTTTAATATCAGAAATTAATGATGCAGCGGAACTGCTTGGCTTATCGTATGCTGTATGCATTTTAAAAACCATTTCTTGTATGAATGTCCAAACATGACAACATTCTACAGGATACATTAAATTCAATGCATGGAATATCTTATAAGTGAGTTCAAAAGCTCGTATTGGAGTTTGGACATGATACTTAACATTATCAATGACTACATAACATGCATCAATATTGGTACTTTCACCAACACAAACAAAATAGGGTTGAAGAGTGAGGTTCTCCAATAATAGCTTCGATTGTCGGTTTTCTGTTACCTCTTGTAATTGACCAATATTCTGTAAAGCAAATAAAACGCCAAAATAAGTATTTTAAGCATAAGTAGGCACTTCTACATTTGTAAATATATAACCACTTAAAAAATTTATCTGCGAATTTTGTATCAGTAAAAATGATGGTTTGTTTTAAAATATATATATATACATATATGTTTTAAGGGTGGGAAAAAATTTATCAAAAATAACAAATGCATCAAACTTTTCAGGATTATTTAGAAATATAAAGTAAATTAGATGTAAAAAAATTCACACCATTTACCAAAAGCAACACATGAAAAAAAAACTACAAATTCCAATCATATTGCGAGTTTTACGTAAATTTAAATTGGTTGCGTTCAACGACTGTACCAGTTCAATAATAAAGTCAGTTTTCATAATATAGATTTAAAGAAGCTTAGACTTATAGTCCTCTTTAACCCCTTCCAGTTCGCCTAAGTTTACTCAGGTAAGCAAAAATGTACCTACTGCACTAACCCAAGGTAACTCGAAGGGGTTAAAGAAGACTTTTAAGCTATTTTGAAGTCTATATTGTGAAACATTCTAACAATTTTGTATAGTTTAGGGGTGCACATTGAAGGCATCCAGTTAATTTAGTTATTTTATTACAGTTAGGTGCAGCATAAAACTCTCTTGAACTTCAAGTTTTGAAGGCCTCCATCGTTTACGGGTTTTCTCGTTGTACACAGTGGTAGATGTGAATAAATACGGCAATATTTTCAAAGCTGCAAATGTAGTATCTATGACAAACAAAAAATAAAATTACATTTTTTTACAAGAGCTTCGCTAAATCTAAGAGAAAAACCTACCAGCAATATTACCAAGTTCTTCCAACAATTTTAGTTTTCTATATTTTGCCAAACTTATAATTGCTTTTTCAATTTTAGGCCATTCCATGTATAAAATACTTTCTTTGTCTGAATATGCCCTGTTGAAATCAGCTTCAATCTGAAAAAGAAATGACTATTCATTTTTTTATACAAAATTAATACTTTTTTGGGTATTTAAATAAAAATTAAAAATAAGTATGTATACCAATTTATGTCCATCTTGTAACTTTAATGCCGGGTATTGCTGGAAATACGCGGTGATGCTTATAGTGGATGTTTGATTCTTTCTTATTTGGTATGTGTTATTCCAGAACTCATTAATTTTATCAAATGGTTCCACAGAATTTTCTAAAAACTGTAGAGCAGTTTGATTTTCTGAGTCCTCTAGATCTGAAATAATTACAATCGTACAATATGTATTAAATGAGTACCTAATAATATTTACTTCACTATTCTAATGGTTGCTTACCAATATCTTGAGAAGCAACTTCAACTACTTTATCCTCTTCTGCATTATAAGTTTTTATCATTCTTTTTGTGTTAACATATTTGGACCATAATTTTCCCCGAGCAGGGATTTTTTTACTTGTGCTAGTTTTTGGACAGTAAGGTATATAATAGGTTTCTTTTCTTTCGTTAGGAAATAATTTAATTATTTCTGAAGTAAGATATTCAAAACTTCTTCCCGGTATTCTAGATAAAACAAAGTATAAACGTCAAAACCAAAGAAACATTAGTAAACCAACTTACGATGTGTGGTCATCGTCTTTCATATACTCGTTTATTATCAATGTAACAAGTTTTTGACGAGTATCATTCTCAAGATTGGATTTATGAGCAAGTATCAATCTTCCATCATTACTGCGTTGTAAAAATGCTGCAAGTCCCTAAAAACGTACATACATGTAGGTATATGTAATGGTATATCAGCAGATAAGTTATGAATCAGGTATTAGCTACTTTAAGCATAAGGGGTATATCGGTGGCTGTCACTACACAAACAACAAATTCTCTCATAATTATATAGTTTTAAAAGGCACCCATTGTAAAATTATCTACTGTTTTCTACAAGTTCTAACATGAATAATTCAATACTCAAAAAAACTAACTTACAAGTGGGAACAACTTTGGTGCACTAGATGTTGGAGAAATTAGTTCTTCAACACCAGTTTCACCCTTAATTGGTGTTGGGACAAATAGTACGTCAACGCCAGTTTCACCTTCAATTGGTTCTTCGTTTGGTCTCACCGCTACTAGTATTTCTGAATCATTCTTTTCAAGTAAATCAGTATCTACTGAATCGTAATCTATAATTGAAATAGTATCTGCATTTGATGTCGTTACTGACGCGTTTGACAATATTGAGGCGTTCTAAAAAATGAAATAAACAATAGAATTTAATTACACTGTATTTGGTAAGTAACAGACTATAAGAAGTCTTGACAAAGACCAAAACAGTCAATAAGAATTTAATAATTGCTTACTTACTAGATTTTCTACCTGCACAGAGCGTGTTTTCCAAAAGCTGTTTTTAAATTTTAACCGTGGACCTGCTTTAGGTATAAGTCTGTTTATTGTATCTTCGTCCAGTAGAGCAAAAGCTTCTTTGTCAATATCTTCATCTACAATACATACAAAATGTATACTATTCTACAACATGGTCACAATCCTAGTAAAGGTGGTTATAAAACAAACTTAATTATCAACAGTAAAGCATATCTGCAGTTTGCGGCCTGTAACCTACATACACATAATACCCGGTGGAGTAAAAGTAATACGCCCGCGCCACGGAAGGGCCGAGTATTCTAGAGCGTTTTCAGGGTCCCAAATTTCCACATCATTTTTACTTTCCCATATCTTCGGTATAGGGAAGTATTGATTTCATGAAAATTTACGAAATCTAGATTTTAGCGGAAATATCCGTTTTGGGGCTCAAGGAACCCTAAAAAGTGGTTTTCAAAAAAGGTCTGTCTGTGGGTGTGTGTGTGCGTGGGTGGGTAACGCTTCTACAGGCCAAAGTACTGGACCGATTTTGATGAAATTTTAAATCAAGAAGTATATCGAAAATTGTAGTTCAAGTTAAGCGTTTAAAAAAATTTGAAACCGGAAACGGAAGTTAGACATGTTTTTTTGGTAGCGTTTTTTTCCAAAACTAAATTTTGGAAATTTGAGCACCAAATCTGAGAGAAGAACTTAAGGTAAATCGAAAACTTTTTTATTGAACTCTCTAGCTTCAAAATGGCGGCCGCTACAGCTTTTTGAAAATCTCGACTTTAACTTTAATGTCAAAATCGTGTTCAATTCAGGTATTTCACATGGAAATAATGTAAAACTAATTTTTCGTCATAGGTGGACATATTCGGTTTTGAAAATAAGCTCCTCATACTGCTCTCAATACTTGCTTTACCGTTTAACACGACATACGTTAAATTTTAGATTTATTATTGAGTACTTTTTATATAAATGAAATGCTGTTGCAAACTAGGCGTCTTTGTTGCTGAAAATACCTGCCTCTCTAAATTAGCCCAGATTCGCCCCTGTTCAACAGTTTATTATACTTCATGATAAATTGCAAAACAAATGTTAACACTTTTGCTATCGTCAAAATGCTGACTACCGCGTTACGGAGCCAACTATTCAAGGGCAGACGTGGCGTCACTCTTGTCGGTCCTTCCCCGGCGTAATGAAAACTCATATACGAGCATATGATCATCGTGCAGGTCGTTTGTTTCTCATAAATAATAGATACATAATTAGAAGAAAAATAAAAGTCTACAGGACATTAAAAACAGCATCTGGATGTACGATTACCCCGGGCATCTTCATATAACTCGTGTCCGGTTATAACAAAACGCGATTGATCACCCTAAATTTAGTAATACGTGTAGGACATTACCTAACGTAGATCCTTACTACGTTAAGATTACAAAATAACGTTTGTTAGTACGATAGCTTACACGTATTAGCCACTATACAATACACATTTATAGGTACATACCTCGAAAGTTTTGTACATAGTTTCCAAGACCCCAGTCGTGAAGTACCTCCGTCACGTAGGTGTCGCCCATTATATTATAGCTACAAAAACTAATACTCACTTCTTCACAGATCCTAACAACACAGGCACAACTCACTGCTATCACCGATTGCACCATATTAAAAAAACCGTTGACGTAGTATATTTGATGGAGGGGGTTATCTTCCGCTTTATACTTGTTATGGTATATGAAATCATGTAATACCCACAAATAAGCGGATTATTTACACGACTAAAATCTAACAGTCTATAACTTCAATAAAACGGATTTATTGATGGTAGTATCTGCATCATTACAGTTAAAAAAAACCTTTCATGAAACCTACATTGCAACCACGATAGTTTGCTTTATTGCAGATAAGCAGTTATACCATTAAATGTATGAAACAAATAATATCCTTAATTATCCATATTTTAATGAAACAGTTTCATAAACGCTTTTTTCTCAGTGTATATCTCCGGTAAGATTTACACCATAATTTTGTGATAAATAGTTACAAATCCTTTCGGTAGACATGTTGTTGATATCTATTATACCAATAATAATTTTATTGAGAGCTTTCTCAGTAAGAAAACATTTTGTCAGTAAAGTTAAGTAGAGAGTTGCCAGCGACTTTAGATAGAAGTTTTCAGCATTTCCGTCATCTGATGAATCCATATCCACATTTTCATTATTTATAGTACCTCTAGAGTCAATGAGGTCCCTATTGACAACATTTTCTTCATCATTGTGTGATGTAAGAATTTCAGATGTATCACTATTATGGCATAAATAATTTAAATCGGAATGTTTTCTATGAATGTGACTTCTCCACGTTGAAATATTTTTGTATATGGTGTTTGATGCCTCACACGTTTTTACGGGACATTTCATTTGAAGCCCACTTTTAATGTGTTGGGAAAAATGGGACGAGAGCTCCTTTTTAGAGGAAATTTTGACAGAACAATTAAATGCAGTACAATTGATACGAAACTTTTTGGATTGCTGCTCAGAAATAAATCGTTTATTATGAGTTCGGTAAACGTGCATGTAAAAATTGTTAAATCTTGTAAACCTTCTGTAGCAGCCTCGTTTTAAACATTGAAACGATGAATTGGGCAGAAATCGATGAAGTTTTTGGTGGCTATTATAATGATTTAAATATTGAAATTGTCTCTTGCAAGTTTCACATAGAAAGGTCATTTTTCTATAACAAAAAATCAATTTTAGAGCTGTCAGAAAGAATATCCGTCACAGTAATACAATTATGTTGTGATTACACGACATACTACTCAAAAGTTTTTCAGAATAGGTATATGCAAGTGACATCCTTCTTGCTTAAATCTACTCACTTTATTATTGAAACAACTTATGCATATTGCCTACTTCGCAACATTTAAAATACCGAACTACAGCCCTAATTTCTCCTTCAGATTACTGCCTATGGAAAAATTTCTATCACTCAACAGTCAACAGGTTGGTACGCCAACACATAAGATGTGAATATGTGCATATATGAATAATTTTAATAGCATACATAACGCTTATATAAGTTACATTTTTATTTAGTGCATATAAATCCTAACTCTACTGATAAATATAAGGTGCTGATTCATGGAATTACCAATATTATAAAATTAGTAAATATTTATGTTAAAAACCTCAACGTAGCCATGTTAGCATATTGAGAGCCTGCCTTACTGCCTAACATTGATATAATAGAAAACAGAAACATAAACCCTCTTATTTAGAAGCAAGAAGCTTGTTGCATTATTGCATCAGGTGACGCAATACCCTAATTGCGTACTACCAATTAGGAAATTTATTTAATACTTACCTATTAATAATTAGGCAGAAATCTCACACCAACACAAGTGTATTACACTAAATAACAGCTTTTAGATCTTTTAAGAAAACAAATACAGACACTACAATCAAATCTATAAGGCACATATGAATCAACTGTCGCGACCATATCTTCACTGTGGTTGCGCGCTGCGGCAGTATAGCGAAGGGCGGGAATTACAGCATGTCTTGCTGTTATTTTACTAAAACAATACTTGAAATTTCATGACTTATGGATTTTTTATACTCACATTGAGTATTTACTTTGTAATATTGTATTTTTACCAAGTAAAAATACAATCCTAATGTAAAATTACAGCGTTTTTGGAGATTTTCATGCACTGTGGTAATTTTACAAATGAAAACCATAAATTTTACGGATAAATGTATTTTTAACGTTCGAAACAATTTAATTTTACACAGAGTTTTTACACATTTAAACTGAATTTTACCTGCATTTTTTACAGTGTGGTTCTTTAAGGTAAAATATCTCTGTAAATAGAGAAAATAGAAAAAAAAATCATAAAGGATGAAGTCGTAGATCTTTTGAAGCTGTATTAGGAAAATGTATTTTCACGATTTTTTGTTTCGTTTTTGAGATATCACACAAACATGCAAACTATATTTTATTTTAATACAATTAAAAAACTGGAGTTTTAATAAACATCGCTATACTTATCAAGACAACCCGAGGCATATGCATGATTATAGCATTTTATGCTAATGACTGCCCCCGAATATTTAACTATTTTCTGTATTTTGCAAATATTTCTCAAGAAATTTGGTTGAATTTTCGCAGGATTTCATTGGATTTCCTTGGGATTGCCTTGGAATTTCTTGGATTTCCCTGAAATTTCTTGAATTTTCCTAAGATTTTCTTCGTGGTTGCCCCCTCGCTTTGCCCTCTTTAACTTGGATTAAAGTGGATTGAGTTAATATTATTATAAACGTAGTAACTTGATATGTGGCTAATATTTTATTTAATCTCGAAATAATACGAATTCAGATATCAAACCGATCAAACTGATTTTAAAGATTGAATAAGTTTGGTGATTCCGAAACGGTTTTGATCGAATGAAGTGCAATAAACTGAATAAACGTCAGTTATCAGTTTCTAAAAAAAGAAGATATTAGAGTTTTAAATCAGGGCGCGAGGATTTAAATCGGATTTAAATCAAACGATTTATATAACAAAATCATTGTTTTAACCCTCGGGCGGGCGCGCTATCGGCCCTGTATGCCGCCTTTTCACTAATTTACAGATTCCGCAAATATTATTGGTTGAATGTCATTGTCCGTCTAGCTATGCTCAAATGACTATATTAGGCAACTTATTACGCAGAAGTCACGGTTGTTTTTGTTTTCTTCAGTTGTCAGTGTTTCGTTGAAGTTGCAGGTGTTGAGTTTACGGCATTCCGTGCCGCAACGCGCCCGATCATGTAAGTAAAATTACTTCTGGTTTTTATAGAGTTGCATTAATTTTTATACAGCAAAACAAATTTAAACTGTACTTTTTTCACTTTAGGGATAATAGATATTCAAGAAAATATTTGACGGCCGAAGAATTACAAGAATTGGCTGATAATTTGTCAGATATGGACTAAGACTGTTACCTGCCAAAATTGTTTGCCTACTCAAATGGAGGAAGAGGAAGAAGATTAGCAAGGAACATTAGATTTTTTGATTTTGTTAGAATTGAGATTTATTTTATTTTTGATCTGTACATAGAACAGATTTTGTTCTTAGGAGTAAGGATATAATTTAGTTTTGTTAGAATTACGTTTTATTTACATTTTATTTGTGCACTCTTACGAAATTAGGATGAAGAATTTCATTTAATTTTGTTAGAATTAAGATTTATTTTATTTTTGTACTCTACTAGGAAATAAATTTAGCTGTTTTGAATTAATCCGTACGTTATTCTGCTTGCGGCATGCAGTGCCGCTGCGCGCCCGGTCATGTGATTTTGCGTAGCGCGCCCGCCCGAGGGTTAAATAAATTTCTTTTTGGGTGGGTGTTATTTTCATGTCAACGCATAATGTCTAACTTTAAGTATTGATTCTATTAAAATATAACCTGAATAAAAGTGGTTTGTTAATGTTAAATTTTAGCGCATATTTTGTTAATGTTCAATGTTTATATATGGAATTCTTGTTTTAACGCACTCGTGAACAAGCGCCCAGCGAAATCACTACATATATTACTTGTGAGAAAACATACTTTGGGTGATAAACGGGATCCGGTCACAACTCACACTGGTCACAACGCCCACCTACGATATTTTGTGAGCCCATGTCGCCCACTGTGGACACAACGTCTACTTTGCATATTGGTCGTAACGACCACCACGGAAAGTGGTCACAACGTTCACCGAGTTTATAACGCCCAGCAGTTCGGGTCCTCGTAACTGTCACCTCGCACGCATTTCTAGCGCGGGCTGATGGAAACAACCATCGGTGAGTTTTTAATGGGGGCCTGGACTGGAGGGTTTTGTGACTGACAGAAGTGGGCGTTCTGTCCACGGTAGGCGGTAGGCGAGCGTTAAGACCACTTTCAGTGGCTCACAAATATATTTTCATAAGATTTCCCACGATTTTCTTAGAATTTCTTGGATTTCCTCGGAATTCCTTTGATCTACTCGGAATTTCCTTGGAATTTCTCGGATTTCATTGGATGTCACCGGGATTTTCTCAGATTTCCTCGGGAATTTCTTAGATTTTCTATAGAAATCATTGGTTTTGTTGTAATCTCCTAAACCTTACGGCTTGCATGTTGTATGCACAACATAATTAGCCGATATCTAGAAAATCTTATTCTCTATACTAACAAAAATACACAAAAAACTGTTGAAATTCGCTAAGTATAGCTAACAGTTTCCAAGATAATTAAATGTTTTTGTAAAATCGAGTTGCCATGAAGGTTTGACTATTTTCTCAAGATGCCGAAATAGTTTCCACAAACTTTGAGAAAAAGTTTCTATAAACCTTTGTACAGAAACGCTTCATTACAGAGGTACTATCTCCGAAAATTGAAAATTCCAACAATTTAAACTATTACTTCTTTAGGAGGCTGTAACTCCGTAAGGAGCGTTTCCGGACCCATCTTTACACAAACTTATTTTATTGATTCGATGAGTAGAAGTTATCACCGAAGTTTGTACTAACTATTTTTGCATCTTAGGAAAACGCTCGGGCTTTCATGGCAACTTGATTTTTCATTATCATCATTTTTGAATAAATAATTAACCAATTTAAAACTTTTTCAAATTCCTGGAAGGCGTCAGAGTAAATTTGGGGGATTAGTAGAAAACAAATTTGCAGTTCATTACGAGCTCTATCGCCTCAGAAAGTTAAAAAAAATCGTGTTGACGGGTTTTGAAAAATATATTTTTGCGATCTTTTTCGGATTTTTGAAATTAATTTTAGGTCATCGTATACTACCTACAAAAGGCTCTCAAACACGTTGTAGCTGACACGATCAGACAACTACTTTTTGAGTAAATGGGCGTTAAAGTCTAGATTTTCTAAAAATTGTAGCGGCCGCCATTATGAAGCTAGAGAATTCAGCAAAAAAGTTTTCGATTTGCCTTAAGTTCTTCTATCAGATCCTATGCTCCCAAAATTTAGTTTTGCAAATAAGCGGTATTGAAAAAACATGTATAACTTGTGTTTCCGGTTTTGAATTTTTTTGAAAAGCTTTACTAGAACTACAATTATCGACATACCTCTTGATTTAAAATTTCATCAAAATCGTTTGGGTACTTCCGCCTTTAGGACGTCACCCGCACCCGCCCAACCACCTACAAACAGACATTTTTTTAAAACAACTGTTTTGGGTCTCTTGCGCCCCAAAACGTGCATTTCCCTTAAAATGTAATTTCGAAAATTTTCATGATATCAATACTTCCTTAACCGAAGGTATGGGAAAGTAAAGTGTTTTTTACACCTATTGCCTAGTTAATCTGGGATAACCCTGTCTCAGTGAGAAAAGTGTACACTTTTTTTGAACCACAGTGTATAAAGAAATATATTTCTTTACTACAACCGGAGGCGTGGGCTTTTGCTGATGTAAGAAAGCCCGTTTAGATAACGTTGCCTTTGATTTAAATTTCATAACGTCAGTGTAAAATTTCCTTTAGTTTTGGCCCTAAAAAAATGAGTTGATAATATCTGCTTATTACCACATCCACTTTTCTTCAATCAAGTTCCTTTCAACGGAGCTTTGAGTAAATAAGTAACCAAAAAGCCTTGCCGCCTTAAATAATAATCCGTCAAACCCACCCACGTGCGGATTTCTTTTTATTAATGAAAATACCATATGGAAGTCAAAAATGTACAGCTGTGTATATGCACCAATTTTTAATTAGAGCAAAACAAATAAGATCAAGCAAACAAGTTTGAAAATGATAGACCAGCAATTCTAATGAAAAGGACGCTGTGAGAACAAAACCCTACGGTTGCATCTTTCAAATAAACAGTCTCTCGGATTTCTCGATCCCAAATTATTTAAATACAAAAACTACCTAAGTATAATAATATCTAGGTAACCGAGCGAAAGCTGTGAACATGCGGCGTTTCCTCTCTCATCGGTATCCAAAAAGCCGGTCAGACCGACGTTTTCAGACCGTACTGTACATTTCCAACCCCTATGGATATATAATATCCGGTATGAAAAAGGATAGCTGTATTAGCAGCGGCGCGCGTTAAAAAAGAACGGAACAGCTCGGCATGATACAACGGAGCGGTGAATTTCTGAGGGTAAAACGAGCCAGACGAAGAGGACGATAGGAGAGGACGAATGCAGGACAAAGACGGCGAGAAGAAGGCTTAACGGCACCCAAGAAATGGGAACTTTTGCTTGGACGATTCGCAGAAAATTTGTGATAAAATGCGTTTGGTAAAAATAACCACTGTTGTTGACAGGATCGAAAAGGAAAGTGGATGTCTATGGTGCGAGTTCAAATCGAGAAGTGCCTTTAGGGATCGAGCGCTTATTGAAAATGCACCCTTAACCAATTAGTAACGAGCACTTTGGCTCATTAGGTTTGCTCACTGATTAGAATTAAGTGCTTATAAATGTAAAAATTCAAAAAAGGTCGTTGTGGAGTTAACACTGAGCGTATTATATTTAAAACTTGGAATGTTTTGCCAAATTTAGCTGCCCAAATACGACATGTTTAATTAAATAAGTAATTATTAAATCGAGGAAACAATCCAAGCAAAATTCATGGAATAAATCCGGAAAAAATTCAGAAGAAAGACTTAATTGAAAAAAAGCTTACGTTCTCTATGTTATTAATTGCGCATTGCAACAAACATTTTGTTTTTTTCCCATTTCAATACCATTCATATTAACTAGCAGACCCGTGGCCCACGCCCCACGCAGTTTTTGATCATTTCTCTTAAAAAATGCAAGTTTTTAAAATCAAGTGCCACGTCGCCTCAAGTGACTGTAACATAAACATAGGAACCGGCAAACATAATAATAAATAAGCCGAGTCGAGGTGCAAGAGCATAGCCCGCCGTCGCGTAAAATTGAGACAGTTCTGGTTTTACTATATAGATTCTGAAAGGCGACTCTCCAAAAATGTTAATAGAATATTCAGTATGTTGTTATTATGCTTGTGTGGGAGTTTTACTGAATCGTTTTTATAATTACTTACTCATGTAAAAATAATTCAAAAATTAATAGTACGCAAACTCGTTCTTGTACTGCTCACCGATACTCATAAAATGCATATGATTGTTTATTGTATTCGCATTATCGCTGGAATTAGTTATACGTCCCAGAAGTAAACGCTAATGTAACATGTATAAACATTCTGCCGCTTTAGCTCCGTTGTACAATTTCGGATTTGCAATATTCAGTTTTAAAAAAGATTAGCTTACTACTGATATTGAAGGCCGCCACTGCCCTTCCCCCCATTCTTATCTTTTATCCAGTCTTGCGCTGTTTACGCATTGAGCCTATTTCTCTTCTCAAGAAAACTGTATTGGTCCTCTGCTCCCTAGTGCCTACGAATTTGCGCCTTATATAATTGATGCATGCAGGTGCGGCCTGTAGCAACGGGGGCCAAGTGACAGTAAGTGGTGCAAGTGATCCGGATTTACTATAAAGGAAATCGAAGGGATCCGAATTAAATATATGAATGAAGATATCAACAAGTAGGCGTTGAAAAATACCCCGTGTAGTTTGTGTAAATTGGAAATTTGTATGCCATTTTTGAATTGACTATATAGGGTGAGGCAAAGGTAAGGTCTTTCCCGAAAAGGGATAATATAGCATTAAAAAATTGCTTATAAAACTATCTCATTAAAATCTACCGTCTTCGAGATGAAGGGTGTAGTAGTTTTTACCAAGCATTTATGAAAATGCGTATTATACATCTAATGAACTCTTTATTAACTGGTGCGGGTCACATTGTCCACTGTACGCCAAGGCCATCTGAATATCACGGCCACCCGGACGCAGCGACCATTTGGTATTTCGCATGCCCATGTCGGCCACATTGATCAGTGGACACAATGGCCACTTTGGACACAACGGCCACTTTGGATACAACGGCCACATTGGTCTAGTGGCACAACGGCCAACAATGCTTAGTGCCGGTGGCCGTTGTTTCCATTGGGGGGTCGTTGGCTGTTGTGTCCAGCTAAAGGTGTGACGGTTCTGCCCAGGTGGCCGTTATGTTCATTAGACCAATGTGACCGTTGTGTTCAAGGTGACTACTGTGTCCAAGTGAAAGTGTGGCCGTTGTGTGCTTGCGTCTAAGGTGGCCGATATGCGTACGCGAAATATCAAGCCGCTGTTGTGTCCAAGTGCCGCTTAAAATTTTAAATATTTGGAACACGTATTGAACCAATTTTTTTTTAAATTGAATGGAAAATTAAATATATGAGCTATATATTTTAATTTTAGCCAGTGCCGTATAAATTTTTACTTTGCAAACAAAGGATAGACAATATTCCATAGTTGTGAATTTTGCAGTCGGCAGTTAATTTCGCGAAATAATAGGGTTTAATGTACAAAACTTATCCACTAAATTTCAATATCATTTTTTTAATGATCTAATTTTTTAACACCCTGTATATTTCGAAAACTGTAGATTTTTGGAGGTAGGTTTATAAGCTAATTTTTTCCTTCCAATACTTCCACTAGAAGTATGGAAAGTTGCGATTTCATGCAAATTTTTGATTCTCAGATTTTAACGGAAATACACGTTTTGGGGTTCAAGGCCCAAAAATGCGTGTCATTTCTAATTAATTCTTTATTACGTGGCGCGGGTTACATCGGCCATTTTATGCAATAGCCATCTCGACACAACGACCACCCGGTCACAACGGTCACTTGGTAGTTTAAGTGCCCATATCGGCCACATTGATGTAGTGGACACAATGGCCACCTTGGTCACAACGGCCACACTCGTCCAGTGGCACAGCGGCCAACGCCGCCTAGTGTTGATGGCTGTTGTGTCCATTAGAGGCCGTTGGCTGTTGAGTTCAGCTAAAGGCGTGGCCGTTCTACCCAGCCAGGTGTGTTTACTAAACCAATGTGGTCGTTGTGTTGAAGGCGACTGTTGTGTTCAAGTGGAAGTGTGGCCTTTGTGTGCTAGCGTCTACGGTGGCCGATATGGGTACGAGAAATATTAAGTGGCCGTTGTGTCCAATTGCCCCTTAAAACTTAAAATATCTGGAACAGGTGTTGTGTTAATTTCATTTTTTCTTAAACGTATCCACTAAATTTCAATTTTTTATAACAAAATAAATTTTTAACACCCTGTATTACTCGGAAACTACGGATTTTCCGAGGTAGGTCTATGAGCGAAATTTTCTTATTTGTCGTTTGCTGCTTCTACTAGAAGTATGGAAAGTTGTGATTTCATGCAAATTTCACATTTTAACGGAAATAAACGTTTTGGGGTCCCAAGAACCCCAAAAACCCCAAAGAAGGGTTTAAAAAAATGTCTGTCTGTCTATGGTGCATGCGTGTTGCTTAGATGGGTTGATATGTTCGTTCCCTTATATCTCCGGAACCCTTTTACCGATTTTTCTAAACTTTTAGTTACAGTTCTTTTTTTTTAAACCGGAAACTTGTTTGGTGTAGATGTTTTCGTTTAAACTTATTTGAAATTTTGAAAACATCGAGTTGTAGTGCATTCAAATGCAAATCAAATGCTTTTTTCCGAATCTTTAAAAGGAAGGCCGCTACAAATTTTTGAAAACGTTGTCTGTAACGTCCGATTACTCAAAAAGAAAGTATCCAGTGGGTAAAATTTTGCGCTGACGCCCTCCAGGAAATTTTGACAAATTTGAATGAAAGCGTTTTCCAAAAGTTACGCGTGCAATGGGTAAACAATTTTTTTTTGTTTTTTGTATATTTCTGATAACTCTTCAAATAAACTATTTATAACGATTTTTCTGAAACCCAATATCTAATTGAATTTTAGCCGTAGCGCGGTTTGGTTGAAGCAAGTTATCGCCGGTTACTGTGTTTACCTTCCATATTTTAACATTTACTGTCATTCCTTTTTTTCTTTAATTTTTGCTAAATCAATGTTGTTCCGACGCGAGAATATTTAAAATGTAAAAAGTATGAGAAAGTACCAACTACGTGTTTTGTTCATTGTTTGATCCGTCCTTTTGGGAAAGGCTTGACCTTGCCTCATTCCGCATATTAATGAACATTTTAGGAACAATCAAAATAAAGAAGAGGTTACAAAAAATAGAAAATTACATTTTATTTCCGGTTTATGTGGAAGTAATGCCAAACTTAATCTCCCAAATGTTTTTTTTGACGATAGCATACAATAAATAATAATGAAATTGCTTAATTTCCCGTTGTGGATTTTTTACTTAGATTTTCTGCGGTTTTTTGTCTTCCTGAATGTTCCTTGGTCTATTTGCCGTTTCCTATAATAGGTAATGTAAGTACCGTGAAAAACTTTTTTATGGTGGACTAAACGTGGAAAAATAATAGGCAGCACGAGTAAAGTTAAAGCTTAATTTACACACTTTTGTTTATTCATGAATTAATTCATGAATTTATTGACGCGTTCATTTACAAATTCAGTGCTTGGACTGAGTTTTACACGCATGAATTAATTTTGTACGTGTTTCGTCTCCCGAGTTAAATTTATAGTAGTTGGCCAATTGAGTTGGGATTTTTAAGTATATGTTCTTGTAAATATGTGAAAAAGAACGCAACAGTAGTTTTATAAATAATAATAGAATAGACAAATTGAAACGTTTGATATAAACCAAAATTTTTTGTAGACCAGTACTACAAAGTAAAGAATTTTGAAGAATATCACATTTTACCTACATCATATTTGTTTAGGTTTTTTAAAAAGCTAACTCTTAAATTCTCAAAAACATAAGTTATTAAAATAGCAGTAATAAAACGAATAGCTTATTCAATCATCTAAAGATTGCAAAAAAATCGCGACTTTATTAGAAAAATTAAAAAAAATCGGTTTATTTGATTTAAATCGGATTTTTTTGATTTAAATTGTTTTTTTTTAATTTAAAAATATTTAGGTACCCTTTTTTACTTTCACATACTATTAACGTACCATCTGCAGAATATTTGTTTAAATATTTTAATAATAAGCGCAACGTAATGTTAGACAAACACATCTTAAGTATCTTTATTTTTTATTTATAATTATTGTTTTTAAAAAAGATCATAGAGTCGCATCTAAGCAATGCTATGACATTTCCGCAACTCCAATTATCCTGAATCGGCGCATAACAGCTATATAATGAGTACATTATCACTAAAAACATGTCCCAGGGAGCATAAATAGTAGCATTCTACCATGTACAAAATAAAAGGGTAAGTATGGAACAGTCATTAAAAACGCATCGTGAATTTTTTACATTAGGTACATAATGGAATGCTACTATTTATGCTCCTGGAGGAACGTTTTTAGCGATAATTACAGTGGCGTAGGCGCAGCAGAGAGCTGCACACGGTGCATATGCGTGAACCAATAACAGTACTGTCTTCGCTGTCCCTTTGAATTATTGTGCACATTTAATTTTTTATTTTGTCTAGGGATTTGTGTAGAAGTAAAAATTACTATAGAATGGATCCACTTCAAACAAACGGTATAATTGTTTACCACTTTTGTGTAATGCTATTCTATTCTAAACTTACGGCCAATTTGTGAACGTTCATGAACTAATTGGAATGGTTGACATGAAAACGACACCTCACTCAAAAACCAACTGACTTAAATCAATGATTTTTTTTATGCAAACCGTGTTTGGTTTAAAACACGATTTAAATCAATTTAAATCTTCGCAAATTGATCATATTAAAAAAACATGTTTTTGTTTTAAAAATTTATGCAACACATTTTTATCTACACACGAATGACTGCTTTGTTAAATTTAAATTAGTTGTTGTTCCGCCCATTAAATTTTGGTAGAAATGTATTAAGTGGGGATTTTTAGCATAACTTAAATTAATTCAGAACTCAATCGATTAGGACCATTTTTGCACAAAATAATTTCTACTGAATTTGGGAACATTTTACAAAAATAGTGTTTTGAGTGCTTAACTCGTTAAAAATGAAGGAAGAATTTTGGCTGAGCTTTGGCTTTGCTATACTTTAGAAATTGTAGTACTTTTTATCAAACTTTACGCGCGCGCCGCCAACAGTGACTATAAAATTGCACCACTTGTACCACTGAGCGTACTGTAACAAGCTGCGGGTAAGGATAGATTTCCTTGAAATTAAAGAACACCAAAGCCCAAAAAGCAAATTCCTTTGCCAAAAATCAGGAGGAAGGGGGAAATTAACCCCCTCAGTATTGTTGCACCTAAAAATTAAAAGTGGACTGTTATAATACTATTACTCATGAACAATTTGGCTTAAACAGATATTTTTATCGTTGCGTCGTCATTAACTAATGGAACATGAAATTTTTTATTTTCAAAAATTCATAGAAGGTGTCGCATTGGAATAAAACAAATGGCAACTCATTCCTAGTTTTTGAGCGTTATTTCATTTCAAACATTTTAAAAATTTAATGGTGATAGAAAGTAACCAAACATTTTTATAACGATTTGTTGTTTTGAATAATAAAGCTTTTATGAGGGGTTATTTTGTTGTTAAATTTTTGACACCCCCTCACAATCCAAAGTTCATCAAAATCGGACCATTAGTTCCGGAGATGTGAGGGAATAATAATAATAAAAAGTTAAGAACCACAGGGATTTGAACCCACAACCACAACCACAAAATTGAGCTCCATAATTCAGAATCACCCGGTATATAAACACATAGAAGTGTAAAATTGAAATTATCATAAATATGTTAAACGGCTTAGCGCCGTTTTTACTGAAGCATGCCGGACCTAAAATTTTACTAAGGCAGAAGGAACTGCCCGAAATTCTGGGAGGTGTCGGAATTTGTAGTTACGCCACTGTTTAAACATGTATTTCTATCAAAATCAATGCTTCTTCCCTATACTGAAAATAAAAATGCATGTACTGTACATAAACGGATTTGCTCGTTCAAAGATGACAAGATGACGCTATTGATATTATTATGTATTTTGCATATTCCTGAAATGTAACGGGCTCAGAACTTCTATTGATGCACAAACATATTGGATTTGCTTCTGTATCTGTTTGTCTACATTCTTTTTTGTTTTGTTTAAATATGAGAAGGAGAATAAATTCTTTAGATACAGAAAATACCGAAAAAATATAAAGCAGCGACCGTCGTTAGTTTGCGCACAGTCTGTAAGCTACAAAGGATTTTAGATCATTAAAATTGTAAGAAGAATGTTTTATATATAGGTCTATAGATGCGTGGCAGTTGCACTTAGCGCGTACATTTTCCAATAGAAGAGTTTGCTACCATCGGGTTTTAGCTATATCGATAGTCGAAATTATCACGTACATGTACATATAATTACATTTTCTAACTTTAATTAATAACTGTTAGTCCGCCAAATTTTATGTAGTAATACTATAAGAGCTTTGGATTTATAGGTTAAATTACGATAATTTGTTGCATATCTGTCAAATTTACACGATTTGAGATACCGTGCAAGAATTTTGAACAATTTACCAGAAAAACTCCAAAGCTCCATCGTATTAAACAAGATAAATTGCTGAAAATTCCTGGAGGGCGTTAGAGTCAAATTTGGAAGATTATTAAAAAAAAGCCCTATCGGCTCATAAAGTTTAAAAAAAACGTTACCAGTTTTTCAGGAATATTTTTGAAAAATTACAATATTTTAAGAACCTGATATTTTTATAATTTTTATATTTCCAAAATATTTTTACATCACGTGATTATACTGATTGACGTTTTCGGCATTGCTTGAGATATCATTCGCCAATATCGCAAATATTTGGAACCGGACGTTTGGACGCAGCCGATTGGGCGCGGCCATTTTGCACAACGACGTTTTGTCGCAGGGAAGTTTGAGTGCAGGGACGTTTGGGCGCAGAGACGTTTGGATGTAGGGACGTTTAGGCACAGAGACGTTTGGGCGCAGAGACGTTTGGACGCAAGTGTAATTTATTGTAGGTTATTTTATAGAAAATTCAATATTTTTATTAACATCGTTGAACTATCCGATTTGAAAAACAGATGTTAAGTAGAGTACAGTGAGACGTTTTCAATTTTTTGGAAATAAAAAAGAAGAAAAGTTATGAGTTTTGCTAATTATATTTATGTAAAAATTCTGAGTCTCGTATTAAATGTTAATAAATAATCGGGTGAATAAATTTTCTTTATTGCGTCGAAACGTATCTGCGTAAAAACGTCTCTGCGCTCAAACGGCTGCGCCAAAATGGCCGCACCCGATCGGCCGCTCCTAAGCGTCCTAGGCCGACATTATGTGGACAATCACGGTAATAGAGCGGTGATCAACGAAAATAAATCGTTGATTAAGGAAACTATTCAGGTATTTTTCTAATTATATTTATATAAAAATTCTGTCTCGTGTTAAATGTTAATAATTAATTGAGTGCTATTGAACTGCTAATTAATTAAAGAAAAAGACAAAATTAAATAGTTTTCCTTTATTGCGCCGAAACGTCACTGCGCTTTTGCTAATTATATTTATGTAAAAAATCCGAGTCCGTGTTAATTGTTGATAAATAATTCAGTGGCTATTAAAATGTTAATTAATTAAAGAAAAAGACAATATTAAATAAATTTCCTTTATTGCGCCCAAACGTCCCTGCGCCAAAACGGCCCGCGCCAAAACGTCTCTGTGCCTAAACGTCCCTGCGACCAAACGGTTCCTCGCCCAAACGTCTCTGCGCTCAAACGGCGGCGCCAAAATGGCTGCGCCCAATCGGCCGCGCCTAAGCATCCTAGGCCGACATTATGTGGACAATCACGGTAATAGAGCGGTGATCAACGAAAATAAATCGTTGATTAAGGAAACTATTCAGGTATTTTTCTAATTATATTTATATAAAAATTCTGTCTCGTGTTAAATGTTAATAATTAATTGAGTGCTATTGAACTGCTAATTAATTAAAGAAAAAGACAAAATTAAATAGTTTTCCTTTATTGCGCCGAAACGTCACTGCGCTTTTGCTAATTATATTTATGTAAAAAATCCGAGTCCGTGTTAATTGTTGATAAATAATTCAGTGGCTATTAAAATGTTAATTAATTAAAGAAAAAGACAATATTAAATAAATTTCCTTTATTGCGCCCAAACGTCCCTGCGCCAAAACGGCCCGCGCCGAAACGTCTCTGTGCCTAAACGTCCCTGCGGCCAAACGGTTCCTCGCCCAAACGTCCCTGCGCTCAAACGTCTCTGATCCGAAATGGCCGCGCCTGATCGACCGCACCTAAACATCCTAAGCCGAGAATAAGTGGACATTCACGGCAATAACTCGGCAATCACGGCAATTTTATTGAACGGTAATCAAGGAAAATAATTCGGTGATTAATGATACTACTCAGGTGTTTTGCTAATTATATATTTTTTTAATTCTGAGTCTCTTGGTAAATGTTAATAAATAATTGAGTGGCTATTAAAATGTTAATTAAAGAAAAAGACAAAATCAAATAAATTTCCTTTATTGCCCCGAAACGTCCCTGCGGAGAAACGGTCCCGCGTCTATACCTCTCAGGGCTCAAACGTCCCTGCGACCAAACCACCGCACTTAATCGTCCTGGGCCAGCAACGAGTGGACAATCACGGCATCGGCAGTAGAACGGTTATCAACGAAAATAAATAGGTGATTAACGAATATACTCAGGTATTTGTTGGTAGACAAAACACCTACGTCATGTGTGCAATGGTTAAATGTTGCAGAACCATTATTTAATAGAATAATATTTAAACAGAATCTGAAGTCAGCCGAAGCGAGTTTGAAAAACGATCGTGCAGCGTTATTTTCAGTACTGATTTCGTGAAAACTCGTTTTTGAGATTTTGTATCTCTAGCTATTTTTGGGCTCTGTGGACGTCATGGGCGATCCGTCTCTTTCCAACCATTAGACGTTGTGGGTATTCTTTGGATATTATGTACTTTTTATAGCGTTGGGCGGTGGAATGTTTTTTCAAAAAAAAATCGCTACGTAACAACCTAACTGAAAAACAAAAATAATTTTGCAGAAATTGTGTGTATCCCTTTTCCTATAATTTTTCTTTCAAAACAGTTATACCTACAAAACAAGTTTTTAACTTGCCCACAGCTGTACAAAGCATACGCGTAATGGGAGGAATTAGATATTTACATGATTGTCGAACGAATAATCAAAAACGAAACTTTCTCCTTATTTTTGATCAACGAAGCAAAGGGTTTAAAATAAAGAGAAAGGCAATGCAACTAGTGATGTAAAATTTCATGAGATTTATTCTTTGTTGCGAATATTCGCGAATATTTGCGAAATTTTGGAAATTTTAGGGAACTTTAGAAAATTTTAAATGTATTGTTTTTAACCTCACACTTTTATAATTTGCTATAAACAATGCGGTGTTCATTCAGGATCTAAACATTTTTTTTTTAATTTTATTAAGCAAGTTAAAATAAAAAAGCGAACTGCGCCACAGTAAAACAACACTGCGCTCGTGCATAAACCTGTTTTTGACCGTTTGCGTTGGGTACTTGTGTACTTCCCCTGCTAGGAATGCGTTCACATGTCCCGCGTGTACTACGATTGCACTTAAAGTGCATTGAAAAGCGAATATTCGTGCAAAAGGTAGCAAATATTTCCGAAAGTTTCTGAAAGTTTCCAAATATTCGTTTGCGAATATTCGCGACTCACATCACTAAATGGAACTAACATTTTCAGCTAAAGCAGCCAATACATCGGGACTATCATTAAAAATGCATTCAAACTGGCAATCATCGCTGCAGCCACGCCGACAATCACGACAATAATCGGCAATTGCGGCAATAGGACTACTTCGTTACCAAAAAAATTGGAGACAGGGGAGGTCTAGCCGCTGTAAACGTTAAAGTATTTAAAATTTGAAATTAGATTCTGATTTTACTGTCAATCACGAGCCCTAGAGCTTAAACAAAATTGTTTTATCGTCTCTGGTTTATTCAATAAAACGGTATTCATATCAAATTTTCAAAAATTCACAGAAAGCGTCACAGCGAAATTATAGTATTCCGACCAAAACCGAAATTGTAGCACATCTTTAGAGCTATGGGATTTCCACGGTTTTAGCAAAAGCGTGCGGTCAGTTTTTGAGAAGTATTTTACTGAATATTTTCAAAATTTGAATTTTTTTTCACTTTGTAGTTTTCATGCATTCGAAATGTCTCATACTCTCTAGTAACATTATATACCTGTAGGGCTATTATAATACCTAAATTTTATGGCGTTTTGGCAATTCGTTTTAAGGCAAATTTTAAAAATAATCATAGTTGCCGTAATTTTAAAGTAAGTAAATTCGGGGAAAAGTTGCTTTTTTCAAAATTCTTATTCTGAAAAAATTATGTTCAAAAAACATGTCTAACTCCCGCTTCCAGTGTGGAATTCATATCCAAAGCTTATTTTGTCATTGAATTTGTGATTTACTCCCAGATTTCAAGTTTCATCAATATTCGACCATCCGTTCGGTAGTTATGAGACGTAACCCACATACCCATCCACCGACAGACTGCTTTTTGAGTTCTTGAAGGACAAAAACATGTATTTCCATCAAAACCTCAAATTCGAATATTTTCTTATAAGCTACCTCAAATTTAAAGTTGCAAAACCCCACAGAGAGATTAGGGCATTGGGCAATTGGGCATAACGTTAAATATATACCGATCTTAACTTTTATTTGGAAAAAAGTGTGTTTTAATTTATTTAATAAACACATCAGCTCGCTGCGGCTGCATTTTTAAAGCTAATTTTCCGATGTATTTTACTCGTGCGGGAGATAGGAGGGAATGGGCGAACCTACAAAGAAAATTTTCAAAAAAACCTACTTTTGTTCTTTCAGCCCCATAATTGACGATGAAGGATCAATAACTTAATAAAAGCAAATGAAACATATTCGGTGTGTATAGGGTACAATTTATAGGAAAATTTCTGTATTATTTGATGACTATAGATCATAAGGCGTAAAGGGAGAAATTTATTACTCTACTGAAACTAATGGAGCTAAACAGTTAAGTGCTTTCCTTCATTTACATTTGTCGGAAATAAACAGCTCTGCGTCAGTTTCTCTTCAGGTGTCCGAACCGGAAGTAGCTAGGGTTGTACAGCAATTTATGACGTTTAATTTATATTATTATCTTTTACACATGGAAATTTATGGTAACCATAACATGAAGTGTGGTTACAATAACCACCTTGTTCTGTTTCTCTTACTTTCTTGTTCAAAAGTATATTAATCTTTTTTTTTTGTTTATTCAGGCATTCGAATTTATAGAGTGAAGAAATTAATAAAAATTAGCGGATCTCGTGGGCTATGCCCCACGCTTTTATTTTTAATTTTTTTTGTAAATGATAAATTGTTTATTAGTAGCGCGCTTCTTATTGTAATTCGAGCTCCTAATATGTGCGCCAGGTTTTATTAATTTTTAGTCTATTTATTTTTAAGCATGAGCGTAACATCGTGAACACGCAATAAACAAAATCAAATTGGTTTAATCCATCTCATATCTACCATCGCAAACCTGAGAGGACCGTATTTATTTTACAAATTTATGAGCGAAGATCGTTTATAATGTATACATTCAGTATCGATTTGTTCAATTACTGCTTTTACTTGTACATATCTTAAGAAATGTTTCTGATTTTAGTAGTATTGACCGTATTGTATGATATATTGTAACACATTTTTATAGGTGCGCATTGCAAGTGCACATGTTTATGAGTGTAGTCACGATTCGCTGACGCGATTGCGAATGAACGCTTCCAGATTCAATCACCCAAGCAAACAGTGTAAACACAATTTTCTTATTTGCACAGAAAACTGTACTGGTTCGTACCCGAGCAGTACATACGAATATGTGCCTTATATAAATGACGCGTATAAATGCAGGTTATAGTGACTGGGACCCGACGGCAGCACATATTCTTTAAAAAGAATATGTATATAAGATGTGAATTTTAACAATTTGCCGCTCGTATCGCCAGGGCCGCATTTCATTGTACGTGTACTAAACTATATCAGGCGTACCGGTACATAAATACGTGGTTTTCTTAGAACAGAATGGTGAATAGTGGGACAGGACTATTCACGGAAATCCTCTCTTATATAAATTCGCAGGTGGTTTCGCTGTAAGCGCGTCCACCTCTCATTTGGGAGGCCTGGATTCGATTCTTCGGCCCGGCCGGCTGTCCTGGCTCGGGTTATTACGTGGTTTTCCTCGGCCAAAGAGGTAAATACTGGGACAGTACTATATCCACGGAAATTCTCTCTTATCCAAAGTCGCAGGTGGTTCCGCTGTAAGCGCGTCCACCTCTCATTTGGGAGACCTGGATTCGATTCTTCGGCCCGGCCGGCTGTCCTGGCTCAAATTATTACGTGGATTTCCTCGACCAAAGAGGTAAATATGGGACAGTACTATCCACGGAAATCCTCCCATATCCAAATTCGCACTCTTGTAAAACTTTCGGGTTGGTTACAGTCGCCCTCGTTTGCGAGCGAGCGAAGTGGCTCTGCTGTAACGCAATCACCTTTCATTCGGGGGGAGGTATGGATTCGATTCCTCGGCCCGGCCGACTGTCCTGGCTCAGGTTTTTTCCTATATGAAGATTGTCACTAGTTTACTGGAAACATTTGATAAACATTTATATTTTTAATTAATTTGGTGTGACTAGTAAAAAAAATATCTACAGAAAAATACAATGCTTTTAAAGATGAGAGCGAGAACTTTCTCACTCTTCAGCGGCTAGTTCTCTCTCTTGGCTTCGAATCTTTTCTCTTCGTCTTGCTCTCGCACTCGTTATTGGGCCGAAAGCAAGAGCGAGGGCGTGAGTACTCCCGCTCCCACACGGAATTAAGTTTTCTCGAAGAATGACGAGGAAGTTTCAGGTTTTCTTGTTAATTAATACTTTAATATGACTTCTTTACTTTTTCTTGTTTGCGTTTTTCTTTAAATTATTTTTAATTATTATGAAATTTTCAATAATTTATTTACAAATATTTATTATAAAAGACACTTTGTCAGTTGCAAGTAAAATTATTTATATTTGAATGCTTTGTAAAATTGTAAAATTAATTCGTAAACAATACTGTGCAAATTAATTTATTTATATTATATTTATATTTCAGTTCCAAAATGATGGATTTGGCAAAGAAACCGTACGAGAAAATAAAACTAGTCGAAATCAACCCCCATCTCACTTGCTACCTGTGTAAAGGATATTACATAGATGCAACTACAATATCTGAGTGCCTCCACTCGTGTAAGTATCACAGCACGTAATTCTTAGTTGATTAAAGATACATTCTAGTCATTCTTTTCTTTCTTTCCAGTTTGCAGAAGCTGCATAATTAAGTTCCTTCACGAGCACAGTTATTGCCCGATATGCGAAGTCATCATCAATAAGGCCAAGCCTAATCTAAAGTAAGTTCCAGTTTGTAGTTTGTCGCTTTATTAGGCTAGCGGTAAAGCCATGCGTTCCCGATTCAATTCTGGCATTATTTCAGAATTTTTTCTGAAATTGCACGATGAAAATTTGTAGGACTCGCTCAGAACCATAGCTGTTGAGTCGTGTTTAAAGCTTAACAACTATTTTATTTAGTGGAGTCTCGACAGATCGAAACTGTTACGCGTTTTTTTTTTATTCAGGTCGAAATCTTGTAGCATTAGATAACCTCGTATGAAACGTTATCCAGGTCGAAATCTTCTAGGATTAGATTAGGATTAGGATTTACACGGATGAAACGTTATTCAAGTCGAAATCTTTTAGCATTAGATAACCTTGTATGAAACGTTATCCAGGTCAAAATATGTTAGGATTAGATTTACACAGATACAACGTTATCGAGGTCGAAATCTTTTAGGATTAGAGTAACACGGATGAAACGTTATTCAGGTCGAAATCTTGTAGCATTAGATAACCTCATATGAAACATTATCCAGGTCGAAATCTTTTGGGATTAGGTTAGGATTAGGATTTACACGGATGAAACGTTATCCAGGTCAAAATCTTCTAGGATTAGATTAATTCGGATGAAACGTTATTCAGGTCGAAATCTTTTAGGATTAGAGTAACACGGATGAAACGTTATTCAGGTCGAAATCTTGTAGCATTAGATAACCTCGTATGAAACGTTATCCAGGTCGAAATCTTTTAGGATTAGGTTAGGATTAGGATTTACACGGATGAAACGTTATCCAGGTCAAAATCTGTTAGGATTAGATTTACACGGATAAAACGTTATCGAGGTCGAAATATTTTAGGATTAGATAAGCTGGGATGAAACGTTATCCAGGTCGAAATCTTCTAGGATTAGATTAACTCGGATGAAACGTTATTTAGGTCGAAATCTTTTAGGATTAGAGTAACACGGATGAAACGTTATTCAGGTCGAAATCTTGTAGCATTAGCTAACCTCGTATGAAACGTTATCCAGGTCGAAATCTTTTAGGATAAGATTAGGATTAGGATTTACACGGATGAAACGTTATCCAGGTCAAAATCTGTTAGATTAGACGGATAAAACGTTATCGAGGTCGAAATCTTTTAGGATTGGATAAGCTGGGATGAAACGTTGTCCAGGTCGAAATCTTCTAGGATTAGATTAACTCGGATGAAACGTTATTCAGGTCGAAATCTTTTAGGATTAGAGTAACACGGATGAAACGTTATTCAGGTCGAAATCTTGTAGCATTAGCTAACCTCGTATGAAACGTTATCCAGGTCGAAATCTTTTAGGATAAGATTAGGATTAGGATTTACACGGATGAAACGTTATCCAGGTCAAAATCTGTTAGATTAGACGGATAAAACGTTATCGAGGTCGAAATCTTTTAGGATTGGATAAGCTGGGATGAAACGTTGTCCAGGTCGAAATCTTCTAGGATTAGATTAACTCGGATGAAACGTTATTCAGGTCGAAATCTTTTAGGATTAGAGTAACACGGATGAAACGTTATTCAGGTCGAAATCTTTTAGCATTAGATAACCTTGTATGAAACGTCATCCAGGTCAAAATATGTTAGGATTAGATTTACACAGATACAACGTTATCGAGGTCGAAATCTTTTAGGATTAGAGTAACACGGATGAAACGTTATTCAGGTCGAAATCTTGTAGCATTAGATAACCTTGTATGAAACATTATCCAGGTCGAAATCTTTTGGGATTAGGTTAGGATTAGGATTTACACGGATGAAACGTTATCCAGGTCAAAATCTTCTAGGATTAGATTAATTCGGATGAAACGTTATTCAGGTCGAAATCTTTTAGGATTAGAGTAACACGGATGAAACGTTATTCAGGTCGAAATCTTGTAGCATTAGATAACCTCGTATGAAACGTTATCCAGGTCGAAATCTTTTAGGATTAGGTTAGGATTAGGATTTACACGGATGAAACGTTATCCAGGTCAAAATCTGTTAGGATTAGATTTACACGGATAAAACGTTATCGAGGTCGAAATATTTTAGGATTAGATAAGCTGGGATGAAACGTTATCCAGGTCGAAATCTTCTAGGATTAGATTAACTCGGATGAAACGTTATTCAGGTCGAAATCTTTTAGGATTAGAGTAACACGGATGAAACGTTATTCAGGTCGAAATCTTGTAGCATTAGCTAACCTCGTATGAAACGTTATCCAGGTCGAAATCTTTTAGGATAAGATTAGGATTAGGATTTACACGGATGAAACGTTATCCAGGTCAAAATCTGTTAGATTAGACGGATAAAACGTTATCGAGGTCGAAATCTTTTAGGATTGGATAAGCTGGGATGAAACGTTGTCCAGGTCGAAATCTTCTAGGATTAGATTAACTCGTATGAAACGTTATCCAGGTCGAAATCTTTTAGGATTAGGTTAGGATTAGGATTTACACGGATGAAACGTTATCCAGGTCAAAATCTGTTAGGATTAGATTTACACGGATAAAACGTTATCGAGGTCGAAATATTTTAGGATTAGATAAGCTGGGATGAAACGTTATCCAGGTCGAAATCTTCTAGGATTAGATTAACTCGGATGAAACGTTATTCAGGTCGAAATCTTTTAGGATTAGAGTAACACGGATGAAACGTTATTCAGGTCGAAATCTTGTAGCATTAGCTAACCTCGTATGAAACGTTATCCAGGTCGAAATCTTTTAGGATAAGATTAGGATTAGGATTTACACGGATGAAACGTTATCCAGGTCAAAATCTGTTAGATTAGACGGATAAAACGTTATCGAGGTCGAAATCTTTTAGGATTGGATAAGCTGGGATGAAACGTTGTCCAGGTCGAAATCTTCTAGGATTAGATTAACTCGGATGAAACGTTATTCAGGTCGAAATCTTTTAGGATTAGAGTAACACGGATGAAACGTTATTCAGGTCGAAATCTTGTAGTATTAGATAACCTCGTATGAAACGTTATCCAGGTCGAAACCTTTTAGGATTAGATTAGGATTTACAAGGATGAAACGTTATTCAGATCGAAATCTTTTAGGATTAGATTAGGATTAGGATTTACATGGATGAAACGTTATCCAGGTCAAAATCTGTTAGATTAGACGGATAAAACGTTATCGAGGTCGAAATCTTTTAGGATTAGATAAGCTGGGATGAAACGTTGTCCAGGTCGAAATCTTCTAGGATTAGATTAACTCGGATGAAACGTTATTCAGGTCGAAATCTTTTAGGATTAGAGTAACACGGATGAAACGTTATTCAGGTCGAAATCTTGTAGCATTAGATAACCTCGTATGAAACGTTATCCAGCTCGAAACCTTTTAGGATTAGATTACGATTAGGATTTACAAGGATGAAACGTTATTCAGGTCGAAATCTTTTAGTATTAGATAACCTCGTATGAAACGTTATCCAGGTCGAAATCTTTTAGGATTAGAAATAATAAAAACACTACAAAACTTTGTACAAAATATCACATTTAATAATCACTACAAAAATTTTAAAACGCAGTATCACCCAGTAAAGGCTGAAACTATTAATTATTTTTAGGATTAGATTAGGATTTGGATTTACACGGATGAAACGTTATTTAGGTCGAAATCTTTTAGCTGTAGATAACCTCGTATGAAACGTTATTCAGGTCGAAATCTTTTAGAATAAGATAAGCTCGGATGAAACGTTATCCAGGTCGAAATCTTCTAGGATTGGATTAACTCGGTTGAAATTTTATTCACGTCAAAACCTTTTACCACTAGATAACCTCTTATGAAACGTTATCCAGGTTGAAATCTTTTAAGATTAGATAAGCTCAGATGAAACGTTATCCAGGTCGAAACCTTTTAGGATTAGATTAGGATTTACAAGGATGAAACGTTATTCAGATCGAAATCTTTTAGGATTAGATTAGGATTAGGATTTACATGGATGAAACGTTATCCAGGTCAAAATCTGTTAGATTAGACGGATAAAACGTTATCGAGGTCGAAATCTTTTAGGATTAGATAAGCTGGGATGAAACGTTGTCCAGGTCGAAATCTTCTAGGATTAGATTAACTCGGATGAAACGTTATTCAGGTCGAAATCTTTTAGGATTAGAGTAACACGGATGAAACGTTATTCAGGTCGAAATCTTGTAGCATTAGATAACCTCGTATGAAACGTTATCCAGGTCGAAATCTTTTAGGATTAGAAATAATAAAAACACTACAAAACTTTGTACAAAATATCACATTTAATAATCACTACAAAAATTTTAAAACGCAGTATCACCCAGTAAAGGCTGAAACTATTAATTATTTTTAGGATTAGATTAGGATTTGGATTTACACGGATGAAACGTTATTTAGGTCGAAATCTTTTAGCTGTAGATAACCTCGTATGAAACGTTATTCAGGTCGAAATCTTTTAGAATAAGATAAGCTCGGATGAAACGTTATCCAGGTCGAAATCTTCTAGGATTGGATTAACTCGGTTGAAATTTTATTCACGTCAAAACCTTTTACCACTAGATAACCTCTTATGAAACGTTATCCAGGTTGAAATCTTTTAAGATTAGATAAGCTCAGATGAAACGTTATCCAGGTCGAAACCTTTTATGATTAGACCAACACTCATGAAACGTTGTCCAGGTCAATTTTTTTAGGATACAATAACGTATAAAATGACATACGGGTCGAAATATTTTAGGTGTTTTTTTTTAAGGATTGGATTAAGGCAAGCGAAATGCCATCTAATTGTTGACTCCTGTAGGCGGTTTTTGTGTAGATTCGCTTTTTACGGATATAATTCCATCCAGGTCGAAGTTTTTAGAAATTAAAATATATGCACGTATTTCAATAACACCCTGTATAGTTAGTGAAGCTTTTGATAATAATCTGAATTTTTAGAATTAGGAATTTAGAACTGTGATTGTTATCTATAAATACATAAAAAAATTAACGCACGTGCGTTTCTCGGTTTCGCTGTTGTTATTTAAGGCAACAGATGGGACATAAAATAGTTCCACCCTCATTTTGCGCAGCATTACTTGCCTTAAGGAATTCGGAATTTCTAACGATTTAATAAGGTACAAAACTAGGGTTGTCGGGCGTTGATTTTTCAGGGCGTCAGCTTAAACCACCCTCGCTTACACAGATTTTCTCCACAAAGCTTTTTCAAATAGACGAATGTGCCCTTCGTGTTTTATCAGCAAGAAACGGGGGATGGCGGCAGTAAAAATAAGGCCAAGACCCCAAGATTTGTTCAAGGATGATAAAGCGGCCACGGCAGCATCAATCGCGCCAGCTTTTTACCCTGTGTTTTCCATGAATCCCACCTGTTGCCACCACAAAGGAAACAGTACGACCTTTGTCTCTCTTCCGTCTTGAAAGTTCGTGACTTTGTTATCGTCTCTGTGTATTCCACGATTGTCTGCTTAAAATTTAAGGGTCCATTAGTTCGAATGAACCTTTGTGAATTTTTCAATTCGTTAAAGTTTGATGTGATGATGGATCATGATCATCATCAGGGTTGTTTGTTGCAATTTTAAACGTACAACAGATTTAAATAGCAATCAAGGTCTAACTTGGGTAAGAACTGCTATGGGGGTAAACCATAAATCCATGAATGAAATTTCTGTTTATTCTGGCGCCCGCCGTGTGTGAAGGCTCGAAGTGATCAGGATCAGAAGGGAGTAAAACATTATTGATGAGTTGCCTTTGCGCATGCTTCCAACGTGTTCTGTCACGCTTCGGCGGTTCATAGAGAAAAGCGTGGTGCAGATTTATCTTTGATATCACGCGTTTCCAATCCGAAGGAGATTGATGTTTGAGTGGGTGTCTTTTTTTTATACGCTCGCTGCAGACGTGTTTTATACTAATGATTTTTTTGACTTTTTGGGGCGGGTTTTCTCTTTGCAGACGTTAAATTACAATTGAAATTGAAACTAGACCGACGGCATTTCAATTTTTAATCTTCTCCATGTGTCAGTTTTCGAATTGGGTGGACAGATGGACATTTATGTCTCTGCGTCAACTAAGAATGTAGTATTTAGCGATGAATTTCAGGAAAATGTATTTATGTTGCGTTACAGTAACCCCCTCTTATTTTTATATTGAATTCTGTAAACAACCGCTTTCGGCAACCTTGGACTTCGTGTTATCGAATTGGCTTGTTGGTTTATTTCCCGTCATTTTTCAATCAATCTGAAAAGGGTGCAAAATGCTTTACCATTCGTTGTCGGCGTTACGTCAAACTGTGGTAACTTTGGTTTAGGATATGAAAAGGCTTTAAATTGGGTTCGTTCTAAACGTTTTGATCATGGCCATGGGTTTCAGACCTGTACATTTTTTTGTTTTAATCACATTTGGCTTTAGAGCTCTACTGAACTTCCGCAAGGAAAAAAAATCTACCAGCGTCTGTGGTCCAGTGGACCGAGGCTGAGGGTATCGGGGTTCGATACCATTAGACGAGATTAGTGAAATGCATTGCCATGTATTATATATTTCTACATTAAAAAGCTATAACTGTAGAACGGAGGGGCGGTTTGTGGTCCCATAGTTTTTGTTTATAGCTTCACCTCCTAAGTAAACTGGTGCTGATTCTTTTTGAAACCCACAGTAATATTTACGGTATTCGTTTTGGCAACAGACACTTTTAAAGTGCTGACGAATTTTATAATGGAAGTTTAGAATAGAGAGTATACGGCCTTGGCTTCTCGCGAGAAGGTGTTGTATATTCGAAAACAAACATTACGATAATAACCTAGACAAAACTGCAGAACCGTCATTAAATAACAATTAAAATAGTATAAGTTGTTTTTGTTTGTTAGCTACCCTGTTTAGGTAATACCAACGCAAATGCCGACTTAACAGGGGGATTTTATTTTTTACTTCGTTTGTTTACATACTCGCTGCTTCCTTTTAGAAAACAGCAGGTACTAACTACTAATCTGAAAAATGCTGACGATTTTAGAACAGACAGACGGTATGCGGCCTTGGCTTCTTGCGAGAAGGTGTTGTATATTCGAAAACAAATATTGTGATAAGAACTTAGACAAAACTGCAGAACCGTCATTAAATAACAATTAAAATTTTATAACGATTTTGTTTTTTAGCTACCCTGTTTAGGTAATACCAACGCAAATGCCGACTTAGCAGGGGGATTTTATGTTTTATTTCGTTTGTTTACATACTCGACAAAACTGCAGAACCGTCAGTAAATAAATATTAAACTTTAATAACTTTCTTTGTTCCCTAACTACCCTGCTTAGGCAATGCCAACGCAAATGCCGAGTTAGCAGGGGGATTTTGTTTTACTTCGTTTGTTTACATACCCGCTGCATCCGCTAGTGGTAAATCTTGAAGGGTATTAGGGGTTTTGGAAAAGTGCTTTGCGTGTTTGCTACGGAGGGCGTGGATGGATTATGTTAAATTTTTTTTAATGTCTGTGTAATAAATTTAATTAAATATTAATTTTATCAAGAGGTATTTTTTTAATCCCAGAGTAAAAACAATACTTTCAAACGGTTTAGCTGTGACGCGCCTAAGGGTGCTGAGTTCTAACTCGTTTTCTAAGTAAAAGTTCCGGGTTCTAATCCTGGGTAGGACAGACTTTTTTAATTTGAACTAATAAAAGCTAATAACAATAATACAGTCTAAATTCTTAGCCACAGTATCCTGGGGACATAAAATCTGGAAAAATATAATTTCCCATGCATTTTTTGGCTCTGCCGGTCATCTTTTAGGTGCTCCGGCCTTCCTCTTCTCCTTCTTCGATTTGATTTCCATGCCCAAGTTTTTAGTGCTACTGTTTCTTCTCCCATACGTTGGGAGGTGTCCATAACAGAGCAATTTCTTTTTTCTTATACAGGGTGATTTATAGTATGTTGGATACACTTTCAGCATGAATTCAAAATTTGAAAACATTGAAAAAACTTTTAATAAACATGGGCCTGGAAAAGCTTCCTTACGGAGTTACAGCCTCCTAACAATGGAACAGTTTAACTTTTTTGCGATAATTTTCTCACCAAAATTTTGAAATTTGATATCTCAGGATTAATCGCCCAGATTAGGATTTGTATTAATTTTTGTTTGAATAAGTGCACCAGTGGTGTCTTATACCGGGGGGTGGGAACGTAATGTAAAAAAATATATTTTCGATCTTCATAGACACAAAAAGGTACTCTTGCTGAAAATCGCTAAATAGACAATTTGCGAAATTTATTTTAATTTTTGTGAAAAATCAAGTTGCCATGAAGATCTGACTGTTTTCTTAAAACATGAAAATAGTTTCTACAAACTCAACGGGGTATGTGCTGAACATCAAAGCAGCAAAAAAATGTCTACGAACTATCGGCCCGGAAAAATGTTTAGAACCTTACAGTCTACGGAAGATGGCGCAATACCTACTAATAGGGGGACCAGAGGCTGAAACTCAGTAAGGAAGCGTTTCCAGACCCATCCTCATCGGAACTTTTATTTTGTTTTGATTTGTAGAACTGATCCTCAAAGTCTGTACAAACTCTTTCGCATCTTAGGGAAACGCTCAGACCTTCATGGGAACTCGATTATTTTAGCCTTTCGGTGACCCAACATTTGAGCTAATTTTCTTCATTCCTCTTCTGTTTTGAGCGAGCTGAGCTGTTCGTATCCAACCGAGTCCCCGATCAACTCGATTTTTTACAAAAATTAAACTTATTTCGGAAACCGTTACATCTAACGACTTTTAACAAGAATACCTGTTTTTTGTAATTTTTTGTAGATTTGTTAAATAATCAAAAATGTTATCGTTAGTAGCGAAATAGCCTAACACAATTTGATTCAAATATCTTGACGGAGATAATAAAAAATGATCAAATCGTGATTAGACTGTTTCGTCTTCGGGAGGCTGTAGCTCCGTAATATAGCGTTTGGAATTCTTGCTTATATGAATTTTTTCTTATGTTTTTAGATCAGCTATTTTTCTTTTAAGTATTTAATGTCGTTTTGGTAACACGCTTCATATAAAAATAATTTAACCTTTCTTGTATGTTTATACGACTTTATGGGCGTACTTGAAATATTTAAAAAAAATAAAGGGTATTTCATGACAAAAGTTTGAGAAATACTGCTGTAGAAGGCAGGTTTGGTTATATTACCAAATCTGATTAAATCAGCTTTTTTTTTGGCTAATTGCTGGGCTCCAGTACTCTCCAGTACGGGGGACCTACAGTTTAACGTCGAATCCGAACGACTGAATACCAGAGTAGGTTTCACGCGTTAAGACCATTCCTACACCGGATTGGGGAATGGGAGTGGCGGGTTGCGGCATAGATTTTCATTGCTGTATGCCTGCGGCAGGGAATCGAACCCCAGACCTTAAGCGTTAGAGGCGAAGCGCTCAACCTCTAAGCTAGCGCCACTTTATTACTAGATACAGTGATATAATTTTGACACTGTTTGGCAGCGGCGATAAGCTTTAACAGTAAAAATAGGCAAAAGTAGGAAGGAACAATCAAAATTTTTAGATATTTCGTATTAATGGAGCTCGAGATAAGATATAAACAATGGTTTTGTAGATTGCGTTAGTTCAATGCTGCTCATTCATACGTTATAAGAAATATAAAGTCGAAATAGTGCGATTATATTATTTACTACACCTTGAATTTGTATATTTTTAAAATCAATTTGGTTTCCCATGAAGTGTTTTAAATTTAATTATTATTAAACAAAATCTAGTAATTAATTTATAACTCTCTTTATGTTAATCTCGCATCAGAAGATGTTATCAAGCAAACGACATTCCGTTCATTTCCTGATACAATTCTTTTAAATTTCAGGTTAGACAAGACGTTGCAAGACATAGTATATAAATTAGTACCTGAATTATTTTTAAATGAGATGAAGAGACGGCAGCGGTTCTACCGTAACCACCCTGATTTAGCTACCAAGGTAACCCCCGAAGAGAGAGGCGAGGACACCGAAAGAACGATATTTAATCCCAGGGATACGATCAGTCTGTCCATTGAATACATCAGGTGAGTTGGAAAATATAAACCGAGGTTTTTGCCGTCACTTTGGCGCGAATTTTAGAAGCGCCCGATGTTGATTTTATTGATTTGAATTTAATTGAGATAGGTAATTGAATTGAATGGTCTTTTTACGCGGTTGTTCCAGATGTAGACATGATTTGATTAAATGCTGAAGGTGAATACAATTACGTTTAAGGGTTGCTTTTGGTTGGTAAAGCGGAAAAATAATTTGTCGGGAGATTATATTATTTTTTTTAATCATTGAACTACAAGTAATTTTATAATCATAAATAATACAACGTTCACGAGTGCTAGTTAAGATGGTAATTATACGACCGCGTAGTGGGAGTGGAATTACCTAAATTGTAACTAGCACGAGTAAGCTTACACCAAAATTGTATCAAAGAAAAATCGTATCACGAGTCGTCTTCGTCTTGACCGTATCACGAACATTAATTTTGGCGCGTTTTTAGTAACACTAAACTAGTCGGAAATGCTCGGGTGTTTTCGGGAATCAGCGCCCTCAACATGTTATTATTTGCATGTTTTCAGATGTTTTGTAGTGGCGTCCTTTTGTAAATTTAATTTTGTATTTTGACGTTCTTATTTACCGTTGCTGGGAAGTGTTGTAAAAATGGATCGTTTTGGAGAAAAAGTGGTATTTCATAAAATTTTTGAGGGTATGTACATTATTTTGGTCTAAGATTTTGGTTCATATAACCTGTCAAACAAGATACAATTTTAATGTAAATATATATTTATGTTTTTTAATGCATATTAGCATGTTATTATTATATTTATTATAGTTGTACAATTAAATTTGGTTCAGTCATGATTTGTACACTCGCGATTCAAGTTGGTTGACATCGTTATCATCGGCAACCGTCAACGTTTCTCTTATTTTGCTTTGCGCTTGTGGACGACAGAGACAATTATTGTTTTTAATTCATAAATTATGTTATAATTAAATATGATACTTACATCTGGCCGAAGCAATGGGAAACGGTATTAAAATAATAATAAATATTTCCAAAAGTCAATACACATCAGTTTTAAATGCGTTAATTTAAGACTTAATGGCGATTATCCGAAACTACTGTGGGTTTACTCACTTGTTTAACCAGCACCATGAAGTTTAATCAGTATAAAACAAACGCGATTGGTTCGTTTTACGAAAGGGGAAATTTGTGATTAGTTCAATGAAATGTGAGTGGCATGGTCGTTATAAATTCCAAGGTTTTGACTGCTTAAATCGGCTAATATTCCTCCTCTTGTACAAGGAATTACGGGACTCACCTAACGTTACACTTTGTCCATCGTAATGTATAGTAATTTATTGGAGTTAAGTTGCCAACTTCAACCCTGTTCCATTCATTGTCGCACAATACATTTTCCGCCTCCATTATTGGTTGCAGAGTATTAGATATCCACGAGTATAAATTTATTATAGTTAACAGTTTACTTGATAGAGTTCTGTTAAAGGCGTGTTTTGTAATGTTTTTAATACGCAATCCTATGATTACAATCATTTAATATTGATGATTATACACTGTGTCTATAAAGTAACCCCCCCCCCCCCCCAACTAACTTTTGAACGACTTGATATTTTTCCACAAAATTTGATGTGCTGTAATGGGAAATTAAATACTATCTTTCAGACCATATTAAAATTTCGTATTATCCAAAATGGCGACTGTCCGCCATTAAAATTTTTTTTTAAATGGAAAGTGGGGTCTAGTGACACCTCATTGGAAAGGTCTTTTAGTTCTGCGGCTGATCCTAAAGTTTCAAAGAAAAATATTCAGCCATAACAAAATGGCGGATTTTAAATAAATGGTCTCACTCAATTCAAAATTGGTTTGATTTTTTTATCCAGGGTCGAGTGACACCTCATTTGAAAGGTCTTTTAGTTCTGCGGCTGATCCTAAAGTTTCAAAGAAAAATATTCAGCCATAACAAAATGACAATGTTTGAAGATAAAGAAGTCTATTTAAAAAAAACTAAGAATTAAAACTTAAATTAATTAAATTAAGTGTTCGAAATGTTCACCATTCTTGGCACATAAAAAGTCGGTTATGAAATTCCAGCCTTACATTTTCATAAGTTTCTGGAGTGATATTTCTGCAAACTTCTGTAATGCGTTGCTCCAGTTCTTCAATTGTTTCTGGACGGGTTCTGTACACTTTCGATTTCAGATATTCCCATAGAAAAATTCTAAGAAAGTTAAATCTGGGGAGTGAGCCGGCTATTCTACAGCCCTACCAATCCATCTTTCAAGAAAATGTCCGTTGAGAAAGTCAGAAACAGGCCTATAATAATGAGGCGGCGGCGCCCCGTCTTGCTAGAACATTTTCAATATTATTTCCAGTGTTATTTCTGGGAAAATTTTGTACTGCAAATGAAAAAGTGGACTACTGTATAAAAAAATCAAAACAATTTAGAATTGAGTGAGTCCATTTGTTTAAAATCCGCCATTTTGTTATGGCTGAATATTTTTCTTTGGAGCTCTAGGATCAGACGCAGAATTAAAAGACCTTTCAAATGAGGTGTCACTCGATTCCCTTTTCTATTAACAAAAAATTTTAAGATGGCGCCCGGGCGCTATTTTGAATGATACCAAATTTAATTTTTGGCTAGAAAATAGTATTTAATTTCCCATTACAGCACACCAAATTTTTTGGTAAAATATCAACTCGTTCAAAAGTTAGTTTGGGGGGGGGGGGGTTATTTTATAGACAGATGGTATACAGCATGAGACGAAAGTAGGTTTTAGTATATTTCTGCTATTTGGGAAGATAAGTAAAAAAGTTAGCTCTAACGTTGACCACATACGTGAAAATAATATTACCTGCTAAATTCTTGGACAAACGCGCAAAGCTATAGACAAATACATTAACTTCGCTTTTTTCAAGTAGACTCTGATTTTTTTAAATTAACGTTAACGCTTTGTAGTTGGTTAATTTAAATAATTTTCCTTTGTGTTCGCTTTCTAACTTTCTAACCGGAAATAGGGTGGGCCGTCCACTCTAAGGCTAACTGTTTAAAGGGCCCAAATGTTATTCAAGAATTTTTTTATGGAAGCAGTGATATCGAGTCCTGTATCGCTTTATTGTTGTCAGCAACCACAATTCTTTGCGATGTTGTACGTTCGAATAGAGGAAAGGTTGCGCGTTCGTACCGTTGAATAGTCGCACGTTACCCTCCTTACTTATTTACCTTATTTGAATGCGCAGAACGGAGTACATGATGCCTTTTTCTCTTTCCAACCGCACTATAAATTTCTCCCAGTCTGCGCAGGGGACGCAATTAATGTTTTTGCCCGTACTTGACGTTGCGTAATAATTTTGCCATCATAATGATTTAATGACTGTTTTAAACATTTTTAATAATGTCTAAATTGTTCTTTTTTGGCATCTTCAAAACGCTAATGTGAACGTCATAGAAATTAAACGTTTCTTTGTTTGGGTAACTTTTAGCAAAACAACCCGGTCAAATTAGCCAAATTTTATTACTCATCTAAGTTGTGACCGTGTCCCATGTTTATTTCATAGAGATACAGTTTTTAGGCATTTAAACACTTTCCTTTGTTAGGTTAGTTGCGTACATGCATTTTTATTCATTGTGTACATGTTGGAATGCTACTGGTTATACTCTCTGGGATGTTTTTAATGGGATGGCAATTGTAGACGGTGGAATTACTTGTTGAAAATTCAATTCCTACTTACTATTCAAAATATGGGTAATTTTGATGGGAGATGTTGTGTCTACAAGTTAAGTCGGGTGATAGTGATGGGTGCAGTTCTAACTAATGGAACCCGTTGACTACGTTCCACGTTTGTTTCTTCTTGTTTAAAAATAATATTAAATACGCTGCGCTGAGATGTGTTAAACATGTTCCTATTTTATATTCTTAAATATGCAAGCGATTATAAATATATTTTCCGTAAATATCACAGCAAAAAATTTTGGTATTTGATGTTTTATTTACCCAAAAAAATGTTTAGATGCGCTTAATGTGTGTTTGGTATGAGTTAAACACGTTAGCGATTTATACTTGTTTATATGACATCATCCTAGCCGAGTGAAATAGCAAATAAATAAACTTGATCGATACGTAATTTTGAACACTTAAATTTTATAACTAATATTAAATATTAGCTTTTTTGTTCTACGCAATTAAATAAAAGTCAACGCATGTAAATTGGGAATGAAGTTGCATTGGGACCCTAGATTGGGTTTTTTAAGAATACAAACAAACGCAATGGAAATCCTCTAAAGTATCAAAAGTAAGAAAAATAAGTGAAGCAGTGCTGCAGACTTTCCCGCCGGTATTTTCCACCCCGCGGAGTTTATTTTCGTAATGACAGCTATCAGCAGATTATGTTCCAATAACAAACCCAAACTTGCTTATCTGCACCGAAAACAGTAGCGGTCCGCGGTACAAAGGAATATGCGCTTTATATAATAGACGCGTAAACATGTGGGTTCTAGTAACGGGGGCCCTTCGCCAGTAAAAGTTGAGACAGATTTTTATTTCATAAAAATTATCGCAGTTCTGTAATTTTCCAATAATTATTTTGTTAATTAGAATATTATATTCCGGCACGAATATATTTGGTGTAGTTTATAAGGCTGTATCGATATTTTGTACCATTAATTTAAAGTAATATTGAGGGTTTTTCAAAAAATTATTTGCACTGTAGTTGGCATGTTGTTTGGGACAATATTGCGCGCAAAATAACCATTTGTTGCAACGTGTTAAGTTGCAATATGTTATCAGTTCGTGACTGAAGAGTTTAATTGATTTAAAATTGTGTCATGCTGCATTTATGAATGGATTTAAACTGCATTGGTTGGTTTGATTTTGCAATACATATATTTATCAGATGTACTGTGAGATTATTTTTGCAATTTCATTCACCTATTGCCTACCACTCTGTAACCGCGTGGGTTGTTTTTAAGTTGCACAGTAAAACGCCGATTAACTATTCGATTCTGATTTAGATATTGAATGTCAAGTCAGGGCCGGATTAGCCATTAAGCAGAGTAAGCTGCTGCGTACGGCGGCAAATTGTCAGGAACGGAAAATAAAAGTGAAGGTGGTCTTTCTACTTCCGTTTAGATGAAAGTTTATTTGTATTGAGCACGCCGCGCATATTTTTCCACAATAAAAGAAAAGTATTTCTTGAAGATACTTTTTATTTTTTTTCCTGAAAAAAGTTCTTTTGAAAAAATAATTCTCGCTTGAAAACAGTTTTGTGAAAAATATTTCTCTCTGGAAGAAAGTTTCTCTCTTTTCGCCCATAAAATATATCTCTTGAAAAATGTTCTGTCTTAAAAATGTTTCTCTCACTAGTAAAAATTTCTCTCAGAATCGTGGTTTCCGTGTGATACAAAGAGATGGCGCTACTGCATTCCGACCGGTGGGTGCTTAGAACGGCGAACTGCAGAACAATAAATTTATTGTAAAGCTGGAATGCACAGCCAATGTTTTAGAGTCAGTACAAGTTTGATTTTGTTTCATTTCGAGCAATATACCTTCGAATGAGACACAGATTGAGACTTTTAACTAATATGCTTTGTTGTTTTATGTATAAACCATGTTTACCCTTTCTGTTTTCGCCTTTTTCTGTTTAGGTGCTGGACTTCCCAGTTTCACATTAAATTCATTATTTTCCTGTTCCAAGCACCAGCCGGAACGTAGTAGCGCCATCTCTTTGTATCATACACAAACCCTGATTCTGAGAGAAATATTGTTACCAGAAAACTTTTTTTAGAGAAAAATATTTTTATGAGTGAAATATTTTTCTGTCAAAACTTTTTTTTAGAGAAAAAGTTTTTTTAAGGAGAATTTTTTCAAGAGAGAAAGTTGTTTTGGGAAAATATTTTTCAAGAGAAATATTTTTTGGGAGAACTTTTTTCACGAGAAAATATTTTACTAACAAATTATCATACTGAAGTATTTTTGTCTTTGAAAAAAAATTTCTCAGCTAATAAATAATATGGAGACTCACGGCGCCTCATACGGCGGTACCCTTCTATAGCGCCTCAGTAACACGTGCAACACTCTTGATGCGAAATTTTGCAGAAGATTCCCTGGCAAATTTTTAGAAAATGAAAAATAAACAAGTTCCAATTCGGGTACGCAATGATACTAAATTTTACATAACATGAACATTTGTTTTAAATTAAATTGTACATTGGCTGTCGCGGTAAGTCTGTGAATCAAGAGCTTGCAGTCTTATCCGGTCGACCCGAGTTCGGACCTAGCTGTACCGGATTTTTATAAATTTGGAGTAGCGGGACGGGCCTGTTACTTAAGTTTGCGTCCGCAAATCTATGATTCTCTTTAAAAAATGTAACATTGTGTGGACTTTTTTAAAAGCAGTGGGTGTACCTAGATGGGATACTTTTTGATTATATCTGAAAATTTCATTTATGATATAAATTTCGGTACGTGCTTTCTTTGACATAAATGCATGTATTCCAGTAACTGGTTTCTGTGTTACTGCTGGCGTTGCTTAAAGCGGCGGATGAGCCTAATCCGGCCCTGAATTAATCTTTAAAATATTTATCACATAATGCTGAAACAATGTCTTTTTGTAGGTTTTCCCCTTTCGTTCTCTAACCAGATAAAATTTTTGATATCTAAAGCTTAAATATGCATTATAATTGTTTCGATTGTAAACTTTTAATTTATGAGGCTTGAAAGTTAGCGCAACAAGCAACAATATGCAATAAAAATTCCAACCAGATTTCCTTCCTTCGCTGCCTGGTCGAGGCACCCATATTACTCATTATTGTAAAAGATTTACAGCCGCCACGTCTATAGAACATTTTTCTTCAAGACGGCGGCGCGCGTAGGTTCAATTCTGAAAGCAACCACCACGTTTAATTAAGGGTGGAAATTCTTGGAGGTTTTTTAACAACTTTTCACGGCGTCATTTCATTTAGGGAAGCCACAAGCTACATAATAAACGAGCTTTTAGAATTTAGAAAGCATGCATACAGCAGGAGGAAAGAACGGGTCGCGTTCTCCTGCTCGCTTTTACTGGCATTTAAAGAAGTTTCGTTGTCTTCTTGCCGAACCGCCAGCGGTTTTGTTCAATAGGGGCACGACCACAAAATATAAATTTAGTGCGCGCTCTGTGAACTACAACCCGCATCCTCTACACTCCACTCATTCGAAAATCAATATATCTATAAATAATGCATCACATGCTCGGCCTATTTCTTCTGTCTATATTATGCACCGTTGTTGCATGCTCGTAGCTTTACCTGACCGATTTCCTTTTCTCCCTTCTGCAAACATCCCGTGATTCGTGCACTAATTAGGGGGGAAATTAATGGACGAAGCTCGGAGCTGGAAATTTTATCAGAATGGCGTACTGAGAGATTATTCTCATTATTGATATATACCGTTTTGCGTTTCACATTTCTAAAGTAGGTACAATAAAATTAACTATTAAACCATGACATCATCTTTACATTAAAGGCGTTGAGTGTCTAATGTTTAGATTTAGACTGTAAAAACTGATCTTCGTAGGCTGTATCTAAGTGCTATAATCGTATATACATTCCGCCAGTTAATTTTACCATGCAAATAAGAAGCAGAGATTCCTTTTTGAGTATGCACTCTTTCTTTGTCTTAACGACTACCTAATTTAAAGTCTGTCTAAACACTAACGCTTACTTTCAATACCGTAATGTTTAGACTAGAAATCCACGGTTAGTAAACTATTACGGCTGCCGTTACCAGCACATTTTGGCAGTAAATCGGCCGTATTTTAGTTGCTGAAGGCGAGGCCCGCGTGAGGTAAGTTTTAAAAAATAATCTTATTTTAGACACGTCCATAAAAGAATATTTATTGGTATTATTGCAACATAATATGCTTATAGCTGTCGTAACGCAAACCACTCGCGGCAAGCCAGCAGAGCCGCGGCGGGCGTCCACGTAAGCTAGCCTTGCGAACAGGTTCGGTGAAGTTGTTCTTACACATTGCTTTATTTTAAACTATCAATGCGTAGACACTAAAGAGACGTATCCTTCATTGTTGGGACGTTTTATAACGGATGATGGTATTGTTTAGAAATACCTACTGGTGGATCTTTGCATAATTAAGAAAGAGCTTTCCCTTAAAAAGATACGTGTTTTTTCCTTGCTGATCGATTTTTATGAATAAGGGCGAATTTTATTTTCGAATTAGATGCAAAAGTCTAACAGAATTAAAACACTTTTAGAAAACCAGAAAATTCTCTGGAACTGAGGAAAAGAGATTAGTTTAACCAACTTATTTTCAGCATTTATTAGAAAAAAATTTCTGGGTCTATGATAGGATTTTTTCTCGGGATATTTTTCCGTCTTCACATTTTTTTACGAAACTTTTCTTCCGGTTTCATTTTCGGTTTCGGTTGACTCAGCGGAGGACACATTCGGAGTTACAAAAAAAAGCGGGGCGTGGCCCACGGGTTTTGGTACTATATTTTCTTTCAATAACACACAATTAATATAGTAATACCATTGCACACAGAACATTATTACAATTTTTTATTACTGAGGCTGCTGTATTTTGCCGCTTTTAATATTAAAAAGGTGCCGGGAACAGCCACAAGAAAGGTATTCCCACAGACTTTTTACAAAATAAACAAATATACGCTAGGCATTCCACACTCCATTGGGAGTAGTCACAACATAAACATTGCGTAAAAAACTGCTGCTGTGTGTACCTACATTACTAGCTCGCATTTCATGAAGAACTAGCTGAATACGTATGCTTTTCTACTTTCCCATACTTCCAGTATGGAAATATAGTGTGATCGTAAAAATGTTCTAAAGTCACATTTTGACGGAAATACATGTTTTGGGTTTCTAGAAACACAATCTTAATGTTTTTTCCGTGCATTCTACTTTAAAATGGCTGCCGCTACGGTGTTTTAAATTTTCGACTTTAACGTGTGTTTACTCAAAAACGAGTTGACGAGTCACGATTAGTTTTGGTATTAGAATAGCCCTAGAGGAACACAATGTTGCTAAAGAAGAGAAGTTTCTTACAAATGAAAACTGCAAAGTAAAAATATTTTCAAAAGTTTGGACATTGCCAAAAAACTATCGCTCAAAAACTGGCCACACAATTTTTTACTAGGGGTGGGCTGCTGTCTGTGTCGTATCCCAAACTACTAATTTTGCTGTGACTCCTACCATGAATTCTTGAAAAACGTAAATTCATTTTTTAATAAATGCAGGACGGTAAAATACTTATGTTTCAATGAGTAAAAGTAGAAGAATATTACAAATACGTGCAAAGCACATTGCCTGGACTTGCCTATATTTTTACTAATCCTATTTTCAGAAGTATTTTTGTACATCACAGCCCCAACAGCAGGGGTAGATTTTTTGTTTGCAAAAGGCAAACGTAACACGTCATACAAATATATCCTATTTGTTGGCTGCACTACACAAGGATGGGTAGATACCGATTGTATAACGAAGAAGGCATAGGTATGACGAGCAGTCAAAACGGGCGGATGGCTGTTTCAGCATCAAGCTGATTCGAATTCGCAAAGTTTTTTGTTGTTTTCGGAAAAACAGTTAAGTCTTATCTTTTTGAAAAAGGTTTATTAAATAAGGAAGAAATGAACTTTTGATTTTCAACAATTCATAGAAGGAAAGACATTAGATGGGTTGGAATTAGTGATGTAAAATAACTGTCATTTAAACATGTGACATCTGACCGTCATGTGCACCAACACTGCGAGCATTCCATGGAACTTGGTGCTCGCTTGTGGTCTATCACTTGCCTGTTAGCTGGTATTCTACAAAAAGACACTGTATAATTGTACACACTAGAGCAGGTGGTCTAATATTAACATTTTTTAAAGTTCGGTAAGAAACCCACAGGGAGGCGTATGAAACAGGCTAGTCGCGTTGCGAACAGGCGTGAATGATACAATAACACCGTCCACACTTGAGCATTCCTCTTACATTACACTGTCAGTAAACAGCAGAATTCAACAATACAGATGTAGCGGGAGAATTTTGGTGGTCACATTATTTATCGAAACTTTTGGCCCTCTCGATCTCCGGATCTATCGCAAGCGGATTCCATATTTTGAAATTGTTGAAGGACGTGTACAAAAACAACTCGCACTATTATATGAATTTATATACAAAATATCGAGCTGTGCAAGATGTGCATTTTAAACTTAATTGCTGAAAACCTTCATCAGATCGCATTAAACAATGCGGAGCGCGAAGAACATTTCAATGCTCAACATTTTTTGGTGTTATTTATTAATATAGTTTTTTTTTAACAAACAGAACTTGTCACAAATGGTTTGCGCAACTTTTTGACCACCCCGTGGTATATGGAAAGCAGTTTCGCAATTTGTCCCAAAACCGAAGTTAGAAATTTTGAAACTAGATGTTTCAGCGGCGAGGACTTAATTAAATAGACGCTGACGCGTCCACCCTAAGCTTGCTTAATTGAACGTAATTTGGGTCCTAATTCACAACGAAATTTAGGAGAGCATTTTCGTGTTTCCGCTAGGATCACTTTGCGGTTTAGATATTTTAATCGGACTGTAGCAATGCTTTAGATGTTTCAAAAATATAGCATTAAATCGTAAGGGGGTCACTTTTGAATGTTTAAATGTTGTCATATAAAAAAGCTTTCGTTTTTATTCCACTTTGTTCTTGATTTTAATATTTCCATTGAAATAAACCAGATATCATGAAAATTACGTTTTGTTTTGTAAAAATTATCTCTACTTCCTCGCAGTTTGCTGAAGGGGGGTTGAATTCTGCTTATTTTTACTTTCCCATGCTTCTAGTGACGTAAAGAACGTTGTGATTGCATGCAAATTTTTGAATTACAGATTTTAACGGAAACACGCGTTTTGGGGTCCAAGGAAACCAAATTGTTCTTTTAAATAATGTCTGTCAGTGGGTGGGTGGGTGCGTTCGTTTTCCTATTTGCCCGGAACCCCTTGACCGATTTTTATAAGATTTGGTGTGTAGAAGTTTCTTAGTTGCAGGTAGTTGTTTGTAGACTTGTTAATCGGAACCGGAAACGGAAGAAATTGCTACTAAAAAAAACAATTCATACTTCCGTTTACGGTTTCGTATTTTTTTAAAAACTTATTTCCCCGACGAATTTTTGATATACCCCCCACATTCGAAAGCTCATCAAATCGGACCATCTATTTCGGAGTTATGGAGCGCGCGCACACACACACACACACATATGATGCTTATTCACTTTCATTCACTGTCAGATGATGGCCTAGTGCCGAAACATGTTGCATACGCAAACTTCGATTTAATCATTTAAAGATTTTAAGAAATATTGTATGGGGAGACGTGATGTTAAATTCTTCTACATTTTTTTCAGTGGAATTAGTTAAAAGTAAACTGTACTCAGAGATTCTGATTGCTAACTTACTTACAAGATAAAAAGAAGCCGTTTCATACGAATGATTACATAAATACGGCGTATTATTTTTAAAATATTTAATTATTATTTTATTAATGTTTGAACAATTGTGCATCCCTTGCACTTGGCGCGGCCCTGTATATATCGAAACAAAACAATCGTTTTTTAATTTCTATCCACAAAAATAACCCTCGCTACGATTTCTTGCAAATTTTGTCTTTAGCGCCTCTTTAGGACTTTAGCTAAAAAAAGTTTAGTACCGTAATAGCCCTAGGGTACAAAGGCGCGCAGGGGTCACACTAGTTTTAATTTTTTATTCAATGTATTGAGCAAATTACTCAATATATTGAGAAAAAAAACTCAATATATTGAGGAAAAATCTTTGGGGCAACCGCCACGAGACCTTCTTCGCGTGAGCCTGCTGCGTTCTTTTCCTTCTCCTATTTTAATCATATGTACCTCATTTTGATAAAATTTATGAAATTTGTTATGATAAATTTGAAAATTGTGAAAATTTGTACTGCAGTATATCAAAGAATAAGAATAAACCACTAAGACTTTCGACAAGATTTTGTCTATAGACTTTTGGTCTTGAGAGGCTTGTTCCAGGTCTCGATGTGTTACAGCCTCTTATTTTGGTTCTAAGGGAATGGGATGACTTGCCGCGACCTTTTCACCGCCGACGTTTCGCCGCGGCCGTTCTTCCGCGGCCATTCTTCCGCGAGGTGCCATTTCGTCGCGGACATTTTGCCGCCAATTGCCGTTTCGCCTCGGCCGCGAAAAAATCCATGGAACAAAAATCAATAATATAAAATTTTTTTATTTCATTATTACTATTACCTATTAATTACCAACGCTCCGAAATTGTTTCGTTTCTGCATCAATTATATTAATTACAGTTGATTGACTGACGCCAACATTAATTTGCGTAATTAAGTATGTTTAAGCAATATTTTCTAATACACTAATATTTTATAAATATAAATGGTTTTTTGCGCTTGGTCGTGTTTTATTTTCTTTCGCATATCTTATTTCACCGCAAAGACCGGACTTTCAGTCCCAGAACAGCAAAAAATTTCGTTAAAATTCAATAAGTAAACAAAAAGAATGGACCTACTCAAATCCATTCGGTTATACGTGAAACATATTGCATGATTTTACAACGTTTGAGATACATCGTTTCGTTCGGTGTTACTTTATTGTTGAGCTAAGCCCGAGGTTCTGCACTCAAAAATATGTTTTCAAAGTTTCATAAAATTGTTTCATGTATTACTTTTAAAACTCCTGACCGTTCATATTCGACGCTTATCAATTTCGTTATCAAATAGCTCAAAATAGTAAACCAGCTGGCTAAATTAATAATACGTATCTAAACAAGCTCCTACGGTCAAACATGTGGGTTTGTTGCTATTGTAAGCCCATAAATAATTAGTTTAAAGTTGTATAGAGCCTACCCGGAGTGAAAGACCTCGACACCTTCGGGTATAAGAGGTGATAGATTATGATGATGATGATATGCACAACTGTATATTAAAAGGAATTATGTCAGGATTTTATAAATCGACATAATTTAAATACTGACTAAATACGAGACTAGAAGCAAGACTATGCCTTATGTGACTGTATCTATAATTAGCATTCTGTTATTGAAGAGAATTAGAATTACAAGTACTTTTAGATAAAATATTCAAAATAATATGTTATTTTTATTAATAAATAAATTAAATAAAAACAATTTTTCTGAAATTTTTTAACTCCTGCGGCGTTATGGTGGCGGCCAAACGTCCACGGTGAACTGGGGCGGCGAAAGGGCCAGCGGCGAAAGGGCCAGCGGCGAAACGGCCGCGGCGAAACGTAGTAGACCAAAAACCCAAGACTAGTTTAGGTATTCCCGAAGCACTAAACAAAAATCATTATAGGTGTCTGGCGAAGTTTGAATAAAATATTATTTTGATGTAATTTTCAAGTGAAAAGAAATGCCATTTAAAAAGTACTGAAATTCTGCAATTTGAAAAAGTCGTATTGATGTATACAATTAAGTGAGAAGTATTGAATTTAGTACAAACGTTCTGACACTGGGCATTGTGGCACAGTAGGCGTTGTGACCCCGGTGGGCGATATTAACCCATAAAATATTTGGTGGGTGTTGTGGCCAGTGGGCGTTGTGTCCTTATCATCCACACTTATGCCTCTAGTTGATGAATTTGTACGTAAACAAGTGAAATTGTAAAAACCATCAATAGTAAAATATTCATAGAGGAGATATTAATTAATTTGTTCCATTTTCGTGAAGTGGTAACTCCGTAAGGAAGCAGTTTATGAACTTTTTCCCTTAAAATGTGATAAGAAATCACCTATCGAGTTTTGTCGTAATTTTGGGTCATCCTATACATATAATAAAGTATTTCGTTTGCTGATACTAAAATTCTATTGGTCGCTAAGGTTCCCGTTTCTAGTAAAATCCTAAGAAAAGCATTTTGAGGCTAATAAAACCTTAATCAGAAGAAATTGGGGGAAACGTAAGTAAGCCAATTTGATGGAGCGAACCTAAAATTAATGTAAGAGCGTAGTACAGTGGCGGAACAAAATTTAACGAGTCCTCTCCGCAAGAAACTCTCATGGGCCCCCTATATCAAAAGTATCATAATTATTTTTAATTGGTCTTATCAATTTTATTTGCTTTTTTATATTAGTCGCCTAGTAGGTATTTGAAAACTAATCAATATAAATTGAATCAATCTTCGTTGAATTAGAACTTACCATATAGTTGTTAACTGCAACTTCTCTTTAGGATTAGTACACATAATTAATGTACACATATTTATAAATTATAAACAACAAAAATAAAAAAATTATAAAACTAAAGTGTAAAGTCATAGAAAATAATCAGAAGTGATGAAGTGAATGAGCTCTCTAGTTTTTATCAATAGACAAAATACCATTATCAAGCTCAAAACATATACCCTAGTGTCATATTCACAATTTATTTTGTTCGGGCTTTACGCTTTGTTTGTATTATGACCTTCCAAGGACCAGCATTTCACACCGTAGAGTAAACAAATATTGTTGCCGGCCTCACTTTATGTCTGTTAGTAGCTATTGAATTATATTAAAAAAATAAATCGCGTAACAAAATATTTTTTCAAGGTGAAAAATGTGTTTTCCGGCCCCTTAGCTGGTTGAGCCTCACGATTGCGAGTGTACTCCCCCTTCTATTTTTTATAAACTAGTGAACTAGAAAACCAGCGACGTGGATTTTTCTCCATTACAACCTCCCCGGAGAAGAACCACTTCCTGTGGTTCGGAGCCCACGTTAAACTGTAGGTCCCCTATGTCTGTCTGTGCAAAATATCTATCGCCGCGCACCAAACACAGACATAGGAGAGAGGTAGTCAACGCCCTGAATAGGGCATGGCACTAGAAGAAGAACTGTACTAGCCTTGAATTTATCCGCTTGTGTAGGCCTCAGGCTAGTATACGTTTTATATAAATGTTGAGAAAAAGATGGGAAAACACTTTTGATTCTTTTTAATCAAAACTGCTGGTTTATTATCATCCATCCATACATATATAAAAGCTCAAAGGGTTTTTTTCTCCGGTTCCTCCAGCGGCTACCGCTTCACCAAGTTGGACCACTTTTTTTTTCAATGAAAGATCTCTATCCTCAGATGGAACATGAAACATTTTTATATTTTTATTCTACGTCGATTTTTCATTAATAATTATTTTAATTTATAATATATATGAAGGTCGGCTAGACGCGCGTCACTTGAGGCATTATCTACAAAACCGCCGCGTCTCATTACTGGAACTGCATTGTGCGCTGGGGTAACACTAGTGGAATCTTTATTTCACGAGACGTATCCCTTTTAATCAGGGACGTGCACCTTAACCGAAAGGAAAACTGGAAAAAACACAAAAATTTTACGAACCGCAACCGAAACGAAAACCGAAAATAAAAATGTCTTAAACCGTAACCGATAATCGAAATTATTTTAAGAATATATCGGTATTTGTTGTTCCGACAAATGTAGGGCCGACATTTGTATTTACTATTTAATCTTCGCATTCCGCATGTTCAGCCCTTTTGGTTGACCCTTAGGGTTGTAGCCATAACAATGATTTGAGAGTTATTAATGCTTCCCAAGCGCGAATGCAGTTTTTGCCGCTATGACGTCATCGTATAAGATGATATGAATACTTTACCAACAGGATAAATTTTTCCTTTTTATTCCCAAATACTCAGTGAGACGACAGTGTGTACAATGCTGCGCCTGCGGCGCTGCCACTATCGCTACTAATTTCAGCGAACAGAATACCATGTACAGAACAACAAAAAATATTGATAACCTATTTTTATTTAAAATTTTCAAATGTAACCCTCACGGAATTTGAACTCTCGACCAACCTATGCCTTACAACGCTGTACCAACCACTGTGTTGAAAGTCGGAGCTAGAATATAGAACACACATAAACAACACATCCGCCGGCTAAATTTAAATTGCCGATAAACTACGCTGCATGTTATCTGATGACGGAATACTGTATACCGGCAAAATGTTGCCAGCCGGCACCGGCTGTGATATATCGTAAAGAGATAGTGTAATTGAGCATTTCATGAAAAGCCCAGACATGGTCTCAATCACATGGAATGATTTACTTTTCAAGACTTTTATTAAACAATGTTGTCGTGTTTCCGGCATTTCTGTTTTTCTAGGTTTATTGTCGAAAGAGCCTTTTTTTTATAATTCGAAAAAATTATCTGAGCATTTCGTGAAAGGCGGATTTGACCAAAAGACTACGGCGTACAGTCTGTTAACCACTATGTTATTTTTGATATAATCCCCCCCCCCGCAGCAGCAGGTTTTTCTACAATTTGACAAAAACGAAAATTTTTTTAATGCCGTCAATTTTTCGTGATAACTTCAACATCTTTTTACTTGCATGTTTTTCCATATAATCTTGCCGAGAATTTTCTTCCCTTTTTTGAATCGTAACCGAAAACAGAAACGGTATTTTTTTTCGGTTCACGTCCCTGTTCTTAATAAACTCTTCAAACTCATGAACTTTAAACGGTGAATCTCGTTTCTACCTCCTCCCATCAAACTCCAATCGCTCCAAATGATCGATCGGTTGGGTATCCTTCCTAAATATTTTAATAAAGACCGCGGCCTTGCCAATTTACGACACGAGAGTGGAGGCACAAATAAACTTAAAAACCCATTGTTATTAGGCGCTTTCGGGTGCAGTTTAAACGATTTGTAAGGGTAGGAAAGTTCTCGAACTCGCGCCCGTTAACTGCTTTCTGTCTCTCACACGAATTCAGATCTCATTAACGTCCAATTAATTTGATAATTAAACAGGTAGTCACGCTAATTTGTACGATTTCAGTGCGGCACTTTTAGAAGAGTTGTGACAGGCTTTTCACCAGTGTTGATGCACGCACAAGCGGAAGTTTTCGAAAAGTTCGCACGTAGGAATGCTTATATTAGACATCTTGTTAGCCGCAACAATTTAAGTGAATATCGTAAAGCAGGATTCATAAGCCAAAAAGATGCGTGCCTTAACGCCAGCTTCGCTGGCGTTGTGCCAATTAATATTATACGTACAGTTAATAAAACTTCGTGCGAGGCGTAATATTCGCAAAGCATCATGAAACTTTCACCCTATTATTAATATACAAGTTTGACTAAAAATTCCCGGTATTTTTATTAAATCTGGGCACGTGTCGGACTCAAATCAAACCTCTTAAAGGAGCCTGGGCACAATTCGCATACCTTTGCAAAAAAAGAAGTCGACTAAAACTTTTTTCAAGTACGAGGTACGCATTGTTCCTTACACCTCCTCGCAGCTAGGTAAGGTATCAATTTCCGACATAAAAATTCTGGCTCAATCATAAAAGTTCTGCGAGACACAACATTTACCGGTCCAGTTCCTTGTTAACGCTTGCGAAGTTTTTTTCCGATATAAAAAGTACGAGAATTCAACTTTCGTTTTATCGCATTCGTCGAACCACGGCCAACTTTGTTGCCCGTACTTAGTCCAACGCTCCCCCTCTACTCGCTTCTACAAATAATGATAAGAGAAACGGATATAGCGCTAGAGAAAGATGGAATTACGGCCAGAGAACGACCGTAATCATTACCGTGCTACGTTTACAAGTGCGCGTTTCAACGTAAACTGTAAAATTGCGGTGACGTGAAACCATTTGTTTGCTTATATACAAGTACACAACGCAGGAAATTGATAAAATGGATGCAATTATTTTCGCAGAGATGTGAAGGATGTTAATTTATCACAGAATATATCACAATATAACGACATTATGAGAAAACGAAGAAGAAATTCGTTTAAATACAAAACTGAGTGTTAAATTGTTGAATTTAAAAAAGTGAGTCTTGTAAGTGTAAGCCTGAATTCTTTCACCGAATAGAAAATCTTCACTAAATTTAAAGCATTAATTGTAATTGTAATTTCCTCTTAATCTCTTTGGATTTCCTCGGAATTCCTTTGGATTTTCTCGGAATGCATTGGATTTCGTAGGAATTTCCGTGGATTTCCTCGAGATTTTCTTGTTTCTTATGAATTTTCATAGTTTTGTTGTAATATCCCAAACCTTCCATGTATGTAGAATATACTACTAAATAGATACTTAATTTAAACACTTAGCGCTGTTACGAAACTAAATTTTATGACAATCTAGTAAAGGGGTAGACCACGACCACAAAGTGTGCACACCATATTTTCCCATATAACGATTTCTTTTTTTATTGTTAGATTTCCTCTAATTCCTTGGATTTCCTCGGAATTTCTTTCGATTTCTTCGGGATTTCATCGGAATTTCTTGGATTTCCTCGGCATTTCTTTGGATTTTCTCGAAATTCATCGAATTTCGTCGGAATTTCCTCGTATTTCCTCGAAATTTTCGTGTTTTTTATGGTTTTTCATGGTTTTGTTGTAATATCCCAAACCTATCATGTATGTAGAACACACTACTAAATAGATACTTAATTTAAAACTTAGCGCTGTTACGAAACCAAATGTTATGACAATCTAGTAAAGGGGTAAACCACGACCACAAAGTGTGCACACCATATTTCCCCATATAAAGATTTCTTTTTTTTATTGTTAGATTTTCTCTAATTCCTTGGATTTCCTCGGAATTTCGTTCGATTTCTTCGGAATTTCTCGGATTTCATCGGAATTTCTTGGATTTCCCCGGCATTTCTTTGGATTTTCTCGAAATTCATCGAATTTCGTCGGAATGTCGTCGGATTTCCTCGAAATTTTCGTGTTTTTTTATGGATTTTCATGGTTTTGTTGTAATATCCCAAACCTTCCATGTATGTACAACATGCTTACTACTAGATAAATACTTAATTTAAACACTTGGCGCCGTTACGAAACCAAATGTTATGACAATCTAGTAAAGAAGTAGATCACGACCACACAATGTGCACACCATTATTCCTCATATAAAGATTTCTCTTTTTTGTCATATTTTCTAAAATTTTCTCGAATTCTTTGGATTTCCTCGTAATTTCTTTGGATTTCGTCGGAATTCTTCGGATTTCATCGGAATTTCTTGAATTTCCTCTGAATTCTTGTAATTTCCTCTGAATCTCTTTGGATCTCCTCGGAATTTCTTTCAATTATCTCGGAATTTATCGGATTTCGTAGGAATTTCCTCGGATTTTCTCAAGATTTTCTTGTTTCTTATGGATTTTCATAGTTTTGTTGTAATATCCCAAACCTTCCATGTAAAACATACTTACTACTAGATAAATACTTAATTTAAACACTTGGCGCTGTTACGAAACCAAATGTTATGACAATCTAGTAAAGAGGTAGATCACGACCACACAATGTGCACACCCATATAAAGATTTCTTTTTTTTATTGTCATATTTTCTAAAATTTTCTCGAATTCTTTGGATTTCCTCGTTATTTCTTTGGATTTCGTCGGAATTCTTCGGATTTTATCGGAATGTCTGGAATTTCCTCGGAATTCTTGTAATTTCCTCTGAATCGCTTTGGATCTCCTCGGAATTTCTTTGCATTATCTCGGAATTTATCGGATTTCGTAGGAATTTCCTCGGATTTTCTCAAGATTTTCTTGTTTCTTATGGATTTTCATAGGATTGTTGTAATATCCCAAACCTTCCATGTAAAACATACTTACTACTAGATAAATACTTAATTTAAACACTTGGCGCTGTTACGAAACCAAATGTTATGACAATCTAGTAAAGGGGCAGATCACGACCACAAAGTGTGCATACAATATTTCCCTATATAAAGATTCCTCTTTTATTGTTAGATTTCCTACGATTTCCTCGAATTCTTTGGATTTTCTCTCGGAATATGTTTGGATTTTTGGAATTCCTCGGATTTCATCGGAATTTCTTGAATTTTCTCGGAATTTTTGTAATTTCCTCTGAATCTTTATGGATTTCCTCGGAATTTCTTGTTTTCTTGTTTCTTATGAATTTTCATGGTTTTGTTGTAATATCTCAAACCTTCCATGCATGTACAACATACTTACTACTAGATAGATACTTAATTAAAACACTTAGCGCTGTTGCGATACCAAATGTTATGATAATCTAGTAAAGGGGTAGATCACGACCACAAAGTCTGCACACCTTATTTCCCCATATAAAGATTTCTCATTTTTATTGTTAGATTTTCTAAGATTTTTTCGAATTCTTTGGATTTCTTCGGAATTTCTTGAATTTCTCCGGAATTCCTGTAGTTTGGAATTCCTAGGATGTCATCGAAATTTTTTGATTTTCTTCGGAATTCTTGTAATTTTCTTGAAATTTCTTTGGATTTTCTCGGAGTTCATCGGATTTCGTATAATTTACCTCGGATTTCCTCGAGATTTTAATGTTATGGATTTTCATGGTTTTGTTGTAATATCCCAAACCTTTCGTGTATGTAGAACATGGTTACTACTAGATAGGTACTTACTTTAAATACTTAGCGCTGTTATAAAACCAATTGTTATGACGATGTAGTAAGGGGTAGATTACGACCACAAAGTGTGCACACCATATTTCCCCATATAAAGATTTCTCTTTTTTATTGTTAGATTTCCTGAGGTTTCTTCGCATTCCTTGGATTTCCTCAGAATTTCTCTGAATTTTTTCGGAATTCTTGTAGTCTTCTCGAAATTTCTTTGAATCTCCTCGGATTTCATCGAAATTTCTTGAATTTCTTCGGATTTCTTGTAATTTCCTCGGAATTTCTTTGGATTTCCTCGGAATGCATCGGATTTCATCGGAATTTCCTTGAGTTTCCTCGAGATTTTCTTGTTTCTTATGGATTTTCATGATTTAGTTGTAATGTCCCAAACCTTCCATGTATGTACAACATACTTACTACTAGATAAATGCTTAATTTAAACACAAAACAAAATTCTCCATTTAAACATAAAAATCAAATTTCTGATGTTAATTTTGGTTAGGAAATTCTTTAAATTTTTAATTAATTATTGCGTTTTTATACACGATCCTAAACCTAATAAATTTACTAGTCCATGGAGTACGCATTCGCCCATAACTATATGTATAGCCGCCGTTGTTTGCCAAATATATTCACTTAAAAATTCCTTGGACATTTTAAATTTCATTTTCTAGCATTTTTTAACTCGGCCCAAGCACCAATTTACATCATAAAAGCAGTAATTTTCTATAAATAGGGTTACATTTGAACTTTGAAGACGTACGGATGTACTGAAATTTCCCATCATCGCACAATCCGACTGTGTAATTCAATTATGCATTGCTAGACCGTATGCTTCGGTCTACGGAATATCTTTCACAAACTTCAGAGTGGATGGGGAGAGAGAGAGGTGTGATATAAAATAGTTGTGCGCTATATGTTACCGCGATTTTCGGACCTACAGTTAGAAACTAACGTTTTTTTTGTAAGAAAACAGCGCTAAATTGGCTCTAATGTCAGATTTCGCTTATAATTTCACAAAAATTTACTTGTGCGTTTAAATTTTTCCACGATTTCTGAATTTGCTGCTAATTAGCAAAGAATTTGCTTGGATTTTCCCGCGATTTCCTAGGATTTCTCTGGAATTGATTGGATTTCCTCGGGATTCCTTTGATTTTCCCTAGAATTCCTATGCCGTGTAAAGTACAGACAAAGCTGTTTCTACCACAAGACCAAGGTGTGCAATGCACATGGGCGGCCGATTCAAGGGGCCGTAAAACTACTTTAATGTGATTTTTTAATTATTATTTCTCAAGAAAAATTATATATATTTATATTCTTAACTATAATCTCGTAAAACAAAATTAAATAACATAATATGGCCAAAGTGTTTAAGCTATCGCCGACGATGCTAACGCAGTAGTGGAAAATCGAGGCATGCATATCCTTATGTTGTATATTACTTCGTAGTATGCGGCAATAGAAAGAAATATATACGTAATAATATTTCTGTGTAAACATAATCTAGTTTTTTGTAGCTCGTCTAGTAGCTTATTTGTAAGTAATAACAGGAATGTTTTAAAAACTGGTAACGTCGAGCAATTTTGATAATGTAATGTGAAATGTCAGAACATATCATAATTTCTTAATGAAAAAAAAATAATGATATCTATAATTTTAGACTGCACCCGGATGTTAGCCATACAGGCAAAATACAAGAATAATTTGCTTTGTGGAAATAAATAAGTACCAGGCAATACAAAGTTTGCTCTCATAACAGATTCGATAGGGGCGGAATTATGGGGCTGATTCAAACTTTGCTCGCGGGTGTCTGAAATTTTTTGTGAATCATTTTTTTGAGTTTCTGCTCCTAGAGGTCCAAAACATGGATTTCCGTCAAAATCACGATGTCGAAAATTTTGTTGAAATCAATTCTTCCTAAAACTGAAAGTAAAAATGTTTGTTATTTAAACAGTTGGTCTAAATTCTTCGAAATGTTCCCACACCGTCTGAGACTACGCAAAACCGATAGGATTCACGTTTAAATATCTTGATATTAGACGCAGTAAAAGTGTATTTATTTAACTGGGCAAGCGCTTTTCTCTAGTAGAATTACACTTTGTGGTAAGGTTTATCCCCACTATAACTTCACTTTTTTGATGAAAACTTTTCCCTAGCTTGACTTCACTTTCTGAGGAAGGGTTTTCCTCAGTCGGTCTGAGGTTCTCTCGTACCTAGTTGAAGACCTGGATAACTGCAGTGAATGTGACGGTTCTCAGGGTCTAAATAGTTTTACTTACCAAAACCATGGGTGGTCAAGTAATGTTATTACACAAACAAATATAGCATTAAACCATATTAAATAAAGCAACAGGTTAATTATACAGGCTATTTACAAAATAATCTTTTCTTAAATTATACTACTACGCAAGGTATTACCAGCCAAGCAAAGCAAATACGGTACTACGCAGTAGGAAACGGTAGCAGGGAAAATACGGAATTAAATCTCACACAGTAGGTAACAATAACAAACGGTAGGAGATAAAATACAATAGTAAACGGTAGCAATTAAGATCCAGTAGCCAACGGTAGCATACGGTAGCAATTAAGATCCAGTAGCCAACGGTAGCATACGGTAGCAATTAAGATATAGTAGCTAACGTTATCAAACGGTAGCAACTAGCTAAGCAACAATGACACGTTCCGGTACAAACGATACTGAGTCTAATTTTCAGTGGGTAAGACAAGTACAGCGGACAAGTGAGATTATGACAGATATCAGAAAACAAGAGTAAGACAAAGAGAGAAGCACTGCCTCGTGTCGGTCATCGCGACAGACTTCATAAATAAAGAGAAAGACAAAAAAAGAAGTTCTGCCTCGTGTCGGTCGCCGCCACATACTTTTTCCTGGAGATTTTTGCTTTTATAGCTTACTCACATAGTTGGGACTAAAGTATTAAAAAACCTACTTTAGTATGCGCGCGTTACAAGCCAGTTGGCGAGTAGAACTGCATGCTGCGATAAAATCGAAATAAAATACATTTCAATACTTAAATCTCAACTTAAATGTAGTTATTAGTGGATTTTCTTCGTTTTTGTTTATATTTTAGACTTTAACACATCATCTCCATCTTTTTAAATTGAGTTTCTAAAGGGATCTAATTTTCTTGCAGTTTGAGTAACTGAGATTGTCAAAGCTCAAATTTTCATAACAAAAAACATCTTCATTTTACTATCATAAATAACACAACGAGTGATTGCAATTTTTCGGTAAAATTATGGCGTAAGTTCACTAGTGCTAGTTAAGATGGTAATTATAATGGAATTACCTAAATCTTTTAGTGCGAGTTAACTCACACTACAATTTTATCAAAGAAAAATCGTATCACGAGTCGTATTCGTCTTGACTATATCACTCGCATTAACTTTGACGCATTTTTGGTAAACCTGAAGGAGTCGGAAATGCTCGGGTGTTTTCGGGAATCGGCGCTCTTAACGTGGTATTGTTTGCTTATTTTCAAATTTTTTGTAGTGGCGTCCTTTTGTAAATTCAATTTTTAATTTTGACTTATTTACTGTTGCTATGAAGTGTTGTAAAAATGGATCGTTTTGGAGAATGTTAAGTGGTATTTCATAAAAGTTTTGACGGTATGTACTATGTACACTACTTTGGTCTAAAATTTTAGTTCATATAACCTGCCAAAGACGATACAATTGTAATGTAAATATATATTTATGTTTTTTAATGCATATTAGCATGTTGTTTTTATATTTATTATAGTTGTACAATAAAATTTGGTTCGGTCATGATTTGAACACTCGCGATTCAAGTTGGTTGACATCGTTATCATCAGCTGCCGTCGACGTTTCTCGTATTTTGCTTTTTGCTTGTGGACGACAGACAATTATTGTTTTTAATCTATAAATTATGTTATAATTAAATATGATACTTACCGAAGAAATGAAAAATTGTATTAAAATAATAATCAATATTTCCAAAAGTCAGTGCACATTAGTTTTAAACGCGTTAATTTAAGACTTAAGAGCGATTATCCGAAGCTATTGTGGATTTAATCGCTCATTAAGCAGCACCATGTAGTTTAATCAGTATAAAACAAACGCGATTGGTTCGTTTTTTGAAAGGTAAAATTTGTTATTGGTTTAATGAAATGGGAGTGGTATAGTCTACATCAAACGATATTGTCATGAAATTGTTGTCATACAAAAAAATCCGGAAAACGACCAAATAACGTTGTAAAACTGATTACGTCATCACTGTGATTGATAAGCATATGTCCTACTTTCTAGATAATATCCAGGGAGCAGTGCCAATGCTTAAAAACAATATGTAGGAGTATATAAAAAATATAAATTACCTGTTGGTGAATGAAATGTTCAGGAACGCTTAAAGCATTTTAAATATGCACCTATTTTGATTGTTTAGTTGATAATACGATAAAACATTTTAATACCGGATGTTCCCTTTAGATAAGGAACCAATACAAGGAGCGAACCCTTTTTACTATCATTTCATTAGAAAAAGAACGAGGGTTATTTATGTATTGGCTTATGTAATGCCCGACGTAGATTTGGTAACACACCCAGTCAGGCCTGGGCTTTGATTAATGAGTCGTCCTTTCATCTTGAACCTATTGTCATATCACAGAGAAGATGTAAGTATTCTTAAAAAGATGATTATTTAGGGTGTGTCTGTGTTAGCAGCCCATTAATTGCAAAAGTTGTACAATGTTGCGTGCGTAAATACGCACATGTAGTGAATGGGGCAAGTGACGTCAACCGTGAAACTCAAAACAGCTGTGCCCCACGTCCATGCCTCTCTCTGTTGCACGGGCGCCGTCTCTATCTACGCTCTCCTAGAGCTATGAGACGTCTCGATGACGAGTGTTTGTGTGCGCTCACAGCAGACGGCCGGTTGTTCGTCGTCGTCTATTGTTCAACATCGATCCTCTCCGTCTCCGAAGGCGACCGGTTTTACATTTCAATGCGAAGAAAGTCGGCCGTGTTTTATGATTATAATTCTTGCTGTTGCTGCTTGCCATCACGTGTTACCAGCAGCAACTCCAGAAGTTCGACAATGTGACGTCCGCCGCTGCTACCGTTCGCGGTCTCGCGGAAGACCTTGGCGTCAAGTGGGGAGCTAACCGTTTCCGCCGATATCATAATATAGTACATAATAATTGGTTCTAATCGGTTGATTGCGTGTCGGATTGTGAAGCGAATCAAAAACTTTAAAACAACTATAAACATTTTAAACACTTTGTTTAACGCAAAATCAAAAACAGACGATTTGCTAAAATCAGGCATTTACAAATTAAATTGTTCGCATTGTAATTCGGTTTATATAGGCCAGACAATTAGAAATTTGATATTAGGTATAAAGAACACGTACGTTGTTACAAATACAAACACCCACATAAATCCAATCACGCTAAACACTTACTGGAACACAATCATTCAATGACATCTAATAACACCATAAAATGTTTACACGTTTGTGATGATAAACGTAAGTTGGATAAACTAGAAGCATTTGAAGTTCACAAACATTTAAAAACTGTACCGTTAATGAATGAGCAAATTGATCTCTTAAATTCTCCTCTATTGGACATTTTGGAATAAGAAATCAAGTCATCTGCAGACGATTGCCGAGATCAAGTCACCAAGTTCTATTGCTATAACAACACTGTTTACTTTTTCATATAACCTTTGACAATGGCATGTAAACATGCCGAAATACGTATATATAAGGTTAAAATAAATAAATATTGTTAAAGTAATTCAGTATTTTATATATAGATACTCATTTAAAACTGTTCAGCTTAAGCTTAATTCGAAGTTTCATAATTTTTAAATTTCAAATCGATACGTACTCATAAATAGATTTTTGCTTTGAAATTTTTTGTTTTAAATTATATACTTCATATCGTATGGTTCAAACGAATAGGGAATATGTTTACCAATTATGTAATGAAAAGACCAGAAACCTATTCCCGATATTCATATTTTGGAAATGGTATGGAACCTGCTCACATGTTTTCCAAACGTTCATTCCAAAACCATTTTTAATTTTCCAGCCAGGTTAAAACCAAAAATAATTGTGATACCTATATTAGTTGTTAGAGCGCAATTATATAATCATTTCACTCGCTGCTTACGGGCTTTGGCCCACAGCTACCGCAGCAAGGTTCCCTTCCCCTTACTTTACTCCATATACCATGTAGGGTGATGTCAGACGTCACCATATAGTTATAAATAACAATAAGCAATCATCTACGTGCAATATTATAATTTTGCTACGAACGAGAGCTTATCTTACTTTTAGTGATGGGCATAATCGAATGGTTGCCATTCGAATGAATTTAATAACCGAAGGATTCGTTTAAATAAAATTGTTTAGATGTTTCTATGCCGTAAAAAGTAGTAAAAACGCTCTCCGCTTGCTTCTTGAATGCTCCTATGAAGAATTATAAGAAATTCTCGTTCTCATCGTCTTTCCCCGGGCCGCTCGGCAATACAGCCTAACCTTCAGCTTTGAATAGCATTTTTATTAATTTCATCATATTTCATCGCTACTTCCGCTCTGTTCTTTGAGTAATTTTTCTATAAACCGCGAAAGTGGACACATTTTCTGCGCTTTATAAATCATAATTTTTTTTAAATGAGACCAGGGACACAAACAATATCCGATTATTAATTATTATATAAACAATTTTTATTTTTTCTTGTGAAGTGTACCACTTGTTGTTATCAACAGTAATACAGTATTATTCTAAATATTAATCGTTCCTTTTTGTTTTCATATTTTTTATTATTTATACTTTCTAGGGCAATATGAAAATTTTCCTATACGACCCTGCGTTGAATTGACCACCAGAAACAAAGTATTGAAGTGGAAACAGCTGTGTTTGCTATTCCTAATAAATAGTAATGTTCAAGTCAAAACATTCGTGTCTTGTGCTTGCGCGAGAAAAACCTCTTCATGCAATGGTATTCCAGAAATTTTGTCTCCATTTGTGTGTACGCGTCATACCATGACTGGTGGTAATCATCGTATCATGTATCTATCTACATTGGGCTATTGCAGTTGCCTACGGTAAGGGGGCATTGCTGCAATGCCCGCTTCCGAAATGAACAAACCCGCAAATTTAAAATAGTAAAATCATTCGAACTGTTCGTTCTCTGTATGTAACTTTTCGAAATGTCTCGAGATATTTTGATAATTGACTGGTTCGATTATTCGAAATATCCCATCACTAGTTCATTCATGTTTTGTTATAAAACCCTGACTGTGAAATAAACATACACGCATTACCCTGAAAAGTTTTAAAATTCTTTCCTAAGCAATAGGATGCACCTACATAAACCTTTTTCTCTGTTGGTTTCTGCAGATTAATAATCTAATCAAACAAATAGCGGCAACAATGCTCTACTTATCCCCTTGCAGATAGTATACGCCAATATAGCCGCCAAAATAGCGCCAGCAAAAATAGCGGCAGTTTAAAATGTCGCCAGAAAAACTAGCGCCCTCAAAAATGTTCGCCGACAAAAATAGCGCCGTCAATAGTAGCACCGACAGAAATAGCGCCGTCATAAATGTCACCGGTAAAAATAGTGGCAGTCAAAAATGTCGGTGCCAAAAATAGCGTCGGCAGAAATGGCGGCGTCAATAATGTTACCGGTAAAAATAGCGCCAGTCAAAATTGTCGTTGGCAAAAATAGCACCGACAAAAATAGCGCCGTCAAAAATAGTGCCGTTAAAAAAAAACGCCGTCAAAAATATCGGCGGCAGAAATAGCGCCGTCAAAAATGTCACCGGTAAAAATAGCGCTAGTCTAAAATGTTAATGGCAAAAATAGCGCCGACAAAAAGGCGCCGGCAAAAATAGCGCCGGCAGAAATAGCGCCGTCAAAAATAGCGCCGGCAGAAATAGCGCCGTCAACAGTAGCGCCGACAAAAGTAACGCCGTCAAATATAGCGCCGGTAGAAATAGTTCAGTCAAAAATGTCACCGGTTAAAATAGCGCCAGTAAAAAATTTCGTTGGCACAAATAGCGTCGTCAAAATATGCGCTTTTAAAAGTAGCGCCGGCAAAAATAGCGCCGAAAAAAAGGCGCCGGCAAAAATAGCGCCGGCAGAAATAGCGCCGTCAAAAATAACGCCGGCAGAAATAGCGCCGTCAACAGTAGCGCCGACAAAAGTAACGCCGTCAAATATAGCGCCGGTAGAAATAGTTCAGTCAAAAATGTCACCGGTTAAAATGGCGCCAGTAAAAAATTTCGTTGGCACAAATAGCGTCGTCAAAATATGCGCTTTTAAAAGTAGCGCCGGCAAAAATAGCGCCGCAAAAACAGCATTAGCAAAAATTCCACCAGCTAAAATAGCGCTGGTCAAAAATGTCGCTGGAAAAATTAGCGCATTAAAAATATCGCCGACAAAAATAGCGCCGGTCAAAAATGTCGCCGACAAAATTACCGCTGGTTAAATAGGACGCCGGCAAAAATAGCGTCTCGAAATTAACGCGTTAAGAAACGTTGCCTCACAAATACTTAGCATTTTGATAAAACTAAATTTGTGTAAACCTTAAATCAAACTTACATTAAATTTCAAAGTGTTTGTGTAGCGATGTTTCTTACAATTTTTGCCGGAGCTGTTGTTGCTGCCGCTATTTTTGCAGGAGTAATTTTTGACGGCGTTATTTTTGGCAGCGCTAGTTTTGACGGCTCTATTTTCACCAACGACATTTTGTACCGGCGCAATTTTTGACAGCTACATTTTTGCTGGCGTTATTTTTACTGTCGCTATTTTTGGCGGCGTTATTATTGAGACGCAATTTTGACCCTTAACCCTTGCAGATACAGTTTTTTGCTGCATTCTTTGTATGAAATATACAGGGTATTACACAATAAGTGTCCCAAAATTCATCAACTGACATAACATCCAAAACTAAGCAGAAAGTTTCATATAAACATGGGCCGACAACCGCTTTGTTGTAGAGATACAGGGTGTTAAAGTTAAGAATGAAAAATCTATTTTTTTTTTCAAATATTTCTAGAAAACCTTTTTCAAAAAGTTTGGAATAACGTTTGAGCTAGACGAAATTCATTATTGACAGTTCACATATTCAAAATATCTCAACCATTGGCGTAGATATGGGGGTATCCTAATCTTTAAAAAATCTGTAATCTCGACGCTACTGGATTATCAGCTGATTTGATGTTAGTGGATTACCATCTAGTTTACTGTTCTATTTCGAAAAACAAAGTACTTTTTCATTTTTCTCGTAAAACGCATCGTTTTCATGGAAAAGCTAGTTCAAGTCACGTTATTGGAAAATAATTTCTGATCCGAAATTTTTTTAAATAAATCGCAGCAGCCTCCGTTAACGAACGCTGTCTTAAATTAGTTGAAGGTTTTTTAAAAAGCCTTTCTGTGAATATTGGGAAAAAACAATGTTTTTGCAATATCTCTAAAACAAACCGTTTGTGGGCCCATAAAACTTTCTGCGGTAATTTTTGGACACGCATTGTTTGTAAATTATCTGGGATTTTTGCCATAATATTTAAATTAATCAAATCATATTTAAGATTAGCATTTCCTGGCTTTTTCTTCGTAGTTTACGATAAAAATCTCTTAATATATTAAACCTAAAATCCCAACGAGTCGTTAAACTTAAACCCTGTTTTTGATTTGATGGATGAGCGGTTTGATACGCTAATTTATTTAGTTGTGCACTCGGGTCGAGCACATAAAACAAAATTCGGTCTCCCAAGTACCTGGATGACTTATTAAATTCAAGATGATGATGTAAGATGGAACAACCGGCTTTTTACTTCGATAAAATCAGAATTCGTTGCCCGGTTATTTTTAAATACCGGTCCAAAGTGTGTTTATCGTGTTGACTCAACTTGTCACCACTGAACTTTCGGAAAACTTGGCGATGCGCCTTAAATCCCTCACGCAAGGGGCTACATTCGCCCAAATCTCGAAATTATGTTAATTTCGTACGTAAGCCGCTTCAAAGAATCCACGATGAGATTTTTTGGTTGTGGAAGAGAGACGGGGCAATAAACATAAAAGAAAGACGTAGACCAAGCTATGAAAACGCGCAGCACATGTTGATAAGCTGCTCAAGTGGGTTGAAGCGATAATGGGATATTGTATTTGTAACAATCGCTAATTAAAATTTGAATTGTTCACATTTTATGTGGCGTGGCTTTTTCAGACGTAACTCATTATTTATGACCGTGTAATTGACTGTAATTAGTTATTAAAAGATTACTTATGCCCAGGATGGCGAGAGATGCCGCTGTTATAAAACTAATCCTCTCTCGGCTAAAAGTAAAATCGTCTTTATACTTTTTATTGTTTTAATCCAACAGCCTCGGCTGAACTGGCACTTCATTTTTGCTTGTGTACTTACCGCATTTATTGTTCCAGTGATGATTCCACCCCCGGAGCGATACTAATTCCGCAGTTAATTGGCAAGGGGGCGGATATTAATAATAGAAACAAGAGCCAGGTCGCTGACAACGAAGAAAACTCCGCAATTAAGAGATTTCTTCAATGTCCCGGGATGTGCAGAGTTGAAGTATTAAAAAAGTTTATCCGAAACAAGTACAACGTCGACACCAATCAGTATTATGTAAGCATTAAAAATCTCCCGTTAATCGACTTGTTTTAGTGGTATTTATAAAAGGCTGCTTCTGTCCGTCCGAACGCTATAAATCCACCGAATTTCCATTAATGGCTTAAAATTTTTGTTCCATTAACTACAGCACTTTGTCTCCTTCCAGATCGATATTCTGTACAAGAGGGTCCCTCTACCTGATCACTACACCCTAATCGACATTGCGTACATTTACTCCTGGAAAAGGGTAAGGTTTTATTGTCGCTTCTACCACCTTCAATCCCCTAATTTAGGTTATCCTTACCTGTGATTTCAATTTTTTTTGTGCTTAAATCGAATAAATAAGAAATTTTTGCTTTACAGAACGAACCCATGAAATTCTTCTTCAAAATTACCGACATAAATTTGGTTACCGACAGTTTTGATTATTTAATACGGCCGCAACTCAACAACCTGGAAATACCTTTAAAATCCGTGGAAAAGAAATCCCTCAAAAATACCCTAAAAGCGGAATCGAACCATGACGCCAAACCGACGAAAAATAATAAAAACACCGAAGAAACCAGCAGTAAAAAGAATGAAAAATCAGAAGTAAACAAGAAAAATCTCGAAAACAACAAACAGGAAATCACAAATGATTTGGCTCCGCACGATGAAAACAAGGTTGCTTTGGAAGGCCTTAGAAAAAATGAGAAGAATCAGGAGTACACCAACATCACATTGGACAGAAGTAACAACGTTGAAATAATCACAAAAATCCAGAAAGTGTCCAATAAAAATGGCCTCCAAATTGGTATTAAAATAACGAAACAAACCGTTAAGAAATCCGTAATTCCAAAATTAAACGGCGATAAAGCCATAACCGAAGATGACGGTAACATACCTCGCGAACGTCCCGCGACTCCTCTAAAATCAAATCCGCCACCTCAAATCACTCCAGAAATTGATCCCGAAAAATCGAACTTTCTCAAATCGATCGAATTAACCGCCAAAAACGTCATACAAGCTATGTCGCCACAAAAATTGGATTCGCCTAAAACGGAACCGAGAGCAACAAAACGAAAGAATTCGAGTCCGGTTAAATCAGAGAAACCGGCCAAAAAACCAAAGAAATACGTTAACATACAGCCGAAATCCGTCCAAAATCCAACTGTGTGGCAAATGATGAGCAACGTCAACCAAAACGTTTCTAACATGTCAAAAATCGTTGAGCAAATGACTCCAAACCCGCCGAATAGTAGCGACTTACAGGCGCTGTTGTTCGATAGTTATAAAATTAACATACCGGCATCGCTTTCCGTGACCGTTAAAAATGAAAAAGACGGACCCACATCTTCGCCTTTTCAAAAACCCGTGCAAAATTACATCGAAATATTAAAAATTCCAGATAGGCCTGCAACCCCAGCAACAACGCAAGCGAAAGCTTCCGATTGCAAAGATAAAGAGAACCCCAATTTAAATTTGTTAGAAAGACTGAACTCTAGCGTAGAAGTTAGCAAAATTGAGGTGAAAGTGGAGGACTCCAAAACGGAACCCACTAACCAAGACGTTACACGACCAACTGTGCCTACAGCTGAAGTAGGAAATATTAAACAAGAAGCGAGCGAAATAACTCCAACCGTAAGCAAACCATCATCCGCAAGTCTGCAACAACCAACGGTAAAGGCCGTCAAAAACGTTCCCCAACCAAAAACTCCTAGTGGCCCGTCCTCTCCGGCTTATCTCCCTTGCAAGGTCACCAATATGCCTACCAGAGACAACTTTGTGAAGTTAAACCCTCGGACGCCACAAACCTTCCAGAAGATGTTCGAGGAGGCCATCAAAAAACCCGAATTTAGCAGTAAATTTCAAATTGTACCTATTTCCAAAAACGATACCCCACCAAGTAAACAAACGCAGAAAAACGCTTTAAATCTAGCAACAGTTGATACACCTGCGACGGGTAAACGAAACATTTTAGAAATCGCTTCAAAATTGTACAAGAAAACCAAAATGGAGCAAGAAAAGGTTACGGGGGAGGTACCGCAACAAGCGAAAAGTGAATCAAAATCGAAAACAAGCGACACCCCGAAATCCCTTTCAAAACCTCTTAATGTACCTCGCTTAAGCCAACAAAGGAAACCCAAGTTTCATGTCAAAGGCAATCCTCCACTGAAGGACTTCAACAGTTACATATCTTCAAAACCTTCTCAACCTCAAACTGTTACGAGTTTACACTCGCCTACTCTCGGATTGAACTATACCGTTTCTGTCACCCAAGCCAGTCTCAACCCAACTCCGAGCATTTTATCCAAAAACTCGTTCAATTCCGATTCGTCTGAACAAAGCCTTGAAATTGATACGCGAAATGCTTCCCCCAAACAAAGTCTCTCATCGCCTCGACCTGAACCTACACCCTTGAACATACCCCGAAAATACTCCACTTCTCCTAAACTCAATTCTTTGTCTCCTCCGCAACCAAAAGAGGCCTCTCCTGTTTCCAAGGCAACGTCTCCTTCTAAAAAAGGAGAAACATCGCCGGCACGAAAACTCCCGAACGCATCAAAAGGAAATCTGAACGTCGTCACGTCGTCTCAGGGCGAAAACAATCAACCATTAAGTCCTAACCAGATCCTGGAAAAGTACAACATTCAAAATCTGGCGCAACTGACTGCAAATTTCAATTTTCCTCCCAATCTCTGCATGAATCCCGCTGCCAACCAATTGGCGGCTATTCACCAAGCTATGATTTATAGACATTTTGAAATGCAGAACCACCAGAACTGGTTGAATATGAATCCGGGTCCGTTGATGCAGTACGAGAAATACTTGCAAAGTTTATCCAAGTCATAGCTGATAATTTAGGGAAAAAATGACTGATAATTGTTCCTCATTTGAAATTTCAATTCGAACTTAAATAGCTAATGGTTGTTTGATGCAGGCATTGAGTATTATTTACTTATTTAATGTTTAAAGTTTGGTTGAGGCCGTTAATTAAAGAGTTTTAATTTATAGGTGTGAGAAAGAGACGAGCTCTTGTTGTGTATTGATTTTCGGAATTTCCTATTTGAGGTTACGTTGGAAAGTTTTTTCATAGTTGGCTCTTCTGTTTACTAATTTTGTTACTGTTAGTTTTTTAAATTATTCTGTTATTTTTGAAGATATTGTAACAAATATAGGATAAGTTTACTCATGTAATATATTTTCCATTTTTAATAAAAAAGATTTAATTGTAAAATCTTTTTTTCTTGTTTAATTTTACTTACTAATAACAATTTATTATTTTTAGATTTTTAGCTATTTTGCTATTGATCCCATTACAAATGCCATTCGAAACAAATTTTGCGTACGAGCGTGGTAGATAAATTGTTTTCAAAATACTGGTTAGAGTTTTAACGGAATGTGAAGAGGAAGTGAACCGGCACTATCACGGTTTGCAGCAAGTTGTGTCCCTTTAACCGTAAGCACTAGCCAGCCTCATCAATACGCCGAAGCATGTAACATGCGATCAAGGGTTGGCCGTGAAGTTTAAAATTTGCGTCACTTTCTTACGACCAATTATGCTTCGACTGACAGGACCCAAATACCAATTGTTTGTGGATTAAAAAAAGCTTCAGCAAAGAAACATGAATTTTTTGTGCTCCACATCCCTATATTCTGAGAATTCACTTAACCGGATAGGGAAACCATGCCTCATCGGTAAAGAAGGTCGTCTCGAGCATATCGTCATTGTCGAGCGTGTTTAAAAACTGCAGTATCACAGGGGGCGGTGTCAACTAGTAAAAGTTCGTGCACAGAATTCAACCGATATGGAAATAAATGTAGGTTTTTTTTCAAAATTGCTTGACAAGTTCGATGTCAGGTTTGGTTTTGTTGAGATAAACTACGAATAGGGCCATTTTTAATCAGCTCCTTTACATTTTCAATTGCTTTAGATGACCTACCTGTCTCACGAAACAGTCTCCACAATAAATGAGAATGGTATGAAACTGTTTATAATCAATAACACCTGCTGGAAATTCTTCTTCTAAACCATCGTGAATGCACCGACAACCCAGCGCCCATTTCGAAAGTAAGATTCGACCATGAATTTCCGTTGTTCTTGAAAGAAAAGCATTACACTAACCTACCTAGCTTAGCAAATAAACCTTTTTTAGTTCTGAAAACATTCTGATAAGATAACGTGGGTGAAATTAATAAAAGGCGTAGAAAATAATTTGGCGACACTAAGTTTGACAGACAGATAAGAATACCAGACTCGTGGGATATGAAATGGCATACATTTTAAATTTCACGGCCACCCGACATCCTTGAGGTGATTTTTTGTTGATGACATGATATATTCTGACCTGATACATTTTTGATTAAAACAATGGCCATGATTGTAACGCACTAGGTTCATGTTCACTGTTGATGGCCGTATCTGCTTGGTTGTGGGAGTTCGACTTCTAAGAACACGCTGCGAAAGGTAAGAGGTGATATAATTAATTCGTTGCTACTAATCGTGTCACAGAAATAGTCAAGTGTCGGAGTGGGGTGTGATAGTTAAAGTAAAAAAAAGTATTGACATTAAAGTCATTAACTCCTTCGAATATATCTGGACAAACTGCCTGGAATAATGTTGTAGGCTTTGGGTATGACAAATTTGCAGTGGTGAGCAAATTTGACCTTTTACAAATAAATATGATTGGTTCTGTAGTCCGTCTCACGCTGAGAATTCAGTACAGGGTCTTACACAAGGCGTTATTGCAAAACCTCAGCATAAAATTGTTTTGAAGTAACAATGCACCAATCGATGATAACATAATCCTCCGTTTGTAGTACAGACCGTTTATCGGTGATAACTACTATTACAACTTACCTGGTGTTTTTTGCCAGCGATGCTTAAACAGTCATATACATTTTCTCAATTATTACATACAACCACAAGAAACTTAATAACCGTTGCTGAGTAGCCTTATTTATGTTACACATTAAATGTTATCAGATACTTAATCGCTAAATTTTGATATTGGCATTTTTGGAACTACGCCACTGGCACAAAAATTAGAACAAGATATTTTTTGAATGTCTAAACTTCACTTAATTGACATAAATAAAATTTCATCCTAATTTGAATATGCAAAAATATACAGGGCGTTACATTAAAAATAAGAAAGTTTATTTATTTATAAGCCATTTTCGGTAAAACCCGAAGTAAAAGCAGTTGAATTTGTGGCTCATGTGATTCGTTGTTATATAACTTTCCCAAAAAATTCCATTTGCTTGTCTTAATAAATAAAGAGAAAAAAGAGTGCGTCATGTTTTATTAGCAGGTTTTTTTAGTGTTTGTTTTTAAAAAGTGTTTTTGTTATTCGTTTTGAAATAACAGGTTTAATGCTTTGGTATTTTTTATTGGTGTTTTATTTTATATTAAAAGGTCCATTTAATTCTTAAAGTCAGCGACGTACTTCCGGTCAAAAATGCTTTAATTTAAGGTGCCACATGAAAGAAAATAATTGACTACGTCTTGAACGCCCATTTCCCAAAAAATTGTTTGGCAGGGGCCTCCCACCTAATTTGCAACCAGGACAAAAAATTCAAGCTACGCCCGCGCCACTAGTCGTACCCCATTATGTAACTAAAAAAATGAATAATAGTTTTCTTACGCCTATATTAGTATCATAAACTGTGAAACAAGATCCAAATTTGTGGCTTTCTATTTTTCAGTATAATTGCGCATCATTGCCCCCCCCTCCTCAGTTCCGTTGTCAATGAAAAATTTTTATATTTTATTCATAAAAATTGATCCTTTTACATGCTTGCGTAGAAAAGTAGCTAGAAAAACCACATTAAACAAACTTTATCTTTTTACTAACTAAGAATAATAAAGCAAATACCAAATTGATTCAAGGAACGAAGGGGAAGATTTATAAAAAAAGAGGTACGCACTTGACTGATTTTCACAAACGTGCATATAAAAATACCCTAACAATAAAACTAACAGTTTTCTTGAAATTTGAAAACAAAAGTTTTCCCTATTGTGCAATCTTGGGACACACTGTACAGAGTTGCTAGGAAAACCCCGGCCACTTTTCTTGCGGCGGTCAAGAGATGGCGCTTTAGTAAAGAAAAATTAAATTAAAATACTGGCAACAACGCAGAATCCAAGACGTTTTAGTTGTTTTGATTTAATATGGGGCGTATTTAATAATTAAACCGTCTTGGATTCTGCGTTGTTGCCAGTATTTTAATTTAATTTTTCTTTACTAAAGCGCCATCTCTTGACCGCGCAAGAAAAGTGGCCGGGGTTTTCCTAGCCACTCTGTATATACACATACATAATTCAAAGTAAAATTCTTTTGAATAACAACATGAAATTGGGCGAAGTACTTTGTCTGACTTTTTCTACATTCTATAATTTTTTATTTTTATATACAGGGTGTTTAGAAACTTTTACTACCTACCAAAGGGGCATATTGTACGTTTAAAATAAGATGAAAATTCCTATAAACAATGTTTATTAAACATGTTTCCAAAAGTGCTTTCGAAGATGACTAAGATACTACTAAGGTACTTCAAATTTGATATGCAGTCAGTTCAAGGTCACGTGACCAGATAGGGAAGTTCTAAAAAGTAGAATGGCCATGTGACCTTGAAATAATTCCTTCCACAAAACCGATTATGATAAAAATTACACAGCATGTTTTTACATTTCCACTTAGTTATTTTAAATTTTTAACGCACTCGCAAATGCAGTTTATTATACATAATTTATGTTAAATTTTCGCACGTATGGTTTCTTTTTTCCATTGTCAGATTGGGGTACTGCCCATATTTTTTATTTCTAGCTGGAATAAACTGCCACGAATTCGCTTTTAAATTCAAATTATTACTTCAAAATTTATCACAACTTACAGCACAAAGTACTGATGAGCATAATCGAATGATTGGTTCTCGAATGTTTTTAATAATCGATATGTTCATTCGAATTAATAATTACCGTCCAAAATTCGCGCGCAGCTGCGCTTTTACAGCTAAACCTCTCGACATACCGACTTCATTTGAAATATTTGCAACATTCTATTCTTAACAATTTACTATATGCGAGTGTATATTATTCGAAGGCTCGAGCCTTATGTTCAAAGTCTCACCTGTGAATCATTCGAACGATTTTCCGTAACCTCTCGAGATATTTCAATATTTGAAAGGTTTGATTATCTCTATTCGAAATATCTCATCACTAGCACAAATGATACTGAAACTGACCAATATTGACATGATGCATTGGTGCTATCGGACTGTAACCTTGCCATCACGCGGGAAGGTTTGTTTATACGATAACATAAACAATAATAAGAACGGCAGATCAAACTGCAGCATTAATAACCTCTTTTATTTCGGATTTCCACTATTATGGCACAAATCCTTTTGTGGCGTTTGTTTACATAGCCGCTGTTCTGTTATAAAAATAACGGTGCCAATTTGAGATAGGTATATCCTTTGAAAACTAGCTTCTCTGTAGTAGTAAAAATTAAATGGTATAGAACGTTTTAGAAAAGTGGAGTACGTAATAATATGCTGCGCTACGTTGTCTCTATTACGAGACGCCACTGACCAAACTACGTAATTTTTTTTTACCAAAATTTAAGAACAGTCCCTCTCCCCATAAAAATGATTGCATTAAAAATAAGGACAGAGTTTTATTCTATTTTTACTAATGAGCAATTTACGCGATTATTAAATACAAACGCTAAAATTTCAAAAAGTATTTATAAAGAGGGTGAAGAATGTTTTAAAAAGTTGAGAAAAAATTAAGTAGGGACCTATTTTCAGCTTTATTAGCTTACAGGATTTTTAAAAACCTGCTTTTTTATAAACATTTTTTAATAGTTTTGATAATTTTTAATTTATACAGTTTCTACGATTTCGATATTACCTATATTTCTCTGTCTTATCATAATATCCTAATTGTGTCACTTCTAAATAACAGTTAAAACTATATTGCACACGAGCACTCCTTACATATTTTAGTCTACAAATTTGCAAAAAGTAGGTAGTGTAGAGGACCGCGTATCGAAATCCTAGTTTCATTAACTACATAGCAATTGCTGTAATGTGTTTATATTAAATCCGGATCCTTCCGATCTGTCTCAATTTGAGAAGAATATGGCTGCAGCTGAGATTATGCAACTCAAGCAGCGCGCGATATAAGTTTGTTTTTTTTAAGTTAGCAAAAGCTAAACGAAGTACTAATATTTTTGGATATTGTTACTTATCATATATTTAAAAGTATTTTAATATTAGCGTTTCATGCCCTAACACTAACTGCAATAACATCCCACCATTCGTACTAATGTACCGAGGGCACAGCGGCACAATAGTCGTATTATAAGAATATACTGCATGATACTGAAGCTTGCACATACAAATACTAGTATAAACTTTTTTACAATCTGTAGTTTTTTGAAAAAAAAATTGTTGGAAAAAAATTGGGTGAGAGGAAATTAACATTCTTTGAAGGGGCATAAATATTCGATTTTAAAAAATTCATAGAAGGTATCACAAAGAAATTAGCGATCTGGCGAAACACGCGGTTGTCGACGGTTTCTGAATTACACCGTACGACGCTGCTACCTGTAGCGGTTGTAGTTACCTAATTAAAGTAGCGGGAACTTTAAAGTTCCATAGTTGGTAGCAATTACCTTAAAGTGTAGGATGTTCATAGTAAACATTGTCAACTTTAGGTCTTAATCACTCCAAAGTCATTTTTAGTAGTTCCAACTACTTTGAACAATGTGAAATATACTTAAAAGTAACGAAATCTAGTAAATACAACTTTAATGTGAAATTTTTAACAACCGCCGTAATCATAACCCCATGACATAAAATAAAACTGGGATATTCTTAGTTCAGTTAATTAGTTAATTTATTTTACAAAAATCACAAAATCAAGACCAAAAATTTATAATATTACCATTATTATATAGACAAATACAGCTCTAGCCGTTCTTTTATGTTTATCATTTGTCTTGCGCATTAGTCGTGTAATATTAGACATTTAGTTAATTTTGTTTTGACTGTACAAAATATGTTGCTGTTGTAAGTTTCAAAGTACCAAATAGGTTCCGCTGACGTTTCTAGCACGTGCCTGGAACGTAATTTTTACCTGGCGGCGACGTCGCGGGTACGTCGAAATTCATAAATATAAAAACACAATTTTTAACAACAATAATAAAACTTTGGTTTTTGGTATTTTTTTTTTCTCGATTGGTTTAAGCTGATAGTAGGGTTTACATTGCTTTTTCTCTTATACAGGATGTATCAAATTCCATGTTAACTATGGGGACCTCGCTTATTTGAAGAGATACGACGATGGTTAAATTAGAGAAAAGTTGTGGAATTTTATGCCCATTAATAATCCAAAAAGATATTAGACCTATCTTGCTTAGTTTCTGAAAGAACTGGAAAAAACTGAAATTTTGGATTTTCTATTTTAGGCTGTAACTCATTTATCATTTGTGTTACATATTTCTAGTTAACGCATTATTAGGACAATTTTTTATGCTACATCTAAATTTTTTATCAGATTTGGTATAACTGCTACCGTTGCTCATTTTCGACTGTTAACTTTTTTTTTCTTATGGTCGGCATTTTAAATTTTTTCATATTTGAATAGAGTTTTTAATTTTGATTTCAACGATGTGACACATTTTGTGTAATATAATAAACCTCTATCTAATAAATCTAACAACTTTAACTTTCGTAGATTTAACAAACTGTACTAAATCGACGACTGCCAAGGATACTTTTGGCTTTGGATATTTTCCATGAATATTTTTTCCTCTGGATATTTTTCCGTGATATTTTTTCTTTGGTTAGTTATCCCTTTACCGTTCATAATGATAATTTCTAGAATTAGTTTTTCACATGAGGTTTTTCTAAGTTTTTATTCGAATAAGTGCACTTTTTGCAACCGGTTTTCTTCTGTTCCAGTTATTGGCTTAAAATTTCCCCTTCTGGTTCTATAGATTTGCAAAATTTTATTTCCAGATTAATTTTTGATATTCATGTGAAATTTCAAAAAAATAGGACTACCAGTTCCGGAGAAACCACAAAACGACGGAAAGTGTCTAAGATAGCTTGATAATACTTTGGTGATTTAGTTTAACAAAAGCCTTTTTCTATGTTTCTTTCAAACACACACCTTTTTGACGAATTTAATGTTGAATGCAAAAGTTGACAGCAGAACTGCAATAATGTAGTCACGAAATAGATAAAAAATATTAAGGCCTAAGAAGCTTTGCATTTTTGGCAATTTATTTTTGATCCGAAGGCATTTTTTGCTTAATATTGGCTAATAATTATTTCATTCCATTATCTATTAAAACTAAGATTTTTACGCAACCCATCTTATAATTTTGTTTCTCGGTGCACCAGTAAAAACGATTCCTTTTTGACAACGAACCTTCCCGGCTAAATGTAACATTATTTATTATTTATTCATTCATAAAATTAATTGCAAATGCGCGATCGAGCAAAAAACTGATCATTTGTATGTAAATCTCATACAACCAGAAGTGAAACGTGAATCAGTACCCATCCTTGTCGCGTCAATTTTTAATTAGCCACGAAAAAGGTAGCATGAACGCAACGTAGGCCGTCTATTTATAGATTTCCTCGTCCTTTGCAGCATGATTCACATGCAATTACATATATTTACGAAAAGGAACGACCGTCCACGAGCGCATAAAGGATAATGACCATGCTACGTTGCAATGTGACCCTCCATGTCCTATCTTCGTCTTTTTTACCAAAGATTGGTGTAATTGTCTCTTTTTAGCAACGTTGCTTTGTAGTTTCTCTGTCTTTCTCACACACTTCTCGTTGCTTAGGAAAGTGTGCGAGTAGGCACCCCTCTGTGTTCTTTCCTCGTTTATGCAGGAAAGTGTTTCGTATTGCTTTGTAATCAGCACAGTGCAGTGCGTGAAGCGAAGCCAGGTTCACGCAGCTCAAATGTATTTAGAAAGTCTGCGTGTGAAATTTCGTATCTTTATCCAGTTCAAACCATTGAAATTCGTTAATTTTAGTTGATTATGTGGAAGAACAAAATTTGATCAGTGATTACTTACACGATAGCTTTGTCGGGGGTTCATAAAAATTGAAAATTTCTAAAACCAGTATGGTAACCAGAGGAGGAGACTTTCACAAATGAAACTGCGGTACAAATCTACAGATGAACATCTAAAATATTTATATACATTTAATAATGTCAATTTCTCAACTATTTTTAAATAAACCGACAACAATTCTTTAAAAATCATAACCGCCGCCATTTTGAAGCTAAAAGCTTTGCTTCAAACTGCAGATTTTTACATTTTTTTGTTTTGAAGAATTATACGATACAAAAAAAGAGAACATTAAAATTAATTCGCAGAAGTTTCAGGAACACGTTTTAGATGCATTCTCTGATCCAACTTTAATGAAATCTGAATTGAATATGAAAAATTCATTGAAAATAAATTATTTAAAATATCTGAACCCAGAAACGGAAATTTACAGCCAGAAACATACAAGAAAGTCGGGATAAGAGAACAGTTGCGAAATTATAGTCACAAGTAATATAACTAGTGATCCGGATTTTCCGATACTCTTGGGTTGAGTACAAAGCGCGTGTGTAATTGTCTTAAACTAACTAGCACGAGTGAACTGTCAACCCAAGTTTATCACGGAAAACTCACATCAACGTGTTCGATTTTCAATTACATGCGAGCTTTCGAAAATGATAGTCTCTTTCGCGTGTTGTAACGCAGCGTTTTTGCATTAACAAATTGATTTGATTGGCTGTTAATACGGAAACAGAGCAATCTGATTGGCTAAACGTAACGTATGTAATAAAATCGAATAGAAACCCAGAAAAACGACATTAAAAAAATTAAATGATGGAGTTTAATATGAATTCATTTCAATTGATTTTTTTCAACGGCTGACCAGATTTTCATAAAATTTGGCATGAAAATTTTGAGTAATATGGAACTAAAAACAAGAAACTAAAGTTAGACTCTCAAACTTAGAAGAAAGTTGGTATTAAAAAGTAGCCAAAAAAATATATTTGAATAAAAACGTAGAACGAAGCGGAAAAGTAAATCACCAAAGTATTCTTTGTTTTGTGTTTTGTGATTTTTCTGAACTGCTAGTCCGATTTTGATGAAATTTGACACGAATTAAAAAAGTTTTTGGTAATTTGAAAACCTAGAACCAGAAGGAAAAATTTGAACTTAGAAACTGAAACATAAGGAAGTCGGTATATAAAAAAATGCACTTATTAAAATAAAAACCTAAAAAAACTTTACTGGAAAACTAATTTGAGAAATTATGATCATGAATGGTAAATGAAAAAAATCCAAGAAAAAAATATCCGCGGAAAATAAATATTTCCTGGAAAAGATATTCATGGAAAAAATAACAAGAGGAAAAAATATCCATGGAAAAAATATCCGGAGAAAAATATCCACAATTACACAGTATCTATCAAAAACATGGCCGTACCGGAATTATTCGGAAACAAAATATAGGTATGATCCAAAATGTTGAGTTCATGTTCATGATGAATCTAGGAAAAGACATCCAGAAAAACAATACTAAAGAACAAATATTTACGGAAAAGTATCCACGGAAAGAGATCCCGAGGAAAAACCAGTCACGGAAAAATTAACCAAAATATAAACTTGTTTTGTTTGTCTGCCAACTCATTGTATATACATGGTGCTTCATTATTAAGGATATCTACACTATTGCTGTATTATAGTTTTCTATTCACATTTACACACTTATAAGACAGAAAGTCAAAATATGATAAAAACATAAAATTAAATTTTTGCTAGGTGGGCGAGGATACCTGCCTCCCCCCTCTAGTTACGCTATACTGTGAAAAATTATTATTTATATACTAGTTACTGACATAGAAACACATAAAAATTATATGTCTATCGAAATAATAGTATGTCTGACGGCCTTAATAAATTCTTGAAACATCCGGGCTACCTTCCACATAAAAGTGATTTTAAATGTAAATAGGCCCATATTTATAAAAATACTTTTATTACTGACTTTTTTTGGAAAAGTTGTTATTTAAGGCCGTCGATTTTTCTTCCTTTTTATTCATCTTGCAATCTGCATGAATATTCATTTACTATAAATCTTCTAGGTATAATGTGTCTGATAACATTTATAATAATACATATATACAGTATCAGAGCCTTTGCTACATGTTTTTGAAATATACTGTATAATTTTGGATATTTGTACTTCTGGATATTTTTTCCAGCGATATTTTTTCCTCTAGATATTATTTCCATATATGCTTTTTCGTCTTTTCGTTTCTGGATATTTTTTCCGTGTATATTTTTTCCTCTGGATAATTGGATATTTCTTATGGATTTTTTACACTGGATATTTTTTCATTGATAATTTTTCTTCTGGAATTTTTCCGTGGATATTGTTTCTTCTGGATATTTTTTTATGGATGTTTATTCCTCAGGATATTTTTCTATGTTTTTTTCTCTGGGTATTTACCCGTGGATATGTTTACCTTTGGATCTTTTTTATCGATTTTTTCCTCTGGATATTTTTCCATCGATATTTTTACCTCTGGATATTCTTCCGTGGATATTTTTTCCTCTGGGCATTTTTTTATAGATTTTTTCTCTGGATATTTTTCACTGCATTTTTTCTCTGAATAATTTTCAATACATATTTTTACCTCTAGATAGTTTTCCATGGATATTTCCTTTCTCTGGATATTTTTCTATGAATGTTTTACCTGTGGATATTTTTCTATGGATTTTTTCATGGATATTTTTTCTTCTAGATATTATTTCTATAGATACTTTTTCGTCTGGATATTTTTAACGTGTATATTTTGTCCTCTGGATATTTTTCGGTCAATATTTTTTTTCTAGATATATTTCCGTAGATTTTTTTACCTCTGGATGTTATTCCATGGATTTTTTTTCTAGATTATTTTTCGTATAATTTATTCGTAGATATGTTGTTCTCTAGATATTTTGCTACCTATGGATTTTTTCCTCTAGACATATCTGCATGAACGATTTTCCCTTTGGATACTTCCAATGAATATTTTTGCCTTTGGATATTTTTCCATTGATATTTTTTCCTCTAGATATTTTATCCTCTGCATATTTTTTTATGGATACCTATTTCTCTATGGATATTTTTTGACTGATATTTTTTTCTCTTAGTGTTTACCCGTGCATATTTTTCTATTGAGTTTTTCGTCTGGATATTTTTTTGTGTATATTTTTCTGTGTGTATTTGCTCTGGGTATTTATCTGTGGATTTTGTTAGTTTGTTTCCATTGTTATTTTTGCATCGGGATATTTTTTCTTCTGGATATAGTTTTTCGTCGATATTTCTTCTTTTTGGGTATTTATTCTTTGAATATAGTTTCTTGGCTTTTTTCCGTGAATATGTTTTTTTTTTGAATATTTTTCCCGGTTACCGTTCATGATCATACATTCTAGAGTTAGTTCTCCCAGTGATGTTTTTCTAGATTTTTATTCGAATAAGTAAGTGCATTATTTCATACCCGATTTTTTTCTATGTTTATGTTTTTGACTTAAAATTTCTCTGGTTCTAGATTTTCAACATTTTATTTTCAAACTAATTTTTGATATTCATGTGAAATTTTAACAAAATCGGACTACCAGTTCCGCACAAACCACAAACCAACGGAAACTGTCTAAAATGGGTTGACAATACTTTGTGATTTAGTTTACTACGAGCCCTTTTCTATGTTTTTATTCAAATACACCCTTTTGGCGACTGTTTTAATACTATCTTTCAGAGTCTGACTTCAAATTGTTGTTTTCAATTCCATATTATTCAAAATTTTGTTTTCAAAAGTATTTTTGGTATTTCTGTCAAATTTTATCAAAATCAGATCAGCCGTTCAAGTGATATCAGAAAACAAAGCAAAGCATTTGAAATGAATTCAGATAAAAATTTCATAATTACTTTTTTCAAGGTCGTTTTTCTGAATTTTTATTTGAATATATGTATCATACACGTTCCATTCAGCCAATCATGGTGGTCGATTTCCGTATGAACAACCAATAAAATCAATATGTTGGTTTCAAAACAACTAGCGGTGTTTTAAGTGGAAAAACCATGGCAAAAGCCTACTGACAAGGACAACAAGTTAAACTCGTAGCTGTGCGCTACAACACGCTACGAATGATGATCATTTCCGATAAGGTTCGCTGTAATTGATTACAATCAATTAAAGCCGTAATTAAGTGCAAATATTAACGTGAACGTGATTTTCGTGAGATAAACGTGGGTTGACGGTTAACACGTGCTAGTTAATTTAAAAATTTAAGACATTTCACACGCGCTTAGCGCAAGTTTACCGAAACATCGGGACCACTACTTATATTACTTGTGAGTATAGCAATTTTGCGTTTTTTGTTTTAACCCGATTTTTTTTTATGTTTGTGGCTGTAAACTTCCGTTTCTGTATCCAGATATTCGAAATATTTATTTTCTAATGAATTTTTGATATCTGTTTCAGATTTCATTAAAATTGGGCCAGCCGTTGCGGAGAATGCATCTAAAATGGGTTCTTTAATTTTCCGCAAATTAAATTTAATGTTCTGTTTTTTTATTTCTTCCGTTAATAATTCTGAAAATAATTAAAATATTCAGCTTTTAAAATAATTTTTTTTTGCAAATCTGGTACTGCACCCTTATCTGCAGGTACCAAATAAACTATCTAAACTAAGACCTTCTACAAATATCATCGTTTCCGTTTAACAAAAAAATTTAATTAAATTTGTAGGGCCTTAAATAAATACATTAAATACACACCACAATACCTGCAAATTTACATTCAGTCAGTCATAAAAGCGTGTATGTAATAAAAGTTCATTCATGTGGGACTGGAGATTAAGGATGTTTTAAATGGGGTTTGCGATTATATGTACGCACATGCCTAACCAAATCGCGTTAATTAAACTGCTTTATTTAGGGTGCGTAGGTATTGTTGATTCGAGTCAGAGAAGGAATAAAAAATGATCAAAACGTTAAATAAATCTGAGAATTTGCAAGGTAATATGTTTATCAAGTCAGGGCCGGATTAGCCGTTGAGCAGAGTAAGCAGCGAGTAAGCGCAAATTTCCCAGGAGCGGCAAAAAAATTAGAATAAAAGTGAAGGTATTAGTAGAACAGGGGCACCACTTAGTCATCACCCTGAGCCTAATTACATGTCTAATTGCATCACCCTGAGGCTAATTGCATGGCTAATTGCATTCCAATCAACGTCACGTGAGTGACGTCAAATTTACGTCAGCGAATTTTCGTCACAAGAACAGCGCCCCTAGGTACAAAAAAAAATATAAACAAGCATCATATCAAAAATCTAATAAAGTGTTATCCAATTAATTTCGGGTAGATTAACATGTAACCTTATAATTTCCTCAGGGTATTGCATTCCAATCAACGTCCTGTAAGTGACGTCAAATTTACGTCAGCGAATTTTCGTCACAAGAACACCGCCCCTAGGTACAAAAAAATATAAACAAGCATCATATCAAAAATCTAATAAAGTGTTATCCAATTAATTTCGGGTAGATTAACATGTGCTATACTTACGAAAAGATGCAGATCAATACCTGATCAAATCTAATAATCAATTAATGAAATAATTGACCTAATTTTAATTCAGTTCGCACGAGATTGTTTTTTCTGAATAATACGTTAACAACGGATATGTTTTTAAATATTTACTTTATAAGCTTAACATTTGCTAACACGGTTAAATTAAAATCGTTTGGCTATTTAGAAATTTTACTACAAAATAGCGTAGGTACACTAATTTTTAGAAACCGGGGGAAATTTTGATAATGAGTTGTAGCGAGATGTACTTCTGACGTCACACTAACTGTGAATAATAGGATTTAAATATTTCCGTTTATGACGCTTAACATTAGGTAAACTGTTAAACAAAGCCGATTAACCATTTAGTGTCACTCTTTAGGAATTCTACTACAAAAATATCATAAACAAGAACACCGGCACTAGGTACAAAAAATATACACAAAGAAATTAGAAATTTTTTTTTCGAAATTCTTTTAAAACATAGGTTTGGAGTATTCATCATCCCGAGGCTACTTACATTTCAAAAATTTCAACAGAAAACAAACGAATTAATAAGTAGACGTGGCTAGCTATAGAGATTAAAATTTCTAATTACTTTTGTAATACTTAAAAGAGTATACTAAATAGTGACTAAACGAGTTTTGTCGCCATGAGTCGCTAGGAATACTAACGTTAAAAGTAATGTTATGTCTTACTACATTTTCAAATTTCGATGGCTGAATGTTGTATCTGTAAAAGTAATATATGTAGCTGAATTTGGTATCAATCATTGCAATTAGTTTGAGCAAAGAAGCGAGATAAAATCACGTTAATTTTAAGATATGTATAGTTTTCTTCAACGAATATCCCTTCCATCAATTTAAAACTTTCAATTTTAATTCAAAATATTGCAAAGATTTACTTCAAGCGCTTGTGGTTATTTCTGTTTAGTGTATTTAAATCTAAAAATGAATCATGTATGCGTGTTAGAGTTTTTAAATATATTTAATTGCAATTTAGTTAATAACAGTGCAAGTTTTGTTGTAAGCTATTTAGTGATATTAGATTTCAAACGTTAATTTGTTATCAAACCCAACATGTACAATTATTGGATTGCCAGAGGTAGTTTTTAAATTGCCCGAGGGTTTGTTAAATATTCTTTTAGCTTAATAAACATACAAAGAGATTTTCACATTTTTCGATTTATTAACAAGCTGAAACTAGAAGTTTGTAATTTGGTAAAATATTAATTTTAAAACTAAACTTTATGGATGAATTTTAAAATTTCCTTCATACCTTCACACTTGATAATATATTTTTTAAATCATAAGAAATTAATATTTACATTTTTGCAGACTTGTTTTTCAAATTTCTAAATAACTATTTTATTAAACTTTTATAACAAGAATTACACGTGTTACATTTAATTTTGTAAACTATATTAAGCACATTTTTGTTGTTAGCTTAAAATCCTTAAACAGTATACAAGAAAAAATAATAAAACTGTAACAAGCAACTCTTTCTTTATTTTGACAAAATAAAAGTATTTATTTCAGAGCAGCATTTTTCTCAATCTCAGCAATTTGAAGTCAGCAATGAAGATTTTCAAAGATTTGAAAATGAAACAGTGAAAACCTACGGAGTGTCTACTAACTTAAGTGAAACGGAGATAAAGATAAAGCGTGATAAACTTCGATTTCTAGCGGAAGTAAAATAACTGTGGGTTCAAATTAATAGTTATTGGTTAGACCCGTTCAACAATTTCAATGTGAGTGTGCGAATTTTAAAACAAAAGTTTGAAGATGGTGTAATTTTCACATCAAAAACATTCAGCACTTCTATGAACGAAGTACACGAAGTGTTTATAAAATTTCGAGATGGCTACATAAACTAGATCAATTTGGAGGATTACGACCTTTGCTGTATTCAAAACAAAGTAATACGGTTTGTCCCCAGATTTAGTGATGGATTTCAACTATACCTATCCGAATCGATGTTATTAAGACTGTTGCAGATACAACAATTTTAAGACTCGAGCTGCAAACATGTAAATATTACTTTCATATAATTTCAAACATAAACACAATTTACAAAAACAGATTTATTGAAATTGGCGATATTGAATTATTTGATATGTTACAAACAATAAAATGTAATGTAATGCAATCACAATATAAATTTTCAGCAACCTTTCTTCTTTGTTATTTATACCAACATTAAAACATTTAGTTCTTTCTATTTTTAGCACAACATGGTTTACCTCGATACTTGATTAAATCTCATAAAGTTGATTTTATACAATGTGAAATAATTTATTTTTTCTATTCCCGTGTTTAAAATGCCGTTTATCGCATATGTTTCCATGACGCTCAGTGATCTTTTAAATACCTCGACAAGCTGTGGCTTTGTACGTTTTAGTCACGAGCTGAAGTTAGCTCTAGGATTTTAATGTGCGCTTTAGTCACGGGCTGAAGTTAGCTGTAGGTTTTTAATCCCAAAAATCAATTGAAAATCTTAAAAAGGGTAGTAAAATGAAAGAATTTGTAAGTGGAGGTCCGAAAAATTACGCTTTTAGGTTTTTTTTAGCAGAAACAAACGACAATAAGTATGTCTGTAAAGTTAAAGGAATTACCTTAAATTATAAAAATTCTAAAAAGGTTAATTTTGACACGCAAAAAAACATGATACTAAATAACCTCCAGCACACATACGTTGATACAGATCGGAAAATTGTTCGAACTTCCACATACGAAGTGCATTCTAAACCCGAAAGAAAAATTTATAGAGTACAGTATACCAAACGTCGTCGGATTGATGGCGGATACGATACACTTCCATATGGTTATAAACTATAGTAGAGTTGAAATTGTTCAGAGTTCTTAGATATCCTGCTTTTAGACTGTTTATTAAATGTTAGTATAAATAAATAAATAAGAATGAAAATGGCTGAAAAATAAATTTATATTGTGAATATATTACATTACATTTATTGTTTGTATCATATCAAATAATTCAATAGCTCTAATCTTAACAAATCTGTTTTTGTAAATAGAATAGATAAAATTTAAAAACTATGTTCATTAAATCTTATGATTATTAGGCACATTTATTTTATATTAAATGTCTGTACCACGTCAAATAAATTAATTGATAATTTTAACAAATCTATTTTTTCAAAATAGCAATCATACAATTGAAACCGTTTACGTCAAAGGCAAAGAAAAGAAAAAAGTGTTGTCTTTCCTTGAAAAAACATTATAAATTTAGACGAGATTGAGTGTCCCTCGTTGACTTTTTTAAAGAAAAAAAACAGCAGCTGTTCAGTGTTTACATCACAACATAGAAAAGCCAGTTTGTGCTCTTGAAAATGTTCTTATATTATCTAACTGGTTATGCAAAATATTTAGAAACTGGTAATCTGTTTCAAAATTATAAAGCTACAACTAATCACTTTTTAGGAAAAAGAAATTAAAAAGTATCTATTCTTCTTCCAAAATTTTTCATTATTAACATCCAAAAACATATCCAAATTCCCAAAAGTGTCTGCTTAAAGCAGTACCGATAATTAATATTTACATTTTTGCAGACTAAAATATACTTCAGATTTCAAAACATTTATTTTTATTGATATTGTGCTTTAATCAGATATAATCTCCGCAAACAATTCGTTTTCTGCAAATTCTATAATTTCGAAAAAAAGCAAATTGTACATTTAACAAGTTTACGTTAATGACTCGTTGTGTTTTGTGAAATTCAACATAAGTAAATATGAAATGAAATGAAATTCAAAATGCGTGTTAACATTTGAAAGCTGCAAAAGATAACACAAATTTTTTAAAAACGAAGTTTTATCGGCGAAATCTGAAATTTCCATATTACCTTTAGTAAGTTTATTTACAAAATGGTGATCTCTATTAAAGTTAAAACAATCTATTCTTTTTCCAAAATGTTTCATTATTGACATTCAAAAACACTTTTTTGTAAATTGTTTCGTTTTCAAAATATGAAAGGAGAAGAATTTGAATTATTCGCATATTGGTTAGAGATGTGGCCTTTCAGTAAATAACAATTGAATTTTTGCATGCTACTTAACTGTTAAGTTTTATTCATAAATCATTTATTATAACAAAAAATAAAATAAATTAAAAACAGTCTATACTTTGTCAAAAATTTTTCATCCAAAAACATATCCAAATCCATTTTTAAAAAACGTTTGCTTAAATCACTATTATCAAAGATTGAAAATCTTGGAAAATCTTCATTGCAGACTTCAAATTGCCGAGATTGAGAAAAAAAGGCTGCTCTGAAATAAATACTTTTATTTTGTCAAAATAAAGAAAGAGTTGCTTGTTACAGTTTTATAATTTTTTCTTGTATACTGTTTAAGGATTTTAAGCTAACAACAAAAATGTACTTAATAGAGTTTACAAAATTAAATGTAACAGGTGTAGTTCTTGTTATAAAAGTTTAATAAAATAGTTATTTAGAAATTTGAAAAATATATGTCTGCAAAAATGTAAATTATAATTTCTTATGATTTAAAAAAATATATAATTAAGCGTGAAGGTATGAAGGAAATTTTAAAATTTATCCATAAAGTTTGGTTTTAAAATTAATATTTTACCAAATTACAAACTTCTAGTTTCAACTTGTTCATTAATCGAAAAATGTGAAAATCTCTTTGTATCTTTATTAGGCTAAAAGAATATTTAACAAACCCTCGGGCAATTTAAAAACTGCCTCTGGCAATCCAATAATTGTACATGTTGGGATTGATAACAAATTAACGTTTGAAATCTAATATTACTAAATAGCTTACAACAAAATTTGGACTGTTATTAACTAAATTGCAATTAAATATATTTAAAACTCTAACACGCATACATTATTCATTTTTTAGTTCATTTTCTAATTTATTGTAGAGTTTCACAGAATTACTTAAAAATGAATAATGTATGCGTGTTAGAGTTTTAAATATATTTAATTGCAATTTAGTTAATAACAGTCCAAATTTTGTTGTAAGCTATTTAGTAATATTAGATTTCAAACGTTAATTTGTTATCAATCCCAACATGTACAATTATTGGATTGCCAGAGGCAGTTTTTAAATTGCCCGAGGGTTTGTTAAATATTCTTTTAGCCTAATAAAGATACAAAGAGATTTTCACATTTTTCGATTTATGAACAAGTTGAAACTAGAAGTTTGTAATTTGGTAAAATATTAATTTTAAAACCAAACTTTATGGATAAATTTTAAAATTTCCTTCATACCTTCACGCTTAATTATATATTTTTTTAAATCATAAGAAATTATAATTTACATTTTTGCAGACATATATTTTTCAAATTTCTAAATAACTATTTTATTAAACTTTTATAACAAGAACTACACCTGTTACATTTAATTTTGTAAACTCTATTAAGTACATTTTTGTTGTTAGCTTAAAATCCTTAAACAGTATACAAGAAAAAATTATAAAACTGTAACAAGCAACTCTTTCTTTATTTTGACAAAATAAAAGTATTTATTTCAGAGCAGCCTTTTTTTTCTCAATCTCGGCAATTTGAAGTCTGCAATGAAGATTTTCCAAGATTTTCAATCTTTGATAATAGTGATTTAAGCAAACGTTTTTTAAGAATGGATTTGGATATGTTTTTGGATGAAAAATTTTTGACAAAGTATAGACTGTTTTTAATTTATTTTATTTTTTGTTATAATAAATGATTTATGAATAAAACTTAACAGTTAAGTAGCATGCAAAAATTCAATTGTTATTTACTGAAAGGCCACATCTCTAACCAATATGCGAATAATTCAAATTCTTCTCCTTTCATATTTTGAAAACGAAACAATTTACAAAAAAGTGTTTTTGAATGTCAATAATGAAACATTTTGGAAAAAGAATAGATTGTTTTAACTTTAATAGAGATCACCATTTTGTAAATAAACTTACTAAAGGTAATATGGAAATTTCAGATTTCGCCGATAAAACTTCGTTTTTAAAAAATTTGTGTTATCTTTTGCAGCTTTCAAATGTTAACACGCATTTTGAATTTCATTTCATTTCATATTTACTTATGTTGAATTTCACAAAACACAACGAGTCATTAACGTAAACTTGTTAAATGTACAATTTGCTTTTTTTCGAAATTATAGAATTTGCAGAAAACGAATTGTTTGCGGAGATTATATCTGATTAAAGCACAATATCAATAAAAATAAATGTTTTGAAATCTGAAGTATATTTTAGTCTGCAAAAATGTAAATATTAATTATCGGTACTGCTTTAAGCAGACACTTTTGGGAATTTGGATATGTTTTTGGATGTTAATAATGAAAAATTTTGGAAGAAGAATAGATACTTTTTAATTTCTTTTTCCTAAAAAGTGATTAGTTGTAGCTTTATAATTTTGAAACAGATTACCAGTTTCTAAATATTTTGCATAACCAGTTAGATAATATAAGAACATTTTCAAGAGCACAAACTGGCTTTTCTATGTTGTGATGTAAACACTGAACAGCTGCTGTTTTTTTTCTTTAAAAAAGTCAACGAGGGACACTCAATCTCGTCTAAATTTATAATGTTTTTTCAAGGAAAGACAACACTTTTTTCTTTTCTTTGCCTTTGACGTAAACGGTTTCAATTGTATGATTGCTATTTTGAAAAAATAGATTTGTTAAAATTATCAATTAATTTATTTGACGTGGTACAGACATTTAATATAAAATAAATGTGCCTAATAATCATAAGATTTAATGAACATAGTTTTTAAATTTTATCTATTCTATTTACAAAAACAGATTTGTTAAGATTAGAGCTATTGAATTATTTGATATGATACAAACAATAAATGTAATGTAATATATTCACAATATAAATTTATTTTTCAGCCATTTTCATTCTTATTTATTTATTTATACTAACATTTAATAAACAGTCTAAAAGCAGGATATCTAAGAACTCTGAACAATTTCAACTCTACTATAGTTTATAACCATATGGAAGTGTATCGTATCCGCCATCAATCCGACGACGTTTGGTATACTGTACTCTATAAATTTTTCTTTCGGGTTTAGAATGCACTTCGTATGTGGAAGTTCGAACAATTTTCCGATCTGTATCAACGTATGTGTGCTGGAGGTTATTTAGTATCATGTTTTTTTGCGTGTCAAAATTAACCTTTTTAGAATTTTTATAATTTAAGGTAATTCCTTTAACTTTACAGACATACTTATTGTCGTTTGTTTCTGCTAAAAAAAACCTAAAAGCGTAATTTTTCGGACCTCCACTTACAAATTCTTTCATTTTACTACCCTTTTTAAGATTTTCAATTGATTTTTGGGATTAAAAACCTACAGCTAACTTCAGCCCGTGACTAAAGCGCACATTAAAATCCTAGAGCTAACTTCAGCTCGTGACTAAAACGTACAAAGCCACAGCTTGTCGAGGTATTTAAAAGATCACTGAGCGTCATGGAAACATATGCGATAAACGGCATTTTAAACACGGGAATAGAAAAAATAAATTATTTCACATTGTATAAAATCAACTTTATGAGATTTAATCAAGTATCGAGGTAAACCATGTTGTGCTAAAAATAGAAAGAACTAAATGTTTTAATGTTGGTATAAATAACAAAGAAGAAAGGTTGCTGAAAATTTATATTGTGATTGCATTACATTACATTTTATTGTTTGTAACATATCAAATAATTCAATATCGCCAATTTCAATAAATCTGTTTTTGTAAATTGTGTTTATGTTTGAAATTATATGAAAGTAATATTTACATGTTTGCAGCTCGAGTCTTAAAATTGTTGTATCTGCAACAGTCTTAATAACATCGATTCGGATAGGTATAGTTGAAATCCATCACTAAATCTGGGGACAAACCGTATTACTTTGTTTTGAATACAGCAAAGGTCGTAATCCTCCAAATTGATCTAGTTTATGTAGCCATCTCGAAATTTTATAAACACTTCGTGTACTTCGTTCATAGAAGTGCTGAATGTTTTTGATGTGAAAATTACACCATCTTCAAACTTTTGTTTTAAAATTCGCACACTCACATTGAAATTGTTGAACGGGTCTAACCAATAACTATTAATTTGAACCCACAGTTATTTTACTTCCGCTAGAAATCGAAGTTTATCACGCTTTATCTTTATCTCCGTTTCACTTAAGTTAGTAGACACTCCGTAGGTTTTCACTGTTTCATTTTCAAATCTTTGAAAATCTTCATTGCTGACTTCAAATTGCTGAGATTGAGAAAAATGCTGCTCTGAAATAAATACTTTTATTTTGTCAAAATAAAGAAAGAGTTGCTTGTTACAGTTTTATTATTTTTTCTTGTATACTGTTTAAGGATTTTAAGCTAACAACAAAAATGTGCTTAATATAGTTTACAAAATTAAATGTAACACGTGTAATTCTTGTTATAAAAGTTTAATAAAATAGTTATTTAGAAATTTGAAAAACAAGTCTGCAAAAATGTAAATATTAATTTCTTATGATTTAAAAAATATATTATCAAGTGTGAAGGTATGAAGGAAATTTTAAAATTCATCCATAAAGTTTAGTTTTAAAATTAATATTTTACCAAATTACAAACTTCTAGTTTCAGCTTGTTAATAAATCGAAAAATGTGAAAATCTCTTTGTATGTTTATTAAGCTAAAAGAATATTTAACAAACCCTCGGGCAATTTAAAAACTACCTCTGGCAATCCAATAATTGTACATGTTGGGTTTGATAACAAATTAACGTTTGAAATCTAATATCACTAAATAGCTTACAACAAAACTTGCACTGTTATTAACTAAATTGCAATTAAATATATTTAAAAACTCTAACACGCATACATGATTCATTTTTAGATTTAAATACACTAAACAGAAATAACCACAAGCGCTTGAAGTAAATCTTTGCAATATTTTGAATTAAAATTGAAAGTTTTAAATTGATGGAAGGGATATTCGTTGAAGAAAACTATACATATCTTAAAATTAACGTGATTTTATCTCGCTTCTTTGCTCAAACTAATTGCAATGATTGATACCAAATTCAGCTACATATATTACTTTTACAGATACAACATTCAGCCATCGAAATTTGAAAATGTAGTAAGACATAACATTACTTTTAACGTTAGTATTCCTAGCGACTCATGGCGACAAAACTCGTTTAGTCACTATTTAGTATACTCTTTTAAGTATTACAAAAGTAATTAGAAATTTTAATCTCTATAGCTAGCCACGTCTACTTATTAATTCGTTTGTTTTCTGTTGAAATTTTTGAAATGTAAGTAGCCTCGGGATGATGAATACTCCAAACCTATGTTTTAAAAGAATTTCGAAAAAAAAATTTCTAATTTCTTTGTGTATATTTTTTGTACCTAGTGCCGGTGTTCTTGTTTATGATATTTTTGTAGTAGAATTCCTAAAGAGTGACACTAAATGGTTAATCGGCTTTGTTTAACAGTTTACCTAATGTTAAGCGTCATAAACGGAAATATTTAAATCCTATTATTCACAGTTAGTGTGACGTCAGAAGTACATCTCGCTACAACTCATTATCAAAATTTCCCCCGGTTTCTAAAAATTAGTGTACCTACGCTATTTTGTAGTAAAATTTCTAAATAGCCAAACGATTTTAATTTAACCGTGTTAGCAAATGTTAAGCTTATAAAGTAAATATTTAAAAACATATCCGTTGTTAACGTATTATTCAGAAAAAACAATCTCGTGCGAACTGAATTAAAATTAGGTCAATTATTTCATTAATTGATTATTAGATTTGATCAGGTATTGATCTGCATCTTTTCGTAAGTATAGCACATGTTAATCTACCCGAAATTAATTGGATAACACTTTATTAGATTTTTGATATGATGCTTGTTTATATTTTTTTGTACCTAGGGGCGGTGTTCTTGTGACGAAAATTCGCTGACGTAAATTTGACGTCACTTACAGGACGTTGATTGGAATGCAATACCCTGAGGAAATTATAAGGTTACATGTTAATCTACCCGAAATTAATTGGATAACACTTTATTAGATTTTTGATATGATGCTTGTTTATATTTTTTTTTGTACCTAGGGGCGCTGTTCTTGTGACGAAAATTCGCTGACGTAAATTTGACGTCACTCACGTGACGTTGATTGGAATGCAATTAGCCATGCAATTAGCCTCAGGGTGATGCAATTAGACATGTAATTAGGCTCAGGGTGATGACTAAGTGGTGCCCCTGTTCTACTGGTATTTGTACTTTCGTTTAGGTGAAAAATTATTTGTAGGTACTAAGCACAACGCGCATCGCGCCTATCATAAATTCTTCCAAACATTTAGACATTTTTCAAGGGCGTCGATAAAAGAATTTTATACAATCGTTCTTTAGGTTTTTTCTAGCGGGCGCGCCTGTATGAAGCACCGCGCGTCTTAGTATTATTTATTAAATAAAAAGTTTTTTTTACAAGAGAGAAGTTTTTCAACAAAAAAGAAAAGTATTTCTTTAAAATAATTTTTATTTTTTTTTGTTAATCCAGGATCGACCCTCGTGTCAGCTCCATGCCAGATGATGATGATGATGATGAGATCTGGCTTGAAAGAAGCTTTGTTTGCAAAACAAATTCACCCTGGAGAAGTTCTCTCATAAAACTACCTATTTCTCTCCGGAAGAAAGTTCTGTCATGAAAATATTTCTTTCCTAAAAAATGTTTACTCAAAAATACTACTCTATTGAAAACTGTTCTCTACTAAAAATGTTTTTCTCAGTACTAAATTTTTTTAGAATTCTTAGAATCACGGCTTCCGTATGATACGAAGAGATAGCGCTATTACATTCCGACCGTGAGTGTGGAACGTAGTAGCGCCATCTCTTTGTATCATACACAAACCGTGATTCTGAGAGAAATATTGTTATCAGGAAACTTTTTTAGGAGTGAAATATTTTACTGCGAGAACTTTTTTATAGAGAGAGATATTTTTCTAAAAGAACATTTTGCAATAATTTTGTAACACCCTGTATAACTGCATAAGCATATTATGTGAATACTTGAGTAGTGCTGCAGTCATAATAGCCATGTGGATGCGCATGTCTATGCTGACGAGGTTGGGGTCAACATAGCGTCTCAATAGTAGCGCCGTTAATAATAAAGCCATGTAAAAATAGCGCCGTCAAAAATAGCGTCGTCAAAAATGCAGTCGGTCAAAAATTTCGCTGGATAAAATAGCGCAGTCAAAAATAACGCAACAAAATAGCGCCGAACAAAAATGTCGCTGGCAAAAATAGCGCCGGTCAAAAATGTCGGCAAAAGTAGCGCTCACAAAAAAGGCGTCGGCAAAAATATTGTCATCAAAAATAGCGATTTAAAATGGACGCCATAAGAAACGTCGCTAACCATGTCGTCGTCAAGATTTTCGCCGGTAAAAAATAACGCCGGTCAAAAATGTCACAGGAAAAAACAGAGCCGTCAAAAATAGCATCGTCAAAAATAGCGTCCGAAAGAACAGCACTGTCAAAATTGTCGACGTCAAAAATAGCGCCAGACGAACATGTCGCCATCAGAAATAGCGCTGTCAATAGCGTCGGCGATAATACCGTCGTCATAAACGTCGTCGGTAATAATAGCACCCCAATAATAATGCCACAATAACAGCGCCGTCAAAAATAGCCCCAGAAAAAATAGCGCCGTTCAAAAATGTCGCCGGCAGAAATAGCACTGCCAAAAATAGCGTCGTCAAAAATAGCGTCAGCGATAATATCGTTGTCATAAACGTCGTCGGTAAAAATAGTACCTTCATAATAGTGCCTCAATAATAGCGCCGTCAAAAATAGTGCCAGAAAAAAGAGCGCCGGTCAAAAAAGTCGACGTCAAAAATAGCGCCAGACGAACATGTCGCCAGCAGAAATAGCGCTGTCAATAGCGTCGGCGATAATAGCGTCGTCATAAACGTCGTCGGTAATAATAGCACCCCAATAATAATGCCACAATAACAGCGCCGTCAAAAATAGCCCCAGAAAAAATAGCGCCGGTCAAAAATGTCGCCGGCAGAAATTGCACTGCCAAAAATAGCGTCGTCAAAAATACTTTCATAATAGTGCCTCAATAATAGCGCCGTCAAAAATAATGACAGAAAAAAGAGCGCCGGTCTAAAATGTCGCCGGCAAAAATGGACTGTCAAAACTGTCGCTGTTAAAAATAGCGTTGCTCAAAAATGTCGTTGGCAAAAGGAGCGCCGTCAAAAATAGCGTCGGCAAAAATAGGACCCCAATATGGACGCCATAAGAATCATCGCTAACAAATACTTTGCATTGGGATGAAAGTCGAATTTATAGGTTTGCACAAATTAAATCAAACTTCTATCAAAATGCAAAGTATTTGTACGGCGACGTTTCTTACCGCGCAATTTTTGACGGCGACATTTTGGACCAGCGTTATTTTGGACGGCACTATTTTTGACGACGCTATATTTGCCGACGACATTTTTGATGGCACTATTTTTGCCGGCTCTATTTCTCTGCGACATTTTTGAACGGCGTTATTTTTGCCGAGGACATTTTTGAAGGCGCTATTTTTTCCGGCGACGTTTTTGACCGACGACATTTTTGACGGAGCTATTTTTTACGGCGACATTTTTGACCGGCGCTATTTTTTCCGGCAAGTTTTGCGACCGGCGACATTTTTGACAGCGTTATTGTTGCGCTGGGCGCTATTTTTGATGTCGCTATTTTTGACAGCGCTATTATTGAGGCGCTATTATTTAACGCATACACCTGACGATCATGTGACATGTGACTTATGACTCTATGATATAGTGCAGACCATTTCTTAAACTCATGCCAATCCTGAACAAAAAACTTTTACTTGAAATAATTTCTGCAGAAGGAAAAAAATCACATAAGTAATTATTAACCTGCACCTAAGTTCACTCAAGTGGAGATGTTTATTTTTATTTTAATGCTAACTTTTAGAATTAAATACTACGTTAATTTAAAATTCTTAACAACCATACTGCCGGCGGCCGTGATCATCGTCAGAAAGAAGTAGGGTTTTACCGAAAAATGACTTTGGTCACTGGCCGAATGCCGAATATTCCACCAACTATATGGCGAATATTGGGCTAAATTTTAGGCCAACTGTTCGGCTAAGTGTAGGTACCGAATACCAGGCAACTCGAGCCACTTAGTGTCAAATATTTACTGGAAATCAAAGCCTGCGTGTTGTTGTTTTGCACCAGCCGACGATGTTCCCGTTTGGGTATCAAAATTATAAATTTGTTTTAATGTATTTTAATGAATTATACTAACAACGTTTAGGAAAAAATAGCAAAAATTAAACTTTTTTCATTCAGCGTACAAAATGCCGAATATTCGGCCGACTCGCACAAAAATTCTTCTTATCTAAATATTTCGAACGATTAAAAGAAATTGCCGAATATTCGGCCAATTATTCGGCCCCACCGAATACCTAGAATTAAGCATTTGAATTTCAACCTATTATACCTAATGTAGATACTACAATGATTACGTTTACCAAAAACGGGGTAGGGGTGAATCCTAATATAAACAAATTTAAAAATTTTTTTAAACAAAAACTTCCAGGTCTTTCAACTTTAGTACCTAAGGTAGGTACCTAAGTTAGTTCTTAGTAACGGCGATTTTGCTGGAATAATTCTTTGCTGTTAATCGCTTTAATTAAATATGAATAATGAAATGTAATTAATACAAATACCTATGGGGCGCCAAGTGTAAAGTGAAAATTTGCTGTGCATTTCACGGCATTTAAGGCAATTTGTCCCAATATTTATTATATATACACACATTTAGCTAAATGCTTTTTATTTTAATAAATCATTCTAGATTTAAATAAATTCTTAAACATTTGGTGTAAATATTCCAATATTTAATAAAGCATTAGAGATTTAAATAAATCTTAAAACATTTACTTTAAATTTTAGAATTTTTAGTAAACCTTTATGTATTTAGCCAAATCTCCACATATTTGTTTTAAATCTTTCAATATTTAATAAATATTCGCAGATTTAAATAAATTTTTACTGATATAAATAAATCCGCACAGATTTCAATAAATGTTTCAACATTTAATTCTAAGCTGACACATTTAATATTAACCTGTCATATTTATTGGTGAGCCCAGCCTACTTAGGACACCAAGACCGTTTACACCGGTAGTATGGCGCAAGGCAGGGTCATTCGACGCTTAAACAAAACAGACTGAAAATTACATTTTCAAGGAAATGTTGAGGAAACTTTCATTGTATGAATAATAAATTATGCAATATATTGTTACTGATGATTGAACTAACATTAATTGTACAAATTTTTGAAATACGGAAAACGTGTTCATAATTGTTGAACGTTACCACCAGTGTAAACGGTCTTGGTCTTCTATGTAGGCTGGGTCTACCAAGGTCAAATAAATATGACAAATTAACATTAAATATGACAGCTTAAAATTAAATGTTGAAATATTTATTTAAATCTTTTAGGATTTATTTAAATCTGCGAATATTTAATAAATATTGAAAGATTTAAAGCAAATATGTGCAGATTTATCTAAATACGTAAAGATTTACTAAATATTTGAAAATTTAAAGTAAATGTTTTAAGATTTATTTAAATCTCTAATGCTTTATTAAATATTGGAATATTTAAACCAAATCTTTAAGGATTTATTTAAATCTACAACGATTTTTTAAATAAAAAGCATTTAACTAAATGTGTGTATATATAATAAATATTGGGACAAATTGCCTTAAATACCGTGAAATGCACAACAAATTCTGTCTTTACACTTGGCGCCCCATAAATACCAATCGGTTTCTCAGATGATATTTTATTATGCAATTTTCTACAATATATTTCTAAATACTTAATTATTGATTATAAATTTATTAAAAATTACGTACCCAAATACTCTAATTTTGAATTAAATCCCAACAATCAAATTGTAACAAAGCATTTCTGGGCTTTCCAAACAAACTCTGATTTCTCCTACACCCTTCGAAGTAAAGGGCTGAAAAAATAAATTTAGGGCGTCCTTTTGGTCTTCTTTCGCTTAGATTACATTTCCTTCCGTTTGATCAAATCATAGTTGAATAAAAAAATACTTCTTTTGGTTCTGGATCCCTTAGCTCCGGTTTATTGGGCGCAAGCCAACGCACACAAAGAAGATGGAATTGGGAGGGATCGTGGGCTGGTTAAGGCTGGCACACGCTTTGTATTTTCTGCCAATCCCTTTACGAAGGCGTGACCTAGGAGAAACGAGTCTGGCTGCGTGCCATATGCTGGGTTCAAAATACGTTGAGGCCGCCAGCTGTCGCTTGGCCTCGGTTGGTGTTTGCTCCTTTATTGTTGTTAGTCGTGTGGGTTTGGTTTGATGATCATCTTTTTTTTTAGAACTTGGGAAAATTTCGTGTTAAATATTTGTTATGCTCAGGTTTCATGATTTGGCAAAAATAATTTGATACTCCCAAAAGTAAAAACTTTGCTTTAATTTGAAGTAAAAATTTTGTTTATGGCGTTCTCTGGAATTGTTCGAGCACTTGTGGCTGCTAATAAAAAAATAGTTGGTTATCCTTAATTAGGTTAGATGCGCGATAAAAATCACATGTTTTAGGGCTCACAGTGGCGTAACTAGGAACGGGACAGCCATTGTCGATTGGAAAATTAAATAATGCTTTTTGGATTCTTATTTAGTTAAAATACGCAGCACGCTATGTATAACGTAATAATTTTAGAGTAAATAGTGTAAATCCAAATTTTTTAACTCTAGAAAAACAAATTTTTTTCAAGCTTACACAAATATAAAAATATGCATTTTACCGTGACGCAACTTATGAAATAACGCGTTCTTCTTCTACAGAGGGTTAATAATTTCTATTTTATACAAACTGAGATCATCACCCTGCAGACGACATTCCTCGAGGCGCAAATCAGCAGGAAAAAAACAGCAAGCAGCCGAGATTTCTCGACGCGCTGAGCAAGGTAAGGGGAATGAAGTCTTGCTTGCCACGAGCGCACTCTATAAGTGACTACCGGCATTTAGCTTGTTCTAAGCGCATGGCAGAGGTCAGGTGAAGGAAGTCTGGCTAAGGCAGCTGACTCGCCACAAGTACAAGGCAGAGCTAAGGGTAATAATAGGGAGTCTGGCTGTGGTAGCTGGGTTGCCTCAAGCGCATAAGTGACTAGCGGCTGTATTGGGTTGCTCTGAAGAGAAGCAAGTGTTGACTGGCTGATCAAGAATTAAAGAATGTCCGTTCTCTGAAGGCGAAAAGTCATGTAATAATGACCGCTTACTTCATTAGATGTTTCCCACAGTTTTGTTTAGGTAAAAAAATGGAAGTGGTTTTTAGGGAGCAAAATTTCTTTCGTCCTTTATCAGCCAGTCAAGGCTCAGTTTTTTTTTAATATTTACTCAGCGTTTGAGGTATCTCAGCTGCTGGTATTCTCTTGTTGTACACGCTTGAGGTGTCTCACCTAGGGTTTTCCCTTGTTGTATGCGGTTGAGGTAACTCAGTTACAGCAGCAAGGTTTCCTTCCCCTTAATTCTATTTAGTATTTGAAGTATCTCGGCATTCTCAGCTACGAGTATTCCTTTATTGTATGCACTTAAGATATAAAAGCTGCAGCAGCAAGAATTCCTCGCCCGCACTTAAGGTATTTCTATGTTGTATGCGCTTGTGGTAAGTCAGTTCTGCAGCAAGGTTTCCTTCCTCTTACTTTTACTCAGAATTTGAAGTACCTCAGCTACGAGTATTTTTTATTGTATGCACTTAAGGTATTTGAGCTGCAGCAGCAAGACTCTCTCGCTTTACTTTTACTCCGCACTTGAAATATTCCATGTTGTATGCGCTTGAGGTAAGTCAGTTGCAGCAGCAAGGTTTTCTTCCCCTTACTTTTACTCAGGATTTGAAGTAACTCAGCTACGAGTATTTTCTTATTGTATATACTTAAGGTATATGAGCTGGAGCTGTAAGACTTCCGTTCTTTACTTTTATGCTGCACTTAAGGTATTTTTCTATTGTAAGCGCTTGAGGCATCTCAACTGCGAGTATTTCCTCGTTGTATGTGCTTGAGACGTCTCAGCTGCGGATTTGCCCTTGTTGTATGCGCTTTAGGTAACTCAGTTGCAGCAGCAGTTTTCTTGCCTTACCCTTACTCTGTATCTCAGCTGCTTCTCAGTATTGCCTTATTGTACGCGCTTAGGGTATTTACTTCCTTTACTTACCTATCTGTACTCTGCACTTGAGGTATTTCCTTATTGTACGTACTTGAGGTATCTCAGCTACGATTATTCCCTTATTGTATGCGCTTGAGATATCTTAGCTGCGGGTATTCTTTTGTTGGATGCGCTTGAGGTATCTCAGCAGCAACATCAAGTCTTTCGACTTTTACCCTTACTCTACACCGAGCTCTACCCTTGAGGTATTCCCTTATTGTACGCCCTTAATGTATCTCAGATGTGAGTATTCTCTTGCTGTAGGCGCTTGAGATATCTGAGCTGCGTGTAGGGTTCTATTCCCGGGCGAAGTAACTACGGAGTTTGTGTTGTTTAGAGCTCGCAGAACTCTTTTTGAGGGTTAGCGGGCGTTAGCTTCACTTCTCACATCGGAGATTGTCCTAGTAAAAGCTTCTCTGAAAATGAAGTGCACGTACTTCCGTGGTTCGGAGCCCACGTAAAGCTGTAGGTTCCCACTGACCTGTACCACTTTAAGCACCACCCAGGACAAGAGATGAGAATATATGCTACACCTCGCAAGAGGTAGGTATGCAACCACAAAGAAGGAGAAGTAACCGCTTGAGGTATCTCAGTCGCCACAGCAATATTTCCTTCGCCTTTTCTTTACTACGTGTTTAAAGTATCTCAGTTGCGAGTATTGCCTTGTTGTATGCGTTTAAGGTATCTCAGTTGCAGCAGCAAGGCATCCCCGCTTTACCTTTAACCTGCACTTCAGATTTTTCCTTATTGTACGTGCTTGGGGTATCTCAGCTGCGAGTATTTTCTTGTTATATGCGCTTGAGGAATCTCAACTGAAACAGTAAGACTTTCTTCCCTCACTTTTAGTCTGCACTGAGGTATTCGCTTATTGCACGCGCTTGATGTATCTTAAATGCGAGTATTCTCTTGTTGTACACGCTTAAGCTTTCTTAACTGCGGGTATTGTCTTATTGTATGCACTCTCAGCTGCTGATATTCTTTTATTGTATGAGCTTCAGGTATCTCATCTGCAGCAGCAAGATATGCTTTCTCTGACTAAAGAGCCAATTTATTTATTCTTTGCTCTTACCTTTACCCAGCGCTTGATGTATCTCAGCTGCGAGTACTCCCTTTTTTATTCTGTTTTGCGCTTGAGGTATGTCAGCTGTGGGTAATCCGTTGTTCTATGCGCTTAAGCGCAGCTGCAGCAACAAGATTTCCATTCCTTACCCTTATTCTGCACATACGGTATTCTCTTATTGTACGTGCTTAAGGTATCTCAGATGCAAGTATTCCCTTTGTGTATGCGCTTGAGCTCTTTTAGCTGCGAGTATTTTCTGGTTGTATGCGCTTGGGGTGTCTCAGCTGCGGGTATTCCCTTGTTGTATGCGCTTGAAGTACTTGTGTTACAGCAATAAGCTTGTCTTCTCCTTACTTTTACTCAGTGTTTGAACTGGCTCGGCTACGAGTGAATTCTTAGTGTATGCGTAGGCATCTGAGCTACTTCAGCATGTGCTCTGCACTTGCGTCGTTTCCTTATGTACGCGCTTGAGGTATCTCAGCTGCGGGTATTCCCTTTTCGTATGCGCTTGAGGTATCTGTGTTGCAGCAACAAGGTTTCCTTCCCCTTACTTTTACTCAGTGTTTGAACTATCTCAGCTGCGAGTGCTCTCTTACTGTACGCGCCTGCATCTGAGCTGCGGCAGCAGGTACTCTGCACTTAAGGTATTTTCTTATTGTACGCGCTTGATGTATCTCAGAATATTCCATTGTTGTATGCGCTTGAGGTATCTCAGCCGCAGCAACAAGACACTCTTCTTTTACCTGACAACCAATCGGTTTGAAACTTATTCACCTTTTCCCAAATAATCTATTTTTTTGTTCCTTCACCCCTAGAGCGTTTTTTTACATTAAATCTCAAAAAATAGATACAGTGTGCCCAGAATAATTTAAACAGCATGGAGATCTCAGCAATTATAAGAGATACGAAGACGGTTAAATTAGATGAATGTTGTCTAATTATAGTAGCAATATAATAGTAAATTTTATTTTTCCCGCAATATCCATGGCTTACTAGATACCAGCGAAAAACTGAAAAAGTTGAATTTCTTCAGAGTAAAATATCTCTGTTCATACTGAAAATAGAACAAAATCATAAAAGACAAAGTTGTAGATCTATTTCTAAGCTATAATAAGAAAAAATATTTTCAAGATTGTGATATGTTTAGTTTTCGAAATATAACACAAACGTGCTATTTTTTAAATGGAAACCGCATGTTTTATTTTAGCATCCATTAAAAACGTTATTTTTTTCTTTTTTCAATGGTATAGGTATCAGTTTGATATACTAAATTTTAAATTCAAACAAACCGAAATGCTTTGTTACGAAGCTATAGCTATCAGAACGGTGGCGTATTAATACTAATATGAGGCAGGTATCAAGGTAAAAAAAGACGCCATCATGTCACACGTACATAGTTTTTTTTAGAATTGTTCGTAGTACATAATTTGTCACAACTCAATCTTAATCTTTATAATATTTCTGTATTCCTTCTACCTTTTTCAATTTTTAGTGGTGAGGCATTCCAGCTACTAGAAGCCACATATTTACGCGTCTATTATAGAAGGCGCAATTTTGTTTGTACATCGGACCGCTACAGTTTTTAATGCAGATAATAAAATGTTTATAAAACTAACTTAATAAATATTTTTTTGGTGCTTGTGTAGGATTTTTTTCTTGGGCGAGTTTTCTTTTGAAATGTTTTCAGGGTCTGTTTTACCGAGCCTTTTTTACGGGATTATTTTTCCGGGAGCAGTCTTTATTTCCGAGAACAAATCAGCCAGAGGAAATATTCGAACGGGTATAAAGTTTACAAAAACAGCGGAAGCGTAGCCTACGGGTTCTGATAATTTTAAATGTTTCTAAATGTAGATCTAAACACCTCAATCAACGGTTACATCTTAAGGTGCCTTATCCGATGCTGGTCATTGTACAAGAAAATACAACGCGCTACAGTATATGGCGCCGTATCTTTTTGTTACTTCTTGCTAGGCACTGTAGAGTACCGCCCTTTGACCCCTTAGTTTTATTAATCATTTTGGGGGTATTTTAAATCTTTTTACTTATATTCTAAAATGCTTAGTTTGGTAATTCTAGGTGATCGCGTTTTGTTGATTTTCAGTGTATTTGTTATTTTAACTCGAGCTCGTATTTATGGCCAGGTTTGTTTATTTCGTTATTGCTTTCTTTAGTTAGTTAGAGCTGCGTGTTTTTAATTATTAATTTTGTCTACATTGCCGTTTGTCTTTGTAATTTAATTTTTCATTACTGTTCTATCTTATAATTATTTTTACGTGCACATAGCTTAAGGAATTTTCTTATTTTTAAGTAATATTGTATAATATTGTGTAGTTCACACGTGTTCCAAGTGGTTAGTTGACAAGTTCTTTTGACACGTGCTTAGAAATTATGTTTGTGTTTTCCAAATTTAGTCAGCTTACAGTTATTTTATTATTTGTTTTTGGATTTTACGGACATCGAATTGACGTCCTTAAAATTTTGCTGATTCGAGGTTCAGAGTTTTGGTTTCTTTGTTTTTGAGCCACGTGCAAGAATTTTATGTAAACTTACGTCATAGCTTCCCCACAGTTTTGTCCTATAAAAACAGAAGTAGATTTTGGAAACCATCATTATCAGTATTATTCTTGATTTAACAGTCTAGAGTCACTCTTGAACCCCTTTCCCCTGCTGGTTTGCGCCTCGAGGTATCTCGGCTGCAGCAGCAGGACCCTCTTCCCCTTACCTTGCCCAGCGTCACAACGTATCTCGGCTGCAGCAGCAGGACTCTCCCTTCCCTACTTTGCCCAGCGCCTCGAGGTATCGCGGCTGCTTACGGGGCTTTCTCCTGCCGGTTTGCGCCTCGAGGTACCCGCTTCCCCTTACCTTGCCCAGCGTGGCTCAAAGTATCTCGGCAGCAGCAGCAGCACTCTCTCTTCCCTACCCTACCCAGCGCCTCGAGGTATCTCGGCTGCAGCAGCAGGACCCTCTTCCCCTTACCTTGCCCAGCGTCACAAAGTATCTCGGCTGCAGCAGCAGGACTCTCTCTTCCCTACCTTACCCAGCGCCTCGAGGTATCTCGGCTGCAGCAGCAGGACCCTCTTCCCCTTACCTTGCCCAGCGCCACGAAGTATCTCGGCTGCAGCAGCAGGACTCTAACTTCCCTACCTTGCCCAGCGCCTCGAGGTATCGCGGCTGCTTACGCGGCTTTCTCCTGCTGGTTTGCGCCTCGAGGTATTTCGGCTGCGTCAGCAGGACACTTTTCACCTTACCTTGCCCAGCGCCTCGAAGTATGTCGGCTGCAGCAGCAGGACTCTCTCTCTCTTCTCTACCTTGCCCAGCGCCTCGACGTATCGCGGCTGCTTACGGGGCTTTCTCCTGCTGGTTGCGCCTCGAGGTATTTCGGCTGCGTCAGCAGGACCCCCTTCACCTTATCTTGTCCAGCGCCTCGAAGTATGTCGGCTGCAGCAGCAGGACTCTCTCTTCCCTACCTTGCCCAGCGCCTCGACGTATCGCGGCTGCTTACGGGGCTTTCTCCTGCTGGTTGCGCCTCGAGGTATTTCGGCTGCGTCAGCAGGACCCCCTTCACCTTACCTTGCCCAGCGCCTCGAAGTATGTCGGCTGCAGCAGCAGGAATCTCTCTTCCCTACCTTGTCCAGCGCCTCGACGTATCGCGGCTGCTTACGGGGCTTTCTCCTGCTGGTTTGCGCCTCGAGGTATTTCGGCTGCGTCAGCAGGACCCTCTTCACCTTACCTTGCCCAGCGCCTCGAAGTATGTCGGCTGCAGCAGCAGGACTCTCTCTTCCCTACCTTGCCCAGCGCCACGACGTATTGCGGCTGCTTACGGGGCTTTCTCCTGCTGGTTTGCGCCTCGAGATATTTCGGCTGCGTCAGCAGGACCCTCTTCACCTTACATTGCCCAGCGCCTCGAAGTATGTCGGCTGTAGCAGTAGGACTCTCTCTTCCCTACCTTGCCCAGTGTCTCGAGGTATCGCGGCTGCTTACGGGGCTTTCTCCTGCTGGTTTGCGCCTCGAGGTATTTCGGCTGCAGCAGCAGGACCCGCTTCCCCTTACCTTGCCCAGCGCCTCGAAGTATGTCGGCTGCAGCAGCAGGACTCTTTCTTCCCTACCTTGCCCAGCGCCTCGGCGTATTGCGGCTGCTTACGGGGCTTTCTCCTGCTGGTTTGCGCCTCGAGGTATTTCGGCTGCAGCAGCAGGACCTTCTTCCCCTTACCTTGCCCAACGCCTCGAATTATCTCGACTACTTACGGGCTTTCCCCTGCTGGTTTGCGCCTCGAGGTGTCTCGGCTGCAACAACAGGTCCCTTTTCTCTCTTACCTATGCCCATTTCCCTTACAGGATGATACCAGTTTATCTAAATTATCAACCTTCAGTATTATAAGTTTCATGTTGAATATATTGAGAGCATCAGCTACCCTGGTTAGGTTTTCTGCAGTTTCCCTAGTCTGTACAGGGGAATACCGGGGTAGATAACTTTAAGTCGGCTGCAGCTGCAATTATTTTGAGGAAATGATATTGATCAGTTTCGATACCTAAATGTATCAAACCTCTTCTGTGCTTAATTTATCAAATTCAGTTATTTTAGATCCTGAAATCCCGAACTTGTTACTAGAAAAAAGCAACGTACTATGAAAAGCAACAACGTATCACGTCCAGGATCCGCAACGTTACAGTACTTCTATTACATACTGCAATTTAGGGTCAAGGGCGCCAAAGACGTGAGGCACCGGGTTTGTGGACCCTGTAAACTCCTCTAATATACTCCCTGTCTTGTCTCGATTTTTTTTCATCTCGATTCCAGTCAAATTCAGAAACTCTTTTTTCCAGGTAGTGGGCCAATTCAAGGTATTGTCACGAAGTGACTTCGGCTTACCCAAAACATTCATTATTATTATAACTAATTCTTAAAATTACTAAGATTGCATAATATTTCACAATGTATAAGAAGTATTGATCCACCAGTTCAAATTATAATTAGAACATCCGGCTCCGGGCTGCATGCAGACCTGCTAAATGCAGTATTAATTATCAATTAATATGTTTGACCTACTTATATTCCTTTGTAAGCGTATGCGCTTCGCATACGAGTTAGTTAACTGTACCATCTCCACTAAGAGTTATCGTCCTTATACATCTCGCATACGGGTCCTTTGATCCAGCCTACTGTAATTTTGTATTAATTCAAAACAAATATATTATTGTTGTATTGGAGAATTGTATTAATCCCAAAGCATTAGTCACGAACGACGAGTCATAGTTTATCTTAGGCAATTCGTACAGTGACAGTTTCTATGGCATATATTTGTCTTTCTAGTATGTGAGAATATTTGTATATATTATTTGAGAATTTTTGAATATTTTTCGGATTGTCTTCGTACAGACAAATAATTTTGACCAAACTAATGTTTGTTTAAACATTTTCTTACCTCTAGAAAAAAGTCCGATCCATAGAAGTCAACTTTGCGTTCGAATACGTTTGTTTGAATTGTTTGTCGACGCCCATGTTCAATATTTGTTTCTGCATTTACTTTTCTTACATTAGCTGTTTAAACTTTTAGTGTAACTTGCTGGTAACAAAAAAAGTAAAATAGAATTGAGCAATTTTTATTTAATTGACATTATTAGTAAAATAATAGTTATTAGATATCTATATTTTTATAATATATGTGAAGACGTATTGATTGAATTTTTGCTAAGCTAATACAGCGCCATCTGTAGTTTAGTAGTATATTATTTGGTATCCAGTGGCGTAGCAAGAATGTTTTGGCCTGGTCGCAAAATTATTGAATGCTCCCCCCCAGACAATTTTTTTTGAAAAAGGGGCTGTCAAGGCGTTGTCAATTAATTTTTCCATGTGGCACCTTAAATCTAAGCGTCTTTGACCCCAAATACGCCACTGACTTTAAGATGTACCTGGACTTCTTCATATGAAACAAAACACTATTAAAAAATACCAACGCTTTAAGCATTTTATTTCAAAAAGAAAAACAAAAGCAGTTTTTAAAAACAAACACTAGAATATACAGGGTGAGTCAACAACGCCGCGGTGGTCAATACCTTCTTTACTATTTAAAATATAGAAAAATGTTTCGAATAAATATTTTAGGGGACTAAGACTACCATATTTTAAAATTATTTTTAATTATACAGGGGGTTCCATTTAAGAGTGGCATACCAACTATACGTTATTTTTAAATTGAACACACTGCATGTTTTTGCATACTCTTATTCGCCTTTTAATTTACTTTCTGAGTGTGTTTTGATTTTAAAATTCCGTAGCGGTGTTGCCAAGTTATTCCAATTGTTTTTTAAAATTTGACATTTGCAGACCTCACCAATTAAATCTGTACGAGCTCAAGGTTAAACAAACTTTTTTTGTTAAACTTTAGGCAAAACAATGTACTATTCTCCAGATATTTCGTTGCAGCAGTGCAAAAATATCTAAATTTAATGGGTCATAACTCGATCTTTTTAAATATAATACTCTGTATATTTTTTAAAGTTGGATAGAGAATTCTGCGCTATAAATTTTATTAAATAATGGTTATACCTAAATTCAACAGTTTTTGAGAAAATGAATCTCTGAACAAAAACTCTAAAGTTCAACAAAAAAATTTGTTTAATCTTGGCAAATACGGCTCGTGCAGATTTCATTGGTGGGGTCGACAAATGTCAAATTTTTCGTAAAAGGTAAAATAACTTGGCAACGCCGCTACGGAATTTCCAAAACAAAACAAATTCAAAAAGGTAATTAAAATGCGAATAAGAATATCTAAAAATATATATAATGTAGTATTTAAAAAAAACGTAAATTTGGTTTTGCCACTCTTATATGGAACCCCCTGTATAATTGAAAATAATTTTTAAAATGTGGTCCTTTAAGTCCCCTAAAATATTTATGCAAAACAATTTTTCGTATTTTAAATAGCAAAGAAGATATCGACCACCGCGGCGCTGTTGTTTCAACCTGTATATATACCGCGTGTTAATGAAACATGGCGCACCACCTTTTTTTCTTTAGTTGGTGGTGGCCAATATGCCTTTTTAAATGCAAAATTTTTCAAGCACTTTAAATATTTGTATAATGTATGTATAAAATGAAAAACACTTAGAAGTAGCATTGCTATAGTAAGTTTCATAAGAAAAGAGAAACAAACATTTTTATTATCAGTAACAGTTTGTATATTACCTAGAATCAATTTGGGTGGTTCAAAGCCCTCTTAATACTAAACAAACATTACAAAAAAATATTTTTAGAATAACAAATCCTCACTTACTGGAATAGACAGATTCAGAATTTGATTCTAGTTCCGAATATGCAAAAATATACAGGATGTTCCCTTAACAAACTATTTAAGATAATTTCTGGTGAAACCGGAAGTAAAAGTCGTTAAATTTTTAGTCCATATACTGCGTTTTTATGGTCTATAAAACATACTAAAATTTCATTTGTTTATCATAAATGAAGGAAAAAAAAGAGGATGCGGCATATTTCATTAACACTTGGTATATAACTTTTATATAGAGTTGAAAAAAAATAATCTATAGGTAACCTATCCATAATACAATATTTCGAATTTCGATATATTTATTTCTTTTTTTACCGGTAGCCCCAAGGGGCCCCATCGCCTTGGCGGTATAATAGCTACGCCACTGTTGATATCGACATTAAAAACTTTTAGCAAAATTGAAGATTAAATTGCTACTTCATGCTAATAAATTCGATCTAAAAACTGATTTTCAGTATTACCGGCTTCGTGCTTGAGGTTTTTTTGGCCCAAGAGGTCACTTGTGCTGTTGTGGTTACGCCCCTGGATCCAACCAAACATTCTAAAGTAGTTGAAATGCATGAACCGCAAATACGTTGATACAATAATTGATAGCATAAATTAAACGTTAAACAGAAATGTTTTCGGAATCTCAAATTGTGTAAGAAATATATATTTTTTTAAACATTTTAATAATTTTTCAAATTTGGCTTGTTTTTTGAAATATTAATCATAATTTTTTCATTTTGTTACTTGTTAATATTGTTTTTAAATAAAATAAATTTCTAAAGTGCCATCTGTGCGTTAGTAGCTTAAACTCTGTTTTGTGAAATGTTGGGGACCGTTACAGAACATTAAAGTTAGTTCAATGTGATGGAAAAGTATACATTAGTGTAAAAATATTGTCCGCTAGATGTCGCTACTACGCACAAAATTCATTAGTTTAATCAATATTGTTAAAAATATGCTACAGGTACATTCTACAAGATTTATTCATAGATTGGAGGGTCAAAAATAAAACATATGTATCCAAAAACACATACTTTTCGAGATACATCCGTTTCTGGTGCATTAAATAAAGGGGTACCAATTTTCGTTCATCAAAAATTCGAATAAGGCGCAATTAATTGTACGGCGACTTGGCGTATCAACATTAATTTACTGATTTTCTATAAGATTTACGTTTGGGAGCTGAATTTTTAATATACAATTACGAACGCATGCATTTTCCTTGATCTCCATGAGCTTGGTTAAAGTTGCTTGATAAATAACAATAATTCATTTTGACGCAGCTATTATATACAGGGTGGTCCACATTTATTGTTGTTAATATTGTGGGTGCGTTCCGCACCGAAAATTAAAAGACCTGTATTTTTTGGTTTTCCTAAATTTCGTTTCTTTAATGAGCTTTCTGGCCTGAAAATGAGGCCCCTAAAAATAGTCTTTTTGTGAATACCTAAGAAGACCCTAGACCGATTTGGATGAAATTTAATATGCGTGCTAACTAAGTGAATTTACATGTATGCCAAACAATTATTGTATAAAATTCGCTAGAGACTAGATACACACACACGATGTTTCGGAGCTGTTGCCCCTCTTCAGTGTAGCGTAGCTGGAAGGAAAAAGTGAAAAAAAAGAGAAACACAACAGGGTAGGTAGCAAGATACACATCTCAAATTTGTGTCTTTTGCAGGAGAGAGGTCGCCGAGGCCGTAAATAAAGAATGGCACTAAAGAAAAAAATTTAGAAATAGCGCCTCAATAATAGCGCCGCTAAAAATAGCGCCGGTCATAAATGTATCCCGCAATAATAGCTCCGTCAAAAATAGCGCGGTTATAAAATCCCGCCGGCAAAAAGAACGCCGGTCAAATATGTCGCCAGCAAAAATTTATAATAGCGCCACGCGCGAAATAGCACTATCAAAAATAGCGCCTAGTAAAAATAGCCCCTAACCAATAAGGTCGCCTGCAAAAATATCGTCGTAAAAAATGTATCCGGCAAAAACAGCTGTGCAGTTAAAAATAGTGCGGGTCAAAAATAGCGCAGTCAAAAACAGCGCCGGTCAAAAATGTCGCCGGTAAAAAATGTCGCCGCAAAAACATCGTCGTACAGATAGTTTGCATTTTGATAAAAGTGTTGTACAAAACTTTAAACAAATTGCAAAAGCATTTGTATGGCGACGTTTCTTAAGGCGTTAATTTTGAAGTGATTTTTATGCCGGCGACAGAGCTAACCGGCATATTTAAATATAATTTTTATCATTTTTTTAAATTTCATTTTATTATATCTTTATTTTATTCCAACCCGGTTTGAACATTTTAATCGCATTAAAAATGAAACAATCAGAATTACAGCTTTTATTATTCAAAATTTTACAAGTTTTAGATTAGTTCAGCATTTATACATTATAGCAAATATGACTTTTTTATCATTTATTTTTTTCATTTAATGACTAATTATATTTTCTTATATTTCCGTAACCATAATCTACTAATGTATCATAGAACCGTTTGGAAGAGTTACTCTAGTTTGATTTCCGTGTGTGGTTCCAAAATCGCTTTCACTAAGACTACTTATTGATGTAAAATAAATAATGCAAAATATTCCATAGATTACTGGCATTATAAATCGTGCTCCTACATCTATGTAGTTAACGTTGCATAGTAGTTTTGAAATCCAGGCTTTAGCGGTTCTAAGGATTTTATATTCTTCTCTCTAAAAAAATATTACGCTTAAGTTGTTAATTTGTTATGGAATTGGTGTCGGAGGTGGGATTGTGAATTTGTTGTGAAATTGGTGTCAGAGATGGGATTGTGAATTTGTTTTCAAAATTGGTGTCAGAGGTGAGATTGTGAATTTGTTATGAAATTGGTGTCAGAGGTGGGATTGTGAATTTGTTTTCAAAATTGGTGTCAGAGGTGAGATTGTGAATTTGTTATGAAATTGGTGTCAGAGGTGGGATTGTGAATTTGTTATGAAATTGGTGTCAGAGGTGAGATTGTGAATTTGTTATGAAATTGGTGTCAGAGGTGAGATTGTGAATTTGTTATGAAATTGGTGTCAGAGGTGGGATTGTGAATTTGTTATGAAATTGGTGTCAGAGATGGAATTGTGAATTTGTTAGGTGGGATTGTGAATTTATTCTCAAAATTGGTGTAAAAGGTGGGGTATTTGTTATGAAATTGGTGTCAGAGGTGGAATTATCTTTTAAAATACGTACGTGTGTATCTGCATTCACAATGCAATCCTTACTCTCACTGCTGTTTTTTCTTTCAGATAAAACGTGTATGATTACGGTTTCAATTACAGACACGAATATCAGCGTCAAGCAAGTTCCCGTAAAGCAGTCCATATACGTGCTATATGATAGCTTAGCTTGATTTTTATTTTGGTCATAAACTATAAGTTCACACATTAGTAGGGGAGCAAGGCCTATAAATAATTACACATTTGTTTTATGTTAAAACTTGATCAGTATTCTAAAAACTTGCTCGTTAAAAGGCGACTGGTCAGTTGCTTCCTGTTCAACCAGAATGGAATCCATGATAGAATCACCAACATAGTACACGGTAGGTAAGTGTGGTACAAATAATGCCCGAAAGTACGTGAGAAGTAGAAGGATAGTGTCAAGACACTAAATTCACCTGCAATAAAAGAAAAGTTGTATAACTATAATAAAACTAAGTATGTGGGTACATGAAATGTTCAGAAACTTGGAAAAAACGTTCCTTTCTGTGGAAATCACGCAGTCTGGATTGGATTCTGGATTTGGAATTGGGAGTGTGAGTTACCTTACGCGCACTTAGGCCACAATAGATGGGCCCATTGTACTACCTCCCCAGCAGCTCTCCACATTGGACATCACCCAAGCCTGACTACCACTAGGGTGGTCTCCGATTTGCTTATAATTTTTTCAATAGGTTGGTTCCAAGTAAGTTTGGAATCTAAAATAACACCCAAATACTTTACTTCCCTCGACAAATTTATTAGTGTGCCGTTAAGGTGGAGAGGTCCCAAGCCCTCTACATTTTTCCTTCTCGTAAATGGTACTATGGTGGTCTTTTGGAGACTGACATTGAGGCCTTCTCCTTCGGTCCACCTTGTTACCACGTTAGGGCTCGTTGCGTACGTTCCCTGACTATATTAATAACTATACAGTTTTTTACCTTCCTCGTTAGATACGAAGTTAAGATTTTGACGGAAATGCATAGTTTAGGGTACGAGAATTCCGAAAAACCGGCTTCGCCATGGTGAGGTGTCTGGTGTGTATGTGTTTGTATGTGTATCTGTATAGACTTTACAGTCCAAACGACTTAAGGCACAAAACCCAATAAAGATTTAAACGCTTGACCTTAGATTCGTATTCTACGCACGTCGATAGCCGATGTTACTACCAACCACCACCGGCAATATTTTGTTATTTCAAACATTTACAAATTTTGAATTCAAAATTGGTATGAACATGTTACATTTTTGTTTGAATTTGTTGTTTAAAACCGTCTCTGGTATTTGGTCGTTCGGATTCGACGTTAAACTGTAGGTCCCTCGTACTCCACCCGAGCGCTTAGAAGAGTACGTGGTAGAGAAGAGTCCGGAGCCCAGCAGTGGGAAGTAAAGGCGGATTACGATGGAATTTTAAATGGTATCTAATAGCATGTTTGCAAAAATAAAATGTCTTACCAGTGTTGGCGTTGTGAACTCCTGAAAAGGTTAAAAACTTTTCCAAGCTGAAAACTGGTAAATGTAAGGATCTGCTTACTGTCACTGGCACGTACTCTCTCCATAGGAGAATTACATCATCAGTTGTAGATCCATCTAAAATAAATTTGCTGTCTTTTAATTTTTAGAACACTTTTATTCCAATTTTACATGCTCCCATTTGAAGTTTGCATTCTTGTTTATCAAAAGGAAACTTTTTCAAATTCATGGGACAAGCAACAGTGATGGATAGTCTGCAATATGCGAAAATGATTAATTTTTTTATTATTGATTACTTAAAAAATTTACTTTCTGCTGTGCAGAACGGTACCATCGGGATAAATCCTGACGAAAGCATTCAGATGGGTTATATCAAAGAAGTGACCCTTTTTCTCGTTGGAAAAGAAGGTATCGGGTGTCCAAATCAGGTCTAAATCGTTGAAAACAATGTGTTTAAACTGTCCCTTGCTATCGTATTTTAGTTTGTCGTCTTTCCACAGTTGGCGAAGATAAATTCTGACAGAGAAATCCTAGAGATGAAGTTTAATTATTGCTACATTGAAAAATGTTTTGAAAACTAAATTTACCATTTTTTCTTCGTTTAATTTATCAATTCCTAGAATATGCATGAAAACTACCACTACTGTGGGACCATCTGAAACAATATCTCTTGTGGATTAATTGCGAACAAGTTTTTTGTTTGTTAATGTAAGGCGTTTTGATTTTTTACCAAGTGAAAACGTTAATACTTACTTGTATTGTTTCCAGGAGCGATGAGTACATCATTGCCATTTTTCGATATGATTTGATCCAAAATCAACTTTTTCAAGTCAGAAGTACGTGTAGATCTAATACAGTTAGAACACTTAACACAGAATTTTACTATATTACTGGACAACTAATGATTGTGACAAAAAAATGATGAGTGTACGGAGATAATAAGCGGGCCAAGTGGGGATTCATAGTTAATATTAAAATACATTTTGAAAATTCGTTTACCTATTTTGAAGTATTTTTAAAGTATTTTTAAACCTATTTTTAAAGTATACAAGTGAATCCTTACTTAGCTCGCCCTTTATCTGTTCTTCCTTGTCGCACTTATTAGTTGTCGCAAAGTGACAATAGGGTCCGTGAAGTTGACAGGTTAATGTATAACTAACGACATCAATTGCGCCAATTGTTAGTGTCGTTTAGTGCAGCAAACAACCACATGTCTGAGTAATAGAAAAAACACAATCACCTGCCAGCTTCACGCTCAGTAGACACACTTTAAAAACTAACGAAAAAAGTATTAACAATTTTTAGTGCTTTGTTAGTGCTTTTTAGTACTCTAAATAAAATATCAGCAAACAAACACATGTCTGAGTAATTTAAAAAATAGTTTTCTGTCAACTGCACACCCAGCAGGCACACTTTAAACCCTAACGCAAAACTGCTGTTAATCGTTAGTGCTTTGTTAGTGCCCTTTAGTGCAGCAAACAATCACATGTTCAAGTAACAAAAAAAAACAATCACTTGCCAGCTTCGCGCTTAGCAGGCACACTTTAAGCACTAACGCAAAACTATTGTTAATCTTTAGTGCTTCGTTAAAGCTATTGAGTGGTCTAAATAAACAGCCAACAAGCACGTTTCTGAGTAAATAGAAAAAATATGGTTGTCTGTCAACTTCACGCCCAGCAGGTGCACTTTAAGCCCTAACAAAAGAACTGTTGCTAATCATTAGTGCTCTTGATGAAATATAGCGCCTAGTTCGTGATAAAAACCAAACGGTACTAAATAATATACAAGTGGCTAGAATTTGATTATGCTACACACAAACGACGTTATCATACTGTTTATAGAAACCATAAGTTCAAGCATATCTCCTTAGCATCAAGTTGGTAGTCAATAAAGTTTTTCTAATTTCTCAGACACGTACTTGTTTGCTGAATTATTATTTATAGCACTAAACAGCACCAACAAAACACTAACGATTCGCAATCATTTTGTCGTTTGTGCCTTAAGTGTGCCTGCTAAGCGTGAAGGAAGCAGGCAACTTAATTTTTTTAAATACTCAGCCTTGTGTTTGTTTGCTGATATTTTATATGAAGCACTAAAGAGCACTAACAAAGCACTAGTTATTAACAACAGTTTTTTCGTTGATGCATAAAGTGTACCTGCTGAGCATGAAGTTGGCAGGCAACTATATTTTTGTAATTACTTAGACATATGTTTGTTTTCTGATATTTTATTTAAAGCACTAAATACACTAACAAAGCACTAACCAATAAAAACAGTTTTTTTGTTAGTCCTCAAAGTGTGCCTGCTGAGCGTGAAGCTGGCAGGTGATTGTGCTTTTTTACTACTCGGACATGTGATTGCTTGTTGATATTTTATTTAGAGCACTAAAAAGCACCAACACAGAACTAACTATTGGCAACAGTTTTTTGTTAGTGCTTCTGAGCGTGTAGTTGGCGGGCAATTATATTGTTTTAATTACTCAGCCTTGTGTTTAATTTCTGATATTTTATTTAAAGCACAAAGAGCACTAACAAAGCACTAAATATTTGCAACAGTTGTCCGTTAGTGCTTAAAGTGTGCCTGCAGAGCGCAAAGTTGGCAAGCAACTATATTTTTTTATTTACTCAGACGTGTGTTTGTTTGCTGATACTTTATTTGGAACACTAAAGAGCACTAACGAAGCACTAACTTTTAACAACAATTTTTTCGTTAGTGTTTAACGTGTCTGCTGGGTGTGAAGTTGGCAGGCAACTACATTTTTTAATTACTCAGACGAATGTTTGTTTGCTGATATTTTCTTTAGAGCACTAAACAACACGAACGAAGCACTATATATTGGCAGCAGGGTCTTCGTTAGTGGTTAAAGTGTCGTGCTGGACGTGAAGTTGCAGACAACTAAGTTTCTTTTAATTACTCAGACATGTGTTTGTTTGCTGATGTTTTATTTAGAGCACTAACGAAGCACTAAAGATTGGCAATACTTTATTCGTTAGTGCTTAAGGTGTACCTGCTAAGCGTGAAGCTGGCAGGTGATTGTTTGGTTTTAATTACTCGAGAATGTTTGTTGATTTTTTTTGTACGGCACTAAAGGGCACCAACGAAGTTCTAACAATTGGCGCAATTGTTGTCGTTAGTGCATTCATTAACCTGCCAACTTTAAAAACTTGCGACAATCTGTTAGTATTTAAGCAAATAAATGGGATATGGACATCCAAAAATCAATAAAATGCGTCTAAAGATTTTTCTAGTAAATTAAGCTGCATATTGAAAACAAATGATAATATTAAAATGCTTGTTTCAAGTTAAGTACTTACGACACTATTTGTGAAAAGGTTGTAAAAATAACACATAAAATCACTACCACTGCTTTTGATGATGCCATGGTGGTAACTGCGGTTTCATACTATACAAATATGGGTAAAGTGTTGTTTTGTTGTTCGGTTCAAACAAAATTAAACGGATTATCATCACCTTATTATCCATTTAAGCTTGTTAAGATATTTGAATATATATTAAATAAATTCTCTTTTGAGCTTTATAAGATAATTGCCTGAAGTTCTTTCTGGAACACTTGTTTAACGGAAAATTGTTTGCTTTTTTGAATTGGCCTGCTAAGAAGACATTTATAATACTTTAAATAATATAAGTATAGCACATATAGTGAAATATTTTATTAATTTGGATTTTTTACATTAATAACTAACAAACATTTTTTTACAAAACCAATAAATAGCTGACATTTTTAAATTTTCATTTCTGGTTCGTTGGTGATTCTTAATTTCTGAGCCACTTCTCTATGATTTCCATCCCTTTCCTCTTTGCTTGAGTTAGTTGAGGTGGTTCAGGTTCCTTTTTCTCGTTCATGTCGGCACAGTGCGATGTTCCTGTAAATCATCAAAAACCTGTTTAATAGTTTTTACTCTTATGGTTTTTTAATTCTATTTTTGAGCCAGTGGGTGGTTTAGTGGTTAGAGTCTCAGGCTCTAGAGCGAGACTCCCAGCGGCAGTAGGTTCGACTTCTTTGCACCTCGGAATTTTTTCTGAATGAGTTAAACCCGCCGTGTTCATGGACGTTGTATGTTGGGTTGCATGTTTCTTCGGGGTGGGGCATGTTAGACCGGTGAATAGCGCTAAGTGCGCTGAGCCCTGGTAAGGGAGTGTGACGGGAATCATAGAGCTGTGCTCACACACAGTCCCATAACTCTTTAAAACATTTTTTTATATTTATTTATTGTCTATTTCTGCCGCTAAGGCTTATCACCGACGTTAGAAGGTAAAATATTGCCGATCCTCTACCCCATATTATAAATATTTTATGACTTTGTTTTTTTACTTGTTCCTATAAAGTTGCTGGCAGGAAACATTTTACGTATAGAGCATCCCACAATTAATATTATAGTCCGGTCAGAAACTGGAGGTCCGTGCATAATTGGGAGGGGGGAACCATTTTATTTATTAATAAAATCAAAACTTAAGGTCTTTTTAATGAAATTTATCCAAAGAATCACTTTTTTGGTGGCGTTTAGCCGCCATCTTGGAAAATGGCAGCCATCTTGAAATTTCTTGGTAATTGCTTTATCTCGAAAACGAAAAGAGATACAGGAAAAAAAAGTGTTCCAATCATTAGCTCCACAATTTTAGTTCTTATTATTTTTGCCGCAACTATTACCGCTTTCGAGATATCCTAATCTATACAGTTATCTGAACAGCATTCATACATGATGTTGTATGTATAGCCATATAGGACGTGTTATGGACATCCATTGAAGATGTCCTAGGAAAGTTCATAGTTATGAACAATGACATTAGGTATGGGCGTCCATAAGATGTTTCCAGGATCTAAAATGGACATCTATAACATCCATAAAGAATGTCCATAAGACGTCCTATGGACATCCTTGTGCTATATGGGACAATAATGATTAATGTTTGGGTTGGCACTACATTCAACTTTTCTAATTGTTTTTTTATCAACTATAGGACACAACTAATACCATCAAGTAACATATTATCTTTCAGATGCTCTTCTAAAAAGCTCTGGTCTAGAAATCACTATCACTAATTAAGCACTATGACTGTATGATAATAACCAATGCCCATAAATAAAATTAAAAAAATAGGAAAAAGTCAAGAATTCATTTTGAATGATTACCTGAAATTAACAATACAGGAGACTCCTTTTCGGTTTCGTGATACAGTCCCAATTTATGCCAAGGATCATTAGTTCCATGGACAGTGAGAACTCTCGTCACTTTTAGGTTTGTAGATCCATAAACACGGTTCATTCTGTCGATGCTTCTCTGGAGAACATCTAAATTAAACCTACAATAATGATGTAGTGTTTTAATTGTGAAACTGGAAATTCTTTTTTTGTTATGTTTTTTAAGTAACTTACTCTTCACCAAAATCCTCAGAACAAGCTTGCAAATCAGCATCGATAGCCAAATAGTCATCCTTAAAGGGCTGACTGGGCGAGCTCGTTGTGAAACTGTATCCAAATTCAGAACATGTTTGGTAGGTCCAAGCCAAATCTTAAAAAAATAAATGGGAGAAAAGGTAAAAAGCTTACAGCAACCAAGAAAAAAAATTCATCAAAATTGAGGAATTCAACCAAATCGCAGTCGAGAAACAAGCATCGGGGGAGATGATAAACAAGTTTCATATCAACATGAAAAAGGAGAGGGCATATAGGAATACAGAGTCCTACGTTGCTGGTCATTTAACATCCTTGGAGCAATATTGGCAAAATGTTAAGTGGAAAGCGGGTGAACTGCAGCCAAGGTACAACTACTTCAAAACCGGTTACTAAGGAGTGCAGAAGACGTACATGGTAGCTAAAAAACATCTAATAGACTACCACAAACAACTTGATAAAAAATATCAAGAACCACGAAAAAAAACGACTCAACCAGATCAAAAAAGCAACTAGAAAATGCGGACCAGAAGCTGCGACTTAAATAGCAGCAAATGAATCAAGCCAACCTTAAGCTAGTTCAGAACCACACCGAAACATATTAGAGTATAGGGAAGAACAGCATCACCAAACAATTTCATTCATCTCTGAATGAAGAAATTCTAGTTTACGAAACCGACTTCCAAGCAGAAAATAAAATGAGTTTCAAAAAATGACACAGCAAGTTGAGGAATTAACAGCTAAGCTAATACGCTAAGAACAAACGCGTGGACGACTTTCCATAACATACTTTATCAGATAATTTACAGCAACGCAACTCTGGCAAAGACAGAAAAAATGCAATATCTAAAGATTCACGTAAAAGGTGAGCCAAACAAAATTATGTGTATGTATAAATTGCCGAGGGCAACTATGAAGCAGCTTGGAAGCTACTTCAAAACAGGTATAACAACAACAGGTTTTTGCTTTCTAAGCTATTAGACAAGATCCTAGACTTGTAAGATAATCACCATTACCCATTCAAAACTTCGTAGTTTTAATGGAGTTTTTGTAGACAAAATTCTAAACACTAAAATTGTCTCTCTCTTTTTCTTCATTTTTAGTCAGTTGCGGCCGTTTGTCACGAGGCAGAGTTCTCTTCTTCTCTCTTGGTTTCTGACTGTCACGGACGTTAGACACGAGGCAGTACTTTGCCCGAGCTGAAAACGCAGCTTATCCGTCGAAACGCACCAAGACGGTCTTAGCCTGCATAGGCTTACCACAACTGCCACCACACGTCCTACACCGCAACCAAGACGAGAGCTGCTGTTTCCCCGCGGGCTCGGACTTGGTCCCCGTGTCAAAGTCACTGGTTGAACTTTTTACAGCAAGCAGCTGCTACACACCGCCCAGATTAGTCGGTAGCCGAACTGATAGTGACCGGTTTCTTAACAGCGTAGGGTGCGCATAAGCACGAACTCCCTGGGTCAACAATTTGATAGTGGGCGTAAGCCGGCAAAGTGCACCTCATCCCTAGGGCCTAATCATCCCATGTAACTGCAACTACAAAAGAAGCAAACGTTGAAACACAACGAACGTCCTATTGGCCACAGCATTAATCAAGGCAACAACGCTCAATAAATCTCAAGAAATAATACGACTTCTTGTAGATGCAGGCCCCCAAGCTTCGTTCATTACAAAAAAAAGCAACACAACTACTAGCCTTACCAAGGTAGAAAATAAAAAACGAGGTAACAGTTCAGTCAATTTCAGTCTAAACGCTAAACTACCCACCCTCTCAACTTTAACAGAAATGGTATCAAGAAACCACTTGGAGACCACCAATTTACAAAAATGGCAACACTATTTACCAGCAGATCAACATACAACAAAGCAGGATCAATAGATGCCAAACTAGGGGCAGAACATTATGGGAATATTTATACTAGAAGAGTTACAAAAACAGAAACCGGTCTTTTACGTTAAAATACCAAGTGGTTGTTATCCGGAAACGTCAAAAAGGTGAAAAATTCAAATCTGAAGAATGAAGATCATCCGCCTAATGCGCATTGAAGAAGATACACACCTCATAAAATTATGGGAAATAGATGAAATTCTAAACGGTAGAAGTTTGTCAAACAATACGAACAAACCCATCGTGGAAACAATGATGGTACATACACACCAAAACTTCAGTTTTAAGGAAAATACAGTTTATGTAAAAATACTTTTAACTGTGCATTAGAAAAAAACACTTTTATTGAAAAATCAAAAGGGAACCGGTATTCAAACCTTCAGATCAATTAGGCGGACTGAAGAACGAAGAAAAGACATACCACCACTGGTGGCAACCAACCGCGGAGGTTATCACGCAACTTAAACCAGGAGATCATCTCCACTGATAAATCTTTCTCCACTACCATCGCCGACCATCTCTTTACGTCTACCAAAAAGATCCAATCTAAATAAATCTAAACGTAAGTGGAATAGTAAATAACCGTAGCAATATTGTGCACCGCCAATGGAGAAGGCTAAAATCCAGCAGTAACGCAAGAATTTATTATGGATCCATTAAAAGTATACTAAAGTCAACAAGAAATCGCAATATCAGATGCAGAAACGATCAACCAGCTAGTATTTCTACTTCTCGTCTTGTCTGCAGTTCTCTGATATTCCTAATAATTGGCAAATCAAGAAGTAATTCTTGCTTTTATCTATTTCTACAACCATACAAAATGAAACATATTTTTTTATTAAAAAAGAGAATTTTGTTCAATTCGAGATTAAATGCTTACCATCATCGGGATCTTCATCGAAGCATACTTCTTCTGCTTTGGAAACAACAAACGCCGCTAGTTGTTGGAAACAGGTGGTAGTAGCATTTTTACTTTGCAAAAATTTGCAACTTTCAATTCCGTGGTTTGGTGAACTGTATTGATTTGATACCACCACACGTATGATGGCCAATATGTCATCTGTTGACATTTCTGTGACGTTTCCGCACTCCCAACCCCTAAGCAATAAAAGAATGGTTTTATATTTCTCAGAAGGTAACTCTTATAGCAGCAGTTGCGCAACTTGGCAATACAAAAGGATGTGACGGGTTTTGATGGGTTAAAAGAAAGGAAGGAGAATACTTACTCAAATATAGCTTTGGTTTCTTCTTCTCCTTCTGGAGTAGACAACATTTTTTTGGTTTCTCTATATCCTTGCCTTATAATAGCAATACACTCTGAACTTACATTAGAATACAGTTCGCCAGCCACCTCATAGTATTCTGTAATCAGCATAAGAAAAATCAGTGTTGGATTGGTCTTGGGAAACAGTAAGTACTATTGTTAGCACTTTTTTGATTTTATGTTTCTTTATCAAAATTCTTTTATAAATTGTAATTTTAAATATGTCTTACCATAAAAATCTAGAGTTATTCGTAATGGACCGCTGCTGGCCCACGCTGCATCCACGAGGTGGGGAAATTTGTACCGAAACCATGTAGCTAATGATGCTGAGTAAGAACATCCAAAAACAGCTACCTAAGAACTCTTAACATATCAGAATTCTGTGGAAGAACAGAATACAAAGAAATATAGGTTAATGAATGGGAGAGGAAAAATATACAAAAATGTGAAGAAACAGAATATGAAGAATATTAATCAAAGCATGTCGAAGAACATGATCATCATCATCATAATTTTTATTGTCAACCAAGAAAAATTGTTTTTAGAATAAGTTAAGATAAATCAAGATAAATTAGGTAAATGAAACCGAAACAAAAAATCCCAATGAAGTTAGACACAGTATTAAGGAAAAAAGACCAACAGCAATTGTGCTGTATTCTTGGGAATATTATGATCATTGTTTACTTATTGTAATGTAAGCAGAGTTACAATAACCGTTAACATTCGTTAATTATGCATAGCCGATACAAGTTAACGAGAATGCACTACAAGGAAAAACAAACTTACAATGGAAAAGAGACATTTTATGTGGGGATACAGAATAATTATTTCGAGAAGCTAAAAGTGAAATGTTTCAAAAGTTACATGTAAGTCATCAGGCTACGGTTAAGATGAAGGTTCTGGCGAGATTTTTAATGTGGTGGTCTGGTATAGACGGCAAAATCGCAACAATGTGTAAATCGTGCACGGCCTGTTTAAGGACGAGAAGTGATACTACAAAACAGTGAAACCGTGGCCAAAGAGCGCATTTCGTAGGACCCATGAAGTCTCATCACTGTTTAATAATTATGAACGTATCCATGAAGTGGGCGGAAGCGTTTCAGATGCGTAATAATGGCCGCAGTTACAATCGCTAAGTAAAGTAGCTAACGGTCATAAACGCCGGACGATGAAAAAAGAGACTTCAGTCTCGGGGGTGTGGATAGGCCTTGCATCTCCAGCCTAACCGAACTCAAGACCCCTAGGTTCCGCCTTCAATGATTGGCGGTGTGTGATCTTAGATTGCACCCTTCTCGTGATGAACCTGTTGAAACTAAATCTGGCTGATGTAGACTGGGAAGTTGATAAATATCCCCCAAGCTAAGGTGGAAGCCTACGCGCCGAGGACTTCCTGGCACTGAAGTCCGCAGTGTCACGAACGATGCCTAAAGGAAACCGCGCAACATTCCATCAGTATCTACCCTTGCTTCCGTAAGAGGTTCTGCGGGAGTTAACCACTTTTTCCTGATTACTCGTAGGGTTAATATGAGTTCAACTAATTTAACAATTAAACTAACAGAGGAGGGGTTTCTAATCGGGGCCCCCCTCGTTTCAACAACCGGGAAAGTTTCCCGTCCAGGGACCTCCCCACTTCTTAAGCCGGTGTGCTCCATTGGAAGAGTCTGCAATTCATCAGAACTAAAACGAAGTTACCAAATGGGGGCACCCTCATCCAATACCTCAATTTACTTGAAAGGGGATCCGCCACTGGGTCATCCTTTGAAATGAAACGCAACAGATGCGGAGCAGCCCGCAAACGAGCAAGAAGGGCTTACCAGGAAGCCTAAGGAACAGCCACCAGCGGCTTGTGGCTACGACGGGCTCTTCCAAAGTTCCGAGAAAAATACCACCTAAGTCTGGCCCCACACGGGGTCGACCTTTGAGAGAGACGCTTTCCAGTACCGCTAAATCGGCAAAACAGTCCAAATTAAACGCCAGAAGCTACAGTCAAGAAGCGAAAGGCATTAAGTTGGCAATAGCTTTGTCTGGCTACCAGGACACGAGGCTGCCGTCCACCTTTTCCGATTACCTACAAGAAGCCCTCGATTCTCGGATGCTGAATTCTACCGGCTCACGGCAAAAAAATCCTTCTCTGAATTCGACGGGTACCGACACACAGAGCGGTGGGTTATCCAACTCCTCTGTACAAACGTCAAGTCCGTAGAGTGCCTTTGTGCAACTCTTGCAGACATCTTCTTTTTGGAGGGCTTCCACCTACAGTTGCTGAAGAGAGACTCCTCCCAAAACTAGTCAAAATAGTTGCCATGGTCCCGGGCCAGCCTACAAATCGGGCAACTATGTTGAAACGCCTTAATAGGCACAATCCTGAGGTGCAAGGCGATCTGTGGAGGGTCCGCGATGCTCGGATGTTTGAGACCAAGGGGCTGAGACTTATCCTGGGTGTTGATGAGACTACTGTGGCGAAGCTGGAGAGCTAGAGTTACAAAGTACAAGTAGACATAGCCAAGGTGTTCTTTTTAGACCCTAGAAATGCCCGTGGAGCCGACAACGGTGATCCTCCTCCAGAGGTAACGGAACCAAGCTTTGTACTCGAGGCATTAGAACCTTAAAAAAATCTCCAAATTAACCCGCAACGCAGTGATCCGTCTTCAGCTTTTGTCAGCCGACAAGTAGCGTTGGGGCAGAGACCAATATCGCTCTGATTCAAGAGCTATGGGTTTGCCTTGGCTCTATTCAAGGCTTAAACAAAAATAGTGGGGTATTATATTACTGCCCCACTGAAGCTATTTTCAGATCCTGCATTTACGTCTCTAAAGACGTTAATGCCAAACTCCAATCTCTGTTTCAGAAACATGGTAGCCATTAAAGTCAGTCTTAAGCGAGCAATAGACAGTACCGAACCAACTATTTTATCTCGGCTGAAGGGGGGGAGGATCGTAAAGGAAAAAAACAGAACCGACAACAATGTCTATCATTGTTGTCGGTTCTGTTTTTCTCCCTTACAATTCTCCCCACCCCCTTGTCAACCGAGATAGAGTAGTTGGTTCGGTACTGCAGTACTAAAATCCCGCCTCTGATTATTGGATGTGATGCCAACGCGCTTGTTGAAGCAGTTCGGATGCCAATCCCAGAGACAAAAAATAATAATCAAGTGACAGCAGAGTAAGGAAAAAAGAAGATATAAGTTAAAATACATAATAAAAGGAAGAAATAAACTAAAAGGAAGTACTAATGGAATGAAAAAAGGAACCAAACAGAAGATAAAGAAAGTAGGACAGAATCCAATAGAAAAGTACAACTGAATGATAAAAGAACGAAAGACTATAAAAGTAAGGGAATGATACAGAAAACCAAACTATACAGCGTGTTCCATGACTTTTCGTTCAAATTCAAGGAGCACATTCCTGACATGATTTAAATGGAAAACGCTTATTAAACATGAGTCTTTAACGCTTTCTTACTGAGTCACAGAATCCCAAAAATTAAACTGTCTAATCACGCTTTAATTAATATCTTTGACAAAAAATTGGGATATTTGCTTTATATTTTGTATGAATATTTTACTATCGATAATTTACATTTTTTACTTTTTTTTTCATTAAAATCCGTTTATCAGGGGCGTAAATGTTTTTTTCGAAGAATCATGAGGCCGTGCGTGAGCACGACTCCATGATTCCCATCCCACCCCCTTACTCGGACACAGCGCACTTCAGCGCTATTCACCGGTGTAACATGACCCACCCCTGAAAGACATGCAACCCAACATACACATCACACAAACCATCCATGGACACGCCGGATTTAACTTATTCAGAAAAATTTCCGACGGGCAGAGGAATCGAACCTACTGCTGTTGTGAGTCTAGTTTCAAAGCCTGGGACTTTAACCACTAGACCACCCGCTGGCCCAGGGGCGTAAATGTAGCATCTTCCACATTGTTAATGGGTTTACACGAAAATAAACAAAAATGTAAATCATTATAAGTGCAATAGTCATACAAAATTTGAAACAAATACCTCAATTTATGACAGAGATATTAACTAAAACGTGATTGGACAGTTTCATTTTTAGGAGGCTGTAACTCAGTACAAGAGCGCCTCCGGACTTTATTTGACATTTTCTACCTAAAATGATCTTACGAATGTGCTCCTTAATTTTGTAACCCCCTATAAAAGACTTAAATGTTATACAACGCAGTAGACAAAAATGTACTGTTTGCAGAGAAAAATTGAGATTTTTATGAACAATTATTACCTTACTCTGTTCCAGACCAGGGGTTGTTTTTTTGTACGATTCTACAAAGTATGCCAAATCTTCAAGCGCCTGTTCCACACTAAGATATTTTAAGGTTTCTGTGGTAAAATTGCTGCAAAATAAAAATTATTATAGAATAAAACGTTCTGTTTTTAAACTTTTCCGTAAATATGTAATTAAAATTTTACTTGTTGTTTCCATGTTTTCTTTTGTCATTTGGCAAATTATTGGAGATTTATTAAATACAAAATTTTGCTGTGTTATTGATCAAAATTTAATTTTGTTTTAACTTAAAACGAATTGTAAATGGAATAAAATTTAAACCAAACAAATGGTGATAGATGTGTTGCATACTCAAAAGGCGCGCTTTCTCCGTAATAACGATGTTCCAGCAAAACAATTTTTCCGCCTAATTTCTTTGCCAACGAATAGCTTGGGCTTGATTTTAGTGAATCTGTTTCAGCAGTTGTTTCGCCTCCAATTTCTAGCAGTAATGGACCTCCCTTTTTGAAAAATTCGTTGTTCTCAAAGTATCTCTGAAAAAAAGGTTTTTTCAAAATTCAATTAAATTTACGGGAACAGTAGTAAAGTAAAAAATATCTTAGACTAAAAAAAGAAAAACATGCCAAAACTGTTGCCATTAAATATCGACAATTACATGTTACTAAAAATTTAAAAAAATCATAAGAAGTAGCAGAAGAACATGTTTGTCTATTTTAACATTAAAAATATTTATCATAAAGTTTCAGGTATGTTATTAAGGTTGGGCTAGGTAGTAGTAGTACTAGTAGTAGTAGCTAGCTAGTAGTAATAAAGTATTTTATTCATACATCAACATAAATATAACGAAGTAAAGGTAGAACTTATTAACACATAATAATACTTTATTACGCGTATTGCCACTGTTATTTTACTGCGTAAAAAAACAATTTTTTCAAACAATTTTAGGTTTTAAAAATTAACCGCCCGAAGAGTTCTAATAAGACCAAAACGCCTCGCGGCCTATCGTAGCCACAGTTAAAACCAAAATCCCATCTATATACTTACTCCGTATTCCTTCGATCTGTTTCAGTTTTTAGTGGTGAGCCCCGTTACTACAACCCAAATATTTACGCGTCTATTACATAAGACGCATATTTGTTTGTACAGCAGACCACTACAGTTTCCAACATAGATAAGCAAATTTGGGCTTATACTGTTTGTTTGTATTATTGGAATATAATCTGCTGGTGGCTGTTATTTCAAACATAAATTACGACGATGAAGCATGCAGGTCGAGTTTCTGTTATTTATGTAAGGACCTAGCTAGCTAGCTAGCATTTGATTACAGCAGCTTGCAAGAAGTTGCTGTTAAAGGTACGACGCCGCGCGCGGCTTTTTTAATATAATAATCAAATTTAACTAATAGAAGCAATAATCAAGACGTAATGCAAGAACTTTAACTTTTTTAACAAAAATATATTGTACTACACAATGTTGCGTAACGCTAAATACTCTCTCCATCAGCTCTGTCGGTCAAAGATCCCAAGCTATTGCAAATGCCGCGTTAGCGGCATGTTTCTCGCGAAGCCTCTCTGTCGGATTATAAACATATCAGATTCGACCTAACGGTTACGGGCAAACGCAACGAAGAAGTAAGAGTCCCAAAAATGACAGAATGGTGCTTCTATGATGGGCACATCAAAGTTAAAGTGGACGAACTTAACACCGAAATAGAGGACCTAGAAAGAGCCTCAATATATCTCCACAATCTTATACACAATGCTTATAAAACAAGCTGCCCTGTAAAAAACCGAAGGGTAACACGCAAAGTGTCCTGGTGGAACAAGGAACTGAAACTCTACGCTCGGAAACAAGACGGCTATTTAATAATAAAGCCAAAATATGAGACCAACACAGGGAGGCAGGGAGGTACTCACAAAATATAGTTTAGAAATTAGGAGGTCACAAAGAAGGATATGGACGCAGCTTCTGTGATGGTATAAAAAATACCCCAACATCGGCACGCCTACGGAAAGTCCTTGCAGAAGACCGTACAAATGACATTGGCCAGTTGCAAAGGGTTGATGGAATTTTTACTGAAAACACGAAAGAAACGTTGGAGCTACTACTAAGTAACCACTTCCCTGGGTCTCAAACCTACAGGTCGGACAAACTTAACACAGAGGCAGTAGAGCTAATACGTACACACTCAAAAGTCAAAAGTCTGACCACCAAAATGTTTTCGCCAAATAGGGTCAAATGATCAATTCTTGCCTTTAAACCATTTAAATCACGTAGCGGAGACGGCCTCTTTTGGGCCTTACTACAGATACGTATAGAAGACTAACTGTAAACTATATAAGGCTCGTTTCTGCCCTAGTTACATACCCAAAATGTGGAGAGAGGTTAACGTGGTTTTTATACCCAAGGAAGGAAGGCGTTCCAACACCCAACCCAAGTCGTATAGATTTATAAGCCTTACCTCTTTCTTGCTAAAAAGCATGGAAAAAATACTAAAAAGTGAAGTTCTTCCAAACCGACCACTTCACCCCAACCAGCATGCCTACAAAAAAACAAAATCGACTATTACGGCTCTACACAGTTTCGTTAAAGGACTGGAGAAGCCGTACATGGCAAACAAACTAGCTCTCTGTGTCTTCGTCAATATTGAGGGTGCTTTTGATAACACCTCTTTCGATTCCATAGAAAGAGCTGCCATGACGAAAGGTTTCGGTCTCCGACTGACAAATAGATTAAAGCCATGTTGGAGAGTCAAAAAATTACAGCTAAGCTGCTAGGAGAAACAGTTGACATAACGGCTGGTAGAGGTTGTCCCCAAAGAGAAGTTCTCGCTTTTTTTGTGGTCTGTGGTGGTTGATGATTATCTCAACGTGCTAACACAACACGACTTCGAAATACAAGGGTATGCTGATGACCTAGTAATAGTTGTCCGTGGCAAATTTTACACAATTTTGTAACAACTTATGCAGATAGCTTTTGCTACCATCCATGGCTGGTGTCGAAGTCAAAACTTAAACATTAATCCAAAGAAAACGGTTATTGTCTCCTTTACTAGAGGAAGAAAACTGAATTTAGTAGCTCCCATGCCAGAAGAGACGTTCATTGACTTCAGCAATGAAGTTAAATACTTAGGAGTTACACTAGACTAACTGGAAACCGCAGGCTTCTGGAAAGAAACTGGGGTCTAACACCACAACTGATCCACCGGTCGTATGTGGCTATTATAAGACCCATGACCTATGCATCGCTTGTATGATGGGCAAAAACTAAAAAAGTTACTACTCGCTACAGCTGGACAAGATACAACGTCTCGCCTGTCTGAGTATAACAGGTGCGATGAGCACCTGTTTAACTGCAGCTATAAGAAGAAGTGTCCCTACACCTGCAGGTGTAAAAGGAGGCAATTGCTACATGCGTTCACGCTCGGAAGGACAAACAAATTTAAATCAGGAGATCTGACAGGCTACTTAGATATCCTAAGTCTTACTCACTTAGAGCGAACGGCGTACACCGTATCGAATTTTATGCCAATAAAATACATCTTCAACCAACCTTTTAAAGGGAACATCTCAGACCGAGAAATATAGTCCTTGGAAGGGCTCGTCCTCAGGGGAGGATCCATCTAATGGTACACAGATGGTTCGAAGATTGAAGAAGGGGGGACTAGAGCGGGCATCTGTGGTTTCGGTTACCGCATGTTTGAACCCATGGGTACCAGAATTACCATCTTCCAAGCTGAAGTCTATGCTATAGACCTCTGCACAAGACTAAACCTTAAGAAAGGCTAAAAAGGTGCAACAATTGATATTCTCACAGATAACCAAACAACAATAAAGGTTTTAAAAGGTTACACGTGCGAATCTAAGCTTGTCTGGAAGTGCCTAGGCAACCTCAAGCAACTGGCAAACAAAACCACGTTACTCTATGGTGGGTTCCAGGGTGCAAGGGTATACTAGGCAACGAATAGACCGACGAACCCGCAAGACGCGGTGCCATGACGTCTTTTACGGAACCTGAACCCTGCTGTGGAATACAGAAAAGCCACATAGAACACGAGGTCAGGTTATGGAAGGAAGAAATGAAGTCTTCCTACTGGGATAAAACACCAGAACATTTTTTTACTTTGAAAATCTTTGCTTGATCACACTCCAGCGTGTTGCTTTGAGAAAACCAGCACTTGTGCTACACACTCGTTCAGATTTTGGCCATAAGAATCAGTTGTGATTTCGACAGCAAATATTACCAGAAAAAACAGTATCGTGGTATTATACACAGTGTCTCAACGATGTGAAATTGTTTGATAACACCTTTGTTAATTATGTTATTAAAAAGATATTGTACACGTAGAATAATTGACATGTTATGCACATTTTAAAATTATTTTTGTTTATACAGGGTGTTCCATATTATAGGAACATACCAAACTTATGTTTTTTTTAGTTTAACACCCTATATATTTTGCATATTTTTATTGATGGTTTAATTATCTCTCTGATTATTTTTTGTTTTTTAAATTTCGTCGCGGCGTTGTCAAGTTATTCCACTTTTTTCGAAAAATTTGACGTCACCGGTAAAACGTTCACAAACCATATTTCTGTATTTTACCGCTAAATGTTAGTAAATGCCAGATATTTGTTACATGCATTTTTGAAAGCATGTTCGTAGTTGTGTATTGCAAAACAAAAAATAAACAAGACTCAATATCTTCTGTGATGGATGACGAATTTCTAAGAACCTACCTGATTTCGTCTTTAGAATTTAATTTTCTTGAAAACCGTTGGATTTAGCTTTAATCTAAATGTGATAAAACTTTTGAATAATATACAAGGTGTTTTTAAAAAAGTCGTGTTATGACAAATAAGAGTTGTCCTACGTTTCTGCACCGTAGCAACCAAATTCAGCTTTAAAATATCTAGGGAATAGTGCATGGTATTGACTAACATTTAGCGGAAAAATTTTGATACAATTTGTTGAAATTGAAACGGGGTGTGCAGGTTTAATCACTGACCGCCGCAACTGTCAAATTTTTCGAAAACTGTGGATTAACTTGGCAACGCCGCCGCGGGATATTTTTCTTTGAAATTCTAGGATCAGACGCAGAACTAAAAGACCTTTCAAATGAGGTGTCAATCGACCCTGGATAAAAAATCAAAACAATTTTGAATTGAGTGAGTCCATTTGTTTAAAATCCGCCATTTTGTTATGGATGACTATTTTTCTTTGAAACTCTAGGATCAGACGCAGAACTAAAAGACCCTTCCAATAAGGTATCACTCGACACCCCTTTCTATTAAAAAAAATTCAAAATGGCGCCCTGTCGCGGATGATATATGCATATATTCTGAAGCAAAAACTATAGAGCAATCCAATGATATACTGAACAATGCAATGGATAAAGTTAAAGATTGGGCTGTTAGTAGTGGACTGGACATCTCAGAAAGTAAATCATCAGTATGCACCTTTACGAGAAAAAGGGGCCAACTCCCAAATATTGTAAATCTAGGCGACTTTAACTTTCCATATAAAACATCGGTAAAATTCCTTGTCATAATGGATAAAAAGCTAAGTTGGAAAGATAATATAAATCACACCTTAAAGAAATGCGAAACTGCAATAAACATCTTACGTAATGTGTGCCAACATAAATGGGGGGCCGATCCCAATGTATCACTACTTTTTCTATAGGACATTAATCAGATCAATCCTGGATTATGGCAGCATATTTTATGGTTCAGCAGCTGAAACTCATCTTCGTAAGATAGAGCAGATTAAAAATAGAAGCATCAGAATATGCCTGGGTTTACTTAAGTCTACTCCAATTGCTGTCATGGAAGTCGAATCATGCGAACCTCCATTACACTTAAGAAGACAAATGCTGTGTAACAAATTCCTTACAACACTTGTATCAAAAAATAGTAACACGGTAGGTAGAAAAATCGTTGTTGGACGTCTGGCGAGTGAAGACGTGTTTTCAGAACAAGTGCTAGAACAAACTCAGTGTATTGTTATTTTACTTTATAATTTTGCTGATTTACCTTTAATTTTTTGGTATTGTCGTTTCTATTACGTGGAAAGTGCCATTGTACTAATAATTATGACTAAAACCGGGACTGAACTTAAAGTAACTGAATTAAAAAGTGCTTTGTCCCACTATGGAATTGAGACCAAAGGTCTTCGAAAATACCTACTAATGGAACTCTTATCTATAATCCAAAAAAGTACTGTATTTAATAGTAAACCGCAAGAAATGCATGTGGATAATAATAGTACAGGAAATGACGATAAAACTAATTTTGATAAGTTATGTGAAATGTGTGTGATGTTAAAAAATCAACTCAAACAACAGGCAGATAAGATAAAATCATTAACTGTAATAAATGATGAATTACAGATACAATTAATATCGCACGTAAATAGCATAAGTCAAGGGAGTGATATTGCAGTGGAGGTCAATTTATCAAATAAAAAGTTTATGCAAGGTGTCGATAACAAAATTGAAAAACAGAAAATTATTGAAACGGGCTGTATAAGGAAACAAAAACGCCAAACGCAACTTTACAGCAGGTGACAATTGATTTGCAAAATTTGGCAGGATGTTTAACGCAAGATGACTACTTAATCATTGCAGGTGGAACAAATACAATGCACAAAAATCTCTTTTGAAAACAGTAATAAAGATCAGTAATATGTGTTTGAAAACAAACGTCATTATTTCTACAACACCCTATAGATATGATACTTGGCAACTAAATAACTATATATACGACAATAATAAACAAATATGCAAGATTATTGAAAATATTCAAAGATGTAACAGTAACGTTGGAATTTTAGACTTTAACAGTGGTTTATCGATATTAGATTATACAAGACAAGGCCTTCATCTTAATAAAACTGGTAAAAGAAAACTATGCGGAAATGTATTAAAATGTGTTGCCTCTCTAAAAAATCTAGTCGATAGTAAGTGTTTTATAAAAGAAGTGCGTCAAAAAAATGTTCATTTGGATTTGATAGCTGAAAACACTATCGTGAAACCTGAAGAAATAAATGCGATCCAGGAGTTCACAAACCTGGAGGAAGAGGCTGATCTAGATGAAAGTTCAGCATCAATCTCATCGAACTCAAGCACGGTCACATTGGTTAACGAAGAGGTTTTTTTGTTGATGAAGGAGGCAGATGTTCCAGAGACGTAAGAAGAAACAACGATTACCTCAATAAAAATAACATAGGTAACCAGAAAGAAATATTTATTTTTCACCAAAATGTTCAAGGATTAAATAACAAAATTGGTCTTTTCAACGTTTTTTTAGATAAAACAATCTGTGATATATTATGTTTTACGGAAGTCTGGGCAAAAGTAGACGAGATAAAATCACTGTATTTAGAAGGTTACTATGTAAGTAGTTATTACTGTAGAACTAATTATGAGAGGGGTGGGGTTGCTATTTTTGTAAGAAATAGTTTAAGTTGCATGAAATTGGACTATATGGAATCACTCTCCATTGACTTAGATTTTGAATGTGCGGCAATTAAATGTTTCGTAAGTGAAATTGAGTATGTTATAATATTAGCGGTGTACAGAACACCAACAAGTGATAAAAAAATGTTTTTAGGCAAACTAAATGAGGCTCTTACTGTGTTAAATGAAAAATTCAAAAACAGTAAAATTATAGTTTGTGGTGATTTCAATATAAATTTTTTACTACCAACAAATGAATATTGCCAGTTAATGGATGTTCTTAACTCGCACTGTTTTACACCTACCATAAATAAACCAACTAGGATAAACAGATGCATCGATAACATATGCGTAAATGCGCATCTCAGTAAGTATAACAGTTCAGTAATTAACAACGGCTTCTCAGATCATTCGGGTCAGATGATCGTTTTTCCCTTAATTTTAATCTCAAACAGAATAAATTAAAAAGTTGTCAGTTTTCGGGATGTTAACAACATCGAAAAGATTGACTACTTCTGCAGATTGCTTGAGCACGAGAACTGGGACGCTGTTGTAAACTCTAGTGGCGACACAAATGAAAGATTTAATAACTTTTTCCAATTGTTTACATACTACTTTGATTTGGTTTTTCCTATAAAAACAAAATTTTAACCACAAAAAAGAAAACGAATAAATGGATAACAAAGGGATTAAGGGTTTCCTCAAAAAAACTAAAAGAACTGTATATGCTAACATTAACAGGAGATAGAAATATAAAAACATATTACAATCAATATAAAAAAATTTATAGAAATTTAATTAGTAAAGCGAAGCTGATGTATAACAATTCACTGCTACAAAATGCAAAAAATAAATCTAAGGTAGCCTGGAAAATTCTAAATAAAGGAAATGAAAATGCTAAAAATAAACCCATTAAATTGAAATTTGAAGACCAAATTATTACTGAAGCGAAAACTATTGCAAATTATTTTAATAAATATTTTAATGATACGTCACATATTACAGGTACCAGCAAACTACAGACAGTTAATGTAGATATTGAAAATAACCCTATTTCTTTCGTTTTCAAACCTTCTACACCTGAGAATGTTATTGATATTATCAATGACTTAAAACATTTAAACTCTGCTGGTTATGATAACATCAGCAACAATCTCTTAAAACAATGTAAACACTTTGTTGCGGAGCCCCTATCATCAATAATAAATTGTTCAATAAGCGAAGGGTGCTTTCCAGATAAATTAAAAATTGCGAAAATCAAACCATTGTATAAAAAGGGTTCGGAATCGGCTGTGTAGAACTACAGACCGATTTCCTTACTAACTTCCTTTTCAAAAATCATAGAGAAATTCGCTGCAACCAGTCTTACAAACTTTTTTGAAACCAATAAGTTATTCAACAAGTGTCAGTTTGGCTTTAGAAACGAATTATCAACCATAAATGGAATAACAAAATTTTTAAATAAACTGTATCAAAACCTAGATAAGGGTTACAAAAACTTAGGAATCTTTTTAGATCTAAGCAAAGCTTTTGATGTAGTATGCCATGAAATTTTGCTCAGTAAACTAGAAAAATATGGCGTAAGAGGTCTCTCATTAGATTGGTTAAAATGCTACTTAAGCGGGAGACGTCATTTTGTTGAGCAAGATGGATGGCCATAATTCTGAAATGCTTTTTTCAACTTTAGGTGTTCCACAAGGGTCCATTCTAGGACCCTTGCTTTTTATAATTTACATTAATGATTTTAGTTTTTCAAATTCCATAATCTTTGCAGATGATGTTTCTATATTAATTAGTGGCAAGGACACAAATTCTATAACTAGACGCGCAAATGAGCAGATGACTGAGATTTGTAATTGGATTACTAAAAATAAATTAATTCTAAATAATAAAAAATCAATATTCGTAAACTTTAACATATCAAATTTAACAAATGACAGTAATCTGCTGATAAGAGCAAATGGTGCCAGTATGGAACAAGTTGTTTCAACAAAATTTCTAGGATTGCACATCTCATCAAATTGTTCATGGGATACACATATAAATACAATATGCACAAGAATAGCCCCTATGTGTTATTGCTTAAGGCAACTGAGATTTGAAGTAAATATGTCAACATTAAAGATATTGTATTTTGCAAAAGTTCACTCTTTACTTTCATATGGCATCTGGGGTTTTTCAAGTGAATCTGTACGTCTATTCAGATTACAGAAGCGTGCAATAAGAGCCATGATAGGAGTCAATACTCAAACTAGCTGTAGACAGTTCTTTAAAATCCTTCAGGTATTAACTTTACCATCAATGTTCCTTCTGAATTTACTTTTATTTGCTAAAGCAGAACTGAACGAGTTACCTGCGCTAAACAGACATCACTGTTATAATACCAGACACGGTGCGAGTTTGGAAATTCCATCCCATAAATTAACAATATATGAACGTAGCCCAAACTATTTAGCAATTAAGGCGTATAATAAGTTGCCTGAAAATGTTAAAACTTTAGCCATAAAAAAATTCAAAAACGAAGTTAAAAATTTCTTGTTACAAAAGTCATATTATTCTTTAGATGAATACATGGTGGATACACTGTGATAGAATAATTAAATGTTGGTTTTACTGTTTTTGCTATTTTGCTGTTTGTATTGTATTATTATTAAACTTTTTATATTTATTATACTTGTTATTTGTGACCTGTCTTATATCACTTTGTGATCAACTGGACTAAATAAATATTATTATTATTTTGAGTTATCTCAGGATTCTTCTTCCTGGAAATATTTTCGGTGGGGCCTTAGCCAATCACCGGAAAATGTGATGTTGTTTTTATACTGAGTCTTCAAAGATATTAAGAGTTTGTCGTACTATTCTACATGTTTCTAAAATTACAGACTTTTGGATGATGTTTAAGACATTTGAGTCATTTGGATTTATTTTTTCCAAATTTTTTACGGCACTTTCTCCTACAACCCCAGTACACGATATGACGATAGGTATAACGGCGACCGATTTCAATTTGTATATGCTTTTAACTTCTTGGGCTAGGTCTTGATATTTAGCAACTTTGTTTTTTTCCGTGGCCTGTCGGTTATGATCATTTGGATGGGCAATGTCGATGAGATAAGCATTTTTAAATTTTTTATTTATCCATGTAATATCAGGCCTGTTGCTGGTGATTGTTCTATCAGTGAGTATGGTGGTGTCCCAATATAGTCTGTGGTCTTCGTTCTCCAGCACATGTTGAGGTGAGTATTGATAATATGGTATTTGTTTTTCTACTAGGTTACACTCTAGAGCAATATTTTGATGGATTATCTGGGCTGTGAGGTTATGCCTTTTCAGATATTCTGTTGGTGCTAATATCTTGCATCCCGATGTTAAGTGTTCAATAGTTTCGGGTTTTTCGTGACACATTCGACAAATATCATTTTCTATGGGCGACTTTTCAATATATCTTTTATAATTTCTTGTTGATATTACTCCATCTTGGATAGCGACTATAAATCCTTCAGTATCGCCAAAAAGGTTTCCTTTGGTTAGCCAGTTAACAGAATGCGGCATGCTGGCGTTTTCAAGGTGTTGTGGATATTTTCCGTGTTAAGCTTTAGATTTCCACTCGTTTTGGATGGCAGATGTATTTTTGACCTTTAGATTTTTAGTTTTATATAGTGGGGAGTATTCATCTATATTTAGTATTAATTGGTGTAGGATAGATGTAGTGGCCCTGCTTTCAAAATATTGCTGTAGGTTTTTAATTTGCGTGTTGTGAAGATATTGCAGATTTAGTAAACCCCGTCCTCCCAGTTTTCTTGGCAAATAAAGTCTTTCCAATGATGCTTTTGGATGGTGCAGCCTATTTTGTGTTAGTTTTACTCGAATTTTTCGATTCAGTGCGTTGCAGACCATTTAATTACTCCGAAGGAATAGGTGATTGCTGGGATAGCCCAGGTGTTCAAAGCTTTAATTTTATTTTTACCATTTAACTCTGTATTAAGGATACATTGTATTCTTCCCATAAGTTTATTTTCAAGTTTTTTCCCGATTTCTTTTTCGTCAAGTGTTAATTTCTGCTGGTATCCTAAATATTTGTAGGTCTGGTCAATTTCAAGATATTTAATATTACCACTGATTTCCATTTGAGGTGGTTCTATAGTTCTCAGTACCTTTCCTTTGTGTACCACTAACTTTGCACATTTGTCAAGACCAAACTTCATTAATATGTCATCGCTAAAAGTATTCGTTGCGCTTATTAGTTTGTCTAGATCCCTTTCTGAAGCGGCGTATAGCTTAAGGTCGTCAACATAAAAGAGATGATTAAATTTATGTGCGTTGTTATTATTTTTCAAAGTGTATCCTATACTAGTTCTCTTGAGTAAGGTAGATAGGGGATTCATACTTAGGACAAACCACATGGGACTTAAAGTGTCGCCTTGGAATATTCCGCTTTGGATCGGTATTATTTCAGTAGTTAAGCTAGTATTTCGTAAATTTATTTTTAGTTGAGTGCGCCATGATTTCATTCACTCTTGTAAGAAAGTAATAATATTAGCATCTATTTGATATATTTTTAAGATTTCCAATAACCATGAGTGCGGAACAGAGTCGAATGCTTTCTGGTAATCTATCCACGCAACTGCCATATTGCGGTTTTTATGTTTAACTTCTTGAGTTATGATAGAGTCGATCAATAGTTGTTCTTTACAGCCCTGTGTGTTTTTCCTACAGCCTTTTGTTCCTCAGTTATAATGTTTTGTGTTTCTAGATATACATAGATTTTAGAGGCTATGATAGAAGTTATAATTTTGTATAGTGTGCAGAGACAGGTGATGGGTCTGAAGTTTCTCGGATGTTAAGTATCAATTGATTTTGGTTTTAGGTAGGTTGTTCCTTTAGTTAGGAATATTGGTGTGGTTTCTGGGTTGATAATAATTTTGTTTATTTGTTCCGCTAGGACTTTATGTGTTGCAGTTAAGTGTTTCCACCAGTAGTTGTGTATATGATCTGGGCCTGCAGCTTTCCAGTTATGTAATTTTTTGACAGCGTTTTTAAGATCTTGTTCGGTTATTACTATTGGTGTCATTTTTGGTAAACTTTCACAGTTGGTTTTTTCTTTTTGTAGCCAGGTTGCATTGCTATTGTGGTCACCATTGTATTTCCATATATCTCCCCAGAATTCCGTAAGTTCCTCTTTTGTTGGTATCTTTTTGTTCTCTATTTTTGTGTCTTCGAGATTGTTATAAAACTGTTTTTCATTTCGCATGAATCTATTGTTGTCGTTTTTCCTTTTTTGGCTTTTGTTGTAACGTCTGATCCTTTTTCCCAACACCGCTATTTTTTGCTTAAATGTATCGGTTAATTTAATTATGTTATTTTCAATATCATTACCTTTTAGGTCTATTTTATAGTTTTTCAAAATTCTTTGCACTTTTTTTTGAGCTTGCGACTGGTGTTTCCTCTTTTCCACGAGTTAATTTTTGTTAGCATGCTACGTATTTTGTTGATGTTATTCTCTATTCTCAGTTTCCAGGCAGGTGTTTTGTTTCCTACTTTCCTAGTGTCTGTTAGTTCTATACCCATGTGTTTTATAATGGTGATTGCGAAACAGTATGTAATTGTTTGTAATTCTTCTATGGAGTTTATTATTTTTATGTTCTCTTGTATGTATGTGTTTAATGCTGCAGTGGATTTGTAGGTTTCCTTATTTGGCCTGATTTTAGGTAGCCTAGGCCGCCTTTCAACTTCTGTGTATTCGTATAGTGCAAGGTGTGTTTTGAACTGATGTATGATATCATTCTCTGGGTCTTTTTCAGTCGATTCAGTGGTATTTCCCTGTATCACTGCAGTCAATGGTTGATCTACCTCTGCTTCTAGATTGTGGGGATATTCTGGCATCTGTGCTTCTGGTGTTCCGTTTTTATTTTGTGCCTTTTCTACTTTCTTTCTTATTTTGTCTATCTGCAGTTCGGTTAGAAGGTTGTGAGTTTTGATGGCATACAGTTGGTTGGCCACTTGCTGTTCTAGTAGTACCTTGTCGGGTCTTATTCTGAGCCATTCGTTTAAGGTTTTCTTTCTAAAACCCTTCTTATCTTTTTCACATTTAGTTGCAACGAAGTATGCTCGCATTATGTCGGAATTATCTTTGTCTGACCATTTTTTGCGACTTTTCACCGTTTGTCCTGGGGGGGGGGGGGGGGGGTTACAGTCGTTGGCTGTACCATTCCCACTTCTAGGGGTTGGGTGCTTCGTTGATCCGTTGTCGTTTGCCTTCTTGTGGTTCCTTTACGAGATGGGGCGCCACTTGCTTCGCTTGCCACCGCGTCAGACTGATCTTCCTGACGGTTCCGAACAGGGTCAGCCTTATTATTATTATTATTATTATTATTATTATTATTTGTACTTTAGCTCGTGGCTTTCCACGGATTTTATACCTCACGGGTCTATTCAGACCAAGGTAAAGGTACTTATTCTATTGATTTATATGTTGTTACAGACTATTGTTTAAGAATTTTCTGACCAAATTACATGTACTTAAAACTACAGACTTTTGCATCTTAATGTAGATATTAGTATTGATGTCCACTTCCTTAAGAGCTTGGTGGAGTGTCTTAGGTATTACCCCGGTAGTCGATATGATAACAGGTACGATTTTTACGGTGTTCATTTGCCATTGCTTTTTTGTTTCCAATAATAGATCAAGATATTTTTCAGTTTTCTCTGCGTAAGCACGTTGTAAGTTTGTTGCGTTCGGTATAGTTACGTCTATTAGGTAGGCACATTTACTTTTTTTGTCTATAAGCGTAATGTCAGGTCGATTGTGTCCAACTGTTCTGTCGGTAATAATGCCTCTATCCCAGTAGATACGGGCCAGATTGTTTTCTAGAACCTTTGGTGGATTATATTCGTAATATGGCTGTTTTTCAATTTCAAAAGAGTATTTGGTTGCCAGCTCTTGATGCAACAGTTTTGCTACATTATCATGCCGTGTCTTGTAATCAGTTTGTGCTATTGCTTGGCACCCAGATATTATATGCTGAATGTTTTCTGGGGCCTTTCTGCATCTTCTACACGAGTCGTCCTGTGTGCCATCTTTTATTATGTACTTTTTGTAATTATTGGTATTGATCACTTGATCTTGAATTGCTAACATAAATGCTTCCGTTTCAGGGAATAGTCCACATTGGGTCAACCATGCGTTCGATGCAATTTTATCGACATGCGGTTGATCCAAAATGTGGGCGTGTGCTCCATGCAAGGTCTTCTGAATCCAGGATTGGTGCTTCTCCTCGTTTGTTATTACTGTGAAATTAACGTTGCTAGCAAGGTTAAGTGGTGAGCAGTTGTCTGCTCGTACTATTGCTTGATGTAAAACCGACGTATCTTGCTTACCGATAAAATAGTTCCTTAACGCAGTTTTTTGTTTATTTTGTAGATTGTATATATCAATTAATCCTCTGCCTCCCTCAGCTCGCGGTAGGGTTAGTCTCTCCGTAGCGGATTTAGGATGATGCATTCCTGCATTGGTAAGTATTTTATTGGTTTTTCTTTTCAGGTCATTTATATCAGTATCGGTCCACCTTAGAACACCAAACGAGTATGTAAGTGTTGGTACCGCGTATGTATTTATTGCCTTTATAATATTTTTTCCGTGTAACTTTGTTTTTGCTATACTTTTTACTCTACTTAAGTATTTATTTCTCATTTATTATTATTATTATTATTATTATTATTATTATTATTATTATTATTATTATTAATACATCAACTGACCATTCATAGTTTAACGGCGAGATTTTGGCATTATAAGAAGACTCCCATATTATTAGAATGTTATATGTTTGTATCCAGCTTCAAAAAAGAAATTTATGCAGCGGGTAAATTTCCTTGTTATACTGTGGATTACGATCTATTCGAATATTTGCCCGAGATTAATACAATTTTAGAATACCAGAACGTTCCAGAAACAATTAGAAATACATGCTTCATGATGGATATACAATCAAGATGGCAAGGATTTGAATACATTTTTACAGATGGGTCTAAAACTAATGAAAATGTTGGTTTAGCTGTATATTATTAAAATCAAAATACACACACACACTCAAATAAAACTATCAAAACATGCCTCGATATATACAGCAGAATTAGTAGCTCTAAAAACAGCTTTACAGATGTGTATTAAAATTAATAAATATAAATTTGCAATTTTTAGTGATGCAAAATTATATTAGAAAAATTGAAGGCCATAACATTATCGGTCGAGCTAAATCATCTATTTATAGATATTCTGGTTTTATACAAGCAATTAGTGGTAAAAAATAAATTAGTGAAAAAAGTGTGGATAAAAGGTCATTCCGGGATAAAAAGCAATGAATGTGTAGATAAATTGGCTAAAGACGCAGTACTAAACGGTGAAATGATAGAAAATTTCCCACTACCAAAAAAAGATTTTTACCAGTTGATAAAAGCCAAAATGAAAAACCAGTGGTACACCCAGTTTAACGCTAGCATAAAAGGCAAATTTTACAAAGAAATCCAACCGCAGATAGTCAATTTGCCATGGTTTTCTTCATACGAAAAGGGATCGTTTATTAAAACAATGTCCAGAATAAGAAGTGGACACGCAATGTGTCCAAAATACAAGCATTGGATTCAATTATCAGACCAGCCAAATTGCACATGTGGAGAAATAGGTGATGTTCAACATATGTTATTAGAATGTGACAATCAAGCACAAAACATCACCGAATTATATAGAAAATTAATTAGGTGGCAATTACCATTACCCATTAATTTAATTCAGGTATTACGCAGCAATACTATTATTTATTATGACATTTACGAATTCATCAAAAAAGTGGGATACGAATTTTAATCAGTTCTCATTATTAACATACTCCTTGCTCTAATGTTTTTCCCTTTCCCTTTTACCGTCTTGTGACCCCGTTTATCATTCATTAAACAAACTGTTTAATTATTTAATATATAATAAAGTAAATATTAAAATGATCTGGCTAATTGGGTAAACCAAAGCCAAAAAGCAAAATCACTCACTCACTTGTATATATAAAAATTTTACTATTTTATGAAATATGTTATAATTACCATTAAAAATGTTCGATTATCCCACACATTAAAATGATCTAAGTATTGCTCGAACCATTTTTCTTCTATTTTTGATTCTGCGTCATCAGATGCACTTTTTTTCGAACTCACAAGTTCCTTAAAATTTTGAAACACTTTTATTATAAAACAGCATTTAAACGTGTGTTATTTAATTACCTGCACAATGCACATAAACATTAAAATATTTGTAAAACAATTGGTACGTCTCATTTTTTCTTCAATTTAAAATACTGAAAGATGTTCTGCAACAGCGTTTATTGCGCGAATGACAACTCTAGCGTGTTTCCGCTTTGATGACTACATGGAGTTTATCGGTGTAAATTTTAGTATAAAGTTTTATATTGTATGGGTTTTATCCTTGGCATTGACCACATAATTGTCATGCTAGTTAGCTATTCAAGAGTTCTAAATAATGGTACAATTACATGAGCCTTGGGCGTTATTGCACAATAAATGGTTTGATCATATTTGAATTAATATTCAGTTATTTTTAACTCAACTGTTATAAAATTATTATGTTTAGGGGAAAGTCCCTGATACGTGATACATGTTTACTTGGTTTCGTCGTCCTTCATTATTTAAATCACTGTTAACAAGTCTATATTAATTTATACCATTGAAAGTATATAACTGTTCGGGAAATGTTTAAGGGTGAGTCATAAGTGAAATTTAACAGCTAATATCTAACAAACAACAACCAATTTATCATATTTCTTTAGCACCTTATCTGTGCCTATATTTATGTATATAATGCACCGTTTGAAATTTAAATATCATATACAGGGTGGTCGCTTTTTCTAACCATCTTTGCTAAAATTCAATTTCCCAATGTCTCATTTTTTATTGGAACACCCTGTATACGTTTGCACTGTTAAATTTTGTATTTAATTTGCTTTAAAATATGTAGGTTATTATGCGCCACGTTTTGGAAATATTTACAACATTTTGAAAACTCAAAGAAAATTTAATGGATATTTTAGAAAAAAATGTCGTTTTCTCTGTAAAAAATTTTGAATTTTTTAAAAATTTTGACAATTACAAACGATTTGGAAATTTCAAAAATTTTTGGAAAATTTTGAATTTGAAAATTTTTAAATTTTGAAAATTTTTGAAATGTGTAATGAATGCTGCTTGAAGCAACAGCCAAAGACAATAAGATATTCCACAATTAGTTGGTTAAGTGATAGGTAAATAGGGGTAAAGATGTTGCTGCTTCGTTGGATAGTGTCCTTGTGGGGGGCATGGTATCGTCAAGACCTGGTGGGTGGTTGTAGAGTTCGTGGTGCTAACGCTAAGGGCTTTATCGCGTCCTGAGCAGCGTATGTGCAGTTTATGCTTGGAGCTGGGTGCTGATTGACTTGTGGGGAGAAATTGCTTCAAACCAGAGCTGCCTGCCATAGGGGTGGGGTTAGTTCGTAAGACTCTCTTCTCGTAACCGGAAGCTAGAGCTCGATCTGATGGCGGTGGCTACAGGTCGATCTGGAAGTGACTGCAAGCTGTAGTTTGATGTGGTAACCGTAGCTTAAAGCTCGATTTGGAGAGTGTGACCGGAGACTGAAGTTTGATCTGAGGACCGGAACTTAGTGCTCGATCTAGGGGTACTGCTAATGAGCGGAAGCTAGAGCTTAATCTAGTGACCCCGATCTGCAAGTGACTGAAAGCTGTAGTCCAATATGCTGACCGTCGGTTCGAGCTCGATTTGGGGAGTAACCGGATACTGGAGCTTGATTTGATTGCTCGACCTGGGCGTAGTGCTAATGACCTGAAGCTAGAGCTGGATCTAGTGACCGTGGATAGAACTCGATCTGCGAGTGATTGGAGTTTCATATGGTGACCGTAGGATACAGCTTGATTCGGGAGGGATGACCAGAGACTAAAGTTTGTTTTAAGGACCTGAAGCTAGAGCTCGATCTAGGGGTAGCGCAGGTAACCGAAAACTAGAGCTCCATCTGGAAACCGTGGCTGAAGCTAGATCTGGAAGTGCCTGGATACTAGAGTTTGATATGGTGACCATAGGTTGAAGCTCAATTTGGGATGTAACTAGAAATTGTAACTAAATCTGTGGAGCGGAACCTAAAGTACGATTTTTCTCGAACGTTTATTTTATGACCGGTCTAATCGTTCGTGAGCCTCTAAAAGGAGCCTACGAGAATGGTTTTCGTGACCAGAAGGTAGTGGTTGATCTGACGGTAATGTTGGCGGACTGAAGGTAAAGCTCAATCTGAGTGTGGTGCTGGTGACTGAAAGCTAGAACTCGATCTGGTGACCTTGGCTAAAGCTTGATCTGGAAAGGAACTGGAGGATGGAGTTCGATATGGTGATCGTAGGATATTCGTCTAAGGATCGGAAACCAGAGCTCAATCTGGGGGGTACTGCTAGTGACCGGAAGCTAGATCTCGATCTGGAAATGACAAGAGTCTGGAGTTCGAAATGGTGACCGATTTTATTAAAGCTCGATTTGTAAAGAGGGGAGTAACCAAAGACTGCAGATTCATCTGAACTGTGCTCAATCAGGACCAGAAGTGATTGATCTGGTGACCGTGGCTAGAGCTCGAGCTGGGAGTGACTGGAGGCTTGAGTTCGATATGGTGACTATAGGTTAAAACTTGATTTGAGGAAGCGGGTGACCAGAGACTGACGCTTAATCCGATAATCTGAAAATAGAGATCGATCGTTTTCAAACGTTTATTATGACTGGCCTAACCGAGTAATTGGAGGCTGGAGTTTGATAGGGTGACCGTAGATTAGGGCTTAATTTAGGGGGATAACTGTGGAATAAATCTTCATTTAAAAACTGGCAGATAAAGTTCGATCGTTCTCAAGCTTATATCTTACGACGGTCCTAAATATAAACTGATTTTTATAGGTTCTTGCGTTTGGTTTTAACTAGCGTCTAGCCCCTTGGGCATACAGCCAATCCTACCTCACATGACTTGCACACCTCTTCTGCATGCAGCTGGAATGTGTGTAAACCACAAGTTTGTAGTGGCACAGATGAATATGCAGGTGTGTTCGGGTGTATTACTTTTTTACTGCATAAGTAGTTGTGGGGTCGAATTTCGGTTGGGACCAAATTTTTTTTTTATAGCTTTTTTTAAAACACTGTTGTTGCGTTTTGCTGTTTACGCGAAGTTATTTGTTAAAAGCAGTTATATTTTTAAAGACAAAATACGAAGACAAATTTGCATTCACTCACTGATTGACTGCATACTAACACGCAAGTCTGGTAATAAATAAAAAAAAAGAATTTGTTGTTTTTTATTGAACGCAATTTATTAGTAATGAATACATCGGCTTTAACAATGCAAATCTTGATGTAAATATCACACTCGCACATATGCGAGCCAGCATATAATATTACGCAATTCAGGATCGGCTGTAAGCCCAAGGAGCTAGACGCTAGTTTGGTTTTATACTCTTTTGTTGCCACGGGTGACGAATGGCCTTCTAGAGGTCCGGATCTCACTCTTCTTGATAGCTTTTTATGGGCTATTAAAAGAGCAAAGTATAGACCAACTACCATTGACGAACTAAAGGATAGAATTCGCAGTGAAATTCGGGCAATTCAACCCGATACGATTGGTTCTGCAATATCTGTAAAACCTTAGTCATGACCATGTGGCTAACCTCCATTTTTTTAAAATTAATTATCGTTATACAGAGTGTTTATGAGTCATAACTTAATCTTTTTAACAGAACACCCTGTATATTTTTAAATCATTGGATAGAGATTTCTGGGCCGTATAAAGTTTATTAAATAATGATTATAGCTAAATCCAACGGTGTTCGAGAAAATGAGATTTTAAGCAAAAAATCAAGTCATTTCTAGAAATCCAGACATCATAGAAGGCATTGAAACATGTATGTTTTTCGTTTTTGCACGAAACCACTGCGAACATTGTTTTAATTCATGTAGGAAAATTGTTTTTTGTAAATTTTGAAATGGTAGACTGTCTAATTTCCCGTTTCAAGCTTAAAAGTAAAATGATTTTATGTAGTGCTAAAACCATTTTACTTAATTTTACTGCTGCATAGTTCATCCACAGCCAAATTTAAAATAAATCTCTATTTTTAAAACTATTTTTTGTCGACCTTGTAGGAAAGTAAGCTTTTCGGCCTTCATTTGGTGTTCGAAAATTGACAATTGTTGCTTAGCGGGAGACAAAGTAAAATACCTCCCAAGGGACGAAAATGCGATTTTGCCCCTGCTTTCAAATGCGATCCTTAGTTACGCTTTGTTTATTTTACTTGGATAGGTCTTGTGTACCATGGTTACTTGCAAAAATCAATTTTCACACAACTGTCAGATTAAATAATTTAATTTAGATTAATTTTAATTTAAAATGAATTTTTTTATACATTTCTCAAGGTCGACGTGAAAATCATATGTGAAACTCGGGAAGAAAGTGTCTTTTTCCTCTTATGTGCTGCACACGTGGGAAAAAAGTATCACTTTCTTCCTCTGTTACACAAATAACGATTTTCGTGTTATTTTATGAAACTGTAAAGAATATCGGATTTTAGAAAAAAAATTTCCTGTTGGAAAATTTTTAGCATTACACGCCAAGCGACCACTATATAGACCTCGTAAAATATCCACGGTTTGTAATTTATAGGCTCTGTTCATTGACCGATGTAATTTGTGACTGTTGCTCCGTAGAAGAGATTCCAACGTCGATGCAATCTTAAGTTTGACTTAAAAAAACTTAAAAAAAAAGAAATGTGTGCTGAGTACTCAAGTTCTAAGTTCTTAACCTGTTCTCACTGAAAGCGTTTTTCTCTTTAACCCTTAAGCCGTTTATCAGCTCTTTACTGCAAAGACGGCACCTTCAGTAGGAAAAATTGCATTTGTGTTGAAGAAAGCCTAAAATGTTGCAAGGAACGTAGATGTAAAAATTGTAAAAATGCGCAAGTAGACGAGGATGATATATTGGAAGAAAATTTTGAATTTTGATTTTTTTTTGTCAGGATCTTCTCCGTTTAACTTAACATTATTTTATTTTGTAGCATTTTTTACTACTATCACGTGAATGATTTCATTTTACAGCAAGATAACATTATACGTACAATTCTTACTTTTTCAACGCCTAGCAAACTGTATTAGTACATCTTTCTCGCACTCATGCTTTGAGTTTGTACAATACGGACAAGCCCAACGGTAAGGGCTCTAGTGAGGTTAGTTTTGAAACGCGACTGTACAATGTATTAGACAAAATGTTCTTTAGATTGTAATAAAGTTTTGAATGTAAGGAAACCCAAAATCTTTATCGTGACTAAAAAAAGATATTAGTATGTAAAATTAACAGAATTAGTTTAGAGTTCGTAAAAATGTACAGCAAAATTTTTTGACGGCTGTCGGTTGCTAGAAGCTCAAACAGAGTTCGTTAACATGAAGATGGCTGCGGCTGCGTATCCGTTACACTACTTCCGTTATCGTGCCTGAGCCCAAGATCGTATGTTGCCCCCGCCGGCAAAGAAGTTTCACTTCAAAAATAATCAACGAACTGACAGATAGGAGTGATGTACCTTGTGATAGGATGTGGAGATTCGTAACTTATTTTGCAGTTACGCAACGTGGGAAACGCCCTCACTAGTAGACAGGAAAAGCCAACACCATTGCATATTAAGAAACTCAAGATATCGTTTATGTACTACAGGCAAACAATGTTTTTATAATGAATATTAAGTAAGAAAATTTAATCGGAAGCAGCTGGTATGTAAACAAACAAGATAAAACATACAAAACCCCCTGCTAAGTCGGCATTTATTATGCTATTGCCTAAGCAGGGTAGTAAAACAAAAAAAGTTAATATTTTAATATTTATGTTTTACGTCGGTATCCGTGTTAGTGCGCGTATGTGTATGTCCCTGTACAAACATGTTTATAATCCATCCAAATTTCAATATTGAAAACCGAAAATTGATTTCGTCAATTTGAAAAACTTGAAAAGTAAACATTGTTGAATTATGGGAATGTTCAAGCGAAGTGTTTGGCCCAATATTTTAATTAACAGCACCGTAGCAACTTTAATTAATACTTTATCAAACGTATAAACTGTATAATTAAACTAATTTTACCATTTCACTAAAAATGACAAAATTTGAATCTAAGGTTCGTAACGATTCTACAGTATTAAATTTTAAATTGTTTCACTGTTTGATTGTCTTCTAATTTTTTCTATTATTAAACTGCTGTTAATTTTTGTTATTGCAGCCATTTTGTCATTATTCTTCTAGCGGTTGTCTTTGCTTTTGCGAGTTGTGGAAGATCATCGTCGTCATCAATGGGTTGGTCGGCGCAATGGGAAGTTCCTGTAACAATGTGAACTTAAATCATGTATTATTTTTTCTGAGTAACTTACCTGGAATTAATATAACAGGAGCTTCTTCGTTTATCTGGCGATAAAGACCTAATTTATGCCAAGGATCGTGAGTTCCATGTACACTAAGAACTTTAGTCGCTTTTAGGTTTGTGGATCCATACAAACGATTTATTTTGTCGATACCTCTTTGCAGGACGTCCATGTTAAATCTCATTAAAAAGAAATTATGAAAAAACAGAAAAGCTTCAAGGGTAAACTTTAAAATTAAATGAAAATACATTTTTCGTTCAACTAAATTTGTGAATGTGGCGACTTTTGTACTTACCCGTCCCCAAAATTTTCAACACAAGATTGTAGGTCTTCATCAATTGCCTCTCTTGAGTCGTTAAAGGGTTGATCTTTCGATGTTGTTGTAATGGTAAAGCCAAATTCAGTGCACGTCTGATAGTTCCATGCAAGGCCTAAATAAAAACAATTAAGCAAAAAGAAGAGAATTGAAACAAACTAGCTGAACCCTTGAGCTACGCCTCACGCTTTTTTTGGTAACGTATTTTGAAAACCATAATAAATAAACTATGTCGAGATGTAAGACATGTACTTAAGCGTCTAGCAACATTATATATTCTTAAATCCGCAAGGAGTTGGCGAGTATGAAACAAATACTGAACTTAGTATGCGTAACTACTAACTAATTGCGTTAATGTTTATTCTTTTGCAGTAAACTTTTGACCCAGTGAGAGTAAAATTAAATAACAAGTAAAATGCGGATGTATTGAAATTATAATTATATTATTTCATTATATACAATATTTTTAGTAAATGTACCCACTTTTCCTTTGCATTCTCATTGTTAATTATTGTTTTCAATTTTGATTTTGACAAGTTAACATTAAATATGACAGCTTAAAATTAAAGTTATTTATATCGGTAAAGATTTATTTAAATTTGCGAATATTTATTAAATATTGAAAGATTTAAAACAAATATGTGCAGATTTATCTAAATACATAAAGATTTACTAAATATTTAAAAATTTAAAGTAAATGTTTTAAGATTTATTATTAAATCTCTAATACTTTATTAAATATTGGAATATTTAAACCAAATGATTAAGGATTTATTTAAATCTACAACGATTTATTAAAATAAAAAGCATTTAGCTAAATGTGCGTATATAAAATAAATATTGGGACAAATTGCCTTAAATACCGTGAAATGCACAGCAAATTTTCACTTTACACTTGGCGCCCCATACTATACCACTCACATTTCATTGAATCAATCACAAAATTCCTTTTCATAACCATTAACCAATGGCGTTTGTTTTATACTGATTAAACTGCATGGTGCTGTTTAAATAAGTAATTAAACTCACAGTAGCTTAGGATAATCGCTCTTAAGTCTTAAATTAACGCGTTTAAAAATGATGTGTACTGACTTTTAGGTATATTTATTATTATTTCAATGCAGTGGTTCATTGCTTTGGTCAGAAGTAAGTATCATATTTAATATAAACATAATTTATAAATTAAAAACAACAATTGTCTCTGTCGTCTACAAGCAAAAATCAAAATACGAGAAACGTCGATGGTGGCCGATGATAACATTGTTAATGTCAACCAACTTGAATCGCGAGTGTTCAAACCATAGTTCAAATCATGGCCGAACCAAATTTAAGTGTACACCTATAATAACAACAATAATAATAATAATAATAACATGCTAATATGCATTAAAAACATAAATATATATATTTACATTAAAATTGTATCTTGTAAAATTTTACGAAGTACCACTTAACGATTTTTCTCCAAAACGATTCATTTTTACAACAACACTTCATAGTAACAGTAAATAAGAACGTCAAAATAAAAAATTAATTTTACAAAAGGACGCCACTACAAAACATTCGAAAACAGGAAAACAATACCATGTTAAAAGCGCCGATTCCCGAAAACACCCGAGCATTTCCGACTAGTTCAGTGTTCCCAAGAATGCGTCAAAATTAATGTGAGTGATATAGTCAAGACGAATATGAGTCGTGATGCGATTTTTGATAAGATTGTGGTGTAAGTTAATTCGTGCTGGTTAAGATTTAGGTTAGATCTTAACTAGCACTCGAGAACCACAATTTTATCAAAAAATCGCAATCACTCGTTGTATTATTTATAATTAAATGATTTCTAGATATAAAATTTTCACATTGGTTCCTTTGTTCTTAAAAGGATTAAAAGCACAATGTAAAATTTTCAAACAATAATAGTATAATTTTGTGATAAAAGTATCAAAGGTAATTTGAAGAACAATTATAGGCAATCAAGGCAATCCGAAGCATTCCAAGAAGTACGTCAAAATCTGTGGTAATTTTTACGTAGGGGTTATCTTTCGACTCATACGCCTAGACTCTTACCATCATTTGGATATTCTGCTTCACCATTGTAGCATAATGAGGGCGCTTTAACCATCAAGAACTTAGCTAATCTTTTAAAAGGAGTATAGTTTTCGCTTTGATCCTGAAAGATATTGCAACTTTCAGTTCCATGATCTGGTGGGATGTTATGGTCCGCTACCACAAATCGAATATTACCCAGAATTTCTTCCCCATCCATTTCTGTTACGTTTCCGCAACCCCAATTTCTAGAACAGTTTAATTCTTTTGCATGTCATCATACTTTTGAATTTTGTGAAAAACTACCAAAATGTCAAAAAAATTTAAAATATCAACTTACTCAAGCGCTGATTTGACTTGCTGTTCTCCTTCTGTTGTGGATAACAATTGCTTGGTTTCTTCATAAGCTTCTTTTATAACATCGTAGCATTGCGAACTGACGTTGTAATAAACGCTACTAGCAACTTCTAAATATTCTGTAATCGATAATGTTTTAAGACAATTTTTTTCAAATTTTGGAAGTCTTAACCATAAAAATCTGCAACTGCACGCAATGGACCACTGCTCGCCCATGCGGCATCCACGAGATGAGGAAATTTATAACGAAACCAAGTAGCAAGGGATGCTGAATATGAACATCCAAAAACTCCAACCTGGACAAAGAAAAGTTCATTTGGTTAATTAAGTTTTGATAAACTATTCCCATTGAGGCTTTTTCACTTTTGATCTCATCATTTCCCGCTACCTTCACCATTAAAGTCCTCATGTTTAGAAAGTTGGTTTTCTCATTCCGACATTATTTTATACATTTTCTTTTGACAACAATTAAACGAAAGAGGGCAGACCGCTTTCAGTAAAAATAAAGACAAACAAAAAAGGAAGTCAGATTCGTATTCTACGGTCATTATCTAGTCGATCTGCGCATGCGCATTACTCTTTTTAGCCCCACTATCGAATTTCCACATGTATATAGGAAATCCGTAACTGTCTCACCAAAACATGATAAAGAGCTCTTACATCGTTTTAACACATTTAAGAATGATAATAGATATGTTTTTATTATAGTTAAAATTTATAATACAGGGAGGGAGACGGGGCACTGCCCTCCCAGGTATTTGTTACGATTCCGTATTTTTGTTCTATTTTTACTGTTTGAAAAGTCTATATAACATAAAATCCAAGAAAACAACTTTTGTTGAGATCGTTAGTAGGCATATGCAAAAGTGACATCCCAAGAAAAACATGCATGCTGCAGTGGCAAGTAAAGGGTGTACAACGTTTCAATAGGGTTACGTGGGTAGTGGCAGGACATTTGTTTATATTCGGATGGGAATAGTTTGTTGCGACTTGCCATAAAAACGCTTACGGACACTTCGCTGAACAGTTTCATCGAGTTAACTAGTAATTGGACTGGTGGTCATGATGTTAAAGTTACATTTAAAAATCAAGAACCTACAAAGCCAAATTTAATAATATCTCAATGTGAAACAAGAAAGTTTAATAAAAGGTCGTATGATTTACCAAATTGGCGAATGCAATTTTACCTTTGATAATAAGCGCTCCGGAAAGTGACCCTGTTTAGATGTTACGAGGAATAAACGACGTTAACCGTCTTGGCGATAATGGACCTTATTTGAAGGTTAGGCTCCTTTCAATCCTGAAAGCGAACTGAACGCGCTGGGGTAGGTGTCTGTGTAAGACCGTTTGAGCGATCCAGCAGCAGACGGCTGCAGGTCTGCTATACCCCTTTTTAATCGTCTTCGTATGGCAAAATAACAAACATTTGCAAGTGTGGTGAACGCAACAGTAACTAGAAATCGCCTCTTGTTTAGTTTTTCATGTTATTGGAGACAAACGTTTTCAGACAGAGCGGGCTTAATGTTTTTCAAAGCGGAAAAATCATCGTTGCCTAGCAAACAAAAATTGATAAACTTAGCGGCTGTAGCAGGAAACGGAAGTTGCCTGCTGCTTAGTGATGAACAAATAGAGAGTATGGATCCTGTCAATTTATATGCTGTTTTGAGCGAATGTTGATGTAACAGTGACGTAGGGCGACGTTCCTTAGTAACGGTTTAATAATTTTTTTTTAACGAGATGTGTCAGGTAGGCCGCGTTTTGGTGACTTTATAAACTTCAATATTCAACTAAGTTGCATACCAAGTAATTTGAACATTTATAGCCGTAACAAAATATTAATTTTTACTGTTTCTTCGTAAAACTAAATTAAGCAAGTCTTTACAGTACTCTTAATTATTACATTAAAAATACTCCGTTAACAATATTTGTTTGTATAATTGCTCCATAATCTGCTGCTGGTTGTCAAATATATCACCGAGCAGCATTACACCGGGACCCAATGACACTGTTTATTTTAAAACGATTACTCATTTATATTTACGAAGAGATAGTGTTAAGCTGTAGATTGTTTACCTACCAATTTGGCGTAATATACAGAGTTTTGTAGAGTTTACATACTGAGTACTATACTATTATATAATTCTTAACACTAATTCTGGAAATATGTACAAGTAAAGGCAGCAAATGAACAAACAGATATTGAGGAATTCCATTAAAGGCGATCCTTTCCCATATATTTTTAAAATAAATACAGCCAGGTTTATCTCTGATATGGAATGAACCGATTTGATTTTGTTTATAGTAGGTGGGCGATGTTTCTCTTATGTTTAATACACGAAAACTAAACTTGAGTCAAACATTGGGGCAAAAGTTACAATAACAAACGCACTGGTAACAAACTGCTGGTCTAGGACACCTAGCCGCCGGTCCAAGTCATCGCCGCCGACCAACTCTAGAATAAATAGACCAAGGAAAACCACTGCACATAACTTCTTCTAGCTTTTCTAATGAACTACTTATTTCGAAGAACGAAACTCAATCAATACCAAAACTTTAAATGATAGTTTTAGAATTTTTATTAATAGTAGGACGTCTACGAAGCGAATTTAACTCAAAAACATTTTGAAAAAGACAAGGTACAGTTATAGGGGACATCCTAAGCATCTATTATGGAAAGAGCGTCAACCCAAAACGACCGCGGTTTTTAAAATGCTGGCTGTTATAAATCGACATGCCGCGGCGACTTGGCCTCGGGTACTGTTCGGTCGCGGGGCTAAGTCACCGCTACTTAGCCCGGCGGCAATTTGTTCTAGCGGCTACTTGTCGTGACGGCCACTTGACCTAGCGGTCACTTGGCCTGGTGGCCACTTGGCTAGACTTAGCGGGCAGTTGCTAGCGGCCGGTTTATCCACGGCCAGATGGAGATGGCCTGATTTTTGATTTCGGCAAACTGCTGCGTTTACACTTTGCATTAAAAAAAACTAACTGTACCCGTGGCCTACGCCCTACACTGTTTTTGGTAACTTCACAGCAAATTGAACACAAAAACATTTTAGAAAAAACTTATGAATTTTGGTACAGTTATAGGGGACATCCTAAGCAGCTACTATCGAAAGAACGCTAACCCAAAATGGCTGTGGGTTTTAAAATGGCGGTTGTTATAAGTCGATATCCAGCGGCGACTTCGCCCGCGGCCAGTCGGCCACGGGTCTAAGTCGCCGCAGAATACTTAACCTGGCGGAACTTTGTTCTGGCGGTCACTTGGCTTGGCAACAACTTGGCCTGGCGGCTACTTGGCTAGGCGACCAGTTGGTTTGGCGGGCATTTGCTACCGGCTGGTTCGTCTGCGGCCAAATGGCGGTGGCCAGATGTCCCATTTCGGCAAACTGCTGCATTTACACTAACACTTCGCTTCGAAGTAAAACTAACTGTTTCCGTGGGCTACGCCCTATGGTGTTTTCATCGCGCGCCGCTTAGGTTGTACAATCTCTGCTGCAGCCACTTTGCTCTCAAGTTGAGACAGATCGAAGAGATCCGGATGTAGTATACAGCAATCGCTATATAACTCATAAGCCTGGGACTTGCGGTTCACTAAACTACTTGTAAAAAAACTGCGTTGTGCTATCTATATATTAAACTCAGATTCCTTCCACCTGTCTCAAATTTAAGTGATAAAGGACCCCCCCCCCCCCGTAATTAGAAGCCGCATCTCCGCGCATCTATTATATGTATAAAGCGCATATTCGTGTGTACAGTGGACCGCTGAAGTGTTCTATGCAGATAAATCTTAACAGCATTAGAAATAAAAGAAAGGTAGTGTATTCGAGAATTATCTTGTTTCCTGCGTTAGTCGGGCAGTTATTTTTATATTACCTTGCTATTTTCAAGACCTGGGGTTGTTTTCTTATAGGTTTCTACAAAATATGCCAAATCCTGAAGAGCCTGCTCTACCGACAAGTACATTAAATTATCTGTCGTTAGGTTTCTGAAAAACCAAAAGTTTGATCGAAATTATGTAAAAATAGGCATATTCAGAAAAAACGTTACATACTCATAAGGTGAGCTCTTTCCATAATAGCGATGCTCAATCATTACGATCTTCCCATGTAGTTTCGCCGCCAATAAATAGCTCTGTCCAGTTCTAATAGAATCTCCACTAATTACGCCTTCTCCTCCTATTTCTAAAAGCAGGGGACCACCTGGTTTAAAAAATTTGTCTTCCTCGAAGTATCTCTGTAAAAAAGTTATGTAAAATGTTTTAAAACAAATTGCCACTATAAAAAAAAACAGGTATGAGTACTGCCGTTTTCTCTCTCCAACATGACGATGGTTTGTTATCATAGTATCGGTTCTTAACCGCAAACGTATGAAAGGAATTTGAGTACGCAGCAAATAAACTTACCACATAAAATGTCCGATTATCAGCACCGTCAAAATGGTTTAAATATTGTTCGAACCACTGTTCCTCTATCTCAACTTCTTCTTCATCTTGATCTTCTGTTTCAATTAGATTTTCCCTTAAGTCTTCATTTGGAATAACTAAGGCCTTAGAAATGGAAAGATATTTGAAATTATGGTGCCAAAATTTTAATATTTGTTTAATTACCTGCAAAAATCCTATTAATACTAAATTGATCAAAATAATGTAAATGTGGCCCATATTTTTTAGATAATGTTATACTTCCGTCTGTTAACACTTGTATACTAACAGTTTACGTGGTCTTGATTTGATGAATTTTGATAACGTTGTTTTAGCATAATAACACATTGTGTGTAGATTACCACTGGCATTGATGGTTTCAAGAGTAATCATGAATATTCGTTCAGGTATTGTATTAAATTAATCGTTACGACTCGCAAAAATAGTACATAAATAATATTCAACCTTGATCAAATTGACCATCCTGTTTGTTCGTTTTATATAATGTACGTATTGGGAAGAGAATTAGTTCCCGAAATAAAAATCTGGACATGGGGAATATTTATAACGTAGTACAGTATGGGACAAATTAAATGATTTTGCAAATGCTCTGTGATGCTTCTAATGATAACGTCAAGTATGTACTACACTAAAGAACTGCTGTCTTCACTCCAATAGGTTTACACAGAGGCGTAGCAAGAAGTCGTTGGGCCCTTACGGAGAAGATCAAAATGCCTCCCTTCCACGACCACAATAAAATATGTTTTTAAGAGAAAAATGTATTTTACGAGGGCGGGATGATAAGTGGTTAGCCTAGCAATGAAAGGCCGATTTTATGTTTTGAAAATCATTTTTATTTTTCAACATATTCTCTTGAAAGTTGAATACATTTTGTCTAACAATGCTCTAAGGCTTTGATCCCATCACGGAACGTGTTTTCCTCAAGGCCTGCAAAATAAGCGCCAACAGCGGTCTTGACCTCTTCATCGGATGAAAATCTCTGCCCATTTAAGAAAATTTTCAGCTTAGGGAATAAGTGGAAGTCAGAAGGAGCCAAATCCGGCAAATACGGTGCGTGTGGAAGCAAATCGTACTTCAATTCGTTGATTTTAGCCATGGCAGTAACACAGGTGTGAGGACGAGCATGATCTTGGTGAAAAATGAGTTTTTTACGCCCTAAACCTGGCCTTTTTTGATGATAATTTTGGCGTAGCTGGTCCAAAAGGTGAGCGTAGTATTCGCCATTTATCGTTTTTCTTTTTGGAAGATAATCGATCATCAAAATACCTTTCGCATCCCAGAACACTGATGCCATGACCTTGCCAGCTGATTTGAAGGTCTTCGCTTTCTTTGGAGCCGAACCACCAGGTTCTGTCTATTGGTTTGATTGCAGTTTCGTTTCTGGCGTATAGTAGTGGACCCAGGTTTCATCGGTGGTGACAAATCGACGCACAAAATCAGTGGTATTCTTCATGAAACGGTCCAGACACTCTTGGGAAATCTGCATTTGCACACGTTTTTGATCGAGTGTAAGCAAACGCGGCACCCATCGCGCGGACAGCTTTTTCATAACCAATTCTTGGGTTGAAATATTGAACACTTGCTCTTTTGAGATGCTCACAACATTAGCTATTTCAGCCAGTCGCCTGTCTTTCAAAACCATATTATGGATTTTGCTGACCATTTCTGTTGTAGTGACACTTCTTGGGCGTCCAGAACGGTGTTCCTCTTGGATGCACGTACGATCCCGTCTTAACTCAGCCAGCCAATTTTTTAAGGTCGCATATGATGGAGCATTGTTACAAAAACACAAAACACGTTTTTTCTGAACAGCTGCTAACAACAAACTATTTGACAGATGGCCTTTATATTTTCAGTGTTGTCAACTGAAAGATGGAACTTTAAAATTATATATAAATATTTTGCATGCTAGCGCCACATATGTGGAGGCTAACCAATTATCATCCCGCCCTCGTATAAAAGCAAATTAAATGTAGATAATAAGCTATGTCAAAAATATAAAAACAGATTTTCTAAACTACATCAAAACTCAAAAATAGAAACAGGTAGGCACCGCTAATTTTTATATTTATACGTGTAAAAGGTAAAAACCACAATGGCACTTTAGGGACCGTATACTACCCTGACAGTCGGAGACTCGGGGTACTAACCGCCTTCCTAAAGCTACGCAAGTCGCCTATGTCTATGTTCTATGTTGTGGCGTTTGCTGCCAGCGACCCGGTAGCGCAGTTGGAAAATGCGTGTACGGCATAGGCAGCCGCCAGATCAAACCCCGGGAAGAATAAACTCTTTTTAATTGCACTGCTCTTTTAAACTGTTGAGTGATACTGCTTATGCTCCTTGGGATTTGTCTTAGATATAATGGCAGCGCGTAGACGCAGCAAAGCGCACACGGTCTGATTGATTTAACAAAACGGTTAGTAATCCGACTGTCTAGGGCCATCTTGTAACACTCTAGTAAGCTTCCACCATGTAGACCGCGAAGCATACAGTCGCAAAACTTCATCTGCATTTGAAGCGTGAACAGCGTGCTACGTTGTATTCTAGACATAATATTCGGGGAAAAAACAAATTCATGCTGCAATGGGAAATATTGTGCAAAGTGCTGTAAATCCGTAGAGCGGAGTAAACTCATAGACTCTACGCGTATAGAGTATATTATAATCGGCGCCGCCCCATAAATGCTTCAATAACAGTTGACCATGTTACGCCCGGATTGTGATATTGCCCATTTCATGAAATGGGTAAAGTTCCGTACATTCAGTGAACTCCTTTTGCCCCATTTCACGATCCAAACGATAACTTATAAGGTTCACCACGGACGCGTTGTATTCCGCCCAGATCATGAAGTGGTTAGTTACCAGAATAAAACAATTTCTTAGAATCAAGTATTTCTATAGTAACTAGCAATCTGTTTTACTTGCGAGTTCGATGCGGCGAGTACCTACGCCGTACACGCGTTTTCCAACTGAGCTATCTCCCTGGTTACACCAAACGCTACAATGCGGCTGACGTAATTTAACAAAAAAGTATTTCAACTTTCGGGGTAGTATACGCCGTCAATTTAATATGTCATGTTGTTCTATTGTAAGTTTTTACATATTAAATGACCAGTTCGCGGAGTGGGCAGGGGATAATCATAATTTTGCCCGGTACAGAAATGGTCAAGAATTGACGGAATGCTCAAAAATTTACCCGAAATTCTGGATAACTTAAGGTTTTCCTAATTTTTAGAAATTGTAGTACAATCCCTAAGAAATCTGCGTGTATTTGATGAAAGTTATTATTTAATGTACAATATTGATTTAAAACGGCGAAGCAAAATGATATCCTTCCAAAACGGTACGCCACTGGACTTCACAGTTACAGGTCAGTTACATCGCGCTGCGAAAACTTGCCAGAATTGTAATGGTTGCCAATGTTTATTATCTGAAACGTGATATGATTAGCACACTAAATAAGTTTTGTTCATGCCGGAAACTGTTGATAATTCTGGAAACTAGTCGGGTTAGTAAAATTGGAAGGTTTGCCGCACAAGTTTTACTAAATTAATAGAAAATTCTGGAAAATATCGGTTTAGTAAAATTGGGCGGTGTCGTGCACAAGTTTTACTAAAATAGGATAAAAATTATGAAAAATAGTCGGTTTAGTAGAATTAGATAGTTTCCCGAAAGTTTTACTAAAACAATATAAACATTTCAGAAAATAGTTGGCTTAGTAGAATTGAGTTTTTCGCCCAAGTATAGCGCTTGAAGAAGTGTCGTTTCCTGGGCAAGCATCCTAGTCTTATATTCGCGAAACATAGTGGGGGAATGGGTTGATACGTAATTCCTCTGACGAAGAGAGTTTCGGCGCGGACATTCGGCGAATTGCTCTGCACGTGTAGCGCCTCCAGCGCCTCTTCGTGAAATTGAAACAATAAATTACGCCGCGCCGTGAAGATTTATAAACTATTGTTACCCGATTAACTTATTATAAATTAAACCACCAACTAAGAATCCTATACAATTATGCGTTGTAGATCGTCACGCAGGCGTATACATTTGCAAGTAATGCAAACGCAGAAAATACGAAATTAATAAAATATCTACTGGAAACCGTCCAGAGCAAAAAAATTTTGTAGAAACAATATATAAGGAAAAAAAAATTCAAAATTATACAGTATTTATGAAAATCGTAGACTAAAACCTCTGAAGCTGTATATGTATTATTATAATGTTATTTTTGAGGCTTTTGCGGTTTCTCGAACTCAATATTACAATTTATTTTAGGCTTAGACCGCGTCGTCATTTGAGAACTACACCCAGCATAATCAGGTAAGGACCGACCTGTAGCTTGTCTGCCTTTACAAGCATTTAGTCTAGAAGTTTGAGCAATATTTGTTCGTAGGCCCTGCCTGCCTAAACAGGGCTGTGTGCTTAAATTATTTAAACCTTGGGGCGGACAAGGATTTTATCCTAATGTATTTTGTTTACCAGAACAGGAATACTTAATCGGCTTATGTCTGTTAGCTGTTTGTGAACCCATACAAACTAACCTTTTGCAAGACATTGCAGCTTGCATCTTCAGAGTGAATAAAAACACTGAATTTAAATCCGAGAAGCGGAGGTATTTAAACCTCTTTGAGCCAGTCGGGCAGAACGGCGGAGTTCTGGTTGGCTGTCACTAATGAGCAAAGACGGATCCGGTAGAGCGTGATCGTGAGATCGATGATGCCTACTAGCCCTTAAAGAATGAACTACTGGAGTTCAAGCTTTACTAAATCTAAAACCGTCCTCCCTGTTTATTTTATAAGGTTGTTTCTCATATTCAATTGCTTCACGTATGATACAAGGGAAGTAATGAGGTACTCTGGCGAGTAACCGAGCATTGTCAAAGTCTTAAGCCCAGTTAAACCAGTATGTTAAGCCACCGCCGATTTTGTGATGCGTTTGTGTTTGCAATCACCTTTGCGCTTTCGCAATCTTAACTCAATGGAACGACCAGTTTGTCCGATGTAGTTTGAGCCACAAGAGCAAGGGATGTTGTAGATCCCGGCTGATTTAAAATTTGATATTTGATCCTTTGCGGATCTGAAACCGTTTCCCAAATTTCATTAGTATTGAAGACTGTCTTTAATCTGTACCTTTTAAGAACATGTCTTATCTTACCAGTAATGTCATTACTGTAAGGTAGAAAAGCTAAGCCTTCCGGAGGTGCCAGTTCCTCCTTAGCCTTGGGCTGTTCCGCATTGCGGATTGCTCTCTGAATTTCTGTGGCTGTATAACCGTTTTGTTGTAACGACATCAAGAGGTAAGTGTTCTCTTGTTGTAGGTGTTCTGCATCTGAGATTCGGACTGCTCTGGTTGTTAGAGTTTTTAGCACAGTGTCTTTCTGCATCGGGTGGTGATGCGAATTTGCATTTAAATACCTGTCTGTATGTGTCCTACAGATCACACTGCAGGGTGTTCACGTAAGTAATTTTAGTTATGTTTTAGGCTCCTTCTTCCTACTTAAGCATGGGTAAACGCCGTGGAGACAATACTAATCTTTGTTAAAGCGCCTGAAAATGGTTCGACGTACACCGTTCCTTTCCCAAAAAACCCGACCCCGTAACAGACGTTCCAGCAAGCAAAGTAAACTAGCACTCGGTTAGTGCATACGATTGCTGCAGTGTCCAATGGTGGTGGTCGTCACACTTTGAGAGGGTCGACAAAATCTTGCTCTTAGTTGAGGAGCTTGGTCTCACGTAGTTGATCTTGGTCTCCATTGCGGCGGTTCAGCTCCCGTTCCCGAGATCAGATACCAGCTGTGCCACGTTTAAGGTCTACTAAAAGCTTGCGTTTCCGTAGCAGTTATGTGGCTCATAGGGTCGAGCAAGTTGCTTCCGATAAGGATTCAAATATTTTAACATTAACTGACGATCTACTGACTGACGAAGTATTATTGGCATTACGCAAAAATCTGGAGACCAATTAGCAGGGGTTAACTTGCATGATATCCTAGCTGCGACTTGGCCAACTACATCTCATCATATGGTACTCACTGTAGAGTTGCTTCGAAGAATGGGTTTCCATCTAAACTGCTAGAAATTAGAACCAAAATAGCAATGTTAATTTTTAAACTGTTTCTTCAATAGCGCGTGGATATGTGTCTAGAATTACCACTTCAGATGCAAATTGCGTGTATAATTTAGTATGGGTGGCACTAAATCACTAACTTAACTAACAAAACCAATTTAGGGCTGGTGTAAAGCTAGAAATATCTGGATCTGCGCCTTATACATCACGTCGATATAAAATAGGAAAACAGATATACTTGGAATCTCGAATCTTCCCACCAGAGACAGAATAAGAACTTAATCAGGAAGATTGTCAGAAAATTGTTAAGACATTTGGCTCTCCTGAAATTGACCGATTTACCTCAAGATCAAACACGCAGGCGTTATGCTTCCTGGTTTAAGGATTCAGGTTCGGAAACCGTGGATGCATTTACACGTTCTTGGTCAGATTTAATATTTTGTTCCCCCCCCCCCATTTCAACTATGATTTAGGGTTTTAAACAAAATAGTAGCAGACGAGGCAGAAGAAATTCTGGGGGTTTTGTTGTGAAAATTCCAACCTTGGTATCCACTGTTTTACATTTTGGTTGTCAAAAAGGTGTTGATTTTGGGTCCTACTCTACATCTACCCAGTCAATGTCCCAATGTCGTTTTTATAAAGATATCGGAAGCAAATCAATACTAACCTTATTTTCGCCTTGGTTTCCCGACAAGAAGAAGCTTTACGTGGCCTCCGCATTACAAGACATTTTACACCGAACAAGATTATTATGTAATCAATTAAATAATTTGTTTCTGTGCATTAAGAAACCACACAAACCGGCAGACCGCAGACTTTTACAGACCATCACTAATTGTATTAAGGAAGTTGTGAACAAGAGTGCTGTCGATACAGAATTGTTTGCGGCACACATCACCCGCCACGTTTCAACTTCTGCGGCTTTACTGAGCGATGTTAAACGTAAGAACAATTCTTAACACTGCAGGAGGGATACACTACGTTAGCTAAATTTTATAATAAACCATTGGCATTAGAAGAAGAGTTCACGCATAGCATTTTAAATTAAAAAGTTTTAAATAAGTTGAAGGAAGCAATGGCTTTATCATCGTAACGGTCTTTAAACAACTACCAGTGATCTATTCGGGCGAAAGAATAATTGCGATTGAACTTCATTTAAGGCAAGTTCGTTTGTTCTACCCCATTAAAAATTCATGAAATTGGAAGAACCTATCAACAATATCTAATAAGCTGTAACACATTACATTTAATTTTATGTTAAATAGCCGAATAGTACAGCAGGGTTAAACACATTTTTTATTAAAAATTGTGTAACAATATAAAAATAACACTATCTAAATATTAAGATTTTTATTGATGGCATTAATTAGTTACCTACACTTCAAACACCTTAATTATGTTGTGGTAAAAACCACCCATGTAAACATTTGGGTACAGGACTCGGCGTATGGAATTCAGCCCTTCCAATTTCTAAAAACGTTCTCGCGTCTAATACAATAAGCCCTACATGATTGGTATCATCACCTCCCCACACCATGGCTGCCAAAATTACTCCATCATCTTCACTCTGAAATTATAATTTAATTATATTTAATTATAGCAAAACTGTAAAAAAAGAGTTACCTGAGGAAATGGTTTGGGGACAAATATGGGTTCACTTGGATAACAGTTTTTCTCACACCAAGTCAATGTTGTTTTATTTATAGTATCAACTTTAATGATCTAAAACATATTGAATACCTAATTCAGAGATTATTTTGTAATTTACAATGAGATTTCCTACCGTTCCTGGATTTTCAGCATCTACATCTGCACTTATTGCGTAATAGTACTGATATTTCTTTCCTGAAACAGTACAGAAACAGAGTGGGTGCTTCAATAGTCATTTTCTCTTGTTATACCTACTCACCTAAATATCTTTCATGATTTATTCGTGGATTTTCACAGCCAAGATCACACAACTTTTCAGGTTTGACAAACACCTTATTATTTGGCAATAGATATGCTTCAGCATCGGTATTTGGAATGTTTACCAAGTTATATTTTTGGTCTATTTTGCTAGCAGGTATAAGCAACGGGAGCACAAAGCGTATTGGTCGACTTCTAAACATGTTTGCGTAGTCAGGATTTTTCTGCATGCCCTAAATGAAATATGGAAATACTTTTGATGAAACTAATTTACGTATTTGCATTACCTTCATAATTTCTATGTACATGCAATTAATCATTGATGCATCTTTGTAAGAACAAACGTCCAAGAAGATGTGATTGCAATATTCATATTGATTGATTATGTGGAAGTAGAAAAATGCTTCAGAATAGAATTTGTGAGTTACCAATCCAGTTTTTCTATTGATTATCTTAATTTTTGTCTGGAAAAACAAGAATAAGACATATAAATGTTTAAAAGGAGACTATTCAATAAATGTCATTCCTAAATTCAGCTCCGTAGATGTTGTTTTTTCAAAACTTGTATATGAAGAAAATTTACACATGTTGTACCTTATATTTGCGAGTATATCTTCTAAAAATACCCACCTCTAGATAGACAAAAATTACAGTTAGCATAATTCTACCTTTGGTGCTCTTTTGGGAGTGTTAAAGACTGTAAAGTACGCTACTGCTTATTTGTATTGTAGCAGCCACTACGCTGCCAGCAGTCCCTTTTCCTGGAGAAAAAACTCTTGTCTGTGATATTATAGCTTTAACAATTTTCAAAATAAGCCCTATTTTATTAAAATTTCATTATATCTACATGTTATAATTCCGCCAAACACCCTCACACCTAGTGGACAACGTACAGAGAAGAAATTCCTGACCTAGTGGATTTTGAATCAGAAGGAGGAGAGTAAAAAACCTACATGCACTTAGACCACTGCAAGGGCCCATGGCCTGTGCATCACGCAAGCTATTCTACTTTTTTGATGAACTTAAAGATGTCAACAGTTTGGGGTGTTGCTGAAGGTCCGGCCAGAAGTCCCCCAAAGTGGATTCTTTTGTCAGAGCGAAGGAAGGGCAGTGGCATAGTACATGCTCTGCCGTCTTGCCTGCGAGGCTACAACCACGACATTCAGGGCAGTTTACATACAATTTATATAAAGGCGCGGCAATAGTTTCTTTCGCTGGGCGACAGCTTTAGAATTTGACCTATGTCTCTATGAACCTATCAAGAGTTTCTTGATGTATCAGGGTTTTAAGAATCGCAGGCGAGGAGGAGACAATCGGCTTTGAATCCCAGAAACCTAGCCTGGCTAACTCATCCGCTTGCTCATTACCCTTAATCCCGTCATGCCCCTTTACCCAAATGAGTTAACGACATTTTCTTTTGATATCAGTTCAAGAGCTTGGTGGCACTGAAGGACTGTCCTTAAGGTAATTTTGCAATTTCTCAGTGCCAACAGGGCCTCCCTACTATCGCCTGATATCTAAATGGTTTTGTTCTTAACCTCACGTTCAAGAGCTGTATTGGCACTATGCGTTATTTTCACCACTTCGACCTAGTGACCTGCCTTTTCCAGTCGTACAGCATCTCGAAGGGCACTTTGTGAATAAGATACAAACAAAATTGTTGAATAACACCTGAATATAATAACTACCAAACCCATAACGAACGGGTAAATCGAATACTCAAACAAATAAATATCACCGTTATTACATTCTGTCCTTATTTACAGACAAATAGCTAAACAAATCAAATAAACACAAGCAGCTGGCATTGAAAAAACCCCACGTTGGGCGCCAAAATTGTTACCGTCTAAATCATTATTTTTGATGTTGACTTGGACCTTAAATTTACATGTAGATTTAAAACCAGCAGAACAAACCTAGCAAAACAGAAGATTACCAGACAATAAAAACACATTAGAGCAACCTGCGACGGAAAAAACATAATCAGAGTACTGAAAAACAAAAAAGTTTCAACGAATACCTTGAAGGTCTTACTGCAACCGAAGATACTGGATATACTTTATTGAAAGCTACTAGTCGACTCAACCGGCCAAATCAGCAAGTAAAAAAAATAAAATACGTCACGTAATGGTCAGGACAAAGCAGACTTTTTTGCCAAACTCTTACATGAAATCTTCGAGAAATCAGCGGCAGCCCCATATCAACTTCCCCTGCCGCTTCAACTACTCTCTTGTGGCAAAGTCAGAGAAATGACTGCTCTAAATCTAAACCGCAAAAAATCACCAGGGTATAAATCATTACAGACCGGATAATCAAAGAATTGCCAAATAAAAGATTTAGGCTGATCACGACCATCTCTGTTGCCATTCTAAAGACTGAATACTTCTCGATTCAATGGAAACTTGCACAGATTAAAAATGTCATACTGAAAAGGCTCTCCCCTATCCTAGCAATAGATCAGCTAATACCTCAACATCTATTCGGTAGCAGAAACCACGATTCTATAAAAGAACAAGTGCATAGAATAATAGATATTATATGTACATAGAGCTGTTGAAGAAATAAGATCCTGCTCGGCTGCTGATCTTGACGCTATTTAAATCTTTAATAAGGTCTGCCACGAAGGACTACTGTTCAAGCTAAAAAAGAACCTACCACACCCTGTGTTTAATCATACCAGGTGGAAAGGTTCTTTCAAGCAAAGTTCGAGAAAAATATTACAAACTTATACCCTATCAAATATGGCGTGTCGCAAGGAAGTTTCTTGGACCTGATTCTTTATTTATTTTATATTTCCAATATTCAAATACCCCCCTCCCTCCCTTCCAATGGTCTCCGAACAGCCTCTTTGGGGGCCAGAACCCGTAATTCCTATATCCTTGAAGAGGGTCCTTAAGCTTGATGCCATACCAAGAAACCTTAATAAGTTTCACACGAAGATGGGTCAACACTCAAAACTGTCGTCAAACAAAAGTTGCTATTACTGCACCCTCGCAAAAGACAAGCAAATACTGCGTGCAGCTGTCCCGAACAAACTTGCGATTAGTTGTGGGTATCTTATCTGGAAACTGCACCCTAAAGCAACACATGCACAGGATGGGACCGGCGCGGCGGACAGCCCAAACTGTCGTGCATGCAACGAGGACGATGAGTCGGCAGAACACGCCCTATGTCACTGTCCTGCTCTCGCAACAATCAGAGGAACCATGTTGGAGGACTTCTGGCCTGACATAGCCGAAATCAGCAACACTCCACTTGCGGATGTCCTCAAGTACATTCAAAAGGTTGGATGGCTTGAGTGATGCCCAATTTGGAAAGCTACTGGAGAGGTAGCACAATGGGACCACTAAGTGGGCGTGAGGTAACTCGCCCTTCCAAATCCAGAATCCAGAAATCCAACCAATCCCAATACAACTGCTGCAACTTTTGCAGACAATACGGCAGTCCTGGCAACGCATCAAGATCCAGTAACGGTAGCACAAATCTTGTAACAAATCCTAGTCTAAATAACAAAACCAAAGCAGTACATATAACCTTTACTAAAACAAGGAATATAATTCCTAAAGTATCTATAAATGTACAACCACTACCGCACGCAGGTAGCCTCAAGTACTAGGCTTGCACCTCGATAAAAACAGAACGTAGAAAAATCACATTTGGAATAAAAGGAAACAGCTCAGCTTGAAACTCAGCAAATACTACTGGTTGTTAGGACGCAACTCTAATATTTCCCTGCACAACAAACTGCTGGTATACAAGGTAACGCCTATGAAATCTAGCTGTGAGGTACTGCATCAAATTCAAATATTGAGATCCTCGAACGATTCCAATGTAAGACTCTCCAGGTAATGGCAAATGCTCCGTTCTACGTCAAAAGCAGTGAAATTTGTAGCATCCTCATTCAATCCTCTAGCATTAAATTCACTTGATAACAGTAATTTTACGTATGACTTATTATTTATTCCCAACCATACCTTCTTACCATTTTATCTCCATACCATTGCAATGAACCAGCCATGGGTTCGTTTTGTAGACGTTTCATTATTAAACTTGATATAGATATACTTAGAGGTTGCTCAATAACTATGAAATAGTTATCTGTTAAACCTACGGTAATAGTCAATTTAATTTTTCTAAATGTAAAATAAATCAGGTTTGTCTACCAAACGTATGCATGTAGGATGGATGCAATGGCCATCTTGCTGGAATAGTTGCAACAATATGGGCTTGTTCAAACATGGAGTAACCTTTTGCCACTGAAACGTTTATTGTCTTACTTTTAGTAGATTTCTGAAAGTTTCTATTAAAATATTTTGCCAATACTTACCACCTTTAGGTTTACTTGGAAAACAGACTATGTTGTGATATGGCCCACGTTTCGTTACCGACATCGCTAAATTGTATACCGTACCTATAAAACTAAAGAATTATAAGCTTAATAAAATTAATAATGGCAAACATACCATCTTGAACGATAAGTGGATGCGAAGTATGATGAACTATAGCAAAATTGTCACCGACGTTTACTTTCTTTTCTGTTTGCAAGTTCTCTTGGTTTACTCTGTGTATAATAGGGCTCTCTCCGAAAGCATATAGTTCATCTCCAAATGGGTATACTGATATCAAAGCGTTATCTGGCTGGTTTTGCTTCCAGTTGAACGTTGCGGCAACTCTGAAATTTGTTCTTCATGAAACAGCAACCGAATAATTTAAAAGAGAACCTACCTTTGAAATATGGTGTGACATGGATCAGGAACAGATTTAGTTCCAAATTGAGTGGTAACGATACGGTTAGCGTTTTTATTTTCCTTATATACATCTGATTGTAAAAATCGACATTGGTAAGTAATTTGGCCATCTTTTATAGCAAATCTTTAATATGGTACCACATAAAACATATACGGAAAAGTCAGAAACAAGCTATATACAATTAAAATTTATTGAAATTTTAAAAATCAATCGATTTATGTAGGTTGTCTCTAGTACGCGGGAAACCGGTTTATGATTCACCTCGGCTATACTGCTATCAAAATACGCAAAGTCTCTAAATATGAAAAATTTAAAATTCTGAATAAAGAAATAATTAAATAATCATGTTGTATATTTTGATAAACTTTGTTTTTTAAATCATTTTTAATGTACCATTTCCAACAATCGATTTTTATATTGTTTTCAATTTTTAAAATTTTAGTGTTTTCAAAATCAAAGTTGACATAATTCAGTTCATAAATTGTAAAGAGTGGAGAGAGGAGAGACTAGAGAGGAGAGAGGAGAGAGGAGAGAGGAGAGAGGAGAGAGGAGAGAGGAGAGAGGAGAGAGGAGAGAGGAGAGAGGAGAGAGGAGAGAGGAGAGGAGAGAGGAGAGAGGAGAGAGGAGAGAGGAGAGAGGAGAGAGGAGAGAGGAGAGAGGAGAGAGGAGAGAGGAGAGAGGAGAGAGGAGAGAGGAGAGAGGAGAGGAGAGAGGAGAGGGGAGAGGAGAGGGGGGAGAGGGGAGAGGGTAGAGGGAGAGGTGAAAGAGGAGTGAGAGTGAGGAGAGAGGAGAAGAGAGAGAGAGAGGAGAGAGGAGAGAGGAGAGAGGAGAGATGAGGAGAGAGAGAGGAGAGAGGAGAGAGGAGAGAGGAGAGAGGGAGAGGAGAGAGGAGAGAGGAGAGAGGAGAGAGGAGAGAGGAGAGGAGAGAGGAGAGAGGAGAGAGAGAGGAGAGAGGAGAGAGGAGAGAGGAGAGAG